>CM019123.1:1367500-2722500 GCA_009720345.1 Fragaria iinumae
GATGAGGTGAGGTTGTGGTTGAAGTTTGGTGAAAATCCAATTAGCTTAACCCTAGCTTGAGTAGTGGGTTAAGTAGAGGGGTTTCGGTTCTTAAGTTAAAGCATTAATTTTACTAAATTGAAGAGTGGTTCTAAACATGTTCATGATGTCAGGATACGTGAAGACCTCTCACGAGTGGAGTTGCGGATATCATCGGACTTATGCCTAAATTTGTGAGTGCACACTTTGTTTTTAAATGAATAAGCATGCATGGTTTCTTTTAGAAATTATCGTTCTATTTTCCGAGCTTATATTATAAATTTCGGTTTATGAAATGAT
Source organism: Fragaria iinumae (assembly GCA_009720345.1). NCBI lineage: Eukaryota > Viridiplantae > Streptophyta > Magnoliopsida > Rosales > Rosaceae > Fragaria > Fragaria iinumae. Next base: position 1,367,819 of record CM019123.1, read on the forward strand.
CTTAGAATTTATTTGAGTTTGATGCATGGATTAATCTTTGTCATGATTTATGGATTTGAGCTCGGGTGATTAATTTGGTATTTGAGTTTTGATATTCTTTATGATTCTCGGATTTAATTATTATCGTTTTTATTTGTTGACTTTGAGATTTATAAAAGATTTCTGAAAATAGGATTTTCGGTGGTTCTCTATCATAATTTTATCGTTTATTTGTGGGTTATTGATCTTGACATTGAGAATATTTTAGCGAGTATTTCAGGTTGAGAAATTATTTACGATTTGTATTTGATAATTCAATCTCGCTGATAAATATGGATTTGAGATTATCTTGACGTGTGAGACACGCTGTAGTCGGTTGTGCATAAAACAACCTCCCAAGCCCGTAAACCAGCAAGCACCAGCACCCCACGGTCAAGACAGCCGAGCCCACCTTGGGGTTCCCTTCCGTGTGTATGGGCCGGACCCGACCTCGTTGGCGGCATTGGGCCGGGAGCGGTTCCAGAAGGCATAAGGGAGCTGGGCATTCGAAGTAACAGCAGAGGCAATTGTCCCACATCGGTTTCCAAGTAGAGAAGAGAACCCACCCTGGGCCATAAATATGGCCCAACCACCAGCTTGTCAGGTATCATTAACTAACCTCATCAAATATATTCATCAAGATACTGACTAAAGCTTCGGAGGAGGAAAGACCGGAACATCCCGGTTGCCTTTGTTGTTGCTGGCCCCTAGAGGAGGATAACCCACCATCAGCTTCTGCAACCCCCCTCCGGGATTATGCAGAAACATTTGGCGCCGTCTGTGGGAATTCTTACTAAAAGTGCCAGCGTGACTCGATGGCTGAGTTAACCGAGCAGCAAGACCAGGAAGCGGGACAGGAAGGGCGAAAGGAGGTGACATATGGACGGACCCTGGAGTCAGGAGGGGGGAGTTCAGGAATTACGGGGAGAGACCTGCGGGATAGGACACCAGAATATGTGCCGCGGGATCTCAATCCCCAGGAGGTGGCGGAAATGTTGGAAGACATGAGGACCCAAATCACCCGTCTAGAGCAGTAAAGTGCTAGGGATCGGGGAGAGGCCTCCGGGAGGGAGCGCAGGTTGGAACGAGATAATGCCACGCTCATGAGAGCGCTAGCCAGAGGGGTTGAGCACCAGGAGGCATTGGATAGGGCGGGTGAGTTGGATCGGGTGGCCACGTCCCGGCAGACAGGCACCCCGGTGGGAACGAACCGTAGGACCGTGCACATAGGGACGAACCTGTTCCCAGACGGGATGCGGAACGAGGGACCGCCGCCCCTGCTCGAGCCAATCTCGGAAGTCCAAACTGGAAGGTAGGGAGAATTGGAAGAAACCTTAAGAGCAATCAGGGACAGTGTGGCGAGTCTGGCAGACCGAATCTCGGACACCGAGAGAAGGGGAATGCGTAACTCGACCCGTGCGAGTTTCGAGAAAAGAGCGAGACCATTCACAAGAGCGGTCACCTGATCCGTCCGGCCAAACACAACCAAGCCACTAAAACTCAGCTACAATGGGGATCGTGACCCCCACCTCTTCCTCGATAGTTTCATGTCCCACACGAACGCTAAAGGATACTCGGATGCAGTATGCTGCAATATGTTCCAGGAAACGTTAGCAGGGGAAGCACTAAGCTGGTTCTACGAACTCCCGTCGAACTCGGTCGACTGCTTCCGAGAGCTGGCAGACAAGTTCGTCAATAGATTCATTTTACGGACTGACGGGAAAAACACCGTCCAACTGTTCAAAGTAAAACAAGATAGGGGAGAAGGCTTGAAAGCTTTCGTGAACCGATGGCAGGGAGCCACGGCCAGTGTTCGGAGCTTTGACAAGAAGGTTGCGGAGGAGGCATTCATTCAAGGATTGCTGCCCAGGAAGTTTTTATATGCGGTAAAAATCGAAAATCCACAAGGCTACGACAAGCTTATGGACATGGCAATCCGGCATGCACAAGCGGACCATGATACTTATGGGGGAACCTCGGCCGAGAAAAGGAAAGACGAAGGGAGAGACAGTGGGTCCCCAGTGCAGGCGATCCGAGAGGTTTGAGCATGGAAGGGAGAGCGGGAACCGGACGCGGGCCTGGTTGGAAAGAGGCACAGGGAAAGAAACTGAGGGAAAGCAGGGAAGCAGCCTAGTGCGTAAGGGAAAGCCAAAGGATCCTACCAAGATACCGGGTATGCGAGAACGGTGTCGACATGCACGGAACATTTCTCGACGCTCAACGCCACTTATGAGAATAAGACCGCCATTCCGCCTCCCCCGGCTCGAATGTTTCCACCGTCTCGGCTCACCAAGGAAGACACCGGAAAATTTTGTGGATACCACGGAGAGGCGAGCCATAACATTAACAGTTGTATAGAGTTGAAAAGAGCGGTAGAGCGCCGGGTAAAAGAAGGAAAACTGCAGCAGTATGTACCCGGGCCGAGGAACGCTGGGGCAATCGAGGTATATGGAACAATCAACACCATCCTTGGCGGGTCCCGTATAGATCACAGGAGCAACAAGGCAAAAAAGCAATGTACAGGACAACGAGATGGCAGGGAAGTCTACGCCTTTGGTAGTAACAATCAGCGGGTAACCGCCGGTTGGAAGTCCGTAACCTTCCTGGAAGAGGAAGAGGAGGGAATCAGGCAGCACGAGGATCCGTTCCTGATAACGTTACCGCTCAATCACTATATCACGAAGAAGATCCTCATTGATATGAGAGCCTCAGTCAACGTATTGTTCAGGAGTGCCTGGAAAGGACTTCATCGAGGAAGCAATAAGTTGCTCCAAGATCATGAGCCGCTGATTAGCTTCTCGGGAGATGTTTTTCAACCTCTCGGTTCGGACAACTTTGGAGTAAGCTTGGAAGGACGGGAGGGGGTCGCTCGAGCAATAGTCAAGTTTATCATAGTTGATTGTGAATCGTCTTACAACGGGATCTTGGGAAGACCGGTTTTGTGGAAGTTGAAGTCATTTGTTGTCGGCCATATGCTGATGATGAAGCTCCCGACCCCAACAGGAATCATTACGATCCGGGGTGACAAGGGGGCAGCAAGGAGCTGCTATGCGATCGAGAACGGGAGGAGAAGGTTAGAGGTCCTGTCGGCCAGCCAGCCCATAGCATCACCCTCAGACCCTTACATGGACCCCAGAGATGATGTCGACTCAGATGTGGAGCGTCTAGGATTAGTAGACGAAACAGAAGCGGTATCAATCTCAGAAGAGTTCCCGGATCGCAAGTTGACCATCGGGACAGGGCAGTCACCCGGGGTGCGGGCGGCGTTGATCGACTTCTTAAAGAGAAACAGCGGGGCGTTTGCCTAGACTTACAGAGACATGCCCGGGATAGCAAGCAACATCGTAACACATAGGCTAGGAATCCAAGACGGCTTCCCTCCCGTGCGGCAAAAGCGGAGGACGTTTAAGCCAGAAAAGTATGAAGCAATGAAGGGGGAAGTGCACGAGCTAGTAGACATCGGGTTCATCAGGGAAGTCAGATACCCCCAGTGGCTGGCCAACGTGGTCATGGTTCCAAAGCAGTCAACAGGGCAATGGAGGATGTGCGTGGACTAACGAATCTCAACAGGGCATGCCCAAAGGATAGCTTCCCGCTCCCGCACATCGATCAGCTAGTGGACTCCACGTCCGGGTTTGACCTCATGAGCTTCATGGATGCCTACGCCGGCTATAATCAGATCCGGATGGATCCAAGAGATGAGAAACACACGGCTTTCACGACCGACAGGGGCTTGTATTGCTACAAGGTAATGGCTTTCGGGCTGAAGAATGCAAGAGCAACATACCAGCGACTGATGAATGTCATGTTCGCCGAGTACCTTGGGAACATAATGGAAGTATATATCGATGACATGCTGGTCAAAAGTCTAAAGGCCAAAGAGCATGTAGGGCATCCTGAGAAGGTTTTCGAAGCCATAATGAGGTTCAGGATGAGGTTGAACCCTAAAAAATGCATCTTCGGGGTCGTTAAAGGAAAGTTCTTGGGTCATATAATTAGTCGGCGAGGAATCGAAGCCAACTCTGAGAAAATCAGGGCCATCTTCGATATGGAAAGACCCACGCTAAGGAACCAGGTGCAGTCCTTGGCCGGGAAGGTCGTTGCGCTGGCTAGGTTTGTGTCACGGCTCACGGATAAGTGTGCCCCTTTCTTCCGGCTGTTACAAGACCAGAGATGTAAGGAGATAGTGTGGGGGTCCAAATAGGAAGAGGCTTTCAAGCAGATAAAGGTGTACCTCACATCCGCACCAGTTTTGTCCAAGACAATCCCGGGCGAGATGCTTTACTTGTACCTCGCCGCATCACAGTCGGCAATCAGCTCGGTGCTCATTAGAAAAGAGTCTGACATTGAGCATGCAGTATTTTACGCCGGGAAAGGATTCACACTGGCCGAGAGCAGGTACCCGGACGTCGAGAAGCTTGCTTTGGCCCTTATAGTAACTGCCAGAAGGCTCAGGCATTATTTCCAGGCCCACTCAATAACCCTTTACACCAACCACCCCCTGAGGCAGATCATGCAAAAGCCGGAAATCAGTGGGAGGTTGGTTAAATGGGTCATTGAATTGGGAGGGTTCGATATCCATTATCGGCCGAGAATAGCTATAAAGGGCTAAGCAACGGCCGATTTTATATCCGAGCTCACGCCCATGGCAGTAATGTGGGAGCCGGCAGATTTCAGGCCTATGAAAGCAGTGGGGAAGTCATCCGAACCCGGCCGGGAGGAAACAGACTCCAAGCCGTATGCAAAGGTACAAGCCGACGAGTCATCGACACCATTCTAGAAACTCTTTGTCGACGGCTCGGTGACGAGAAATAAAAGCGGGGCGGGAATAATATTGGAGACCCCTGATGGGTTCAAGCACGAGTACACACTGAAATTTCAATTCCAAGCATCCAACAACGCAACAGAGTACGAAGCCTTGATTGGTGGACTGCAACTCGCCCGAGACATTGGCATAGATAGAGTGGCAGTGTTTAGTGATTCACAGCTGGTTGTGAATCAGGTCAGTGGTAGCTTTGAAGCAAACGAGCCCTAGCTGAGCTCCTACGAAGCACTTTCGAATGCATTCATACAACGGTTCACGTTGGCCACTCTCTCCCATATCCCTCGGAAGGAAAATCTTCATGCGGATGTCCTTGCTCGCCTAGCCACCGGAGAGCCAGGTAAAGGAAAGAAGAAGGCAAGGATCGAGGTTCTTGAAAAACCGAGTATCAGTAAGACAATCTCGGAGATATTCATGGTTGAGGCGGGACCCGGAGAGCCTACATGGATGGACCCCATAATCAAATTCATGAAGGAAGGGGTACACCCGGAGGGCAGGCGTGAAGCACGAAAACTCCAATCAAGATGTGTGAGGTACACGCTCATGAACGGGAAGCTGTACCGAAGAGGTTACAGTTTCCCAAACCTCAAGTGCGTGACTGAGGAGGAAGGAGAAGCGATCATGGGAGAAATACATGAAGGGGTGTGCGGGAATCATTCTAGATCCCGGTCGTTAGCGCACAAGGCATTGCACACAGGTTTCTTCTGGCCTAACATGGGCGTCATGGCAGATAAGATGTCGACGAGATGCCGAAAATGCCATCTACATGCCAACGGGATACACTCCCCTCCCATCGCTCTATCCATATTGTTGTCACCCTGGCCTTTCGCACAGTGGGGCCTTGACCTCATCGGGATTCTGCCAACGGCACCCGGACAATTCAAATACGTGATAGTGGTCGTTGACTACTACACCAAGTGGGTGGAGGCAGAGCCCTTGGAAAAAATAACCACTGAGTGTGTGAAGAATTTCCTGATGAGAAACATATATTGCCGATTCGGGGTCCCAGAGACAATTGTCACGGACAATGGAACGCAATTCAACAATCACCATCTCATCGAGTTCGCGAAGGACATGGGCACTAAGATGGTCTTCGCCTCGGTGGCGCACCCTCAGACCAACGGCTAGGTGGAGGCAGTTAACAAAATCATTAAAAAACTACTGAAGAAGTTGGACGACGCAAAGGGTCTGTGGGCACAGAAGCTGCCGGAGGTGTTGTGGGCAATCAGGACCACGACAACTAAAGCAACGGGAGAAACACCTTTTAGTATGGCTTTTGGCACGGAGGCTATTTTGCCAATCGAGACATTGATACCATCGGGAAGGGTGGAGAACTTTGATGCCGCCACCAATGAGGAGGGCCTCCGATTAAACATCGATCTCATCGAGGAAAGAAGGGAGAGAGCAGATTTGCACAACCAGGTCTATAAGCAGCGAGTGACACGCCATTACAATAGGAAGGTTAGAACCCGGACATTGGGACTAGGGGTCTGGGTAATGAAGACAATCATGACAAAGACGGCGGCCCTGGACCCAACTTGGGAAGGACCGTACGAGATCATCGAAGAGGTTAGCCCATCAACTTTCTTTCTCCGGGACCAGGATGGGGTAGTCACCAGGCGGCCTTGGAACACGGAGCACCTCAAACTCTAGCCCGTATGAAGGACCGAGGTCCATTCCATTTTTGTAATAAGTACAGTTGTAAGTATTATTGTCCCCTGGAGAAAAAAAGAAACACCCAATCCCGGAGGATGCCTCCATTCGTTTTGAATGAATCTACGAGTGGAAAGTTCAATTCAAACTCTAATGATAGGTAATCCGCCTGGAGGCATAAGTCAATACAATCCTGAGTAACGTGAAGGGGATAAGTAATCATCCTCGAGGCAAAAATTATTGAATTCCCACAGTAACACCAAGCGGGACAGGCATAATACAAATTGTATATAACACGGCGACGCAAGCAATAAGGTTAGCCAAGGCATAATAAATTAAAACCCGGGATGCCGGGGGTATACCACCAATGGGTATTTACAAAACCAATCGGGATGTGTGATCACCGGGATACGGCACGAGGCCATTATTTTACAAAAGCAAGGGTGACAAAAATAAATTACAGCCTATGACTGGCCGGGATCCTCTCCCTCGTCCCCGGACGATTCAGCCAAGTCGTCCTCTTCAACAACTCCCCCGGATGGCTCACCTGTCTCAGGTTCCTTCTCGGCCGCGGCACTAGAGTTGGCCTCCCTCTCTTTGGCCTCTCGGGCAGCGAGTAAATCGGCCGTCATCTTGGCCTTGTCCAGGTACCCAAGGCGGCTCCAGACACCGAATTTCTCGGTAATGCCACTCTCCCGGGCGGCTTTGAGCATACCCTTCAGCTCCTCCGACTCTTTGAATCGGGCAAAGGCATGCTCGCCTTGAGCGGGGATCTAGCTCTGCAGATCCGCTATTTGGTCGTCCCTCTCCTTCGGGCTAGACCGCAGCTTCGCGTTCTCCCGCTGAAGTGCGTCTATGTCGCACTCCAAAGCGATCACCCTTTCAGCCTTTCCCTCCAGCTCTTTGGTGTGGAGGCTAAGTTTGGCCAGCTTGTCGGCCAACGAGCATTTCTCCTTCCTCTCGGCCTCCAAGTCCTTCTCTATTTTCTTCCGCTCCGCCCCGAGATAGCTGATCTGGCCGTTCAGATTGGCCAGACGTTCTTTCATCTCATTGGAATCCTCGATGGCGTTAATAACATAGATAGTGAAGAGAGAGCCTGCAAGCAAATAAAGTTAGTTCAACATCCCGAACAGTGACAGAAAAACAACAATAATCGGGAGAAGATTACCTTCATCATTGCCTCCCGGGCATACTGTCGGTTCTCTTGAGGAGTGCTGCACCCGACCTTGATCCGGTCCAACTCAATACCCTTCAAATCGCCCACCATGGCACGGACAAATTTTTCTTCTGCACACCCATACTCGTCCAGGATCTGTCGGATGGGGGCCTTCCGCATTTGAGGAAGTGTCGGAGCAAGAGCGCTCATTGAAATTGGGTTCCCGGCCGAGGAACTGGCACCCTTCTGCTTCTTCCGAGAAGGCGAGGCGCCCGAGACACTCAATCCCGTCAAAGTCACGCCTTCATCCCACTGGGACTTCGATTTCTTGGATGACGATTTCTTCCTCTTCTCGCCCAAATGGACGTTGACCACGTCACCGGTTTGGGCGGGCCCCTCTTTGTCCGAAGGCGGTTTCCCATATCCCTCGTCGGGTATCTCCAGAAGCACAGCTTCATCCGAGACACAGGCAATGTCATCTGCAAGATCCACCACAGTGCATGAGGCCTTTTTCCCGACCTCCAAGAGTTTGCTCAGCAAATCCATGTCGGACTCCATATCGCTCGGGTGTGACTCACGGTGTTTTTGCCTGGGTATTCTCGCTGAAAATAAAACCAACAGTCAAGATCACAGATACCAAGAATAAAAGGCCAACGAAAAGCGAGAACAGGAAACAAGCAACGCTAATTTGAAACTGTCACACCCCAGTCCTTAAGTTATGTTACGGTTATTTACTTTGGAATTATTTTAGTTATTTACCGTATTAAGTAACCGTTTACTGTTAAGGACCTTAAAGTTGACTTTTTCTTCCGTTTGGAATTTGAGAAAACTTTCTTCATGAAAGTTGTAGAGAACGTGATTACGAGTTCGTAGACATGCCACGCGTTAAAATCGGAATTAGCATGGAAAAATTATCAATTAAATGGTAAAGATTTTGAGTTGGTAAAAATGGGTAAAATTTTTAGTGGGTATATTTTTTGGTTGGGTTTAAATGATGGACCGGGTGGAGGGGAGCAGCCCGAGCCCAATCTTTCTCCTCTTTTTCTTTCTCTTCCTTCTTCCTTTCCCCGGGCTCCCCGAGCTCTCTCTCTCGCCGGAAACTTCAGCCATCAGCTGCCGCCGTCCAGCCAACCACCAGCCGCCGCTCCAGCCCAGTTTGGACCCCCACCACTTCCTCTCTCTCCCCGGCCAAGTGTCCGAGCCTGTAGTGCCGCCGAAGAGGAGAAAACCCCGCCGAAACGCCAACTGCTTCTTCGTCGGAGCTCCGTCCTCCGGCCACCATAGGCCGAGATTTTTGGCTCAACTTGTAGCCCTCATCTAGGTGAGTAATCCCTCCAAAGGAATAGGCTTAATTCGATCTTGTTGTGGAGATTTGTATAATTGAAGTTTTAGAGCTCAATTTAAGGTTTCGGTCCGATTAGCCTAGTTATGCTTAGAATTGGATTTTGTGCTAGTTAAGGAAGTTGTTGTGCGGGTTGAGAGGAGTGTTGTGCTAAAATTTGAGAAGCATTGGAGGTCGCCGGAGAACGGCTGCCGGTAGAGCAGGCGGCGGCGCCGCCCCTTAGGGGCTGATTTTTCATGTTTTTAAGATGGTATTAAGGAGAGGAGTTTAATGAAGTATAGTTTGGAATTTTTGGAGGAGTTTTGATAATGTTGGGGATTTTTCAATGGTTAAGGATTTTGGCGGTGATTAGAATGGAATATCGGTAGTTGGGTTAACCGGTTTTAAAATGCGTACAAGGTTAATTTTTGGTTATTGGTGATATTGGTGAATTTTGAGTTATAATGGATTAAAGATGAAGAAAATGGGCAACGAAGAATAATAATTTTAGACCCTTAATTTTATGGAATTATTTATTGAAGTTTTAATGTTGAATGGGAATTAATATTAATTATTGTTCAGGACATGAGGATAATCATTTGGAGGAAGCCTCGGGTCGTTGGCAGGCATAGCCGAGCAATGTGAGTGGACTTTTGATTTGAATGCCTTGCATGCAATAAAGTTTATTTAATTTTCAAAGGCATATGAAGATTTTATAATTTCTTGGAGTAAAGAGTTCCGTTTACTTTTAGGAACTCTCTTGAGCATTTTATTTGACATGTGGGACATGTCAAGTGATTTTAGATTAATTTTTGGGGAAGTGACGTTCTGGATATTTGTTATTTCTTTTATTTCACCATAAAGGGTTGATATATAATCATTATTGTTAGCTAACCATTATTAGCGGCTACTCATCATAGACGAGTAGTGCGCTTAGTGTGGGACACTATTATAGCCTAGGAGGCAACCGATCGGTATTTATATATATATGTTAGCTAGTCATTATTAGCGGCTACTCACTATAAGTGAGTAGTACGCTTAGCGTGGGACGCTATTGTAGCCTGGGAGGCTCATCGTTATGGTGAAACCTCTTCCCCATTTTTATTAATTAATGAGAACCAAAGGGATTGGTTCATCATTTTTATTTGTAAGTATTTATGGAGAATTTTCTATGAATGGCATGCAAAATATTTTTCTAATGGAAATTATGGGAGAGCATAGATCTGATTTTCATTGCTCCATATTTTTGTTATTTATTTTTGTCGACTCACTCTAACGTTTTAAATGCTTCTCCCCTGGGCCTTTCGTTTTTAAATGCCCAGTCTGCAGAGTTCGGTTCGACGAGGATAAGAGGCGTGTCATAAATCCCCACCTCATCCAGTTTTCTCATATAGGTTATTAGTTTAACCTATTATGTTTGTGTTTCTCTCATTGTTCCTAGTAGATGCTCTGATAATTATGGGATATTTTAAGTGTGTTAAGAGCTGTTGAAAAAGATTCATTGTTTATGTTTATTTGAGAGATTATATTTTGGATACTGTTTGGGGATTATTTTGAGTTGGGTTTGGTGATTTTTCTCTCAGTTAGTGTTACCCATTATCAAGGGAGGTTTCGCCAATATTTTTGGTAGAATTTCCCTTGAGGTGGGTCATGCAGGATTTATTCTGGATTTCAAGCGGGAAATTCGGGGTAGGTCCTGACAGAAACCCCACCAGGCATACGGCCGAGTTCACAGTGAACCAGGACAGCTCACCGGGTCAGGTTGTACGAGGTTCGATCCTCATCCGAGGGCCAGGCCACATATATCCGCCCGATACGTGGCTTCTCGATCTCTGATAGCGAGAAGGACTGCTCCCGAATATATCTAAACCGGTTGGGCCTAACGTACGTCAGACAGTTTCTTTTACAACGACCACCGGCAAGCACGACCTTTCCACGCCAATGCTTATTTATGGACGTTGGGAGATCAGTGACGGGAGGCAAGTAATCCCGGACTGCAAAAGAAACACACCCTCGGCAGTTCCGCTTCTTCGAGTACAAGAGGCGGTACATGGCGCAGAATTCATTAATGGTCGGCCAACCCATCTCGGACAAGTAATACAGACAGCATACAACAACTGGCGCCATTGGTTGGGGGGAATCTACCCGGGAGCAAGCTGAAGCATGCTTAGCAGGTACTGCACGCACTGAGGAAGCGGGAGGGAGAAACCGTTCCTAAACATATGTTCATGCACCGCCACGAAACCGTCTCTCGGACAGCACGCCAGCTTGCCCTCGTACAAGCCGCGCAGGGGAACCGTGGGCGGGATCCCCCAATCTTCGCGGAATTGTTCTATCTCGGCCGGAGACATGCTACCCCCGGGCTAGTCGCACACGGTGCCATCCTCCAAGATATATCACTTTACTGAGCTTGCGACGTTGGTAATCGAGACACCATGGAAAACCCCGGCGGACCAATCGACATCCCGGGCGGTTTTCTCGTCGAAACTTCCTCCTCCTGCCGCCATAGCCGGAGCTGCTAGGCTCAAAAGGAAGCCCTCCTCCCGTGCAACAACCCTTCCAAAGGACTCCCTCCCTCTTGAGCTAGGTAAGGAGAAATCGGTAAAAGAAATTCTAGGGCTTATTAGATGTTTTTGTTCGATTGGCTTAGTTAGGCTTGGAATTGGTGTTTGTGCTAGTTTGGAAAGTTATAGAGGAGATTGAGAGGAAGATGCTGTTAAAATTTGGTAGCTATTGGCGGTCGCCGGAGTCGGCCGCCGGCGGAGCCGATGTTTTGGGAAATTTTATAGTTTTTGATGTGGAATATTAAGAGGAGATTAATGATGTGAATTTAGGAATTTTTGGAGGAATTTTGGATAGGTTTGGGATTTTTCGAAGTTTGGTATTTTGGCCGTTAATTTGGATAGAATCCGGCCATTAGATTATTGTTGTTTCGGCCGTAGAAGGTGGATTTAAGGCCGCCGATATTTGTAGTGAAGTTTGGACGGTATCAATTTTAAGATTTGAAAAGTTGGGCAAGAATGAGAATAGATAAGGCCACATTTAATTTTGCCTATTTTTATATAAGCGTTGGTATATAGTTGAGGATTTAATTATGTTCTTAGATCATGACGTGAGGAAGCTCAAGCAGAAGATGTCAAGACCCACCCCGAATTTCACCCCGAAACCCGAGGTAAGTCCTGCGGGGACCACCTCCAAGGAAAATTTACTAAAAAGCAAACCTCCCTTGAAAATGGACAACCCTAACCTAGAAAACTAAAGTGTTACTTTCTTAAATAAATTTGAGCATCCTCCAAATCAACCCACAATTATACGAAAGTGAGTAAATAATTACAAACTTCGTATATTCAAAAATACAATAAAAGTCCAAGCACACCACCAGAAACATTACAATAAATCCTAAAGAGTATTCAGAGCTACTATACACTAGAGGAGTAGGAAAAATACTCTAGTAGGTTAAACAGGTAACCTACTGATGAATGGTGGCTGAGAAATGGGTAACTATGCCTCGTCGTCTCCTACTCGTTCTAACTCGAACTCTGCAGACTGGGCATTTTAAAAACGAAGAGCCCAGGGGAAAAACGTTCGCAATAATTAGAGTGAGTGGACAAAAATAAATAAAAAGAATATTTATGTTTTCCCAATTTAATTTCCAAGAAAACGAATGCATGTCTTAAACGATAATTCTCTTATCGTTATAAATATCGAGCCTCTACTGCTCAAAACTATATATATATCCAAATACAGCCTCTCAGGCTAAAATATATACATGTATATATTTACACTCGCCCAGACTCCCTATATAAATTAATAATAATCTATATAGGGCTACTACGCTCGCGTCCAACGCTCACGTCACGCCTTAATGCGGTGATACACTATGTCATTAAGGTGGACAGACGGGTGTATAAATATGTGCCCAGACCCCTTATATGAATTAAACACTCATATAAGGCTACTACGCTTGCGTCCAACGCTCACGTCACACCATAATGCAGTTATATATTATGTCATTAAGGTGGACAGACACATATCGCTAGCTAGCATTTATATACATACTCTCCTTAAAAATATATTATAATTTACCGAAAATCCCATTTTCGGTAACTCATCACAATGAGTAAAATCGTCAAATAAAAATGACGTCAAATGGTCTAACCAAATAAACAACTGCATGCACATTATTTAAAACAAAAGTCCACTCACAAGTTAGGCCTAAGCCTGAAGTCAGTCGGAGGTCTCCTCTGCTCGAGCCTCCTCGCGTCCTGTTCCAAAACATAAATAATTCCTTAAATAAAATCCCAACGTTTAAAGAAAATAGGCATAATTAAATATGAGCTTCTCGTGCTCAACCATGCCTATCGTCCTAAATCTTAACTTCACTGCCAACCAAAAATCTCCGTAAATACCGACATCCTCAAAAATCACCTTCCAACGTCCTATTCATAAAAATAATCCAATGGCCGGATTTTAACTTATTAATCCGCCAAAAATACCAAACTTTACAAATTTCAAAACCTAACCAAAAATCCTCCAAAAATTCCTAAATTCACATCAATAATATCCCCTTAATATTCTACATCAAAAACCACAAAATTTCCCAAAACAGCGGCGGCGCCGCCGGCGGCTCCGCCGGCAGCGGCGGCCGGCGACCAACTCCGGCAACCTGCAAATGCTACCAAATTTTAACAGAATCTTCCTCTCAATCTCCTCTACAACTTTCCTAACTAGCACAAACACCAATTCCAAGCCTAACTATGGTAATCGAATCAAAACATCCATAAATCCCTAAAACTTTCAATTATACAAACCACCCTAACGAAATCGAATTTAGCCGAATCCTTTTGAGGGATTACTCACCTAGATGAGGGCTACAAGTTGAGCTAAAAATCACGACCTATGGTGGCCGGAGGACGGAGCTCCGGCGAAGGTGCAACCACGGCAACCGTGGCTTTCGGGCTCGGCTGCTCCTTCACGGCGGCGTTAGGGGATCGGCCACCTACCCAGAAATGAAGAGGAGATGTCGGGGGTCCGAACGAGACCGGTCTGGCGGTCGGTGGTGGCCGGACGGCGGCGGACGGCGGTGGTGAAATTTCCGGGCGGAGGGACACTCACGGGGGAGAAAGAGAGAGAGAGAGAAACGGGAGGAAGAGAGGGAGAGAGTGTTTTGGGCTTTGACCAAAAACAAGGCCCGGTTCAACTTAATAAACAAAACCCAACTCCAAAATTTAACACCCCAAAATAATACCCCAATAAAACTTATATTTTTAATGATAACTTTTACATGCTAACTCCGATTTTAACGTGTAGCATGTCTACGAACTCGTAATAACATTCTCTACGACTTTCATGAAGAAAGTTTTCCCAAATTCCATACGGAAGAAAAAGTCAACTTTGGAGTCTTAAATAGTAAACGGTTACTTAAAACGGTAAAAGACCAAAATATTACCAAAGTAAATAACCGTAAAATAACTTAAGAACCGGGGCGTGACAGAAGAGGCTTCAGACCGACTTCAGGCTTAGGTCTAATTTGTGAGTGGACTTTTGGTTTAAATAATGTGCATGCAATTGTTTATTTGGTTGGACCATTGGACGTCATTTTTATTTGACGATTTTACTCATTGTGGTGAGTTATCGAAAATGAGATTTTCGGTAAATTATAATATATTTATAAATGCTAGCTAGTGATATGTGTCTGTCCACCTTAATTAATGACATAGTATATAACTGCATTATGATGTGACGTGAGCGTTGGACGCAAGCGTAGTAGCCTTATATGAGTGTTTAATTCATATAAGGGGTATGAGCACATATTTATACACCCGTCTGTCCACCTTAATGGCGTAGTGTATCACCGCATTAAGGCGTGATGTGAGCGTTGTAGCCCTATATAGATTATTATTAATTTATATAGGGAGTATGGGCAAGTGTAAATACATACATATTTTAATATATAGTTTTGAGCTGTAGAGGCTCGATATTTATAATGATAAGAGAATTATCGTTTGAGACATGCATTCGTTTTTCTTTGAATTAAAAATTGGGAAAGCATAAATGTTAATAAATATTTTCTTTATTTATTTTTGTCCATTCACTCTAATTATTACAAATGTTTTTCCCTTGGGCTCTTCGTTTTAAAAATGCCCAGTCTGCAGAGTTCGGGTTAGTACGAGTAGGAGACGATGAGGCATAGTTACCCATTTCTCAGCCGCATTTCACCAGTAGGTTACCTGTTTAACCTACTAGGATATTTTCCGGCTCCTTTAGTGTTTAATAGCTCCGAATACTCTTTGGGGTTTATCGTATAATATTGGTGGTGTGCTAAGACTTATGTTTTATTTTAGAATATACGAAGTTTGTAATTGTTATATTCTCACTTTCGTATAATTGTGGGTTGATTTGGAGGATGCTCAATAATATTTAGAAAAGTAACACTTTAGTTTTCTAGGTTAGGGTTGTCCATTTTCAAGGGAGGTTTACCTAGCTTATCGGTAAATTTTCCTTGGAGGTGGTCCCCGCAAGACTTACTTTGGGTTTCAGGGTGAAATTCGGGGTGGGTCTTGACACCTCGCATGTAACACCTAGGTACAAGACCCATCTCGCGTATGTCACCGAGATTGTCCATGTCCGCGGAGCGAACTTCTCAGCCCGCGTGACAATTCCAGTCCTTGCATCACACAGCTCGCCAGGTAAATGTCATACCTGAGCGAATAAAACAAGAAAAGTAGACCCCGAACTCGCAGCACCCGTTCAACTCACGTCATGAGTCCGGACTTGGGGGGTGTTTACGCCTAAATTAATATTTTGACTAGACAGTAAATGTCTATGTGAATATTAATTAAATTCTTGGCCCATGTCATATCGGCGAACCCAAGTTCTTTAATTTTGCAAGTTTTGGTCCGCCAGTGAGGCCGCGTGGACTGAGTTACATAGTTCGCGCACAGAATGAACTTCATGCGGAATGGACTTCACGCGAACCACATAGCTCGCGCGCGGAATGCTTAGCTGACTTCGCGTAGGCGAGGCGAGATTGACACTTCGCGTAGGCGAGGCGAGATTTACACTCCGCGTAGGCGAGGCGAGGCGAGCTGGCGAGCTGGCTCGCGTAGAAGACCTCGCGAGGAAGCAACAGGCGGAGTCCGCTTGCACCACTTGAGTCGTTGAAGACTTTTTAAAGTCTTTGACATGCTTCGGGCCAATCCCTGTGGCCTTTTTAATATAAAAAACCCTTTTAAGGCTCGCGAGCTGCAATAGCCCGCGAAATGTAAGCGAGCTTCAGGAGCACGCGAGATAGCATCCTGTGATAGCCCGCGAGATGAGGATATTCCTAATTTTAGTTCGCATAGGAGTCTACAGTTGGCAACGCGGAAGCAATGCCCTATGCGGAATGAAGTGTGCGAACTGGACATGTGTCACAAGATGGTTGGTTCGCATGGACGGAACAGTGCCCTTGTGCTATTAGGGTTTCAGAGTCCGACTTGGATTCTAATTACTTTTCTTCTGCCGCAAGTCGAACTACTATATAAGGGGGCTCGAACCCTAACAGAAAGGCCTCTCGCAAACAAACACAAAAAACACAATACAAACTGAAACCCAGTTATCCTTCGAGCTACTCGAAAACCCTAACCCTAAGCGCCGCCGCCTAGGTTTTTCTTTAGAGCCCTCCGGACTCTACCCCGATCTTGGAATCTTCCCCGATCTCTCTGAACTCCCTATTTGTTGCTCTGCTCGCGTCCTTCAGTAAGTATCGATCGCCTTGTGCTCGTAAATTCCTCCTCTGAGGTGGCACCTGGAAACCCTTTCGTCTGATCAAGAAGTCAAGCGCACACACAATCACCCTTTCCTCGTCCGCGAGCTGGCACGCCCGTAGCACTCCCCCTTCTCTTTGCTTGCTATTTACCTCTGCTCTGCGCGCTGAGGATCGTGGCCAAAACAGGGGGACTATGGGCAGGACCCATCCAAAATCATATACTGGTCTACGAGCTTATTTTAGCAAGTCCCCACTCAAGATGTGTCTTGAACGGGAACTTGGGCAGACTTGTAGTCGGTTGTGCGTAAAACAACCTCCCAAGCCCGTAAACCAGCAATCACGAGCACCCCACGGTCAAGACAGCCGAGCCCACCTTGGGGTTCCCGTCCGTGTGTATGGGCCGGGCCCGACCTCGTTCACGGCATTGGGCCGGGAGCGGTTCCATAAGGCATAAGGGAGCTGGGCATTCGAAGTAACAGCAGAGGCAATTGCCCACATCGGTTTCCAAGTAGAGAAGAGGACCCACCCTGGGCCATAAATATGGCCAAGCCACCAGCTTGTCAGGTATGATTAACGACCCTCATCAAATATACTCACCAAGATACTGACTAAAGCTTCGAAGGAGGAAAGACCAGAACATTCCGGTCACCTTTGTTGTTGCAGGCCCCCAGAGGAGGATAACCCACCATCAGCTTATGCAAGCCCCCTACGGGATTGTGCAGAAATAGTAGATTTTGGTATTCGACCGAGAAATTGGCATTCCACCGAGACATTGGCATTCCATCGAGATTGGCATTTGACCAAGAGATTGGCATTCGACGTTCAATATTACACAATTGCATGAACCATTATGCTTTTTGATAATTATTATGCCATAACCATACTTGGTTGGCCCCATAATTGTGTTGATCAAATACTTGTCGATCATTTGTTCATTGTGAAGGTATAACAATCCTCGCCCGACCGAATAAGTTTTGAGGCTGGGGGTTGGGAGGGGCATTTTTATTGGCGGACATAAAGATTACGGTGAATATAAGCAAGACCCATTCAACACATGCCTGAGTACGAACTTGGGGGGACTGGGACCAGGTACCGGGTACCCGTTGATAAATGACTGGTCTATGGACATTTTATATATTAAGTCCCCACTCAAGACGTGTCTTGAACGGGAACTTGGGAGGACTTGTAGTCGGTAGTTGGGAACTACCTTCCCTGCCCATAGACCAGTCAGGAAACTTGTAGATATGACGTATATCCTACCTCGCCATGGTGAAAGATCATCGGTACCACATGGAGAAGGTGTTCCTCCAAGCTCCACAAGAAGAAACCTTGATAATAGTTATGTATAGTTTGTCCCACATTGAAAACATGTAATAAGAAGGAACCTTCCTTAGCTATAAAAGGAAGGGTTCCCATATGTAGAAAGCACTCTCTCTGTCTGGCTGACTGAATCTCTCCCTCCCGATCCCTACTCACTCCATCTCAGAGAGCTCTTGTAACATCAAAGGTCTATTGGCCATGATAGTTGATTCGTAAGTGGACGTAGCCATGTCCTCCGATGACATGGTGAACCACTATATGTTCTTGTCTCTTGCCCATGATGTTTATCATCTATTATTCGTGTTCCACCGTGATTCTACATAGTTTCCGGGATTATGCAGAAACACTTAGTAACCCAAGTACTATAGGATATCACAACACCCTTAAACTAATCCTTAGCTCAAGGGAGGACAACTTTCCAAAGTCGTTGAACACAACGACACAATAAAGCTGCCTCTAATCCTCAAAACCTAAACTCAACCCTCAACCAAACCAAATATTAAACCTAAGGTCTTAACATGCAATCCTTGCTCAAAACTTAGCAATTCTAACTCTCAACAAGCTCACAACAAAAAGAGCTAGCTAACCAACGAAAAATAACCCAACAAAAACTGCCGGACGCGCTGCCACAAGCTGCGACTAGTGAGCTCCACGCGCCACCCCAAAACTTCAGAATTTGGGGAAACTCCCAACAGCAAACTTGTAGAATGAAGCAAGATGAACAACTTTTATACCTGAGGTTTCAACCAATTTGGCCGGAGTCGGCCGGAAAACACCTCGAAAACACCAAAACGGGTTCAAACTTCAATCTGCAATTTCAGGGTCAAAACCTCAATATCTTACTTCAAACTATGCCTAGCCACAATCAGAAGGAGGAGAGGACCAAAACTCACCTATGGTTGCCCCTCGTCGCCGCTGCAAACGGCGGTTGTGATCGGTGACACAGTTGTGCTCTTCTCCGGCCAAGAGCTCCGTCTCTGGCTTGCAACGCCGTGCCACACCAGCCTAGAATTGAAGGGGGCGTCCGTGTGAGTTGATCGGGACCGGCGGCGAGAAGACAAGCGGCGCTACCCCAGGAATGGAAAGGAGGTCGGTGTGAACCGAATGGGACCGGTGGTGTCGATTTTGGTGGCCGGATGGCGGACTTCTGCTTCGGCGAAGGTCTGGCTGTGCTTGCGGCTCGGGGAGAGAGGAGAGAGAGAGAGAGAGTTGGGCTTTTCTGCAAAATAGGGTTTCTAAAATAAAACCCACCATTTTTTTTATTTAAACTCTTTCCACAACGACCCCTAACTTCCTCTAACCGTAACTTTCTCATACGACATCCGTTTCACGCGTGCCGTATGTCTACGAACTCGTATCGACAAACTCTACAACTTTTTTGAAGGAAGTTTTCTAAAATAACTTACAGAAAATAAAGTCAACTTTTGGTCTCTTAAAAATCAAAGCACCTTAAATAAACTCCCGAAACTTCAACTTCGCATAAACCAATAATAATTTCCATAAATAATCCTTCACTAAATTCTGGAAATAATACAAGAAAAATTAATATAAAAATCTGGAGTATTACAGTCGCCCCGAAACCCCGAACCATACTTAATTTTGTTTGTGTCGCGTGATGGGTGTTGCCTGATGCAGGAAATGGCATAGTGTGAGAATCTATTGTAATAAAGAATAAATTTTAGTTTCGTGTTCAGTTGTTTTCCAATTTCTTTCATATTCTAATTATGAAAAATCTATTTCATAGTTAGAATATGAGTTTACACCTCATAAAAAAAAAATTCCAAAAAACTGGGGTGTGACAGGTTGGGAGCCTAATTGGCCCTAAGTGTTTGTGATTGTGTGTTGAGTAAGTGGGAAGAGGTCTTCTTTTATAGGAGAAAGATGTTTCTTCGTTTACATGTTTTCCAATGTGGGACATAAGTCTTATTCTAGTCTTCAAAGTGTTGTGTGAGGGCATGTTGGTGAGGCCAAGAATGTGACTTCCGGGTAAGCTTTTGGCGACTTCCGAGTACCGTTGCGTAGCTTGTATGTTAGGCTTCAGGATGTATGTCGTGATTGGGTCTGGTTATGGTTTGTGAGCCCACAACGAAGGTGTTACTTATGCTTGGTGGTATAATATAATAGCCATGCCAATAGTGGTACCAACAAGTCCTCGAAGTCCCCGAGTAAGAGAAATTTCTTGCTTAGGGAGTTTAAAACATTGTCACCAAGCATAAGTGACACCAAAGTGGCACACAACCCCTAGTAGTCCCTGAACTCCTCAAGTAAGAAGAGTCTCTTCAAACTGCTATCGAAGTCTTGACTGTTCAACTTGCTAGTGGAAACTAACTCTTGCCAGAATGCCTTGGGAGATCAATGCTAGAATAATTGTCTTGTTAGATGAGCGCTAGCCTCTCGCTGGGCACTCGTTGGATTAGCGCTAACCGGTCGCTGGATAAGCGCTAGCCACTTGCTGAATGTGTGTTAGCCGCTCGCTGATCGCTTGATGGATGAGCGCTAGCTACTCGTTGACCGCTTGATGGATGAGCGCTAGCCGCTCGCTGACCGCTTGATGGATGAGCGCTAACCGCTTGCTGGATGAGCGTTAGCTGTTTGCTGACCGCTCGCTGGATGAGGGCTAGAAGTCCCCTACTCCCCCGCTAAGAAGGTCCGCTAGAATCATCGGTGGAGTGCTGAGGCTTTGTTGTTCTCTCACATAGTGAGGCAAATTCTTAGCGGTTAAACTTCACTAGTCTCTCACATGCGATGAGGTAATTCTTAGTGGTTAATTTTCGTTAGTCTCTCAATGGTGGTGAGGAAAATCCCTAGCGCTTAATTGTCGCTAGTCTCTCACAAGCACTGAGGAAAATCCTTAGAGGTTAATCATCGCTAGTCTCTCACGAATGGTGAGGAAATTTGTTTGTGCCCATTTGTCATTCTCTCATTCAACGAGGGTCTCTCATCGAAGGAGGAAAATTCTTAGCGTTGATATATCGCTAGATTTTTGCTTGACGAGACACTTCCCAAACACAAAGGTGTATTTGTAGCGGTTAAACTTTGTTAGTCTCTCACAAGCGGTGATGCATCCCACAAGCAGATAATCATTGCAGTAAGGTTAAGTAGTAGCGGATAATCATCGCTTAATCTCTCACTTTGCGAGGCATCCCGTCTCGTTTGCACAAGGTTTCTTCATGTGATTCGTCATATCTTCCAAGATCTGCTTGCGTGTGAGGATGGTCTTGAGCGGGCTCCTTGTTGTGTGACCTAAAAAAACTACCATGTTTTTGTGCTAAATGAAATCATTTGGGGATTAACTTTATTTTTGACGTTTGATGCTTGGTAGACAAGCGGTTGCTCAAGAATAATAGTTGGGATAATCCCGTTTTATTTGTAGCTTGTTAGCGTCACAAAAATGTGGTTTGTTCTAAAAGGTGATTTTATTTGTTGAGTATATGCAAAAACTCGTGTGCCGGGAAGTCCCCGGGTTTTAAATGTTAGTGAAGCGGATTCACATGTGCTGGGTAGTCCCCGGGCTTTGAATGTTGGTGGGATGGATCCACGCTTACACACTCTTATTAAGTATGCAAATGCGTACGTGCAAGTCCCCGAGTTTCGCTAGCTAATTAGGATTGCTTGGATTTGTGTGTTTCAACATAGTCATACTAATAAAATTTAGCGAATGACAGATGTAAAGTCTACGCATGCATTTTCTACTACTTGTACAAACAATTAAGGAGTGAAAGTTTTTGGTAGTAGTATTGTCCGTTAATGATATGAAGCATGGTGAGGTAATGATCAATGATGGAGTTGCTTTGCAAGTTGGGTGTTGTGAGCGGGGCCGGGTAGGCGTGGTGTTGCTTGTGGGACGGACCCGATCAAGTCCTAGCCATGCTCGAAACCGCTAACAATTTCTAACCCATCATATTTTAGTTGAAAGTCTTAATGTCACAACATTTTTAAGCATAACATGGTTTGCTTACAAACTACGCATGTTTACTTAATTGATTTATAATAGAAACATGGCATTTGATCATAGCAAGTACTTTGTAGTAACGTTACTAGCTAATAGCTTCTTGAATTTGGTGAACATGCTAAGTGGCCGTTTGGATTGACGATTTAAAGCATGGCAAGTGTGTGTACACAATGTTGTAGCTAGGCATGCTTAGGTAGTAAAAAGCATGTAATGGCATGGCGTTAGCTCTTTGCAAGAGTGTGTGTCAAAATATAGATTTTTCTTATCTTATGCCGACTTGAAGTGGATTGGAGTGAAATTTGTTTAAGTCCCCGAGTCCCGTTGGAGTTGTCCAAACATGACGCTCCATGTGAGTGGGGAATGACCGCCAATAGCTCGTCGTGACCTTATACACAAGAAGATGTCCGGTTCGAAGTGATTCAACTTCCTCCAAACAAAACAAATAAGTTATTAGTAACTTATACTTGTAACTTTCTTGTTGCCGTGTTTGAATGGTTATTGCATTCGAATGGTAATTCTAGCAGAATACATATATTCATGTTATTGTGTTAAGCATATGGTAATGTGTTATAGGCTGCAGCTTTTGAGTTTACTAACTACACACACTTATGCCTTTTCAAAATGCAACAAATGATTATGCTCATAACTGACAAGTGTGGTTACTAATGTGTATATTCAAATTTGAAAGTCAGTTGTTCCATGCTATTGACGGTTGGCGTTTAGAGCCAAGATTGAGTCATACTAGCATATATATACATGTTTGGTCATACATAAGACTCATGGCTAGCTATTGACTATAAGCTGAATCAAGGTTTTAGGCACCAAGTTCACGCAGTAACTACATGAATGAGTAGTTAATCGGTGCCATATGCAGCAAGTAATAATATGTAGCCCTATTTCCAAATAGATAGACATGCTGCCAGTGCCCTTTGATACAATATTTAATTGTGTTTGCATATGAAATTATGAATGCAGTAATTTTAGCACATAGTTGAAGTCACACCTTGCGCTTGTTATGGCGGCATAACACTAAGGTCATCTCTAACGGAGGGCTAAGGGCTTAATATAGCCCAAATTTTGAACAAAACAATGGGAGGTTACGCTATACCAAAAATGGGTTTTGAAGGGCTATAGTGTCAAGTGCTGGGCTACATTTGGCCCTCCATAGCACCTGCCAAAGGAACGTGGGCTCCATAAGTGTTGGCCCAATTTTCTCAATTAAACAGATCAATGACTGAGATTAAAGAAGGGTGAGGTCAGCATGATGATGTCTAAATCTATAGCGCTTACGGTTAGAGATGGTCAAAATTATAACCCTCACTATTCATGTAAATAGTGATTTTTAAGGGCCAAAATTTAGCATGGGTCTATTTGAGCCCCCATTGGAGATGGCCTAACACACTAACTCTAGACTGAAGCATATTGTATATGCATATGGTGTCAGTAGATGGCAAATGCCATTTCAAATATGAGCGGGGCGTTGCCAACTTTGTCATGCTTTGGTCTTATACGGCGGGCGGTGTGCATAGGTAGACAAGTATGTCATGCAAGTGATGTGTGGCACCATAATTCGAGCACAGCAGACTATAAACTATAGTTTTGTTTCGAAAAAAGAAAAATAGTACGAACTACAACAGTGTGTCACATTTTAAAGAAATAAAACTTTAAAATTTAACATGTACTAGGGGTTTGGAGCCTAATTAGCCCCCAAAGTATTACAAGTGTTTGTGATTGTGCGTTGAGTAAGTGGGAAGGGGGTCTCCTTTTACATGTTTTCCAATGTGGAACAAGAGTCTTATTCTAGTCTTCAAATTAAGTGTTGTGTGAGGGCATGTTGGTGAGGCCGGGAAGGTGACTTCCGGGTAAGCATTTGATGACATCCGGGTATCGTTGCATAGCTTGTATGCTAGGCTTCAGAATGTATGTCGTGATCGGGTCTTGTTATGGCTCGTGGG
Source organism: Fragaria iinumae (assembly GCA_009720345.1). Classification (NCBI taxonomy): domain Eukaryota; kingdom Viridiplantae; phylum Streptophyta; class Magnoliopsida; order Rosales; family Rosaceae; genus Fragaria; species Fragaria iinumae. Next base: position 1,391,766 of record CM019123.1, read on the forward strand.
CCCACAACGAAGGTGTTACTTATGCTTGGTGGCATAGTATATTAGCAATGCCAATGATGGTACCAACAAAAATGTATCTGGGCTACCATGTGGCCATGCTACAACATGTATCTTCTCAAAAGGAATGTCTCCATATGACTTTGTACATGAATACTACAGCAAGGAGACATACATGAAGGCATATGAGACAATTATGCATCCAATTGCTGGAGTGAAGAAATGGGAGAAGATACATAGACCAATAGCACCCCCACTTTACAGGAGACAGCCTGGGAGACCCAAAATGGTTAGGAACAAAGAGCAAGGTTAGTAACGTACAATTTTAAGGTTCACTTCAGTTATTTATGCAATAACATGCATCTTACTTATTGTATTTTCTCTATTTGGATGTAGGTGAGCAAGATGCTCCTCCTGCTAGAACAACCAAGTTACCAAAAGTGTATTACTCTCAAATAAAATGTGGGTATTGCAAAATAAAAAGACACAACCGGAGGTCATGCATAGAAAGGAAACATGTATGTTTACTAATGACATGCATTGTTATGAAGAGTGAAATTTCATTATGGAACTGTTGTGACATTTGCTCCCTTAATTGGCAGTGGCGGATCCAGGATCTGAGAACTGCCTAGGCTAATTTTACAAGCACATAATTTTTTTTTTTTGGTTTCCCGTTCCCTTCAAACTCATCAATCAAAAATTCATTATCAAAGTTATCGGCAATTTTTGTTCAATGTAGAGGATCATTATATATATCATCAAGAAACTTTGGGTTTGCTCCTGTGTATCACACGAAATTTGAGTAATGCTAATCCATAGAGCTTAGAACATTAAATGGGTGTAAAGGTGTTAATACTTGCTGGGTTGTGAAGTTGATTAAGAACATGGAGGAGCGAGAAATGGGAAGAGGGAGAACGGTTGTGCGAAGAGGACTACTCTATTCGAAGAGGAGAACGTCTACTAAATTTTTCTTTTCACTCTTATATGGGTTATGGGCTGTAAATATATTTATATATACCTATACTTGAGGGTTTTGGCACAAAAAACTGTCTAGGCTTGAGCCTATATAGCCCTTCATGTGTATCTGCCACTGCTAATTGGTATACAATTTTGAGTTTGTAGGATGAACAACATCAAGCTAGTGAGAATGTGCAGCCTCAGCCTCAACCTCAACATCCCTTACCTCCCCGGCCTCACCTCTTGTGCCACCCTGCCCAGGTGCTGGACCTGTACAGGCTCAATCTCAAAGTGACCAAGGGCAGCAAGTGTTTTATGTGGCTACACAGCAATCCAAGTGTTTGTTTGTTTGTTGGGACTAACTAGGATTGTCCTAAATAAGGAGTCCCCAATTTGATTAGTATTATGTTTGATGTCACTAGGTACTAAAATAAATGAGTTTACGTAACACATTGTTTTCATTTTGGCCTCCTTAGATGGTGTTATTGTGGGTACTCAAATTGGTCATCCTTAGATAACACCATCATTCTGAACCACAAACCAAGCAAAACTACTCTAATACCATGCAACACCAAATATGGGTTAATATTAATACATCTTAAGGCAACTCACATGAGTCCAAGATAGTCTTAACAAATAAGGAGGTGCAATGTAGTCTTGGGTACCAAACGTGCACCAAGAGTACTGTAGCTCCACAAACCTCATCTATGCCACGATTTTGACAAAGAAAATAGAAAGTCATATCAAAGAGCCCATGACTCAGAGCAAATGCAGCAAAAGACTAATTTGGGGGGGGGGGTTGGACTAGGAGTAGAACGAAAAACAGCTTCCAGCGGCAAGAAATTGATCTAGGTTTATTGCTGGCCCCATAGGGACCTACCAAGTCGGACTGTGGCCTGGGTTAATCCTCAACCCAGCTCTCACTTTGGACTAATTTCTAAATGGGCCACACTGAGACCAACTTTCACATGGGGGAAGAGATCATGCGCATGGGGTAGTCAGTTTTTCTCCAACGGGTCTCTAATTTGGGCCGTTCAGATCAAGGTCTGACATATCAAGATCTGACGGACCAAATTAAGTACCAACGACATTTTTCTGAACATAAAAGAACAAATCCATAAAGAATAACGGGCAAATGTTAAGGGCCGTAGGATTGAGATTTGATCGCTCCAAATCAATCGCAACAGATTTATTCCATTTTGCAGACAAAACTGAAATAAAAAAAAATCAGCAAAATTTTTCTATAAATACCTTACTACTCTTCTTCACATTTCACAGTCTTTACCTATCATATCTCTTCCTTCATAAAATATATATATATATATATATATATATATATATATATATATATATCTTCCTTCTCTTCTTCTTTTTCATTTTTGTTTAACAAATGAGAGAGGTGGGTAGTTCTTAGACCACCGAGGAGGAAGTTCAATTGTGCGAATCATGGGCTACTCTTACAAGGTTGTGGGAAAAGGTACATGAGCATTATGTTGATAATTGGATGGGTGAAACCGCGGTTCGGCCGGTGGCGGCTCTTCAATCTCATTTCAAGCCTTTGAAAAGACTTCTCAAAGCGTGGAACAAAACAAAAATTCAAGTTGGGATTCATAGACCAAGCGGCACCAATCAATTCGATGAGGTATTTATTTTTTTGTTGCATTGATACATCTATTTGGTTGCTAAGTTAATGGTAATTTGACATCTTTTGTATTCATTTTGATGGTTTTAGTAATGTGTTCTACTGTGTTACTCTCATTTCGATGGTTTCAGTAATGTGTTTTACAGTGTTAAAACTACAGTTTTCGCTGAGGTTGATATCCTTTTAATTATTTATCGCCGGTAGGTTTATACACACCACTGTGTTGCTCTTAAAATCATTTATGTTAATTTTGAATTATTTGAAGACCATAATATGATAAAATTACTATTATGCCCTTTTAAGTCTTAGTGTAACTAAGATTGTGGGCCCTTGTGTCACGGACAACTCAGCGCATGACGTCATGGTAATGAGGGCAATTCAAAAATTGAAACAAACAGATGTGAAATAGAACTTCAAGGACCAACGTTATTAGAAAAAAAAATATGAGACCAAACTGATTATTGACCTAAAGTATGAGGGAACAAACTGAATTTAGTTCTTCTTTTTAATAGGAGCATCAAATTAACCTAGTGTCATGCCCCGACTCTTAAATTTTTACCTTATTTACTGGCATGGTGTTAATAAGAGTTTTACCATTTTCGTCAATGAGTTTATAGTTTAATTGGTCCCCAGAGGGGTTTTGGGGGACGATTATTTCGAAGGGATTATTCGGAGTTGAAAAATGTGACAACGGTAAAAATGGTAAATTTTATCCGGTAAAAATGTAAGTTTTATTAGGATATTATTTTTGGGTGTTAAATTTTGGAGTTGGGTTTTAAGAGGGGTGTTGGACCGGTTGGGCCAAGCCTAGACTTCTTTCTCTCTTCCCTCACTTCTCTCTCTTCCTCCTGACCTTCCTCTCTCTCCCATTGCCGGAACTTCCAGCCGCTCGTCCGTCGCCGTACGGCCACCAGAGACCGCCGGACCGGTCCCGTTCGGACCCCCTCCGCTCCCTCTCTCTTCCTGGGCCAGTGACCGCGCGCAGGACACCGCCGAGCGGGAGGAAACTGCTTCTAGCAGCCCGACTGTCCCGACGCCGGAAATTGCTTCTCCGGCCACCATAGCTCGTGAAACTTGTCTCATCTTGTAGCTCTCATCAAGGTTAGTAATCCCTCAAAAGGAATAGACTCAATTCGATCTTGCTGAGGAGAAATGTATAATTGAAGTTCTAGGGCTCATTTCTCTATTTTGGTCTGGTTGTCCTAGCTAAGTTTAAAATTGGATTGTGTGCTAGTTAAAGAAGTTGTTGTCCCCATTGAGAGGATTATTATGTTAAAATTTGGGAAGCTTTGGACGTCGCCGGAGTACGGCCGCTGCCCCTTAAGGGCAGTTTTTCATGTTTCTGGGTGAGTTTTGGATAGGTTTGGAAATTGTTAAAGTTTGGTAATTTTGACGGATTAATAGAGTAGAATCCGGCCATTGGTTTGATGTTGTTTAGACTGTGGAAGGTTGTGTTAAGGCTGCCGTTATTTTTCCGAAGAGGTTGGATAATATTGAGTTAAGAATGGCGAAGTTAGACAAGGATGAGCGTGGTTAAGACTCACAGTTAATTTTGCCTATTTTGAATAAATATTGGATTTTTAAGTTGGGAAATTAATTATATATTTGGAACAAGACGTGAGGAGGCTAGAGCAGAAGAGGACTCGGACCGACATCAGGCTTAGGCCGAACTTGTGAATGGACCTTTGTTTTAAATATTATGAATGCAAAAGATTTTCTGATGAATATTTCTTTTGTTGGAGAATAACCGAAATTGAGAATTTCGGTGATTATATATTCATATATGAATGATTATGAGGATAGTATGTATATAAATAAATGCTAGCTAGCTATATGTGCTTTTCTGCCATAATGAGGTAAAATACTATTATGGTGCGACGTGAGCGTTAGACGCAATCGTCGTAGCTATATGAATATAATAATAATTCATATAGGGAATATGCACGTATATAAATACACCCGTCTTTTCCGCATAATGAGGTAAAATTCTATTATGGCGTGACGTGAGCGTTAGACGCAAGCGTAGTAGCCTTGTATGAATTTCTATTTTTCTTATATTTCTTCATAAGAAATCATACAAGGAGTATGACGAGTGTAAATACATACATATATATATATATATATATATATATATATATATATATATAGTTTAGCCTGAGAGGCTGTATTTTATTAAGTTTCGGAGACTAGTCGGAGCTAGTCATATATTTGCCAGTTTTTGAGTTGAGAGCTTTTGAGTTGTCGCATGCATCATAATTTCTATGGAAATTAAATTGGAAAAGCATAAAGAATTATTTCTTTTAAATTTATTTTTGTCCACTCACTTTAACGGTTTCAAATGTTTTCCCCTGGGCTCTTCATTTTTAAAATGCCCAGTCTACAGAGTGAGGGTCGGTACTAGTAGGAGGAGACGAGGCATAGTTACCCATCTATCAGCCACTTTTCACCAGTAGGTTACCTGCTTAACCTACTAGGGTATTTCCTGCTTCCGTTGGTTTTAGTAGCTCTGAATACTCTTGAGATTAATGTATAATATTCTCGGTGCTGTGCTATGACATATGTTATGGTATTTGAATATTTATGGGTTGAAAAGGAGAATGGTTAACCTGTTATAAAGAGTAGTTTTTCAATTTTCCGGGTTAGGGTTGTTCATTTTCAAGGGTGGTTTGCCGAGTTCTTCGATAAATTTTCCTTGGAGGTGGACCCCGCAAGACTTACCTCGGGTTTCAGGGTGAAATTCGGGGTGGGTCTTGACACCTTGAGTATATGACGGTGATTAAAAAACAATTTGAGCATAAGGAGTGTTGGGAGGCGGTGAATGATCACCCTTATTTTATAGATGCACCAACGCCTTGGGTCACCCCTTTTGTTTACTTCACGGCTAGCGGTCCCCAAACCGAATCACCAATTAATTTAGGTGATAAAGAAATTGTTTTGGAGACTCCCCCTAGCTCCGTCGGAAGGCCAATGGGACAAAAGGCCACCAAAGAAGCAAGAAGGAATGGAAAAAAGAAAGAAGATGTGGGTGAATCCATGGTTCAAGCCCTACTAGCCATGAACGAGAGCACTAAAATTTCCAATGAGATTCTTAGAAAAAAAGAAGAGGACCATCGTGCCGAAAGTGCAAGAATGATGGCATTTGAATAGGCAGAAGAGGATGCAAGGATAATGACCATGCAAAATAGTCATATTTCCCCGGATTCACAAGAGGGACATTAGGAGGAAAACCGATACTAACGCTAATGCGGATTGCTAAAGGCCTCTTTTTGAGAAACCACAATCCCCACAATAGAGCGTTATGTTTTAATTGTATTTTTAATTGTTAAGTTGATTGTATTACGTATTTTTCTATTTAATGAAATAAGGGTCAATCATTTGTTATGAACTAATAACAGTGAATTAATATTCTTTTATTGAAAGGAAACAAACAAAGCACACACTATAAAATTTATTTTCCTTAAAAAAAATTCAACATTTTAACAACAATGTTGTTGAAGCAAGTAAGAAACACAATTAAACAACAATGTCCTTAGAAAAATGTGAAAATAAAAAACACAATTCACCAACTAGGCAACAATGTCCAAAAACAATTCAAATAAAGAAAAATATGTTGAAGGAGAAATACATTAAGTGTGCCTTTGTCAAAATAACTGACGAAGAGTAAATTAAGAAGTTATTGATCAATGGATGTAACGGCTCAATTAGTCATATCAGTCATTATATACGTTGTTATTAGCTTTGAATAACATCATTATGTGTGTGTAATTACCGTTGTAATCGACCTCTATATAAAGATGGTTTCTAATGAAATGAGTAGATCATTCCGATTCCATGTTTCTTGTAACAAAATATTTTTTTAAATTATTAATAACTCACACACCTTACATATGTCTAATAAGGTTTGAACCCATGACCTCAAAGTTGTTAGTTAAACACCTTAACCAACCAAGCCACGGCTCATCGACAAATAAAGAAAAATACATTCTTGCAAGCCTACTCCTCCAATTCTTCTTCTCCACAACCTTCAAGTACTTCTTCGGTATCGGAGTCAAACTCAAAATCCATAGTTTATTCTTCCTCTTCATATCAATCAAAATCTTCTTCAAGTTCTCTTATTTCTTGAATCCTAGAACTTCTCCGAGGCTCTAAGCCACTATCCACTCCTAAATCATTTCCAACCGTTTCATTAGTGACATCGAACAAAGTATCCTCATCATTTCCAATTGTTTAGGGTTGATAAGGTTTTTCTTTTTTATTTTTTTTAATTTTTTTTATGGTTTTCACTTTTCACAATTAAAAAAAAAATGCCCAACCAACTAGACGCCACCTAGGCAGCCAAAAAACGGTTGGCCTGTAACACCCCGGAACTAATTTTACCTAATTACCGGGTTTTCTACGAGTTACTGAGGAATTTAACCGTGTTCGGTAACTTAGTAAAATTAGCATTAGAGTTTCTTTTTCGAATTTTTTTAAAAAGGTTAAATTCTTCTTTTAAGACTTCGAGGTCGTAGTGCGCGACAACACGAGTTTTCCGATGTCCTCGGATTATTTATAGAAAGTTCGGGCTATTTTCGTTGATTTGTCGAAAAATCTGGGTTGTTGATCTTTAATCATCGATCACCTGTTGTCCATTTTTTTTATTGTTGTTGTTGTTAAATAGGGGAAGATTGGTCAGACCCAGTCAAAGAACCCAAGTCGGGTTTGACCGAGCCCAACCAAGTCTCTCTCTCTTCTCCGTTGTCTCCCTCTGCCGCTGCCCTTCTCTAGCGCAACACCGCCGTCTCCGGTCACCCCTGGCGACGAGACCACCGCCGTTCTCTTCCTCTCCTCCTCTCCTTTCTAGCCCAACATGTGGATCACGCAAGCAAACCGGATCAGAGGAGATCGAAGACTGTGTTCGTCAGATTCCGGCAAGCTCAGGCGACGAGGCGGCTACCGGTAGGTAGGGTTTTGTTCCTCTCCTCTTGTCCTTCAATTCCATGTCCTTAATCTTTTGATTCGTGCCCTAATCGGAGGAAATCCTTTTCTCCTGTTTTTTTGGGTTTTCACAGCGTATCTCTGGCGACCGAGTTCTTGACGTTTCCGGCCTCTTCTCCATGTTCCAACGAGCAAGGCTACTTCCTTGCGGACCCAGCGGCCGAGTGGAGAAGGTGGTTGGAGTTTGGTAGCAGATGGAGTTCTTCTGGTCAGGACAGTGAGGCGGAGGGCTGCAGGTCGGTCTCCGAGCACTTGGAAGACTTAGGCCTAATACTGTGAGTTGACATTTCTTTTAAATTAAATGCATGCAGGGATTTATTTTAAAATAATATTTTTATTGGTCATTAATTTGTGGAATTTGTTTTCCTCTCGTGAGATATTTTCTGCGAAGTTATTTTCGGAGGTAAATGATCTTATTTTATTTATTACCTTCGCTATTTTGAGAATTTCCGAAAATGGGATTTTCGGTGTATATATATATGTATATTTATGAGGAGAGTATGTATATAAATGCTAGCTAGCTATACGTGTCTGTCTGCCTTAATGGTGTAGCAATTAGCCGTCATTATGGTGTGACGTGAGCGTGAGACGCAAGCGTAGTAGCCCTATGTGAGTGTTTAACTCATATATGGGGTATGGACACGTATATATACACCCATATGTCCACCTTAATGGCGCAGTGAAGAACCGCATTATGGTGTGACGTGAGCGTTAGACGCGAGCGTAGTAGCCCTATATAAATTTATTTAAATCCATAAATTTATATACGGGGTATGGGCGTGTAACAGTCCGGCCTGGTCCATTAAGCTATTGTCTGCTTTGGGCTCAACGACCCTCACGGTTTTGCTCTTGAGGTTTCACCCCAAAACGCATCTCAATGTAAGGTGCTAGCTCTGCACATATAAGCATAGCAACTTGTCTCCCCCGGGCAAGGTGGGACGGATGCACCTACTAGCTTGCTTGCCTAGTCAGGTCATCACAATCCACCCTCCTTAGGGCCCGACGTCCGCATCGGCACACTTCCGGCCGGGGACAGGTTCTGATACCAAATGAAACTGCCTGGCCCAGTCCATTGAGATATTGCCCGCTTTGGGCCCAACGACCCTTACGGTTTTGCTCTTGAGGTTTCACCACAAAACGCGTTTCAATGTAAGGTGCTAGCTCTACACAAATAAGCATAGCAATTTGTCTCCCCCAGGCGATGTGGGACGGATGCACCTACTAGCTTGCTTGCCTAGTAAGGTCATCACAATCCATGTTACAGCCCGGCCCAGTCCATTGAGATATTATCCGCTTTGGGCCCAACGACCCTCACGGTTTTGCTCTTGAGGTTTCACCCCAAAACGCGTCTAGATGTAAGGTGCTAGCTCTGCACATATAAGCATAGCAACTTGTCTCTCCTGAACGATGTGGGACGGATGCACCTACTAGCTTACTTGCCTAGTCAGGTCATCACAATCCACCCTCCTTAGGGCCCGACGTCCGCGTCGGCACACTTCCGGCCGATGACAGGCTCTGAAACCAAATGTAACAGCCCGGCCCAGTCCATTGAGATATTGTCCGCTTTGAGCCCAACGACCCTCATGGTTTTGCTCTTGAGGTTTCACCCCAAAACGCGTCTCGATGTAAGGTGCTAGCTCTGCACATATAAGCATAGCAACTTGTCTCCCCCGGGCGATGTGGCACGGATGCACCTACTAGCTTGCTTGCCTAGTCAGGTCATCACAGGGCGTGTGTAAATACATACTGATTTTTACTAGAGCTTGAGAGGCTCGATTTTTTTTTTTTTAGTTAAAAGTTTCTCTATTTACTGCGTGCATCGAATTTTTCTTGGGAGATTAAAATGGGAAAGCATAAAGTCTTAGTTATTTGTTCGATCCTTTTAACTTTATTTTTGTCCACTCACTCTAATATTTTCAAATGTTTTCCCCTGGGCCCTTCGGTTTTAAATGCTCAGTTTGCAGGTTAGTATAATTGAGGTCGGACGTACATGGAGTCGAGGCATAATCCATCATATAGCTTCCGCTTATTTGTTTATTCTACTTCCTTCCTTCCTTATTAGAGTCGCTCTGAACCAGTGAATTGTTTGTGTTAGGATTATATTTAGTCTAATAGTTAAAATGGGAGATGTTGTGATTTGTGGGGAGCACGAAGGCTCCAGGAGTTTATAAGGTTGGAGTTGGAATTTTTTTAGAAGTGTTTGCAGATGTTTTATTTAGGAAGGGTTGTCCATTTTCAAGGGAGGTTATGCCGAGTTGTCGGTAAATTTTCCTTGGAGGTGGACCCTGTAGGATTTACTTCGGGTTTCAAGGTGAAATTCGGGGTGGGTCTTGACACGGCCACCTACACTCACCGATTTGTCACGCCCCGATTCTTAAGTTATTTTACGGTTATTTACTTTGGTAATATTTTGGTCTTTTACCGTTTTAAGTAACCGTTTACTATTTAAGACTACAAAGTTGACTTTTTCTTCCGCATGGAATTTGGGAAAACTTTCTTCATGAAAGTCGTAGAGGATGTTATTACGAGTTCGTAGACATGTTACGCGTTAAAAACGGAGTTAGCATGTAAAAGTTATCATTAAAAATGTAAGTTTTATTGGGGTATTATTTTGGGGTGTTCAATTTTGGAGTTGGGTTTTGTTTATTAAGTTGAACCGGGCCTTGTTTTTGGTCAAAGCCCAAAACACTCTCTCCCTCTCTTCCTCCCGTTTCTCTCTCTCTCTTTCTCCCCCGTGAGTTTCCCTCCGCCCGGAAATTTCACCACCGCCGTCCGCCGCCGTCCGGCCACCACCGACCGCCAGACCGGTCCCGTTCGGACCCCCGACATCTCCTCTTCATTTCTGGGTAGGTGGCCGATCCCCTAACGCCGCCGTGAAGGAGCAGCCGAGCCCGAAAGCCACGGTTGCCGTGGTTGCACCTTCGCCGGAGCTCCGTCTTCCGGCCACCATAGGTCGTGATTTTTGGCTCAACTTGTAGCCCTCATCTAGGTGAGTAATCCCTCAAAAGGATTCGGCTAAATTCGATTTCGTTAGGGTGGTTTGTATAATTGAAAGTTTTAGGGATTTATGGATGTTTTGATTCGATTACCATAGTTAGGCTTGGAATTGGTGTTTGTGCTAGTTAGGAAAGTTGTAGAGGAGATTGAGAGGAAGATTCTGTTAAAATTTGGTAGCATTTGCAGGTTGCCGGAGTTGGTCGCCGGCCGCCGCCGCTGTTTTGGGAAATTTTGTGGTTTTTGATGTAGAATATTAAGGGGATATTATTGATGTGAATTTAGGAATTTTTGGAGGATTTTTGGTTAGGTTTTAGAATTTGTAAAGTTTGGTATTTTTGGCGGATTAATAAGTTAAAATCCGGCCATTGGATTATTTTTATGATTAGGACGTTGGAAGGTGATTTTTGAGGATGTCGGTATTTATGGAGATTTTTGGTTGGCAGTGAAGTTAAGATTTAGGACGATAGGCATGGTTGAGCACGAGAAGCTCATATTTAATTATGCCTATTTTCTTTAAACGTTGGGATTTTATTTAAGGAATTATTTATGTTTTGGAACAGGACGCGAGGAGGCTCGAGCAGAGGAGACCTCCGACTGACTTCAGGCTTAGGCCTAACTTGTGAGCGGACTTTTGTTTTAAATAATGTGCATGCAGTTGTTTATTTGGTTGGACCATTTGACGTCATTTTTATTTGACGATTTTACTCATTGTGATGAGTTACCGAAAATGGAATTTTCGGTAAATTATAATATATTTTTAAGGAGAGTATGTATATAAATGCTAGCTAGCGATATGTGTCTGTCCACCTTAATGACATAGTATATAACTGCATTATGGTGTGACGTGAGCGTTGGACGCAAGCGTAGTAGCCTTATATGAGTGTTTAATTCATATAAGGGGTATGGGCACATATTTATACACCCGTCTGTCCACCTTAATGACATAGTGTATCACCGCATTAAGGCGTGACGTGAGCGTTGGACGCGAGCGTAGTAGCCCTATATAGATTATTATTAATTTATATAGGGAGTATGGGCGAGTGTAAATATATACATGTATATATTTTAGCCTGAGAGGCTGTATTTTGATATATATATATATATATATTTTAGCCTAAGAGGTTGTATTTGGATATATATATATATAGTTTTGTGCAGTAGAGGCTCGATATTTATAACGATAAGAGAATTATCGTTTAAGACATGCATTCGTTTTCTTGGAAATTAAATTGGGAAAACATAAATATTCTTTTTATTTATTTTTGTCCACTCACTCTAATTATTGCGAATGTTTTTCCCCTGGGCTCTTCGTTTTTAAAATGCCCAGTCTGCAGAGTTCGAGTTAGAACGAGTAGGAGACGACGAGACATAGTTACCCATTTCTCAGCCACCATTCACCAGTAGGTTACCTGTTTAACCTACTAGAGTATTTTTCCTACTCCTCTAGTGTATAGTAGCTCTGAATACTCTTTGAGATTTATTGTAATGTTTCTGGTGGTGTGCTTAGACTTTTATTGTATTTTTGAATATACGAAGTTTGTAATTATTTACTCACTTTCGTATAATTATGGGTTGATTTGGAGGATGCTCAAATTTATTTAAGAAAGTAACACTTTAGTGTTCTAGGTTAGGGTTGTCCATTTTCAAGGGAGGTTTGCTTTTTAGTAAATTTTCCTTGGAGGTGGTCCCCGCAGGACTTACCTCGGGTTTCGGGGTGAAATTCGGGGTGGGTCTTGACAGATTAGCCTAAAATCACGACGGCAAGGCTTCTCCGGGCACCTAGGCGGCCGTCGATGCCGTTTTTTAGAACCTTGAGCATGACTCACTTTTCATCCATGATCATGCATTTTGCTAGCTTTTGTTTGTGTGCCTTTAGACATGGTTGTGGATGTAGTGTTTCTGTGCTTGTGCAATGGCTTTTAATTACTAATGTTTAGGTATCAAATATTCTCACAATTGAAGAATTTGAATAGAATTTTTTGTCATCTTAATGTTCACGTGTTGTATAAAATATATATATATATATTCCGAATCTAGAAAAAACCTCATTAAACTCTTAAAGTGAGGATGTTTTTAGTTCTAGCATGTATTTTGACAATCAAAGCCACTCATTCCCTAGTTACTTAGCCACATATGAATCCTACAAAAAATTAGCCAAAATGAAAAACGTTTAACCATTTGATTAGCGCAATATTCATTTTAATTTTATCTAATGACTTACAATTGTTTACGTCTTTTTGAATGACTACATGATTATGGAATTAATTGAAATTTTGTAGACATGTTTCTTGCATATGAATCTAGAGGATCAATGGTTGAGATTGTTATTTGAAGTCATCTACTAATGTAAAATAGTAGAAATCCTCAAATTCTTAAAGTAAGGAGGTCCTCTTTAGATCCTTCATATATATATATATATACAAATGGTTAAACATTTTTCATTTTGGCTAATTTTTTGTAGGATTCATATGTGGGTAAGTAGCTAGAGATTTGGTGACTTTGACAATACATGCTAGAACAAAATACATCCTTACTTTATGAGTTTAATGAGGTTCTCTCTAGATCTGGACTATATATATATAGGAAGGATCTAAAGAGGACCTCCTTACTTTAAGAATTTGAGGATTTCTGTTATTTTATATTAGTAAATGACTTCACTTAACGATCTTAACCTTTGATCCTCTAGATTCATATGCAAAAAACATGTCTACAAAATTTCAACTAATTCCATTAATCATTTGGTTATTCAGATTGATGTAAACAATTGTAGGCCGTTAGATAAAATTAAAACGAATATTGTGCTAATCAAATGGTTAAACGTTTTTCATTTTGGCTAATTTTTTGTAGGATTCATATGTGGGTAAGTAACTAAGGAATATGTGGCTTTGATTGTCAAAATACATGCGAGAACTAAAAACATCCTCACTTTAAGAGTTTAAGAATGTTTTTTCTAGATCTGGACTATATATATACACACACACAGAGCTTTTCAGCTACGTACGTCCGCATTTATTCTTACGGTGCGGATTTCCACTTTACACTCACTTTTTAATCGAATTTTCACATCTCCACCGTCTAGTATTTAGATACTAATGTATATATCATCTCTGCAAAATTTCAGCCAATTTGGTTATCATTAAGGCACTCAAAACTGTGTTTTTCTGTTATAAACACGAACGGTTCAAGTTCGACAGAATTATGTTCATCCATTGTTTTAATCGAGTTTGAGTGCTTTAATGATAACCAAATTGGCTGAAATTTTGCAGAGATGATCTATACATTAGTATCTAAAGACTAGACGGTGGAGATGTGAAAATTCGATTGAAAAATGAGTGTAAAGTGGAAATCCGCACCTTAAGAATGCAGACATCCGCATCTGAGAAAATCTGTGTATATATATAGGGAGGATCTAAATTAAGAGGACCTTTCTTACTTTAAGAATTTGAGGATTTCTACTATTTTATATTAGTAGATGACTTCACTTGACGATCTCAACCGTTGATTCTCTAGATTCATATGCAAGAAAAACATGTCTACAAAATTTTAACTAATTCCATAATCATTTGGTCATTCAAATTGACGTAAATAATTGTAGACCGTTAGATAAAATTAAAACGAATATTGTGCTAATCAAATGGTCAAACATTTTTCATTTTAGCTAATTTTTTGTAGGTTTCATATGTGGGTAAGTAGCTAGGGATTTAACGGCTTTGATTGTCAAAATATATGCTAGAACAAAATACATCCTTACTTTAAGAGTTTAAGGAGGTCATCTCTAGATCCGGACTATACACACACACACACACACAAAACCCCTTTCCAATGAGGAATCCCATTTTTTGGGTTTATATGAGGGACACACTCTCTGCCGTCCTTGTAGTGGCATATTTCCACTTAAACCAATCTATATGATTCATATAATTTGCCTATCGGTTACAAAACATATAATTCATGAATATGGCTAAAATTTGTCCTTGTAGCATATTTTCACAAACTAAGCTTCATGTACTTACCTTTATCACTAGTAAGTTTCAGATGGTAATGTTATGCCTGACCAGATATGATCATATATGACATAGTTCATTGCAAGGACTGCAAAAAAAAATATCGTCGAAATTTCAGCTATATTTTCGTTTTCTCAAGATATGGAAACTTATTAGAGGTAGCAAGAGAATATCGTGAGAAATTCTCGATTTTTTACGATATTTTGAGAAACTTTCAAATTTTTGCCGAGATTTTCGATATTTTGACTCAAAGTGGGGCTAGATCTAAAAAATTTAAAGAAAAGGGAAGAGAAGTTGTTGTGGGGATTCGAACATTTGTCCTCCTAGGTGCACCAAAACGTCTCGTGTCCCCACAACCATCCACGCTGACATGTGTTTTGTTTGCTTATGTACACATTTATATGTATTAATACGCTTCATAGATATCAGTATATTTTCCTTTTTCCCTCCGAAAGTTTAATGATTTCGATATTTTTCAATATTTCCATCAAAATATCTATTTTTTGGAAAGTCGAAATATCTTCCATAGGCGAAATTTTACTCCTTGGTTCATTGTACTCAGGAATATGTCTTACCTTAAACAACCTACAAAACCCAAAATCATCAATAACACCCAAATTTGTGATCACCATAAAATTCAATAAAAATTAAAAAAAACCCAGATCCTCATCACTTAAAAGAACGCAAATTCATTACAAAGTTATGATCTTTCTCCTTGAATAGAGTGCCCAACATAGAGATTGTGACGCCTAATGAAACAAAAGTGAGTAAGCTAGAGAGAGGACTTTGTTTTCTTTTGCTGAGAGGGTTTGTTGAGGCAGTTAGCGAGTAGTTTCATCTTCTCGAATCTGATCATTCTTCTTCAGTTTTTCGTCTCAATCTTTGAGATCTCGAATTGTATCAGAAAAGGGGTAACTCGATTCTCAAAAAACAAAAGCGAAGAGAGGAAGACGAGATTGGGAAACGGCAGAGTCGCGCACAAGTTGGGTTAACTCGGGTTAGAACTGGGTTTATTAACTTGAATTGATCTGAGCAAAAACAAATCGGATGGCAGATAGTGTGTCCCTTATATAAACCCAAAAAATAAGATCCCTCGTTGGAAGGGGCTGTGTGTGTGTATATATATACACACACACACGAAAACGATAGAAAGCGCACGTGCGCACAGTCCTTAAAGTGCCCACGGAGCTCCGTTTGCCACCGTCCGGCGCCGACGACGGCGCGCCTCCCCCCAGAAGACTCCAGCAGTGTCCCCAACCACTTTCCCTCCCTGGCGAGTCCGTTCTTTTCCAGTTTTCCGGCGAGATTACCCAAAACTTCAAATAAAGTCGATCTCGCCGGAAACTGGAATTCGGCAGACTCGCCGGCAAGGTTCTAAAAATCGGTCTGGGCAGCCGCCTAGGAGCTCGGCGGTGGTTGCCCGTTCTGATTTCAAGCAAATCGTGTGGTCTGGGCGGCTGTCTAATTTTTTGACTAATTAATCGGGTTGGGCGGCGATTACTCGAGCTAGGCGGCGATTACTCGGGCTGGGCGGGTGGGCTGGCTGGCGGGACGAGATTCTCTCAACTGGAAATCGTCTTTGATATTGTCAACATCCATGAGAGATAGGAACCTTTGGAACCTGAGTTGAAGACGAAGGGAACAGACTAAGGAGACGTGGGTTTTTAGTTCTCTTGTAGAAATTGAGAAACTGACATATGATAATCATGATATTGAGATGAGGTTATCTACTATATTGGGCTTAATCTAATTGGGTCTGAAAAGATGTTGACTTTACACTGATGGGTATTCCTTTAATAGCTTTTATACAAGTTAATTCATTAATTGTTATCCGTTTTTCTAAGGACAAGGTCTAGGATATAGTTTATTAGGTGATTAAAAATTATTTAACATTATATTAAATGATTATTTAAGTAAGTAATTGCTTGTTATATGTTATAAACTAAAGAATACGTAGAGAGAAAAGAAAAGAACATAATGTAGGAGGAGGAAGAAGTGTCACTTTCATTCTCATTAGGCTCATTTATATAAGAGTATAATTTACATCTTAAGGACATAACTAATGAGTATTTACAAGGACATCCACATATATTATAATATTTACAACACTCCTCCTTGGATGTCCATTAATAATATGATGTTGGATGCGCTTAGTGTTGTCTCGTTAAAAACTTTGCCAGGTAATAAAAACCCTGTGAGAAAAAACAACCCTGATCGAAGGAGAAAAAGAGTGCAACGCGCATATGTCCTCGGTAGTATACTTCTAGATGCTCCCCCTAATGAGATTCTCCCCCTGATTGTTGCAAGCTTCATGTACAGTGAATAGCAGTTTGATTTGTCTATCACTGAAGTGAGATCTTGTTCATTTTGCATACAGGGGCTCATCACAAGATTTTCATACCTGCAAAGTGAAGGCAATACCAACAGAGCTATACAATTTAATAGGTCTTACATCATGTAGTAATGTTAGAAACAACATCACATGTTCAAATTCATACATTATGTAATAACTAAGCAGTAGAAGCTAATTAACACATTACTATGTATGGTTCAAAACCATTGGAAGACCAGCATGGCATATCTAGCCACTCATATTAATATCTTCGTTTATTGATACATCTCGTATATGCTCTTCAAGAGCTTTGAGCAATTCATAACTTCGCAAAAGTTAGAATATGTAGCAACATAATCCGAATTCGGTTTTGTAGTCCAATCATAATACTCATTGAGGCAATTTTGATCACGTTAACTGTAACAAAATAAGTATATATGAGCTAACTTTAGACTATCGATTGCATGAGTTAACTTTAGTTTAACATCCCAGCATAACGAGATATGCTCGCCTTTAGGCCTCCCCCTCATGGCTTTCTTCTTAGGTTCAAACCCAAGACACATCTCACTAATGGGAGTTGTGTTTGCATGTATAAGGCACGTACATTACGTCATTTCCCTTAGGCGATGAGGAATCTCACATTCAGACTCTCTCAAGTATTCATTGATCGATTTACGTTCGAATCATTCATGTAGTTGGATCATTTAAGGATTTGATAAGCAATACGCTTATAATGACCCTTTACTTTTGGGATTTTGCTTTTAACAAAGTCTTTTAAGATCCTCATAATATATGATGATAACTGCCGTAAGTCTTTCTTCAATAACTATATGTAACACTGTACTTACAGAAAATTATCACGTATAAGGAAAGATATTCGTAATCCCCATGTCTCTTGTAGACATTGTGTCATAGTGATTTATTTTCACTGTGATTAATACCCTTTTTGTATCATGTAGCGTTAAAGGTCTAAGTATCTCATCACGTTTTAGATATTCAGTTTAATTAGAATTACCTTTATCTAATTTGGCCAATAATATGCTTTTGTCGACATTCATAATGAAACGTGGTATTGCATCATACAGTCCTTAACGGTATTTGGTAGCTACCATATGTGAATTTTCATAGATGATCATCATTCATAGATCCCACACATTCTTATATGCATGCATTTGCTACTATGAGCTTATTAATATTGGGTACCCATGCCACTTCTGGGGCAAATATTGTCACTTCTACGACAAACATCTCTCATAGATGAATTATATTTAGCGAATGTGGATCTATATTCATAATACCATAAAACATTATAGGACATGTATAATCTTTCATTTTCAGAAGTTTAAAACTTTAGACTTGGTGGATACATTCCACTCCAAATTCACACTGTTATTCAAATGGCAGTAGTCTTTTCTCTCCCCCTAACGGCGGGAAGACTATCTTATTATGACCATGCATAAAAATGCATTTAAATGACTATCACTTCCTTTCGAGTGAAGATGTCCATTGGCTGGTGGCGAACCCAAACCAAGTTTAAGGTCAAAAATATTAAATTCATGAGTATCAACCATATTGATGTATTGTTGTATCACCAAGATATCATCCTCTGATGGTGTACTTTAACCTTTGTATGTGTAATACTGTAGCCGCCATATTAGGAACTCTGACATTTTTAATGACATTCTCGTCAGGAGAACTATGTCTCTTAGATACTCATTCTTCCCACAAATCAAACAGGAGCAAGGTTATTTTTGTTAATATGGTTGGTCTCAGGGATTTTGCCCAAGTAAATTTTCTTCCGCTAGCATATAATTTTGTCATCAATAATTTATATTAAGTCACTAGCTAGCTGTGATATTCATCAAGCTCAAAATGAGACAATAGGTAAATATTCCACAACAATTCCTGTTGTTCTTCAAGAACAATCTTTCTCCCTTTCATAACAAGGGAAGTGTCTCATTAAAGTGACAAACCAACAAACAAAAAATGCAGCAAATAAACAATTTGCTATGAGTAGCGTTAGCTAGCAGACATCAAAAGTTGTTATTGATTTCAAGCAACACTGTACGTAAAATATGATGTAACTAGTCATGCCAAAATAATTAATTTGGTTCAATGAACTTCTGGTTCATGACATTATGTGTCTAACTATATTGTAGAATTTAACACACGTAATAGGCGACATAGCGAGATACTGTCCGCTTTGGATCTCGCTCGCTCTACAATTGTGTGCTTGAGTTGCCAACCCAAAATTAGTCTCACTATGGGGAGGTATGTTTGTAACACATCTCCTCCCCTCCTTCGGGCGATGTGGGATCTCAATACATATTCTGGAACCATATTGAAGCCACTTCTTGTAAAGAGGGGATATTATATGCTCTTCTGGAGCCATCAATCATATGTATAATCGAATCTCCAAGTTCAAATTTATAATGTTAGAACTACAAGTTCTCAGATTTCATATGTTGAACTTCTAGTTCAAATAAATTTGGTGCCGGAAACTTCAGGTTTCAGATAACAAAACTGAAACTTCAAGTTCACTAATTTAATTTACATACTCAACTTCGGACTTGAGCTTTTACCATTAGAACTTATGTTCTATAATTCAGTAATTTGAACTTCTGGTTTAAAAACATGACATTTGAAATTCATATGTTCGTGCTATAAAGTTGTTGGCCTGTATGAGTAACAATAAAATTTAGAAGAGGAAAATAATTAACAAACTCTAAAATGGTAAGGAACAAGGGTAAGTAAAATGTGAGAATGGAAACTTATAGTTCCATTGCTGAAGAAGTACAAGAACTTCTGGTCTAGTTACCTTCACGAATATGATAATCTTGTTTCTCTCTTCTAATTTCACAATAACATTGTATCAAAATAAATTGGAGTTGCATGCTCTCATATAATTAGGGACCACAAGAAAACCATATTGTATAGCTCTAAGGAGCTTCTGGTCCTTGTTGATTACATAAGTTTTGAGAAACTTCATTTCAATAATTTGACAATATCACTTTTAAAGAATTTCAAGCCCTCATATAGTTTGATCAAGAAACTCCGGGTTTCGATCAATTTTAATTACAAAACCGAATAAGGTTAAGAAAAATAAAACATACTTGAATTCCATAATCTCATACCATAATATTGCTTCTTCAATATATGTGGGCCGAATTAGACATATTCTTTCTCATGACCTGCACAATGAGTGTATTTGCAATAGGTACATATAGAGCTTAAATAGCTAAGTGTTTCCTCCGATTCTCATAAATATGCATAAGGATTATCTTTCAACAAGATGAGTAATCAAGAAAAAATTGTCGGTAGTCAGATTTCTAACAAAAACATCTTGCCAATAGTCAGATACTCTGGACAACATCACAAAAGATGCCCGGTAGAGGAAAGACAACAATATATGTGCCATTTTCTATATGAACCTCTAATCTTTCCACTCAAGTATAAGGCGAGGAAGTCTCAGCCTACAAAGGACCGAGAAACATGCCCACGGGGGAACACCTCTTATGTCCATCCTTTATGTCCATGGCATTATCATGACACACTCATATTACTTGTGAGGAACGTCAGGCCCTCTATTGTTGGATAAAAAAAAAGCTTCGGGTCTCGATTATCGAGTTCACTGTAATTCATAAAACGAAATATATCGTGAAATGAATAAATTAAATTCATATAATGAAATGGACAAATACATACCTTAGTCCCTTCAATAAATCTGATATTATGGAAACAATAAGTTTCATGAAAGACCAGTACCACAACAAATAGGTTGTAAAAAATCAATTACTAGACCTGAACTGATTATGATAAAACAAGAAATAGAGGTTATCAATGGCCATAAAAATCCAAAACTAGTACTTATTATAGAAACATTCATCCAGGCTATGTAATGAAACCAATAAAATATAATTAATATACATACAATTCAAAACCTAAGAATGATGATGTTTTGGGCTGTTAATGGGCAAAACCGCATAAAGAAACCGATGGATTTCCATGTTATTAATAGCTGAAATTTGGTAAATATAAATGCTTGTAAATGGTGTACATAATTGTGAACAATGACATTTGATTGCCAAATGAATGAGCTGAAAAGTATTTATGTGCACATATTGGGAAGTAAAGTAACCATGTTCACTCGTATAATAATCTTAATTTATATCAATCACAATAACTTGGTGTCCAGAAAACCATTATGATAGGCTTAATATTAATCGGTGTTAAGAACACCCCCATTGATCATGTCTTTAACATTTCAATTTAGCCACAAAAATATTGTCAACTTGGGTGAAGTGACATCCACTCATAGCTCAGATTTATCAAGAGACTGATTCATATGATTAATTTTGGTCTTATTGTCATTCAAAGAAGGCTTTGTAAAGTGCCACTAAATGTTAGGGCATGCGTTAATGGGCCAAAAATGGTTAAGCCATAACTATAGCCATATCATGATCCATATTAGAATGCGCAAATGCGTCCATTCATATCGTGCTCTTAGTAACCGATCAACCAATGCTTGCCAAAACTCAAGCGGATCTTTCACCGTTAGATACATGTCTTTCAAACTCTTTTTCAAGACCACATCGATCATCATGGATCTAATTATGTTGTTTAGAACTTCATGTTCATATGAAAGAAATATCAATATAGAAACTTTAGGTTCGAATTTTGTGAACAATGGCACATATACAGGCACCAAACTTCAGGTTTATGCAAACAATTAAACTTGCAATTCTAATGTAATATTTGAACTTCAGGTTCATAATCTTGAAAATTTCAGGTTCGAGTATTATTAGCGAAACTTCTAGTTCACTAATATAAGCAATTGTAAACATAGAATTGAGCAATATAAACAAAGTATATATGTAGACAAGATATAATCAAAACAGAAGTGAACTCATAGATCGTGAGTATGAATAATAAGCAACAAAGGCTGCACCAATATCTCATAGATCATCATGGAGTTCATAGACCGAATGAGCAAAATCGTGCTGATAACGTGTTATAAACTAAAGAATACATAGAGAGAAAAGAGAAGAACATAATGTAGGAGGAGGAAGAAGTGTCACTTTTATTCTCATTAGGCTCCTATAGGAGTATGATTTACATCTTAAGGACACAACTAATGAGTATTTACAAGGACATCCACATATATTATAATATTTACAACATTATAATAATTATAGGCATTATTTATATAATAATCTATTATTAAAAAATAAAATAAATACAAAAATGCAAATCCGATTAATCCATGATTAATCCCCGATTAATCTTTTTGGCGATGTCCGCTCGACTAGCGCCCAACGTTTTTTAGAACCTTGCTCGCTGAGGAGGGAAAGTGATCAGGGATGCTGCTGGAGTCTTCTGGGGTGGAGGCGCGCCGGCGCCGGACGGTGGCGAACGGAGGGACGTGCACACTTTAAGCCAGTGCGGATGTGCGCTCCACATCCGGCTTGTATATATGTATATTAACTTGAATTGATCTGAGCCGTTGCAGCTCATTAAAACAAATCGGACGGCAGGTAGTGTGTCCCTTATATAAACCCAAAAAATAGGATCCCTCATTGGAATGGGGTTGTGTGTGTGTATATATATATATAGGTACGAATTTTCAGATACAAACATCCTTATTTATTCAAAAGGTATGAATTTTCTTAATTTGACTTACTTTTCGATCATATTTTCTCATTTTAACCGTTCACATTGTAGGCATATATGAGTAGATCATCTTTACAAATTTCAGCTAATTTGAAGATCGTTAAGGTATCAAAAATGAATTAAATCAATGAACGAATTGAAACTGTTCAACATGAACCGTTCGTGTTTTTAGTTCTAAATCACATCGTTGAATGTATTAACGATTATCAATTTGGCTGAAAATTTGTAGAGATGATCTACTCATATATACCTACAATGTGAACGGTTAAGATGAGAAAATATGATCTAAAAGTGGGTCAATTAAGAAAATCCGTATCTTTTAAATAAATAAGGATACTTGCACTTGATAATATATATATATATACAGTCTTTCTCAGGTGCGGAGGTCCGCACCAATGGTTTTGGTGCGGATTTCCATTTTT
The DNA here is from genome assembly GCA_009720345.1 of Fragaria iinumae. Classification (NCBI taxonomy): domain Eukaryota; kingdom Viridiplantae; phylum Streptophyta; class Magnoliopsida; order Rosales; family Rosaceae; genus Fragaria; species Fragaria iinumae. Next base: position 1,414,764 of record CM019123.1, read on the forward strand.
GCACCACTTTTTGATCGAATTTCCTCATCTCGACCGTCTAGTATCTAGATAATATTGTGTAGATCATCTCTGCAAAATTTCAGCCAATTTGGTAATCGTTAAGGCCCTCAAACTCGAAAAACAAATTGACGGACTGAATTTTGTCAAACATGAACCGTTCATGTTTAAAACAGAAAAACGCAATTTTGAGGGCCTTAACGATTACCAAATTGGCTAAAATTTTGCAGAGATGATCTACACAATATTATCTAGATACTAGACAGTGAAGATGGAGAAATTCGATCGAAAAGTGGTGCAAAAATGGAAATCCGCACCAAAACCATTGGTGCGGACCTCCACAGCTGAGAAGCCATGTATGTATGTATGTATATATATATATTCTTCATATTTGGCGCCACTTTTTTATTTTATGTTTTTTTGTTTGTGTGTGTGTGGGAGGGGGGGGGGATAAAAAGGGATGATAATACCCTTTAAAGATTAAGGGGCGTTAGCAGACTTACATAAATTTCAGGTGTTTATGTTCGGTATTTAGAAAAGTTGGGATAGGAAAGTTACTAATAGATGAAATGTGAAAATCACACAAGGATCTATAACCCGATCGGCTGGGTGCTCATCTCCAGTCAAAACCCTTGCCACTGACGACCTGATCCAATCACAGTCGGACTTGAAGAGATTCTTGAAGAGTTACGTTCATCCAAGCCGACGATGGACGGCGTCTCGAAGCCGGTTGATGCTTTTGCTGTTGTTGTTACTGACGTGGCGACTCCAATGGAGGAGGAAGACGGCGAGGCTAAGGCGCGGACTGGTGATCGTCACCTGCAGCGACGGCGGCGGCAGCAGTGAGGCTTTGGAATATGAGGACGAGGAGGGCGGGCTATGATACCAGATCGGGAAGAGAGGAGACAGAGATAAGATTTGTGTGGGTTAGTTACACACTAGGTAACCATATGTTTTCTTTAAGAATCATTGGAATGAGCATATGGTTAAGATTTTGATTGACATGGGTTTTAAAATCCTTGTTTTTATGCAAATGGGCATTTTCCCTAGAAAATTTCCTCCCTGCCTTATACCAGCTAACTACATACATTTCAAATCTACCTGTAGCTCATGCTCCAAATGTGAAAGTTCACACGAAAAAGTTTCACCATGTGACAACTGGATCTGGGTACCAATTGTTAAGCAGTTCGGGTAAAAGCCCTTGAAAAAATAAAATAAATGATAATTGCTACATTATAATCGATGAACCGATATTGGAGTACAAAGCAGGGTCATATACACCCGTTACCATCAAAGAGATAAGGACACTGTCACTGATCTGGACGACCAACTTAACAAACACTAATTCAACTTAATTTGGACTTCAACATGACCAGCACATATGCATGACTTAAGTGAGATTTCCTACTTCAAACTAGAAAGTTTAGAAGGATTAAAATTTCATGATTCATAACATGCTCTAACCCTGCTTCAAATTAGGGTGATCACCGATAATCTCTCTGTGGCGAGATAGCTATTTTAGATGTGTTTCTGCACAAAAATAAGAAAGTCAGTTATCCCACATTCCAGAACCAATCTTCCATTCTTATAATAAAAAATAAAAAGTAAAAAATGAAACTAAAATTAAAATTGAAAGCAAGGAGCATGTGCAATGAGAAGGGAGACACCTTAGACTCCTATGATTCAAGAGTCGAATACACAGCCACACAAAAGTCGTCAAGATTTCTTAGTCTCTTCTCCAACTCTTTGCGTCTTTTGCAGAGCTCATTGACGTCCGACTCATCAGACATGATCTTCTCTATCTCATCTACACGTCGCTCTATCTTTCTGAGCTCTGACTCCTTAAGTTTCGTATATTCAGCAAAGTGAACTTGGCTCCTTTCAAGCTTCACTTTCAGCTGCAGACAAAGCTTCATCCATTTGCCTTAAGAATGCTGGTTTTCATTTCAAACACACCGTTACTAAAGAATCCCTAAATTTTTTCTTCGGGAGTGACTAAAGAAGAACACCAGACAGAACTCTCAAATCAACATATCACACATTGAAACTAAAAATGGAACGTGCCACTGTCTGCAGCAGGGATAAGTCTTACCTCGGATTCATACACCACACACTTAATCTTCTCCTTTAGATCCTCAAGTTCCTTTTCAATGTCAGACCACCCGTCTTTCACCTTCTTCTGCAAAAGCTTCATCGTTTCGTATTGGCATTTCTTAATCTGCCGCAAGCATTGCATCAGTTAGTAAGTACTGAAGGGTCATCCTTGTTACATATAATCAGGTATAATCACAAACCTGCTCTTTAAGCCATTTAGCCTTGTACGTTCTTGTTCTTGCTTGACATCCTGCCGCAAACTGAAAGTCAGGCTGAAACAGATCTTCAACAAGAAAAAAGAAAAAAAAAATGAAACTGAAGCATCAAAAGAAAGACCATTGACTTCAATCTCTTTAGAAATTCTAAATTAAAACCTCAAATTTAAAACAAAAAAAGGACGGGACATCTTACTTATTAGACGCCTCCGTCATTCAAATCTGATTTCAATCTCTTTAGAAAAACCGTTGGCCCAGACGTGAATCAGAATTTCCAACTTTAATTTTAAGTGGAATTACACTCTTCTCTCTTTCACTTTTCACCCACACTTGGCAAGTTGGCATCGATTTGAATTTGCATCATTAATCCGAATATGATAACATTTTCTTATATACACCTCATCTGAAAGAAAAAAAAATGAACAACTAATGTTTTAAAGTATTGCATTCCAAAACATTAAAATTACTCATATATCCTGACACTTTAGAGTTCATGTGGGGGATTTTTGATGAAATTCTGGTACTCCTCGCCGTGGAAGAACTACAGAAATAAGTTGTTAGAATTTATTAAACAGTATAAATTTAAAATAGTAGCATGTTCTAAGCATAACACATACAAATATAAGATATCAGCATACTTGGAAGCATAACACTTTAGAACAAACAAAAGAAAACCATAATAAAAATACAGTCTGAATGTCTAGTCCTAACAGGAGCTGAAGACATTTTCCTAATTTATATCTAAAATATTTATGAAATTACCCAATGAACAACAGATAATGCAGAGCCAACACTGAAAATAAGCCATCTCCTCCAGTTGGAACTGGAAAGGCTAGGCTGCTCATTTTCAGTATCACTATATCCATGCATTCAACATCACCTCACAACCGATCTAGTCATGATTTGTTTTCAAAAGAAAAGGGGGAAAATATGATAGATAAATTAAAAATGACCTCGATAATCTGGTGCTGCTATCTTCCCAAAACAAGCAAATTAAAAAACATACAGATAATGTATCAGATAAAAATCAACAAAAAAACCACACACAGCGGTTCTCACAGACAATTGCCAAGGAAAACCAAAAATATACATGGTTAAGTTTAACGCTTATAAACTAAAAAATCATCAAAACTACTACATGTGAAAACTATCAAACACAGAAGAAAACAAAGAATCAATACAGACACCTTTATCATGCTAAAAGTTAAAATCTGATATTAAACTTCTAATATGCAGGAAAGTAACAGTGTATTCTATTGAGACACAGGCGGACTTCCCTAACAACCAATATTTAGTTACATTTAGTTCTAACAAAGTTCAAGTCACCAATTAATGCAATGTCGCACACACCAATTTTCCTCACAAGAGTGAGAGACCTGGCAGACAACCCGTCAAAAATTTTCCTCATAAGAGCGAGAGATCTGGCAGCCATTCCGCCTAGAATATTCCTCACAAGAAAGAGACCTAACAAACAATCCACTAAGATTTTACCTCACAAGAGTGAGAGACGTCGCAGAAAACTCGCCAAGAATTTTCCTCATTCTAGTTTCCTTGAGGGTCGGTTGGGCGCTCAGCCTCTTTGATTTAGCGATCTTTGTTATGGGGCATGCAGAAGGTAGCTTATTCATTAAAGGACATTGATACATGTGTGCCCTATACTGCGGCACCATGATTTTCTCTTGGGGGATTTGAGTTTGAAAATAAAGGACTCAATTTAGATTTAGTTTAAAAATCACACGACTTCCAAGTCCAAAATCCAACATTGCCCAATACATCAATCTCTATTAACTAATAACCCGCATTAAGGGTCTTAAAAATGACAATAAAAATTTAGTATATCTAAAACATCCTTAAAGTACTAAGTGTTCTTCATTCTTTCAAAGCATAAATCTACTTCTTAGATGAGTTGGGTCATCTCTTCTTGCCAAAGAAAACGACTGCCACATTCACGCAACATACAAGGAATCAAAAACAAAATCCAAAACATGTGTTTATATCAAAACATAAATTCCTAAAGACCCATATCAAAATCATAAAATCCGAGAGTAAACTTTGAGGTTTGGTCTCTCACCTTACCGGCACGAGCCAATGAACCATGAACCTTTCCTAGAATTCAAACAAAGCTAAACTCAGAACAATGAAGAACATATATAAAACAAAGAAATGGAATTGAATCACTTCGTGAGATTAAAGTGAGAGAGGAATTGAGCTGAGGCATGATTGCCTACGAAACCTTGAGGGAGATGGGAGAGTAGAGCAGATGCTTCCAGATTCGAGAAAAGAGAACACAACTTTAATATTAGGTTTAGGGAGAGTAGAGCAGAAGTTTCCAAATCGCGAGAAAAGAGAACTTTAAATATTAGGTTTAGAAATAGATCTCAGAAATGCACGGCTGAGATCAGTTAGCATATGGACACGGGACGGGACGGGTTCTGGATTGCGGGTTTTTATGCCCAGCCCTAGGAGAAACCAACCATTAGTTAGTTGGGTTTATCGGCACTTCCGAATCACGTCCGGGGAAGGGGTTCTTGTTTGCGATTTTTTTTCGTTCCTAATTGGGATTCGATTCGGAGTAATAAGTTGAGGCTAGGGTTTGTTGGAAATATATGGGGAGGATGTCAAGTGAGGCAGGCACCACAGGCGACGAAAAGGTTTTGAAGCTCCAAGAGGAGGTATGCACTCTTAATTTTCACTAATGGTATTCGATCTCTTATATTATGCACTGAGTTGTAACAATTGGTGGTGCTGCATCTATCAGCTTTCTCAATGCCGACTCGAAAGGGACCGTCTCCGGGCCGAGAAAGAAAGTTTCATGATCATGAAGCAGGAATTAAAAAAACTAGAAGATGAACTCAGAGATGAGGAAGAAGCGAATTCGCGGGCGACTTCTGTATTCAATGAACAAAAGAAGTCACTCGAGGAGGCTTTGAATGCTATGTTGCAGGGTATAGGTGAGGTAAGATTTCTGTCATCAATATATTATGATTTGGTAGCCTTTTGTAATCCGGTACTTTGTTCTCCATATCTATACATGACTGTCAGCCTTGATTGCAATATCTGATGCTAAATAAATATGCTTCAGTGTCTCTCGGTTTGATGCTTTTTTCTTATTGGCAGGTCAGGAAGGAATCGCATGAGATTCAAGCTAGTCATGATGGTAAGAAGACAGAAGTAGTCAATGCCAATGAAGAGCTTAAGAAACTGAATGCTGATTTAAAAGAGAGGGATGAGAGTTGTCGAAAAGACAGTGATGAGCTGGACAAGCTACAGTCACGGATAGACGAGGAATGGATAAATTTGATTGCTTTTCTGCAGACTTGTTGCAAAAATTCAGAACTCACTGATGGTGTGAAGCCTTTGCTCCAAGACCATTATGATGCCTATATTAATACACTCCAGTGTGGCGATGATGACTACAGGATGTTAAATAAGTATGTGCGTGTTGTTCTACGACCAAGTTCTGCTCAGAAACAAATGTTTGCCGGTGTTGATTTCATATCTCCAGTTTCCACTGCAATATCAAACATTCTTAACAGCTCTCTTTTCTGTAACAGAAACTTTACCGACCGAGATTCAAAGGTGAGAAATATTTTTGTGCACAATCACTGTTATTGTAGCATTATTTATATCTTAGGACATTCTTGAATATCTTATGTTTCTATTTCGCAGTGTACATGTTTTTGGTTTTTTCAAGAACTGAGAAGTTGGTTTTTGAAAATGGCATAGTGGACGTCTGATATGCCTTTTCTTTTACTGGTGAAGGGTAAACATCCTGTAGGAGAAAGAGTGGACAACGAGTCTGAACATCCTGGAGAAGCGTCAATAGGAAAGAAGCTCTGGGACTTTATTGTAACATAACAGGATGAGGACGTATTTGGAGGATGGTGACTCTTAATGGAACAGAATGCAAGGAGGATATTGAGAACGCTGAACTTTATCGCAAGTCATAACAATTTTAGCAAAATATTTAGTTTAGTTTAACCTGATTGTACGTATTGCAGGGTGGAGGATTGCTGTTGTTGGTTGGTAAATTAAATTGTATCCGAGGACAGTCTTCTCTCTCTCTCTCTCTGTCTCTTAAGGCATTGCTTAAACTACTGTCTCTCTCTCTCTCTGTATGAATCTTGTATGTGAATGTCACATGTTCAGAAGATATCTGTTTCTTGTTAATTTTGATGGCTAGTGTCTGGGGTTCAAATTACAATATTGCTTTTCAGTTCATAATTGTCTAGAAATTTTGAAGTCTACTCTTGTAGACCTGAATTATTTATATCTTATTCCAATTGACAAGGTTTAGTTGAACGCTGCATGTGAATCTTTTCAGCTGATTTTTAAGTTTCGTTTGGCAAATTATGATGGTGCAAATTTATAAATATGTAAGAGCCTTTCAAGGAAGATAATTGCATTCCAAAATCATTATAAATATAAAATCACTGTAGAATAGCAGAATCTTTTCTAACATAAGCTTTGTTACTGATAGTTCTAGGTTAATGTTCTGTGTCTTTGCATGACTGCCCCTGTTAATCTGGTTATTAAGTTGGCAGGGTAAATGGTTCAAAACTTCAAATAAAGAAAAGCTCTGTGTATAAATTAGATCTGCTATTGACCCTGAAAGAAAAAGCATCTCCCAGACTAGTTTGGATTGAATTTAAGGGAAGTTGTCCTCTACTAGTGCTTAGAATTATGAGAATTAGAACTGAAAACACGAAAATATCTGCAACAAATAACAGAAAGACACGTGTACAAACAATAATTTAATTTAATCAATGCGAATGCGGGTTACAATCTTTGTGAATTCTTCTGATTCTATCTCCGAATATGGGTTTAACTCAAGGGTGACGAACACTTGTTCTTGAGGGTTACGCGGATTGATCACGTAACGAGTATTTGGGATTTGGATTTCGGTTTAGTGAAGAACTGGCTATCTGGGAAGCTTGATAGTTCTTCAAGGGTTTAGTGAAGAACTGGCTATCTGGGGAGCTTGATAGTTCTTCAAGGGTTTATGGGAGACTTCTGAGCTCGCGGAGGGATTTCTCTCTCTCTAGTTTGTTGCTTCTGTTTATGCTCCTCTTGGTTTTTGCCCTCCTCCTCTTGGTATGAAATGGGGTATTTATAGTGTTAACATGCCTTCACTTTTGGCAAGTAATAAAGATACTGAATCAATGATATTTCCTTAATCGAATCAATGAATCTTGACTGATTAATTTACTTGCCGATTTCAACATAATCAAATCAATCAAATCTTAAGATTTAGATATGCCCAGATCGCTTTGGATTAAATGTCCCGTTTTGATCAAGATCCTTAGTAAGGGGCGAGCTATCCCGCTGATATGTAAGGTATCTCGCGAGGCACCTTGATTTCCAAGCAACCGGTGATTTTTGGTCTCACTTCGCGGACGACTTATCTTGGACGTACATCCCCGCATGCATGCGAACTCTGTCGTCTAGCTCCTTCGCGAGGTTCTCCCTTACACGGGGCCATCTCGCCTTGCTTTTATGTTAATCTACGCGTGCGGAGTCATCTCGCCTCGTCTTCACGTAAATCCACGCGCGCGGAGCCATCTCGCCTCGCCTTCATGTAAATCTACGCGCGCGGAGTCATCTCGCCTCGCCTCTGTTTACTTCTACACGAAGTCCGTTTCGCCTCGCGAAGTCTAGCTCACCTCGCGAAGTCCATTTCGCCTCGCGAAGTCAAATTATCTAGCTCGCCTGACCGCTGGCGAAGTCAAACTCGCCTCGCGAAGTCTAGCTCACCTCGCGAAGTCCATTTCGCCTCGCAAAGTCAAGCTATCTAGCTCGCCTGACCGCTGGTGAACTATTACCAATTATTTTAGGGATGTCCGATTAATTTAATTTAATTGATATCTGATCATCAATCGACACTTGATAATTTGTTTCAATCGGGATTTCAGGTTTTGTTGTCGGCCGACCATTCCCACGTTGCCATGTGTTATTTCTAACGGTTTTCTAATTTTGTTGACTCACAAGCCACGTATTTGCTTGGATTATTCAACGACTATTATTATCGTTAAATTTTCTATGTCTACAAATGCCCCCACTTCAAGGTGCGTCATAGCCATGCTGTCGTCATGTGCCAGAGGCGCAACTTGAAGTCCATGCTTTTGTTGTGGATGGTTCTGGGCCAACTTCTTGGGCTCAAATGCGTGTAGGAATTCTAGAATTTGTAAAAATTCCTGACTTTGTCGGGGCTCCTTGAGTTTATAAGGATCCATGTATATGTAGAGACTCCTCAATTTTTGTATGTCTCCTCTTTGACATGGGAAACACCTTGAGCAAATTCATTTCCTTGTTTTGATATGGCAGTGTTCTGAACAACCCGAGCAAACTCATTTTCATGCTTTGTTATGACTGGACTTAGAAGCTTCTTCCAAGCTGCCTACGTACTCTTATGAGAAAGAGATCAAGTCATGACGTAGTTCAAGGAATTTTTTTTGAGTGCCTTGTGCAGTTTAGGCTCATGCAAGCTAGGAGTATTATTTTTTTTTGTCATTTACAGTTTAAGCTCGTGCAGACAAGAAGCATTTTTTGTCATTCGCAGTTTATGCTCGTGCGGGCAAGGAGCGTTTTTTGTCATTCGCAGTTTATGCTCGTGCGAACAAGGAGCGTTTTTTGTCATTCGCAGTTTATGCTCGTGCAGACAAGGAGCGTTTTTTTGTCATTCGCAGTTTATGCTCGTGCGGACAAGGAGCGTTTTTGCCATTCGCAGTTTATGCTCGTGCGGACAAGGAGCCTTGTTGCCATTCGCAGTTTATGCTCGTGCGGACAAGGAGCGTTTTTTGTCATTCGCAGTTTATGCTCGTGCGGACAAGGAGCGTTTTTTTGTGTGTCATTTGCAGTTTAAGCTCGTGCAGACAAAGAGCTTTTTTGTCATTCGCAGTTTATGCTCGTGCGGACAAGAAGCGTTTTTTTGTCATTCGCAGTTTATGCTCGTGCGGACAAAGAGCGTGCGTTTTTTTTTTTTTTTTTTTTTTGTCATTCGCAATTTATGCTCATGCGGACAAGGAGCGTTTTTGTCATTCGCAGTTTATGCTCGTGCGGACAAGGAGCGTTTTTTGTCATTCGCAGTTTATGCTCGTGCGGACAAGGAGCGTTTTTTGTCATTCGCGGTTTATACTCGTGCGGACAAGGAGCGTTATGACTTTGGTGTGGTCTACATGAGGCTTGGCAGGTTGCATGCCCCCAACAAAGACATCGATGATATTGCTTTAAGTTGTTTATAGATGAAGGTAGCATGATTTGACTGAGCTACTTCATCTTCAACATCTAAACATATATTTCCTTGCTGTGCGAGCTTCATGATGAGGTCTTTCAAAACGAATCACTTCTCCACCGGATGACCAATGACACGATGGTACTTGCAGTATTTTGGATCATTGATGCGATGCATCTCTTCTGGACGCTTGCAGTCTGGCAATTTGATTACTTCTTCTTCAAGCAAGTTTTCCAACATCTCAGCAACATCGGAATCTGGAAAAGGGTAACTTTTAGCTTCCAAGTCTTTTAGAGTTTTCCTCCTTGCTTGATCTTGAGTTGACTGAAACTTCTTTTGATCATTTGATTTGACTCGTTTCATGACCCTTGCAGGAGCTGTGCTGATTGCCAAAGACTCTTGATTCTCTGGTTCCATGATGTCACAATCTCTTTGGCCATGAGTAGCCAAACTAAGTTCCATGTCATGAGCTCGAGTAGCAAGTTCTTCAAAGGTGCGAGGCTTTATCCCTTGAAGAATGTACAACAAATCCCAATGCATGCCTTGAGTACACATTTCTACCGCAGACGTCTCCGACAAGCGATCTTTACAATCGAGACTGAGCGAGCGCCACCTGTTGATGAAGTCAACTGCTGGTTCGTCCCTCCATTATTTTGTGTTGGTGAGTTCCATCATGCCCACAGTTCGCCTTGTACTGTAGAAGTGGTTTAAGAATTCACATTCCATTTGGTCCCAACTGTCGATGGACTCGGGCTCTAAGTCCGTGTACCACTCAAAGGCACTGCCTTTCAAAGAGCGAACGAATTGCTTGACAAGGTGGTCATCCTCCGTCCCGGCGTTATTGCAGGTTTCAATGAAGTGAGCAACATGTTGCTTTGGATTGCCCTTCCCTTCGAATTGCTGGAACTTTGGTGGCTGGTATCCCAACGGCATCCTTAGTCCATTGATTCTTTTGGTGTAGGGTTTGGAGTAGGTGAGAGAATCACGAGAAGAACCTCCATATTGAGCTCTGATGGAGTTGGTGATGATGTCTTGCAATTGTTGAAAAGACATTGATCCAAGCGAGCCATCATCTTCCCTGTCGTCGTTCTTGGAGTTCTCACCTACTTTGTCCTTCTTTTCTTCATCTTGACTTTCAAGCCTGCTATAAAGCTCGGCAATTTGCAGGTCCTTTTCTTCCACCGTTTTGGTGAGCTTCTGAACCGCTCCCATCAGATTGGCTATTTTCTCTTCAATGGTGGATGCGCCTATCACCATGACTTGCATAGGGATAGATTGTGATGAATAGTCCGTTGGCAGGCCATACGCGTTGTGTTCATCACCATTTGGACTTCCATCGTATGAAGCCGTGCTTGATTCATCATCCGTGGTAGGTGAGAATGATCGCTCCCTTGATTTATTTGGAGTTTCCTTCTCTTCACTTCGCGAGGCACGGTCGTCTTCACTTCGCGAGGCACGTTCGTCTTTACTTCGTGAGGCACGCTCGTCTTTACTTCGCGAGGCACGCTCGTCTTTACTTCGCGAGGCACGCTCGTCTTCACTTCGCGAGGCACGCTCGTCTTCACTTCGCGAGGCACGCTTGTCCACGAGATCCGCCAAGGTGATGACTGGTTCGCGAGGATTGGAAGGCAAAGCCACGAATGTTGTGGGTTGATTCCTCGCCATGCTGCGCGTGACATGACCAGAGGGCTCGCTGCTTGACCTCGAGGTCGTTGGTTTAGATTTCTTCGTCGAGATGGCTTGGGTGCTCTTGGAGGCCATCACTTCGAACAGATTTGAACTTTCTTGCGGAGAAGGAGATGAGAGGCAAAGTTGTCCCACTAGGCGTGCCAATTTTGTAAACACGAAAATATCTGCAACAAATAACAGAAAGACACGTGTACAAACAATAATTTAATTTAATCAATGCGAATGCGGGTTACAATCTTTGTGAATTCCTCTGATTCTATCTCCGAATATGGGTTTAACTCAAGGGTGACGAACACTTGTTCTTGAGGGTTACGCGGATTGATCACATAACGAGTATTTGAGATTTGGATTTGGGTTTAGTGAAGAATTGGCTATCTGAGGAGCTTGATAGTTCTTCAAGGGTTTAGTGAAGAACTGGCTATCTGGGGAGCTTGATAGTTCTTCAAGGGTTTAGGGGAGACTTCTGAGCTCGCAGAGGAATTTCTCTCTCTCTAGTTCGCTGCTTCTGTTTATGCTCCTCTTGGTATGAGAAGGGGTATATATAGTGTTAACATACCTTCGCTTTTGGCAAGTAATAAAGATATTGAATCAATGATATTTCCTTAATCGAATCAATGAATCTTGACTGATTGATTTACTTGCCGATTTCAACATAATCAAATCAATCAAATCTTAAGATTTAGATATGCCCAGATCGCTTTGGATTAAATGTCCCGTTTTGATCAAGATCCTTAGTAAGGGGCGAGCCATCCCGCGGATATGGAAGGTATCTCGCGAGACACCTTGATTTCCAAGCAACCGGTGATTTCTGGTCTCACTTCGCGGACGACTTATCTTGGACGTACATCCCCGCATGCATGCGAACTCTGTCGTCTAGCTCCTTCGCGAGGTTCTCCCTTACATGGGGCCATCTCGCCTTGCCTTTATGTTAATCTACGCGCACGGAGCCATCTCGTCTCGCCTTCATGTAAATCTACGCGCGCGGAGTCATCTCGCCTCGCCTCGCCTCTGTTTACTTCTACGCGAAGTCCGTTTCGCCTCGCGAAGTCAAATTATCTAGCTCGCCTGACCGCTAGCGAAGTCAAACTCGCCTCGCGAAGTCCATTTCGCCTCGCAAAGTCAAGCTATCTAGCTCGCCTGACCGCTGGCGAACTATTACCCATTATTTTGGGGATGTTCGATTAATTTAATTTAATTGATATCTAATCATCAATCGACACTTGATAATTTGTTTCAATCGGGATTTGAGGTTTTGTTGTCGGCCGACCATTCCCACGTTGCCATGTGTCATTTCTGACGGTTTTCTAATTTTGTTGACTCACTAGCCACGTATTTGCTTGGATTATTCAACGACTATTATTATCGTTAAATTTTCTATGTCTACAAGAACATAGGGAGATGCAGAGATGTGTCTTTGTGGTTTGAGTTAGTCTTAGAGCCCTTTTTCACTACTTCACTTTATGAACCAGTAATTGAGATAACAAAAGGAAACGGGTATATAGCAATTTTTATTTATTGAACAGGGGAGAGCATTATTTCTGAAGATGGGAGCCATGTTATACTTTTAGCTTAAATATAAATGTTTCAGTAAATTGTTTCATCTCTTCCCCCGTCTCCAAATCCAAAGTTGGAGGATGATACGGCCGGAGAGAAGAAGTTACTGTCTTCTTGAGAGAAGAAGAAATTGGCCGACTTCAGAAGGATGATACGGCGGGTGTGTCTAGATGAATGGTTTTCTAATGAAGACAAAGTCCGAGAAACAATCGGCTTCCTCAACAAAGCCGGCACCTGATGTATGTTTTTTCTAATGTTGGTATTGTCAATTGTGATGTATGTTTTGAAGACTGACTATTCATAGGATCAATCAGACAATGGTGCTATTATCTCAGCTGCTTGTGGTCATCCGTTTTGTATAGATTGTTGGACAGGTTATATTAGCACATCGATTAACGATAGGCCAAGATGTTTGAAGTTGAGATGTGTCCTAAAACAACGAGTAGCGCAGCAGTTGATCAGGATTTGATCCGAAATGTGTGAAAGCAATGTTTTAGGGTAATGTATGAGGTTAGCTCAAGTGGCTAAGTATGAAATTCCTTCTGCCGTGACTCCAAAATGCTTAACCTGTAAGACGAACGCATGCGGTCAACCGGAAGATCAAAGGGCTCTGGTCTTAGACCCCTAAGTCATGTATCCTTGCAGTGTGTTCAGAAGTATAACCGAGTGATAAGCAAGACAAGCTACAGTCAGAAAAAGAATAGAAATGGAGGTATGCGGTGTTCGTCTGGAATGGTGGTAGATTTGGATTGTGGTACGTTTGGGTGAAATGGTAAAGAAGGTTTGGGTTGAGCTATGCTTGGTTTAGCTATTTGCAAGAGAAATCACAGGATATAGGGTCCAGAATGTTCATGATGAATGGGATCACCGTCCTGTATAGCTTTACCAGAACCAAACATATGACAAATTTAAACCAGGAAATGCCGTAAAACTGGTAAAAGGTTGAGATCCAAAAGTAGGGTACGGCAGCTTTAGTCCTTCTGTATGAGCCATAATAAATACCACATATTACAGACCTAGATCCAAGCTTACTGGACACATTTTTCCCTCAGATCACCAATATTTAATTTCATACCATCCACTTCAATATGCTCATTCCCCATCAGTAGTAATATTAAGATCCGTATGTTAAAATAAAACTTCACGTGTTCACCATTACTTGAGTTCACCAATGATCTCTCCAAGGCAAGATAGCTATTTTATATGTGTTTCTGCACAAAAATAAGAAAGTCAGTTATCCCACATTCCAGAACCAATGTTCCATTCTTAAAATTAAAAATTAGAAATTAAATTATAATTAAAAGCAAGGAGCATGTGATATGAGAAGAAAGACACCTTAGACTCCTTTGATTTGAGAGTCGAATATATAGCCGCACAAAAGTTGCCAAGACACTCTAGTCTCCTCTCCAACTCTTTGCGTCTTAGCTCATTGACGCGTGACTTATCAGACATGATCTTCACTATCTTATCTTTGCGTCGCTCTATTTCTCTCAGCTGTGAGTCCTTGAATTTCTTATATTCAGTTAAGTTAACTCGGCTCCTTTCAAGTATCACTTTTAGCTGCAGACAAACCATTAGCCTTAAGAATGCTGGTTTTCATTTCAAACACACCGTTGCATATAATACTTGTTTAAAGAACACCTAAAGCAACCATGAGAGATTGCTTCTGGAGTGACTAAAGAGAACACCAGACAGAACTCTCAAATCAACATATCATATATTGAAACTATAAATGGAACATGCCACTGTCTGCAACAAGGATAAGTCTTACCTTGGCTTCACACTCCGCTACATACTTATTCCTCTTCTCCAGTTCCTTGAGCTCCTTTTCAAATGCAGATGTCTGGATCGAATTACATTGTTTTTGTCTTCTCAGCAGAGCTTCAGTTGTTTCTTTTTTCTGTTCCATAATTTTAGATTTTTCAGACCAACCCTCTTTCTCCTTCTCCTGCAAAAGCTTCTTCGTTTCCTCTTGGCATTTTTTAATCTGCCGCAAGTATCACATCAATTAGTAAGTACTGAAGGGTCATCCTTGTTACATGTAATCAGATATAATCACAAACCTTCTTTTTAAGACTCAAAACCTTGTTATTGCTTGACATCCTTCCCCTAACTGAGAGTCAGGCTGAAACAGATCTTCAACAAACAAGAAAAAGAGAAAATTGAAGCATCAAAAGAAACAAACAGTACCCTGAACTCGATCCAAATTCCAGTTAAAACCTCAAACTTTAAACAAAAAAGGAGGAAATCTTACTTAATAGATGCCTCCGTTACTCAAATCTGATTTCAATCTCTTTAGGACAATCACGGGCCCAGACGTGAATCGGAATTTCCAACTTCAATTTCGGTGAACGAACGTTCTCTTCTCTCTTTCACTGTTCACCCACACTTGGCAGTGATTCGAATCTGATAACACTAGTTTTTGTACCCGCGCTTTGCTGCGGGATTATGGTTGTATAGGTTGTTCCTTGCTTCAAAAAAACCTGATCAAGTAAATAAAAAACTGAATTGAAGTTTGTGAATTGAATCCAAACCAGTTACAGAACACAATAGCTGACAGTTCTCGATATTTTCTGTACTTCGAGTTCAAATCAGTTACAAAATGTAGTAGATCTTTCTTATTAGAACTTGCAAAATGTTCTTATAGAATTTGATACAACAACTATAATCATAAGTAATCAAAAGTATGATTAAAAGTAAGTAGTTACACAATAATCAAAAGAGGAAAATTCACCAACAATCTCTAAACTATTGTGCCAAGGCCAACATGGTACCCGAACTTTGAAAAGTATCAATGTGATACCTAAAAAATGATTTTGACATCATTGAGATACTTCCGTTAAATTTTCGTAACAGAACCGTTTGTTTGCTCACGTGTAGACACCAAAATGAAGTCGAATGACCCATTTAGTCTTATATATTAATTCTCTTTTTTGTTTCTTGTTCTTCGTTCTAGCCAAACCAATCTCTTCTCTATCTCTATACAAATTGAGTTTATCATCTCACCCACACAAAACAAATCCATATACATCCCAAAACAAGGAGCATATAAAACCCAGAACCTTAGCATGATAAAACTAAACACAGCAAACTACTTGCAAATCGAAACTCAAGTCCCCACTGTTTCCACATGAACAAGTTAAAAGCCAAACCCTTTACCTTGAAATTGCATCTAACCGACTAACCCAGAACTTGAACCAACTCAAAACCTAGAACTGATATGAACTAAATCCTCCTCTCTTTTTTTAAAAGCCAAAACCCCATATACTTAACTTCACTCCAAAACCCATACCCCCAAGCTTAAAAACAAGCCAATAGCTTTAAACCAGATACCAATAAAGCTCCTAATTTTTCACACAGCAAAACCACAAAACCAGATTATTTCTCTCACACCGCCGTGTTCTTGACCTCCGACGAATCAAGCTCGGTCTTGGAGCCGTCTGGTGACGCCGGGAGCGACTTTGTCGGCCAACTTTTCTTGTTCGTCAACGAGGACCTCGTCATCGGCTCCGTTGGTGGGTTTGTTTTCACCGCTGGATTCTCCGGTTCTGACATTGTCGTCTGACGAAAAGCCCAGAAAAGGAAAGCGGTAAGGGAAGAGGATTTACGGATTCCGGTCCAAAATGGGTACGCCGTCATTGAATTCCTACCCAGTTACTAGGTTTGAGACGGGCTCATCGGCATGGAGGGAGTACCCTGTTTGGTTTGGGTTTGTTTTGGATCATTTTATTTTCTTTTCGATTCAAATTAAATAGAACCTGTATTGGATGAGACTCATGAGAGGGATATCCGGATATGCATCAGAAATGAAAGTGGTTAAATGTATGTTCTGCCCTTTGCTTTAGGACCCATGTATTTGACACGTCAGCAATTAAACGGTTCTATTACGAAAATTTGACATAGGTATCTGGGTGAAGTCAAAATCATTGTTTGGGTATCACATTGATACTTTTCAGAATTCGGGTATCATATTGGCCTTGGCACAATAGTTTAGGGACCATCGGTGAATTTTTCTCTAATCAAAAGTAAGTAGTTACAACTATTCTTATAGAATTGGACACAACTATAATCAAAAGTAAGTAGTTACACAATAATAGCATCTTCAAACTGAATAAAATCAAAAGTAAGTAGTTACACAATAATAGCATCTTCAAACTGAATAAATGAAGATACAAACAGATGAAAGTTAAATCAATCGAATACTGTCAATATAGAAAAAAATTGCAACAATCCACTGCTTGCACTTACCGAAATGTGATATGTAGAGTTCCAAATCAGTTATGTGATGGATTGCTCAAAAGCGTTCAAAAGTAAAGAGAAACAACATTATTTATCAATCCATTACGTGTATCAAAAAACAATTTATAAAAACAAAAAAGCTAACTGCAATCAGCAACCAGAAAACTAAAAAGCAATGTGTCCAATGATTTTGTTGCACACACACACGCACACTAAAGAGACGACGAAACAGTGAGCGTGATTACAGTTTATAAATTGAGAACAACGAACCATGACAATTAAAAGTGAAGAAACAAAATTAAGGTGTTTTGAGTTACGAAGTTGGCTGACGACATTTAAGGTCTAGACATATACAAATCCCCACAGAAGACTCCAAGCTTCACTGTAGTTTTACCTTACTTATAAAAACCATTGCTAGATCAACTGATCAATTGTAAAGCAAAGATGCATTCCCACTTGATAAACCACAAAGATTTCAGTTTCCAAGTGCTATCTTAAAAATGGTACTTTCTAGCCTTTACGTAAAGGCTAATGACTCATGCAGTCTTAATAAAAAGGAAAAAAAAAATAATAATTTAAGAACAGTAAATAGTAAATAATAGAAGGGTACACCTGTAATGCATATCTTTGTCCATGATAAAGAGGTAGCACCTATCTTTTCTAGCTTTTTCAAAGGATGGAGTATGGAGGCAAGGAGCCAATCCCAATAGGAAAATGCACATAACTAGTAATGAAGTTGGCTATTTTCTTACATCTATCACGTACTGTGTGTGCTAATGAATTGTGATGCATAATCTGGGCATGCATGGTGTCTGTTAAAAGTTCAAACTGCAGGTGTCCCAAGCCTTAGCTTCATATATCTACCCCGGCCCTTAATTCAGTATGTTGCAAAAGAAAAGACTGTAACAACTTTCAAAAACGACACACATTTGAGTGAAATAAAGACTGTAACAACATTTATAACATACCTGCAGGTAATATTGTTACAATTAAGAGCTGACTGTTCCCCAAATCAGTTTCAGAATGTAGCAAACTCCTACCCTCAAAATCTACAGAACACATAAAGTAAATTTAGAATAATCGTAACTATACAAAGTCCTTTGAAAATTTTGTGAAAATAGCCCTCAAACCATAAGAAATAATTTGCAATCACAGGGGTACAAACCTGTGCAAGAAAATGAAAGTAAGCTAACGCAGAAGACTGAAATGAAAAACAACAGCTGAAATTTGAATTGAAGAAAACGTTGCATAAAATATGCATATCATAAACAGAGAAAGATGAAAAAGGAGTACATTTCCTGCTTGTTGAGAAACAAAAGAAAAAAAATTATGCATGGTTGCAAAACTATGAGAAAACAACATCTAAAAGATTTTACTAAACAAAAAATGCATAGTTTTTTCAATGCAAAGAAAGAAAGTCTCGTATAGAATCCCAAATTTACTTGTGGAAAACTGAAGTCCCCAAAAGATTTTACTTCTAAATGAATAATGCAGAACTCCTTGATTGCTAAAGAAGCAACACATACCTATGAATCTCAGCTTGTTCAACTTCGATAAAGCAGTAGCAAGACCAAAACCAAATACTTTGTTTCTGAGCAAGAACTGAAAAGATAAAATAAAACAACAATACAAATCACAAATAAGTAATCGTAATTAGTTGATGACTATGATCATCAGAGTACTGATATTTTGCTTGCAAACATTATAGCATTTACAGTTTTACTTTTCTATGTAGACTTTCAATTAAACCTCACCTATTCCACAGTAACATATGAATGTTGTCTGTTGATGAAAACACTATAACCTTACTAATCCCATGATATTTAAGCACAAAGCATTCTTTATAAGGGTTTTAGAGAAATGAAAACAATCAAGATTGAAGACATCACTTTAACCCAAATCATTAATCCAAAATGCATCAGACCTACTCCCTAATTCTGAACTCTTGGGTTTGGAGTTTTACGATTCAATTGGATATAGGAGAACAACATGCAACCACTGCCTCATAACAATAAAAAAACAGCAAAGATGGTAAAGCAGAGCAAAGGCAGGTCGAAGCAACTGAAAGCAAACAACCAAATCGCTGCAAACAACTAACTATCAAACAGAGAAGTAAACCAAAGAAAAGAGAGAGATTCTATATGTTACAAAACAAATATATTTATTTGTCTGATCTATATATCCACAGTAATAATATAACATTATTATAAGCCCTTACAAAGTACACAATGAAATATTATTATTATTATTATTTTTGAAGTAAAAGCAATATCTATAGAAGACGTTAAATTTTTGAAACTTCAAATTGATGTATGTAAACTAAGGGTCAGATTGATGCATGTAATTTTTGAAAATGCATCCATTTTTGAAAGTTTAAAATGTCATATTTATTGGAGTTCGAACGAAAATCAAGAGATTTAGTTCTTAGTTATCAACTTGTACATGAAGATTCTATATGTGAATTCATATTTTGTTTAGCTTATACTGATCATGGTATAAAGCAATAGCAATAATATGAGATCTGAAGAAAGTAAACATTAACCAAGACTGTTCTGATTTGATATTAGATTGCTGTTACCAAATGATCCTTACAAAGTAGATGAACTACAAAAAGCATTGGTGCATGAATGATCTGGCAATACTGATATATGGTAATCGAATGAACATATGGCTGTGTATTTCAATAGATAAAAAAAAGTTTATTCTAGGAATGTTATGAACAGAAACTGCAGCATGAACAAAATTTGAATCAACTTAAGATGAAGGGAAACAGAAAACACAACCAAATACCATAAAGCAATACCAAAATATATCCAGATTCTTCCAAAATATAACATGCACCAAGTTCTTAGTCTTAACACATTTATAAAGTTCTTAGTAGGAGGGAACTCTATGGTAGCATTTTGCAACTTTAATTTCGGTGAAGGAACATACTCTTCTCTCTTTCACTGTTCACCCACACTTGGCAGTAATTCGAATATGATAACATTTTCTCATATAAACCTCATCTGAAAAAGAAAATGACAAAACTAATGTTTAAAGGTATTCCATTCCGAAGGTCAAGATTAGTCATATTACCCTGACACTGTAGAGTTGTTGTTGGGGATTTTGATGAAGTTCTGGTACTCCTCAAATGTGGCAGAATAAGAGGAAGAACAACACCTCCTATATGAAAATCTCAAACCACTTACCCAAATTCTTCTTCCATCAAATGGTCATAGACAAAAATAAAATTTAACAGATATTACTTTGAGAAGAAAAGAGACGAAGATTGGTGCAAGAGAAACAACGAACTTACACGTCTACAACCTCGACCAGCGAATGCGAACAGTCTACTCACAACGAAACAACCTTGCTCCCTCTCAGAAACCAGTATCACCAGTGACCCTGAAAACATGATGAATTTGTCAACCACCAGCACCTCTGTTTGTAACCAAAACCATTCAAATACCCAGAAATAAACAGATGAGTTTTGAGGAAAGAATTAGTTGTGAAGAAAAGAATGGTGTGGACCGTAATCATGCGGATTCAATTCTTGTGGCGGTACAAAGGATCAAGAAAATAAGAACAAAAAGACTAACCTGATCAGATCGAGAGAGAGTTGAAGAGATCAACAACTTTCGCGACGGAAACGTGGGGACAAACTTGATATTTTACCCTAACAAAAGGGATTAGGTCCGTCTCGTCTTCGTCTTCGTCTCGTCTTCGTCTCCTCTTATGTTGTAGCAGATTTTGGACTGCAGAATTGAATCAATCATGTTGTAGCAGAGCCTTCTTCAGCATCAATTTTGGGTTTCGCCTCTGCCTTCTCTCCTTCCTCCACTGCAGTGCCTTTTTCAGACCAAATTTTGACAAGTTTCACTTCTGTCATGCTTCTAATAATTGGTATTGATAGTTCTATTTGGGGTTTGGTCATTTTTGTTTATGAATGACCAAACAAAATGAACTTGCAGGTTGGATTTGATGAGACTTAACGAGACTTCATAGTTCATAGTACATCAAAGTTGTTGGACTCGTTTGCGATTCAGTTTAATCATTTGCTAGTTGCTACTGTGTATTTTTGTTACAAAATTGCATTTGTGTGTTCTGCCTGAATTGTTTTTATGGTTGGGGGTTGAAAAATTTGTGTGTTCTGCCTGAATTGCTACTGTGTGTTCTGCCTGAAGTATACATATCAAAAAAAACTACAGGATACTTCAGAATAGATGAGACTTAATTTTAGGTTGGTTATGCTTTCCTTGATGTGTTTTGTGTTCCAAAGACTCACTGAACATTTTTCTTCAGACTGGACTCTCTTATTTCGTGTGTGACTGCTCTGTTTGCTCATATTTGCTGGAACAACATAGCTGCTCTGCTCTGCTTTATTTGCTGGTGATTTAGGAACACTATGCCAAGAGGGACACCTCCAGTTAGAGCACATGGAAGTGGAAGTGGAAGTGCTAGTGCTAGTGCTAGTGCAAGTGTTAATGCTAGCAATGATTCCAATGAAGATAATAGATGATAGAGCACCATTGTGGAAATTTGTTAAGAAGATTGAAAAGTGCGGGACTGGTGGAGAAAGTTGGAGGTGGCAGTACAACTTCTGCCAGTTATATTATAATGGTTCTCACACTAGAGTGCGACAACATCTATTGAAGGAATGAGGAGTGGGGTTACCGTTTGTAAAAAAGTTAACCCCCATGCATTTGCTCAGATTACAAAATTGGTGAAGGATTGCAAGGAGAGAATAGCAAATAGAGGAGCAAGACAAGTTCATTTGCCATCATCAACAAGGGGGAGTTCAGCAGCTCGTGGCAGCTCTTCTTTTGTGAGTTATGGTGACTACACAAGAGCACCAACAACAGCAGTTGAAGGGAAGAAAAGAAGGGCAGCAGGTGGTGCTATTGAAAAGGCCTTCCAAAACGAATTAAGGGAAGAATGTAATGGTGAGTTTGCTAGGATGTTTTAGACCGGTGGTTTATCCTTCAATCTAGCAACAAATCCACACTATCGAAACTCTTATTTTAGAGCTTCTACTCTTCCGGGCTATGTTCCACCGGGTTATAATGCTATAAGAACAACACTCCTTGCTAAAGAAAGGAAGAATCTTGAGAATTAGTTGATGCCATTGAAGCTTGCATGGAGAGATAAGGGTGTGAGCATTTGTAGTGATGGTTGGTCCAATGCACAAAGAAGACCCTTGATTAATGTGATGGTTGTTTGTGAGAGTGGTCCAATGATGTTGAAAGCTGTAAATTATGAAGGAGAATACAAGGATCATCAATTGATTGCCAACTTGCTTATTGATTCTATCAAGCAAGTTGGTTATGAAAATGTAGTGCAAATAGTGACCGACAATGCTCCTGTTTGTTCAAAGGCCAGTGCTTTGATAGCAAGTATCCTACTATCTTTTGGAATCCATGTGTTGTTCATACTTTGAATCTTGCTCTCAAGAATATTTGCACACCTTCTCAAACTTTGAACAATGTGGATGTGTATGTTGAATGTTGTTGGATACAACCGGTTGTGGATGATGTTTATTAAGAACTTCATTATGAATTCTGGAATGAGATTAGTTATGTTTAGTGATCATTGTAATTTGAAGTTGCTTTCGGTTGCTCCCACAAGGTTTGCATCTACATTATTATGCTCAAGAGGTTTAAGACAATTAAAAATGGTTTGCAACAAATGATGATTAGTACAAAGCGGGATGATTATAGAGAAGATGATTATAGGAAGGCGGATAGGGTGAAAGAAATGTTGTTGGATGACTTAATGTGGGATAACATTGATCATATTCTTTCTTTTACCGAGCCTATCTATGAGATGATTAGGAAGACAGACACAGATAAGCCTTGTCTTCATTTGGTGTATGAATGGTGGGATAATATGACGGAGCAAGTGAAGAAGGCTATTTATAGGAAAGAAATGAAGCAACTTCATGAAGAATCTTCATTTTGGGATGCGGTGCATAAAATCATGTTGTCTCGTTGGAGTAAAGCCAATACACCCCTCCATTGCTTGGCACATTCTTTGAATCCCAAGTAAATACAACACTACCACTAGTAAATAATTTCATTATAATTTGCTTATTTCATAATTATTTGATCTCTAGCAAATCTTGTAGAAATTAATAAATTATGCATATTTATATTTAGGTACTATAGTTCAGAATGGCTTGATAAAGATTCTCATCGGGTTGCTCCTCACAAGGATTTAGATGTTACAAGGGAAAAGAAAATTTGTTTTCTTCGATATTTTGCCAATGAGGATGATAGAAGAAATGCTAACAGAGTATGCTAATTTTTCTATGTGTATGCAAGGGTTTGGAAGTGGAGATGTGATGAAGGATAGGTTTATATTAGAGCCACTAACATGGTGGGTGATTCATGGATCTTCGGCACCAATTCTCCAAGCCATAGCCTTTAAGGTGTTAGGTCAACCTTCTTCTTCCTCATGTTGTGAAAGGAATTGGAGTACTTACAATTTCATTCACTCTTTGAAGAGGAACAAGTTAGCACCACAAAGAGCGGAAGATTTGGTATTTGTGTATACCAATCTTCGCCTTTTAGCTAGGAAATACCCAACTTACAACAAAGGTGCAACTCATATGTGGGATATTGGAGGTGATGACTTTGATTCATTGGAAGACTCCAATGTTGGAAGGCTTGAGATTGCCAACCTTTCACTTGATGAGCCATTGTTGGAGACGGTCTTGTTTGAAGATGATGAGTTTGAAGAGGAAAACATTAAGGATGATGATGTTGTTGAAGCTTAATTTGACTTATTTGTATTTTAATTTGAGTATTTGAATATGGATATTTTCTCAAACATTTGTTTGGTTTGGATTTGGATTGACTATGTGATGAAGAATTTTTGTTATTTGTATTGTAATTTGATTATGCATGCTTGTTTGGATTTAGATTGATGTTATTTTTTTAATTATATTTATTATAATAAATATTATATTTATTTTAATTTTGACGTTTCCTTCACGTTTCGTATCGGACTATATTTGATTTTGACGTTTCCGAGTATCGGATCGTACCGGAAACGGAAACCGTGCAACATAGCTTAACATATATATAAAAGATCTTGACAATATACTCTAATAATTAATGAGAGAATATCCTAAACTATGTAGGATTTCTTTCCTTACGCAAACCTGTCTCAAAATATGTGGATATCAAATCAGTCCTATTAACACAAACTTTCCTTTGTTTAATTCCACAACAATCATGTAATGAGATCTTAACTAAATTAGGACTCAATCACTCACGGAAATCATCTCCAATATAACTTATTCAAAACATATATATTCACTTAACAAATCAATCATGTATGAAACCATATATAAATAAGTTCTAATCAAATTAGAAATTCCTTGCTCGCACTTTTTCTATTTTGTATAGGGATGCTAATAAATCATATACCAATAATCTCTCCCTTTGGCATTCGTATACAAAACATATGTTAACACAAATAATCCTGTTATATGCAACCTTGCGCTCAACAATAATGGCAGTGACATCTTGCTTCAAAATCGAATCATATTACCTGAAACACTTTCATCAAATAACCAAGTGAAAAGCAAGAGAAGTAGATGATCATGAGAATATCAAAGACACACATTATCAGAACATATTCCAAATAACAATGTGCATGTTCAGCTCTCACCCTAAGAACAACATTCTCCCCCTAAAATCAACAGAGTCAGGCTGAAACAGATCTTCAACAAACAAGAAAAAAGAAAATTGAAGCATCAAAAGAAACAAACAGTAGCCTGGACTCGATCCAAATTCCAGTTAAAACCTCAAAATTTAAACAAAAAAGGAGGAAATCTTACTTAATAGATGTCTTAGTTACTCAAATCTGATTTCAATCTCTTTAGGAAAATCACTGGCCAAGACGTTAATCAGAATTTCCAACTTCAATTTTGGTGAACGAACGTACTCTTCTCTCTTTCACTGTTCACCCACATTTGGCAGTGACTCGAATCTGATAACATTTTCTCATATAAACCTCATCTGAAGAAAAAAATTGACAAAACTAATGTTTAAAGGTGTTGCATTCTGAAAGTCAAGATTACTCATATACCCTGACACTGTAGAGTTGTTGTGGGGGATTTTGATGAAGTTATGGTACTCCTTAAATGTCAGGACCCACCCCGAATTTCACCCTGAAACCCGAAGTAAGTTCTGCAGGGACCACCTCCAAGGAAAATTTACCGAAGAACTCGGCAAACCTCCCTTAAAAATGGACAACCCTAACCCGGAACAAAAATATAGAACACCCTCTTAACCAAAATATCAATCTTCAACTCAACCCAAATAATCGAATAAAATAATACACAATTATTTTTCCGAAAGTATTCAGAGCTACTACAAGAAGTACAACGGAAACTGATAAAATCATAGTAGATTAAACATATAACCTACTGGTGGAACTATGCCTCGTCGCCTCCTTCTAGACCCCACCCGAACTCTGCAGACTGGGCATTTAAAAAAAACAAAGGAAAGGCCCAGGGGAAAATATTTAATTACGTCAGAGTGAGTGGACAAAAGTAATTTCGACAAACAATTATATTTCCCCAAGAAAACTTTCAAGGAAAGCGCTATGCAAGCGACAGCTTAAAAACTTAACTCATAAATTCTTGACTGGTGTCTAGTCTTGCTAGACTCCCAAACTTTATAAAATGGCCTCTCAGGCTAGAAATAAATATATCAGTATGTATTTACATTCGTCTATTCCTTGTACGCTATCTATGAATAAGCTCAAAAAATAAATAGTCATATCAGGCTACGACGCTGACATCTAACGCTCACGTCACCCCATAATGACATTTTTCCTCATTATGGGGGAATCGCACGAGTGGATATATATATACGCGCTGATTCCTTGTACGAATTCTATAAATGAATACGAAGAATAGAAAGTCATACAAGGCTACGACGCTGGCGTCTAACGCTCACGTCGCCCCATAATGGAATTGTACCTCATTATGGGAGAAAATCACGTATGGCTAGCTAGCGTTTACTTATATACATACTATTCCCATAAACATCAATATATGAGTATAAACACCGAAATTCTCAATTTCGGTTAAATTCCAACAAAAGAAATTATTCAACAAAAAACATTTCAAGCACATTATTTAAAACAAAGGTCCACTCACAAATTAGGCCTAAGCCTGATGTCAGTCGGAGGTTTCTTCCGCTCGGGCCTCCTCACGTCCTGTTCCAAAACATAAATAAATCCTTAAATAAACACCGACGCTTAAAGAAAATAGGCATAATTAAATATGAGCTTCTCGCGCTCAATCATGCCTATCGTCCTAAATCTTAACTTCACTGCCAACCATAATTCTTCATAAAAACCGACATCCTGAAAAATCACCTTCCACCGTTCTAATCATAAATAATCCAATGGCCGGATTTTAACTTAATAATCCGCCAAAAAAACCAAACTTTAACAATTTCCAAACCTATCCAAAACTCCTCCAAAAGTTATAAAATTCATTCCATTAAACTCCTCATAAAAATTCCCCATTAAAAACAATTTTTCAGCAGCAACGCCGGCGGCCAGCTCCGGCGACCTCCAATGCCCACCAAAATTTGGCAGCACCTTCCTCTCAACCTCCTTTACAACATTCCTAACTAGCACAAACTCCAATTCTAAGCCTAACCATGTCAATCGAATGAAAACAACAATAAAAGCCCTAGAATTTCCTTTCCCGATTTCTCCTTACCTAGCTTAAGAGGGAGCGAATCCTTTGGAGGGATTGGAGCACGGGAGGAGGGCTTCCTTTTGAGCCAAGGGGCTCCGGCTATGGCGGCCGGAGGGAGTTCCGGCGAGAAAACCACTCCGGCAGTCGGCGCTTTCGGGCCGCTTCTCTCTCGCACGGCAGCACTAGAGCGGCTCCCACCAGTCTAGAATGGAAGCTGGGACGGAGACCGATCGATTGGGACCGGCGCGGCGGTCTGGGTAGGCCAGACGGCGGCGGACTAGCGACGGGAAGTCCGGCAGCGGGAGAGAACTCGGGGAGAGAGAGAGAGAGAGAAACGGGAGGGAGAGAGAGAAAGGAAAGAAACAGATTTGGGCCTTTAGCCCACTCGGTCCACCAACTCCACCATATACCCATTCCAAAATTCAACACCCCAAAAATAATATCCCAATAAAAATTACCTTTTACTAGCTAAAATTTACCATTTTTACCGTCGTCACATTTTCTTCCTTTGAATAATTCTTTCAAAATATTCGTCCCTCAACACACCTTTAGGGACCTTAGAACTATAAACTCAATGACGAAGACGGTAAAATTCTTATTAACACCATGCTAGTAAATAAGATAAAATTTAAGAGTCGGGGCGTGACATTGAATGTGGCAGAATAAGAGAAAGAACAACACCTCCTATGTGAACATCTCCAGGTTAGAAAAATGGAAAACTAAAGAGATAAGTTGTTAAGATTTATTAAACAGTATAAATTTAAAATACCAGTATGTTTTAAGCAGAAAACATACAAATATAAGATACCAACATGCCCGGAACTCCGGAAGCATAACATTTTAGAGCAACAAAAGTAAACTAAGATAAAAATACTGTCTGAATATCTAGTCCTAACACCAACTCAAGAGATTTTCCTAATCCATAT
Organism: Fragaria iinumae; assembly: GCA_009720345.1. Taxonomy (NCBI): domain Eukaryota; kingdom Viridiplantae; phylum Streptophyta; class Magnoliopsida; order Rosales; family Rosaceae; genus Fragaria; species Fragaria iinumae. Next base: position 1,442,415 of record CM019123.1, read on the forward strand.
CTTAAATACTATGAAACCACCCAATGAACAACAGCTAACAGGGAGCCAATACTAAAAATAAGCCATCTCCTCCAGATGGAACTGGAAAGGTCATTTCATTTGTATCCACAAAAGGTTGCTCACTTTTAGTATCACTATATCCATGCATTCAACATCGTTTCTATTTTGATACCTCACAGCCGATCTGGTCATGCTTTGTTAACTTGTTAACCAAAAGGAAGGGAGAAAAAGATGAGGAAAAATAAATTAAAATGACCTCGATAATCTAGCGTTTCTACTTTTCCAAAAGAAGTAAATTAAACATACAGATAATGTATCGAATAAAAATCAACGAAAAAGCCACACACAACTGTTCTCTTGCTGAGGAAAACCAAAATATACATGGTTAAGTTTGATTCTTATAAACTAAAAATGTGTCAAACTACTACACAGAAGAAAGTAATTAAACACAGAAGAAAATAAAGAATCAACAAACACCTTTATCGTGCTAAAAGTTAAAATCTGATGGTAAACTTCTAATATGCTGAAAGTAACAGTGCATTCTACTGAGACATAGCAGACTTCCCTAACATCCAGTATTTAGTTACATTTAGTTCTAATAAAGTTCAAGTGATACCGGGATTTACTGAGGGGAAAAGGGAAGATAAAAATAAAGTGATAGAACACGCTCACCACTCCTTAGAATCCACCAAGGAGATAAGAGCAAAACTCGCCACTCTTAGGAATCCACCTAGAGATAAGAGTTTGATAGAAAATTGGGAAGAACTTCTTCTCCAACTTAGATTATATTTCTGATAAAAACTTGACTCCCATACAACGGAAACTTAACCCTCATTTTATATGAAAGGCTAGGGAAAACTAAAAGACTAAATAACTGAAGAAATAAACATAACTTATTCAAAGCATCTTAACTCAAAGGTTTAGGAACTTAAACAACAAAGTTAAATGATTCTTAATGCTTCTTAATTAGAACTGTTCACCTCCTTCAAGGAATGCAGAAAGTCCAAAGTCATTATTGATGTCATTCGCTTCCGCTTCGCGTGAACTCGTCACTGAGTTCTCTTCATAATCATCCTCATAATATGGCGAAAGATCCGCCACATTGAAAGTTGCTTGGACTCCATAGTTTCCAGGGAGTTTAATCTTGTAAGCATTGTCATTGATGAGTTGGATGACTTTAAAAGGACCATCAGCTCTGGGCTTCAACTTACCATATTGTCCTCTAGGAAACCTTTCTTTGCGAAGGTGAATCCACACCAAGTCTCCTTCTTTGAAAATAGCTGGCTTCCGGTGTTTGTTGGCTTGAGCTTGATACAGAGCATTCTTCTTGAGTATGTTGCTTCTCACTTGTTCATGCAACTGCTTGATGTACTTGGCCTGGTCTGCAGCATCCCCACTAAATTGAATTATTGTTGGAAGAGGAACTAAGTCCAAAGGGCTGATAGGATTCCTGCCATAAACAACAAAGAAAGGGCTGGGCCCGTGGTTTGGCTAGGAGACCTATTGTAAGCAAATTCAGTTTGTGCCAATATCATATCCCACTGACACAGGTTCTTTCCCACCAAACTTCTTAGCAAGTTTCCAAGGCTGCGGTTGACAACTTCAGTTTGTCCGTCAGTCTGAGGGTGATGAGAGGAACTGAACTGCAGCTTGGTTCCCAACTTTCTCCATAAGGTACGCCAAAAATGCCCCACAAACTTTGAATCTCGATCAGAAGTAATAGTTTTTGGAATGCCATGAAGTTTAACAACTTCCTTGAAGTACAAATCAGCAATGTGAGAGGCATCATTTGTTTTGTTGCAAGGTATGAAATGAGACGTCTTTGAGAATCTATCAACCACCACCATGATTGAATCTTTATTCCTCTGGGTCCGGGGCAGACCTGTCACAAAATCAAGGCTAACATCTTCCCAAGGAGCTGCGGGAACTGGTAGAGGAGTGTACAGACCGGTATTCTGACCGTGGGTCTTGGCCAAATGACAAGTCTTGCATCTTTCTACATGTCGTGTGACATCTCGCTCCAAGTGAGGCCAATAAAAATTTTCTTTAACCAAGGAAAGAGTTTTATCTCTACCAAAGTGCCCAGCTAAACCTCCTGCATGTGTTTCAGCAAGTATGTTCTCCCGCAGTGACCCCTCTGGAATGCACAGTCTATTTCCTTTGAAAAGATAGCCTTCCTGCAGTAGATAAGAGCCAACATGACCTTTAGCACAATCATCCCAAATTTTCTTGAAGAATGGATCTTCTGGGTATTGCTCTTTGAGAATTTCAAACTCTGTAACTTTAACTTGCATGGTACTCAGAAAGGAATGTCTCCTGCTTAAAGCATCTGCTACTTGATTCATCTTCCCAGACTTATGCTTAATATGAAAAGTGTAGGCTTGCAAAATTTCCACCCACTTAGCATGTCTGTTATTGAACTTGTGTTGCCCATTAATAAACCTCAAAGCCTCATGATCAGTAAAAAGAATAAACTCCTTGCAAATAAGATAATGCCTCCAGTGATTTAAAGCTCGCACAATTGCATAAAATTCTTTATCATAAGTGGAGTACCTGGTGCGGGAAAGATTTAGTTTTTCACTGAAAAAGGCAACTGGCTTACCCTCTTGACTGAGTACAGCGCCAATGCCTACATTGGAAGCATCGCAATCCACCTCAAACACTTTGTTGAAGTCTGGAAGCACCAAGATTGGGGCCTCTGTCATCTTTTTCTTAATCAACTCAAAGCTCTGTTGAGCTTTTGCATTCCACTGAAATTTTCCTCCTTTCAAAAATTCCGTGACTGGGGCAATGATGGTGCTGAACCCTCTTATGAATCTCCGGTAAAATGATGCCAAGCCATGAAAGCTTCTGATGTCATGAAGTGTTGCGGGAATAGGCCAATTGACAATTGCTTCAACCTTGGTTGGATCCATTGCAATGCCTTCAGAAGAAATAACATATCCCAAAAAGGTTAATTGGGAGGCTAGAAACTCACACTTCTTTAGGTTCACAAACAACTTATGTTCCCGCAGTGTCTGCAACACTTGACGTAACTGCTCAAGATGAGAAGTCTGGTCTTTGCTATAGATGAGAATATCATCAAAGTAGACAACCACATAACGACCAATACAAGACTTAAAGATGTGATTCATGAGCCTCATGAACGTGCTTGGGGCATTAGACAATCCGAAGGGCATTACCATCCATTCATACAAACCATCTCGTGTCTTGAAAGCAGTCTTCCATTCATCTCCTGGCCTCATGCGAATCTGATGATAACCACTTCGCAGATCAATTTTGGAGAAGATAGTTGCACCATGCAGCTGATCAAGAAGATAATCAAGCCGAGGAATTGGGAATCGGTATTTGATTGTAATCTTGTTAACTGCCCGGCTATCCACACACATCCGCCATGAGCCATCTTTCTTAGGAACAATCAAAGCCGGTACGGCACACGAACTCATGCTTTCTCTTATTAAGCCTTTAGACATTAGCTCATCCACCTGCCTTTGTAACTCTTCAAATTCTTTAGGGTTCATCCTATATGCAGCTTTGTTAGGAATGACAGCTCCAGGAACAAAATCAATATGATGTTGGATACTTCTCAACGAAGGAAGTCCTGTAGGGATCTCTTCTGTGACTACATCTCTAAACTCTTCAAACATCCTCTGTAGCTGTGGTGAGGGTGTTGTGGAGTCACGGGAAGCTTCTACGATCACCAACATAAACACTACACTCTCTCTCTGCAGCTCTTCAAGAAATTCTGCTCTTGACAGCAAATTTTTACTTCTCTCTTTTTGATCAGCTTCAACTTGCTTGTCACGCATGGACCTCCTTGAAACCTCAGTTTCTTTTGCAGGACCAAGAGCAATCCTTGCACCATCTTTCTGAAAAGTGTAAGTATTTTTGTACCCATCATGTACAGTTCTCCTGTCATACTGCCATGGTCTCCCAAGTAACACATGACAAGCATCCATGGGCACAACATCACACCAAACCTCATCTTTATAAATTGGACCAATTGAAAATTGGACTAAACACTTTTGATCAACTCGTACCTCATTACCCTTTCGCAACCAGGAAAGCTTGTAAGGCCGCGGGTGTTTCTCAGTGCTTAGATTCAACTTCTCTACCATGGGGGTAGCAACCACGTTTTCGCAGCTTCCTCCATCTATAATAACTTCACAGATTTTCCCATGAGCAGTGCATCTTGTATGAAAAAGATTGTTTCGCTGCGAGTCTTCTTCTTCAGCAAGAGAAGTATTTAAGCTACGGCGTACCACCAAGCTTTCACCTTGATCCCCATATGTAACTTCTTCATCAAAAATAGGTTCTCCGTCTCCGGTGAATCCTTCTTCTTCAGACTCCTACTCAACTTCTTCCACAAGAGACACAATCCTGCGGTTAGGACATTCTGAGGCAATATGTCCCAAACCTTGGCATTTGAAACACCGCCGTGAGCTAACACTTGAAGAACTAGGTTGCTGCTTCTGGTTGGATCCACTTTCATTTTTGGAGGGGGCCTTAGTTGAAGGCTTGACAGTGGGTGACACCTTGGACTCCTTGGAATAAGACTCACTTCCTTTGTTGGTTGAGGCATCACGTCCAGAGTACCGAAAACTTCCTCCACGCGCTCCCTTCTGCTGTTTTTCCACCTTAAGTGCCAACTTACAGACATCATTGAAAGTCCAATATTGCTGCAATTGAACCACATTACCAATCTCGGGTCTCAAACCTGCAAGGTACCGAGCTATAGTTTGTTCTTCAGGTTCTGCCAGATCACATTTAATCATGAGATCTTCATATTCTCCTGTAAAATCTTCTACTGACATCTCCCTCTGCTTGAAATTGTGCAGTTTGAGGAAGTTATCTTGTCGATAGTCTTCTGGCAAATACTTTCTCTTCAACTCCCTCTTCATCTTCTCCCAAGTCACAATCCTGCCTCTTCCTTCTCTTTCTCTCTGCCTCAAGAGTTTCTCCCACCATGAGGAGGCTCGTTTTCTCAATTTCACAGCAGCAATTTTCACCCTGCGGTGCTCTGCAACATCCTTCAGATCAAAAATTCATTCTACAGTGTGGAGCCAATCAATGAATTCATCAGGTTGTGAACGACCCTCGAAATCTGGAATGTCAACCTTGATGTCAAAATCTGGTCAGCGATTTTGAATTTTTCGAGGATGACGAGGAGGAGCATCTTCACTGCCGGAACTCTGACTTGGATCTTGGTGGAAAGGATTTTCTCCTTCTGCACTTCCACTAGACCTTTCATCTTCTGAACCACGAAGATTACGTTGATCCAGTTGCTCCTGCAATTCCTGCACTTGACGCTTGAGTTCTTCAATCTCAAAGTCACGATCAAGATCATCATTCCGTGCGCGGCGACCACCACGGCCACGTCCTGCACAACGACACCCAGCCATCCGGTGCTCTGATACCAGAACTGATACCGGGATTTACTAAGGGGAAAAGGGAAGATAAAAATAAAGTGATAGAACACGCTCGCCACTCTTTAGAATCCACCAAGGAGATAAGAGTAAAACTCGCCACTTTTAGGAATCCACCTAGAGATAAGCGTTTGATAGAAAATTGGGAAGAACTTCTTCTCCAACTTAGATTATATTTCTGATAAAAACTTGACTCCCATACAATGGAAACTTAACCCTCCTTTTATATGAAAGGCTAGGGAAAACTAAAAGACTAAATAACTGAAGAAATAAACATAACTTATTCAAAGCATCTTAACTCAAAGGTTTAGGAACTCAAACAACAAAGTTAAATGATTCTTAATACTTCTTAATTAGAACTGTTCACCTCCTTCAAGGAATGCAGAAAGTCCAAAGTCATTATCGGTGTCATCAAGTCACTGATTAATGCAATGTTGAGTACCATGATTGTCCAATAATTAACACTTCGCTTATATTTAAATATACAATTATTAGAAACCGGCTCTAAATTAACATCCTAAAACTGAAAATAGTTGATTGTATATGTAACAGCAAACCATGAAGCATAAGAAAAAATATCAATACAACCATATTCAGGAGAATGTTATCATCATCTATCACATCCAGATCAAAATGAATAGAACACCAAAACAATAAACGTGATTGAACTTTCCTTATTACTTAGTTCCACAGTTCCTTAGTTCATCAACGTTTCAAGCATACTTCTTTTACAGTGTTATAAACACAGAATGGTTTTAATTTATAAAATGCATTTCCAAAATATTGACCGCCATTGACAAAATACTAAATTTGTTTGAGCAGGACCTGAGTCGACATTCAATTAGAAAAAAAAAAAACTAAAGTTTCTGAAATTACCAGTTGAGGGATCCTTTCCCTCCTTATTAAACTATAATCCACTGGCTCCAACCAAATGTTAGCGAACTACAACAAAACCAATAGTATCAATCACAATCAACAAAAATACGAAAGAAAAATAATTACTGAATCGAATCGAATAACAGGAGGTAAACCTCGAAAAGAGATGAAAATGCTAAAGATGAACAGTTACATTTCATTATTCTATTATAATCTTTTTGTAACTATTTGCATGAAAATATGATAAAACTTTGGTATGACCATTAATTTAAGGCCGATGCATTTGCACAATGGTGGAACACTCATATTCTAGAGAATACGAGCTCTTTCTTTTCTTGTCACTTGTTTCTTACACTCAAAATATACAAGACTGTTATGTAGTAGTAAGTCATGCATCTTTTCTGAAGTTATATCAAGCTATACATTATGTTCATACTATTAAACAAAATAATGTTTTATAATTCCTTTGAGACACACAACTGTTCTGGAGTGCATACTATTCAAAATTTATCTTGGTTAAATTTGGCTAAACATTATAATTATACTATTAAACAACAAAAATCAGAATCCTTGAGTAGCACACTCCATGTCGATGGACAATCCCATAAAGCCCACTCTTTCTTACTACACAGATCAACTAAGAAAAACTAACCAACCAAACTGGAAAACCCAATTTCTCTCCGCACAGAAACCAAGCAAGCAACAAACGACAAAAACCATAAGAAACTCAAAAGAAATACGAAGAAACTAGGTGCTTCAGATGAATAGACAATTACACAGATTCCTCTCCATCTTCTTTTCTCGATGAGAAAGATTTTACGCTAAGCAATTATGATAGCAGATAGAAGAAAACACCCACCTGATTGATTAATCGCTGATGAAAGAACAATAAACAGACAGGAACTAGTTTTCCTGTCAGCTTTGTGTTTAAGGCGTCTGCCTTTCTCACGAGCTGGTGGGGTTCAAAAGCTGGTATGGCGGTGGTGGTGGTTGTGGAGTTGTTTTGGTTGTGGAGTTTGTTTCTTCCTCAAACTCAAAACCAAACGATATAAACTATAAAACAAACAGACGGGAACAAAAGCGTAACTATTAGAATGAAATTTCTTCCTCAACTTTTTTTTGTTTGAAAGGGGTTTAAAACCAGAGGCTCAGCCCCCTCTGCTATCATTTTTACCCTTATATATTTTTGTTTTAAGAAATTTTATATACACACCTGGTTACTTACTTTTCTCACGTAATATACCAGCTATTTAATTTCGAATTCTAATATTTTACTAAACCTACCCAAAGTACCCAGAATACCTTTTAATCTAGGATTTTTTTTTAAAAAAATCCTTAAAAATCAAATATTTTGGTATCTAATGGTGTGTTTGGATGCAGGTGAATTCCTGATAATTTAATCAAAAATAAGGAATTCTTAATTTAATGTACTTTCCCGGGAATTCTCAATTCTCAATTTGAATGTGGTCTTCTCGGGAAATATTTGTCTAATCGACTGGAATTTCTTCTACTAAAGACGATACAACGATGCACCGACACCATCTTCTACCTCTCTTCGTCCCTAACAGCCTTGTATACTTAGATCACACATGAAATAGATGAGAGCAGTAGATTGAAGGTTTTAAGCTCAGGAGGACCTTATGCACTCCAGCGAAATTTGACATTTTCTAGCGACCATTTGGGATGCTTGAGGTAGGAAAACTACCCATTTCGTCATGCTTTGGGAGTCTGGACCCAAATAACTAGATGCCCGACCCGAAAAAACCAGAATCAGGTCGGTCCTAAAATTAAATTTCTCGGTTTAGGCCCAAGACCGTCCCAATTGTGTCATTTTCAGTCTGGCCTCAGGCTTGAAGTTTGTTAGTCCCAAAAGCCTGAATTCGCGCAGGCTTGAAGTTTGTTAGTCCCAAAAGCCTGAATTCGCGCGATTTCCCATTACATGCCACTTGTTAGCATATGATTGGACCGTATTATATAATAAAATAAAACATAGACTGAAACATTTTCATTCATAATTCTTGTCACGCCCTAATTTTCGAATGGAATTTTCAAAAAGTTTGACATGATATAACTTAAAATATTAATATCCCAACCTGTTTTCAACAACAACAAAAACTCAATTACAGAATAGAAATTTCCACAAAATCTATCACTGAATTAAGAGTACACTTCCTTGTTTACATAACGTGCAAAACAAGAACATGAGGACAATCTCATGATTTTAATACTGTCTACTCAAATCTAAAACTATACAGAGTCTGACAAAAATAGGGAGAACCCTGCCACTACGCCTCCACCTCAACCCTGCTGATCATCACCTGCAGGTCTAACCCCTACACCAAGAATTGGTGCACCGGGATTGTAGAATAACAAACCCGATAAGCTAAAAAGCCCGTATGAGTAAACTCAAAAATAATTCCACATTTAACACATCCAACATATCACAAGTGAAATTTGATCAATAATTAAAAACCACACATTAACAAGAAATGTACCCATGAGTCCCAGATATTTAGTAAATACCCCTCATGACCTACAACAACAGTATGTGTACCCATGGGTCCCAGATACATCAAGTATCTCCCATGACCTACACCGACAGACGGACTAGAGCTCTAATTTCTAACCGCAACCAATCACCCGGCCAAAGGCTTGGAACCCGGTTTAACTGTCCAATATCAAACTCAAAATGGTAAATAGCATCTAAACCGTAACCAATCACCTGATAACAGGCTTGGAACCCGGTTTGGCTATTTATCCAACAATCAAAATATCACAACATTATTATCAACAACACAAGATCCACATCATAAGATTATATCCTTCACAAGGATATCATTATATGAACAATATAATTATTCCACAAGAATAGCTTATCACAAATCAATACAATTATGATCCTACGCACCTTCAAATAACACATAAGAAAAACTTGTTTTATCTTACCTATGAGCCGTTGTCGATCAAGCTCATATATTTTAAAACCAATAATAGCAAAACATTAAAATCACATCATAATCATTATCCTACTCAAATGACCATAATTAAACTTGGTTCAAAAGTGAACCTTGGTGAGATTTACTCACCTAAAAATTCTGCTGCGTTCTTCCGCAACACAGGAGCCAAGGAACCCAACAAACTCACAAATCACCTAAAATTATACAATTAAAACTCTTAGTAAAAACACCACAAGGATTAAAATACCCTTAACTTAAAAGTTGCCCCAAAGAAGGGCAATCCTTCCTCCAAGACCTCCTAAAGTCATCGGACACTCAACAACAATCACACTACCTCCAAGACCAATTTTTCTAAGTTTCCGACCTAACAAACACCTAAAACCAACTTAGCACTTACAATGCAAAAAAAAAAAAAAAAAAACTAATCAACACTAAATCTTCACACACCAACACACACTAACAACAACAAAGACTAGCTAACCAGCATCCAAAACCTTTACCCTGCCCAGACGCGCCGCCACAGGCGGCGGCGAGTGAGCCTCAAGCACCTCCACCAAACTTCAAAATTTGGGGAAACTCAAAACATGAAACTTGTAGATTGAAGCAAGGTGAACAACTTTAATACCTGAGGTTTTAACCAATTCTGGCCGGAACCGGCCGGAAACTACCCCGAAACAGCAACCCGAAATCAAACTACAAAACCTGCAAATCCGGGTTCAAAAACTCAAAAGATTGATTCAATCTATGCCTAGCCATAACTAGGAGAAGGAGAGGACCATAACTCACCTAAGGTTACCCCTCGTCGCCGCCGTAAACGGTGGCTCCGACCGGTGACACAGCAGCTCCCTTTTCCAGCCAGAAGCTCTCTTTTCGGCGTGCTATGCCGGGCAGCAGCTGCCCAGCCTTGAAGAGGTCGCCGGTGGGAGTCGAACGGGACCGGCGGCAGTCCAAACGGTGGCCGGACGAAGGAGCTAGCTTCGGCGGAAGTCAACTGCGCGGGAGAGGTCGGGAGAGAGGAGAGAGAAGGTTTTAGGGTTTTTCCAAAAATAAAACCCACCACCTTCTATTTAAAAACTTTCCAAAACCGGAAAATAACTTTCTCTGACCATAACTTCTTCATAGGACGTCCGTTTCAAGCGTGCCACATGTCTACGAACTCGTATTGACGAGCTCTACAACTTTCATGAAGGAAGTTTTGGAAGATAACTTACGGAAAATAAAGTCAACTTTTTGGTCCCTTAAAAGTTACAGTACCTAAAAAATAATCCCAAAACTTCAACTTAGCACAAACTAAATAATTTCCATAAATAATCTTTCATTAAATATAGGAATAATACAAGGAAAAAATGGTATGAAAATCTGGGGTATTACAATTCTTATCCAAAAGAATCTTAGCCACTCCTCTCTCTCTCTCTCCCCTTCAATTTCTCAACTCGTGTCATCATCCATCAATCGTGTTCTTCCTTTTTCCAATTTGTGTTCATCACCATTCACCATCCTCATATATCATCTTCAATTGGTCTTGTATCATCTTCAATTTCTCCTCAGTCCTCACAAATCAAGTGAGTTTAAATGGTGGCGGGACCACCCTCTTTAGGAACCCTTCTCTGGCACGATGCCTTCGTTTAAGCCTCCTTTTGCTTGGTGGCCAAATATTTCACCAAGTCGATGCATTCCAACCCAAGCAATTAGGTGGTGACTTCAACCTCGGTGTGACCCTTCAGCTCCTTCGTCTTGTCGGCATACTTTTTGAATTGGAGATACTTCTTAACCGCTCGATTCTCAGTAGTTTTCTTCTCGTGTTCCTAAGAACTCACAACCTCTTAGAGTTCAGCTTCTAGCTGGACCACCATGTTCGTCTACGTGGCCAAAAACTGGCGGAGCTACTCCAACTCGTTATCGTGAGAGGCTTGGCCTGTTCCAAGCAAGACATGCCATCCTTAAGCATGAGGATCAGTTGGTCATCTTCCACCGCCTTCTTTCAGGAAACCTCCAGCTTTTGGAGGGCATCCTCAAGGTCAGAAGCGACCTTGCCACGCAGCTACCTCTCGTTGGTCAAGCTTTGTAGCATTTTGGCAAAATATCGTTTCGCTTCTTTAGTTCTTGACGGACACTAGACTCGTGATATTGAGCATCGTGCAAACTAAGGAATGCCCTAGTGAACATAGTCAGGCAGTTCTCTATCTCCATCCTAACCACTTCAGCTGGCCCCCGCTCCACGTGTCACACCTCAATTTTCGAAGGATAATTTTCAAAAATGTGGGCATGATATATCTCAAAATAATGTAATTCTCAAGACCTGTTCAACAAACTTAAAGAAACTAAACTCAAAAGCTGGAAATGTAAATGTCAACACAACTCAACATCGAGTTAAATATTACATTTCCTTGTTTACATAAACTTGAATGTCAAGAAATGAAAACACTCGAATGAGTTTAATGCTGTCTACCAAATATAATAATATAAAATGTACAGCAACTAAAAACTCTGTCACTATGCCTTAGCCTCAACCCTGCTTATCACACCTGTAGGTCTAACCCCTACACTATGAATTGGTGCACCGGGTTGTAAACAACAAACCCGGTAAGCTAAAAAGCCCGTATGAGTAACTCCCAAAAATAACTTAACCCAACATCACAAAAGATAAAATTGGTAATTCCTGCTTTAGAACTTAGTTCAGGAATCGCCTCAAAACAATAAAATTCAAAAGAGAGTAAATAAGAAAACACAACAATTCACAAAACAATAAAAATCATAAGTGAATCCTGCAAAAAAGATAGTTCAGGAATTCCACTAAAAATCACACAAATAAGATTAAAGAATCTCATGCATTAAGCATAGTTCAGGAGATACTCAAAACAAGGAAGTTAAATGATAACAATTAAGAAACAATGTTAAAACCACATAACCAATACTTTTACAAATATACATGTACCCATGAGTCCCAGATACCAATAAGGTATCTCTCATGACCTACAACAAACACATGTACCTATGAGTCCCAGATATTAATAAATACCTCGCATGACCTACAACAACAATTTATGTACCCATGGGTCCCAGATACCTTGAGGTATCTCCCATGACCTACACCGACAGAGAGAATAAAGCTCTATTCCTAACCGTAACCAATCACCCGGCCAAAGGCTTGGAACCCAGTTTGACTGTCCAATATCAAATCACCAAATAATAATAGCATCATAACCGTAACCAATCACCCAATTAAAGGCTTGAAAACTGATTTGACTATCTACACACAATTTCATCAAAAGTGTAGAATTATCATAACCGCAACCAATCACCCGATTAAAGGCTTGGAACCCGGTTTGACTATCTAAACCACAAATCACAATATAATAAAATCATCATCAATCAACACAAGGAGCACACCAAAAAATGATATCCTTTCACATAGATATATTTATACAAACAAGCATAGATATCCCTACAAGAATAATCTATCAATAGTCAAAAACATTATGATCACATGAACTTTAAAAATTATCATATAATAGGAAAACTTGTTTTAACTTACCTATGAGCCGTTGGCGATCGAGCTCATATATTTTAAAACAAACAAAAACATTATTTTTAAATTATAATCATCATAATCATCATCAAAATCATCATCATAATCATCATCACAATCATCATCATCATAATCATTATCATTATCATTATCACAATCATCATCATAATTATCATCATAATCATCATCACAATAACCATAAATAATTGGTTTCAAAGTGAATCTTGGTGAGATTTTACTCACCTATATATTCCCGCTGCATCTTCCACAAAACAAAAGAGCCAAGCCAAAACACACTTCACAAATCACCTAAAATTACACAAAGTCATCCTTAGTAATTACTCAACAAGGATCAAAGTACCCTTAACCAACCCTTAGCCTAAAGGTTGCCCAAAGGAGAACAATACTTCCTCCGCGACCTCCCAAGGTCATTGGACACTAAACAACATAACCATGCTGCCTCCAAGTTCAAACTTCCAAAGTTTACAACCTAACAAACAACAATGATTAACATAACCCCTAAGATGCACTACCTAATCAACACTTAGCCTTATCACACAACAACACATTAACAACTACGTAGACTAGCTAACACCGCAACCAAACCCCCTCACACTGCCCAGACGCGCTCCCACGCGCCACCACCAACTTCAAAATCTTAGCAAACTCCCCACAGCAAACTTGTAGATCACATCAAATGGAACACTTTTCATACCTATGGCCAAAGCCAATTCAGCCGGAAAGAGGCCGAAAACGTTGCCAGAAAGAAACAAGGAGCACTTTGAACTCAAAAGCTCCACGCTTCGAATTAGGCTTCAAGGCTGGTATCATGATGCTCAGAAGGACAAGAACTTCCAGAAATTGGTCGCCTCAAACCTCGATGTCGCTGGAATCGGTCGGAGCTTCACCGTCGGCGGCAGCAGTAACTTGCGGGCCTTGCTGCGCCGTGCACAGTGCTCCATAGGGTGTGAGGCTGGTATGAATAGAAAGAGGGGAGTGAGAGCTTTCCAAGAATACCAAGCACGCCCAAATCCGTCGCCGGATGGCCGAGTTATGGCTGAAAAACGAAAGGAGGTTGGGAGGAGGAGAAGGATGCGGGATTTTTTTGATTTGGTTGGTATGGGTTTTCTGATTTTTCTTTTCTATTTAAAGACAATTTCCAAAAAATGGTAGGAACTTCCGCTGACCATAACTTTCTCGTACGAACTCCAATTAACGCATGCCACGTGTCTACGATCTCGTATCGTCGTACTCTACAACTTTTGTGAAGTAAGTTTCTCAAGAAACCCAACGAATAAAGAGTCAACTCTATGACCCTTAAAGAAAGTAGAACCGTTTCGGGTAACTTATGCATCCGAACACTTCCGCTCTTCCTTCAAACCTCAAAACACACTAACTTCTAACTCGAAAATTCCCAAATAAAATTAGAAACTAATATCAAATTTCCGGGGTATTACACCACGCGCTCAGCGTCGCCAATCTTTGCAAACTAGCAGAATAAATAGACCAAATCTCTTGTTACTCTACGCTTATGCCTAGCAGTTATCAACATTAACCCTTGCGACAAGATCTGTGTCGAAAGTGAGAGAGGTGTGAGAAGAGCTGGCGGCTTCCTTAGGTTCCTTTTAAAGAGAAGGCTACACAGGCAGACTACCAGCTCTCTTCAAAGTCGATCCCTTGGCAACAATGGTAGACTTCGAATCCAAGCCAAATATGGATGTTTGACACGCGGGGCAGCACACATGAAATTCGTCATAAGTGTGTTGGGGTCATTATGAACAGAGGTAGCTAGGATTGCTTGAGCTGCTTGATTTCCTCTATTTACCCCTTTGAATTCAAGGACTGTGCCCAAAGCTTCAAGAAGCTCTATGCGTGTTACCTATATCTCCCTGCAATGATATTGGCTTGCTGTAGTGGCCTGTTTATTGTGATTTGGATGCAAGAAATTCATGTGGTTTTGATTCCATGATAGAGAACAAAGTACATAAAAAGGCTTGCAAAATGGCATGAGGTGTGGGAGGTGGAAGCACATGTGTTGCAAAATATGAGATGCTTATTGCGGAGAGAGGTTTGCTATAGTGTAACCTACGATAGTGAGGAGAAAAAAGAATTGGTGGTATCTGATGGGTTTAGGGTTGTTTAGAGCTTGAGAATGGTTTCGGTTCCTTCACCTGGTCCAAGCGGGCCACTCGACGACTGAAAAGGGATAACGCCTCTTAGCTACATAACAATAATGGATAAAGTCAAAAACAAGAAAGGGGAGCAAATAGTCAGACCAAAGAAAAGAAAGAAACAAATCCTAGGGTTTATCTGCTCGTCCTGAATTCGATTGAAAAACTGAGGACAACCGATGCCTTGAAGGATGATGAAACACCGTTTACCCGACTAAAGTCCTAGCCGTCATTAGCGAGAAAGGCGTGAGTACGCTAGTTCGTCATGAAGTATGGGGTTGTAGGCACTCCACTTTCTTTTTCTTCTTTTTCGCATCACAAAGTGTCACTGTTATTGTCCCCCGATAGCCTTAACCCGTGCAACAAGTCAGCTTATAAAAACGGAAAATCTCTGCCACAGTGGCATCCTCACACCCACACAACTCCTAAATGACCACCATGGATAATGTGATCTTCCCATGTTGATGGAGACTTGGTTGAGCGCACTCCAAACTGAAAGAGGTCATACTTACACCATTCTTGCAAGGGAACCTAGCAAAATTCTTTTGTTAATTTCACAAGTGACGACACAATGGGTATGGAGTTGACTGGCGAGCTCAACATTGCGCATAGGCCTCGTCTTCATTCTCCCAAGTTGGCAGAATTGACTTGCTAGTAATTACGTGTATTTTTATACTCGTAATTACTAATCAAACAAGTGAATTAAGTTAATTCTCAGTTAATTAATATGTGGTTAATCTATTTTCTTTATTTTGTAGAAAATAATGAGAGTTGCGGAAAAGGGAGAAATTTAAGAGAAATTGGAGCGAATTGGAGTTTCCGGAAAAAAGACGAAATAGACGACACCGGTTAATCATGGTCAACGTCATTAAAGGAGCGGAAACTACTTGCCTTCGATAGGATTTTCAGAAATGCATGGAGAAAAGAGAAGAAATGAAGAAGGAAGAAAAGAAAAAATGAATTCATCATCCCCAACCCATGTTTTCCTTCTCCTTTTACATTTTCTATTTTTTTTCCTTAACCAATCCATGACTGCCACGTGGCAAGTAAAACCCTACACTCCCTCTCTTCTCTCCATCCCGCACACCACACGGAGACAACCGGAACGCCCCCATTCTAATTTTATTTTCTTCTCTGAACACCACCGAGAGCCACCACTCCTCACTCTTCGTCTTTCACCCATCTTCACCTCAAAACCAAATCATCTCGTCCTCACTTCTCCTCAAGGCCACCGTGCCTCCATTCTCCTCAAGGCCCCATCTTTCCCCTCAAGACCACCATCTCATTCTTTTCAATCTCATTCCCTCTCATCAATATTTCAAGCCACTTCAAGTAAACTTCAAGGGTTTTCAAGTTTGAGCATTGGGTAAAGTGGGAAGCTATAAATCAAGCCTTGTCACAATTGCTCCATAGCAATTTGTGGCTTGTTCTTGTTACTTCTCACTCCTCTTCACCTTTATCTCTTTACTTGATGTATTTTGTTGTTGATTTGTTCATGGGTTGTGAGTAGTCTATTTAGAAAACTAGGGTTTGAGCCCTAGCATGAATTTAATGTAATGAATGTGTTTTGATTCAATGGATTTCAATTTCATATTGGGCATATGTTCTATTCTTTTATTATTGGCTTAGATGCATGATTATGAGCTTGATTATCTCTTAAATGTGTAGATGAGCATGTCTAGGACAAATTAGAGGACTTGATCATTTCTCTAGTTTATGGCTAGGACACTTGTTTAGAACATGGTTAGTTACAATACCAATTTCGGTTGCCGTATTGGCTAGCTTGGGAGCCTTGATTCTAGGACTCTTCGCCTTTTGGTTCATCTAGAGGCCCTAACAAGGCTCTAAATTGTCCCAATTGAGTTTCTACTACCCTTGAACCGGAGTAGGAATATCTTAGAAGGAATCTAATGACCCATGAGCCTTGAAAAGCCTTGGGTACGGTTCTTGATGCCGTTAGGAATTGAATGACCATTGAAAACACATTTGTGCATTAGATTTGGCTAGGAGGATACCCTAGTGACCTAATTCTCATATCTTGATTAGTTTATATTATTTTTATTTTCAATTGCAATTTTAGTTTTATCTTTCCAAAACCAAATTCAACATTTTCGATCACTCCCATTGTTCATATCACTTTGTTGAAATTGTTAGTGACTTAGTAATCGGCATAACCGAGGATTGAAGTTAGCTTTTCAATCCCCGTGGTACGATACTTGGGGTCTAAATATTTCCCCTATCTTTGATGACCGTGTTATTATTGCGCGTTAGTTGCATCTATTAGCATCAAATTAGCTAGCTCCTTAATCTTAGTGTCGAAGAAGTTGCTAGGCTCTTCCATTGGTTCACCGTCGGCCAATTTCAACGACATAAGATTAGCATCTTCACAAGGGCTATCCCTAACAGGTTCTGCCTGACCCGAAACACTAGCGTTGTGACTCCTAGCCCTCTGCTCATCTTGTGTGGGTTAACGGTCATCAAGACGGTTGAGATAGTCATCGATATAAGAGGAAACGTCGGCGGGTACATGATAAATGACATTCAACGGCTCTGGCTCACCAAGTTGGACGGGCACAGAATATGATAAAGCTTCCCCTTTTTGCGTCATTTCTTGATAATAAAAAAAAAAAAAAGGAAAAGATAGTCGTTAAATAAATCGCGGATCAAAGCACAAACTCGAGGATCAAAGCAAGGTAAACCGAGGAAGAAGAAAAGCGAAACTCTCAAGGAATTTTCTCGGAAGCATGGAGAGGTGAGCTCCAAAGTTAGCTTATATAGCGCCATAACATGAGATCTGCACCACCGACGTTTAACCTAGCAATCATCAATGAATGACAAGTGACATCCACTATCTCAATATTAATTATTGACATTGCAGTAATCGCTTTGACTCCTCGATTATCGTAAAATCACAAGCATACGTCATCAATGAGCTACCACACGCTACACCCTTGCATGCGTGACATGTCTCAGCCGAAACAGAGCTTTAACGTCGGCGGAATGTGAAAAGACATCTCACGCACACCAATTTTCCTCACAAGAGTGAGAAACCTGGTTGACAACCCATCAAAAAATTTCCTCATAAGAGCGAGAGATCTAACAGACATTCCGCTGAGAATATTTCTCACAAGAAAGAGACCTAATAGACAATCCGCCAAGATTTTTCCTCACAAGAGTGAGAGACCTAACAGGCTAACGGACAACCCGCTAAAAATTTTCCTCACATGAGTGAGAGACATCGCAGACAACTCGCCAAGAATTTTCCTCATTCCAGTTTTCTTGAGGCTTCGGTTGGGCGCTCAGCCTTGTTGATTTGGCGATCTTTGTTATGGGGCATGCTGAAGTTAGCTTACTCATTAAAGGACATAGATCCATGGGTGCCCTATACTGTGGCACCATGATTTTCCCTTGGGGGGTTTGAGTTTCAAAATAGAGGACTTAATTTAGATTTAGTTTAAAATCACTTGACCTCCAAGTACAAAATCCAACATTACCCAATACATAAATCTCTATTAAGTAATAATCCGCATCACGGGGCTTAAAAATGACAATAAAAATCCAGTATATCTAAAAAGCGTTCTTCATTCTTTCAAAGCATATATCTACTTCTTGGATGAGTTAGGTCATCTCTTCTTGCCAAAGAAAACGACTGCCACATTCACCCAACATACAAAGAATCGAAAACAAAATCCTAAACATGTGTTTATTTCAAAACATAAATTCCTAAAGACCCATGTCAAAATTATAAAATCTGAGAGTAAACTTTGGGGTTTGGTCTCTCACTTTACCAGCACGAGCCAATGAACCATGAACCTTTCCTGGAATTTAAACAAAGCTAAACTCAGAACAATAAAGAACATAAAACAAAGAAATGGAATTGAATCACTTCGTGAGATTAAGGTGAGAGAGGAATTGAGCTGAGGCATGATTGCCTACGAAACCTTGAGGGAGATGGGAGAGTAGAGCATATGTTGGAAGTATTGGAGGGGAATAGATCCCACGTAAAAAAAGTGACAAATAAAAAATATAACTTATAAGTGGATGAATTTTATCTAATTGTACCGAGACCTTTTATATTAAAACCCAACACCCTAAAGGTGGTTAACTTAAGACAATATCGGTACAATGTGATTCACGGGTCACGCTTGTCACTGATTAACAGCAGATGCTTCCAGATTTGAGAGAAGAGAACACAACTTTAATATAAGGTTTAGGGAGAGCAGAGGAAAAGCTTCCAAATCGCGAGAAAAGAGGGATCAAGATCCTCTCCTTGGCTAGAACCTCTCCTTAGTTGTCCTTGACTTTAAATCTCCACTGAACACATAAAATTTGAAGGCCTAGATTAGAACACATCAGCAAAGAACACATCGAAAATTGAAACCTCATTTAATTATGCATAAACCTTTGTTAACACCGTTTATTGTCGTTTGCAAACCGTCAGTTCACTCTCATTTTTTCCTCTTTCATCCTTCATCAGTTCATCTTCAGATTTCAACAACATTTGATTTCTTTCCCATAGCTATCAGGCTATCACTTCTCTATACCAAAGGAAACAATACATAATTGATTCTTCTATTTCGTTTTTTTTCCTACAAGAAAACTAGCCGAAAGAATTAATATTATATTTTGAATTTTATATGGGTGCGTATCAATTTGCAGTTCTGTTCATCACTCGTAAGACTACGTCATCAATATGAGATTCTGGGTTTCTGTTCGTAAGGTATTACTTGAAAATATTCTTTTTTCTACTGATAATTGGTATATGACAATCAAAAAATAGGAGAAATCTATCCAAAACATCCTTGAGAAAACCCATTGAGATTCAATAAGAATAGAAACCCAACCATCATTTATGTAACTGAGAACCCGGAAATAAGAGAATCGGTGAGATGTACGTGAATTGGAAAAAGAAAAAGTATATTGGGTAAGTTTGGCTTTGTCTTGGATTTGGGATTGTGACTAGCTTTAGGTTTTTGGTTGGTATTGCATTTTTGCAGGGAAGGAGAGAGGTGTACACAAACAGTTCACACCCAGTCCACCCTTATCGGAATTCGTGATCTCTCTTCACATCTGGATACAATTCAGATAAGCTTCAGAGTTTTCTGAAATGTAAGTTAGACGTCTGAAGTATGAATCCAGATTTTCATTGTTACGGGACTTAAGGGTTCAGAGATCCAGTACAGGTCTTGGATGTTGCAGAGTGTAAGAGAGAAAAGGTAACGAAGATGAAGGGAATAAAACGAGACTGTGGATAGCGTCAGGTGTTGTAAGTTGTGTAGTATTAAATATGAGATGTGAAATCCACACACTCCAAATTGAAATCCATACGTATTTCTTTCTTTTTTAGTTAACACATTCACAAAAAAACAAAGTTCAAATCACTAAAAAACAAAATTTAAGTTACAAGGTGTGTGGAATTTATTATGAAATTTGCTGATATGGAGGCTTATTAGCCCTAGGATTTGTCATCTACGGCTAAAAGTAAAAGCCAAGGACAACCAATGAGAAGCTATTGCCAAGGAGAACATCCTAATCCGAAAAGAGAACTAATTTTAAAAAAAAATTAAAATAGGGACAATAGGGATATTGACATTTTAATAGCTCGATCATGAAACCAGGCCCAAGCGCCACAAGATTCACTTCCCGGCTCTCACGTTTCAATTCTGCGTTTTCTCTATGAATTTTTGAGCCTTACTAAGCTTAGAGAAAGATTATAACCTTCACTTTTTGCTGTTTCTAAGAAAAAAATTGGAGCTCTCTAGTTTTTTCTTTACTATATGTGCCCTACCGAACTTGTTCAGACATATGAAAAGTTGGGTTAGGGTTAGTCTTGTGTTGTTTTCTCGTTTCCTGAACTTATATTGCAGCACAGTGATTTCAATTTGTAAATTTCATATAGATAGTTGCTAGACGCTTTTATTTTTATTTTGGAAGAAAACTCGAAATTCCGTAAGAATGTTCAGGGTGCTTCTAAGAAGTCAGATATATATATATATATATCAAGGTCTGCTATCTGTGTCACACCTCAAATTTCGGATAAATAAAAAATCCAAATTCAAGGCATGATAAAAAATATAAAAAAGGGTCATATAATACAATTCGACGTTTACATAACTTGAGAAGTCAAGTAAAAGTTACACTCAAAAGAGCTCACTACAAATTGACAATCAATAATAAAAATATTTAACTCCTAACAAGCAGCTTCTAGACCTCTACGTCTCAAACTTGAAAATCCTCACTTGCAAAATCAACCTCTACACCATGGAATGGTGCACCGGGTTGTAACAACAAACCCGGTAAGCTAAAAAGCCCGTATGAGTAAATCCAAAAAAAAAAAAACTCAATACTTCTAACAAGCAAGTAAAACACATGAACAAATAAGAACAATAATTAATTCTACCAATCCAACAAATTTACAAAAGATAAAACTGGTAATTCCTGCATTAGCAACTTAGTTCAGGAATCGCTTAAAAGCAAGAGAATTCAAAAGAAATAATTAAGAAAACACAACAATTCAAATCACTCAAAATCATAATGAATCCTGCAAAGCATAATTCAAGAATTCTATTAAAATCACACAATTAAGATTTAGGAATCTCCTGCGGATAAGCATAATTCAGGAGATACTCAAAAACAAAGAATTCAAATAACAACACATAAGAACATCACACAATCATTTCCCTACTCTTACTTATGGGTTCGCCAACACTTAGTCATTCCCCATAAGTAACCAAACAAACGCGTACTCATGGGTTCGTCAACACTTAGTCATCCCCCATGAAGTACCAATAGACATACTAGAGTTCTATACTGACCGTAACCAATCACCCGACCAAGTCTTGGTTCCAGGTCCACCACGAAGGCTCCTAATCTAATGCACACAATCACCACTAAGGCACACACATCCACAACTAATGCATAAAATCTCAATTGATCAGAAGTCTTTTGAAAGATTATATTTTTTTTAACAGAAAACTTGTTTTCACTTATTATGAGCCGTTGACGATCAAGCTCATATATTTTAAAATAACAAAAGCATAAATTTTTAATTCATCATCTTCATCATCAACAACATTATCATCATCATCATAATATTTATCATCATAATCATCATCATAATAATCATCAATAAATAGGTCACTATGTGAACCTTAGTGAGATTTTACTCACCTCAAATCCAGCTGCGTCTTCGCACGCACAACACAAGCATATAGCTTAAAACCACACTCCACAAGTCACTTATAAACAAAACGTTAACCTTAGTAACTATCAAAAACAACAATATCCGACTCAAACCGAAACTCATGTCCTAACCCACGAGCTTGTCACCCGAGACAAATCCTCCTCTTTAACCTCTAAAAGGTCGCCGAAATGTCCAACACATCTTATAAAACTACTAACCAGATTTTCATGTTCGGATTTACCCAAAACAGAACCAAACGAAACTTAGCACCAAGGGGAAACCCTAGCATGCAATAATGGTAACCAAAACCTACAACCCACATATCAACATGTTCGTATCGAAGAGTACTACCTAACCAGCACCACAAAACACCACAGACACTATTGGACGCGCCATCACAGGCGGCGCCGAGTGGGCCCCACGTGCCACCCCAAAACTTCAGAATCTGAACAAACTCCCAACATCAAACTTGTAGATTGAAGCAAGGAAAACATCTTTTATACTTGACGTTTGAACCAATTCGGCCAGAAAGAGGCCGAAAACGTCACCAGAAAAATGAAATCCACCACCGCCACTCTACATCGTGAGTCGAGCTTCAAGACCACCCCAAGTCGAACCAGGACACTAAGGACCTTCTATCCCGACCGGTTTCAAGCCCCGTCGCCGCTGCCGGAGGTATGAATCCCAACTGGTCTCCAAGCTGAACTTCCAAGCTTTGATCCACCACTTCAGGACCAAAACGACGTGAACCTGCTGGATAAGGACGAAGGCAAGGAGAAGAGGAATCGATTTGGGCCGGTAGCACGGTCAGGTGACGTCGGACGTCGCTGGAAAGTCTTGGTCGAGTTGCCGGGTTCGGGTCGGGTCGGTTGGAGATTTGGGACTCTCTCGGGGACGGAGAGAGAGAAGGAGAGGGGAAGAATTAAGGATTTTGAAAATTATGAGGACCCAAAAGAAAACTCTCCTATTTAACTCACATTCCCGTCAAGCCACTAACTTCCGTTGACCAAAATTTTCGCATACGACATCCGTTTTACACGTGCCGTGTGTCTACGAATTCGTATTGACAAACTCTACAATTTTCATGAAGGAAGTTTTCATAAATAACTTACAAAAAAGAAAGTCAACTTTTGGCCTCTTAAAAGTCAAAACACCTAAAAAAAAACTTCCAAAACTTCAACTTCGCAAAACCAAATAAGTATTTCCATAAATAATCATTCACTAATTTTGAAAGTAATATAAGGAAAATTAGTCACGTGTTATTATCTAATTTACTTTTTTATTTTTTCATAGGGATCGGCTGGTTTTAAGCCCAATCCGTTTTCTATTTTTGGGAAATTCTCGCATAAATAAACGAGAAAGGGGACGCCACTGACCGTCAAGCGAAAGAGGCTGAAGAGATAAAGAGAGCGAGAGCGATAAGAGCGAGAGTTGACAAACTTGGGACTTGAAGGTCCGATTTGCCGGATCACGTCCGGGGCAGGGGTTCCTGTTTGCGATTGGTTTTCGTTCCCAATTGGGATTCGATTCGGAGCAATAAGTTGAGGCTAGGGTTTGTTGGAAATATAGGGGGAGGATGTCAAGTGAGGCAGGCACCACAGGCGACGAAAAGGTTTTGAAGCTCCAAGAGGAGGTATGCACTCTTAATTTTCACTAATGGTATTCGATCTCTTATATTATGCACTGAGTTGTAACAATTGGTGGTGCTGCATCTATCAGCTTTCTCAATGCCGACTCGAAAGGGACCGTCTCCGGGCCGAGAAAGAAAGTTTCATGATCATGAAGCGGGAATTAAAAAAACTAGAAGATGAACTCAGAGATGAGGAAGAAGCGAATTCGCGGGCGACTTCTGTATTCAATGAACAAAAGAAGTCACTCGAGGAGGCTTTGAATGCTATGTTGCAGAGTATAGGTGAGGTAAGATTTCTGTCTAGAACTTTGTTCTCCATATCTATACATGACTGTCAGCCTTGATTGCAATATCTGATGCTAAATAAATATGCTCCATATCTCCAGTTTCCACTGCAATATCAAACATACTTAACAGCTCTCTTTTCTGTAACAGAAACTTTACCGACCGAGATTCAAAGGTGAGAAATATTTTTGTGCACAATCACTGTTATTGTAGCATTATTTATTTCTTAGGACATTCTTGAATATCTTATGTTTCTATTTCGCAGTGTACATGTTTTTGGTTTTTTCAAGAACTGAGAAGTTGGTTTTTGAAAATGGCATAGTGGACGTTTGATATGCCTTTTCTTTTACTGGTGAAGGGTAAACATCCTGTAGGAGAAAGAGTGGACAACGAGTCTGAACATCCTGGAGAAGCGTCAATAGGAAAGAAGCTCTGGGACTTTATTGTAACATAACAGGATGAGGATGTATTTGGAGGATGGTGACTCTTAATGGAACAGAATCTTAATGGAACAGAATGCAAGGAGGATATTGAGAACGCTGAACTTTATCGCAAGTCATAACAATTTTAGCAAAATATTTAGTTTAGTTTAACCTGATTGTACGTATTGCAGGGTGGAGGATTGCTGTTGTTGGTTGGTAAATTAAATTGTATCCGAGGACAGTCCTCTCTCTCTCTCTCTGTCTCTTAAGGCATTGCTTAAACTACTGTCTCTTTCTCTCTCTCTGTATGAATCTTGTATGTGAATGTCACATGTTCAGAAGATATCTGTTTCTTGTTAATTTTGATGGCTAGTGTCTGGGGTTCAAATTACAATATTGCTTTTCAGTTCATAATTGTCTAGAAATTTTGAAGTCTACTCTTGTTGACCTGAATTATTTATATCTTATTCTAATTGACAAGGTTTAGTTGAACGCTGCAAGTGAATCTTTTCAGCTGATTTTTAAGTTTCGTTTGGCAAATTATGATGGTGCAAATTTATAAATATGTAAGAGCCTTTCAAGGAAGATAACGTATAATTGCATTCCAAAATCATTATAAATATAAAATCACTGTAGAATAGCAGAACCTTTTCTAACATAAGCTTTGTTACTGATAGTTCTAGGTTAATGTTGTGTGTCTTTGCATGACTGCCCCTGTTAATCTGGTTATTAAGTTGGCAGAGTAAATGGTTCAAAACTTCAAATAAAGAAAAGCTCTGTGCATAAATTGGATCTGCTATTGACCCTGAAAGATAAAGCATCTCCCAGACTAGTTTGGATTGAATTTAAGGGAAGTTGTCCTCTACTAGTGTTTAGGATTATGAGAATTAGAACATAGGGAGATGCAGAGATGTGTCTTTGTGGTTTGAGCTAGTCTTAGAGCCCTTTTTCACTACACTTTATGAACCAGTAATTGAGATAACAAAAAGAAACGGGTATATAGCAATTTTTATTTATTGAACAGGGAAGAGCTTTATTTCTGATGATGGGAGCCATGTTATACTTTTAGCTTAAATATAAATGTTTCAGTAAATTGTTTCATCTCTTCCCCCGTCTCCAAATCCAAAGTTGGAGGATGATACGGCCGGAGAGAAGAAGTTACTGTCTTCTTGAGAGAAGAAGAATGTAATACCCCGGAAATTAGATATTGGTTTCTAATTTTATTTGGTTTTTTTTCGAGTTAGATGTTAGTGTGGTTTTGAGGTTCCAAGGAAGAGTGGAAGTGTTCAGACGCATAATTTACCGAAGCAGTTTTACTTTCTTTAAGGGTCATAGAGTTGACTTTTTATTCGTTGTGTTTCTTGAGAAACTTCCTTCATGAAAGTTGTAGATCATGACGATACGAGTTCGTAGACATATGGCGCACGTAAAATGGACTTCGTTTGAGAAAGTTATGGTCAGCGTTCTTGGCTTTTTGAGAATTTTTGGTTAAATTGAAGTTTAGGGTTCCATTTTCTCCGGAACCCATTTTTCCTTCTCTCTCTCGTGATACCTTCGGTATCAAAGTCTTCCAGCCGACCCGACCCGATTTTTCCTACCGACCCAGATGACGGCACCGGTCGGAATATCTTCCTCTACTCGGTGCAACCTTCCCTGTGGTAGTGGCTTGCTTTGATTCGTGGTGGTTCGTGTGAATCGAAGCCCGAAAGTTCGGCTTGGAAACTGGTCGGGATTCTCACCTCCGGCGGCGGCGACGAGGCTTGAAACCGGTCGAGATAGAAGCCCCTTGGCGTCCTGGTTCGACTTTGGGTAGTCTTGAAGCTCGACTCACGGCGGAGAGTGGTGGTGGCGGATTCCAACTTCCCGGCGAGTTTTCCGGCCGATTGGGGTGAAACCTCAGGTATACAAGATGCTCCCCTCTCTGCAATCTACAAGTTTGATGTTTTGAGTTTGCCCAAATTCAGACGTTTTGGGGCGGCGCGTGGGGCCCACTCGCCGCCGTCTGTGGTGGCGTGTGGCGGCGCGTCCGGCAGGGGTTGGGAGGTTAGGAGTAACTGTTAGCTTGTGCTTGTCGATACGAGCACATTGGCATGTCAAGAGGTTATGTTATGATCATGTTTTGCATCCTAGGTTTAAGACTAAGTTGAGAATCGTGAGAGGTTGTTAAACCTTGGTGTTTGAGCTTTGAAAATCTTGTTAACCTTTTTCAATAGGTTGGTTGAGGGTTTCTATGACCTTGGGAGGTCTCGGAAGAAGGTTGTTCCTTTTTGGGCAAATCTTGGATTAAGGCTTGTTAAAGATGCATTGTTTTTTTGTTTAAGTGGTTTTTTAAAGTTATTATTTGTGTAATTTTAGGTGACTTGTGAAGTGTGATTTGTGATTGGTTCTTGTGTTTTGTTGAAGACGCAGCGGGATTTTTGAGGTGAGTAAAATCTCATCAAGGTTCACTTTGTGACCTTTTTTACTTATGGTGGTTATGATGATTATATGATGATGATGATGATGATGATTATAATGTTGATGATTTTAGTGATGATAATGTTGATGAAAATGTTGGTGATTATGTGATGATGATAATGATCATGGTAATTATATGATGATGATTATATGATGATCATGGTAATTATATGATGATGATTAGGATGATTAAATGATGAAGATGATGTTTTGATTTAAAAATTATGTTTATCTTTTGTTGTTTTTAAAATATATGAGCTTGATCGCCAACGACTCATGGTAAGTGAAAACAAGTTTTCTTTTAAAAATATAATCTTTCAAATGGACTTTTGTTCATTTGGTGCCTTAGTGGTGAATGTGTGCATTTGTTATGAATTGGTGCCTTAGTGGTGAATGTGCTTTTGTTGTGAATTGGTGCCTTAGTGGTGATAATGTGTCTTAGTTGTGAATGTGTGCCTGAGTGGTGATTGTGTGCATTTGTTGTTGAATGGTGCCTTAGTGGTGATTGTGTGTATTAGATTAGGAGCCTTCGTGGTGGACCAGGGACCAAGCCTTTGCCGGGTGATTGGTTACGGTCAGTATAGAGCTCTAGTCTGTCTATTGGTACTTCATGGGGGATGACTAAGTGTTGACGAACCCATAAGTAAGAGTAGAGAAATGATCGTGTGATGTTCTTATGTGTTGTCATTTAAATTCCTTGCTTTGAGTATCTCCTGAACTATGTTTGTCCGCAGGAGATTCTTTAATCTTAATTGTATGATTTTTAGTGGAATTCCTGAACTACGCTTTTTTTGCAGGATTTCATTTATGATTTGAGTGATTGTGATTTGTTGTGTTTCCTTAATTATTTCTTTTGAATTCTCTTGCTTTTCGGTGATTCCTGAACTAAGCTGCTAATGCATGAATTATCAGTTTTATCTTTTGTTCATGTGTTTTATTTTGTTGGTAGAAGTATTTAGTTATTTTGGGATGTACTCATACGGGCTTTTTAGCTTAACTGGTTTGTTGTTTACAACCCGGTGCACCATTTCCTTGTGTAGGGGTTAGACCTGCACGTGTTGATCAACAAGGTTGAGGCGGAGGCATAGTGGCAGGATTGTAGTTTCTATGCAACTTATGTTATTGTGTTATGAATGTTGTTTTAATCTCATGTGAGAGACTTAATTATTACTAAACTTTTGAAGTTCATGTAATTAAATAGGATTAATGTTCAATTCGAATTACGAGTTTGTTGACTTGTACACTTCCAGTATTGTTTTTTTAGCTTATAAGTTGTTAAGCAGGTTTTTGGACTTAAGATTTTGAGTTATATCACGCTCAGATTTGGGGAGGATACATGGCTATAGGCTTGATTTTAGCGTGTGTCTTTTGTTGAGAATCGGTGGGTGGTTAGAACACGTAATTTGAGAATATTTGTGATCAAGACCTCGAGTTTATTTGAAGAAGAGTAATCGTTGTTTGGGGGTGACCTGTGTGGTGATCTGTGTGATGAATCGGTGTAGGTGATCTGTGTGATGAATCTGTGTAGGTGATATGTGTGATGAATCGGTGTAGGTGATCTGGGTGATGAATCTGTGTAGGTGATCTTGTGATGATCTTGAGCAGTTGTTGAGATTTGTAGTCAAGCAATTGGTGTTGCTAATGGTCTTTTGTTAATGGTGTGTTTCGTTTCGTATTTAATTATTGTGATTCTAAATTGATTTTCTTAGTGTTTCTAGTGATCTCCTGAACTAAGTTTCATGTAGGGATCACTATTTTTATATTTGTTTGGTCTCAATGTAATTACCTGAACTAACCTACGCGCAGAGATTATTATACTTTCAATTGTTTGTTATAAAGTAATTTCATGATTTATTTCATATGTCCTTAATTTCATTGATTGTTTATGTACCCTTCACTGGATTAAATCAATGCAAGGGTTCTAGTTATAGTTAGTTAAGTGCGCATATGGAATTTAAGGTTACTCGTACATGCTTGCAAAAGCTTACCGGGTTTGTTTCTTTCAACCCGGTGCACCATTCCATGGTGTAGGGGTTTGATCTTGCAGGTGAGGACTAAACATGGTTAAGATGTAGAAGTTTGAGCTGCCTCCTTAGAGTTAGACTCTTTTGTTTATTTTAATTGTTGGGTTGTATTAAGCTCCAAGTGAGCGGTTCATTTTACTTGACATTTCAAGTTTGATGTAAACAATGGATATGAAATATTTGACTCCATGTTGGGCTTATATTGACATTCATTTATCCAGTAATTGAGTTTGATATTTGGGATTTAATGTTAGAGTTTTAGGGATATTTTTTAGGATTTATCATGCCTAAGTTTTTGAAAATTTATGCTTCGAAAATTAGGGTGTGACAAAGAAATTGGCCGACTTCAGAAGGATGATACGGCGGGTGTGTCTAGATGAATGGTTTTCTAAGGAAGACAAAGTCCGAGAAACAATCGGCTTCCTCAACAAAGCCGGCACCTGATGTATGTTTTTTCTAATGTTGGTAGTGTCAATTGTGATGTATGTTTTGAAGACTGACTATTCATACGATCAATCAGACAATGGTGCTATTATCTCAGCTGCTTGTGGTCATCCATTTTGTATAGATTGTTGGACAGGTTATATTAGCACATCGATTAACGATAGGCCAAGATGTTTGAATTTGAGATGTGTCCTAAAACAAAGAGTAGCGCAGCAGTTGATCAGGATTTGATCCGAAATGTGTGAAAGCAATGTTTTAGGGTAATGTATGAGGTTAGCTCAAGTGGCTAAGTATGAAATTCCTTCTGCCGTGACTCCAAAATGCTTAACCTGTAAGACGAACGCATGCGGTCAACCGGAAGATCAAAGGGCTCTGGTCTTAGACCCCTAAGTCATGTATCCTTGCAGTGTGTTCAGAAGTATAACCGAGTGATAAGCAAGACAAGCTACAGTCAGAAAAAGAATAGAAATGGAGGTATGCGGTGTTCGTCTGGAATGGTGGTAGATTTGGATTGTGGTACGTTTGGGTGAAATGGTAAAGAAGGTTTGGGTTGAGCTATGCTTGGTTTAGCTATTTGCAAGAGAAATCACAGGATATAGGGTCCAGAATGTTCATGATGAATGGGATCACCGTCCTGTATAGCTTTACCAGAACCAAACATATGACAAATTTAAACCAGGAAATGCCGTAAAACTGGTAAAAGGTTGAGATCCAAAAGTAGGGTACGGCAGCATTAGTCCTCCTGTATGAGCCATAATAAATACCACATATTACAGACCTAGATCCAAGTTTACTGGACACATTTTTCCCTCAGATCACCATTATTTAATTTCATACCATCCACTTCAATATGCTCATTCCCATCAGTAGTAATATTAAGATCCGTATGTTAAAATAAAACTTCACGTGTTCACCATTACTTGAGTTCACCAATGATCTCTCCAAGGCAAGATAGCTATTTTATATGTGTTTCTGCACAAAAATAAGAAAGTCAGTTATCCCACATTCCAGAACCAATGTTCCATTCTTAAAATGAAAAATTAGAAATTAAATTATAATTAAAAGCAAGGAGCAGTGATATGAGAAGAAAGACACCTTAGACTCCTTTGATTTGAGAGTCGAATATATAGCCGCACAAAAGTTGCCAAGACACTCTAGTCTCCTCTCCAACTCTTTGCGTCTTAGCTCATTGACGCGTGACTTATCAGACATGATCTTCACTATCTTATCTTTGCGTCGCTCTATTTCTCTCAGCTGTGAGTCCTTGAATTTCTTATATTCAGTTAAGTTAACTCGGCTCCTTTCAAGTATCACTTTTAGCTGCAGACAAAGCTTCAACCATTAGCCTTAAGAATGCTGGTTTTCATTTCAAACACACCGTTGCATATAATACTTGTTTAAAGAACACCTAAAGCAACCATGAGAGATTGCTGCTGGAGTGACTAAAGAGAACACCAGACAGAACTCTCAAATCAACATATCATATATTGAAACTATAAATGGAACATGCCACTGTCTGCAACAAGGATAAGTCTTACCTTGGCTTCACACTCCGCTACATACTTATTCCTCTTCTCCAGTTCCTTGAGCTCCTTTTCAAATTCAGATGTCTGGATCGAATTACATTGTTTTTGTCTTCTCAGCAGAGCTTCAGTTGTTTCTTTTTTCTGTTCCATAATTTTAGATTTTTCAGACCACCCCTCTTTCTCCTTCTCCTGCAAAAGCTTCTTCGTTTCCTCTTGGCATTTTTTAATCTGCCGCAAGCATCGCATCAATTAGTAAGTACTGAAGGGTCATCCTTGTTACATGTAATCAGATATAATCACAAACCTTCTTTTTAAGACTCAAAACCTTGTTATTGCTTGACATCATTCCCCTAATGCCTCCCGGTGCTCAACCCCTCTGGCTAGCGCTCTCATGAGCGTGGCATTATCCCGCTCCAACCTGCGCTCCCTCCCAGAGGCCTCTTCCCGTTCCGTAGCACTTTGATGCTCTAGACGGGTGATTTGGGTCCTCATGTCTTCCAACATTTCCGCCACCTCCTGGGGATTGAGATCCCGCGGCACATACTCTGGTGTTCCATCCCGCAGGTCTCTCCCCGTAATTCCTGAACTCCCCCCTCCCGACTGCGGGGTCCGTCCGTATGTCACCTCCCTTTGCCCTACCTGTCCCGCCTCTTGGTCTTGCTGCTCAGTTAACTCAGCCATCGAGTCATGCTGGCACTTTTAGTAATGGTTCCCACAGACGGCGCCAAATGTTTCTGCACAATCCCGGATGGTGCTTGCAGAAGCTGATGGTGGGTTATCCTCCACTCGGCCTGCAATAATAAAGGCGACCGGGGTGTTCCGGTCTTTCCTCCTCCGAAGCTTTAGTCAGTATCTTGGTGAATATATTTGATGAGGGTAGTTCATGATACCTGACAAGTTGGTGGCTGGGCCATATTTATGGCCCAGAGTGGGTTCTCTTTTCTACTTGAAAACTGATGTGAGACAATTGCCTATGCTGGTACTTCAAATGCCTAGCTCTCTTATGCCTTCTGGAACCACTCCCGGCCCAATGCCGCCAACGAGGTCGGGCCCGGCCCAAACAAACGGACGGGACGAGAACCCCAAGGTGGGCTCGGCTGTCTTGACCGTGGGGTGCTGGTGCTTGCTGGTTTACGGGCTTGGGAGGTTGTTTTATGCACAACCGACTACACTTATTTAATTGAAAACAATTTCCTTCCATGCCTAAATAATCACAAAAGTGTTGAAAGAAATTACATTTCTATCTTTGACGATGTGTCTTGACCGAATCTTCTCCTTATTAGACTAGAATATCTGTTAGATATATATCTCTCATTTACAGGGATTCTCTATGTAATGCTTATATAAAGGTCAATCTATCAATGAATGAGTAGACATTTTCTTTCGTATTCTCATACTCTTAAACACGTTATCAGACTTGGTGTTCTTTCCAAGTTTTGCTAATAGCCCTTCCATCGAAGAAAAAAAAATATAATCTTAAAATCGGGCAGCCTTGTTTTTCCCGATTTCCGACCAAAATTCCGACTGCCCTCAGCCGGAATTTTATATCCCCAGAAAGATCTCTCTGTCCTGGATCCAACGCTGCTGGCCTCACCCCTAGAACCGGCCGTAAAGTCTCCGAACCGGCAGCCGGAAGATTCCAGACCGCCGTCGCTATCGACCACCAGTTCACCGCCTTCCCTTGCACCGATCAACCTGAATTTTTGATAGCAACTTCCCCATCAAGAGTTGTTCCTTATGTCAAAATTTTCAGCCCCAAAATCAAGTAGAAGTAGGCGAAAAGTTGTTTCTCCTCTCGGCAGCCTCTAGAATCCAAAAATTCCAAGATTGCTCGCCTTCCAAGCAAGTCCAAAAGGGGTCCTACTCCTCGGCCGACGCCCACAACCGACCTCAACTCATCAGAGGTAAATTTAAATTAAAGTTCTTGCTTTCAGAATTTAAATTTTTCAGGCTTAGACGCCTTCATCCTTCTATCCCCTTTCTGTGACCGGATTCGGTTTTGGGGGGGGGGGGGTTATAGGTTTTGAGGGATTGAGACCCCTCATCCCGCTTACTTTTGTGACAGCGACATACGCGTCACCATAATATACGACTGCGATTACGCGTCGTTGCAACAGTTGTGAGCGTCGCCTAGAAGATAAGAATCGATTATGACTGCGATTACGCGTCACCTGTGTTCATTTGCATCGATTTTATGACCACATCATTGGTTTACTAATTCCAATCCCCTTGTCTTTTGTAGATGACTAAGCCATCCAAGCCCGAATTCAAGATCCTCGATAACCAAGGTAAGGAATATCATCGATGGGTGTCCGATATGACGAATACGTTCATCGGCAAGCGGTTGACAACCACCATCTTTCCACCGCCAAATGGCCCTCAAGGAAGTGACGAGGCCAAGGCACAAGCCCTCATGTTTCTAAGGCGCCACATTCATCCAACAATGAAGAAACAATACCTGAAAAGGGAAGACCCCAAAGATCTATAGGATGTCTTGAAGCAACGCTTCAACAACATACATGATGTACTCTTTCTAGAGTTGACTGCTCGTTAGGAATCCATTAGACTAATGGATTTTGCTAAAGTTGAGGATTACAACCAAGCTATGTTGGACCTCCAAGCAAAGCTAAGCTTTTGTGGTGTCGACAAGGCTAACAAACATCTGATTGAGAAGACTTTGTACACTTTTCTGTCATCGATGAGCTTACTTAGCCATCAGTATCGCCTTGAGTATGAGCAGAACCGCGTTACATCGTTCAGTGACCTCATATGCGTGCTAGCAAAGAAAGAACGACACCAAGAGATTATCCTCTATAACAATGCAAGGCCGGTTGGGACTAAAAAGATTCTTGAGTCCAACCAACCAAGTGGAGGTAAAGCTCCAAGGAAAAGAAGAAACATAAAACCTGCACCATATAAACGTGAGAAGAATCAACCACGTGATCGCAGTAATGGCAATAATCGGCGTGGAAACAACCGCAACAACACTTGGAGGCGTGATGACAGACATTCCGCCCCTCCTAGGAACAATAACCGCAGCCATGGCCGCCAAGGTGAGAAATCCGGCCAAGGCCGAAATCCTTCCTCTAACTCAAACCAGAAGAGGCGATCTCCATGCTATATGTGCGGATCTACCGCTCACATTTATCATGATTGTCGTGCTAGCAAAGAAGCTATTGATACCTACAGAAGACACAAGCAGTACTTGGCTCAAGAAGCTAACTTTACTAGGGGAGATGACATTGGTGCTGAGCCATCCACCAATCTCACCATAGCAGATTTCGAAGCTAAGAAGCGAGCTAGTCCTGCGCACATGGATGCTGCAGATTTTGATTAAACTCTTTTTATTAGATGTTTTTTCTCTGCTATTTTCTGTTTGGCATGCCACAATTATTTTTGACTTTTCAAGTCAGTTTTTATGGAATTAGACATCCTTTGATGTATTTTTCAGTTGGCATTAATAAAATATCTCCTTTATGTTCACATGTGTTGAATGGATTGAGAATTTATTCCCTTATGAATGGTTCAAATTGCACAAAGCTATAAGTTTCATTACATGGAAAATATTCTAAATCCACATGTTTTCGTGGTCTTACAATTGGTTATGGCATAAAGAATGGCAAAACATATGCAAAAATTGCAAAAAAAGGACGAAAAAACACTAAGGCAGCAAACTGCGGTGTTTTGGCACTGTCACAGCGCCCTTGAGCGTCTCTGCCGCGCACTACGCACTGGGCAGCTACCTGCGCTCCTAGAGGGCTCCTGCCGCAGCCTGCCGAACCCATGCCAGCAACAGGCACCCCTGCCGCACCCGAGGGTGCCCGCCCAGGCACCCCTACTGCACCTGAGGGTGTGCGCAAGTTGAGACCAAAAAAAAAATAATGGTCTTGTGAGAAACAGAAAATGAAAAGGAAAAAAAAAAAAGATATATATATATACAGGCCCGTTTTGAAGCGCACGTGCGCACTTTCCTTAAAGTGCGCACGCCCATCCGTTCGCCACCGACGACGGCGCGCCTCCACCCCAAAAGGAGGACGTCTGCACTTTCCTTAAAGTGTGCACGTCCATCCGTTCGCCACCGTACGTATCTAAGGAGGACGTCCGCACAACCCTTAAAGTGCGGACGTCTCTCCGTTCTCCACCGTACAGGTCCG
Organism: Fragaria iinumae; assembly: GCA_009720345.1. NCBI lineage: Eukaryota > Viridiplantae > Streptophyta > Magnoliopsida > Rosales > Rosaceae > Fragaria > Fragaria iinumae. Next base: position 1,477,499 of record CM019123.1, read on the forward strand.
ACCACGGCGCGCCTCCACCCTAGCGGCCTCCAGCAGCGTCCCCGATCACTTTCCCTCCCCGGCGAGTCCGCCGAATTCGAGTTTTCCGACAAGATCACCCAAAACGGTATATATAATCGTTCTCGCCAGAAAACTGGAATTCGGCGGACTCGCCGGGGAGGAAAAGTGATCGGGGATGCTGCTGGAGGCCGCTAGGGTGGAGGCGCGCCGTCGTCGGACCCGTACGGTGGAGAACGGAGAGACATCTGCACTTTAAGGACGTGCGGACGTCTGCCTCTGATCCTGACTGATATATATATATATATATATACAGTTTTTCTCAGCTGCGGACGTCCGCACCAATGGTTTTGGTGCGGATTTTCATTTTTGCACCACTTTTCGATCGAATTTCCTCATCTCCACCGTCTAGTATCTAGATAATATTGTGTAGATCATCTCTGCACAATTTCAGCCAATTTGGTAATCGTTAAGACTCTCAAACTCGAAAAACCAATGGACGGACTGAATTCTGTCAAACATGAACCGTTCATGTGTGTGTGTATATATATATATATATATATATATACACGAAAAGGATGTGGAGCGGACGTCCGCGCAGTCCTTAAAGTGAGGACGTCCCTCCGTTCGTCACCGTACGGCGCCGGCGAGGGCGCGCCTCCACCCCAGCGGACTCCAGCAGCGTCCCCGACCTCTTTCCATCCCCGGCGAGTCCGGCGAATTCCAGTTTTCCGGCAAGATTACCCAAAACTTCAAACAAGATCGATTTGGCCGGAAAACTGGAATTCGCCGGACTCGCCGGGGATGGAAAGAGGTCGGGGACGCTGCTGGAGTCCGCTGGGGTGGAGGCGCGCCCTCGCCGGCGCCGTACGGTGACGAACGGAGGGACGTCCGCACTTTAAGGACCGTGCGGACGTCCGCTCCACATCCTTTTCGTGTATATATATATATATATATATATATATATATATATATATATATATATATATATATATATATATATATATATATATATATATATATATATATAAAGAAGGACGTTGCTTTTAGAGTTCCATTACTGTTGGTTGACTTCTAGCCTTCCAGCTTTGTACAAATATTAAAAAAAAGCAATGCAATTAAAAGAAGTTGAAGGCAAGTTGAACTAGGTCTCGTTAAGAAATAAAAAAATGAGTCCAAATCAATTACGGCTTAGCCGGATCAACTCAAACTACTCGTGGTGCTGCTATATAAAAGAGAACTCCCGCAGTCAAAAAAAAAAAAAAAGAGAGAGGAGGCCAATAGGAGGAGGAGGGAGAACAACACAGAAGGAAAACGGCACCGAACGGGAGGAGGCAGGCAGGCAGCAAGGAGAATCACAAAGGAGCGGTTCATTCTTTACAAGGTTGGGATGGCGAGTTCTCTTTCTCTTTGCGCAGCTCTCTTTATGTTCTGTTGATGGAGGCATCACTGCCTTCATATTCCTCGCGGATGGCCCCTGCTGCTCTTGGTTACTATTGTTCCTGGTCACTCAAATCCCTTGTGGATCGATCTGGTTACTGGTTACTATGGTTACTGTGTTCTCTTGGTTACCTGGTTACTCAAATCCCTTGTGGATCGTTCCCGGTTACTCGTTACTTGGTTACACAAATCCCTTGTGGATCGTTCCTGTTTACTTGTTACCCTAAACGCTGGTTACTTTGGATAATAATACTATGGAGACTTCGAAATCCCTCATGGATACTGGTTACTATGGTTCTTTGGTTACTATGTTCTCGGATACTACGGTTACTGGTTACTTGGTTACTATGGCAATGGTTCTCTGGTTACTGGTTACTAATGGAAACTATGACACTATGGTTACTATGGTTCCAGTTCTATGGCTTCTGTGGCACTATGGTTACTATATGGTTCTGGTTCTCTGGGTACTTTGACACTGGTTACTATAACAAATCGGTTACTCTTGTTCCTGCCCTTTGATCCTACAAAACCAAATACTCAAAATTCCACCACAAAAGGCCATTGCTGTCCCTGTTCCCCGTTAACCACCACAGCCAAATACCTTTCCAAATTCCATGGTTCCAAAACACCAATCTAACTATCCACTGATACCTCCAAAACCACCAAATTGCCTCAACCTAAATTCAATGTTCTTAGCACCAACACAAATAAAACAGTTCCTGCATGATGCAGAGCATATAAGACAATATTTAATTATAGATTTGTAATATTTGATATTTCATTATTGAGATAGTTTTAGGGAATTATTTTATAATTATTAAGATTTACGTTTAATTAGCTTTCCTTTTAGCTTTAAGCTACTTATTCTCCAAGTATTGTAACCCATATAAATATGGGTATTGTAATAGTTGTTGGGGAGCTTATGTTTTATGATTTAAATCAGTTTATTTGCGGCATGGATTTGCCCTTTTCTACGAGTTTGCTACTCCTTATTTCTAGTGTCTGTTGAGTGACTGTTAGAGACCCGTTCTTGATACCTGATCCGCATCAGTTGGTATCAGAGCTCTGGCGAGAGCTTGGTGGATTCCATGTCTCAGGTCAGGCGAAGAGGCGGTGGTTTCAGAATGGAGGGTCGTGACGACAACAACGACATGGCTGAAATTAAAAGGATGCTTCAGCAACTTGCGGTACGTATTGATCGCATCGAAGGTCGACGACGGGGTTGTAAGAGTTCCGACGGGGAGAGAGACGTTACCACCTATCATCAACGTATTGATCGCATTGAAACTTTCAACCAAGATGGTGACTGTTCCGACAGGGAGATATGCATTGGCCCATTTCATTGTTATGCTCCGTTGTGTGAGTCGGATGAAAGGGAAGAGCCTGTTAGTTTTGACTATGAAGGTTCAAATTCTATCTTTACTTTTTCAGTCAATAATAATTCAGAAAAAGAAAAAAAAGATGGTGTTGTGGATTTTAGTAAGCCACCGATTTATGATGATTGTTTTTGTGAGGCTTGCTGTGGTGATTGTGGTGTGGAAGAAGATGAAGATGCCAATAAGGGAGCGATCAAGGCATTGGAGAAGGATATTGACAATAATTTTGTTGATTTTCTTGGAGTTAATACATTCTTTATGCAGATTTCCAAATCCATAGTTAATCTTATCAATCAGATCAAGGATAGTGGGAGAAATTTTGAGATTGCGAGATTGAAGTTGAAGAGAAAATTTATTGGATCAGGATCAAGCATTTATTCCAAATATCTATTTATTTGGAAAGGAAAAATTCAATTGCAAGCGAATCTGTCAAAAGAAGATTTGAAGCAGTGGAAGATTTTGTCTAGATTTTCTACATCAATGATTCAAATTCGAGGACGAATTCTTTCCAACCAAGGGAGTCTGATGCAGGAGCATATAAGACAATATTTAATTATAGATTTGTAATCTTTGATGTTTCATTATTGAGATAGTTTTAGGGAATTATTTTATAATTATTAGGATTTACGTTTAATTAGCTTTCCTTTTAGCTTTAAGCTACTTATTCTCCAAGTATTGTAACCCATATAAATATGGGTATTGTAATAGTTGTTGGGGAGCTTATGTTTTATGATTTAAATCAGTTTATTTGCGGCATGGATTTGCCCTTTTCTACGAGTTTACTACTCCTTATTTCTAATGTCTGTTGAGTGACTGTTAGAGACCCGTTCTTGATACATGATCCGCATCAGTGCAATGAACTGAAAAATGACAAGCTTCCGTTCCACAGCACCAACTCACTATTAACACAGTTGGTGCAAAGAAACTAAAAGTAAGCCGGGGCTCACCCTCAAATTCAAAATCTGCAGACTATGACAATATGTGTTACTGTCTGCTACCTCTCCCTTGTTTCATACCTGCACCAAAAGGGTCTGTCAAAATTAGGATCCTCTAAAGTTTCTCAGTAAGGCATCACACAGCACCAAACATAACAGAAAGGGATATGAATGCGGTGCTGTTATCATGGTCTGATGGAGGCTTAATCAATGTGTGCCTACAATCAAATTTTGGCCACTAAACAATAATAAAATTTGAAGTTTAGAAGATGATGTCTCCATAGAAAAGCACGGAAAAGTGGGCGGTGGTGTTCTGCACAAAGGTGGAGTTCTCAATTAAGTTGATCAAATGGGAACAAGACAAAAATCCACTTATGGTGTGGAGCATAGTTAGAGCCAAGAAGTTTAGAAGCTCACCACTTCGGCAATGACGATTCTCCTGCCCCTGCGTATAAGGTACAACTTACACAGCTCACCTCCTTCGAGTCTCAATGCTACCAAAGCCCAGCGTCACCAACGATGAAGGCCAAAATAAGAAAGAGTTCAGTTTCTGATGCACACAAATCAAAGCACAGGGAAAGGTGGAGAATCGAAAAAAGAGAGGAAAGCAGTTGGACCTCCCAGAAATAAAAAGGGTATCCAAAACAGAAACAAGCCTTTTGGGTGTCCCTGGAGTTTACTTGAAGCTGTGGGTGTCCAAATCAAATTACCCAAACTTCGGTACCGAAAAAATTACTCTTGGTACAAAACCGAGAAATCTCAAATACCCAACTTTTCTAAACTATAATGGTTTGATCCCTACAAAAGGGTATGTAGGCAATCTAGCGACCCACTAGATGCAACCACCAATCTCAAATCAAATCCTTGACTCCACCGATCACAAATCTCAAATCAAATTCTTGACTTCGCCAGTCAAATTCACAAAATTTGAATCTCTGGCTCCACCAGTCAAATTCACCCAAACACCAAAAATATCAAATACCCAAACCAAATTCAAGAGCTTTAAACCCTAACAAATATCCCAAACACAAATTCAAAATAAATGGGTCACCTACCCATTTAAATCCCAAATGCTGGAACTACATGTGGTTTGATCCTGCAAGGGTATGTAGGCAATCTGGAATCAAATAATCTGGATACAACCGCATTTCAAACGCTACTCCTATTCCTAAATCAAAGCCCTCCAATGAGTCATTCACTCATTGGAACTCTAGAACTACGAGTGGCTTGATCCCCTCTTGGGTACGTAGGCAACCCATTCCAAAATTCGGGTGCAGCCGCAAAAATAAACAAACCTACAATGGTTTCTTGATAAATGGAATCAAAGGGTGTTCCCTTGTAACAAGGGATTGTAATTAAGAGACATGTTCTGTCTTGAATGGGTCGAATCAGACATAATTAAAACTCTATTCTGTTAATGAATTCGAGTGAAATTATGTTGGGTGACATTTACGCTTCGTGCACATTTTTACCCAACAACGCCCAGGCACCCCTGCCGCACCTGAGGGTGCGCGCTCGGGCGCCTTGCCGCGCCCTTGCACGTTGTTGCGCGTCGTTGAGCCCCAGTCGCGTCCTATCGTGCCCCTTCTGCGCCCTTGCGCGCTGTAGCGCACCTACCGCGCCCCTGCCCGCCGCCTCGCACTCCCGCACTCCCGCACCCCTGCGCGTCTCTGCGCGCGGACAGGCCCTTGGTCGCGCCCTGCCGCACCTCTGCGCATGCCCCGCGCTCTGCCGAGCCCTTGTGAGCCCCTAGCGGGCTTCTGCCTTCTGCCAGCGCTGTAAGCGCATGTCCAGCCCCTTTTTGGTGCTACTACCAAGCCTCTTGGCCGGCCACATTGCTATAACTTCATGAAATTAATTTTCATGCCATGTAATTGCACTCATTCCGGTTCCAAATTGGTATAAATTCCCGATTAACCCCTCTATGTTTAATTAGAGTGTTCGCCTGTCTTGATCCAAGACTAATTAATTTCATATATTTGTGTAGATGTCTCGTGGCGAAATTGAGTGTCTAGCTGACAATGAGACTACCCACACTATTCTGAGGAATAGGCTGTTATTTACAGACTTTGTGCCTCACCAATCCTCAGTGACAACCATGATTGGTTCCTCGCCTGTAATTCAAGGCAGAGGCAATGCGCGGTTCTTGTTACCAAATGGCACAATGATACATGTCACTTACCCGCTTTACGCGCCTAAGGCTAATTGAACCTTGCTATCATTTAGGGACATTCGTGCCAACAGATTTCACCTGGAAAAGTTCAATGAGAATGGACAAGAGTTTTTGTTTATCACCTCTAATGACTGCGGCCGTAAACGCATCTTAGAGAAGCTTATGAGTCAAACAAGTGGTTTGTATCTTACAACCATCAAGATCATCGAATCCTATGCAGTTACTCGCAACTTTTGTAACTTTGACTCATGCAAGCTTTGGCATGATCGTTTGGGACATCCCGGACATGACATGATGATTCGAATTCTCAAGAATTCACATGGACATCCATTTTTTGAGCACTGAAGCATGTTGGAGCTCCTCCTCCCACCGAAATAGGTGATGCGGCCGTGCATGATGCACCTGCCATAGGCTCGGCCTCCAAGGCCATTGCCGAGACTCCAAATGCCTCTATGGCTATCTCTAATGCTCACCGCTCATTTTGCAAAGCTTTTTCACTAGCCAAATTGAATGCAAGACCATCTTTTGCTAGTGATTCTAAACAAAACATTCCATTTCGATAAAGAATCCAAGGTGATATTTGTGGACCTATCAAACCAGAGTGCGGACCATTTCGATATTTCATGGTTCTGGTTGATGCATCAAGGCGTTGGTCACATGTTGCTTTGCTATCCACAAGAAACGCTTCATTTGCTAAACTCCTAGCTCAAATTATTAAGCTCCGGGCTCACCACCCTGATCATCCAATCAAGTCTATTCGATTGGATAATGCTGGAGAGTTTATGTCTAAGTCTTTTGACGACTATTGCATGTCTATCGGGATTGAAGTAGAACATCCCGTACCCCATGTGTATTCACAAAACGGTCTTGCAGAAGCTACAATTAAGCGCTTACAATTGATTACACGGGGGTACGGGATGCTTATAATTAAGCGCTTACAATTGATCATAGGATGTGCACAACCTTGCCTGTTTCTGCCTGGAGTTATGCAATTTTGCATACAGCTGCACTTATTCGTTTTAGACCCACTGCAACCCAACCATTTAGTGAGTACCAGTTGGTAATTGGATATGAGCCTGACATTTCACACTTACACATATTTGGCTGCGGGGTTTATGTGCCTATTACGCCTCCACTGCGTACTAAGATGGGTCCTCATAGACGATTAGGTATTTATGTTGGTTATCAACATCCTACGATTGTTCGCTATTTAGAACCTTTGACAGGAGATCTCTTTACTACGAGATTTCCAGATTGTCGCTTTGATGAGACATTCTTCCTGTCGCTAGGGGGAGACATGACCGCTTCTATTCCAATTGAACGTCGAGAATTAACGTGGTCTGACCCCCCACTATGTCTCCTTATGATCCCCGCACTTCTGACAGTGATTTAGAAGTTCAGCGTATTCTCGATCTTGGTAGAGTTGCAAATTCGATGCCTGACTCATTTACCGATATCGCGAAAGTGACGAGATCAATTATACATGCTGCAAATGTTCCTGCAAGGTTAGATGTCCCTAGTAAAGGGACATTACCGGCCGCACCCGGGCTCGGCAATGCCGTTATTGACACGCCAGATGCCCACAATGGAGTTGTGGCCGCGGCCTCTGCTCCCACCAGAAAGAGGGGGAGACCTGCTGGTTCAACAAATATTGTACCACGCAAAAGGCATGACAGTAAGGCACAAAATGATCCACTCATCATCAACACTGTGAATCCTTCACATGAGATTGTCTTTGACTATAGTTTTGTCCAACAATCAATGTTAGTGTATCTAGGGGACGCCTCGGATCCAATGTTGATGTTGGAGAACAAAAAAATCTCACTAAAATTTACAGATGCGCACGGTATGATGGAAAGAAGTTCCATGACTATTGATGATGTTTTTGCTTATTTCGTTGCTCAAGTGATTATCGACGACGATGAGATTGAACCACGCTCCATTGCAGAATGTCAACGTCAAGTAGATTGGCCAAAATGGAAGGAAGAAATCCAGGCTGAACTAGACTCTCTAGCGAAAAGGCAAGTTTTTTGTCCGGTAGTGGTATGCCCACCGAATGTGAAGACTGTTGGACATAAATGAGTCTTTGTTCGAAAGCGGAATGAGAAACATGAAGTCATGCACTATAAAGTGCGACTTGTGGCACAAGGATTTTCTCAACGCCCTGGAATTGACTACGAGGAGACATATTCTCCCATTATGGAGGTCATTACCTTTCGCTACTTAGTCAATTTAGTAGTATCCGAAAAACTGAGTGTGCAGCTTATGGATGTGGTTACTGCATATCTCTATGGGGATCTTGATTCAAAGATATATATATATATATATATATATATATATATATATATATATATATATATATATATATATATATATATATATATATATATATGAAAGTGCCTGATGGACTTTCACTACCCAAATCAAGTGACTCTAAATCACGGAGTGCCTATGCAATAAAGTTGCGGCGTTCACTATATGGATTCAAACAATCCGGACGAATGTGGTATAATGGTCTAAGTGACTACTTGATTGGGAATGGATATAAGAATGACAATCTTTGCCCATGCGTGTTCATTAAAAGAACTAGTACCGGATTTGCTATAGTAGCCGTCTATGTTGATGACATGAATATCATTGGTAATCTCAAAGAAATTGATGAGACCGTGACCTACTTGAAATCCGAGTTTGAGATGAAAGATCTTGGGAAAACTCGATTTTGCCTAAGCCTAGAGCTAGAGCATCGAGAGACTGGAATATTAATTCATCAGTCAGCTTATGTCCAAAAGATGCTCAGGCTATTTAATATGGACAAAGCTCACCCTCTTTGTACTCCCATGGTCACGCGAAGTCTGGATATCAAAAAGGATCTATTCCGTCCTAAAGAGGACGATGAGGAAGTCCTTGGAGCAGAAATTCTGTACCTAAGCGTTATCGGAGCACTCTTATACTTGGCACAATGCACAAGACCATACATTGCATTCTCAGTAAACTTGTTAGCTAGGTTTAGCTCTGCGCCAACGCAACGTCATTGGACCAGTGTTAAATACATCTTCAGGTATTTGAAGGGTTCAATTGATTTGGGCTTGTTTTTCCCTTACAAAACTAAAGTGGAAGACATGAATGTCGATGTCTCTGTTGATGGCAACACTGCCGGCACATTGGCTGACCCCCTAAGGGCCCCTACCGTGCCCACCAGTGCCTCGACAACACTAGGCAGTGCACATCGCACCCCCAATGAGCTCCTGCCTGCCTAGTGCACCCCTGCCGAGCATGCCGCGTTTCGGCACTCCCCTGGTGCGCCTATGAGTGCCCCTGCCGATGCTGCAGCGCAATAGCCGCACCCTATCATGCCTTTGCCACGCGCAGCGCTGCAGCCGAGCCCCTGCGCGTACTCGAGGGCTTCCAATGCCACAACTGAGCAGATGCTAGGTATTCCGAAACACCGAATAATGTGTTAGTCGGATTTGCTGATGTTGGTATCTCTCTGACCCACACAAAGGACGTTCCCAAACTGGTTATGTGTTCACCATTGAGACTACGGCGATTTCTTGGAGATCTACCAAGCAAACCCTTGTTGCTACTTCCTCGAATTATTCAGAATTATTGCACTACATGAAGTAGTCAAAGAATGTGTTTAGCTTCGCTCTGTGGTAACTCATATTTGAGAGTCCAGTAGATTGACATCTACCACTGAAGCACCAACTTGCATCTATGAAGACAATGCGGCATGCATTGAACAAATGAAGTTAGGATTCATCAAGGGTGATAATACTAAAGATATCTCGCCTAAGTTTTTCTACAATCAGCAACAACAACAACTTTTGAATATCCAGGTGAACCAAGTGAGTTCCGAGGATAATGTAGCAGATTTGTTTACCAAGTCTCTACCCAAATCTACTCTTGAGAAGCATGTGCGAAGTATTGGTATGTGTCGCTTATCTGAACTCCATGATTGATAGATTATCATGGGGAGTTGATTATGTAGACATCAGGGGGAGTGTACGACACATGTTTTAAATTTCAAGTTGTAGTTGGCGGGTTGTGCTCTTTTTCCCTTCGACCAAGTCTTTTGTTTTTACCCAAAGAGGTTTTTGTTTTACTTGGCAAGGTTTTTACCGAGGCAACGTTCATGTACCATGTGATTCTGGTACGCGACATAAGGGGGAGTGTTAAAAGAATTTACATTCCTATCCTTGATGATGTGTCTTGATCGAATCTTCTCCTTATTAGACTAGAATATCTGTTAGATATCTATCCCTAATTTACAGGGATTCACTATGTAATGTTTATATAAAGGTCAATCTATCAATGAATAAGTAGACATTTTCTCTCGTATTCTCATACTCTTAAACACAAAGAACCATTTTTAGCATCACAGCATGAATCACATACCAACACTACTAGAAAAAGGTTCTAAGGTGACGAAATATTTTTAATTCGTCACCTAAGAGAACACTTTAGTGACGAAACCGGTTTCGTCACCTTAGTGACAATTTTCGTCGTCTAAGTAAGGTAAGGTGACGAAACATTATTTCGTCACTATTTTCGTCACCTTAGAGCTAACTTAGGTGACGAAAATACATTTCGTCATGTAAGTAACAGGTTAGGTGGCGAAATATATTTTCGTCACCAAAGTTTTGATCACTTAGGTGACGAATATAAATTTCGTCATGTAAGTGATAGGTTAGGTGACGAAAATTTATTTCGTCATGTAAGTGATAGGTTAGGTGACGAAATATGTTTTCGTCACCAAAGTTTGAGCACTTTGGTGACGAAAATGCATTTCGTCGCCTAAGAACTTACTTTTGTGACGAAAATAAATTCGTCGTCTAACACCTTTACTTAGGTGACGAAACATAAAGTTGTGTGTCCTTTTGAACCAACTACAGGGTAGAAGTAAAATTTTAGAAAACCCACCGTACTATATGATAAGTGTACTTAAATACGGCTATGAAAAAAAATTCACCAGTTTTTGAAAACGATAAGGTCTCAATCCACGTGGTCAACATTAAATTAACGTCACTTATTACACGAAAACGCTCTTTCCTACCCCTATATGACCTATTTTGATTGATTCTTTCACACACAAAACTCTCACATTGATGAGATGTAACCACTCATGTAAAAATTTGGGTACGTTCACCTCTCGACGACAGGGCTCCACATAGGGAAACATAAGCGTATATAGGGTTGACCGCTTGTATCGGGGACAAAACGTTACCAGAAATATATGATTTTTCAACCATAGTCGTATTTCACCATACCGATGACAATCCTATTTCACAAAATTTTTGAAAATATTGCTTCCCCCCTATAGTTGGTTCACAAATATCTACACTTGCATATAACCTACTTAACAAGTTATACCACATTAGTAGACACGTTGTGGTTTTGTTGGCTAAATTTTACAAAATAAAAATTCAACCGTCTGATATGATCAGTGTACTTAAATACGGCTATGAAAAAAAATCCACCAGGTTTTGAAAACATTTAGGTCTCGATCCACACGGTCAACATTAAATTAACGCCACTTATTACACGAAAACGCTCTTTCCTACCCCTATATGACCTAGTTTGATTGATTCTTTCACACACAAAACTCTCACATTGATGATATGTAACCACTCATGTAAAAATTTAGGTACGTTCACCTCTCGACGATAGGGCTCCACATAGGGAAACATAAGCGTATATAGGGTGTACCGCTTGTATCGGAGACCAAACGTTACCGGAAATATGTGATTTTTCAACCATAGTCGTATTTCACCATACCGATGACATCCTATTTGACAAGATTTTTGAAAATATTGCTTCCTCCCTATTTAACAAGATCACATTCTATCAAAACCTTTTCTTAAAAATAAATATTTTTGGTTCACTGAGATGAGGAAAATTCATGTTTTCATCACCTAACTACTTAATATTTGGGGGGTAAAAAATTCCGCCAATTATTTAGCCAAATTTTTAATCACTTCCGCCAAAATTTTCAGAAAAATTTGAACCAAATTTTTGAAAGTTTCCTTATATATCCTCTGCCTCACTTTTCATTTCTCTATCTTTTTCTTTGAACTCTCTCTTCTCTCTTTTCCAGACTCTCTTCTCTCTCCCTCCTCTCCCCTGCCCCAGTTTCCACGCACCGAGAGACCCTCTAGCTTTCCCTCTGCAGTCGTTTTCCCTCTGCCTTCTTCTTCGCCATCGTCGCCTCCTTCCTCATCACTGGCAGCGTTTTCCCTTTGCCTTCTTCTTCGCCACCGTCGCCTCCTCCCTCATCGTTGGCAGCCGTTTTCCCTCTACCTCTCCTTCTTCTTCGCCACCGTCGCCTCTCTTTCTTCGCCACCGTCGCCTCCTGCCTCTCAAATTCAGCCGTTTTCATGGAAGGACTAATTTTCCTCCTCCATCGGACTCCGCGCCCATTTCGCCAGCGGACTCCGCGTGCCTTTTCGCTAGCAGACTCCGCGTGCCTTCTCCCCAGCGGACTCCGCGCCCTTCCTGTTTTGGCCTTGTTAATTTGTGTTTTTGCAAATGACTACGGAGGCGATCTCGGTTGAAATTGGGTTGCTTGATATTGGTTGTAAGATATTGGGGTTGTTTGGATCTGGGTTGTAAGAAGTTGGAGACAAAACTATTGTCAGCTAAGTAACTGGGTGACTTTTCTTTACGGATCGTGGCCAAAACAACTTTTTCTACATGAATGAATTGTCAGCAAACTGAATAAATTTCATCAACTAAGTAACTGGGTGACGACTGAATTTTCGTCGGCTAAGAAACGTGGTGACGAAATATTTTTCGTCAACTATTTTTCGTCAGCTAAGTAACGTGGTGACGAAATATTTTTCGTCAGCTAAGTAACCTAGCGACGAAAACAGTTTCATCAGCTAAGTAACCTAGTGACGAAAAGTTATTCGTCATCTTAGTAGTGACTAAGATGACGAAATTAATATTTTCGTCACCTAAGTGCTCTAACCACCGGCCTTAGATGACGACCCTCAGGTGACGAAATTTTCGTCAGCTAAGTGCTTACATGACGACAGAAGCTCTAACCTGACCAAAAAATTTCGTCACCTAATAACTTTTTTCTAATAGTGCATCTAGTATAAGATCATCACTGAAAATTTAATCAGCCTGAGGTTTTTGAGCTTATTATGAGGGGAGTAAATCTTACACCCCCAATTTTACAATCTACATTCTGTATTCATTTTCTTGGTAACTTAAATTTTATCTTTACTAACTTCAATTTTGTCTCTCTTTTGTAGATTGTAGAAGTTTTAAATACACTCCTAACTCAATGCACAACTCATCCAACTTATTTTGGATGAAGTTATGGAAGATATGTATTTAAAAACTCCTAACTTCAATTTTGTCTCTCTTTATACCTAAATTACTTCATAAACACTCCTAACTCAATGCACAACTCATCCAACTTATCATTATACTATTATATTAAATAAACAATCCAAAATACCTAAAATAACAATCTCAAAAATCAGGTAATATCTCATTGTTTGACTATATTAACTTATCAGGTTAACTATTTAATATCATTAGCATATCTCTATAAATTAAGCTAAGTTAGCTTATGGAACTGCCAAATGTTAACTTGGGTTGTATGATTCTTCTATCATACTGCAGTTGTTTTTTATAAGTTTTTTTTTTTAGTACGGCTATTGGAACCTCCAAATTTGCTCACTAGACCTTATTTTATTGTGAATTATTAAATAACATATATATCCTCATACACAATGATTATTAAGGGCAATAATTATACAAAAGGAAATATTATATTTATTCACTTTAGACTTTCCAATTCAATAATAATTGATTACATTCTTTAATATTTTCCTTATATATTTTCGTTTTCTAATTTCTTTTTATTAAAACATATATATATATATAATATATATATATAGTTCATAAGAGCTAAAAAAATGATCAAATACCAATCATGTGACATAAAATTTTGTATTATCATACATGTTAAATGCATGTACTTGCAAGGTGCATAAATATTTTTTCAATATATATATATATATATATATATTGATTATAGAAAATATATATTTATTAAAATAATTTATTATCAGGTATAAAATAGAGATCAAATTATTTAAAATAAAAAACAAAGAAAAAAATAACACGTACAAAAGAGAAAAATAAAAGTTAAAAAGATACATAGAATAGTTCATGATAAAACATTTTCTTGCACGAAAAAAAAATTAATCAAAAAATGAAGGTAGGGATAATGGATGTTCAAAAAAAAAAAGGTAAAAAAAAAAACAAGAGAGGTCTATTAAGTGAATAAGAGTTAAAATAAATAATTAATTGACATATATGTCAATAAATAACTAAGGTTATGTTAGAAATTTGAAATGAGGTCTAGTGAGAAAATGCTTATATTGAAAAGTAAAAGGGAGGTGTAGAGAGAATGAGAGGTATAATGAGCAAATTTAGAGGTCTCATTAGCCGACCATACCGTTAGATCTGTTTTAATATCTTCAACGGCTGAGATTAACTCAAGCTACCTAACCCCTATACAACCCCGCCAATCAACATTTTTTTTTTGGGTTATCCAATTAACACATATTCGTGAACTCGATGTAAACGAAGCCGCGACGGTGAAGAAGAACGATCGAAGCACAAAAGATGAAGCTAACGTCCTCGACAGGTGTAATACCCTAGATTTTCATATTATTTTTCTTATATTATTCCCATAATTAATGAAGGATTATTTATAGAAATTCTTTTTTGGTAGTGCGAAGTTGAAGTTTCGGGAATAATGTTTAAGGTAGTTTGACTTTTAAGAGGCCAAAAGTTGACTTCTTTTCTGCAAGTTATTTGTGAAAAATTCCTTCATGAAAGTTGTAGAGTTTGGCGATACGAGTTCGTACACATGCGGTACGCGTAAAACGTATGTCGTATGAGAAAGTTATGGTCAGAAGAAGTCAGTTTCCGGTTTTGGAAACTGTATAAGTAGGAAAATGTGGGGGAGTTATTTTTGGAAACCTAACCGGTCTCACTTTCTCTCTCCTCTCTCTCGACCTCCTCCCGCTCTCCCATCTTCTCCGGCTTGGTTCTCCTTCGTCCGGCCACCAAAGTGGACGCCGCTGGTCCCGTTGGGTCGGCACGGGTCTCCTCTCCACTCCTGGGGCAGTCTCGCTTGCCGTCTCGCCACCTGGAAGCCGCCACGGAGCGGCGGAGCTGCTGCTGTATCACCGGAAAACCGACGATTTCGACGGTGTTTTCGGTGAAAGTTAGGTGAGTCTTGCTCCTCTCCTTTCTCTAGAGATGTTTACACCTCTTTGGTGACCTAAAAACCACGTTTGGGCGCCGGATTTGCAGGTTTGGTTTTTGTTTCCGGGTTGTTGTTTCGGGGCGTTTTCCGACCGAACTGGTTGAACCTCCAGGTATTAAAGTTGTTCACCATGCTTCAATCTACAAGTTTCATGTTGTGAGTTTCTCCTAATTCAGAAGTTTTGGGCTGGCGCGTGGGGCTCACTCGCCGCTGGTTACTAAGGTTGTTAATTGTGTGATTTTAGGTGATTTGTGAACTTGTGTTGTGGGATTTTACAGCGGGATTTCTAGGTGAGTAAATCTCACCATATTTCACTTTTGGACCTAATTTTATTATGGTCATTGGATGTTGATGTTGGATTTAATAATATGCTATAAATCGTTTTTAAATATATGAGCTTGATCGCCAACGGCTCATAGGTAAGATAAAACAAGTTTTCCTTATATGTTTATTTTTGAGGTTCTTGTGATCATAATTTTATTGATTATTGATAAGTTATTCTTGTGACATAATATATATTGTTCATATAATTATATCTTTGTGAACAATGTTCTAAAAAAACGCCGCCTAGGCGCTAGGCGTCAGCTCACCGTTCCGATTTCCTACTAGTCGTTCAATCTGGGCGCCAGCGCGAAAAACGGCCGCCTGGGCGGGCTGGGTGGCCCGATTAGTTTTTTTATTTTTTTATTTTTTAAATCAAAACACATAAAACCCTAATTTGTTTATTTCAAATTTTTTAAACTTTATTTCTAAGAACATTGTAGTTAACCAGTTTATTTATTTTTGAAGTATATTTTCTATTTTGGAACATTATAATGCATTCTATAAATTTATTTTTATATTTTATTTTCTATTAACAAATAAAAAATATGGAAAACAAAAAACCGCCTAGGCGCCGCCCAGGCGTCTGATTAATCCTCTGGGCGCTAGGCGCTAGTTGTCCGCCCGACTAGCGCCTAGCGTTTTTTAGAACATTGTTTGTGAATGATATAATTTTATGATGTGAATCATGTGTTGATGATGATGTTGTGGTGTTATAGTGATTTGTTGTTCAAAATAGTCAAACCGGGTTTCAAGCCCTTAACCGGGTGATTTGTTACGGTTATGATGAAATTTTATTTTGTGATTTTTATTGGACAGTCAAACTGGGTTCTAAGCTTTTGGCAAGATGATTGGTTACGGTTAGGAATAGAACTCTAGTCTGTCTATCGGTGTAGGTCATGGAAGATTCTTTATAGTATCTTGGACCCATAGGTACATAAATTGTTGTTGTAGGTCATAAGAGGTATTTATTAAATATCTGGGACTCATGGGTACATTTCATTGGTAATGTGTTGGATGTGTGGTTTTTAACTATTGATCAAATCTCTCGTGTTATATTTAGATGTGAGAAATGTTGTGTTATTTTGAGTTTACTCATACGAGCTTTTTAGCTTACCAGGTTTGTTATTTTACAATCTCGGTGCACCAATTCTTGGTGTAGGGGTTAGACCTGTAGGTGAGGATCATCAGGGTTGAGGCGGAGGCTTAGTGGCAGGGTTCTTTTGTGTTTTGCTGCACTCTGTATAATTTTTTTTAATTGGGTAGACAGTAATTAAACTCATGAGATCGTTTCATGTTCTTGTTTTGCAAGTTTATGTAAACAAGGAAACGTAATATTTAACTCAGTATTGGGTTGTGTAACTTTTACATTTCCGCTAATGAGTTTTAGTTGCTTGAGATAGTATGTTGAAACAGGTTTGAGATGTTAATATTTTAAGTTCTAACATGCTAAAATTTTTGAAAATTATCTTTCGAAAATTAGGGTGTTACAACAGGCCTCCCTCTCAGCAAATGAAGACAAAGGTGTTCCCTCTCGCCCATTCATAGTTTCATACTGTTTCGTTATGTATCAAATTACTAAGCCCTAAACTGATGGGTGTGATTTTAATTGGATCTCTATGTGTTGGGTGTTCGGGTCAGATTTTTGGGTCCTTCGAACAACCGTTTGGTGCGAGTGTCAGGACCCACCCCGAATTTCACCCTTAAACCCGAGATAAATCCTGCGGGGTCCACATTGAAGGAAAATTTACCGAAAATTCGGCATAATCTACATTGAAAATGGACAACCCTTACCTGAAAAATCCAACTTACACTTCTATAATCAAACAAACCAGCCTCAACACCTGAAGCATTCTTACTCCCTAAGATCATCACATCTCCCAAAAACAATTACTCAACTAAAATAATTCCACAACCAACAACAGACAATTAATAATTTACTACTGGATTTTCAGAGCACATCTAAAGTTGAACGAAAAACAATGAATAAAGAATAAGCGGAAGCAGCCTCTAACTATGCATCGACTCCATGTACGCTCGACCTCAATTAAACTTATCATGTATACTGGATATTTAAAACCAAAGGGCCTAGGAAAGTAATTTAAAAACGTTAGAATGAGTGGACAAAAATAATTTAAATAATTAACAATACGCAATTTAAATACTTTCCCACATTTCAACTTTAAAAACTTTTAGCTGCACGCAATTTTGATAATCCAAATAACTTTCAATCCAGAATACCATAAAAATAGACAAATCAGCCCCGCTGGTTAACCAAATACAGAAATCACATAAGAGATAAGCTAGCCCCGCTGGTTAATCAATTATATAACTGAGAAAAAATAAAATAAGGGAAAGAGTTATCACCATGTAAAAGGAGCCTCCCAGGCTCGGGTCGGTGCCTCCTAAGCTATAATAGCGTCTCACGCTAAGTGCTTTACTCACATATAGTGAGGACCGCTAGTAATGGCTAACTAACAAAAAAAAAAAATACCGATCGGTTGCCTCCCAGGCTATAATAGCGTCTCACGCTAAACGCTCTACTCACCGATGGTGAGGACCGCTAATAATGGTTAGCTAGCAATAATTAATATAAGCGAACCTATATTATGGTGACTAAAAACATATGAAATCACTTAAATCCATTAAACTTCCCCAAAATCATACGAATGGTACGGTTCCCAACCGTACTTGAAAATCATCATAAGAAATTATAATAAAACTCAATGACGTGTCTCACAAGTCAAAATATTCTTAAATTCATAATTATAAGCGAGTTTAATTAACAAGTATAAATTGTAAATAATTCCTCAGTCTGAAAATACTCGCTAAAATATTCTCAATGCCAAGATTGATAATCCATAATTTAACAAGAAAGTTATAAATAGAGAATTACCGAAAATCTTTATAAATCTCAAAATCCCCAATAGAACAATCATAATGAAATCCGAAATTTATAAAAAAAAAAAATCCAAACTCAAATATCAAATTAATAATCCGATCTCAAATCCATAAATCATGACCAACTATTACTCAATGCTTCAAACTCAAATAATTTCCAAGATCATCTCAAAATCCGAAATTATAATATACGCTCGGAAAATAAAATGATAAATTATAAAATCTTGCATGCACATTTATTTAAAACCAAAATGTCCAATCACAAATTTAGGCATAAGCCCGACGATATCCGCATCGCCACTCAAGTGAGGTTCCTTTCATATCCTGGCACAATAACCATGCTTAAAACCAAACTTCAATTCCAGAAAATAAATAATTAAATATAAACATCAAAACTCTTCCGCTTAACTCACTACCCTTACTAGGGTTAAGCTCACCGGATTTCCACCAAACTCCACCACAACCTTAATTCCTCAATTCTAACATTCTAGTATAAATACCAAGGAAATACAACGGCCGGATTTTCATTCTAACAACCGCCAAAATTCTCAATCTTTGAAAAATCCCAACCCTAACCAAAACTCCTCCAAAAATTCCAAACTTCACATCATTAAACTCCTCTCATTAAAACAAACTCAAAAACATGAAAAACTGCCCCAAAACGGCAGCAGCCGGCAGCCGAACTCCGGTGACCTCCAATGGCTACCAAATTTTGACACAATCTTCCTCTTAACATTCCAAACAACTTTCATAACTACCACAAAGTCCAATTTCAAGCCTAACTAGGGTAATCAAAGCCAAGCATTAAAAATCTCAAATTTAAAACTCTAGAATTTCAAACCTTTGATTCTCCTTACCTAGCTCGAGTTAGGATCTATCCTTTTAGAGGCTTACTGCTGGAAGGGAGAGCTTCAAGTTGAGACCAACAGCTCCGGCTGTGGTGGCCGGAAAAGAGAGTTTTCGGCAAAACAACCTCCGCGGCACAGCCGCGCCTTCCCGGCGAAACTGCTCCTTCACGGCGGCGCAACACGAGCTGCCACCTACCTAGACTTGTAGAGGATGCTCCAAGCTTCAAATCGATACCAAGCATGCCACCTAACTCAGCCGAACGGCGGCGGACGGAGGCGTTGAAGTCTGGCGGGTCGGGAGAGACGCGGGAGAGGGTAGAGAGAGAGAGAGAATGTAATTTCTGATTTTTCTACCTTACCCTAACCGGTAAGTTTCCCTTTTTATACTCCCGACTAAAATAGTAACTTTCGTTTTTAGATCATAACTTCTTCATACGAACTCCGTTTTAAGCGTGCCACGTGTCCACGAACTCCGTTTAATGTTCTCTACGACTTTCATGAAGAAAGTTTTCCCAAATTTTAGACGAAGGAAAAAGTCAACTTTTGGAGCCTTAAATAGTAAACGGTTACTCAAAATGGTACAAGTCAAAGTAATACCAAATGTAAATAACCGCAAATTAACTTAAGAACCGGGATGTGACAGCGAGCATGCCAACACCTTGAGGAAGTGTGCATGTCTTGATCTTTGTTCGTTCGCGAGCTTCTTCTGACTTCTCTTCAAACAACTGTGAGTAGGAACGGTCAGTCCTGCTGCTGGATTCTTCACAATGGCCTAGGATGACTCCTGAGGATTTACTTAGTAACAAAATACAATAAAATAAAGGGATATTTGCTAGAGAGGTGAATCTCTAACAATATGATGGATTGGTGCTCGCGATGAGGCTTAATGAAGTGGGGGTGGACTTTTTGCTCGTGACGAGGCTTGGTGAGTGAAGCGGGATTTGCTCGCGATGAGGCTTTTTTGGTAGATTGGGTGCTTCTGGGGAGGCGTCCAATTTGCAGTGATGCAGAGTTTGTTTGAATTGTCAGGGGGGTGGTCGTCGGCTCATTCGCTTTAACCTCTTTATATATAGAACTGAGCAACTAGGGTTCACGAATGACTTGATCGCTAAGGCGATCAGATCTCCAATTGAACCAAGAAATATACTTTCCTAAACGAACATTCTGACAACATATCTTTGAGATATCCTACAAATCTTCTGTCAGTAATTACCTAATGTAATAAGGAAACAAATTAAAGACATTTGGACCGCGGGTATCGGTCTATGGGCTAGCTCATAAATAAGATAACCAATATAAAATTTGGCCCAAACAAACATTGCCCCCCAGGCCTCAAGATCTAGGCCCAGTTTACCAGACATGATCGAAGAGGGCTAACCCTTCAACTCCCACGAAAGGCTCTCTGTAACCCCGAAAGGGTATACCCATAAAAATGCTTACTGAAACTCGTCCCGCGAAAGAGACACGGACGTGTCTTCTTGAATCAAAACACAACGTTTCGAAGAACCCTTTTAGTTCTTTATAAACCTCGAACACTTTACTATTCAGACGTAGAAACCCAGAAATGGCTCCAACACCTCTGACCGCCGTAAGCGCTCAAGAGTTCAAAAACAAAATGCTTGGCCTAAAACCCCATGATTCTGCAACCAAATCCAGCCTTAAACTTTTCACCGACGCCACAACAGGCTTAGGGCCATGGATATTTCAGGGAACCGAGTTCCTCTTGGCCCTGCTGAAGGGATTGATGGAAACTCTGGAGTTGAGACGTCAAATGTTCCTGAGGTGGGGAAAGTCACTCAACAGCAAGGTGAAACTGCTGTTGGCGAAGGAGGAGCATTGATAATGCTCGCGAATGCCTCTTCTCTTAGTTATGATAATGCTCCCCCAGTTCCCACCACAACAGCTCTTGTGTCTGCATCTGAGGAAGTCATAGATGCAGAGTCTGAACCTGATGAACCAAGGGTTGCAGCTACTGAAACGAATATGGTGGAGAATCTTGCCCCCCAAGCTACTGAGGTACACTCTTTAAAATCCCTGAATAACTTCTATCCCTGAATTACAACACTGACTGTTGAAATCTGTAGGAAATTGATCTGGAAACATTTGATGTCGACGCTGCAGCAGAAGCAACATCTGAAAGGGAAGAAGCGGTTCTGACGAATAAGGAGCTTCCAAACACTACTTTTTCAGATCCTCCTATTGTGTCGTCTCCCCAAACTTCCATGGAAGTCGCTCTGATAGATGTTCTTGAGATGCCTTCACTTGCTCTTAAAGTAGTTGCTGCTAAAGATCTGTTGAGTAATTTGGAGCAAATTGACTTATCAGATGAAGAATGCATACTTCAGAAATCTAAAGTCATAACAACTCTGCGGTCTTGTGCGAATGCATCATAGGTAAAACACCTAGAAGATCTTGAGTTTCGTCTTGACCGGGTTCCTGACCTTTAAGATAACTTGCAAAGAAGGGACAAGTTGCCAGCGAATGCCTCCATAAGCAAACAGCTTTGGAAGAAAAGTTTAGGAGCGAGAAGGAGCAACTCGACTGTCAGCACAGTTGTATCCTTTCTGGGATTGACGCAGAGATTAGATCTTTGGAACAACAGCGAGTAGACATTGAAAACAAGATTGAAGCTACTTAACAAAGGGAAACGCAGCATGTCCAAGCTGTTAAAACCAAGATCCCAGAGCTCCAAAAACTCAAAGAAGAAACTCTTGCTGCTGCACGGGCAACCAAACAAGCCAAAGATGACATTGAAGCCAGTCGGACTGAACTGAAGCGAACTTTGCTCGATATTCATCTTCTGGGCAAACTTGTATGAACTTGTATGGATATGTATGTAACCATGAGCCTTTTTCCTGGGCTTTATCTATAAAATAAATATTCTCTTCTAAGCCCACCATTAGAACAGAAAAAGAGAAGAAAAAAAATTTAAACTGCAGGTATCGGTTTACAGAAAAGGAGTAAATTATATCAAAACCCTCAAAGTTTCGAAAATTCGCTATAAGGATGAGTATAGAGTGTTGCCCACCAGTTTAATCATGTGGCGAATGTAGAACCCAAGGATGGTTCAAAGAAAAGAATGGTTAAACGCTATGCAGGCGAATCATGCCCCCCAGTCTCGTTCGCCGGAGGTGGATCTTCAAACTCACAAACGTTGGGGAAATACTTCTTAAGGTAGCGGCCGTTGATAGGATTTCGGTGAATGTCGCCATCAATATCCCTAAGTTTGTAAGCACCATTGCTATAAATTTGATCAATCACAAAGGGACCTTCCCACTTAGGGTGTAATGCCCCGTACCCAATTTTACTTATTTACTGGGTATTCTACGAGTTACTGAGGAATTTAATCGTGCTCGGTAACTTAGTAAGTTAACGTTCAAGTTTATTTTCGGGTTTTTCTTGAAATGTTAAATTCTTCTTTTAAAAGCCCTGACATCGTAACCTGCGACAATACGAGTCTACAAATGTCCTCGAATTATTTTGAAAGCTTCGAGTAATTTTTTACGATTTATCGAAAAATCTGAGTCATTGATGTTTAATCATTGATCACCTGCTATTCATTTCTTTTGTTAAATAGGGGAAGATCGGTCAGACCCAGTCAAAGAACCCAACTCGGGTTTGACCGAGCCCAACCAAGTCCATCTCCTTCTCTCTCTTTTCTCTTGCTCGTCGTCCGCCTTCTCCGGCGCAACGGCAACGACTCCGGCCACCTCCCACCACCAAATCACTCCTCTCTTTCTCCTCTATCTAACCTAGTCCAGGAAACTCACGTGCAGTTTGATCCAAAGCTAAATCGAGGGAGAGAAGCCATGACTGTTTCCGGTGAGTCCTCCAGTTTTCGGCCACAACTTGACGAGTAGATGGTGGGTCGTATTTGATTAACCAGCATTTTTATGAGATTCTGGATTTTAAGTTAAATGTTTATCAAGTTACGTGCAGCAAGGTTTTAAAGTTTAAATGTGGGAAAGTAATAAAAATTATGTTTCGTTAAATTAATTAATTTTTTTTTTGACCACTCACTCTAACGTTTTAAATTACTTTCCCCTGGGCCTTTTGTTTTCAAATGCCCAGTTTGCAGGCTAAGTTAATTTGAGATCGAGCGTACATGGAGTCGAGGCTTAGTCCAATAGTCAAAGGCTGCTTCCGCTTCATGGTTATTCTTTCATTATTAGATATGCTCTGATAAACCAGCTAGTGATTTAATGTTGTCTTTGATGTTTAGTTTAGAAGAGTCAAGTTGGATTTTCAGGTAAGGGTTGTCCATTTCAGGTAAGGTTTAGCCGAATTTTCAGTAAATTTTCCTTGAAAGTGGATCCCGCAGGATTTACCACGGGTTTCAGGGTGAAATCCGCGGTGGGTCCTGACATAAGGGACCATTTTACTCGACCATGCAGCTTTTCACGAAGGGGAAGAATAACTTTCCAAACTAAATCCCTAACTCCAAAACTTCGACCTCGAGTACACTTATCATAAATTCGAGCTACCTTCTTCTTCTCAACCACCAAATTATCCAAAGCAGCCATTCGCTGGAGATCTAAGTCCTTATGTTCCTGCCACATTGTACATAATCGTCCCCAAGTAACTGATGTTGTTTGCGAACTCGTAGTGATTGCACATTAATTTCCAATGGGAGTACCGCATCATGTCCAAACATCAATGCATAGGGAGTGGTTCCAGTAGGAGTCAGCTTGGAAGTCTGGTAGGCCCAAAGCGTGTTGTCCAATTCACTATGCCAGACACGGGGGTTGTCTGCCAGCATTCGCTTCAGAATGGACAAACTAATCTTGTTGCTGGCCTCGGCTTGACCATTGGATTGAGCATACTAGAGGGTAGACATTAAGAACTTAATCCCATAGTTATTGAGAAACTCCTAAGTTTCGTCAGCCATGAAAGCTGCCCCCCTGTCTGCCACCAAACACTCCGGAATACCATATCGGCAAATGATATTTTTGAAAATAAACTGGCACACAGACTTTGCTGAAGCGTCCTTGACTGGTTCCGCCTCCACCCACTTGGTGAAGAAATCTATTCCCACAAGAATGAACTTGTCAAGACCCACCCCGAATTTCACCCTGAAACCCGAAGTAAATCATGCGGGGACCACCTTCAAAGAAGATATTACCGAAATTTCGGCATAACCTCTCTTGAAAATGGACAACCCTTCCTAATAATACCTGCATACACTTTTAAAAAATCCATCTACAACCCTCTACTCCTAGAGCCTTCATGCTTCCAAATCACAACATCTCCCAAAATAATTTACTAACTTTAATAAGAATAATCATACAACCAACAATCGTAGTTCAGAGCAACCCTATTTAAGAGGAAATGAACTAAAAATATAAAAATGAGCGGAAACTATACTATTGACTATGCCTCTTCTCTATGTACGCCCGACCTCAACTATGCTAACCTGTATACTGGACATTTTTAAAACGAATGGCCTAGGGGAAAACATTTACAAACGTTAGAGTGAGTGGACAAAAATGAATTAAATAAAAATGTTTATGCATTCCCAATTTAATTTTCATAGAATTTATGCCGCATGCAACAGCTTAAAAGCTCTCAACTCATAAACTGGCAAATACATGACT
The DNA here is from genome assembly GCA_009720345.1 of Fragaria iinumae. Taxonomy (NCBI): domain Eukaryota; kingdom Viridiplantae; phylum Streptophyta; class Magnoliopsida; order Rosales; family Rosaceae; genus Fragaria; species Fragaria iinumae. Next base: position 1,502,376 of record CM019123.1, read on the forward strand.
AGCTCCGGCTAGTCTCCAAAACTTAATAAAATGGAGCCTCTCAGGCTAAACTATATATATATATATATATATATATATATATATATATGTATATATGTATATATATATATATGTATTTACACTCGTTATATTCCTTGTACGAATTCTATGAATAAATAAGAAAAATAGAAATTCATACAAGGCTACGACGATTGCATCTAACGCTCACGTCACGCTATAATGGAATTTTGCCTCATTATGGCGGAAAAGCATGAGTGTATATACGTGCATATTCCCTATATGAATTGCTACACTCATATAAGGCTACGACGCTTGCGTCTAACACTCACGTCACACCGTAATAGAATTTTACCTCATTATGACGGAAAAACACGTATGGCTAGCTAGCATTTATATACATACTATCCTCATAAATATCCATATACATATCCACCAAAAATCTCATTTTCGGTAACTCTCCAAAATAATGAAAATTGCCAATTATAAAAGAACCAATAAATATATGACTCTCCCGAAAATCACATTTTCGGTAATTTTCCAATCAGCGAAGTTAACAAATAAAATATGAATAATCACTTCCGAAAATACTTCGCAGGAATCAATAGTAAAAGGAAATTATTCCACAAATTAAGAAATCCATAAAATAAACTCAATCATTAAATATGAAACCATCACATGCATTCAATTTAAAACAAACGTCCACTCACAGGTTAAGCCTAAGCCTTCAAATATAATGCCCGGAATACTCATCGAGCGTTGCTCCCAAACAAAACCTTCACCTGGAATCGAAGTCACAATCAGTTTTATGCCTTTAACACATCAACCAATTTACTTCCATAGTAATTTGGTCTAGATTCTAGAGTTACTTTGGACAATGTTCATATTACCAAAATTATTTTATGGTCCCCTACGTTCAAGCATGCCCACATACAATACCAATAATTTCTTTCATTTCCTCTACACAACTTTACCCCAAAATTTACCAAGGGCACCCAAAAGGGTTTCCATAAAGGGAAAGTTTTCTAAAATAGAAACTTTTCTCATTTTGAAAGATTTCCAATTACAAACCGACAACTTTCCTATTTATTAAACAACACAAAATAGAAAAGAAAAATGTCAATAACTAACTCAACTGCTTCTGTCGGATTAACTACCTTCGCCGGATTCTGGCGACTTGTCGGAATTTCGCCATGATCTCCCCGTAATCTCCAAAACACCAAGTTCTCAACATGTACGTTAATCAAATAACCAATTCAGCTAACAATCCAAACACAACAACACAACAATAACAACACAGTAGCTACCTCAGTAGAACCCCTCACCTTAGCCACTGTTGGGAAGTCTTCATCGCCGGATTTTTACTTGTGATAGGATTTTAGGAATCATGGATTATTTAATGAAAGAGGCATAACTTCAAAGGAAAAACGCAGGAAGAGCTTGAATGTCTACATCTTGTATTGGATTGATAATGTGAACAATTACATCTCATTCAATATATAGGGTAGGGATTAATAAGAAAAGACTAAACTAGCCTTATACTCTTAACACCCTCCCTCAACCATATGCTTGGTAACAAGCATAATGGTTGCTGCAAAGAAATAACCAACAATCTAACATAATGTAGAACATTACAAATTAACATCCCAAAAATCAAAACCCTGTATTCTGAAATCAAACTTCCAACTTCCATTGTATCTTAGGCTGATAGAGGAAAGAGCTTGCTCAAAATTTTCATAAGCCACAATGGATGGGAGACAAGACTGGCAGTAGTGCACAATATGAAGAACAATCCCAACGGTCCCAGCAGCAAACTATGGAAAAGCTGAAAATTCAAACTGAAACTGCATATTTGTTTTAAAAAACTGAAATGTATAAGATTGAAGAGCTGCATATATGCCACAGGGATAACTTGAAGCTTGTTTAACACTTGTATATCAAACACACTTGCACTCTACCAGCAACCATACCATGTTTAATTCAATCGCAACAAACTCAATGACATCTCACCATTGTCTAAGAAGAAACCTTTCCTCACCATTGCAGCTCTTGTAGCAGCTATATGTCAAAGGAAGTAATCCAGCCAATTTTTTTTTTCATCATTAGAACAACATACCAATACATTTGTATACCATCTCCCAAATTGGCAGAACTAGCACTCAATCCGAAACATTCAAACCACAATCCAACTTGCTAGCCCAAACCACCAGTCCGAAAACAAAAGAAAAATAAACTTCTTCTTCAATTTTTGACTTCAACTTGAACTTTGATAAAAAGAAAATTGAAAAACTAATGCAGAGAAAAACAATTGAATTTCAGAGAGAGATTACATGTTCCAAGTGATAGATTTGCCTATATCAGAAAGAAATTACCATCTGCTCTGAAATTGAAGCAAAGCACTGGCTGCGCTGAAAATGGGCAAAACGACTACAATTTGGAAGGATGAGAGGAACAGACCAGACCAATGCGTTTTGGAGGATGTGAGGAAGAGACCAGAGACCATTGACATCACCCCCTCCGACGACACACTAGAGTGACGACGGAAGACTGCAAACGAATCACCGCACCAGAAAGCGAAGGCCGGAATTGAAGACGGCGCGATTAAATTTGGCCTGAGCATGAGAGGATTCGGAGACAAGAGCTCGTCGATTAGAGAATTAAACCGAGAGAGAAAGCGGGCTTCGACGAACAGAGATTGATGCCAAGGCAGGAGATGCAAAGGAATCGGGCTAGGGTTTGACATTGGGGGAATTGAAAATTGAGATAAAACTAAACTAGAAACGCAGAAGGAAAGCTATATTCAAAAGCACATAGCCACAGATCGTGACCATGGCTCTGATACCATGATAACATTCTATGAATCATGGATTATTGAATGAAAGAGCAGAACTTAAAAGGCAAAACACAGGAAGAGCTTGAATGTCTACATCTTGTATTGGATTGACAGTGTGAAAAATTACATCTCATTTAATATATTGGATAAGGATTAATAAGAAAAGACTAAACTAGCCTTATACTCTTAACAACTTGCAGCACCACCTTCAAACAAGAAATCTCGCCTCCCTCGTCAACAGTATCTTCTCGGCCGGATTCTGGATTCGGGTCACTCCTACACAACAGTAGCAACCCTCCTTGCTTCCATACTAGCTAATCTTGCTCTCCAGAGATAAATACCATGTCAGGAAAGAGAGGAGGAGCGCCGAGCAGCCTCGACGGCGTCAATGGCGATGGCTCGCCGAAGATCCCAATTTAGGCAGAAAATAGAGTTTTCAAGATTAGGGCTCGATTTGAACGATTGAAATCATGAAATTGGAGAATTAGGAAGAAGGAGGAGAACCATACCAGTCGGGCTTCCCGTCGTCGCCGAAGCTCGTCAGAGTCCGACGAACATAACCGTGTTCTTCCACTTCAATCTCCTCGATCCATAGATGGGATGTGGGATTTGAGGGTTGGGGTAGATAGAAGAGAAGGAGACGGTCATTTTAAGACCGGTGTGGCAGTGAGTGGTGGCCGGAATCGGTGACAACACGCCGGAGAAGACTGACGCAGCCGGAGAGAGGAGAGAGAGGTTGGAGCTCGGGTCAACGCCCGAGTGTGGCTTCTTGACTTGGTCAACTCTTCCCTTCCCTTTATACTTGAATTGACGGTCAAGATCAAAACCCTAAAGATCTGATGGCCAAGATTAAATGAGCTATTCTAATTTCAGAAAATTAATTTCTTTCACCAACCTTCAATAAATCGTAGAAAATAGCTCGAAATTCTAAAAATAATCTGAAGACACCGGTGAACTTGTGTCGACTTGCACTTCGATATTGGAGTCTTAATAGAAGAATTTGACATTTCAAGAAAAAGTCAAAAATAACTCAAACGTTAACTTACTAGGTTACTGAGCACAATTAAAATCTCCAGTAACTCGCAGAATACCCAGTAAATAAGTAAAATTGGGTACGTTGCTGGGAGGAGTAAGGATGAATTACACCGACAAAGTCAAGAGCCCAGCCCCGCCCTGGCCAAGGTTTGATAATAGATTACATAGGAATGTTAGGGATGTGTTGAACCGGACCATGCACCTGACACTCCAAGCAACCCTTTGCAAAACTGATGCAATCTTTAAGGATAGTAGGCCAATAAAAACCATGTCGGCGAATGAGCCAGTGCATCTTAGGACCAGCCTGATGTGATCCACATACTCCCAAGTGAACTTCGCACATGATCCTCTTAGCTTCACGTCCATAGACACAAAGGAAGTCAACCCCATCTTCGCCCCTTCTCAACAACTCGCCACCCTTCAACACATAATTGAGGGCAAAGAATCTGATCTGCTTATCGGTTACAGTAGAAGGGTTAATCAAATAATCCATGATAGGTTTCCTCCAATCTACGTCCAACGCATCAACCGTTGCAACTAACCATTTGCCATTGTCCTCCTTCCTAGCCATAAAAGAGGGTAAGTTCCGCTTTTCAACTTTCAAAATCCGCTCGCGAACGTCGTCGGCCAAACTGATTCCAGTTGCAATTTGGGCAAGTTCATTAGCCGCAAAATTTCGTTCGCGGGGGATGTGCTCCAAAGACACAGTAGCGAACTTATCCAACAACTCTAAAGCTCTTTCCAGGAAAGGAACCGATGTGAAGTTGATACACTGGAATTTCCTTCGTACATGATTGATGACCAATAAAGAATCACCAAGTATGTCGACATCTTATGCGCCGAGGTCGAGTAACATCTCCAGTCCTATAATGATAGCCTCATACTCTGCCTGGTTGTTTGTACATCTCCACTCCAACTGAAACGAATAAGAATATCTACCTCCAGATGGACTGACCAACGAAATACCAGCGCCGAACAATTTATCAGTACTGGAACCATCAAAATATAAAGTCCAAGGCTGAAGATAGACATCCCCAATGTCCAAATCCTGAAAATAATGATCCTCAACAATAGGATGGTGAAGTAGAAAGTCAGAGACCGCTTGACCGGTCTGTGCTCGAAGTGGTGTATATTGCAAACATCCATTTACCAATACGGCCTCGAAGAATAGGCCGTGTCAGCATATATTTAACCAAGTCGATTTGAGCTACTACCACAGCTGTAAACAACAACATGTAATGCTAGAGTTTATAACCCGCGAAATACAAAGCCGAACACAACCTCTTGATAGGCGAATACCTGGTCTCAGCATCCAAAAAGGTCTTACTCAAATAGTAGATGGCACGTTCGATGGTTCGACCCTCCTGGTTAGTATCATCTTGAGCCAAAAGGCCTACAATAGAGCTTTCAGAAGCCGAGATATAAAGCTTTAAAGGGATGCTAGGCTTAGGAGGAACGAGAACCGGAGGGTTGGCCAAATACTCCTTTATTCTATCAAAAGCCTCTTGATGGCATGGCTCCTAGACAAATTCCTTGGCACCCTGTAGTTTCAACAATGAAGAAAATGGTTTAACCTTCCCAGCTGAATTTGAAATGAATCTTCTAACGAAGTTGATCTTGCCTAACAGTTATTGCAACTCCTTCTTGGTCTTTGGCCCGGGTGCATTAATAACGGCCTTGGCTTTGTCCCCAGGCACCTCAATACCTCTCTGATGAACGACAAAACCTAGATAGTCCCCCACCTGTACCCCAAACACACATTTGGCAGGATTCATTCAAAGTCCGTGCGTTCGCATGCGTTCAAACACTTTCTTGAGATCTGCAATATGGTTCTGTTTGACTTTTGACTTGACTACCACATCATCAATATAAACCTCCAAAATCTTACCAAGGATATCATGGAAAATCAGGTTCATAGCTCGCTGATATGTAGCTCCAGCATTCTACAGTCCAAAAGGCATTACCACATACTCAAAAGCTCCTATGAAAGCTGGACAACGGAACGTTGTTTTGTGTCTATCGATTTCAGCAACTGAAATCTAATGGTAACCAGCAGTATCATCCATGAAAGAAAGCATCTCGTGTCTAGCAACAGCATCAATGGGCATATCTGCTACTGGCATAGGGTACACATCTTTTGGAGTAGCCTTGTTCAAATCTCTATAATCCACACAAACTCGTATCTTACCATTATTTTTGTGAACAGGGACTATGTTGGATAACCATTCATTATACTTGGCTACCCTGATGATGCCAGACTTGAACATCTTCTCGACCTCTTCCTTCACGGCATCCGCTGTTTATGTCTTCATTCGCCACGGCTCCTGCTGCACCGGCCTTTCCCCTGGTGTGGTAAGCAAACAGTGATAAACTAACTCGGGTGACAAACCCAGAATGTCTTCATATTTCTCTACGAAACAGTCTTTAAACTCTAAGAGCAACGCTATGAGTTCATGCCATTGCTCAGGTTCTAACAACTTACTAAGTCCAACCTCCATGGGCTCCTCTTCAGTTCCCAGGTTGACTTTCTCTACTGGATCTTTAATTTGAGGCGGAGTATCATCTAATGCAGCTGGAGCGGGTAAAATAACCTTCTCCTCTTCATCTATCACTTCCAACACATCTTCTGGTACACATTCAATAGTTGCTAATCGTTCGTAAGCTTCCCTTTCTTCCATGTGTACAGCTAAACGCTGATGCAGAAACTCTAACATTTGCAACTCTTCTCCTTCTAATTATGTTTACATTGATCACTAGTTGGATTTGGCACCATGAGGCTAGGTCTAGATGTATCAAATTTGACCTGAGAGAGACCCCACTGTGCTAACTCGGTGGACATAACCCCAATCTGTTTTCCACTTTGGTCGATACCGACCACTGTCAAAGGACGCAAATCGTTGTTGTAGTAATCTGCACCTATCTCATTCGCAGATACAGAAAATGGCTTAGGGTCAGCCTTAACCAACTCCGCATGTCCGCTAGCCTGACCTCACATAAGCAACTCCTGATGCATTGATGAAGGTACACAAGCAGCTTTGTGGATCCAATCTCTGCCCAAAATGCAACTATATGGAGCAGTACAGTTAGTTACGAAGAAACCTTGGACAATGTTTGAAGGTCCCACCTTCAGTCTAACCATTAAAATTCCCAAAGTCTTCGTAACTCCACCAGCAAAACTCCTGATGCATTGATGAAGGTACACAAGCAGGTTTGTGGATCCAATCTCTGCCCAAAATGCAACTATATGGAGCAGTACAGCTAGTTACGAAGAAACCTTGGACAATGTTTGAAGGTCCCACCTTCAGTCTAACCATTAAAATTCCCAAAGTCTTCGTAACTCCACCAGCAAAATCTTGACAGTCATAGCTGTCTCAATCACAGATGACTTCTTTATTCCAAGTATAGTCATTGTTCGCACTGTCATGATGCTTACCTTAGCTCCAGCATCTATTAGAATCTTGCTGACCTTTGGACCATCGATGTATGGGGTGATGTATAGAGGGCGAAGGTGTTCCATCATTGCAGGCGAAGGCCTTAAAAACATCATGTACCATTCCCTCATGGCGTATGTAATTTCTGGAGGGCCACTCATTGACGAACCTTCTGCTGATTCCACTGTGACTTTCTCCAGTTCTGATGGAACTTCGTTCACTACCTCTTGAGACTCAACAACAGAACACACTGCTCTTGACTTTGGTAGAGCATATTTGGAAGAGATGGCATAAACCATGTTGCAATGCATCTGCACTTCCCCTTCCTCTTCATCTGTGGAAACGTCTTCATCCATAGCCAGCTTTGGTTCATTCTCCGCCACCTCCACGACAGGTGTTGCATCAATTTCAGTCAAGGTCTGGGCCATGGCTGTAACCAACGATGTATCTATTGTGTTGTCATTTTTAGCCTCAGGTATGGCTCCTTCACTTGCTGAGTTAAAACAACCTCAGTACTAGGTTGAGTCAATTTAGGTCTCCACTGGAGCCTCCTTTCCTGCACCTCTTTCTTAGGTGTAGGCTCTGCTTTAAGTCGTTTTGCTTCAGGCTCTGCACTAGCAGGTTTGGTTCCCAAGCTAGAAGATGTAGACGTACTTACATGTACTGGGCCTAACCTCTCTAATACAGACCTCCTTTCAGGGGACCCTGGTGCACTAGACAACCTCTTGAAAGCACTTTCTCTAGGAGGTGCAGGTGGCTCTGCCCCTATTTCTCTTCAATGGTGCATAGGGTTTAACTGCGAGTCTGTCAATTGTCTTTCACAGCTGTTCTAGTGTCTGACTTAGGTCTTCTGGCTTAATCAAACCCTGCTCCAAAGCTGTTTGCTTCCTCTTTCTTCTGCCATACCTTTTCTGCATGTTTCTGATCTTGGTATGGCTGATCTCAACAGTTTTACCCTTCTCCTTGATGTACCAAGTATCATCTTTAATTATATTTCTTGACACTGGAGAGATATAGGGCTTCGTCAAGACATCCTTTTGACCATCTGATGTAGATCCAACTGCTGATGTTCCTTTTTTTGCATTTCTTTTATACAGGTTGGATTCGCGGAACCTGAATCCGACCTCTGACTGTTTCAATGGCCCAGTAGGGCTGGCAGGCTGATAATGACCTGGCGGCGAATGCTTGTCTTTCGCCTCAGCCGCCTTGACTGTTGTCTCAAATTCATCGTAGGAAACTGGAATTCCACATTCGACTTTGCACCTGGAGCATAATACAACTTTAGAAGCCTCAGGAATGGCTTCCTGCTTACCCTTTGCGGACATTTCTTCAACTTCGTTGCTCATGGCTGACTCTTCCACCACTTTGCGGTCAGACTTCTTCTTCCAGACCACATCCACCATTGCGACATGTAAATCCACTACCGGTGGTCCCCTAGCATAGCCCTCCTCTATAACCAAACGTCCCTCATTGAGCCACTGTTGCACCTGGTCTTTGAGCTGCACACACTCAGAATTATCATGAGTCCATGCATTATGAAATTTACAATACGTTTTACCTGCCAACTGCTCTTCTGGAGGGTATGTCCCCCAAGGAATGTTAAGTAAATTTCCCTGAATTAACTTATCCAACAACACATGAGCCAAGTCTGCATTATAAGTGTAGAACTCGTACTTGGACATAGTTTTGGGTTTGGGTGCCGGGACCACGTCTACCATGGCTACTGCTGGGATCATATCTATCATGGCTATTGTAGGGAAAGGATTCTCGTCAACCAAAGACATCGTTTTCTCTACATCAAGAGTAACGACCCCTTCATTGATCCAAACCTGGATTTGATCTTTGAGCTTCACACAGTCCGCGGTGTTGTGATTCCACATATTATGAAATTTGTAGTACTTCTTCCCCTTTAGCTGTTCCGACATTGAAAGTTGACCAAAATCATGCTTTATCAGCTTGTGTCTGAAGAAATCATCTAGCACGTCATGAGCCTTGTTCGCATCATAAGTATACGACGAAAATTGTGGTTTAATAAATGCTGCCGCCGAGATCTTCACTGGGTTCCTGGCGAGCCTCAAACTCTGAGACCTAGCGGGCTTCTTGATGGGTCAAATTTCCCTCCTTATTTGGAGGAGGATGTCATGTAGTTTACTACATGTGAAAAACCTTTCGGTGATGCCTCATGCCCATCAATCTACAATGAGGCAAGTTGTTATTCTATAGCTAGCATAGTTGGTGCAGCATGCATTTGTTGAAATGCAAGAGAGCAACCTATGCATATAGGTGTTATGGGTGGCTGCAAAGATTGAAATGGAAGAGCATGCATTAATGTGGCATGGAAACATTGAGCATGAAACAAGGAAGACTTATGGAATTCTCTTCCAAGTGATGGACGTGCATGAAGAATGCATGAATATATTTGCCTATATATAGAGGCATTTGCAATGGTGCAAAATATATAGAAGTACCGGTGAGTTCACCTTGTGCTATACAAGAGTGTGAGATAGAGAGAAAACTCCAAGTTGAGAGTTTGTGTGTGTAACAAAACAAAGTGTGTGTGAGAGTGTATCCCTTCAAGAGTGAGTCTTGAAGTAGTGTTTCTCTCCGTGTAACCTTTATTCGTATAGTGGAGGTTCTTTGTTGTTGTTGCCCCGTGGACGTAGGCACTTTGCCGAACCACGTTAATTCCCGGTGTTCTTTATCGTTTTCTTTCCACTACATTTTACATTTGTGGTTGTGAATTTTTCAATTCTATTCTACAGTTTATTCTTCCGCATAACCCAACACTTCTTGCAAACCAACTCCAACGCAGCTACCTCATCCTCGTCATCATAGTCCATACTGTATCGATGAGCAACCGACGCAGGATAATATGGGTCTATATGCAAATAAACGGCCCCCACAGTTCTATGCCGGTTGGGCCCAAATCTTTGTCTCAGAGTCCCATGTGTGTATGTTCCACTAGATGTGTTCTGCCTTTCATCCATGTCATTTAGGACTATCTGGTAACTCCCAACCTTGTTCATTAAGTCAGCCATGCTGGCGAACTGCCCGTCATGATGTTTGAGCCTCTGCCTCGACTCCAAACCTTTAATTGCAATGCGAACGGCATCCTCCTCTGAGACAGGAGATCTGCATTTAGCATGCTGAACCTTGAACCTCTTAAGGAACTCAACTGGAGACTCCGTAGATTTCTGGTACATTGAAGTTAAAGAGGAAAGGTCGACCTCTGGCTCAACTATACCGAAGGTCGTTCTGAACATTCGTTCCTTAGTGTCCCAATCAGGAATGGACCCAGGCACCAATTTGGTGTACCATGTGAGAGTTGAACCTGTCAAAGATGAACCGAACACCCTTAGTTTCAGCAAAGGATCGTTCCCGTGGGGACCGCATTCACTTTGGAACCCCGAGATATGTGTTACGGCATCCTCAGACCCTTCCCTGAAAAGGGAGTAAAGCGAATGCTCCTGTAATTCTGTGGCCAATCAGCACCTGCCACATAGTTTGGGTACGGAGTCTGGTAGGTGAGGTTTACTCCAGGTTCCCTCAACTCAGTCCTGAACTCAGTTCTAAGCTGTTCCAGCGCACGGTCATATATGCCCCGAATATCCTCTGGTTGAATTACACCATTCGCGGCTGCTACAGGCTGTGCAACCACGTTCGCGGCCAATGGTTGTGCTCCTGCCTAGATTACCGGCTCATTAACTTGCTCGAACTGGTGTCCACCACTACCGTCATCGTTCAGTGGAACCACTTTAGCACCTGAAGGTCCTTCAGTCGATGGATTTACTTCATACTCGACGTCCTTCTTGCGCAGGTATTTGTCTATAAAGAATGCGTCTATCTTCTGAACAGTTTCTGCGACGCGCGCCAAACTCTCGGCTTGGTCGCCTATTTTTTCCCACATCTAGGCAATGTTCTGAGCAATATTAGCGTTCAACGACTCCTTCAATGACTCCTATAATGACGCCATGTTTGCAGCGCTTGCAGTCACACTCGCGGCTATGCTTGCATTCAACTTATCGAATGCATTCGTGAGCTGTTCTTAAGTGACATACTTCTCAACTCCAGATCCTCCAGTCATCGTTTCGATACCGAAACGTTGGTTGACTTGTTCAACGGTCAACCATTTGCATTTCAAAGGATCATGAGGTTTAGGATACTGCTTGCTATATATGTTATCAGTCGCAATTTTTCTACTGATGTGTCCCGCTGACGGGCGTGCCAAAATGTTCGGGTCGGATTTTTGGGTCCTTCGAACAACCGTGTGGTGCAAGCGTGCCAACACCTTGAGGAAGTGTGTCTGTCTTGATCTTTGTCCGTTCGCGCGCTTCTCCTAACTTCTCTTCAAACAACTGTGAGTAGGAACGGTCGGTCCTGCTGCTGGATTTTTCACAATGGCCTAGGATGACTCCTGAGGATTTACTCAGTAACAAAATACAATAAAATAAAGAGATATTTGCTAGAGAGGTGAATCTCTAACAATAGGATGGACTGGTGCTCGCAATGAGGCTTTATGAAATGGGGGTTGACTTTTTGCTCGCGATGAGGCTTGGTGAGTGAAACGGGATTTGCTCGTGATGAGACTGTGGTGGTGCTCCCTAAAGAGGCTTTTTTGGTAGATTGGGTGCTCTTAGGGAGGCGTACAATTTGCAATGATGCAGAGTTTGTTTGAATTGTCAGGGGGCTCGGCTCATTCGCTTTAACCTCCTTATATAGAGAACTGAGCGGCTAGGGTTCGCGAATGACTTGCTCGCCAAGGCGATCGGATCTCCAATTGAACGAGGAAAGATACTTTCCTAAATGAACCTTCTGACAAAATATCTTTGAGATATCCTGCAAATCTTCTGCCAGTAATTATCCAATGTAATAAGGAAACAAATTAAAGACATTTGGACCGCGGGTATCGGTCCATGGGCTAGCTCATAAATAAGATAACCAATATAAAATTATCAAAATTTAAAACTGAATTTACCTTAATTTGAATGATGAGGACCTGGGTGTTTTTGCTTTTATGCAATTTTAGGGTGACTGAGATTTTGAATTTTGGACTCAACTTGAGTGCATTTGCGTTCTTGTTTCTGGAGATTGTGCAGCACAACACGTTGATAATGTTGCTGAGTTAGAACCAAGGTGATTACTGTTCTTGTTGTTTCTGTTCATTTATTATGTGCTCATGTACATTCAGATTTGGTTAGTCTATTAAGAATGAGGTGCTCCAAAAGAATGAATTTTAATTATATTCAATACATCCCAGCTCTAGCTTGCTAGTTCGCATGAAATTGAGTTGTTGAGGTCATTTGAAGATGGCTATGCTATTGTTAGGTGGATAATTGATTACCAAATAATTCATTGCCTTTGTTAGCCATTTTCTTGGTGCAATTTCCTCTCCCCATGTCAATGTATGTAATACAGTAATACACAATGCTTTTGTGATGCTATAATGAAGGTAATGTTAAATATTGTAGTCCTATTTGCTTGTAAGTAAATTTGCTCTTTTACTGTCAAAAACTCATTGCTGAGCGATCGACCAAAAGAAAACGAAGAATTGCTCTTTTATAACAATGGTGAAGTTTGACTTCCCATTGATTCACGATACAAGTGATTGCTAGTTTGCTACATGTTTCTCTACTGAATGTCGGCATTGTGTGCTCTCAAACCTGATAATTGCAAGTTTTTTGCATGTCCAGCAGCTCACTCTTCTTTTCTACCAGTAATTTTTTCCCTTTTTATAGATTCACTTTTTAGCTTTTGCAAATGAGTTATTTTATTCGAGTTATTTTATTTCTGACAGGTTTCAGGAGCATTGCGTGCCTTCTCAATTGTCCATATTGCTCATTTGGCTTCGGCCAGTAGAAAAGAGAAGTGGAAGAGTGGTGTATCAAGAATTAAGGCCATGATCATCACATGATTAGTAGTTTAGTACTGAATTTCACATGCACTGATCACAATGTAATGTACAATGAGCAAAACTACTGATCACAATGTAATGTACAATTTGCACTTTGCAATTTGCAAAATGTGTTATATTCCTACAATCAATGTCTTTTTGCTTTAAAGCATCATAAGTTTTACACAAAACTGGAATCATTGCTTCATATGATTCTTTTCTTTTTCTCCAATTTTCTCCTACAGCAAAGACTAACTGAACCATAAAACAGAACCTGTAATAGCTGCCAGCAGTTCAATATCCAAAAGACAAATTGAACCATGGAAACAAAAAAAAACAAAAAACAAAAAAAAAACTCTAATAGATAGCTGCAAGCAGTTCACTAACCCAGATGCCAATGCATAATTTGTTATAAAAAGCATGTGCCTCTTCCCATGTTTTAAATTCCTGACCTTTGAAAGGCTTAAACTCATTACTTACTTGAGGATTGAAAGCTTCCGTAGAGACGTTTTCTTGTGACTGAGGGATAGCTTGAATAGGTTCAGTTTCCAACTCCGTTGGTTTATCCCATTAGTCGCCTTTTCCACAAGTACAACCATTTCATTGTCTGCCATATCTTCAGCTGATATGAGAACTCAGTAATACCTATGGATCTTGATAACATCAATTACATAATTCCATATATAACGTAAATAATGCTCTCAAGCTAATGAATACCATTCCAAATTTTAAATGAATAAATGAATGCAAAGCAATTGTAATTGAACTACTGCAAATCTATTCTTCAATAGATGAATGTAAACCCATGATTAATGGGATGAGAAGCCAAACACATACAGCATTATTACTAAATCTGGGAAGTGCATACAACAAAACCAATTAAAACAAAACTAGATGGATGAGAAGCTAAACACACAGCGAGAAAAAAAAAATTGAAAAAAACCCATAAATTTGGCGTTCAAAACATGCTTCTGAACATGGGCCTCCTCTTGTACATGAGATTGAAAAGAAATAGCAATAGAGAGGAAGAGCTAGCCATACCTGATTTGTCTTCGAAAATAAACTTAAGTACCATACACCATTGTTTCTTCACCACTCTATATGTTTCTTGACCCTAACTCTTGAGCTTCTCAAACTCTCTTTCGCGCTCTTCTCACAGCGCCAAATCAAGAAAAGGACGCTTGAGTTCCCGAATGGGTGTTAACTGGGGTTGGAAAGGGGTTAAGTAGCTTGAGTTAATCTCAGCCGTTGAAGATATTACAACAGATCTGACGGCTGGCGGGCTATCCCTATAAGAGACCCAAAAAATAGGATCCCTCATTGGAAGGGGGCTGTATTTATATAGTCAGTTTCTATCTAGAACGGAGCCCGACTTTGTGTGGGGCTCCTTATTTGGCTCATTTTCCCACAAAACTCACGTTTTTTATTTTAAATTTATAAATAGTACATAGCTGTTAATTTGTAGCCTCATATTTAACTGAAAAGCTTACAAAAGTACCGAACTATCAAACGGATCAAAGTGCCCTCTTTAAACACTAGATACCAAACTGTCCAATTGACTATACCTTAGGTACCATGGGATGGGAGGAGTTCACCCATAAAAAAGAAGCATCTGCCCAAAAATTTTATACCCTGAAATAAGTATGCTGGTATGAAGTCCAGATAGTAGTAACCATACCAGATATTAATTGTTGTCTCCATAGTTCAATTCCAGCCTCAGCAAGTTTGTCAATGCAGTCAGGAACCTATTCAGCACAAAGAAAATGATCATTTAAGTCCATAAAACTAATTACACTCTTGTTGTATCAATCATTTATAAAAATAGCCATTTCAAGTAGCTTTAAGATTACATTTTTTTAGGCAAGTCTCCTGTGCTCCTTCCTTCCTCTTCTGTGACCTTGCAAAGCTCACTGTTCAATATCATCTACCACAGGTCTCGAAATTCAAACGATAAAAAATTCAAGTGACTTACATCATTCAGCCATTGTCAGCATTCATGAGCATTTCATTTCATATCAATGTTCTAGAAGAAGTTAGGTGATAGACATCATTGACAGGACGCCTAACACCTATAGACATCATAGGCAGGGTAACTAGGATATTACTTTTTTACATTTGATTATTAATAGTTCTAGCCTTCCCACACGTATTCGCGTGCGTGCAGATATGCGTTTTCTGTCAGTTTGATACTTATTTGTTAAATTTTTGCTAGTTCGATCAATTATTATGTGATTTTCACAGATAACAGCTGTATGAAATTCAAGTAAAAATGACACAATTGAGTGAGATAGTAATCTAAATTCCATTTTGAAAGAAAGCTGAACAATAATCAAAAGTAAAGAAACATGAGCACATGACATTGTATTTAGATATGAAAGTTGAACCCATAAATTAGATCAAAAGGGAATTAATTGTGAAAGCTTGCAGAAGTGCGGTTTTTGCCAGTTCGATAATTATTGTGCAGTTTTTCTTAGTTCGATCAATTATTATGCGGTTTTCATAAAATAACAGCTCCTTGAACTCTAAATTTCCTTTTGAAAGAAAGCTGAACAATAATCAACAACCAAGATTTGTAGAATTGCAAATATATAAGGAGCACCCATCAATACATGTCATAAGTTGTACATCAGTCAATACATTAGTTAGGAAACATGAGCACATGACTTTTTTTTTAAAATGTAATTTGAACCCATAAATTGGATCAAAAGAAACTAATTGTGAACATTAACATGTTCAACATCAATTGAATGAAGTCACCACATCAGCTTTGTACCATCAACCATCATCAAGACGAAAAGATTGTTTTTAAAATCCATTGTTAAAATGAGAACACAATGAATGTAATGATTAAAGCAATTAGTCATGAACCAAAATCAAATTATAATATGTTTGTCTTACTAATTGCACACAATTAACATTGATCAACACACAATTATTTAATTTTCTCTCAGTATTCCTTAGTATTGTTGTTGCTTTTTTTTAGAATGTAATTTTCTCTAATGCAAAACGTATAACATTGACTAAAAATACGGAAACAGAAAGAAAGGCAAAAACTGAGGGTCAAAACTGAAATAAAAGTAAGAACCCATAAATTGGATCAAAGGAAACTAATTGTGAACATTAACATGTTCAACATCAATTGAATGGAGTCACAATATCAGCTTTGTACCATCAACCATCATTAAGACGAAAAGATTGTTTTTACAATTCATTGTAAAAATGAAATAAGGGAACACAATGAATATAATGATTAAAGCAATTAGTCATGAACCAAACTCAAATTATAATATGTTTGTCTTACTAACTGCACACAATTAACATTGATCAACACACGATTATTTAATTTTCTCTCATTATTCTTAGTATTGTTGTTTTTTTTTTTTAGAATATAATTTTCTCTAATGCAAAGCGTATAACATTGACCAAAAAGAGTAGGAAACAGAAAGAAAGGCAAAAACTGAGGGATAAAACTGAAATAAAAGTAAAAATAGAAGGACAAATCTCAAATAAAACACCGAGGGGTAGAACTGAAATAAAAAAAATGGAGGGGCAAAACTCAAATAAAGGAAAAACCTGAGAAAATGGCAAAACTGAAATAAAAAACACAAGGGCAATTCCGGGAGGCCACTGTTCATGTGAACAGTAATCACCCCTATCCGCTTAATATATAGAGATATTTTTTAGGTGTATTTTTTTTTGTCGTTATTATTAATAGTATATACAAAGTATCTTATAATACATGAAAATAATCAAATATCAATAAATGAATAAATTGTTCAACATAAATCATGTGGGACCCACTTTGAGAAGGAAGTCTACCCAAAATTTGATATAACATCCCCTAAAAGTGAGCATCCAGAAGATGTAAATCAACAACAAACATATACACTTCTAATTCAAAACACAACCTTAACTTTTGGAGCATCCTACTCCCCACAATACAACTACCCCCACCGAAAAAATAAGAAAATACGGAGGAGCACCTAGCCGCCTAAGTGGCTGCCTAATTGCCCATTGCCTAACACAAAGATCTAGGTGAAAGACGATGAGTTTTGTTGCCCCCTAGGCGATCCTTGGAGCCACCTTTTAGAACACTTTCAGATACAATAAAGTTCATATTAAACTTCGATTGACTGCTCTCATTCTACTGTTTCATACAACTATCAAAAGATGGGCACATAACTAAACCAACCAGCTCATTCTTCCACATCATTTCCTCTAGGTGTCACAAAATTCAAATAACAAAAAAAATCTACTGACTTCAACCACCACATAAGGGATAGACCTCAACGGAAAACTGAAGTGTAACGAGCAGCAAGTGAGACGATTATTAGCATATTCATATCAGGTATGATAAAATTCATATCATGCAGTCTTGTGAATCACTCACTCAGTGGAGCACTTTTCTAAAATCTGAATGTTATGTTTTACAATTTAGAGCTTATTAAACTAAAAGAAAATAAAAACAGATAAAGCAAAACATGACCTGGCCTGCCTAGAACGAAAGGCAAAATAAATTGCTGAACCACCTGAAACAAACAAAAAAATATCACTCCAAGACGTTTTCTGACCCAAAAAAAACAGGGAAAATCTTCTTTCAAAGGATTATTTAAAAACAGAAAATTTAAGCGAGAAAAAAGTTAGGGAAAAAAAAAACTAGCACCACAAACCCCTCATGCATTGCAAACAGCATGACAGATCCAACACCGCACAAAACATAAACCAGCAATTAACAAAAACTACACACATGCAATCATGGGGCCATCAAGAAGAAGCAAGCATACTAGAGGTAGCAGTTATTGGACCCAAAGGCTCAGCTAGCATTACAACCCAGTGGAAGAGAGAATTGCAAAAGAAAGAGAGGTAAGGCTAGGTGTCTTTTATACACGCAAAAGAAGGGCAGTGAGCCAAAAAAAAGAGCACAAGGCCAGCGACAACACCTCAACTCGACTTAAGCAAATGAACAGTTAAAACCCACAAGAGCTTTTAGTATTTTGTTTTTCTTTTCACCACAAAACTAAAGGCGGACGACAACACTTCTTACACATCAACGATGACATGCTGGGCACTATCGATTAATATTGTTTCATCCCCAGCCTAGTTGCATGTCACAATAAGCCAATGCAAGGTTCTCTGACATGTTAGGCACTATCTACTAAATCTAAAAGAAACCCAGGTTTGTTCCGTGTCTCAGCAAGCGAATACAAGGTTCTCGGACATGTAATAAACCTCTCAAAGTTTATACATGATCCATGACATGTGGGGCACCATATATCCACAAACACTACTAACCCTGTATCTATCCAAAATGTAATACTAATACCATCATCAACATGATAAATGTCTCTAAGAATGACTAATCTGGATCCTCCATGCTCATCAGTCACCATCAGTCATCGGTAGTAGGTAGCAGGATGTAATCTATAACAACAACAACAAATAATGTATAAGTAATCTGAAGAAAACACATTAAGTAAACTACGAGAAATGAATACTGTACGAAACTGTGATAAGTAAATACCTCTAATAGATCGACGTGTAAGATAGATAAAGAAAGTCTGAATAAGCATCTCACTCGCAAGCGCAAGCAATGTAGTACTAAGAGGCATCCATAGTATGGCGAATACTCTCCCAGATGGTGTAGTAAACGCAAAATCTCCAAATCCAGTAGTAGTCATCATCATGACTGAGAGGTGGAAAATGTCAGCAAATAATACCCATGAGGCATCAACAGGTAATATACCGGGAGGAGATGGAGATGGGGATAGAGATAGAGATGGAGATGATGGCGGCCATAGGGATGGAGATCGAGATGGAGATGGGGACGGAGATCGATCACCTAGTAGCATCCACTCGGAAAAATAAATGCCTACCATCCCTAAAACTATAGTCAACAAAATTGTAATAATAGCTGCAAACACACGATATCTCGTATGACGATACTCCTCCTGAGGTAAAACCCTCAACTCCAAATCGTGTGCGTACCGACTCAAAAAGTGAGCGAGTATAAACACTATGACAGGTCCAAAAAGAGCTAACCCATCACACAGAAACATCACAAGAGGCCTCACTGGAGTAATATCATCAAAACCAATAGAGAGCATAATACTGGAAGCCACATAAAGACCGTCAATGAACGTACCAGGCTGCGGCGCAGGACCAAAGTCTGAGATAGTCCAGCAAATAAGCAGAGCAGCAACTATAACGGAGAAACAAGCACAAGCAAAATACCAGACAGGTAGCTTGTCCAAGCCGGTACCCCTGAAAAGTGAAAAAAATGAAAATGTTAACAATATAACGTCCCGACACGACCTTTCCAATATATAAACAACATCAAAACAGATTCAAAACAAAAAACAAAAAAAAAACTTTACAAATAGGTCTTTGTTTTTTTTTATCTATAATAGATGAAAGGTGTCACAGTTGCCACTTGATAATCATCAGAGAAGCAATATCGTTGTTCTACCCTCAATTCTTTAGTTGTTTCGCAATTGGGCTCAATCTTAGGCCCAAAAAACTTTACAAGTTTAGGCTCATCAGTACTCCAATACAATTTAAACTCTAAAAAAAGTTATCACTTGAAGGTCGTAGTAAGGCTCAGTACTCCGATACAATTTAAACTCTAAACAAAAGTCATCACTTAAAGGTCGTAGTAAGGCTGGGGTATTCCATATACACTCCGCTGCCTGTCCCACATAAGGCAAGATATAAGCATGGGTTTCGTGATTCTGTATCGTTTTTCCAAAATGGCTCACTTCATTATTATGAGACATTTGACACGTCTGAAGTGACCAAGCTTTTCATAAAAGAAGTTGTTCAATTGCATGGTTTGTCTAAAACTGTAGTGTCTGATCGTTATGTTCAATTCATGAGTTATTTTTGGAAGATGTGGCGCATGATGAGCACCAAACTCCAGCTTTAATCTGCTCACCATCCGCAAATATGGGCAACGGAAGTGGTGAGAAGTTTTGGAAATCTGCTGCGATGTTCGGTATGTGAGCTTTCTGGTCTTGGGGTCCAATTCTGCCTATTGCATTATCTTCTATGAAGCAGTCTATGGTCACAAACCCAGACCTCCTATAGATTCCATTCCCATGACAGTTTGACAAAGGCCATCACAGTCGGCCAATGAATTTTGTATTTCAAATTTTATGAGTTACATGCTACGATTAATCATCAGATTAATAGAAGAAATGGGTAATACAAGAAGGCTGCTGATGTACATCGAGCATTCATAGCATTTTCAGTGGGAAACTTGGTCATGGTTTGAGTTAGACCTGAACATTTCTCTAAAGGGATGGAGAAGAAGTTACAAGCTTGTAGTTGGACCTTTCAAAATATTGCAGAGGGTTGGAACCAATGCTTGTGTTAGAACACCCTCCAGGAATGGGAATCAGTTTAACTTTTCATGTGGAGGACTTGTTTCCTTCATGAAAACCTTTTGTGCCTTTACTGCCATTTTCCCTTGACTTTTCACCTATCACTCCACCTCTACCTCGTAAAGGTCCTAACAGAGAGGGGTGTGTGTGATAAAAAACATGGTGGATAAGCAGGTTTTCCGACAAGACAAGGTGGCTAGCAGAAGTACCAAATTAAATGGAAGGGCAGACCCGACTCTGACAACAGTAGGGTAAGGAGCTGCGATCCAGATATCATAGAGGTATACTACAGCTTTATCTAGTCGGATGCGAGTTCTTCTCAAGCTGGGAGAATCTATGGATATCATAGTCAGACCTTGAAAGATACCGAAAAGGAGAGGACCTAACCATTCCCTTTACAAATGGTTTGATTAATTGCTCTAAGGATAATTACTTCAGCTTTTGAGGGAGAAAATTATGATCTGATTCTACATCTCTGAAGTCACGTGTCTTTTCAAATATATGTTTCAATTTAGAAGTTTTAAAGTTTCTTTTGTTAAGTCTTTCATGCTTCAAATTTGGCAGTGAGGATACTGGAACAGTTATGGCATCAGAACAGGACAAGCACGGTTGTCTATTGTCTAATGTTATATGAACAGAGCGCACTGAATTCTAATTCTAGTCAAGCAAAAAGTATTACTATCCTGGTCGCAATGAACATAATCAGACAAATTTCATATAGGCTAAGAGCAGCAGCAATTATAAACAGGAAAGTAGTGCTTACCCAGCAGCCTCAAGCTTGAGTTGCCAGTCAAAGAATCGTTCTCCAGTAAAAGCCGAACATTTTCCGCCACACCCCCATACTCGGTATTAACCTGAATCTGAGTATCTTGCCTGTTCCTCTGAATCCGTCGCAATTCCATAAGCTTCCCTAACCATTGCACGATTTCTCCCTCCGGAATATCTTCCCCATCATTCAGAATCTCTTCCAATCTGTCAAGATTCCCTTGCAGTTCCTCCTTTGTTTCCTGCAAATTCTTAGGACCATCCACAATTTCTGGCTCATTCTCCTCCCCAGCCCCCTCAAGCTGCTGACGAACCACCTCTATCTGTCTACGCACCGCCTCAATCTCTCCACTAACCACCTGAATCTGTCCACGAACCACCTCAATCTCTCCACGCACCACCTGAATCTCATCACGAACCTTTTCACGCATCGCCTCCAATCTCATCTCTCCTCTCCGCAAGCGTCGCATTCGAATTCCTGTTTGCCTTCTCAGTAGTCGGAGGGCCTGCATCTCCTCGGCCTCGGCCATTGCGTGGGTTCGAGTCTAGGAAATTAGGGTTCTGAGATAGAGAGAAATCAATTTGGGGGTTTAGAATTGGGCGCACGACAGGGCGTTTTGGTTTAATACGCGCTCTCTCCGAAGCTAAGAATCGGACGCAAAATAGCGTGGGGTGGTTTGGGTGAGATTTCATTGTGTTTGTGTTCGGGTGATTTTTCATTGTGTTTGCGGAATTTGATATCATCATATTTCCTAGCTAATGGAATTCTAAATCCTCAGTATGCGAGAGCGAAACAAAAGAGAAATTTGATATATGCAGACGAGAGGGTGAAAGAGTTGTATACAGGCAAGAAGATGAAAGAGAAAAAAATTTGATATATGCAGGAAAGAAGAAGAAGAATGTCTGTTCTAAACAACTAAAACTCAGACACCAACACAACTAAAAACAAATAAAAATAATAATAATTTTTCAAAAATAAAAAATAAAAACAAACCAAAGTAAAAAAAAAACTAAGACTATTTTTCAAAAATAAAAGTACAATTAAAATTCAGACATCATTATAAAATAATGGAAACGAGACATGCCAATTTTAGGATTCATCAATTTCATAAGGTACTCATAAGTAAGCCTATAAACTGGTTATTTTAAAAATAAAAAAAAATAAGTGAAATGGTATCCTTAAAAAGTAAATGTAGTGGATAAAATTTGCATACAACGGTTTGGATTGATATGAGGTAATCATGAATTCATGGGTCCTATGTGGGACCTAGCACCCGACTAACACATGGGTTGAGAATTAGACCATGAATTGGTCTAAAGAAAGTAAAAGTTAGCGGCCCACGTGACACTTATTAAAGTTAGATTAATTTCTAGTATATTCATATCTCAACGGGAATAAAAAAACGGTTAAAGAAACGGGTCTTTGATTTTGGCTGTTAGATCAAGATCTAATGGACTAAATTTAAAAGCAATGGTTATTTTATTTTTTGATTAAAGAAAAGTGTTTACCTCAATGGAAATATTCTGAAAAATTGAAAGGAAAAAAAAAATCAACAAAATTTTCTATAAATGTCATGCTACTAATTCTTCATTTCCCACACATTTTACCTATCCATCTCTTCATTCTCTAATTTATTTGTTTTTCTTTACCATAATATTCTTCTTCTATCCATCTCTTTCTTCTTTAATTTATTTGTTTTTCTTTACCATAATATTCTTCTTCTATCCGTCTCTTTCTTCTTCAATTTATTTGTTTTTTTTTTTCATTCTTCAATCCACAAAATGGGAGGCAATAGTACTGCTTGGACCAAAGAAGAGGAAGTTCAATTGTGCGAATCATATGGGCTGCGATTACCATATTGCTCCGCCACCGGCAATCAATAAACTCTTCCAAGGTTGTGGCAAAAGGTTTGTGAATATTATGTTGCAAATTTGACAAGATCAACCCCGGTTCGACGGGTAGCGGCTTTTAGCTCATTTCAAACCTTTAAAGAAGCTTTTGGCACAATGCAAAAATTCGACTTGAGATTCATAAACGAAGCGACATCAATCAATTGGATGAGGTATATTTTTAAATTATCCAAATTATATAATAACCAATTCATATAGTTATTAATTTTTATAATATTTGAATTTTTTTTAGGAGCATCAAATTAACTTAGAGTTTATAAGGTGA
Source organism: Fragaria iinumae (assembly GCA_009720345.1). Lineage (NCBI taxonomy): Eukaryota > Viridiplantae > Streptophyta > Magnoliopsida > Rosales > Rosaceae > Fragaria > Fragaria iinumae. Next base: position 1,525,882 of record CM019123.1, read on the forward strand.
CTAAAAAACATAGATTATGTAAAGTCTCCTGATATTGTTTTTGGGTGTTCTTACATTATAAGGTTTAGGCTCAATGTCTCCCCTTGTATTCTGCAATTTCATTAATAGTAATGGCATGAGGGGTGTCTTTCTTGCCCTTATATTCACACACACACACACACACAAAAAGGTGACTAGAAAGCAATTTGAACATCACTAATGTTGGGATGCAGTGAAGGAACACCCTATTTTTTAGGATGCACCTACTTCTCCGGTCATTCCGTTTTTTATCCCACAATAGTGGTTCCCAAACCGAATCACCTATTAATTTGGATGAAGAAATTGTTTTGGAGACTCTCATAGCTCCGTCGGAAGGCAAATGGGACAAAAGGCGGCTAAAGAAGCAAGGAGGAAATGAAAAAATAAAGAAGAGGTGAGTGAATCCATGGCATGAGCCTTACTAGCCATGACCAACTGCAACAAAATTTCTGATAAGCTTCTTAAGGAAAAAAAATTAAGATCCCAAAGACCCTCATTGAATAAATATAGATTTGTTTATAAATGAAAATCAATAGATTTGTTTATGTTTTTCATTTAAATAAAATTCCCTGCAATAATGTATTATATTTATTTACATCTAGAATCATTATTTAAAATTAAAAACGAAATATAAAATTTGACAAACAGTAAATGACACGTGACGACCCAGGTCAGTTCTCAACGGTGGTAACTGATGCCTAATGGCGGTAACCCGAAATGACCCAGGTCACTTAAGCATTCAACACAACAGGTGAATTAACTTGCTTTAAGCCATTGTTTTGTTTGCGGAAATAAAATAAGAGTTGTGAAATCCACACACCCTTTTTTTTTGTTTTGGTAACTTAAATTTTATCTTTTAGTGACTTAAATTTTGTCTTTTTGTGAATATGTTAACAAAAATTAAGAAAATGATGTGTAGATTTCAATTTGGGGTGTGTAGATTTTACATTCCTAAATTATTATTATTTTTTTGTCTTTCTCATAGGAAGAGAAAGAGAAAGGAAATAAAGTTTGTCAAGAACTTTTCATTATGATGTTCGGTGACATACAAAAAGCTATCTGGATTCTGAAAAGTTATTAAAAGGTGTAAACAATTAATGAATTTTTGACCAATAAATGTAAGGAAATAAGAGAGAATGAAAGTGATTCAGATTTTAGAAGAAACTTGTAAAAGCATCTCTAATAGCTTGCCCATAATAGGGAAACAAAAGTTAGAGCTTTAACCCATTTAAAAAAAACAAAAAAAAAATAGAGAATTAAATAATTTTTATTCTAACGCCAACAGATAAAGAAATTTTAGAGATTTCATAATCATTCCCTAAATTCTTCCCTAATTATGGGGGAATTGTTTTTTTTTTCTCATCATATTCCCCATTTTGGAGAAAGCTTTTGAGGAGGTCATGAGTTCAAAGCTCATTGACATATATAAGGTGTCTGAGTTATTTAATAAAAAAAAATTATAAAAAAAATCTATTTGAGTAAAACAACCAAAATCTTCCCCAAAGAAAACCAAGAGCATGAGAAAGTTGTTGGAGTTGCTCTAACAATCCAATAATTTTGAAAGTGATTGAAAATATATAAATATATTCGGTATTAGCCGAATTTACTTTGGTTGTCTAGGTAACATCGACTGAATGGTCGAAAATATTTATCTGATACGTTTCAAGTTAAGAATTGATGAAATAGGCTACGGACAGGGTCGGTCTTGAGGGATTTAAGGCCTAGTGCAAAATAACTTTTTGTGCCCCTTATATATATTATTTTTTATTTATAAAATACCAATTCTTTTTATAGGAAGAAATTTGTGTGCACTTTATACATATCAAACTTTTTTGTTGTTTCGAACCTAGCAACGTGTCATTCAGAGATCGAAATTGAAGAATTCGGATATGCGAAACTCAGAGTAATATTCTGTCGAGTCTTGAAAAATCTGGATTTATTGGAGAGGAGATGTGAAAACAAGAGAACATGTTTTGAAAGATAGTGAGTAATTCATAGAGAGATCAAACTAAATTTCTTTAATTATGGAGAAGATCAATGGCCAAGTGGCCTAATTTATTACTGTGAAGATTTTTCTTCATAATTAATGCATCGAGTATATATATAAATTTTAGAGAAAATTAATGGAGAAGAAGATTACTCCATGAATGAAAAAGAAGACTATTTTCTTAGCAGATATCAAAAAGGAATATATAAAGAGTAAGTGTCTCATTTTGCCTCCCTTTCTTCTCTCCTTTCCTAGCGGCACCGCTGTTAGGGCCTTGCGATACAAGGATCTCTTGATTGAGATCGGAACTTATGGCCGGAGGGATGGTGCGATTGGGGAACTCTCTCTCCCAGTCTGTGGTACGATTGTTGGAATGAGGGAGGTTTTGTTCGGGGATGGCGGTCCAACGAGGCCAAGGGCTTTGGCAGGGTGACTGCGAGGCCGAGCTCGTCCTTTAGATGGCGTACTCATGGTGTGGCGGGAGGGTGATGTACAACGACCGTCTTGGGAGGCTGGAGTCCGAATTTGGGATCCCGGTCTACCTCAGGGGTGGTTCATTCGATGGAAACTGGTGTGCGGTGGGTCAAGGCGGCTCCGGTTGGGCTTCGGCTGAAGGGTGCAGGCACAACTGAGTACTGGCGGAGGTGGTTGGGCGTTTGTAAGTTCTCCAAGGCGCAGTGGGCGTGGCGTCACTTGCGTCGTTCTCTTCTTCTTCTAGGACTGGAGGGGCGGCGTTCGGTTGATTGGGTCTGGGTTGGAAGAGAACCGGCGGCAGGTGGGGGCTGGAAATGTTCACTAACGGCAGGTGAGAAGCCGCTCTTCAGAGATGTTGCCAGTATGCACAGTGACGGTGGAGTCAGATTCTTGGATTTGATTTTGTCCTCCGGGTCGGGAAGCTAAGCTATGGGTCAGCGGTGCCTTTCTAATGACTAGGGCCAAGACGGCAGTGGCTGTGCCGGAAGGTGAAAGGTTGGGGAAGAGGACAGGTTAGACAGCCACAACAGTAGTGGCTGCGCCGGAAGGTTCAATTGACTGCTATAGTTTGTGTTGCTAAACGACCACAACGACTTTATGAAGCTGGGAAGTCCCTCTTTGGAATTTATGACAATTGGGCCTTGCTTTTTGGGTTAGAGGCTATTTGGATCCGGATTTGGGATCCAGGTGGGCTATGGGTTTGGTATATGGTTCTGATTGGGAGATTGGATTTACGCTGGCAACTGGTCCAGTATTTACACTGTTGGGGGCTATTTTGGTATTTATTTAAGTTTAATTTATGTTTCAGTTTATCTCTGTATTTACTTTGTAGATATTGGTACTTGTCCTCAGGAGGGCGTCGTTAAGTGCAATGTGCATGATGACATTTCCAGTAATCTGTTACAAATTACTAGCTCTAGAATTACATATTCTACCACAGCTTTCAATCAAGCCCATTTGATGGCTCTTCCGTTAGAATCTTTTAGGTCTTTTAATTTTGTCACGTTTTATTTCCTTTATGAAGTAACGTTCTAGTTAATAAAAAGTTTGACAACTAGCTTCAAAAATAAAAAAAGAAGGAATATATAAAAATTGAACGACATAGTATGCTCCTATTCATTGTGTCACTAATATATTTTTCTTAAATATATATATATATATATATATATATATATATCAATCCATATATATAATAAATTAGGAAAAGAAAATTTTCCCTTTTTTGGTCCTAGGCCTAGTGTGGGTGCACCGTTGGCATTAGGCTCTTGCCGGCTATGGCTATGAAAAACATTTGTCATTGAATTGAGTTTTAAAAATCATGTTTTCGATAAAATTGTTAGTTTCCCCTACATGAATATGTATGGGATATGAGTAGATATTCTCCATCTTTGTAGATGATGTAGTCACGTATGCCTGCGCACGAGAGTTCATCTAAACCGATGAATATTAAACCCCTCTCCATTTAGGAATGTTAACACAGAGCATATTGACCTAAAGAGAAAAATGCAATCTAGGTTGAGTTGGACACACTAACAAAGAGAGCGGTTTGTGGGCTAGGAGTGCCGACACCCTCTGAATTATCACAAGTTGGATACAAATGAGTGAAATGAGATTGTAAGATACAATGCTCGTCTCATGGCACAAGACTTTTCACAACGTCCTGAAATTGACTACCGTGAGACTTATAGTTATGTATTGGGCGTCAATGTTCCGCTACCTTATCAGTTTGTTGGTTTTTGAAAACTTAATTTGCAAGGATGTTGTTCCTGTATAAATCAATGCGGATCTAGATACAAAGATATACATGAAGGTTCGTCCATGTTGGACTTCAATTACCTAAGTCAAGTAGCTCTCAACCACAAAGCACGTTAGTCATAAGATTGTGACGTTCCCTACGAGCTTATGCAGTCCGAGCGGATGTGGTATACCCGTGTGTAAGTGATTAATTGATTGGAAAAGGGTATGGGAAAATGATTGTGGCTCTGCGTGTTTATCAAAAAGGATAGTGTTTACGCCTGAATTAATATTTTACTGGACAATAAATGTCTATGTAAATATTAATTATTTCTTGGACCATGTCATACCGGCGAGATGGAGTTTCTCTAAGTTTACAAGTGATAGCTCGCCAGTGAGACCACGCGAGCCAAGTTAGACTTCGCGCGGAACGAACTGCATGCGAACTTGACTTCACTTAGCTCGCACGCGGAATGGACATAGGCGGACTACGCAGTTCGCGTGGGAACACTTAGCTCGCACGCGGAATACCTTCGCGTGGAATTACTATTCAACACTCCGCGAGGCGAGGCGAGGCGAGATTGTCAGTCCGCATAGGCGAGGCGAGATTGACTCTCCGCGTAGGCGAAGCGGGGCGAGCTGGCGAACTAGCTCGCGTAGAAGACTTCGCGAGGAAGCGACATGCGGAGTCCGCGCGCACCACGACAAACGTTGAAGACTTTTACAAGTCTTTGACATGCTTCGGGCCAACCCCTGTGGCCCATTAAATATAAAAAACCCTTCTAAGGCTCGCGAGCTGCAATAACCCGCGAAATGGACGCAAGCTACAGAAGCACGCGAGATAGCACCCTGTAGCAGCCCGCGAGATGAGGATGCTCCTAATTCCAGTTCGCATAGGAGTCTACAGTTGGCAGCGCAGAAGCAATGCCCTATGCGCGGAATGAAGTGTGCGAACTGGGCATGTGTCACCAATTGGTTGGTTCGCATGGACTGAACAGTGTCCTTGTGCGAATAGGGTTTCAGAGTCCGACTTGGATTCTAATCACTTTTCTTCTGCCGCAAGTCGAACTATTATATAAAGGGGCTCGAACCCTAACAGAAAGCTCTCTCGACAACTCTCAAATCCATACAAACAACAAACAAACACAACTGAAACCCAGTTCCCTTCGAGCCCCTCGAAAACCTAACCCTAAGCGCCGCCGCCTAGGTCTTTCTCCAGAGCTCTCCGGACTCTGCATCCCTGTTTCTCTCTGAACTCCCTGTGATTGCTCTGCTCGCGCCGCCGTGAGTATCGACTCGTTTGTGCTCGTAAATCCTCCTCAGAGGTGGCACCTGTAACCCCTTTCTGCCTGATCAAGAAGTCAAGCGCACCCCCCATCAACCTTTTCCTCGTCCGCGAGGTGGCACACCCGCAACACTCCCCTCTCTTTGTCTGCTAGAAACCTCTGCTCCGCGCGCTGAGGATCGTGGCCAAAACATTGGCACGCAGCATATCGCCCCCTTGTAGCAGCGAGATGGGTCCAGTCCTGGCGGAACCTGTGAACGCTCCACCAGTGGAAGCTACGAGCAGCGTCACACGCATGCCGACTCTGACCTTCTCCACTCCGACTCTGGATATGGCCACTCACATGAGGCCATTGTATATCACGGCTGAAGTTGAAGGGATCATGATAAACAAAATCATGGTCGACACGGGGGCGGCAGTGAATGTCGTCACCACCCGCACTATGGGACTCCTTGGTATCCCACGCTCGATGATCCAGACTACGTCCTTGACAGTCAAGAATTTCACCGGACAAGTCTCCAGGACTTTAGGTTTGTTGTTCTTACGGGTCAAGGTGGGTCCGGCTTCAAGGGTTTACACATTCTTCGTCGCTGAGTGTGCTTCATCCTACAACATGATCCTAGGCCGCGACTGGATACATAGAAGTTTATGTGTGCCTTCCTCCATGCACCAAGAACTCCTCATTTGGGATACAGAGAAACGCGAGACGGTCCTCATCCAAGCGGACCCGCGTCCCTTCTCCATTTCCGCCAACTTCAACGACGCCCGCTACTACAATACTGATTTGGGTCCTTTGGATGTCCAAGGCGTTGATTCTAAAGGCCGCCCATATGGGGTTACTGCCTCTAACCTAACAAGATGGGGACTCACTCAGGCGAGGGACGACTTACAACGTCCCCACACCATTGCGGACCCCCTCCAACCATCTTATGATTAGTACATCCTCAGAAGAAGCACGTGAGGCTGGCGAGTCCTTGTGTGAGAGACTACTCTCATATTGGGCGGAATGCGAAGCCTATGATAGAGTCGCCACTATGGAATACGTAGACGAGATAGTGGACTATACCGATGCCGAGAAGGAAGTTATTCAGTTAGCTCCCGCTGCCTTGGACGACACACCGCCTCAAGTCCGCGATCCCACATTACAAGTCGACGTGGGAACTGCAGAGAAACCCTTATTACTTTCCATCAGTGCTAAGTTGGTGGGACAAGAAAAGGAAGACCTTCTCGCCTTACTACACGAATATAGGGATTGTTTCGCCGCGCAGTACGAGGACATGCCTGGCCTCTCCCCAGATTTAGTTTGTCACCGTCTGCCTACTCACCCCGACAGACGTCCAGTTCGCCAAGACGGCAGATTCATGCGAACTGAGACCCAGATCTTGGTCAAAGAGGAGATTGAGAACATGCACCGATCAGGTATCATTCGCGTGGCCAAATACAATGAGTGGTTGTCCAACATCGTTCCAGTCCGCAAGAAGAACGGCAAAACGCGTGTCTGTGTTGACTATCGTGACCTCAATAATGCAACGCCTAAGGATATATATCCCATGCCTGTTGCTAACCTCCTCATTGACGCGGCCGCGGGGCATGACGTGCTCTCCTTTATGGATGGAACCGCTGGTTACCATCAGATCCCTGTCGCTGAAGCAGATCGCCACAAGACTGCTTTCCGCTGCCCAGGGTTCGCGGGCGCGTTCGAGTATGTTGTCATGCCATTCAGACTCAAGAACGCGGGGGCGACTTATGAACGCGCCATGAACCTCATCTTTCACGACATCTTAGGCAAGTTGATCGAAGTTTACATCGACGACGTCGTGGTTAAAACCAAGATGCGGGCGACACACGTTGAAGACCTACGGCAGGTTTTCACGCGGATGCGGAAACACCACCTGAAGATGAACCCAGCCCAATGTGTTTTCTTTGCGGAGGCAGGCGACTTCCTTGGTTTTCTCATCCATCAAAGAGGTATTGAGACCCCCAAGGACAAGGCGCAGGCGGTAATCAACGCCTCGCCTCCTACGACCAAAAAGGAGCTCCAACAATTGATCGGGCGCATCAATTTCCTCCGCCGTTTCATTTCAAACGCGGCAGGGAAGATTTAGCCTTTTTCGCCTCTTCTAAAGCTCCAGGGGGCAACCGAGTTCGTTTGGGAGCCACAACACCAGGAGGCCTTCGATCGCATTAAGGATTATCTTGCAACCCCACCTGTTTTGGTTCCCCCTCGCCCGGGCGTTCCGCTTAAGCTCTACATCGCCGCTGCTGACTTGTCCATTGGCGGACTCTTGGCACAAGACGATGAGAATGGGGTGGAACACGCCGTTTACTATCTTAGCAGGGTGTTGACTGATTGCGAGACGCGCTATTCCCCCATGGAAAAGTTGTGTCTCGCCCTTTTCTTTGCAGGTTGCAAGCTCCGCCACTACATGTTAGCCTTTACCACGGTGGTGATTGCTCAGTCCGACCTAGTCAAATATATGATTTCCCGCCCTATCCTACGCGGACGCATAGGTAAATGGATATTGGCATTGTCTGAATTCTCTTTGCAATATGTTCCGCAGAAGGCAGTTAAAGGACAGGCCATAGCGGATTTCCTCGCGCATCACCCGCCCACTGAGCTGACAGCATTCCGCGAGTTGGAAGTCGTTGCTGTCTCCCCTTCTCCATGGACTCTCTACTTTGACGGCTCACGCACTGAATTCGCTGCCGGCGCTGGGATCGCCATCGAGAACCCTGCAGGAGACCGTTTTTCTTACTCTTTCCAGCTGGGCTTTACATGTACCAATAATCAGGCGGAATACGAGGCGCTCATTATCGGACTGGAAATCTTGCTGGACTTAGGAGTCCGCGAGGTTCAAGTCTTTGGCGACTCTTTACTGGTCGTCAACCAACTTGTGGCGAAGTTCAAGTGTTTAAGCTCGTCCATTGAACCTTACTTGCGAAAAGCTTTTGATGTCTTGGACCGCTTCGATGATGTTCACATTGAACACATCCCACGCGAGTTCAACTTCGCGGCGAACGAGCTCGCGCAGATCGCATCCGGTCTTAGCTTGCGCGATGGAGTGCGCGAACGACTCCTCAAAGTCGAGCGACGTACACTTCCTTCTTTTCTTGCTAGGGGGCAATATGACACAGAGCCTCTCCACGTCGTCGTCTTAGATCCTATTGATGAGGATTGGCGGTTACCGTTTATTCCCTACCTCGAACACCCTCATGACGCCACCCATTCCAGGCAAATGCGGTTTCTCGCCCTCAACTTTGTGCTTCGCAATGGTGAGCTTCGCCGGCGCGGCGAGGACGGTAACGACTTCCGCTGCGTGTATGGCAATGAGGCTAAGCGGCTTATGCGTGAGGTGCATTCCGGTGTTTGTGGTTCTCATCAGGCTGGACCCAAGATGCGTTGGTTAATCCGCCGCCACGGTTACTACTGGCCTACTATTCTCAAAGATTGTATTACTTTTGCCAAAGGATGCCAGGATTGCCAGGCTCATGGACCAGTGCAACACATTCCAAACATTCCGTTACAGCCGATCATCAAACCCTGGCCATGTCGAGGTTGGGCAATAGACTTCATTGGTCTCATTCACCCCCATTCCTCCGAGCAGCACAAGTTCCTTATCGTGGCCACCGATTTCTTTACCAAGTGGGTTGAGGCTGAGCCACTCAAGGTTGCTTCCGCGACCTCGGTCCGTAACTTTATTTTCAGCAACATTATCTCCCGCTTTGGTATTCCAGAGTGCATCGTGACGGACCGGGGGGCAGCTTTCATGGCGGATTCTGTAGTCACTTTCCTCACCGGTTATGGCGTCAAACTCCTGCATTCCACCCCTTATTATGCCCAGTCCAATGGTCAGGTGGAGGCGAGCAACAAAGTTATCCTCGGCATCTTGCGCAAGATGCTAAAGTTGAACCTCCGCGTTTGGCATCTAGAACTTCACCATACTTTGTGGGCCTACCGTACCTCCAAGCGCGGTCCGACCGATACCACCCCTTATGCTCTCATGTTTGGCCATGATGCCGTCCTTTCCCTGGAGGTCCACGTCGCCTCGCTTCGTGTCCAAGAACAACACCAGTTGCTCGGTGACGATTACGTCCAGGCAATGTGGCAGGAGCTTGAAGACCTTGACGAACATCGCATCACTGCTTTCAACAATCTCATCCTCGAGAAGCAACGTGTTGAGCGGTCTTATGATAAAATCACTCAAGGTCGGAGCTATGCCGAAGGCCAAACGGTATGGCGTGATGTACTCCCCCTTGGGGAGAAAACCGACGGCCGCGGGAAATGGTCCGCACGGTGGGAGGGACCCTTTATTATTCATCGCATATTACCTAAGGGGTCATACCATTTGCGTTTGGGAACGCGCAGATCGGTTCGCTCCATCCTAACCCTATTAATGGTCGTTTCTTAAAACGCCATATCGCTAGTGTTTGGGAACGCGCAGACCCTCCTCCCCCCTCTGATCCCGCGACCACTGTCATTAGTGTAACGCGCCGTCGCGCTTACGCTCCATCACCTCACACTAGGGGGCAACACCTGGAAGAAGCATGCAATTAGTTTTCAAAACGTGCATGGTCTAACTAACAGACCAGTACAAGATTGGGGCATGTTCCAGAGGCCCTAAATATTTAGAAAAAATTAAATTCAAGTGTTCTTCAAAACATCAGTTTCTCCCTTTGTAAACGTGCGTGGTCTAACTAATAGACCAGTACAAGATTGGGGCCTATTCCAGAGGCCCTAAATAAAAACAACTTCATTCAAGTATTTCTCAGTTCGCCGACTTTGTTTGGTTGTCTCTCATTGGTTCGCACTGGGAGGGGCAGCGAGGTACTTGGCCATTGTCATTCCTTGTTTATCACCAAGTTGATTCGCCATTGCTAAGATTTCGCGAAGAACCTTTTTTGGAATGTAGTCAAGTCAAACGTCCGCTCTAGATACATCCATGCGAGCTACATTCGCTCGCCGTATGAGCAATGTAGAGCAGGCGAATGCGGACTAAGAGCACACGAATGCAAAAGTGGAACAAGCGAATGCGAGCTAAGGGCAGGCGATTACATTCGAAGTTCAAGTCCAAGGTACCGAGGCGAGCCATAGAGCAGTTCGCTACGATTCACACTTCTTCACACTCCTGTTATGTATGACCCGAGCTAATACTATTGACTTTGGAGCAACATGAACCTTTGGAGTAACATGAACATAAACCTCTTCAGTCATTCTCGACATTTCATAACTTCGAGGCAATGTTTACGCCTGAATTAATATTTTACTGGACAGTAAATGTTTATGTAAATATTAATTATTTCTTGGACCATGTCATACCGGCGAGATGAAGTTTCTCTAAGTTTACAAGTGATAGCTCGTCAGTGAGACCACGCGAGCCAAGTTAGACTTTGCGCGGAACGAACTGCATGCGAACTTGACTTCACTTAGCTCGCACGCGAAATGGACATAGGCGGACTACGTAGTTCGCGTGGGAACACTTAGCTTGCACGCGGAATGCCTTCGCGCGAAATTACTATTCAACACTCCGCGAGGCGAGGCGAGATTGTCAGTCCGCATAGGCGAGGCGAGATTGACTCTCCGCGTAGGCGAAGCGAGGCGAGCTGGCGAACTAGCTCGCGTAGAAGACTTCGCGAGGAAGCGACATGCGGAGTCCGCGCACACCATTACAAACGTTGAAGACTTTTACAAGTCTTTGACATGCTTCGGGCCAACCCCTGTGGCCCATTAAATATAAAAAGCCCTTCTAAGGCTCGCGAGCTGCAATAACCCGCGAAATGGACGCGAGCTACAGAAGCACGTGAGATAGCACCTTGTAGCAGCCCGCGAGATGAGGATGCTCCTAATTCCAGTTCGCATAGGAGTCTACAGTTGGCAGCGCAGAAGCAATGCCCTATGCGCGGAATGAATTGTGCGAACTGGGCATGTGTCACCAATTGGTTGGTTCGCATGGACTGAACAGTGTCCTTGTGCGAATAGGGTTTCAGAGTCCGACTTGGATTCTAATCACTTTTCTTCTGCCGCAAGTCGAACTATTATATAAAGGGGCTCGAACCCTAACAGAAAGCTCTCTCGACAACTCTCAAATCCATACAAACAACAAACAAACACAACTGAAACCCAGTTCCCTTCGAGCCCCTCGAAAACCTAACCCTAAGCGCCGCCGCCTAGGTCTTTCTCTAGAGCTCTCCGGACTCTGCATCCCTGTTTTTCTCTGAACTCCCTGTGATTGCTCTGCTCGCGCCGCCGTGAGTATCGACTCGCTTGTGCTCGTAAATCCTCCTCAGAGGTGGTACCTGTAACCCCTTTCTGCCTGATCAAGAAGTCAAGCGCACCCCCCATCAACCTTTTCCTCGTCCGCGAGGTGGCACGCCCGCAACACTCCCCTCTCTTTGTCTGCTAGAAACCTCTGCTCCGCGCGCTGAGGATCGTGGCCAAAACAGATAGTTCTGAATTTTTCGTTGTTGAGTATATGTTTAATTATGACGTCAACATTAATGAATATCTCAATGAACTAAGGCTATGTTTGGTTCATGGAATGAAGACTTTGCCAAGGAAACTCATTTTTTTCCTTTGTTTGGAACCCAAAAGAAAAAGGGTGGGAAAAGAAAGTATTTCCCATGCCTAAGGAATGTAAGGAAAATGCTTCCCTCTGCCTACCCCCAAAGAATCTTGTTCCCAGCCACATTCCTACCATTATTACGATATTTTTTTTTACCAAATTATCCATATGTCTTTTGAAACTGTGTGTCAACATGGCCCCGGACTGAGCTCGCGACCGAGAGCGATGAACTGTTGACCCATAAGAAGTCCGTCTGCGGTGGCTTTTCGACGGTGAACCAAAAGAAATAGGACCTTCTCGACATCACCAACACATCCATGGCCTTGGTTTCTCCGATCGATGGACGTAGAAGGAGAACCGACGTCGAAAAGTTTTGAAGCTTCTGCCGATTTCTGCGTTTCTTGGCAACTTGTTTGGGTTGCTTATGGCTTGCCATGTGGTGGTCTTCGAATCATCAATCTCAGTTGGGTTTGGATGGAATTTAGAAAGATGGTTCAAACACAGCTTATGAAATGAGAATTTTCAAAGGTGAATATCTCAAATTAAAGGTATATTATGTGAAAATTGTAGTAGTTGGGTGTTTATTGATGGATATGACTGAGATTAAAATTCTTAATTATGTATTGATTTATGGATTTTAGTAAGTTGGGTGTTTATTGATGGATATGGCTGAGATTAAAATTCTTGAATTGTAGTAGTTGGGTGTTTATTGATGGATATTGCTGAGATTGATTATGTATTGATTTCTGGATTTCAGTTGATTGTGATGAAGTGGGTTTGTGCCTACTGTGGTTTTGTATTTGAGAATGGATTGTGGTGGAAAGACATAATTAGAAGGTGCTTGATTATTGATTTTGTCAAATTGGTTTAGCTGTGGTTGGTTGAGTTCAAGAATTTGTATTCGCAAGTTGTATGGATGTTGAATTTTGAACGGATAAATTTCGACTGTTTTCCTTATTTTGCCAAACATTAGATCGGGGGATGCAATTTCCCATGGTCACGGAAAATTCAAGAAATTTTTCCTTTCCTTTTATTTACGTGAACCGAACGAGGCTAAGAGAAATTGCTACCTACTTGAAATCCGAATTTGACATAAAAGATCTTCGAAATATAAGGTTTTGTCTGGTATGGAACGTGAGCAGTTGGATCTTGATTCATCAATCAACTTATACCCATAAGGTCATCTCCAGTAAGGAGGGTCAAATGAGCTCTATGACCCTAATTCTAAAAAAATGGGCTCCAATAATAAAGGGCTAGAGAGCAAGAGGGGTGGATGTGAGTGGAGATGTCCAAATTTGGCCCTCAAGGTGACCCTAGAGCTCTTCTTTAGGACCCACAAAAATCATGCAGCAATTCAAATGGTGGCAAACCTCACGTGATGTTGTTTTCTGAAAACAAAATCCAATGGCCCATAGACCATGACCATTGAGATCCAACGGTGAAGAATTATATAGCTTAATTATACTTTTTTTTAATGTTTTCAACGGAAACATTTGTACAAAAAAAAAAAAAAGATTAGTTTTTTAATGTACACCTTGTTCCTTTCATTAAAAAAAATAACTTAAAAAATTATTTTCACCCCAAAAATTAATTTTTGATATAAATTAAATGGTTATTATAATAAACTAAATCATAAGTTTCAAAAATATAATGAAAAACTATAAAATATTTGAAAGGGCTAAATATAACCCTCCCTTGTTAGAGATGATTCAACATCTCATGAATAAATTATATTATTTAAGAGGGCTAAATTTTAACCCTAACCCCAATATAGGCTCTACTTACTGGAGATGGTCTAAGATGCTCATGCGTTTTAATGTGGATAAAGTTTGTCCTTTAAACACACATGATTGGTCGCGGATGTGATTTAAAGAAAAACTTGTCTTCTCAAGAATGATAACGAAAAAAATTTGGATGCATAAATATCATACCTAAATGCAATAGGCGGATTATTGTACCTAGTTGAATGCATGATATCAGATATCTTATTTGTTGTGAACTTGTTAGCTATATTAGCTATGTACCAACAAAACGTCATTAGACTAGTGTAAGTACCATTTTTTGTTACTTAAAAGGTATGATTGATACATGCAAGTTATATCAAGAGAAGAAAATTTGATATATGCAGGAAAGAGGTTGAAACAGAAGAAAATTTGATATATCCAGACATGATACCAGATATCTCATTTGTTGTGAACTTGTTAGCTATATTAGCTATGTACCAACGAAACGTCATTAGACTAGTGTAAGTACTATTTTTTGTTACTTGAAAAGTATGATTGATATATGCATGTTATATCAAGAGAAGAAAATTTGATATATGCAGGAAAAAGGGTGTAACAGAAGAAAATTTGATATATCCAGGCCAAAAGGTGAAAGAGAAGAAAATTTGATATATGTAGGAAAGTGAAGAAAAATGTCAGGAATTTCAAACTAAAACTCAGGCACCAATACAACTAAAAGTATTGCCAAAAACATAAAACACAACTAAAACCCAGAAACCAATACAAAATAAGGCTGGAAATAGGAAAACCACAGAAAATGAATCTGCTAATGAAGGTTACAGATTCGGTCAAGAGGAAGAAACCTATAATATCGTAGCCGCTCATGGTTATTTTGGCCGATTGATCTTCCAATATGCTAGTTTCAACAATTCTCGTTCTTTACACTTCTTCTTAGCTGCTTGGCCTGTAGTAGGTATCTGGTTCACCGCTTTAGGTATCCGCATTATCATTATATATAATTATATATAATATAGATAATTCTTATTTCAAAACATCTTATATACAATCTTAAATTAAAAAATATAAGACCACATAACTAAACGTTTTTTTATTGTTGTGTTTGATCCACAATTAATCCTACGGATTCATCAATTTCAAAACTTAAGCATGAGTAGGCCTGTAAAATGGTCTTTCTAAAGAAAGATAAAAAAGAAGGCAAGTGAAATGGTCAAGGATGTCTCTTAAGATGAGCAAGTCATCCATAACAAAAGGTCCAACCCAGGTCATTTACACAAAAACAAAGTGTGTAATTATTCAAAAAAAAAAAAAAAAACAAAGTGTGTAAATGAATTAAAATTAATTACAAACAATTAATGACTAGACCACCAAACAAAAGCGGTAACTGTTCATTTGTTTGACAATATCAATCCTTGCAGTCCTGAATATATGATGAACGACGTTGTTAAAATTTTCGTAAGCATTTTGGACTCAGTTGACCTATGCATATTATGAGAAAAAAGATTTAAATCTGTATGCTTAAAACTTTACATAAGTCATATCAAATTGAAAAAAAAATCGAAAACTATAATAATTGTGGTTGAAAGTGGAGACCTAATGATTTGTAAAGCTTTAGTATCTCTGTTGCGGTCGCGTATAACAACTCTAAACATACGAAATATGGATGTTTGAGATTTTAAAAACTAGGACAAAAGCTAAAGCAATTATGTGCAATTTGGATTTAGTCCACCTCACATTCTCTTTTAGGTGTTCATCAACTCATTCTCCCATAACACATCATTCTCTCTCGTTATAAATGTCTTTTAAGTACATATTAAGGATGTTGCTTCCTATTGTCAGTCTATTTTCTATTCTTGTTTCACTTATTGTATTCGAATATTGAACGATTACCTTAATAATCATAGTGCAAGCCATGAATTAGAAAATGTAATGTCACGCCCCAATTTTCGAATGGAATTTTCAAAAATTTTGGCATGATCTAACTTAAAATATTAACATCCCAACCTGTTGTCAACAACTATAACAACAACAACAACAACAAAACTCAATTACAGAATAGAAATTTCCACAAGATCTATCACTGAATTAAGATTACACTTTCTTGTTTACATAATGTGCAAAACAAGAACATGAGAACAATCTCATGACTTAAATACTGTCTATTCAAGACTAAAACTATACAGAGTCTGATAAAAGAAAGGAGAACCCTGCCAATACGCCTCCTTCTCACCCCTGCCGATCCTCACCTGCAGGTCTAATCCCTACACCAAGAAATGGTGCACCGGGATTATAGAATAACAAACCTTGTAAGCTAAAAAGCCCGTATGAGTAAACTAAAAAATATACTCCACATTTAACACATCCAACATACCAAAAAGTGAAATTCGATCAATAATTAAAAACCACACATTAACAACACCCTAGGAACTACAAGGGCTAGCTAACTCAGCAGTCAAGGTCTCTACCCTGCCCGGACGTGCTCCCACGTGCCGCCATAGGCGGCGGCGAGTGAGCCTCAAACTCCACCACCAACCTCAAAATCTACAAAAACTCCCAACAACAACCTTAAAGAGCAAAGTAAAATGAACACTTTGTATACCTGAGGCTAAGCTCGGTTCAGCCTTGAACCGCTCCCGACAGCCTCCGCAAACTCTGTCCCCAAATCTGCAAGCTAGTACTCCAAATCTCAAACTTGGATCCCAAGAGGAGCATAAACAACTCTAGAGGAAGGGAGAGGACGAGACTCACCCAACTTTGGCCTAAACAAGCCGTCGGAACTAAGAAATTCCGGCAAAAATCTCCACAGCTCCTCCGCCTGGCGGCGGCATCTAGGCAGCGAGGCGGTGGGTGGCGCTGCCCTAGGAAGGAAGAGAGTGTCAGTGTGCACCGAACAAGACCGGTGGCGGTCGAAACAACAGCCGGACAGCCGACCTAAGCTTCGAATCGCGTGAAGCTTCTCCGGCCTGGCGGCTTGTCTCCGGCCTGCGACGCCGTAGGTGGAAGAGGGTGGCCGAGCAAGTCGAACTGGACCAACGGCGACCTACCCGGCGGCGAGATGGTGGGCTTCCGATCGGCAGGAAATCCGGCGTCCGTGAGGCGTCGGGTGCTCGGGATAGGAGAGAGAGAGAGCTGCACGGGTTTAGTGAAGAAAATAGGTTTCCACAAATTAAAAATCCCCAACTTTCCTATTATACACTTTCCAAACCCGGAAACTAACTTCCTATGACCATAACTTCTTCATCTGACGTCTGTTTCATGCGTGCCGCATGTCTACGAACTCGTATTGACGAGCTCTACAACTTTCATGAAGGAAGTTTTCGAAGATAACTTACGGAAAATAAAGTCAACTATTTGGTCTTTTAAACGTCAAAGTACCTTGAAATAAACTCCAAACTTCCACTTCGCAAAACCAATAAGAATTTCCATAAATTTTCCTTCATTAAAAAGAGAATAATACAAGGAAAATGGTATGAAAATCTAGGGTATTAAAATCTACCCCACTTAAAGGAATTTCGCCCCGAAATTCACAATTCTAACCCAAAAACAAGCTAGGATACAATGCTCTCATGTCTGACTCTAACTCCCAAGATGCATCGCCCTCGTCATGGTGACTCCAACACACCTTAACCAAATCGACTTCCTTCCTTCGAAGCCTTGGTTGATCTATCTAAGATTCGAACCAATTCAACAACAAAGGTTGCATCCGCATTCACCTTGATAGTTCCAAAATCAATCACATGTGATGCATCTGGAACATACTTCCTCAATAAGGACACATGAAACACATTGTGTACCCTAGACATGATAGGAGGTAAGGCAAGCCGATAAGCCAAATCTCCTACTCTTTCCAAAATCTCAAAAGGCCCTACATACTTTGGAGCCAACTTCCCCTTCTTGCCAAATCTCACCACCCCTTTCATAGGAGAGACCTTCAAGAACACATGGTCCCCAACATCAAACTCTACTTGCCTCCTCTTCAAGTCGGCATAGCTCTTTTGCCTGCTTTGCGCCGTTCGGATCCTATCTCGGATAGTAGAGACCTTCTCAGTCGTCTCTTGCACAATATCAGGACCCAACAACTCACTATCACCCGCCTCCGCCCAACATACTAGAGATCTACACGGCCTTCCATAGAGTGCCTCATATGGTGCCATGCCGATACTAGAGTGATAACTATTGTTGTAGGCAAACTCAATCAGTTGGAGGTGATCCTCCCAACTTCCCTTAAAGTCCATGACACAAGCCCTCAGCATATCTTCTAACACCTGATTCACCCGCTCAGTCTGCCCATCAGTCTGAGGGTGAAATGCTGTACTCATGTCTAAGGTAGTACCCATGGCTTTCTGAAAACCACCCCAAAACTTTGAAGTGAATCGAGGGTCTCGATCGAAAACAATCGAAGTAGGCACTCCATGAAGTCTCACTATTTCCTTCACATACAACTTGCACAAGGCATCAACCGTGTATGTCATCGACACGGGAAGGAAATGTGCTGACTTTGTCAATCGGTCAACAATGACCCAAATAGCATCATGTCCAAACTTGGACTTAGGCAGTCCAGTCACAAAGTCCATAGAGATCTGCTCCCACTTCCAAGTAGGAATAGGTAATGGCTTCAATATACCTCCAGGCCTCTAATGCTCCGCCTTCACCTGCTGACAAGTGAGGCACTTGGAAACATACTCTGCTACATTCTTCTTCATCCCATTCCACCAGAAATGCCTACGCAAATCTTTATACATCTTGGTGCTCCCTGGGTGCACCGTATAACGAGAACGATGTGGCTCCCAAAGAATCTCCCCTTTAAGATCCCTACTATCTGGGACACACAGTCTCAATCTATACCTCAAACCACCATCCAATCCAACCGACCACTCCGAAGGACAATCATCCAATAAATCCACCAATAACTCCGCCAACGTTGCACGTGAGAACTCGTCATGTGCTTGGCCTTGGATGATCCTGAAAATCAAGGTGGGTTGCACAGAGGCGCTTCTAAGGAAGATCCCCTGCTCCTTGGCTGATGGCAGAATGCCAAACTCAGATGCAGTCTCCAACATGAGTCACTCCTGCACCATGATAAAGGCGACTATACCCCTAGGCTTCCTGCTCAATGCATCCGCCACCACATTGGCTTTCCCAGGGTGATACTCCAAAGTGAAGTCATAGTCCTTAAGGAGCTCCATCCACCTCCTTTGCCTCATGTTCAAATCTTTTTGAGAGAATAAATACTTCAAACTCTTATGATCAGAAAAGAGTTCGAACTTCTCTCCATACAACTAATGCCTCCAAATCTTCAAGGCAAATACTACTGCAGCTAGCTCTAGGTCATGAGTGGGATAATTCTTCTCATGAACCTTCAACTGCCTAGAACCATAGGCCACAACACCACCAAGCTGCATCAACACACAGCCCAAACCCCGATGAGATGCATCGCTATAGACAACATAGCCCACACCACTAATAGGAATGACCAACACCGGGGCTGTAGTCAACCTAATCTTCAACTCCTCAAATGCCTTCTCACACTCATTGGTCCACACAAACTTGACATTCTTCTTTGTCAACTTGGTCAAAGAAGAGGCAATACTAGAAAATCCCTTAATAAATCTCCGGTAGTATCCTGCCAACCCAAGGAAACTACAGATCTCCATAAGAGTAGTGGGACGACTCCAATTCAACACAGCCTCTACCTTAGAAATGCAACAGGTGCATTGGTCAGACCAAATGGCATAACAACAAACTCATAATGGCCATATCTCATCCTGAAAGCGGTCTTCGGAATATCCTCCTCCTTCACCCTCAACTGGTGATAACCGGACCTCAGGTCAATCTTAGAGAATACCGTTGTTTTGGCCACGATCCTCAGCGCGCGGAGCAGAGGTTTCTAGCAGACAAAGAGAGGGGAGTGTTGCGGGCGTGCCACCTCGCGGACGAGGAAAAGTTGATGGGGGGTGCGCTTGACTTCTTGATCAGGCAAAGGGGGGTCACAGGTGCCACCTCAGAGGAGGATTTACGAGCACAAGCGAGCCGATACTCACGGCGGCGCGAGCAGAGCAATCACAGGGAGTTCAGAGAGAAACGGGGATGCAGAGTCCGGAGAGCTCTAGAGAAAGACCTAGGCGGCGGCGCTTAGGGTTAGGGTTTCGAGGAAGGCTCGAAGGGTAACTGGGTTTCAGTTGTGTTTGTTTGTTGTTTGTATTGATTTGAGAGTTGTTGAGAGAGACTCCTTTGAGAGTGTTCGAACCCTTTATATAGTGGAGCTTGACCTGCGGCAGAAGAGAGAGATAATCCTACTTCAAGTTGCATTCGGAAACCCTAATAGCATAAGGATACTGTTTCGTCCATGCAGACCAACCTATTGGTGACACCTGCCCAGTTTGCACACTTCATTCCGCGCATAGAGCATTGCTTCTGCGCTGCCAACTGTAGACTCCTATGCGAACTGGAATTAGGAGCATCCTCATCTCGCGGGCTGCTACAGGGTGCTATCTTGCGTCCATTTCGCGGGCTATTGCAGCTCGCGAGCCTTAGAAGGGCTTTTTATATTTAATGGGCCACAGGGGTTGGCCCGAAGCATGTCAAAGACTTGTAAAAGTCTTCAATGTTTGTCGTGGTGCGCGCGGACTCCGCATGTCGCTTCCTCGCGAAGTCTTCTACGCGAGCTAGTTCGCCAGCTCGCCTCGCTTCGCCTACGCGAAGAGTCAATCTCGCCTCGCCTATGCGGACTGACAATCTCGCCTCGCCTATGCGGACTGACAATCTCGCCTCGCCTCACGGACTGACAATCTCGCCTCGCCTAGCGGACTGACAATCTCGCCTCGCCTCGCGGAGTGTTGAATAGTAATTCCGCGCGAAGGTATTCCGCGCGTGAGCTAAGTGTTCCACGCGAACTGCGTAGTCCGCCTATGTCCATTCCGCGTGCGAGCTAAGTGAAGTCAAGTTCGCATGCAGTTCGTTCCGCGCGAGGTCTAACTTGGCTCGCGTGGTCTCACTGGCGAGCTATCACTTGTAAACTTAGAGAAACTCCATCTCGCCGGTATGACATGGTCCAAGAAATAATTAATATTTACATAGACATTTACTGTCCAGTAAAATATTAATTCAGGCGTAAACATTGCCCCCTAGCCTCGAAGTTATGAAATGTCAAGAATGACTGAAGAGGTTTATGTTCATGTTGCTCCAAAGGTTCATGTTGCTCCGAAGCCAATAGTATTAGCTCGGGTCATACATAAAAGGAGTGTGAAGAAGTGTGAATCGTAGCGAACTGCTCTATGGCTCGCCTCGGTACCTTGGACTTGAACTTCGAATGTAATCGCCTGCCCTTAGCTCGCATTCGCTTGTTCCACTTTTGCATTCGTGTGCTCTTAGTCCGCATTCGCCTGCTCCACTTAGAAGACATAGTACATGGCACATACGCGAGTTCTTGGCGATAGCGGACCAATCATGGAAAGATAATGGCCATGTATTTCGCTGCCCCCTAGTGCGAACCAGTAAGAGACAAACAAAAAGTTGAAAAATTTTAAGAGGCCATGCATTTCGCTGCCCCCCAGTATATACTTCGCTGCCCCCCAGTGCGAACCAAAGAGAAGCACACAAATGAGTCAGCGAACGGTCGCGTGAAAATGGCGAACCAACCTTCGAAATTTGGAGGCCACATGGACTGGCCTAAATAATGACTAAGATACTTGAAAAAGGTCTAAAGTCTGAAATTTCTGGAACACGATCTGCCAATGTGCCCCCCAGTTTTGATGTCTGCTCGCCGAAGCTTCTTGAGAAGAATGAAGGACATCAAAACTTTAGCATGCTCCACAGGGAAGGAGTTGTGGTACCGATGCCCCCCAGTGAGGAAAGCATGTTTCAAGGTCTTGAAAACACATTGAAAATGCACAATGCAAATCCGCGCGTATCCTGACTTGTCTGCATTCAAACTGCCATAACTCTCTCCAGGAATGGCGAAATGACAAGCCGTAAAATCCTCTGGAAAGTAGACATCCAGGGCTTTCGGTCGATATAAGGCGAGCCGGCTAGTGCTTCCTGGATCATTCGAATGGAGTCCGTGAAGTTGACTGTCTGGTAGTGGCTGGTGCAACTTTCAGAATTGCAATCTAGTTGTATTGCCTCTCTGACTTGACTTCGCTGGCAGTAACTCGAAGGCATGTGGAATGGCTGTTGTTGTCAAGCCTCAGGGATAGGCTCCGATGTAAAGTTCAAGCCTGTCAGAGGCAAGAACATTGTCTTGCATTTCAGCAAGACCAAGGATCTTTTTTTGGGTTTTCTGCTATTTGATTTTTTTTGTATTTTCTTTTTTCAATGCGAGAAAGAAAGAAATTGAAAGAAGCGGAAGTAAAAACTGAAGGAAAGCTAGGAACAAAGAAAAGGGGGTATCATATCTTGATTAGGTACCCTTCGTTAGGCCACGGGGGAGGCCTCCCACGCTTCACTCCGAGCCTCGATGCCGTTGTGTTCTCGGCATGAGACTTCTTGTGTTGTGAAGCTTCAAGTGTGGAGTTGAGATGTTGCGCGCCAACAAATTTGAAGCTTGAATGAGGCAGCTCGTAGGGAAGGCGAGCTACGCAGCACAATGACTGGTTCGCAGGGAAGCTATGCAACCGTCCAGCAGCTAGGTCGAATTGATCACATCCAGTAGCTTCTTGACTACTACCTTCTTTGATAAAGCAAAAGACCCCTTCGCATAGGACAAATTGGGCATATTCGGGTTTTCCTTGGCCAGTATGATCATCCTCTTGGTGAGGACGTCTGAGGACGCGGGTTTGCCCCCCATGTGTTTGACTTGTGTCCACATATTCATCCCACACAAGAAGATTGGTCCCTGGGCCACCTTGTATGCGACTTTGTGATTCGCCACCAGTGTTTGACCCGCTCTCTTTTTCTGAGGTGAACTGTTTTGTCCTACCTTCAAGCTTATCTTTCTGGGGACTACCGTCGGTTTTTGAGATAAAGTCATTATCCGAAGTTCCGCCAGCCTCAACCTCAGGCTCCTTGTCATTGATCGACA
Source organism: Fragaria iinumae (assembly GCA_009720345.1). NCBI lineage: Eukaryota > Viridiplantae > Streptophyta > Magnoliopsida > Rosales > Rosaceae > Fragaria > Fragaria iinumae. Next base: position 1,548,701 of record CM019123.1, read on the forward strand.
AAGTAGCTTCTCCCTTGGACGTAGGTCCGTCCAAAGGAAAATCTTCACCAACCGTAGGCTTTACATTATGGCATTGTAAAGCCTTTTCATATCCTTCAGCAGCCGCTCGTGTATCTAGTTGCTTGCGGCAGGCTGCCCACAGTTCGTCAGATCTGCACCGCTCCACTTTCACAGTTTCATTTCGCTTGTCTTGACTTGAGGCAGCGTCTTGATCACGTCTAGTAATTGGGCAAAGCTTGAGTTGATCATGCCCTTGATCATGGTGGTTAACTAAAGAAGGCAGACGAACTCTGCCTTGCCCCCCATACAGCTGACCTGTATCCACATATACATCTCGCATGAGGAAGCTCGTTACTTAGAAGTTGTGGTTCACCATCATGCGAAGTTGTGGTTCATCATCAGTGTGTGAACCAATTTCGTCTTCTAAGGTGGACTGTTTTGTCCTATCTTCAACCTTATCTTCATGGGGAAGGACGTCAGTCTTTGAGATAGGATTATTATCCAAAATCTCGCCGGCCTCTACCTCAGGTTCTTCATCACCGATTGACATGATGATTTCTTCTTTGGACATGGGTTTGTCCAAAGGAAAATCTTCGCCAGTAGATTGGCTGCCAGGCAGTTCAATCTTTTTGGCAAGGACATGCTCATTGAAGTCCTCATTGGGTACGGCGAGGTTGTGCTGGTCTGCTTCCCAAAGGGTTTTGTCCCTTTTGACCTGTTCAGCAAGGCCGTCGACCTTATCAGCAAGGTCGGTGAGGCTTTGTTGAATGGCGGAGCTTCGGGTTGTCAAACCCTGGGTTTGGGTTGTCAAACTCTGGGTTTGGTTTGTCAAACTCTGGATCTGCCCCGTGAGTTGTGTGAACATCTGGAAGATTTGCTCCATAGACGGAGCAGAGTCTGTATCTTGGGTCGGCTGAGAGCCTACCATGATGGTCTCGCTTCCCTATGGTGAATCGCTTGTACTCCCTGTCCCACTGGGTGTGCCAATGTTTTGGCCCCGATCCTCAGCACGCGGAGCAGAGGTTTCTAGCAGACAAAGAAAGGGGAGTGTTGCGGGCGTGCCACCTCGCGGACGAGGAAAAGTTGATGGGGGGTGCGCTTGACTTCTTGATCAGGCAAAGGGAGGTCACAGGTGCCACCTCAGAGGAGGATTTACGAGCACAAGCGAGCCGATACTCACGGCGGCGCGAGTAGAGCAATCACAGGGAGTTCAGAGAGAAACGGGGATGCAGAGTCCGGAGAGCTCTAGAGAAAGACCTAGGCGGCGGCGCTTAGGGTTAGGGTTTCGAGGAAGGCTCGAAGGGTAACTGGGTTTCAGTTGTGTTTGTTTGTTGTTTGTATTGATTTGAGAGTTGTTGAGAGAGACTCCTTTGAGAGTGTTCGAACCCTTTATATAGTGGAGCTTGACTTGCGGCAGAAGAGAGAGATAATCCTACTTAAAGTTGCATTCGGAAACCCTAATAGCATAAGGATATTGTTTCGTCCATGCAGACCAACCTATTGGTGACACCTGCCCAGTTCGCACACTTCATTCCGCGCATAGAGCATTGCTTCTGCGCTGCCAACTGTAGATTCCTATGCGAACTGGAATTAGGAGCATCCTCATCTCGCGGGCTGCTACAGGGTGCTATCTCACGTGCTTCTGTAGCTCGCGTCCATTTCGCGGGCTATTGCAGCTTGCGAGCCTTAGAAGGGCTTTTTATATTTAATGGGCCACAGGGGTTGGCCCGAAGCATGTCAAAGACTTGTAAAAGTCTTCAACATTTGTCGTGGTGCGCGCGGACTCCACATGTCACTTCCTCGCGAAGTCTTCTACGTGAGCTAGTTCGCCAGCTCGCCTCGCTTCGCCTACGCGGAGAGTCAATCTCGCCTCGCCTATGCGGACTGACAATCTCGCCTCGCCTCGCGGACTGACAATCTCGCCTCGCCTCGCGGAGTGTTAAATAGTAATTCCGCGCGAAGGCATTCCGCGCGCGAGCTAAGTGTTCCACGCGAACTGCGTAGTCCGCCTATGTCCATTCCGCGTGCGAGCTAAGTGAAGTCAAGTTCGCATGCAGTTCGTTCCGCGTGAAGTCTAACTTGGCTCGCGTGGTCTCACTGGCGAGCTATCACTTGTAAACTTAGAGAAACTCCATCTCGCCGGTATGACATGGTCCAAGAAATAATTAATATTTACATAGACATTTACTGTCCAGTAAAATATTAATTCAGGCGTAAACAACCGTAGCACCTCTAAGCTGATCAAACAAATCATCAATCCTAGGCAAGGGATACCTATTCTTGATGGTCACCTTGTTCAACTCTCGGTAATCCACACACAACCAGAGTGTATCATCCTTCTTCCTCACAAACAACACTGGTGCACCCCAAGGCGAGGTGCTAGGTCTAATGAATCCCTGCTCAAGAAGACCCTCAATCTGAATCTTTAACTCCTGAAGTTTAGTTCCCCCCATCTGATAAGGAGTCTTTGATACCGATGAAGTACCCGGTACCACATCTATAGAAAACTCCACTACCCTCTTAGGAGGTAATCCCTGAATCTCCTGAAACACATCACTAAACTCAGAGACTACTGCAATATCCGCAATACCCACGGTACTACCGACAACCTCAATGTGAGCTAACACTCCTTCCCACATGGCCGTGTCCGACCTATGACAACGATAGCGAAAGCTCTGCTGTCCAGGAACGTGAAATGACACCACCATATCAAAACAGTCAATCACAGCATGGTTTGACCTTAGCCAATCCACTCCCAAAATCACATCATAAGAGCGGTCTGGAATCACAATCAGGGATGCAAGGAACTCTCTCCCACTAATCACTAAAGGGCAAGCACCACACAAAGTGCCTAGCTCGATAGAAACACCGAGAGGCGATGAAACACACAAAGATCTAGTAAGCGGTGTCGGAGTCAAGCCTAATGCCCTCACCACCAAGCTAGATATGAAGGAATGGGTTGCCCCCGTATCAAACAAAACTGTAGCAAGCAGATCATAAACAAGAATGGTACCTTCCACACCTGCACCACGCTGACCAATGGCATAGACTCTGGCTGGTGCTGGAAGTAACGGCCTCTGCTGATTTCCCTGCCCTCCAGCCTGAGGTCGGGTGCAATCCCTAGCAAAATGGCCTGCTTGCCCACAAGTGAAGCATCCCTGCCTCCTGGGCTTCGTGCATGCCGAAGAGAAGTGGCCCAGCTCACCACAGTTGAAACACTTCAGGGGTGCTGCCTGCCTAATAGGTGGAGCCCTAATAGGTGCAGCTGCTGCTCTAGCTGGAGCCAGCTGATGAGTCCGCTGCCTCTTCCCAAAACCACCTCTGTGGTACCCTGCACTGCTACCCCCTGCCAGGGCCTTGCCCTTCCCTTGAACATCTCTCTACCTCTCTGTCTCATGAATGGCCTCTTCCTGCTCAACTGCAAGGGCACTCTCCACCGCTTCTGCTAGAGTAGCAAACCGGTGCGAAGTCACCAACTTCCGGAGTTCATGCCGCAAACCCCGAATGAACTTCCGTACCAAATCTACTGCATCCATTCTCTAGCGAAACGATACAGCTGAGAAAACCGGGCCTCATAATCCCTGACACTCATCAAGCCCTGTACCAAAGCTATGAACTCAAGCTCCAACTGTTCCCTCACTGTATCAGGAAAATACTTCTCCCGAAAGAGCTGAACAAACCCCTCCCAAGTCAAGGTGGTCACATCTCGAGATCTCTCTACCCCACTCCACCATACCCGCGCCTCATCCTTGAGAAGAAACGTAGCAATACGCATCTTCTCAATCTCTGTACAAGTGATCATGGTGAAGTATGTCTCGATGCCCTCTATCCAATGATTAGCTACGAGGTAGTCTGTACCTCCAAGAAAGGAGGGTGCTCCTAACCTGATGATACCCTGAGCCAGCCTAGCCAGACGTAGACCATCATCCACCACAACTGACACTGGCATCTCTAACACCACTTCCTCCTCAAGGAAGTCATCCACAGGTGGAGCTCTGCCTCTGGCCCTACCTCGGCCTCTAGCTCTTTCTCGCGGATGATCCATCACCTAAGGAGCAAGTAAACCTTGGTTAACTCATGCATAAAACTTAAACCAAGTATAAGTCAAATGCGACATTTATTAACCAAGATACAAACTCAAGATGGAACGCGCAAGGATTCGAGAACCACTAACAGAGTATTCTCTACTCTGACATCCTATTGACCTAGAGGTGACACATACCCAATGACATATCAATACCGAAGAGCTTATGATGGTGATCCGTTGCAGTCGGGCCATCACTCCGAAGTATTGATTATCACCAAATATGTAAACCTACGCTCTGATACCAAACTGTCACACCCCAATTTTCGAATGGAATTTTCAAAAATTTTGGCATGATCTAACTTAAAATATTAACATCCCAACTTGTTGTCAACAACTACATAACAACAACAACAACAACAAAACTCAATTACATAATAGAAATTTCCACAAGATCTATCACTGAATTAAGATTACACTTTCTTGTTTACATAATGTGCAAAACAAGAACATGAGAACAATCTCATGACTTAAATACTGTCTATTCAAGACTAAAACTATACAGAGTCTGATAAAAGAAAGGAGAACCCTGCCAATACGCCTCCTTCTCACCCCTGCCGATCCTCACCTGCAGGTCTAATCCCTACACCAAGAAATGGTGCACCGGGATTGTAGAATAACAAACCCGGTAAGCTAAAAAGCCCGTATGAGTAAACTCAAAAATATACTCCACATTTAACACATCCAACATACCAAAAAGTGAAATTCGATCAATAATTAAAAACCACACATTAACAACACCCTAGGAACTACAAGGGCTAGCTAACTCAGCAGTCAAGGTCTCTACCCTGCCCGGACGTGCTCCCACGTGCCGCCACAGGCGGCGGCGAGTGAGCCTCAAACTCCACCACCAACCTCAAAATCTACAAAAATTCCCAACAACAACCTTAAAGAGCAAAGTAAAAGGAACACTTTGTATACCTGAGGCTAAGCTCGGTTCAGCCTTGAACCGCTCCCGACAGCCTCCGCAAACTCTGTCCCCAAATCTGCAAGCTAGTACTCCAAATCTCAAACTTGGATCCCAAGAGGAGCATAAACAACTCTAGAGGAAGGGAGAGGACGAGACTCACCCAACTTTGGCCTAAACAAGCCGTTGGAACTAAGAAATTCCGGCAAAAATCTCCACAGCTCCTCCTCCTGGCGGCGGCGTCTAGGCAGCGAGACGGTGGGTGGCGCTGCCCTAGGAAGGAAGAGAGTGTCAGTGTGCACCGAACAAGACCGGTGGCGGTCGAAACAACAGCCGGACAGCTGACCTAAGCTTCGGCGAATCGCGTGAAGCTTCTCCGGCCTGGCGGCTTGTCTCCGGCCTGCGACGCCGTAGGTGGAAGAGGGTGGCCGAGCGAGTCGAACTGGACCAACGGCGACCTACCCGGCGGCGAGATGGTGGGCTTCCGATCGGCAGGAAATCCGGCATCCGTGAGGCGTCGGGTGCTCGGGATAGGAGAGAGAGAGAGCTGCACAGGTTTAGTGAAGAAAATAGGTGTCCACAAATTAAAAATCCCCAACTTTCCTATTATACACTTTCCAAACCCGGAAACTAACTTCCTCTGACCATAACTTCTTCATCCGACGTCTGTTTCACACGTGTTGCATGTCTACGAACTCGTATTGACGAGCTCTACAACTTTCATGAAGGAAGTTTTCGAAGATAACTTACGGAAAATAAAGTCAAATTTTTGGTCTTTTAAACGTTAAAGCACCTTGAAATAAACTCTAAAATTCCACTTCGCAAAACCAATAAGAATTTCCATAAATTTTCCTTCATTAAAAAGAGAATAATACAAGGAAAATGGTATGAAAATCTAGGGTATTACATGTAAAATTCACAAGAATTAGGGTTTGACGAACATATAATCACTACTACACAAAAAGTTTCAATGACGTATGAAAAACGTCATGAAATGGTTTTTATGACTTTTTTTCAACCGTTATCTACTTCATCGTCTATACCGGAGTCATGGTTTCCATACCTTTTCAATTACGTTTGTAGAAGGTAATTAAAAATCTTTCATGGCATTTCAAATTTTCAATGACATTGCCTAAACGTCACAGAAGATTTTTCAAATGTTGTAGAAAACAAATAACAACATTTATCAATCGTCATTAAAATACATTTCATAATGTGTTCCAATCGTCATTACTCTTTTATAATTTACTACATTTATCAAACGTCATAGAAACATTTATCATGATGTTGCGATAACACCGTTGAAAAACGTTATCAAATAGTAAGAATTACAATAACGTTTATCATGAACTTAAGACGAAATTCAAAGATGAAATTCATATTCATGTTGTTCGCTTCCAACAACGTCATAGAAAGAGTATAAAATAACGTTTTTGGGCAAACGTCATTAAAGTGCTGTCATCGAAACATTTTTTGTAGTAGTTAGTAAATCACAAATTATGAAAGATATGTTGTACAATACGAACATCTTAGATTTTATAAGATTGAGATTGTGCGTCATATTATGAACCCACCCCCATCGTGTAAGGAGATATCAAAATTTTCTTAGATTAATTTCTTCTTTAATAAAATAAATTTTTTTCTTAAAAACAAATACAAACATCATACAACTTACACGAACATGACATGATTAATGAGGTTGAGAATAGAGAAGCACATATCGTATTGTCAGTCTATTTTGTATTCTTACTTCACTTATTGTATTCGAATCTTGAATGATTACCTTAATAATCATAGTGCAAGCCATGAATTAGAGAATGTAAAAGTCACAAGAATTAGGGTTTGACGAGCATATAGTCAATACTATATAAAAAGTTTCAATGACGTATGAAAAACGTCATGAAAAGGCTTTTATGACTTTTTTTAACCGTTATCTACTTCGTTGTCTATACTAGAGTCATGGTTTCCATACCTTTTCAATGGCGTTTGTAAACTGTAATAAAAAATCTTTCATGACGTTTCAAATTTTCAATGACATTGCCTAAACGTCATGAAAGATTTTTCAAATGTCGTATAAAACAATTAACAACATTTATCAATCGTCATTAAAATACATTTCATGATGTTTTCATTTATCAAACGTCATAGAAACATTTATCATGATGTTGCGATGACACGGTTGAAAAACGTTATCAAATAGTAAGAATTACAATGATGTTTATCATGAACTTAATATGAAATTCAAAGATGAAATTGATGTTCATGTTGTTTACTTCCAACAACGTCATAGAAAGAGTATAAAATAACGTTTTTGGGCAAACATCATTAAAGTGTTGTCATCGAAGCTTTTTTTTGTAGTAGTTGTAAATCACAAATTATAAAAGATAAGTTACACAATGCAAACATCTTAGATTTTTTAAGATTGAGATTGTGCGTCATATTATGAACCACTCTCATCGTGTAAGGAGAGATCAAAATTTTCTTAGCTTAATTTCTTCTTTGATACAATAAATTTTGACTTAAAAACAAATACGAACATCATACAACTTACACGAACATGACATGATTAAAGACTAATGAGGTTGAGAATAGAGAAGCACATATCTTAAAAGCACATATCGTATTGTCAATCTATTTTCCATTCTTGCTTCACTTATTGTATTCGAATCTTGAACGATTACCTTAATAATCATAGTGCAAGCCATGAATTAGAGAAAGTAAAAGTCATAAGAATTAGGGTTTGACGAACATATAGTCACTACAACACAAAAAGTTTCAATAACGTATGAAAAACGTCATGAAAGGGCTTTTATGACTTTTTTTCAACTGTTATCTACTTCGTCTTCTATACTAAAATCATGGTTTCCATACCTTTTCAATGGCGTTTATAAAATGTAATGAAAAATTTTTCATGACGTTTCAAATTTTTAATGACATTGCCTAAACGTTACAAAAGATTTTTCAAATGTCGTATAAAACAATTAACAACATTTATCAATCGTCATTAAAATACATTTCATGATGTTTTCCAATCGTCATGACTCTTTTCTAATTTACTGCATTTATCAAACGTTATAGAAACATTTATCATGATGTTGCGATGACACCATTGAAAAACGTTATCAAATAGTAAAAATTACAATGACGACGTTTATCATGAACTTAAGAAGAAATTCAAAGATGAAATTCATATTCATGTTGTTCGCTTCCAACAACGTCATATAAAGAGTATACAATGACGTTTTTGGGCAAACATCATTAAATGCTGTCATTGAAACCTTTTTTTTTTTGTAGTAGTTAGTAAATCACAAATTATGAAAGATAAGTTGCACAATGCGAGTATTTTATATTTTATAAGATTGAGATTGTGTGTTATATTATGAACCACCCCTATAGTGTAAGGAGAGATCAAAATATTCTTAGATTAATATCTTTTTTTTCTTAAAAACAAATACGAACATCATACAACTTACATAACATGACATGATTAAAGACTAATGAGGGTGAGAATAAAGAAACACATATCTTAAAAGCAAGAAGACTTAGCCTTCAAAATAAGTAAATCCCTAATTAACTTTTAAGAGTGCCCATAATATACTCAACTATGAATGTATCACAACTGAAGACAAAGCAGTTAAGAAATAAATCCATAATGTAGCAAAATATGGTAAAAAAATCTATACATCCAATCGTAGTCAGTCATAATGTAGTAAAATTTGATATATATATGTATGTGAAAGAGAAGAAAATTGTCTGATATGTCAAACTAAAACTTAGGCACTAATACAAGTTATACTCAGACACCAATACAAATAACAAATTCAATCATGTCAACATTAAATGATCAAAAATACAATTAGACCCGTCTAGACGGGATATTCTTACCCACAAAGTTCATTCCTTTCTTTTTTTCTCCAAATTATGAGCTTTGATGGCGAACTTAACCCCCAATTTTTGCATTATGTATAGGGAAACCAACTATCGTAGTTAGAGATAAACTATAAAATGATGAAGCAAATGACAGTGATGAATGTTGAACTACTCACTAATCATAACCGACTCTCACATTTAGAAGATAAAATATATAATTTCTTAATTGATTGAGTTTAGTGCTTTTATCAATTAGATGGTTTAAATTTTAGTGTACTATTCAAATAATCCTCAAACTGATAAAGTGATATACGCAAAATTTCATTGATTCATATTTATTCTCAAGTTTATGTTTCAAACATGTTTGAGTTTGCCCTTATGATATTTTTATTGAAATTTGTTCCTTTGAGTTCATTATTTCTCAATTATCCCTCTTAGCAGGTTTTAGGCGAATTAGATTTTTTTAGCAAAATAAAGATTTTACACCTTAAATTATTTTTACATTTATGTTGTTTTGTTTAAATGTTTAATTTCTTAAATAAATTTCCTTGTGTTTCTCTCGGTTTTCGTTTTAAAGACACGAGGCACTGTGACGTGCCTAAACTGAGGAGGTGCAGTTTGGGGCGTTACACTGATTCCACCATATTACTCGATAAGTCTCTAACAACACGTTTGGTAAGGGGGACTGTGGTACCCGGGCTTAGTTCCTTCAAGAGTCCTTCATTCCTCAAGCCTGGCTTATGCTATGGAAGCCTTGATCCATGTTTGGTGCAAGCAGGACTCAATCTTCTCCCTCTTCAATTTCTTCTAAACTTCCCCATCTCCAATTTCAATTACTCTGGTCAAGAATGCTCCTTAATTTGGATTCCATCAGTGGCAATTAGCAAGCATGACTTGAATCCTTCATTTGCAAGTAGGACTCATCAATTGAAATCATCATTGAGCAAACAAAATGGAAAGGCCAGTACTCAAATCATTTTCCTGCAAATACTAGAGGGATCATCAACAAACCATGACATACACATTCCATAAACTCATCAAAAAACTGAAAACGTATATTAAAGAAGCTAACTACAAAATCAGACATGAACTTGTTGATCACCACAAAATCAATACAGACGAAAATCATTCAACTTTCACCACCAAACCTACCACAGTCAAATCTTTCAACTCCCCCGTTTTCAGAATAAGAAATCAGCCACGGAATTGATCAATTCTTAGCAAAACAAGCTATACCCAGACACCAAATCTTCAATCAATCTGTAAATTAACTATAACCCATAAACAATGGCCAATAGATAATCAATCCTCAGTCGGTTTCCAGAATATACAGAAAGAAGGAGGAAGAAAGGGTTGAAGAACAGCGTGAACAACCTCTTCCCGGAAGAGAGAATGAGAAAGGAGGAGGAGAGAAATTGTTCCTGGGCAGGAGCAGTCGAGCGAAAATAGAAGAGATGAACGCGTTAGAGAGTCCGATGAAATTTGAGGGGTTTGTGTAAGAAGGTCAGCAGGAGACACGGGGACTCCGTATGCTCATTAAAATGAATCCCTGGTTCCACCAAACATGGGACAGGTCTTAATTTCTTAGATAAGTTAGTCCAATCCCCCTTAATCCCGTGTAACAAACAAACAATAAATATCATCTACTAATTCTCAAACTACGAGTAGCAATCTAGAAATCAATCTACTGTTTTTTCAAGATTTAACAATGAAGCACACATGAGATAAATCTAAAGTCGACTCTTTTTCGCTTCTTAATCTAAAGTCGACTCTTTTTCACTTCTTAATTATGAGCACCGAACCATCACATGTTGTAACGCCCTGACCCGAATTTAAAGAAATTATCAAAAAAATTTAAGTGGAAAGGAAATACCTTTAATTTACCAAAAAACACCAATCCAAAGTTCATACTAATTCTAAATAATTAACCACTCAACCATTCTTTAATGGCGCCGAATAACTTTCACGACTACAATCCAACTCAGAAACGAAAGGAAACATTCGAAGCTTACCTTGAAAAACCCTGAATTCCTACTACCCAATTTCACCTCCCCACGTTGAATTGAAGATCAAAGCTTACTGGATTTGAAGCACGGGGAGCAACACTCGGGCGGTGGTGTCGCCAGAAGAAGCCAAAAATGAGAGTGTTTACGCCTGAATTAATATTTTACTGGACAGTAAATGTCTATGTAAATATTAATTATTTCTTGGACCATGTCATACCGGCGAGATGGAGTTTCTCTAAGTTTACAAGTGATAGCTCGCCAGTGAGACCACACGAGCCAAGTTAGACTTCGCGCGGAACGAACTGCATGCGAACTTGACTTCACTTAGCTCGCACGCGGAATGGACATAGGCGGACTACGCAGTTCGCGTGGAACACTTAGCTCGCACACGGAATAACTTCGCGCGGAATTACTATTTGACACTCCGCGAGGCGAAGTGAGATTGCCAGTCCGCATAGGCGAGGCGAGATTGACTCTCCGCGTAGGCGAAACGAGGCGAGCTGGCGAACTAGCTCGCGTAGAAGACTCCGCGAGCAAGCGACATGCGGAGTCCGCGCGCACCACGACAAACGTTGAAGACTTTTACAAGTCTTTAACATGCTTCGGGCCAATCCCTATGGCCCATTAAATATAAAAAGCCCTTTTAAGGCTCGCGAGCTGTAATAGCCCGCGAAATGGACGCGAGCTACAGAAGCACGCGAGATAGCACCCTGTAGCAGCCCGCGAGATGAGGATGCTCCTAATTCCAGTTCGCATAGGAGTCTACAGTTGGCAGCGCAGAAGCAATGCCCTATGCGCGGAATGGAGTGTGCGAACTGGGCAGGTGTCACAAGATGGTTGGTTCGCATGGACTGAACAGTGTCCTCGTGCGAATAGGGTTTCAGAGTCCGACTTGGATTCTAATCACTTTTCTTCTGCCGCAAGTCGAACTATTATATAAAGGGGCTCAAACCCTAACAGAAAGCTCTCTCAACAACTCTCAAATCAATACAACAAACAAACAAACACAACTGAAACCTAGTTCCCTTCGAGCCCCTCGAAACCCTAACCCTAAGCGCCGCCGTCTAGGTCTTTCTCCAGAGCTCTCCGGACTCTGCATCCCCGTTTCTCTCTGAACTCCCTGTGATTGCTCTGCTCGCGCCGCCGTGAGTATCGATTCGCTTGTGCTCGTAAATCCTCCTCAGAGGTGGCACCTGTGACCCCCCTTTCCCTGATCAAGAAGTCAAGCGCACCCCCATCAACCTTTTCCTCGTCCGCGAGGTGGCACGCCCGCAACTCTCCCCTCTCTTTGTCTGCTAGAAACCTCTGCTCCGCGCGCTGAGGATCGTGGCCAAAACATTGGCACGCCCAGTGGGACAGGGAGTACAAGCAAATACATCATTGGGAAACCGGAGGAGGCGCCGTACCGAAAGCCCCAGTTTTCCTGTCTCAAGCATAGATCGCTGCGGTACAAGCCCCATAATAGTGCGGCTTGCCGATCCCTCAATCAAGAGCAGGTTCTTGCTCAGTTTGGTAATCCAGATTACAGCGAGACCGCCATGGTAGGCTCTCAGCCGACCCGAGATACAGACTCTGATCCATCTATGGAGCAAATCCTCCAGATGTTCGCACAACTCACGGGGCAGATCCAGGGCCTGTCAACCCAAACCCAAGGTTTGACAACCCAAAGCTCCGCCACTCAACAAAGCCTCACCGACCTTGCTGCTAAGGTCGACAGCCTCGCTGACCAAGTCAAAAGGGACAAAACCCTTTGGGAAGCGGACCAGCACAACCGTGCTCACTGAGGACTTCAACCAGTTTGCCAGCGAGACAAGGGAAACCAAAGGCTTGGTCGAAGGAAGCCTGCAACAGATCCGCTTGGAGCTGGATCAGAACACGGAGACCGTGAAACAAGGCGCGGAGACCGTGAAGCAATATGCAGAGGTCCTGTCGCTCACTCGCGCGACAGTAGACGAGCAGACCCGCTGCCTGGACGAGCACGACACCAAGCTGCATGACCAGCAGAACGCTTCCTTTTTTGGAACTAAGAACAGTCTAGAAAAGCTAGACGAGTTCAAAGACAAACAGGACCAGCTGAACCTACGGGTCCTTGAAGTTGAGGACTAGATGAGGGCGCAGGCGCCAAAAAACCCTGCTCTAAACCCTACCGGCCCAAGCGCGAGCGATGGGACAGCCAAGTATATTCCTCCCAATGAACGCACCAGGGGAAACCCTAAGGTCGGGACTCCGAAGTCCCCGCAGTTCGTGCCAGGGGCAGGAACGTCAAAGAGCCCGCTCCCGCATGGCTCGTTTGCCTCCCCTAGGGGGCTGAATAGTTCTCTACGTCAAGGAACCGGGACACCAGATGACCCGCTTCTCGTTCATTCCAGCCTTACTCCCAAGAATGGCGGACAGGTTGTCAGTTTCTCTGCATGGCCAAACCATGGGGAAGGGGCGGAGTCCGCGCCCGTGACCACAGCCGACTGGCGCCAGCTTATCTCCTCCATTGTCAAGGAGCAAACCGGACACGGTGATGCTAACTTGCAGTATCGCGACCCCTATCCAGATAGCGTGGCGCAATACCCCTTCCCGCATGGGTTCAAGAACGTAGTGTTCACTACCTTCTCCGGCGAAACAAGGAAGGACGCAACAACCCACATGGCCCGCTTCAAAGTCCAGTGCGGCCAGTATGGGAACAACGACATCCTCAAGCTCAAGCTCTTTGGGACCTCTCTGTCTGGAGCTGCATTTACTTGGTACTCCAAGTTGAAGCCGGGATCCATCGCGGACTGGCCTACCATGGAGAAGCTGTTCCGGGAGACCTACGGTACCATTGAGCCAGAGGTCGGCCTTGACTCCCTCACTCAGATGAGTCAGCAGAGCATGGAGTCAGGAGTCTCCTTTCTCCAGCGGTTCAAGATCCAACAAGCCAAGTGCGACTTTCTCCTACCCGAACAGGAAGCCATTAAGTTGGCTGTCCGTGGTCTCGAGCATCGCCAGCGGTTGAAGCACCACGAGGAAAGCTTCGCGTCTTTGGGAGACCTGATCAACAAGGTCGGCAGTTATGAGCTGATCCTTAATGAGATGGACGAGAAGACGAATGCCTCCAAGGGGACTTACGTTCCAGGGAGAGACAGGACAGTGGGGGCACTAAACCTCCAATCCCCGACGTTTGACCCTTATTACCAGAGGCAGGAACATGATGAGGTCGGAGCGGTCGAACTGACTGGGAAACCGTTGGTTCCTAAACTGAAGAATCTCAAGATGACTCGCGAGCCAATCACAATCCAGTCTTTTGCATGGACTAAGCCCGAATACGAGTCTTACACGTATGACGCGAAAAACGCCCATCTTGTCTTTAACGACTTGATCGAGGCGAAGTGCATACGTTTGGACCATAAGATCCCGCCCAAGGAGGGGCTAAAAGACAAGAAGTATTGTAGCTTCCACAATGTCCACAATCATGACACCAAAGACTGTGTCAAGCTCCGCGACCAACTGCAGACCTGGTTGAATTCCGGCGCCTTGAAAATGAAGACGCCAGGAAGCACAGCTTCTCTGGTGGATGTAGACCCCTTTCCGGCCGTGGTTGGTATGGTTGAGTTGAACTGGAACGACCAGCCAGCGGAGAACAGCTACCGCAGCGCACCAAAGCCAGGCCAGCGGAGGGTTACCCTGGACTTGGCTGAACACCCAGAAGATGACGATCCGCGCCGAGCGCCTGTGGCCTAACGCGGGGTAACCAATCAAACTATGATTCACTCGCTTTCCTTCAGCCTTTAATCCTTTTTTTTTCTTTCAGTTTCTTTCTTTCTTGCATTGAAAAAGAAAATACAAAAAAAAAAAACAAATAGCAGAAAACCCAAAAAGAGATCATTGGTTTTGCTGAAATGCAAGACAAAGTTCTTGCCTCTGAAAGGCTTGAACTTTATATAGGAGCCTATCCCTGAGGCTTGACGACAAGAGGCATTCTGCATGTCTTCGAGTTACTGCCAGCGAAGTCAAGTCAGAGAGGCAATACAACTAGATTGCAATTCTGAAAGTTGCACCAGCCACTACCTGACAGTCAAATTCGCGAGCTCCATTGGAATGATCCAGAAAGCACTAGCCGGCTCACCTTATACCGACCGAAAGCCCTGGATGTCTACTTTCCAGAGGATTTTACGGCTTGTCATTTCGCCATTCCTGGAGAGAGTTATGGCAGTTTGAATGCAGACAGGTCAGGATACGCGCGGATTTGCATTGTGCATTTTCAATGTGTTTTCAAGACCTTGAAACATGCTTTCCTCACTGGGGGGCATCGGTACCACAACTCTTTCCCTGGGGGGCATGCTAAAGTTTTGATGTCCTTCATTCTTCTCAAGAAGCTTCGGCGAGCAAACATCAAAACTGGGGGGCACATTGGCAGATCGTGTTCCAGAAATTTCAGACTTTAGACCTTCTTCAAGTGTCTTAGTCATTATTTAGGCCAGTCCCTGTGGTCTCCAAATTTCGAAGGTTGGTTCGCCATTTTCACGCGACCGTTCGCTGACTCATTTGTATGCTTCTCTTTGGTTCGCATTGGGGGGCAGCGAAGTATATACTGGGGGGCAGCGAAATGCATGGCCTCTTAAAATTTTTCAACTTTTTGGTTGTCTCTCATCGGTTCGCACTGGGGGGCAGCGAGGTACTTGGCCTTTGTCATTCCTTTTTTATCACCAAGTTGATTCGCCATTGCTAAGATTGCGCGAAGAGCCATTTTTGGAATCTACTCAAGTTACATGCGTCCGCTCAAGATACATCCATGCGAGCAACATTCGCTCGCGGTATGAGCAATGTAGAGCAGGCGAATGCGGGCTAAGAGCACACGAATGCAAAAGTGGAGCAGGCGAATGCAGGCATTTTCATGTTCAAGTCCAAATTGCCTAGGCGAGCCGTGCAGCAGTTCGCTACGATGCCTTACTGGGTGCTTAAGTTTCAAGGCCTATTCACAGGCTTGTTTCTTCACACTCCTTTTATGTATGACCCGAGCCAATACTATTAGCTTTGGAGCAACATGAACATAAACCTCTTCAGTCATTCTCGACATTTCATAACTTCGAGGCGAGGGGGCAATGTTTACGCCTGAATTAATATTTTACTGGACAGTAAATGTCTATGTAAATATTAATTATTTCTTGGACCATGTCATACCGGCGAGATGGAGTTTCTCTAAGTTTACAAGTGATAGCTCGCTAGTGAGACCACGCGAGCCAAGTTAGACTTCGCGCTGAACGAACTGCATGCGAACTTGACTTCACTTAGCTCGCACGCGGAATGGACATAGGCGGACTACGTAGTTCGCGTGGAACACTTAGCTCGCGCACGGAATGACTTCGCGCGGAATTACTATTTGACACTCCGCGAGGCGAAGCGAGATTGCCAGTCCGCATAGGCGAGGCGAGATTGACTCTCCGCGTAGGCGAAGCGAGGCGAGCTGGCGAACTAGCTCGCGTAGAAGACTCCGCGAGGAAGCGACATGCGGAGTCCGCGCGCACCACGACAAACGTTGAAGACTTTTACAAGTCTTTAACATGCTTCGGGCCAATCCCTGTGGCCCATTAAATATAAAAAGCCCTTTTAAGGCTCGCGAGCTATAATAGCCCGCGAAATGGACGCGAGCTACAGAAGCACGCGAGATAGCACCCTGTAGCAGCCCGCGAGATGAGGATGCTCCTAATTCCAGTTCGCATAGGAGTCTACAGTTGGCAGCGCAGAAGCAATGCCCTATGCGTGGAATGGAGTGTGCGAACTGGGCAGGTGTCACAAGATGGTTGGTTCGCATGGACTGAACAGTGTCCTTGTGCGAATAGGGTTTCAGAGTCCGACTTGGATTCTAATCACTTTTCTTCTGCCGCAAGTCGAACTATTATATAAAGGGGCTCGAACCCTAACAGAAAGCTCTCTCAACAACTCTCAAATCAATACAACAAACAAACAAACACAACTGAAACCCAGTTCCCTTCGAGCCCCTCGAAACCCTAACCCTAAGCGCCGCCGCCTAGGTCTTTCTCCAGAGCTCTCCGGACTCTGCATCCCCGTTTCTCTCTGAACTCCCTGTGATTGCTCTGCTCGCGCCGCCGTGAGTATCAATTCACTTGTGCTCGTAAATCCTCCTCAGAGGTGGCACCTGTGACCCCCCTTTGCCTGATCAAGAAGTCAAGCGCACCCCCATCAACCTTTTCCTCGTCCGCGAGGTGGCACGCCCGCAACTCTCCCCTCTCTTTGTCTGCTAGAAACCTCTGCTCCGTGCGCTGAGGATCGTGGCCAAAACAGAGAGGTCAAACAATTCCAGTTAATCCCCACCGAATCGTTCCTGAGGATCTGTAGAGGGAGGCGCTGAGCTTCTTTACTGACCGGTCGAGAGCCCAATGATGGTCTAAAGGCGACATACTTATTGGTCAACCTAGAAGGGTCGTCTAACCGCATCCCTCTTTCTCTCCCCTGCACCCTCTTTTTCTTTTTTTCTATGTCGGTTGAAAACCGACCCTTTTAGACCCCCTCATCTCTCCTACAATTATATGTCAATTATTTACATATTATTTATCTATACCTTTTCATTATGTTGAAGATGGTGTATATACACATACACATTACATGATACATATGTAATACCCTAGATTTTCATACCATTTTCCTTGTATTATTCCCATATTTAATGAAGGATTATTTATGGAAATTTATTTTTTGGGTTATGCGTAGTTGAAGTTTAAGATGCTTTGACGTTTAAAAGACCAAAAAGTTGACTTTATTTTCCATAAGTTATCTTCAAAAACTTCCTTCATGAAAGTTGTAGAGCTCATCAATACGAGTTCGTAGACATGCGACACGTGTGAAACGGACGTTGGATGAAGAAGTTATGGTCAGAGGAAGTTAGTTTCCGGGTTTGGAAAATTTATAAGTAGAAAAATGTGGGGGAGTTAAATTGGAAAACCATTTCAGTCTCTCTCTCTCTCTCTCTCTCTCTCTCTCTCTCTCTCTCTCTCTCTCTCTCTCTCTCTCTCTCTCTCTCCCGAGCTCTCCCGCACTCTCTCTTCTCCAATTGATTTCTCTCTCATCCGGCCACCAAATTGGACACCACCGGTTCCGTTGGGTCGGCACGGGTCTCCTCTCCACTGCTAGGGCAGCCTTGCTCGCCGTCGCACCACTTGGAAGCCGCCACGAAGCGGCGGAGCTGCTGCTGTTCCGCCAGAAAGTCGGCAATTTTGACGCCGATTCCGGCCAAGTTTAGGTGAGTCTTGCTCTCCGCTCTCTTCTAGAGATGTTTCTACCCCTTTGGTGATCTAGAAATCAAGTTTTGGGGCCGATTTTGTAGGTTTGGAATTTTTTTTCCCGGTTGGTTTGCGGGGTGTTTTCCTGCAGGTTCCGGTCAGAATCGGTTGAAACCTCAGGTATTAAAGTTACTCACCTTGCTTCAATCTACAAGTTTCATGTTTTGAGTTTCCCCAAATTTTGAAGTTTGGTGGAGGCGCGTGAAGCTCACTCGCCGCCGCTTGTGGCGGCGCGTGGGAGCACGTCCGGGCAGGGTAGAAGTCTTGACTGATGCGTTAGCTAGTCCTTGTAGTTGCTAGAGTGTTGTTGTGTGTGAAGAATGAGTGTTGATTAGGTTTTTGCTTTGTAGGTGCTAAGTTGGTTCTAGGTGTTTGTTAGGTCGGAAACTTGGAAAAATTGGTCTTGGAGGTAGTGTGATTGTTGTTGAGTGTCCGATGACCTTGAGAGGTCTTGGAGGAAGGATTGCCCTTCTTTGGGCAACCTTTAAGTTAAGGTATTTTAATCCTTGTGGTGTTTTTACTAAGGGTTTTAATTGTATAATTTTAGGTGATTTGTGAGTTTGTTGGGTTCCTTGGCTCTTTGTGTTGTGGAAGAACGCAGCAGGATTTTTAGGTGAGTAAATCTCATCATGGTTCACTTTTGAACCAAGTTTAATTATGGTCATTTGAGGAGGATATTGATTTGATGTGATTTTAATATTTTGCTATTATTGGTTTTAAAAATATATGAGCTTGATCGCCAACGGCTCATAGGTAAGATAAAACAAGTTTTCCTTATGTGTTATTTGAAGGCTCATATGATCATAACTTTGTTAAATTGTGAGATGCTATTCTATTGGAATAAATTATATTGTTCATATAATTATATCCTTGTGAAGGATATAATCTTATGATGTGGATCTTGTGTTGTTGATAATAATGTTGTGATATAATGATTGTTGGATAAATAGCCTAACCAGGTTCCAAGCCTCTAATTTGGGTGATTGATTACGGTTAAGATGCTATTTATTATTTTGTGTTTTGGTTTTGGACAGTCAAACCGGGTTCCAACCCTTTAGCCGGGTGATTGGTTACGGTTAGGAATTAGAGCTCTAGTCCGTCTGTCGGTGTATGTAATACCCTAGATTTTCATAACATTTTTCTTGTATTATTCTCATTTTAATGAAGGAAAATTTATGGAAATTCTTATTGGTTTTGCGAAGTGGAAGTTTGGAGTTTATTTCAAGGTGCTTTGACGTTTAAAAGACCAAAAAGTTGATTTTATTTTCCGTAAGTTATCTTCGAAAACTTCCTTCATAAAAGTTGTAGAGCTCGTCAATACGAGTTCGTAGACATGCGGCACGCGTGAAACAGACGTCGGATGAAGAAGTTATGGTCAGAGGAAGTTAGTTTCCGGGTTTGGAAAGTGTATAATAGGAAAGTTGGGGATTTTTAATTTGTGGAAACCTATTTTCTTCACTAAACCCGTGCAGCTCTCTCTCTCTCCTATCCCGAGCACCCGACGCCTCACGAACGCCGGATTTCCTGCCGATCGGAAGCCCACCATCTCGCCGCCGGGTAGGTCGCCGTTGGTCCAGTTCGACTCGCTCGGCCACCCTCTTCCACCTACGGCGTCGCAGGCCGGAGATAAGCCGCCAGGCCGGAGAAGCTTCACACGATTCGCCGAAGCTTAGGTCGGCTGTCCGGCTGTTGTTTCGACCGCCACCGATCTTGTTCGGTGCACACTGACACTCTCTTCCTTCCTAGGGCAGCGCCACCCACCGCCTTCCTGCCTAGATGCCGCCGCCAGGCGGAGGAGCTGTGGAGATTTTTGCCGGAATTTCTTAGTTCCGACGGCTTGTTTAGGCCAAAGTTGGGTGAGTCTCGTCCTCTCCCTTCCTCTAGAGTTGTTTATGCTCCTCTTGGGATCCAAGTTTGAGATTTGGAGTACTAGCTTGTAGATTTGGGGACAGAGTTTGCGGAGGCTGTCGGGAGCGGTTCAAGGCTGAACCGAGCTTAGCCTCAGGTATAAAAAGTGTTCCTTTTACTTTGCTCTTTAAGGTTGTTGTTGGGAGTTTTTGTAGATTTTGAGGTTGGTGGTGGAGTTTGAGGCTCACTCGCCGCCGCCTGTGGCGGCACGTGGGAGCACGTCCGGGCAGGGTAGAGACCTTGACTGCTGAGTTAGTTAGCCCTTGTAGTTCCTAGGGTGTTGTTAATGTGTGGTTTTTAATTATTGATCGAATTTCACTTTTTGGTATGTTGGATGTGTTAAATGTGGAGTATATTTTTGAGTTTACTCATACGGGCTTTTTAGCTTACCGGGTTTGTTATTCTACAATCCCGGTGCACCATTTCTTGGTGTAGGGATTAGACTTGTAGATGAGGATCGGCAGGGGTGAGAATGAGGCGTATTGGCAGGGTTCTCCTTTCTTTTATCAGACTCTGTATAGTTTTAGTCTTGAATAGACAGTATTTAAGTCATGAGATTGTTCTCATGTTCTTGTTTTGCACATTATGTAAACAAGAAAGTGTAATCTTAATTCAGTGATAGATCTTGTGGAAATTTCTATTCTGTAATTGAGTTTTGTTGTTGTTGTTGTTATGTAATTGTTGACAACAGGTTGGGATGTTAATATTTTAAGTTAGATCATGCCAAAAATTTTGAAAATTCCATTCGAAAATTGGGGCATGACAGTGTATGTCATGAGAGATACTTGATGGTATCTGGGACCCATGGGTACACATATTGATGTTGTAGGTCATGAGGGGTATTTATTAAATGTCTGGGACTCATGGGTACATTCTTGTTAATGTGTGGTTTTTAATTATTGATCAAATTTCACTTGTGGTGTGTTGAATGTGTTAAATGTAGAGTTATTTTTGAGCTTACTCATACGGGCTTTTTAGCTTACCGGGTTTGTTATTCTACAATCCCGGTGCACCAATTCTTAGTGTAGGGGTTAGAGCTGCAGGTGAGGACCAGCAGAGTTGAGACGGAGGTGTAGTGTCAGGGTTCTCCCTATTTTGTCAGACTCTGTATAGTTTTAGATTTGAGTAGACAGTATTAAAATCATGAGATTGTTCTCATGTTCTTGTTTTTGCACGTTATGTAAACAAGAAAGTGTAATCTTAATTCAGTGATAGATCTTGTGGAAATTTCTATTCTGTAATTGAGTTTTGTTGTTGTTGTTGTTGTTGAAAACAGGTTGGGATGTTAATATTTTAAGTTAGATCATGCCGAAATTTTTAAAAATTCCATTCGAAAATTAGGGTGTGACAACATATCTACCAATACATGGAAAATATATGAAAGAAAAATTATTCCCAATGATCCAGTCAAGTATAATCGAGACAACCAAATTAATCTCGACGAATACCGTCTACATTTATATATTTTCAACTACTTTCAAAATTATCGGATTATTACACATGTACACAGACTTATTGAAACTACAAAAGAACAAAGTGTATGCTAAGCATCAGATGTGAAACAAGCTCATTTGAATGACAAGAGATCAGAGTTCATATTTAATATTTTTCAAAGCCAAAGATGAATTGATAAAAATGACTTCCAAATTACCAGAAATGCATGACATTAAAGGTTAAAGGAACAAATATTTTAGCAAATTTTTTACAGTATATGAACCATACGTCACTGATAATTAAGATGTCTTAAGTTTTAGAAATAACACTTTAATACCTGGACTAACAAACTTGACATATTTTTTGTGTATATCTTTATTAACACCATTAACTTGAGGTTATTATTAGTATTTTAAAGGGTAGTCTGGTATTTTGTATACTCTCTCGATCTTCTGCGGAAATGGCTATCGTCCTTCACCTACTCTCTCTGGTCGTCGCCTCCCCAGTTTATTTCTCTATCGGCTGCCTTCGATTGCCTTACTATGCCAACCTCAAGGTCACCCCCGACAGTCATCATCATAAACTTGCTTAAGTATTTATTTTTTTTCCTTGTCAAATGAATGTGAAATAACATTGATCTCCTTACTACACCAACTCTTTAGATGAAGAAGATGGCAGAAGAAAGAAATCCTCCCATTGATCAGGAAGAAAATGGGTTCTTGCTAAAAATAGTGAATCACATAAAACAAATGATTAGCATAAAACAGATATTTGAATTAGGTATTCCACTAGTCTAACATTGCTCAAATTCCCAAAATATTTTCTCAAGTTTCAAGTACCACTACGAATAAAATCCAAAACTTCAAAACTTGCAGTGTCACACCCCGGTTCTTAAGTTATTTTACGGTTATTTACTTTTAGTCTTTTACTGTGTGGAGTAACCGTTTACCATTAAGGACCCTAGAGTTGACTTTTTGTAGGAAAATTATTTTGGAAAAATTTCTTTAAGGAAGTCGTAGAGGACATTCATACGAATTCGTAGACATGCTATACATTAAAATCGGAGTTAGCATGAAAACGTTAACAGATAAAAATGTAATTATTTTGAGTTGGTAAAAGGGGGTAAATTTTTAGTAGGCTTTATTTTTGGGGTTCAAGTGTTGGACCGGGTGGGAGAAAGCCCAACCCCTTTCTTTTCTCTCTCTCTCTCCCGAGCCTTCCCCGACCCGCCGGCTTCACCACCATCGCCCGCCGCCGTTCGGCAACCACCGACCGCCGGACCGGTCCTGTTCGGACTCCCGTCTCCTCCTCTCTCTTCCTGGGCCAGTGACCGTGCGTGGGACGCCGCTGAGCAGGAGGAAACCGCTCCTAGCAACCTGGCTGTCCCGTCGCCGGAAATCGCTCCTCCGACCACCATAGCTCGTGAAACTTGACTCATCTTGTAACTCTCATCAAGGTTAGTAATCCCTAAAAATGAATAGACTCAATTCGATCTTGGTGAGGAGAAATGTATAATTGAAGTTGTATGGCTTATTTCTCTATTTTGGTTCGATTACCCTAGCTAGGCTTAGAATTAGATTTTGTGCTAGTTAAGGAAATTGTTGTGCGGGTTGAGAGGATTATTGTGTTAAAATTTGGGAAGCATTGGAGGTCGCCGGAGTTCGGCTGCCGGCCGCCACCCCTTTGGGGTAGTTTTTCATGTTTTTGAGTTTGTTTTAATGAGAGGAGTTTAATGATGTGAAGTTTGGAATTTTTGGAGGAGTTTTGGTTAGGTTTGGGATTTTTCAAAGATTGAGAATATTGGCGGTTGTTAGAATAAAAATCTGGCCGTTGGATTTCCTTGGTATTTATTCTAGAATGTTAGAATTGATAAATTAAGGTTGTGGTGGAGTTTGGTGTGAATCGGGTAAGCTTAACCGTAGTAAGAGTAGTGGGTTAAGCGGAAGAGATTTTGGTGTTTATATTCAAGCATTTAATTTCCAGAATTGAAATTTGGTTCTAAGCATATTTATTGTGCCAGGATATGAAGGGAACCTCGCTTGAGTGGTGATGCGGATATTGTCGGGCTTATGCCTAAATTTGTGAGTGGACATTTTGGTTTTAAATAAATATGCATGCAAGATTTTATAATTTGTTATTTTATTTTCCGAGCGTATATTATAATTTCGACTTACGAAATGATCTTAAAATTTATTTGAGTTTGATGCATTGACTAAGTGTTGGTCATGATTTATGGATTTGAGCTCGGATTTTTATTTTGATATTTGAGTTTGGATATTTTTTATAAATTAAGGTTTTCAATATAATGATTGTTTAAATGGTGGACTTTGAGATTTATAAAAGATTTCCGAAAATGAGATTTTCGGTAATTCTCTTTTTATAACTATCTCGTTTATTTGTGGATTATCAATCTTGGCATTGAGAATATTTTAACGAGTATTTTCGGAGTGAGGAATTATTTACAATTTATACTTGTTAATTAAACTCGCTTATATTATGGATTTGAGAATATATTGACGTATGAGACACGTCATTGAGTTTTGAAAATAATTTTTTATGATGATTTTCAAGTACAGTTGGGAACCGTATCATTCTTATGATCTTGGGGAAGTTTAATGGATTTAAGAGATTTTGTATGTTTTTAGTCACCATAATATAGGGTCGCTTATATTGATTATTGCTAGCTAACCATTATTAGCGGTCTTCACCATAGGTGAGTAGAACGCTTAGAGTGGGACGCTATTATAGCCTGAGAGGCAACCGATCGGTATTTATATTTATTTGTTAGCTAGCCATTATTAGTAGTCCTCACTATATGTGTATAGAGCGCTTAGCGTGAGACGCTATTATAGCCTGGGAAGCACCGACCCGAGTCTGGAGGCTCCTTTCACATGGTGATAACTCTTCCCCTTATTTTATTTTTCTCAGTTATATAATGGATTAACTAGCGGGGTTGGTTTATCTCTTATGAGATTTCTATATTTGGTTAATCAGCGGGTCTAGTTTGTCTATTTTTATGGTATTCTGGATTTAAAGTTATTTGGATTATCAAAGTTGCATTATGTTAAGTTTTAAAAGTTGAAACGTGGGAAAGTATACAAGTTATTTATTTTTTAAATAATTTAATTTATTTTTGTCCACTCATTCTAACGTTTTTAAATTACTTTCCCCTGGGCCCTTTGGTTTTAAATGCCCAGTTTGCAGGCTAAGTTTAATTAAGGTCGAGCGTACATGGAGTCGAGGCATAGTCAGAGGCTGCTTCCGCTTAATCTTTATTCATTGTTATTCTTTCATTACTAGATATGCTCTGATAACTAGTTAGTGAATAAATGATGTCATTGTTGTTGCTTGTGGAATTCTAGAAGTTTAGTATTTAATATATTGGGAGATGTGATGATCTTGGGGAGCAGGGAGGCTCCAGGTGTTGAGGCTGGTTTGTTTGGTTACAGAAGTGTAAGTTGGATTTTTCAGGTAAGGGTTGTCCATTTTAAGGTAGATTATGCTGAATTTTCGGTAAATTTTCCTTGGAGGTAGACCCCGCAGGATTTACCTCAGGTTTCAAAGTGAAATTCAGGGTGGGTTCTGACATGCAGAGTTGCAACATCCTCCTACTACTGATCAATTAAGATACATTTTTCTCTTTTATTCGTTCACTCAAATATGCCCAACAACAACCAACAACCTCACCACCACTGCAATATTTACACTGATTATATACCAAGATTCATCTTGCAATCTGCAATTTAAAACGTCGGTCCATAGCCTAACATCTCACCCGCAACTTTATAACCAACAACCTCATCACCACCATGCTCTGTGATGATGCTACTTCATTTTGAGGTGTCCATGCAAGTCCTTTAGCATACGAATCATCATATCATGTTTAAGATAAACCTAATCGATCATACCAAACTCTATTTGAGTCGGTGTCCCAAAAATTACTTTATTGGCGACAACATATGATTCGATATATGAATCGTAGTGAGATATATGTCACTAGATTGACTCAAGAGTTTCTCCATGATGTGCTTTCTTACCACTCATGAGAAGTATACACAAAACGTGTTACCATTCTCATAGTAAGTTTCAAACGGAAACTGTTGGTGTGTGTGTTCTTTAAAACTTAAGAAGGTTTGATTTCCTCTCAATAAATAGAGGGCAGTTGTGACGTTATTCATAGTGCCATGAGGCAGCAAGAATCGAGCAGTACAGCGCTCTTGAATAACTTGTGAAGATCCAATTATCGTAGTCATAGAATATTTATAAGACACTAGATTGAGAAATAGTTGCCAGTTTCTTAGAATCGTGCGGATATTTCCACTACTAGTGAGGCACTCAATGTCTCCGTGAGACACATCTATATAAGAAAGTAGATATATGAGTTTATGCACAATGCATAACCAAAAAAAAAAAACTCAAGTACTTTAGAGTCGATGAGATTCAGAAGACGTTCCAATCTCGAGAGTGCAAAGATGGCATGCAAAGCTACAAGGCCTGTAGATGGTGTGTGCAAGGCTGTCAGGGCCTGCAATTGGCGTGTGCAAGGCTACATAAGCATGTAAGTGCGTGTAGGCTTTTATGTCTAAGCCAAGGTGACGTGATT
Organism: Fragaria iinumae; assembly: GCA_009720345.1. Classification (NCBI taxonomy): domain Eukaryota; kingdom Viridiplantae; phylum Streptophyta; class Magnoliopsida; order Rosales; family Rosaceae; genus Fragaria; species Fragaria iinumae. Next base: position 1,574,781 of record CM019123.1, read on the forward strand.
GCTCATTTTGGATAAGTTGCAGAGTCTTTCATGTCTTATGAAAGACAACAACGGTTTAAATAGCTTGATTTGTAATCCAGTACTTTGGATCTACAAATATGGAATCCAAAATCAAAGACTTCTGATAACTCCAATTCAGTATAACATGTATGTGGAGGCCCGGTAGTGCGAGGCACACTTACTACCACTATCTCATAAATTTCATACGATCCTAGACATCACAGTGAGTTTGGATGAGCCTAGTTGATAACCGATGATAGAAAAATCCACCATAGAAGACTTACAATTCCCGTGTTTTGGATTGTGTCACGTGTCGATCCTCTAAGGAGCCCTCGAGATGTTGTGCGTCACCTCTCCAAGGGAGTAACGAGTTCGGCGCAATTTATCGTTTTGGATTCAAGTTGTTAAGATCATGTATTTCAGATATTAACATGTCATGCCATGTATAAAGGATGATGTGATTCTATAGATCAATGTGTATATTTGAACAATTTAAAGAACAAAACTTGAAAATTTTCATTACTTTGAAAAAGTTCTTTGAGATTGTGTCAATGATCATATCGAGGTCTTTATTAATATGTTCATGAATTTCTTTTATCATAGCCATTATTTGTGAATGCTCGTGAAATTTCTATAGCATAGCTATTTCGATTTCCTTTGCGATGCTCATGAATGTACTTCTTCATAGCAAATTTTCTGAACCAATGTTTTGTTCATTTACATCGATAACATGGTTCAAATTTGACTGTTGGGTTTTGAGTCTTGGGAGCGTGGTCACTATGAGCGTCATTGCCTCACCCCCCCCCTCTTCATGTTTATACATTTGCGAGGCCTCTACCGTAACCCGGATTGCCTTCTCCATACTAAGAGTACGTTATTCCCACACACACAGGCTAAATATGTCCATGTCCTTTTGCTTTAAAAGATTTTCTACCATTGGTTGTATTAGTAATGATGTTGGGAAGTTGATTCTATTATATTCTTCTACTCATATTTTTTTTGTCTTACTTTTTGTATATATTGTCATTGAAGGCTTTGATCGATGTGGCGCCTCAATCATATGAGCGCTAGAGACTTTAATCTCGGCATTTAAGCTCTTTTAGCCTTGGGGTCAACATTTGTAGTGTAACACTTTCCAATGAAAGTTCTATGTAGAAGACCCGTCTATGCATTCCCTGCGAATCCATGATATCAAATTTCGGACAAGTAGGTTGGTAGCCAACTCAAAAAGGAAGTTGATTTGTATCGATATATGACTATTATTCTGAGCATTTAAGTGAAGATTAAGATGCATTATTATCACTTAATACAATGTTTTGTTGTGAAAAATACTTACGTTAAGTTTCTTTATCACGTTAATGTGATGTGTAGTTGTGAACTTAGTTTATCATCAACTAAAATTTATTGGGATGATTGCATACTTGCAATCAATATACGTGAAAATACTTTATCACGCTACATAATACCTACAAACAAACAAACAAGCAGAGGAATAGAGTAGAAGAAGGGAGAGAGAACCTCTCTCCGAGTTATTGATCTTGAAATAACTTGAACATTTTACCTTCAATACATGTTTTAAATTTTACATTTTACCTCATTGTTTAAATCCTCACTTGAATTTCCATAAAAATAGGTGTCATTTCTAAATTCCTTGCAGGATTCAATTTTCATTTCAAAAACAAGACTTTTTAAAATATTGTTTTTTATATATTTTTTTTCAACTTTCTTAATCTATTACACACTTCAAATCTCAATTTTTTTGATGAAAAATGATGAACATTTAAACTCATGTCAAGATAACCCTTACATATCCACCCGCCACCACCTACGATAGAAAAGGCTGCATAACCTAGAGATTACAGTGATATGTAGTATTGATTACCTATATTCGAAACTTTGGCTCACTTATTCAAGCAAGTCTACTCATATGAAAATTAGCATAGTTTGTTGGTTGTACAATTAAAGAAAATAAAATTCCTTCTTCTTGCCCTTAATTCGCCAGGCTCCCAAACACGAAAACCAGCTTTCACGATTTTGGTTCATACTTGGGCCCAAACATCATTCTTTTTAGACACCCAATTAGGCCACCTATTTGCCTCAGAAATGATTTAGGCACCCTATTGTACTTGGGCTTCCCAAAAAAGTTAGGCCCCTAATCAATTTTCTTGATTCCGGCCCGCGAAACTTCAGACATCGCCGACTTTGGATCAAGCTTTATGGAGCCGATCATCAACAATTCAGCAACCATGACCACCACATTCATCTGGTATGGACGTCCTTCCACAGTGCAATGAAGAACTCTACTTGCTCGCTTCAGTATATCTTTCCTTTGACATCAAGATTGATATCGATCTGGGTCGATAATGCCGTTGACATCTTTCTTGTTACTTAATTAACCTGCATTAACGAGAAATAATAAATAAATAAAAAGAAAGAAAAAGTAAGGCCATTCCATTTTGACAAAATACCCACGCCTAAATTCTAGTAATAAGGATCACCGTCATCTTCTTGTCCAGTTCACACCAAACATCCTTGAGCCTCCCTCGTCATGGCTGGATCAGATGCTCGAAGGCCATACTGCTCCAACACCCAAGGCAAGTTTTCTTTCGAGGTTTCTCTTGAGATTTTTGAAGGTCATGGTTGATCGAAAAAATCGGCCAGAGAGATTGACGTGATGAGACATTGGAGGGCTAGAATGGAGAAAAGGATTCCCCTTAGTGAGTATGTCGACATCGGCTTCCATTGGGGGAGTGAGGAGTTTAGGGTTTGGAGAAGGAGAGAGCGGCGACATTAAGATTTTTTTTTTTTTAATAAAAGGCTGGTATAGCTGCCCTCAAGCATTCATTAATGAAATCGTCGAATACGAGGAGAGACATAATGCCTAAACCCCTGAATACAAAAACGCGAAGCAATATCGAGAATCTCTACAACGTAGCTGTATTCTAACAAGCACCAACTAGCAATGAATACTACCCTAAAGGCGATTCCATATTTGCTTTGTCACAACGGTGACATAACGGAAAGATCAGTAAATATGTAACCCAACTATATATCTTAATATCTAATAAAACAGTTTTCTACTATGTTGCCGCTAAAAAACAAATCTGACGACATTTAGTTTCATCTTGCTAGACCAACAAAATACGCGCTGTTTACCTAGGACAAAAAAGGCATACAAGGTGCATAGACCGGGACCAAGCCCATTTCGTCCTACCAAAAAAGGGTGTAAAAATACTTCAAATCTCAAATAGACATAACTAAATAGTGGAAATTGCAATTAATAGAATTTCAATTGATGAAAACTAAATATTATCGTTTCAGAATTTCTTAAGAATATGAAAATCTCTCACCCTAACGTAACGTACCAAAATTATGAAATATTACATCATTTTTAGAACACCAAATCTTATAATAATCAGAAGTTTAGAAAATAAAGTAATATCAGATCGAGCACGAAAATTACTCCTTAAAAAAAAAAAAAAGAGTGCCAAATATAGCAGTTGAAGTGGTAACAGTTTGGTTTAAAAGCCCAAAACTGGTAAATAATGAAATGGTGAAAGAGAGTAACAATTTTGTTTTTACTTTCTTTTACCCCCTCTTCTGAAAACATTCCTCCTCCTCCGGTGGTGAACTTCGGTGATCCGGCGCTCTCGCGCCCATTTGTTCTTCTCCCTCCACCGTCCGTTTGCCGGAGGCTCCTTCACCCCAGTCCCACGATTTCATTCCCAATCTCTATCTCACCTAAAAAAAAAAATCAAAACAATTCCTATCTATCTGATTCAAGACAATTGCAATTATTTCAGTTGATCGAGCAGGTGTATGTTGAGAATTATCAAGAGGAGTTGTGAGGAAGAATCAAAAGGACAAAGATGGGGTTAATCCAAAGGCAAGTTTTCCCTGTTTGTGAAAGTCTCTGCTTCTTTTGTCCTGCATTGCGCGCCAGATCACGCCATCCCGTCAAACGATACAAGAAGCTGCTCGCCGAGATTTTTCCTCGCTCTCCGGTAATCTACTTGTTCAATTTTCTTTTTTATTTTCCATTTTTATGTTATCTTTTATCTTTTTCCATTTTGGGTGGGCAATGAAAATTTCTACATAGATTAATTGTCTGCCTAACGCGAAAGGCATGGTGATTGTAAGGTCTTAGGGATGTTTGTGAATAAAATGCTATGAAAATTATGTTGATGCAAGGGTAACTTGTTTCCCAAGAAATGAGAACCTCTTACTGTGAATTTATGATGCGAGGTATGGAATGAGGGGAAACAAAGGAAAAATGTTTAGTTCCTTCTCTTCTGAAACTAATTAAATTTTCGTGATTTGAAATTTTGAACCACAGACACAGATTTTCGTTCAATTATTGTCCACGATTAAGCATAACTGTTATATGTGTCCAACTTTTCATAATGTGGTTGTTCCTTTAAGTTGTCTTGTCACTGAATTATGTCTGAAAATATTTTGGCAGGATGAAGAACCAAATGACCGCAAGATCAGTAAGCTATGTGAATATGCCTCAAAAACTCCTCTCCGTATTCCAAAGGTGCTAGCTCTTGTTTTTATGCTCGAAACCTATCTACATGTGGATCATATTGCTGCATGTGAGCTTAAGTGGTCATCTATCTAACTTTGGAATTCTGGTACATCTTATATATGGAAGATCTATCTAGAATATCAGAAAAGTTTAACTAATTTAAAGATGATTAAAAGCTTAATAATGAAGTTTTCGGTACAGTACTAGTAAGGTAAGGTGGAACTTGGAAGATGTGATCATCATGTGTTATAGCAACTACATCGTTTAAGGCAATGCTCTAGATCAGTGCATAATTCAATTCTGTATATAGTAAAGGGGATGAAAAGTGACTTTTTGTGAAAGAATTTATATAAATTATTAAGATGAAGATGAGGAAGCTTAAATTGTAAGATGTATAGTTCAGTGCTGCATGCCATTAGTTGAAACGCTGTCTTTATTTTAATTTTATTTTTACTAAATGATTCAAGAGTGGTAGCTAAACTACATAGACAGAAATTCGCATCTCTTTGCATCCCACCTAAGCATGGTATTTAATTTGAATTGTATGTTCACACTTGTAAAAGAGGCTCCGACAGTCATAATTTTGTATACCGTACTTAATCTGATGTTGGCAAACCATTTTCTAACCTGTTGACAAACAGTTTTCTTTATCTTCTGGTGTTCTCGGCTATAGGTCTAATTTTACTTTCATTCATGTATTCTTTTCTTTTGTTGATAGACCTTCATATATTTCAGATCACAACTACACTGGAGCAAAGGTGCTATAAGGACTTGAGAACTGAGAACTTCCACTCTGTGAAAGTGGTCATGTGTGTCTACCGGAAGTTGTTGATTTCTTGTAAGGATCAAATGTGAGTTCTTTAGTACGTAAAAGTAAAGATTAAGGTTATCGCATAGCATACATGTTTCTTCAGTTGTGACGAAAACTGGATATGTTGGTTGGAGTACTAAGTTCATTTCGACTTTCTAACTGAGACATTAATTAATCATTTCTTGATAAATTTCCTATAGCCAGACAATCAAATCGAAGCAAAGAAATTGTCACTTATAACTTCCACTATCCACCTAGCTTATGCTTTTACTCTGTGAAAATAAGGGACACTACTGTACCAACCATTATTACACAAAATAAATATTGACATCTGGTATCTGAAATTTATATTTGCATAGAATTCAGAAGAAGCTAATTGACTAGAATAGATGCACATAACTCTGAGATGCAGGATGATGCTTATTTTATTAGCTTTTTATCATATTGGCTGATGCAAAATCTTGAGAATCATTTTATGACTTTTCTCAGATAGCCGAAGTGCCAAACACAAATGTGGTAATATATTGGTGTTTTCAGTGTTTTTTTTTTGGGCGTAAGAGCCTGTACGATGCGTGTGCGCGCACACATGCATGAAGATGAAAACATTCAAACTAAACATTTTTGTGTATCGTAGCTTAGCTTTTTTTTTTTATCAGACTCATTGTGTTTACCATGATCACTAGAGTAATCTTCATGTGTGTCACTGTAGTGTAAAATGAGTATGAGACACAAGAAAATTACTTTCTGTGGGTTTTGTCTTCTATTTCTTCCAGTAGTCTTTTGTGCAATACTTTTCTGTCTAGATGGTGAGTGATTTTTTGGGAACTCACACAATTATATTCTGAAGTTGTTTCTAGCTTATGTTTATTCACTGCTATGCAAGCTTTGATCTGTTTATGTTTGCAGGCCATTGTTTGCAAGTAGTTTACTTACCATTGTTCAAATTCTACTTGATCAATCACGACATGATGAAATGCGCATTCTAGGATGCCAAACTCTTTTCGAGTTTGTGAATAATCAGGTGGGAATTGGTCTGTTCTTCATCCTTCAGATTGTTTTGTCTTCGACTTTTTCTTCTTTTCCATTTGAGATAATTATTAGATCATGTGACCTTTTTGACTATGCAGAAGGATGGTACATATATGTTTAACCTAGACAGCATGATTCCAAAACTTTGTCAAATAGCTCAAGAAATGAGGGAGGATGGGACGACAATGAAAGTGCGGGCAGCTGGGCTTCAAGCTTTTTCCTCAATGGTAATCTATCCACATTCTCTTTTTGTTTTTACTTCATGCTGTGACCCTTATTTTGCATATATTATCAGAAACTGACAATTAGATCCCAACAAATAAAGAAAAAATGAGAATTAGAAGGTTCAAAATTCGGTAATAAAATTTTCCAACAATTTTGACCAGGAATCCTAATGCCAAGTGCTTTTTCTTCCACGGTTCCACCCATACTTCTCTGGATATATGTAACTGTTTATTCATTGCCCCTTGCCCACTCCCAACTTCACACACAAAACAAAGAGAGAAGACTATAATGGGTAATGCAATGTCATAGTCTAGTTTCCCTGCTGTATGTATCATACATATATACCTGCCTTTAACTTTATGCGAGTCCATTATATAGTAGAACTTGGCATCTATAATATGTTTCTCAACTGATTCTGCTGCCTCTTTTGGTTTTTAAGAATGATCGTGGAATAGCGAAGTCATACTTTCAGGATGTGAAGGATTAAGTGTTAGACTTGGCATGTTGAAATGAGTCCCTTATCTGGCATACAAATCTAGAAATAATATCATGCTGCTCTCTGGCAGTTTGAAACTTTGAATTATAATTAGGCATTTCATTTTCTATTTGTTATCACAAATCCTTATCTAGAAGACTGGGACTTTTCTTGCGGGATGGATTTTCTGTCACAAGCACCGTCATGCTCGAGTAGAATTTAACATTGTGAAATAATTTCATGTGCAGGTTTGGTTCATGGGTGAATTCTCTCACATTTCAACAGAGTTTGACAATGTAAGTTATTTGTCATTCTTTCTTATTTTTTATATAATTTTTTGTCTATCACTTTTCTTGATTGCTGATTCCATAATGGCAAAGGTGTGATCATGCTCTGTTCACATTAGTGATCCTGGTGTTTAGCTTCCAGTAACCTTTTATTTTTGTTTTAAAATCAGGTTGTTTCAGTTGTCTTAGAAAATTATGGAGGTGTAAAGAAAAATTCAGAACAAGATGCCCAGGTTGGAGGTTTGGAAGAAGTTTCTCCTTCAGTACAACCCATGAGAAGGATTTCTTCCTCGAGGTTGATAGTAGGTGAAAAAGGGGACGTCAATGTCTCAGGGTACTTTTTTTCTTGTACAATGCTTAGTAACTGCAGCTGTGTATCCCTTTCGTACCTAACAATAACATGTACCTTTCTTCTGCTTGCTGTTGTTACAGAGAGGATTTGCACAATCCTGGATTTTGGTCAAGGGTTTGCCTCTATAACATTGCTAAGTTAGCCAAGGAAGCTACAACTGTACGGCGGGTTTTGGACTCTTTGTTCCGATATTTTGATAATGGCAATCTCTGGTCTCCTAAACATGGAATTGCTCTATCTGTCTTGATGGATATGCAGTTAATAATTGAAAATTCTGGTATGTGAATATCATTAGATTTCTTTTTACTTTTTTTGTCCTTTGTTGTCTTTCTCCTGCAATCTTTTCATTTCATACTTTGATGACTTTGTAATTTCTTGCAGGGCAGAACAGGCATTTCATATTGTCCATCTTAATTAAGCATCTTGATCACAAGAATGTTCTTAAAAACCCAAATATGCAGCTGGACATTGTTGATGTTGTCACCTCGCTTGCTCGAGAAACAAAGGTTCAATCGTCAGTTGCTATAATTGGTGCATTGAGTGATATGATGAGACATCTGCGAAAAAGTATACATTGCTCACTTGATGATTCAAATTTGGGGGCTGAAGTTATTGAATGGAACCAAAAATTTCGAGCAGCAGTGGATGACTGCCTTGTTCAGTTAACACATAAGGTGATGGTAACATCTTTCATATTTCATTATAAGTTTGAACTTCTCGTCCCCTGTGATAGAATTTCTCTTCTGTTTAATAAATTCTATTACTTTTCACAAAGAGGGAAAAATAATTTATGCCTAAATGCCTAATATTTAAAATTTGGAACTAAATTCTTTTTGTAAATGTGGCACTTGAACTTTTCTATATTCTTATGTTTGGCAGGTAGGAGATGCAGGTCCTGTTCTTGACATGATGGCTGTGATGTTAGAAAACATGTCTAATATTACTGTTATGGCGAGAACTTTGATTTCTGCTGTTTACCGTACTGGTCAAATTGTGGCAACAATACCAAATCTGTCATATCATAACAAGGCAAGAGTTCATCAACTCTTACATTTGCATTGATTTACATTTATTTTTCATTAATTTACCACAGCAGTTTCTATAATTCTCATTTGTTTCCATTTTCTGGTTTGATTGTCTGGAACTCTGTAGACCTTTCCTGAGGCATTATTTCATCAGCTACTCGTAGCTATGGTCTATCCTGACCATGAAACCAGAGTCGGTGCACACCGTATATTTTCTGTTGTTCTTGTTCCATCTTCTGTTTGCCCCCGTCCTCTTGCTGCTACTCCCCACGCTCCAAAGAAAAATCCTATTGGAAGGACACTCTCAAGAACAGTATCTGTGTTTTCTTCTTCAGCTGCTCTTTTCGAGAAATTGAAGAAGGAGCCATCTCACTCGCAAGAACACATCAGTCATGACACCAAGGACAATGCTTTAATTGGTGAAGAAGCAAAGATTACTAACCACACCATGTTGAACAGGTTGAAATCCAAGTTTAGTTCTAAAAAACACGAAGCGGCTTCAATTGAGCTAGGGGCTCAGGAAGCTACAGCCAACAACCATCCTACAGTTAACAGATTGAAGTCAACTTTAAGCCGAGCCTACAGTATGAAAAGGCAACCATCAACTATGAGTACTGATTCAACAGCTCCAATTGTTCCACAAAAAGAATCAGTATGGATTGTTGATTCTGTTATCTTTGGTGAATAGAATGAACCCTTTTCGTTTTCTGATGACCACTTTTCTTTCTCTCTAATTTTTGCAGACAATGTCCCTTAGGTTAAGCAGTCGCCAAATTACCCTTCTGCTTTCATCTATCTGGGCACAGTCCATCTACCCTCTGAATACACCCGAAAACTATCAAGCAATTGCTCATTCCTACAGCCTTGTGTTGCTATATGCTCGGACTAAGGTATAACTTTCACTCTTGTAGGTTTAGCTATGCATTTATGATGACAGTCTTTGTGGTTATGCTGCTTTATCCATTCTTCTGCAAAACTGCAAACACAGATTTTTCATTTAGTATGGATTTGAGAACTGAATGAAAGGTTAAAGCAGCATAACCACAAAGATTGGCATTAAAAAACTATGCTGCTTTATCCATTCTTTGAAATCATTTCTTCTCTTTTTTATTTTTCAAATGCAATAAGCTGATGATGTATTGCATAGTCTTCGTATCATGTTTTTGGAAAGTGGATATTTTTTGTGGTAAAATTTAGTATTTTTATACAATACGAGCTTTCGACAAAGAAAGCTAGCTCCAAGGATGCATGACCCATGTACACAAGTATGCACCATCTCTATTTCCAGTACGTATTAACACTGTCAGCTTCTAAAACTATTAAACAGGAAACTTGGAGTAAGAATAAAATGATAAGCTTCATTCAAAGCATGACAAGAAAAATTTACTACTATGTGTGTGACCCTCAAGTTTGGACTCAAATAAACACACTTGCCATGGATTTTGAGTCTTCAGCCTCTCCTCTGCTAATTTGTTGAAATCCTGGTGGCTTCTGTCATGATCTCATCGAGAGGAATAGAGAAAAGCAGAAAAGGAAAACGGAGAATCCATTTGCAGTTTTTCCTTCTTTTTATTTTAGTTAGGGAATGGTACTAGAGAAAACTTAAACTTTCAGCTTCACTGAGCACCTCAAATTGTGTACTTCACATCATCATAAATATCATCGTCTACCTATGCTTCATTCTTTGGGGTTAAAACCAGAAAAATCACTAATCTTTAGTAACTGAAGACCTAAAAACAACTGAAGGAGAAATTATTTAAGAAAGCAATCTATGCTGAACTCAATTTCAGTGACCTTGTGTTTACTGTTCTAAGTTAAAGTTCAAGAAGACACGCCTAGGACTCTTGGAAGCTACTTGAGAACTCATTGACTTGATAGTCAAAATTGTCCGAAGACGTTAAATCTAGTGTACATTTTATTTCTGCATTCAGATGAAAATGTTTCTATAACTCCTATACCAGATATCCAAGTTGGTTCACTCTTATTCCAAATATCCAATCTGATTGTCCCCTAGGCTACTTGCTCCTTTAATTTTGAAGGAGTCACAATGGGAGGCCTCTCCTTGGGCTTGCTAGGAAGTAGCAAGGCTACTGTGTTCTGAGGAGGGGATAGGCTATCTAGGGAAATAAAGAAGGGTGCTGTAGTGGGTTTAGTTTCAGGAGCGTATCACTCTGTTACCATGTTGAATAGAAGAGATTTAGTGACAAAGGATTGCTGTATTTGATTTACAAAAGTTATAGTACATCGATCATTCCTAGTAATCAGAAGTTGAGAACTACTAACCGGGAGAGTAAATCAACTTTTATATATTCATTTCTATTGTCATAATTCTTTGATTTCTTTCTGTTCCCCTTTTTCACATTTTTATTTCTTTTGATCTGCTGTTTCATGTAGAACACCTCCCATGAGACTCTGATCCGCAGTTTTCAACTAGCATTTTCGTTAAGGAGCATTTCTCTTGGTGAAGGTGAGTACTCAGGTCCAAATAGTATTCATAGAATTATAACTTCTTGCAACTTATGAAATTCTTTCAATGCAGTATTAAAGTTTGATTACGTAGGTCATAACTATACTTATCTAATAACTGTACCATTTAGGAATCGAATGGTATAAAAAGGTTCAATTAGTGATTGAGATTTGGTAGTATTATTATACTTCTCTCTTGTTATACTTGATTCTTCTTTCAGAGGCCAGAAGGATATGATTTTGATGAGGATGAGATATTAAAACGTTAGTTTGCTACTCTGGATTGGATAATGTATGCTAACCTCATTGCTTTGAAATATGATGGTTAGAAAACACATGGGAAGTCGTAATGTTTTCCTTGCACTGTTTTTTTCTAAGTGGGGGATTTCTTTTCAAATTTTCAGGGTTGCAGCCGTCAAGACGCAGATCTCTCTTTACCTTGGCAACATCAATGATTATCTTCTCAGCTAAAGCCTACAACATTGTTGGCCTTGCTCCTTCTGCTAAAGCAGCACTTGCAAATGAAACAGTAGGTGTAACAGAACCGGTTTATCTTTTTGCTTATTTATGCTCTAACTTCATTGTTGTGGAACAAACCCCTAGTATACACACACACACACACACAAACACACACAAATATATATATATATATATATATATATATATATATATAGGGTTTCTTAGTCTTGGATATATATATATACAGGGTTTCTTAGTCTTGGAAGTATGTACATAGATATAGAGTTTCTTAGTCTTGGAAGAATGTACATAAATTTAACATCACTTGATACTGATTTGCATACTGTATGACTTGTTTATCAGGTTGATCCATTTCTACAGTTAGTTGATGACTCCAAGTTACAGGCTATTGAATCTGGCCCTGACCAACCAAGGAAAGTTTATGGATCAAAAGAAGATGATGAGGATGCTTTAAGGTCACTTTCGGCTTTAGAAAAAGCTGATACCCGATCTAAGGAATCATATGCTACCATGATAGTGAAGACACTGGCAAAATCATCAGATGTAAATATCCATACTTAGAGATATGAGACGTATCTTCTTTGTTATTAAAATTGTGATGCTGACTGTTTAGTTGTACTACAGGAATTTTCAACAATGAGACAGCAGTTACTTAACGATTTTCTTCCTGATGATTCATGTCCTTTGGGAGCTCCATTGTGCATGGAAGCACCCGTACAAATCAACCAATCTGGCTTACCAGAAAATGCAGCTCCTAATACTGTAAGTTACTTGAATCATTTCAACTTTTTTTGTCTATATGTGCAAACAAAATAAATGTACACAATGGGTTTTACTGTGCAGGTTGAGCCTCCAATATTCATAATTGATGAAGACGCTTTACCCAATGCATCTGAAAGTCAAATAGATACTAACACGAAACTGGCCGCAGAAAATCTGAGCCTCATCAGCGTCAATGAACTTTTGGATTCGGTAAGTATGGTATCATGCTCACTGATATAGTGTAACTATATTGTGTCAAAATGCCTTTGATGAATACAGTAGTTAATGTAATGAAAATGAAACTATATGAGTTATTGCTGACCTTAATTCTAACCGTATTGATAACTGATTCTTCTTTGGGATTTCACTAGTTCTGGCTTTAGTAGAGTTGGGGTATATCCTTAGCAAAGAATGATATACTAGTGTTTAACTCATCAGAGTGAAACCAAAATGAAGGAACTAAAGAGAACTATGTTGGAATTTATAGATTTTTCCATAGCTTCTGATTCCTTCTTCTAACAAGAGTGTAGTTTCCTGTTCACAATTTTACAAAAATATGATCAGAGGATCCGGAATAGGCAATGACTTGGATATGATAAAAAAGTAATGAGTATGCATATAGGTCATTCCTCAATATGAACAAGCCTCTTCTTAGGGAAGTGTGGGCAAAAGTGATGAGGGGATAGGACAATCCACTTTAAAAGTTCCCTTACATATGCGCTTTGAAATTCAGGATTTCTAGAGGTAATAGCAGATATGCGTGAAATGAACACTATATTTTTGAGTCTTGACCCAAAAAAAAGCAATATATTTATGAGTAATGTTTGTGACAGAGCATGTGACTCCAAGTGATTCGGTTTTCATCAGAAAATGTGAAACTATGGCAAAAGGATTCTTAATCTGAAATCTTGTGTGGTTTTCATTTTTATAGATCAGAAAACATTTAGATCCATTACTAAGTAACTGCTCTTGTAGTTTTCATGAATTGCTTAAGGTGCTTATGGAGTGCTAGAGACACTTTTCTTGCATCTTTGGGGTTCAATGTAAACCGTTTCTAGCTATGTGGAAGCACTTTAGCCACTTCCATGAACGCTCCCACGCTTCCCTTAGCCTATTTGCAGATGCAGAGTCCAGACTACAACACGGTCATTAACTAGGAAAAAGTGATAATGGGTTACATGGGGAATATGATGGCTACTGTAGTAGATGATGAATTTGAGAAGGGTGGGTGGTAGTTGCTACGTGATTAGTGTCCATTGCAATGGTACTAAACTACTAATCATAATGGTGATCGTAGTGCCAAAATGACAGTGGTGAGAAAACGGCTTAAGCTAGATTCGGACTCTTCTTGCACTAATTGGTCTACCCCTTTGATTAGGAGCTTGTACATATTTCTAAGCAAGTGGATTTGTATGCAGGTTTTGGAGACAACTCACCAAGTAGGTAGAATATCAGTTTCAACTGCTTCAGATATGCCTTACTTGGAAATGGCTGGCCATTGTGAAGCCCTTCAAATGGGGAAGCAGAAGAAGTTGTCTGCATTCACGGTTGCCCAACAAAGGCAAGAAAGTTTGATTAGATTTTCTACTCGGGATCGCAATGTAGTAAACGAAGTGCCTCCTTCGGTTGTCCTGGGTGTTCCTACGGTACTTCCTTTCTCTTGGATTGACATATTAAATGGAAAAATATTGGAGATCAGTCCTTCTATAGCATGCATTATAGTTTTTATTTGATCTTTGTGATTCTTGTGTTAGCCTCTTAGTGTCTTTTAGCAAATTGTTCTGAGTTTTGAACCTGCCTGGAACTGCAGAGTGGTAATCCATTCCTTGATGCAAATGCTGTTCCGGTCAACCAACCTGTTGGCAATGGTCCGATGCCTAGTGCAACTGGATTCCAACATTATCCCCGCTTTCAGCTACCTGCGTCGAGCCCCTATGATAACTTCTTAAAGGCTGCTGGTTGCTAATTTGTAGAGATAACTTGGTAGCCATTGTAAGAATTGAGTTTTGCATTGGAGTAACGAATGAGTCCCATGTTCAATCACTGAAAACTCCTTGTTTGTAGTGTTGTTGTTCCTGATATCGGCCTCACCATTTTTTGTCCACAAACCAATGCCCTTTATTCATGTATTCTTTTCCTTTTCCTTTTTCAATGGGAGGTTTTAATTTTATGAGGGTCTCCCTTGTACATGTTTTTGATATGGCCAGGGCTTATTCGTCTACCATGAAGTGAAGAAAATGTACAGATTACATTTTGGGTAGAGGAGGAATCTACAATGTAAATAAGAAAACTGCGTAATGATTTTGGTTTACATGATGAACACCTAGCTAGGTTGAGCTAGTCTTAGTACTTTCACCTTTACAATTACACTAACTTTTCACCTATTGCAAGCTTGCTCGTTAGCTCATTCCTCCTCCTCTACCTATTCTTAAAGTTTCTAATTTCTAGTATAGTTCCCGAATTCCATGATTGTCCAAATTACTATATTTTTCCAAGGCAAATCATTTGCAGGTTAATTTTTTATTTTTTGCTCAACAGGCTAATTGCAGCTTTGTTCTAATGTTTTGAGGATTTTAAATTTGTTACATACTGTATGTATTTGATATTGTTTAAAGTTTGTCATTATTTATAAATTTTGTGGAGTTATGTGGTTAATTTTAGGAAGTCCAATTGTGGCTAGCCGGCTTGGATCGAAATTTCATGGCATGGTTGACAGCACCCCTTAGGGCTATCGGAGGAGGTCTTGGTGAATCTTGTTGGAGACGAGGATGCTATCCACGACCAACTCTTTTACCTATGTGGGCGGCTTTTGACAAATGAAATGAGTGTAGAATACTGAGGTGTAGAGGCACCAACGTATATGGAGTTGGTGGCTACAAGTAATGAGATACCAGTTGTCTCCTTTGTATGGATAGATAGGCAGAGTCCGACTATAGAGACCTCGAAGCAGGTGACTAGTGTTGCCACTGATGCTATGCTATGCATATGTCGGCTCTATAGAGTTTGAATGTTATTCACTTTGATGAGGGTGGCAACTGCGTCGTTGTTGATTCATTTAAAACGACATTTGAAAGGTGGAATTGGAGCGTCCATGGAAGAAGTTCTTTATGGCTTCTCCGACGGTAAAAGTTGATAACCATGTGGCTAACATAACAATGTGTCACTTTGGATCTGTCCTAATAAGAAGAAAATGGGTAGGCCATGAGGAAGTGTACAAATAGACCTAAGGCAGCTAGGAATCTCATTTCTAAGGTGACATATGTTAAGAGGAAAGAGAAGTTCTTTGGTTAAGGAGAGTGCTTATAAAATTGTTATGTACTGCACCCGTAGACGGAAGTAGCAGGAATGGAGGCTGAAAAGTTAGAGTTTGGGATGCGCTCTTTAATTTAATGAAAGTGTTTCGATCGTGATTTGTAGTCGGTAGTCGACAAATACCTCCCCCGGCCAGTGATGCTACGATGCAGAAACAATTGTAACGGTCCCGCCCGGGAGGGAGGACGACTCCACGGGAGTCATACTTGTCCCACATCGAAGAATGTTTGAAGTGCAAGACGACCCGGGGCTATAAATATAATGGTGAAGTCAACCAAAAGGGTAAGAAAACATCTTCTGACATCTAAATACTCCCCTACCGATAAACTAACTTTATCATCGGAGAGATAAAGGCCGGAAAGTCTCGGTAGGTATCCTTTTGCAGGCAAGAAGGGTCATATCTAGAAGACAGATCCAGAACGAGTTTCTTCAAGGTCTACGGGATCTAGCAGAAACAATTGGCGCCGTCTGTGGGAAATCTTTACAAAAAGCCAGTGTCATGATGACCGAAACAAATGAAGCAGAAGTCGGGAGCAGGATAACGACAGGAGACCACAGTGGCCTCAGTAGAGATGGGACACCAGGAAGCAATACTAGGACGGGAGGAGCGGATGAGAGACTGGAGCGCGCACTGGCGACAAACGATCCGCAAAGGACCCCGGACGGGGTGATGCGCGATCTCACGCAGGAAGAAATGGAGGACATGGTAGGGAGGTTAAGAGCGGACGTGGCACGTATGGAAAGAGAGAGAGCGCGGGACCGCTTAGAAGCAACCGCTCGGGAGAAAAAGCTGGAGAGAGATAACGCGACGATAATGGGCGCGTTATCAAAAAGACTGGAGAGAGACTATGCAATCGAGCGGGCTGCCACCGATGACGCCGCCGATGATCGCCCGCAGGACGGTCGTTGTCGGGGCAAACCTGTTCCCAGAAGTTATGGAGAGAGAGGGCCCACCACCGCCCCCAACGCCTATCGAGGATGGAAGATTGGAAACGACAGGCATAGAGGCGGCCCTAATGGCCATGCGGGACAGTGTGGTGAACCTGACCACGAGGGTAGACGAGGCGGAGAGACGGGTGGCCCACAACCCGCTTGGTGTGGGATTCGAAGAAAGAAGGGGACCGTTCACGCGGACCATTACACAGACTGTACGTTCTCACGCAGCAAAACCTCTAAAGTTGAGCTACGGGGGGGAAGGGGACCCGCATCTCTTCCTCGACAGTTTTAAATCCCACACAAACACGAAGGGTTATTCGGATGCCGCATGCTGCAACATGTTTCAGGAGACGCTATCGGGTGAGGCGCTGAGCTGGTTCTATGAGCTCCCGGCCGACTCAATAGATTGCTTCAGGAAGCTCGCGGACAGATTCGTGAACCGATTCATACTGCGTACGGACGGGCAGAATACCACCCAACTCTTCAAGGTAAAACAAGGGCACGCCGAGGGGTTAAAGACCTTTGTAAATCGTTGGCAGGGGGCCACGGCCAAGGTTAGGAGTTTCGACAAGAAGGTGGCGGAGGAAGCCTTCGTCCAGGCCCTATTGCCCGGGAAGTTCTTATACGCAGTACGAATTGAAAACCCACGGGGCTATGATGAGCTGATGGAAATGGCGATCAGACATGCCCAAGCGGACCATGACACGTATGGGGATCGGCATGCGAGCAAAAGAAAGGAAGGTAGGAGGACCGAATCCCGAGGGCAATCGATCCAAGAAGTGAGAACCTGGCAAGGGGGCCCAGAGGGACAAGCATGCACCCCGAGCAAGAAGTTCAAGGACGGGGGCAGGAAGCAAACCAAGCCATTGGGGGGTTCACGTAGAGGGAGCTCTCGGGACAGCGGACTTAGAGCTACAATTCCTGTAGCCAGAGAACGCTTCACCCCATTAACAGCAACCCCCGAGGTAGTATGGAACGAGAACAAAGAAGCAATCTCGGGACCAGCGACCAGAAAGTTTCCTCCGTCCCGATTAACGCGGGAGGATACCGGAAAGTACTGCGGATACCACGGGGAAGCGACGCACGCGATAAATAACTGCGTTGAGCTAAAAAAGACGATCCAAAGCCAGCTAGAAGCAGGAAAGCTTCAGCAATACGTGTCAGGACAACGGCACGCGGAATTCGTGTACGGGACGATCAACACTATCCGCGGGGGAGAGCCGATCGACCAGAGAAGTAACAGGGCCAAGAAACAATGCCCCGGGAACAGAGATGGGCGGGAGGTATACGCCTTCAGGAGCTGTAGCACTCCGAATGTCAACTTGAGATGGAAATCCGTGAGGTTCGAAGAAGAAGAGGAGCAAGGGACCAGGCTGCCTCACGAGGATCCATTCCTGATCACTGCACAGTTGGATCATTATCTTTGTAAGAAAATTCTGATCGACACCGGGGCGTCCGTGAATGTGCTATTCAGAGATGCTTGGCAGGTTCTAAAGAAGGGGAGCAGCAAGCTCACACAGGATAATGAACCGTTGATAAGCTTCCCCGGAGACGTGGTGCAACCTCTCGGATCTGACTACATACCTATGCTCCTCGGAGGTTCAGAGGGGAGCACGCTACGATCAACGGTAGACTTCATCATAGTCGACTGTAACTCGTCATACAACGGGATACTTGGGAGACCGGCCTTGTGGAAAATCAAGGCGTTCATCGCCGGTCACATGATGATGATGAAACTACCATCCCCCACGGGTATCGTTACCATCCGTGGCGATCAGGTGGCTGCACGAGGATGCTACGCTATCGACCGGGATACTGGCAGGAAAAGAGCAGAGGTGTCAACCTCCGAAAGTATGAATAGACTCGTATCGGATGTTTACGAGGATCCCAGAATTAATGCTGCAACGGAAGGAACTGAATCCGAGAGACCGGGGTCGGTTGAGGAAACAGAGCTCGTTTGCATCTCGGACCAGTTCCCAGCCCGAACCACGAAGATTGGGACCGGCTTACCTGTCATCGTGCGGGAGGAACTCGTACATTTTCTGAAGGCAAACAGCAAAGCATTTGCCTGGTCGTACGCTGACGTGCCCGGTATCTCGAGTGATATAGTCACGCACAAGTTGTGAGTCCGTAAAGGCGTACCCCCGGTACGACAGAAGCGGAGGTCGTTCGACGTGGCCAAGTATGACGTCATCAAGGGAGAGGTACAGAGGCTGCTGGATATCCAGTTTATCAAGGAAGCGAAATACCCGCAATGGTTGGCCAATGTGGTCATGGTCCCCAAGAAGGCGGTAGGGCAATGGAGGATGTGCGTGGACTACACCAGTCTTAATAGGGCGTGCCCCAAAGATAGCTTCCCGTTGCCTCGAATCGACTAGCTTGTCGATTCCACCTCCGGGTTCGAATGCTGAGCTTTATGGACGCTTATGCGGGCTACAACCAAATCATGATGGACCCCGCGGACGAGGAACATACTGCCTTCACGACCGACAAAGGAGTCTACTACTACAAGAGGATGCCGTTCGGACTAAAGAACGCGGGAGCGACCTACCAACGCCTGATGAACAAGATGTTCGCTAAGCAGCTGGGGATCACCATGGAAGTGTATGTGGACGACATGCTAGTGAAGAGTCTCACTGCAGTCGAGCACGTCAGCGACCTGCAAACAACTTTCGATATTATACTCGCGTACGGTATGAGGCTGAACCTGGAAAAATGCGCTTTCGGGGTCGTCAAAGGGAAGTTCTTAGGCCACGTGATTAGCCGGCAGGGAATTGAAGTGAACCCGGAGAAGGTCCAAGCCATCATGGATATGGAGGTCCCGAAAGTCCGAAGCGATGTGTAGTCCCTGACGGGTAAGATCGCAGCTCTCGCTAGATTTGTCTCCAGACTCACGGACAATTGTGCACCATTTTTCAAACTCCTCAAGAGCCAGCATTGCAAGCTGATCAATTGGGGGCCGGAGCAAGACGAGGCTTTTAGGAATATCAAGGAATCTTTGGCATCTGTGCCAAAGCTTTCCAAACCAACTCCCGGGGAGATGCTATATCTTTATCTTGCAGCATCTAGTACGGCAGTAAGCTCGGCTCTGATCAGGAGAGATGACACCGTGGAGCTTCCGGTGTATTATGTAGGCAAGGGCTACACGCTGGCTGAAAGCAGATACCCGGACTTAGAAAAGTTGGCCCTAGCACTCATCGTGACCGCCCGGAAGATGCGGCATTACTTCTAAGCTCATTCCATCACCCTGTTCACCAACTACCCCCTCAGGCAAGTCCTCCAGAAGCCAGAGACCAGCGGGAGACTGGCCAAATGGGCGATAGAACTGGGAGAGTTCGACATCCACTACTTGCCAAGAGTAGCCATCAAGGGGCAAGCGGCTGCGAATTTTATCTCCGAATTGACCCCCATGAAAAGAGTCGTGGAGTGCTCAGCGGCAGAGCAAGAGGACACGGAGGCTCCCCATGAAGTCCAGCCGAGTTGGAAGTTGTTCGTAGACGGCTCCGTCACTAAAGAGAAGAGCGGAGCGGGAATCATCTTGGTTAGCCCGGACGGGTTCGTATACACCCACGCCCAGGAGTTTAATTTCCCTACGTCCAATAATACAGCCGAATACGAGGCATTGATCGGGGGACTACAGCTGGCATTAGGAATCGGGGTCAAAAGAGTCGAGGTGTTCAGCGACTCGCAGCTTGTGGTGAACCAAGTAGACGGGACATTTGAAGTTAAAGAGCCGCACCTCAATTCTTATCGGGCACTCGCAAAGACTCTCATGTGCGGATTCGAGTCGGCAACTATGGCCCAGATCCCTAGGGAGGAAAACAGCCATGCTGATGCTTTGGCCCGGCTTGCCACCGGCACCCGTCAGCAAAGGCACGAAGAAATGAAGGTGGAGATCCTGAACCGGCCTAGTATCGACAAGACGATCTCGGAAATCTTCGCCATCACTACCGGTCCCGCAGAACCGACGTGGATGGACCCCATCATTGAGTTCCTCAAAGAGGGTGTCCGCCCGGAGAATCGGCAACAGGTAAGGAAGTTGCAATCCAGATGCGCCAGATACACGCTAATCAACGATACACTGTACCGCAGGGGTTACTGCTTTCCCAACTTAAAATATGTATCAGTACAAAACGGTGAGACGATCCTCCGGGACATCCACGAGGGCGTTTGTGGCAATCATTCCGGATCGAGATCCATGTCATTCAAGGCACTCAGAACGGAGTATTTTTGGCCCAATATGGGGAAGATGGCGGACCGAGTAGCAGCAAGATGCCATAAATGCCACCAACACGCTAACGAGGTCCATTCCCCGCCCATTGCACTCTCAATCCTGCTGTCTCCGTGGCCCTTCACACAGTGGGGCCTGGACTTGATCAAGCCGTTTCCTACCGCTCCCGGACAGTACAAGTATGCCATCGTAGCGGTGGATTACTACACAAAATGGGTTGAAGCAGAACCGCTTCGTCGGATAACCAC
Organism: Fragaria iinumae; assembly: GCA_009720345.1. Classification (NCBI taxonomy): domain Eukaryota; kingdom Viridiplantae; phylum Streptophyta; class Magnoliopsida; order Rosales; family Rosaceae; genus Fragaria; species Fragaria iinumae. Next base: position 1,595,948 of record CM019123.1, read on the forward strand.
CGACAACGTGATGGGGTTCCTCATGAAAAATATCTACTGCAGATTCGGTGTCCCGGAGACTATCATAACCGACAATGGCACGCAGTTCAACAACCCAAGGCTCATTGAGTTCACTAAGGACATGGGAACCCGGATGGTGTTTGCATCGGTAGCACACCCAAAGACCAATGGGCAAGTGGAGGCGGTCAACAAGATTATCAAGAAACTGCTGAAGAAGAAGTTAGACGCCGCTAAAGGCTTGTGGGCGGAAACCCTCCCGGAGGTTCTGTGGGCCATCCGAACTACTGCTACGGCATCAACGGGAAAGACACCCTTCAGCTTGGCTTTCGGCACGGAGGCTGTCATTCCCATCGAAGTGACGATACCGACTGGAAGAGTCGAAGGATACGACAAACAAACCAACACAGAGGGGCTACAGTTAAACATGGATCTCATTGAGGAGAGAAGAGACAGGGCCGACATACACAACCAAGTTTACAAGCAGCGCGTCGCCCGGCATTACGACTCCAAGGTCAGACAGCGCACCTTGGGTCTCGGAGATTGGGTGATGAAGCGGGTGATGGCCCAACCAATGGCCCAACCAATGGCCCTTGATCCAACCTGGGAGGGCCCTTACGAGATCGTGGAGGAAGTCGGCCCTGCAACATTCTTTCTAAGAGACAGGGACGGCATCGTCACCGGGCACCCGTGGAACACCGAACACCTTAAATTCTACCCCGTTTAATCGAGATCAGGAATTGTAAATCATGCCTACCGGGTCTGGTTAAGTCGACCCGGGAAGATGCCTTCATTTGTTTTGTTAACCACTTACAGAAATGAAGAAGTTAAATTCGCAACATTTGTACAGTTAAACTCGTAACACTGGAGTAAAACTGTGGGTGTGGTACACCGGATTCCAAAGGGCAAAACAAAGAGGCAAAACACAATTCAAAGGCATAACAATGAGAATTCAACATGGACACTTGAAACACATCACAAGTATACCAACCGGACCCCGGGCAGGCACAAAGCCATTCCAAAGCAAAATCAAAAAATTACAGTCCAGTTGCGCTCCGCTCAACACCCTATACCATGTCATTCTCGACCGAGTCGGGTGTATCTTCTTCGCCCTCACTCTCGGACACATGCACCTCGGCCCCAGCACATTCAGGATCGGCCTCGACAGGACCCTCCGGGTGGATAGCCTGGGAGCCCTGTGCTTCGCCCTTCTCCTGCGCAGCAAGCAAATCCGCGAGCATCCGGGGTTTGTCGAGGTACCCGTACACACTCCACTCCGTGAACTTCTCCGTGATAGCCTCATCCCGAGCAGACTGGAGCAGACCTTTGAACTCCTGCGACTCCTTGAACGCTGCAACAGCTTGCTCACAGCGCGCGGGAACCAAGCTCTCCCACTCCGCTATCTCGGCTTCTTTCTCACGAAGCCTATCCTCCAGCGGGCGATATTTTTCCACCTCCACCCTCAAGGACTGCAGTTCGGCTTCAAGCTCCGGGACCCGGTCCGCTTTGCTTTCCACCTCCCGGACATGTTGTTGAGTCATGGTCAGCTTCTCGACCAAAACTTGTTTCTCCCTTTCGAGAGACCCCTTCTCAGTCTGAAGGTAGCTTACGTGTCCACTGAGCTTAGCCACCTGCTCTTTCAGTACAGCAGTGTCCTCGCTGGCGTCAATGGAGTACACCGCGAACAAAGCCTACAAGTACAGGCAAAAATGAGCCTACAAATACCAGTCCCCAAACACAATTCACAACAAAACACAAGCGTCCCATACGCTTACCTTCATCAGGTGCTCCCGTGCTATCCTTTGGGACTCGGAGGGAGAACTCTCCTTGAATCTCACCCGGTCCAGATCAATCCCCTTCAGGTCACCAACCATTGCCCGGACGCACTTCTCGTCCGCATAACCATACTCATCAAGAACCTGCCTGATCGGAGTTTTCGAAATCTTCGGAACCGCAGAGGCAAGTATGGACAGCGTGGGAGTCGACGTAGATCCCCCGGGAGCCGCCTTATGCTTCTTCGGCTTTGGTACGTGACTCCCGGACACGACCTTGCCGGTGTCTGTCACTAGGGGCTCCTCGACACCTTGAGTTCTCCTCGAGTGATGATAGCGCCTTTTCTTTTCACCCAAAGTGATCTGTGAGCCTGCGGGAAGAGGTACCAGCGGAGTCTCCGTTGACCCGTATACTTCATCGAGAACATCCAGCACCTTCTGTTTATTCAAAACCCGTACAGTATGCGTGTCCACGTCCACCTCAGTGCGCGACGCCAGATCCCCTTTGGTCAGGAGCCTCTTCAAGAGGGCTTGATCCTTCTCCATGTCAAGAGGATGATTCGGGCGCGGAACACGCCTAGGGATCTTTCCTGCACACCAAAGGACGACATTAATTAAACTAGGCATACTAAAGACTTCAGATATAAAACGGAAATCAAGATGAACCCACCGGGCACTCTACCCATCTCACAGTATGCGAGAACGGCCCACCGCGTCAAGTGATACGAGCTACGATCCTCGTCGTGGGGCCACGCAGCGAATATAAGGGCAATCCGCTCCCGCTCGATCGCTGTCAACGAGTAGCTCTGATCCCCAATAGCCCGGAAGTAGTTGGGAACCGTGTGCCGCCTTGTCTTTCTTTGCCAGGGCCCCCCCACCAGGACTACCTTCGCCCTCCACTCCTTGTTTATCGAAGAAGGGAGATCGGTGATCACTGACTCCTAGTCCCGCGCGGTAAAGCCTACACACCCGGAGCTTCCCACCTTCTTCGAGTATGACAGCCTGTAGAGCGCGCGAAATTCATTGATTGTCGGCCAGCCCAAGTTCGAAAGGAAATACAGACAACCTAGTCCCAGCAATTGACGCCACTGGTTCGGCGGGACCTGGCCGGGAGCGAGCTGCAGCATACTCAGTATGTACTGCACACATTGGGGTAGCGGTACGGAGAACCCATTCCTGAACATGTTGTCATGCACCGCTACATACTTATCTCTCGGAGCGCACGCAAGCTCTCCCGGATACAAGCCACGCATAGGGATCTCGGGAGGAATGTTCCACTCCTCCCTCAACTGTTCGATCTCCTCAGGCGTGTAACTGCATATGGGCTCATCGCACACCCTCCCGAACTCCAAACGGTGAAGGACGTGAGGGATCGGGATCGCTTCCATCACCGGGTACTCGGTGCTCGAGCTGGAGACTCCGGAATATGATTTCGCCCACTCGGCATCCCTATTAGTTTCCCGGCGCAGATACCCCTCCATCCTCTCATCCTCATCCGCAGGGGCCAGCCGAAATGAATCAGAAACGCTCGCATTGGAAGCCCTTGACTCTATTTTAACCCTATAAAAAAACCCTATGGGCTATTAGATACCTACACCGCGTACCGCCGCCGGGAAGTTTTGACACCACCCATTTCAGCCACCCGACGACGCCTAGAAACCCAGAAACATCTACCAATCCACACCCTACTAGATACTCACAGCCACACAACTACACGCTAGAGAAGGGAAACTAACCAGATAGCGAAGGCCGGCGACACACAAGAGCAGCAAATGGATAGCACCTCGCAATCGAAAGATCGACTGTAGCAGAGCAGCAGCACTCCACCAGGCGTACGAATCCCCTTTTTTCCTCCACGCTTCAACGGCAAGACGGGAATGGAGATAAGGCAGCGTTTCCTTATGTACGAAACGGGGGAAGGGACGCCTCGTTTTTCCCCCTCCCATCGAGGCAATCCGACCAGTCGTGCCCACCGTAGGATCCAGACACGTGCCCCACTACCGAGTAGCTTCTCGAACACGACAGGCGTGACACGCCTCGCATTACATGCACATCCCTTCACCCCCCCTCCACAGCGCCACCTGGCCGACATACCATTAATGCATAACAACACTACCCGGTAGCACTCGCCTATGGTCACCGAGCTCCCGGGGATTACGCAGACCCATCAATCAAGCCACCAGGGACGCCGTCGCATCCAAAAACACAACGCACGTCCCGAATATTCCTCCGGGCGAACACAAACTTTCACGCGGATTGAAGAGTCCGCTTCGCGTACCTAACTTACACGCGAGCTGCGTTCACTCCGCGGGCAACACTTTCACGCGGATTGAAGAGTCCGCTTCGCGTACCTAACTTACACGCAAGCTGCGTTCACTCCGCGGGCAACACTTTCACGTGGATTGAAGAGTCCGCTTCGCGTACCAAACTTACACGCGAGCTGCGTTCACTCCGCGTACCTAACTGACACGCGGCCCCACAAGAGTTGGGCATGTCTGTATCATTCCCTTCACACGGAAAAGTGGCCTGATAACCCACACGGGGATCATACCCCGCGCTCGAGCAACAACTAACGTGGAACGGTTCGCTACCTTCCATCCCAACGGCAACCCGTTCAAACATGTCCTGAGTACGAACTTGGGGGGACTATGGTCGGGTACCCGTTACCAATTCTTCGGCATCACGGACCATTTCTTCAAGTCCCCACTCAAGACGTGTCTTGAACGGGAACTTGGGGGGACTTGTAGTCGGTAGTCGACAAATACCTCCCCCGGCCAGTGATGCTACGATGCAGAAACAATTGTAACGGTCCCACCCGGGAGAGAGGACGACTCAATGGGAGTTATACTTGTCCCACATCGAAGAATGTTTGAAGTGCAAGACGACCCGGGGCTATAAATATAATGGTGAAGTCAACCAAAAGGGTAAGAAAACATCTCCTGACATCTAAATACTCCCCTACCGATAAACTAACTTTATCATCGGAGAGATAAAGGCCGGAAAGTCCCGGTCGGTATCCTTTTGCAGGCAAGAAGGGTCATATCTAGAAGACAGATCCAGAACGAGTTTCTTCAAGGTCTACAGGATCTAGCAGAAACATGATTTAAGTTTCGTTAGTATAATTTATGAAGTTAACAAAGACGATCCAAACCGTATTAAAATAATAAGTATATTTTAGATTTTCAGAGTCTAATATAAGCTAAATTTAGAGTCTGTTGAACTCTTATTATTTGAACCTATAATTATAATTTTGTTATTGTGATGCTGAATATCAATAATTTAATATAATTTTCGATATTACAAAGGGACCAGAATGTAATTAAAACATAAAATATGGACGGAAATGCAATTAAAATATGGACTTTGTTTAATTACCTCTGTCTCTCTCTCTCTCTCTCTCTCTCTCGAAACTTCTACGATCGTTGAAAATTTGATTCAATTGAGCCAGAAAAGCCATAAAGCTCAGATCTTGCAACTCTCATAGAAACTCCAATCCCATCAGTAAGTCAAGTCTATTTGTCAACCCGCCTTAAGAAATATGCATTTGCATTTTTCAAGTGTTCAATCTAATTTCAGCTGACTTTCAGTTTCTAGTTTCTATTCGAATTGAATTGAATTGAATTGAATTGAATTGGGTGTTTGCAGATTGGGTTATAAAGGTTGTGACTTTATACAATGGAGGATGTCCAGGAGCAGCAAAGTCCCTCACTTGGTATTTTACATCCTTCATTTTCAGTTATCATATCTTTAGAGCTATTATTGTGTGATGTTGATACCAGGAAAGTCCATCACTTTCCATATTTTTAAGCATTGATGCTTCATTATCTGAAGTTGAATTCCGGGTTTCGATTCTAGTTATGGGAAGTTGTCCGAGTAGCAAGAAATCACACCACCAAGTTTAGTGTTATGTGAATATAGAGTAATATAGCACTTCTGAATCTAAAGAAAAATCTGCACAGACCAGGTTGTTTTAATAATAATCTTAGGTGTAATCTGTTTTCGTAGTGTAAGAACAATCAAGAGAAGGAATTGAATCGTAAGGTATAAAAAGACTCTAAAACTTTGGGGATGCTGTTACCTTCCTTGATACTCTTCCTCTGGTAATGCTAGTTTTGTTAGCCTTGGATTAAAATGAGTCCTCAGACATTCAGTTATCTAGTGCCATACTGTTAGGAAGTGGGTTTTAGCTTCAAGTCATGGTTCTTGATTCAATAACCTTAAGTTAAGGTGGTTTTTGAGTCGTGGGACTGCATACAAAAACAAGCTTTCTTTTTAGTTTTATTTTTATCTACATATCTCTTGTCAAACTGTTTTAGGTCTCATTCTTATGATTGGTTACTTGATTATGACATCTTATGTTTTCCGTGACTTGATTAGCGTCTGAAATTTACGTAAATTTTGAGAAGACACGAAATACTTGGACAACAATGACAGTTCCTTGTGCTCCCCATACTTTGATTTGTGATTCCTCCATATATTTACTTTGAATTGCGTGTATTTCAATGTTAAAATAGTAGCTATAAGGGAGATTTTCAGCTACACGATACCCGTCTTGTTAAGCTTAAAGAGTAAGGTGTTTGTTTTCCCCTCTTCTTATGAGTGGAGCAATTACAGATACCATATTTTGTTCTCTTCAATTGTTCTATTGTAAGACATCCGAGCTTTAGAGACATTGCAAGACATACTAATGTCTGTATCTTTTCTAGGTCAAGAAGGTGAAAACGAAATAGTCATTGAAAATGCTGCATCTGTTCATGCGGAACCTCCTCAGGATGCTAACGGCCCCCCAAAAGTCAATACTAAGGCAGAAATTCTTCATGACAAAGTTAAGAAGCAAATCATTAAGGAAGGCCATGGTCCAATACCATCCAAATATTCGACATGCTTCTGTAAGTGTCAGATGGTTTGCTTAATTTAATACTTTCGATGTGGTAACCTTTGAGTACTCGTAGAAAAGTTTGTCTTTCTGATAATTCTCAAGCTAGACTTCTCACCTGTTGCATCAAAATTTATATTTGGGACATCAAATACTATTGCTTAAAAAGAAGTACATTTCAAACTATACATACAAGACAAGCAAACACCTTATGTATCTCGTATAGGTGATTTTGAAGAAAACGCAATCACCCACAAAGTACATATACTATATCATTGGGAGGTTTACATATAGGGTAGATTAGCTAGATATTTTACTTTCAGTTTTACTTTTTTTAGCGGAAGTAATTAGCTAATTTATTAATATCTGATGACTTCATACGTGTGATAGTGCACTACAGGGCATGGACTGAGAGCACACAGCATAAATTTGAAGACACATGGGATGAACAACGACCACTTGAAATGATTTTAGGAAAAGGTATTTGGCTTGTTAAGTAATCTGTTGCTAGTATTTTTTTTTTTTATTATTCTAAATATATGGAATTGTTGAGTTGCTTGTTCTTACATGTTCAACCTGCATTGAGTTTTGGAACTTTTATGTTGCATTAATACACCTGATTATGTTTCGTCATCCTGATTATCATGTAATTACAGAACTACACCAGTATCTATATGGAGTTATAGACAAGTTGCCAAAATATAAAATGAACTTATAGTTTGTAATGTTGTTGTTACTGCAACACAGAGAAAAAAGAAATGACTGGCTTGGCTATTGGTGTATCCAGCATGAAGGCTGGAGAACGTGCACTCTTACATGTAGGCTGGGAATTAGGATACGGAAAGGGAGGAAACTTTTCTTTCCCAAACGTTCCACCATCAGCAGATATATTGTATGAAGTTGAGCTTATTGGATTTGATGAGACCAAAGAAGTAAGTTGCTTTCAGTTGTCTTCCCAATTAATTATCAATAGAAGGTTCGATTTCTTTTTAAGGAATTGACTCGAGTAATGTACTAAATGTATATCTGCGGAACTTTCCTTCATAGGGGAAAGCTCGTGGTGATATGACTGTGGAGGAGAGGATTGGAGCAGCAGATAGAAGAAAGATGGACGGAAATGCTTTATTTAAGGAGGAAAAACTGGAGGAGGCTATGCAACAGTATGAAATGGTTACGAACTTGTGATTCTTAGATATTACATTTATGGTTCCGGATGAGTTCCTGAGTTTCACAGTTTCTTCAGCTCGGTTTCATGGGACAACAATCTGATGGTTGTTTTCTGCTTCTTCTGTCAGGCAATAGCATATATGGGTGATGACTTCATGTTCCAATTGTTTGGGAAGTACAGGGACATGGCTTTGGCTGTTAAAAATCCATGCCACCTTAACATGGCAGCATCCCTGATAAAGCTCAAGCGATATGAAGAAGCCATTGGACAATGCACTGTTGTAAGTATATGCAATCACAAGAAAAAGTATATTTAATTTATTACCAGCAATTGTATTATTCATCCGTAAGATACTACGAAGGTGAACTATAGCAAGCTTATTTGGGGACTGGGATACCAGAAATTTGAGTCATAATATTCTTCATATAGTGCTTGAGAAATGGGTGGTCTTTAGTGTGGCTATGATCCAATGCAATGACTTTGAAGTCTTACTGGCAGGGTTTTGATCAATAATCAGAGTTGGGAAGTCCATGCTTAATTTGAACCGTTGTTCATATAATAAAGTACTGCCTATGACTCTCCAACCCAGCCGCTTTTGTCCTTGTCATGGGATATGCTTTATTGACAACCAGATGATACTTGCTTTCAGAGACCCAATATAGAGTATTGTGAAACTTATGTGCTAACTATGTTCGGATAATTGCAGGTACTGGCAGAAGATGAAAACAACGTCAAAGCCCTATTTAGGCGAGCAAAAGCCAGAGCAGAGCTTGGGCAGACAGATGCTGCGCGTGAAGATTTTCTAAAGGCACGCAAATTTGCTCCTCAAGACAAAGCTATTGCAAGAGAGTTACGCCTGCTTGCTGAACATGACAAAGCTGTTTATCAGAAACAGAAGGAGATCTACAAGGGAATTTTCGGACCAACTCCGGAACCTAAACCCAAGCAAACTAATTGGTTGATCAGTATTTGGCAATGGCTGTTGTCATTATTCTACAGTCTCTTCAGGCGTGAGAAGCGAAAAGCTGAGTAGTCAAAACACTTGATTCTGTTTTCTTTTCTTTTTTTCTTTTTTTCTTTTTTTTCTTTTTTTTTTTACCAAAGAGACTCTTGGAGTGTAACATATGTGAGGAGATTCATGTACTGGTGTTTTGAATAAACACTGAAAACTTGCATCATGATCCTAAAGGTTCACTCATTTTCAAATTGTGAGGGGACGATTCTATGCCTTTGAGTAAAATCTTATATGGCAACAGTTTTCATGCTATAAGATACATGGAACGGATTACTTTTCAGCAGGAATTTGCTCGTATCATTTTACCTCGATTAAGTTAAAGGAACTAGAAATCAACCAAAGCATTACCCCAAAGACTAGAGCCAGAAACAGAAAGCAAGCCTTCCATTTGCAGTGTCCACTTTAACGGTAGCTTTTACCTTGTACGATTGTAATTGCAGAAGAAAAACAGAAGTTACCTTGTGAAAGTTGTCACCGTAATACAAGTAGGAAAGCCATGTTCAGAAATAGAGTCGGTTTCTATGTACTATTTTTCGGTTATTTCTTTTGTTGATAGCAATACCATAAGACCAGAATGACATTTCGATCAGGTAACACGTCCATTTCATGCTGAGTTACTAGCTCTACTCTACATGGCATGAACTTGGCCCCGAGCATGCACTATGAGAAAGTTGAACTTGAGATGGATACATGATATTTGTTCAAGCTTTGAATCAATACACAAGATTGCTCGACTATGGGTTTCTGCTTGAAGATATAAGCGAATTTCTGAGGGTAATTCTCATTACGAGGTCAACTATGCTCAACGTAGAGCCAATTAGCAAGTCAGGTTTTATGATTGCTTTCAATTTTATAAAGAATGGCATTTTAAACTGTGTAGTCGTTCAAGTTTCAGTGACCTCTATGATTGCACTGCGTACATGTGTCATAAATGGTGGTTAAGATTACCGTTTACATGCATATAAGAATTTATAAAGAACAAAATGTATTCCCAGTTTCCGTTGCCGTTTGCGGTCCAGAGTCTCACCCTATCTTGACTATAAGTCTCTCACCTCCATCTCACACGTCGTGTACTTTAGTGTAGTCTAGTACCTTTCTCTACATCTCTCAGTTGTAGTTGCACTCCTTTTCAGTCCAACATAACCTATCAAACAGCAGGGAAAGGTCAAATCTGAGCCTTCATCTGGTGATCTGGTCTATGGTTTTAAAATTTAAATCCTCCATTTCCAACATTCCGGCAGGCCAACCTATGCCTCAACGCCATGTTGTAGTTGCACCAAGACGAACCACCATCCATATTATTCTAAACCAAAATTCTTGCTCGCAGGCATATAATAACACTCTGATTGATGTAACATACTGATACCTCAAGCAAGCACAAGGAAAACAAAGGTAAAAGGGAAGTTTTAAGGTAAATGATTTGATTGAGCACCTACTACTGCTTAACCACATTACAATCAGGCACCATCCCAGGATATATCGAAACTTTTGATCCACGATTTATATCCCCAGATTCATAAAAAGGGAGGGGAGAACTAACTTACAACACATAACGGGAGATGACGCTCTCTCTGTACAGATTCTGGTTAGCAGTTCAAACACAGATACAATAAATACGACTACAAATACAACAGAAGCTACCTTGAAAATAAGCCTAAAGCCGGCTACATCAAATTGGAGCCGTGATGCTAATAGTACAACATACAATTATCAGCCAACACGAGGTTAGAATTACCTGCTGCGCTGACAAATTCTAAAGCAAATCTTGTTCATCTTGCAAATCACAAGGAAAGGTTTCGCTTTGTAGCTTCCATTTTTAATAGAAGATCTTTGATATCCGCTTCCATCCTCATCTTCATATTGGAATATTCTCGATGAGCACGATCCAGAGACTGCAGTTCCTCAAGTTTCTGTTTCCGCATTTCCTCAGCCTCAACAAAACGGAGTTTTGTTATTCTACTCCTATATTCTTCTTCAATTTTCTCATTCTTTGCCAGTGCTATGCGTTTCAGCCCCTCAGCTTCTTTTCTTGCTTCGTCCGCACGTGTTTGGAACATTTTAGCCTCGGCCTGCTTGATCCTCACAATACTCTCTAACTCATCGAAAACAGGTTCTTTTTGAGAGCTCATGTGCATCTCAGATTCCATCATGCGCTTATCAAGTTGGTCATAGTTGAAGCTAGGAAGAATGCTAGGAGCAGAGTCCAACTGAGGGGCCTTCTCTGTATACACAGACTTCAGCCATGCTGGTTCCTGGCTTGGGCCAGCAATACCACTGTTTCCTTTACCTTGATCCTTGCCAGATAAAATGGGTGTTTTGCCCAACTTGGAACTGTCAGCATCTGCAGCTAAAGGAAAGAAACTTTAATGTCAGCCCTTACGGTTAAAGACCTTCGGCTATCAGAACTAGATCACACAGAAAACGCTCAGATTTCAATTTCAAGAAAGATACAAATCGGAAGCTGCAAGCTAATCTCATTTGATGGAATTAAGTTCCAAGTGTGTCACCGTTACACCGTATATCTGAATCTTATATAAGCATTCAAAAGCAGTTCAGATTTACTTAAGCCGATGTTTCTGCTAAGTGAAATCCTACCGATCTACCACTACAGATGCCTGACTACCAAAATGCTAAAAACATAATGCATCAAATATATAGAAAACATTGTTACGCTTTATATATAGCAATTATATTTGAACTCTGGTATTAGTATAACTGTCATATAAAGCAGAAAAAACTTCTCCCTAAGAGCTTGAATTTTCCCCCCACATGTACATGTAAACAAAAGGCTTAGCTGCTTCTTTATTATCTAAAATTACAGCAGAAGACAATTTGACAACTTTCATGAGTATTCACTAAGAATTGCATTACCACATCCATATCTTATAAATGATGCATTTAGCAGATTTCAGATAGGCAAAGTCGGTTTGGGAACATATGGTGCCGAGGAATTGGCCTATTCTATAATACCTCAATTCCTCAGCATAGATATTTTTGGCAAGAGCAGCTTAAAATCATTCCTAGCAGTACTACTACTGAAAAGAAGCAAGATACCACACATTATGACCTCAGAACCATTAGGGCAGCAGAACACACACACACACACACAAAATTGCATATAAATCAAACAACTTACCCAAGAGGAAAGCCATTATGTAACTGTAAACCTCCGGAAGGCCAGACTTATTTGCCAATCTGACAAGCGATTGATCAGCAATCTCGTACAGCTGTCTCCCTCGCATGTCTTTGCTGACAACAAAAATTCTCTTAACATATTCAAGTTCCCTGGCAAGATTTTCAATCGTCCAATCCTTGGCAAAATTCTGAAAAACCTCCTTCACAAAGCCAAACATTTCAGAAGGATGATCACAAGCAACACAATGAAATTGCATCTCAGTTGTCCCTTGAGATCCAGTCGCACTGCGTCCATTTCTAATATAAGATTCCCGCAATGCACAGTCAGCATGGCACCAATGAAGACAAACATCGCACCCAATCCAACTACATGTATTTGAGGCCATATCAAACTTTGAGCACACAAGACACATGCAACTGCTGCAAAAACCAGTCTTTTGAGAACAGACCTTGCAATCACATTCATCCACAGGCACAGGACTCCGACAAGAAGGATTTCTGCATCTCAAGTACAGAAAAATCTCAGCCAAATCAGAAGATGACACACTGCTCTCTTGCTGAAGAAAATCTGGTAGACCAGTCTTGAGAGCAACCAAGATTTCCAATTGTGCCCGGTGGGCTTTTAGTAGCGTCTCCAAGGTTATGTCAGACCTGTTCTGCAGTGCCTTCTGAAATGCAGATAGTTGCATGCGCTTATCCGCATTTAACATAATCTCGCGAATACTCTCCTTCATGCATGCTGCGGAATGTCCTGTCATTTCATGAAACTTCTTCGCCATTACATGTACTGGATCAGATACTATCCTGGCAATGATTGTCTCAAGAAAATCAGCCCCACCGATGAGCAACTGCTCTTTTTCCTTCTGGCTGCTAGTCCTATATAAACTACCACTACTTTTCTCTCTCATTAATCGTTTTCTGTCAAAACTATAATTTGATCCCATCTCATGAGATCCAACACTATGCGAAGGTGACCTAACATCCTCATGGTGCTTTGGTTGCCCTCCTGACAACTGCTTATGGAAGCTTAGCTGCCTTTCAAATCCATTGGCCCCTTTAGAGCTTCCTTCCGGATGTTTAAGCTGTTGCCCTTGCACAGATTGACCATTTGTAACACCGGACTGTGGATGAGAACCATTGCCGGTGATCAAAGTTTTTTGATAAAACGGAACCTCCTTGGTTTTAGCCTCATTCTGAGCTAGTGCCTGCCAATCAATTCCCTGGAAAAGGGGACGACTTTTAACCGATTGCTCAAAGTCCATCGAATTCTGGGTTGTTAGAGAACAGCTAGGATTGTGATAAAATGACTGAGAACCTGAAAAAGATACTGACTGAGTAAATCCATCCGAGTTGGTACAGAAAGTGTTAGTTAAAGAGTGAACACTCATTGCTTGATCTGGAGAACCAGGAGTGGCACCAATAGGTAACAAAACATTAGGCAAGCTTAGTGAAAGGTCAAGTGGCTCAAGAACCAACTTCTCATCCTTCACATTAACACCAGAATCAGCTCTCTCCTGCCTCCTAACAGGAGAGGACGTAAACAACTCGAAACCCCTGGTGCTCGGTCCTTCCATATCATTGTCCATGCAAGTTAGTCGTTCTCTGGATTCTCTCTCAGCCCATCCACTATTTTCTGCTGAATCCTCCTCCACATGAGCCACGCTTTTCCCTTTGTCCTTGAAATTCCGAGTCAAATCGGCACTCAGATTCAGTGTCTGAACTCCAGTGTCCTCCTCTGTCACTTCCCTATCAGACTCCGTCATTTCATCATCCTCAGCCTTCACTTCAAGGTCTATCCCCATGTCATTGTCTGGCTCCTCTTCCTTTTCCAACGCCCTCTCCGAAACCACTTCCTCCTTACCTTCTTCCCTGGACGATTCTTTTCCACCGAATCCATCTTCGCGGTCTCCTACATTTCTGGTCTCTTCAACCCAAGGCAACTCATCTTCTTTCTTTTCCTCTTCTTTCCTCTCACATACTCCCTCTTTATCCAAGCACGCATCGTTCTCCTCCATAACCTTAGTCTCCGTTTCGCCCCCAACCTGAACTCGGCCTTCTTCCATTTCAGCTACAGCTTCCGGTACCAATTTAGGTTCTTCACCTCCATCCTTAGCTTCAGGCTCAAGCTCTCCTTCCTCCATTTCACTACTAGTCCTACTTCCACTCTCACCCTGAACCTCCACCTCCACAGCCTGTGCCTCTGGCTCAGGAAGAGGTTCTGTCTCCGGCTCAGGAACAGGCTCCCTCTTAGGTTCCGGCTCCGGCTCCGGCTCAGTCTCAGGCTCACTCTTCTTGACCTCAACACTCTTGGATTGCTCACTCCCAACAGAGTCCTTGGACCAAGTCGGCGACTTGGACTTGGAGGTCGAAGATTTGGACGATTTCCCGTCCTTAAATCGCCGCGGCGGAGACCTAACCCTCGACGGCGACCGGAGACCTCCTCCGACTTTCCCTCTCTCCTCCAACCTTCCACTAGTACTCCTCCCTTCCTCAAACTCCTTCCCAAACCGCCGCCACGACAACACGCTCCCTTCCCGCCGCGACCGGTCCCTCTCCGATCGGAACCCTTTCGGAAACTCCGACCCCCTCCTGGACCCGCCGCTAAAGCTCTCCGACCTGTGCATCGAACTCCGATCGTAACCTCCGCCATACCTATCGATCCCCTTCCTCCGCTCGAACTCGTGGTCCGGCGGCGGCCTCTTCTTCACCATCCTCGACCCGCCGCCGGCAGCCGCCTCGCGATCATCGTCTCCTTTAGACCTCGCGGCGGAGGAGGAAGAAGAAGAGAGCAAGCCCTTGCGGGGAGTGTCGGGTTTGTTGTTGTAGTAGAAGCTCCGGTGCGAAGAAGAAGACGAGGTCCGGCTGGGGTACGGGTTCGGGCTCGGGCTCGGGCTCGGGCTCGGGCTCGGATTCGGATCCTTACCGTAAGAATCGAGATCCTCGCTGGATCTCAGCCTCTTCATTTTTAAAAAGAGAAACAAAAAAGATCAAGTCGGTTGTGTATTTCTGGTGGCGTTGAAATTACGGCGAGCGCCACGTCAGGTGGTGGTGGTGGTGGTGGTGGTGGTTGCGGAGTCACAGAGCGGCGGAGGAGGAGGGGGAGAGGGGCATAATTGGAAATAGGGGGAAAATGAAGAGAGAAGAGAGAAAGGAAAGAATCCAAGGATGATGGTGAGTTCAAACTTTGGTAGGATGAGGAGTCAACGCAGTTTTAACTACTGAGAGAAGAGAGAGAGTTGAATACGCAAACTGCGTGGAAATGCATTGAAATCTGTGTCCGGAGAGTGCAAAGCAAAGTAGCAAGGCGCGTGTTGCTACGCGCAATTTTTTTTCTCCGATGTGGGTTTCTATTTTCTCTTTGAGTTTGCAAGTATCTTTGGTTTTTTAAACATGAAGAAAATATGAAAAATGAGCAGCTTGAGAATATTCTTCTTGAAATTTGATAGAGTTTTGTTACAGCTAGATTTTTCGTTAGAGAGGTGAAAATCTTCATAGTTTTATAGATTCAACACTATTAGTGTGTACATATTCATCACATGATTGTTTTTTAAATCATGTGAAAACAGTGAAGAAAATAATTTGTAAAAGAATATGACAAGTATATAGTCTTAAGAGCATCTTTAGTCATACTAGCCATATTTGAGTTAAATTTTCGTCAAATTAGCTAAAATGTTATTTTAGCTAGCCACTTTAGAAATGTGTATGCATCAATGCTCTCTACTTTAATTAGCATTACATTAATATTATTCTTCAAATAAAGATAAAATAGTTTAAATGTATTTATATATCACCTAAAATATCTTAAAATGAATGTAATAAATTATAGCTAGTCTCATTTGAGTTATCTCGCTAGCTAAATTAAGTTTGGCTAGTCTGCTAGAGCTCTTAAAACATCTAAAAAAACTAAACACACTCTCTAAAATAGGTAAAAGTTAAAATAAAGAGTGTTAAAATTGCTCTAAGAAATGTGTGACCAAAATTGTTGTTTTTTCCAATCTAGCAATTATAGCCGCCTCACGCTTATTAAGCGGTGTTTTTGTGGACTCAAGTTGTATTGTCTTTCGGTAAATATTATTTAGTCTATATCAGAGCTGAACCTTCTTTACATTTCAATTCGCTCTCTCTGCCGCATGTTCATGTGCCACATGTTCATGCAAAAGCAAATTACACAGCCGAAGTCGGCTATTCATTTGTATCCTCTCATGATCATTGATCAACGCCCCAAATTCTAAAAGCATGAATTCTAGTCTAATTCAATCTGTAGTTGTCATTTCTATTTCAACATAAATCAAACACAATCGCATATAGAAATTATATACAAATTTCAAACGACTATGTGAAAGATTTCTATAAACAAAACTTACAAATTACACAGCCGAAGTCAGCCATTAAGTTTTATCCTCCTCATGATCATTGATCAACAGCCCAAATTTTGAAAGCACTAATTTCAGTCTAATTCAATGTGTTGTGGTCATTTTCTAATTCAAAATAAATCAAACACGATCTCATATAGATATATAGAATTCAAACAAATGTGAAAGATTTTCTATAATTAAAAATGACAAATTACACAGCCGAAGTAGGCCATCAATTTGTATCCTCCTCATATGATCATTGATCAATGGCCAGATTTATGAAAGCTAGGGGTGGGCATAAAAAACCTAAATCTCGGTCCCGTCCTGATCCCGTCCCGAAATTTAACGGAATGGGACGGGATCTAATTCTAAAAACACAAGGTCCGTCCCGTCCCGTAGAGAAACAACGGGACGGGACGCGGGACTGAAAAGTTGAGGCCCGTCAGGCCCGTCCCGTCCCGTGTAAAAATATAGACTAATCTGAGCCATTGGTTTTTTAGATGTTTTGATCTCAGCTTTACATTTTTGAACCTAATTAGACTGCTATCAGTACTATGTACTAGTCTTTACTCTTGCAGTACCGCTCCTTGAAATAATGAAATCGATGATGCTTGAAATCGGAAATCCCAATCTAGCCAAACAGCCTCCTTGAACTCCTCCACCGCCTGCATCCTCCTCGCCTCCTCCTCGCCCGTCTCCTCCTTGCTTCGCCTCACCGTCTCCTCCTCGCCTCGCCTCGCCCGTCTCGCCTTGCCTCGCCAGTCTCCTCCTCCCTGTTGAGTAAAGGTGAGCTACTGCGACTTGGTTCAAATGGTTATGGTCATGTAGTGTTCTTCTCATTGTTTGTAGATTGCAAAAGTTTCAATTACTTGGTAGTTGCTATGAATAAGTTTATTGTGAATGGTTGAATGCAGGGGGAATTACTCAAAAACGATGGCGAGAGGAAAGAAAGTAATTGTACGACCCAACCGTTCTGCTTCTGGTCTTCAGAATTCGTCAACGGCGACATCAGTAGCACCACCATCTCCTCTAGTTACATCAGTCCCTCTGCTCAAAGCTACAAACCCAACTTCAAGTCAGCCTCCTTCAAGTGAACCCAGGACTGAAGTTGGTCTAGTTGCTGCATTTGTAGGCGAGGGTGGTGTGGCTTCTGCTACTGCATCTGTAGGCGAGAGTGGTCTGGCTTCTGCTGCTGCATCTGTAGGTGAGGATGTATCACTATCAGGTAATATATATTGGGGCGAGATGACGGGATTGGGTCCGTCCCGTTCCGGTCTCATCCCGGACGGGACTTGCGTGGGATCAAGTCTTAAAAACATAAGGCCCGTCCCGATCCCGTCCCGTGTACAATATCCGGGCCCTAATCCTGTCTCATACCCACCCCTACTGAAAGCAGTGATTTCAGTCTAATTCAACGTGTTGTGGTCATTTCTAATTCAAAATTAACCAAGCACAATTGCATATAAAATTATATAATTCAAACAGCTATGCGAAAGATTTTCTACAAACAAAACTTTCAAATTACACAATAAGGTTGGATTCTACACCAAAGTCAACATGCAAGAGTTTCCTACGTTAGTACATAAGCCAAATAGGGCATATATAATTGGATGCAATAGTCTCCGACATTAGTATAAGCCAATGTCTAGACTAGATTATACCAAACAACACGAGAACCATTTCTCAAAGCACACGTATTTACTCGTACAACACGCACTGGTTAGACTATTGAAACACTTGGACATTGAGCTTGACATAACAGTCGTTGGGTTCCATACATGGACAACTAATACAAGACATGGACCACGTACCAACCCTACCACACAGTTTCCAAATTCAAATCAAGAAACTACATAACATGAGGCAACAGTACCTAGAAAACAACTGCTTCACCTACAATCAAGGCAACAAGAAAGCCCGTCCAAATCACAACCACTTTCTTAGTCAAACAACTATGTGAAAGTAGCAAATATTTAACACCAATCAAGATTGATAGTTGACAAATAAGATGTTTAATCTTGGTTCAAGTTGCAGAATAAAGCAGCAAACTTGAAATGTGTACCAGAGGAAATGAGCTGAAAATTCCCCGTATCAGGTTTAACTGCCACTCTCAGAATTCTTAGAAGCTAAAACTACACTGAAGCTACATAACTTGGTCACTCAGAATCGTCGGACTCAATTTCCTCCACCTCGGACTCATCACTATCACTTGCATCCTCCTCAGAGTCACTCACCAGAATCATTTTCCTGTTACGAGCAGCTGCCCTCTGTGGCCTAGCTCTTCCAGCTGCCGGAGCTTCGGTTTTCTCTTCGCTTACATTCATCTCATCTTCCAAGTTAACCCTGCTCAACACAGAGCCACTCTTCTTGTTGAATGGAGATTCCCTCATCTTTCTCACTTTGGGGTCAGGTGAAACCCCGGAACTCTCAGCAGCAGGCTTCAACATATCGGTTAAGAGCTTCTGGCCTGAAGAAGACGATGTTTGAGAGTCCTTAGCCGCTGCGCCTCTCTTCTTGGCTGCCACAGGGGGCTTAGCCGCTGCTGCTGCCTTTGCAGCTCCAGCAGGCTTTCTGCCTCCCTTCTTTACTGCTGCGGGGGCAGCTGCTATCTCCACCTCAAAATCATCGTCATCATCATCCTCGTCGTCTTTTAGTGTGGCCTTTTTGCTGGCTGCTTTCTTCTGGGCTGGTTTTAGTGGCACTTCAGTTTCCTTATCTGTCACATTGAAACTATGTTAATATTCAACTTGTGGCAAACCAAGAGAAAGGAGTCGTTTCAAGGCTGTACAATAGATATACACTAACACTAAACCGAATCATTACGTCCACAGTAGTCCCATGAGAAAAATCTTGAAAATTACAAAAGGTTATATAACGTACCTGGAGATGAATCAAGATTATAGGCAGCAAGCCGATCTTTCAAATCAAGCATTTCTTCATTATCATCGTCATCGGACAAAACTACTGTGGATTTTACTTGCTGTTAAACAAGAACAACAAACAGCATAAGGTCTCAATCCCTCTAGTACAGCATAAGAATTTAGAAAATCCAAATAACAAAACAGTGTTCAGACAGACCTTAGCAGGAGCTTTCTTTGAACCTGCTGCCGCACCTCTCCGTTTCATCACCTCAGGAGGTTTCTCTGAAAAAGAAAGGCAGAAGATATTGGTTCAGTGAGTGCATAATCAATACATTGATATATAAACTGATTATATATTGTTTACGTTGGCTTACCAATCTCCATTGCAGAACTGGAAGACGTTTCCCTACTTTCTGGAATAGCTTCTGCATTGTTAACCTTTTTGGTGTTCTTTCGAGGTTTAGGTGCTTGTTTAGAAACCTTCCCAACAGGAGCATTCTTGATTTGGTTGTTTCTTGATTTCCTTTTTGCCTCATCTGCCAGAGCCTCACTTTTCTCCAGCTCCTGATTTAAAAAAGTTTATCAGACACGTATGTTAAAAATGAAGTATAACAAAACATAGTGAAATATGATTGGTTACTATGCGTACATTAAGTTCCGCTTCAAGAACATCCAGATCCTTCAACCACAATGACTTTGGAGTTGAACCTCTCAAATCATTAACCTGCTCATTGACCTTATCTCTATCAGCCAATAAAGCTTCAACCCTCTCAATGGTCAAGGTTCCAATTGCCATGGAAATTAGATACTCATAATCGCTGATTCGTACTCCATTACCAATGACAGTCTCAGAGTTCTCTTCTGTTTCTTCTGTATCTTCAGTTGCCCCAGCAACCTCTGGCTCCACAGACTTTGTTTTCTTTGGGAAAGGAGTGAAACCTTTCTGTTGGAGCTCAAGGAATAGATCAGCTCTCTTCCTATTGCTCACAATAATCTCTCCATTCACCACACCAAGGATGAATCTAACCTTGTTTTCCAATTTCAACAACTCCAACTCAAGGTTATCCAACAACACTTTCTGCAAACATGATAGAATATTAGTTAAGTTGATTCACAAAATAATTACATTCATGTCTGACAACAAATAAACTAACCTTCCGTTTCTCATAGAATTCAAGTCTTAAGGGAAAGAACTCCTCAAGAACTGCATAAAGAAAAAGGCAAAAACAAAGTTGAGTTATATTTTTGTATCACTAAGCATTAACCAAACCACGCCAAATCATGTTAACACTTACTTTGTTCAGCAGTGTCATATTTCTTGATAACACCCTTTGGATCAAACAGGTGCATGTTAGTTGTGGCTATGCTAGTGGTCAGTCTGAATTTCTTCAGCAAACCCTCTTTTCTGGCTGCCATCAAGTTCTCCTCAGGCAAGTGGACTAGAATTTCAACAGTACTGTGATCACTATGCTGTGTGAAACCCTGCAGAATGAATAATTTTAGTTAGAAACTCAAAATTACGTGAAACAAAGTTTTGTCAAGTAGTTTAGTTGACTATACCTCAATGAAAGGATCCTTCGCCTTGTCATTCCCTTGAGAGATAGACTCCAGAAATTCCTTATAATCTTGAGTCCACCTACGGATTGGCAGCTCCGAAATTCTGAGTGTTGTCTCGTTGACTTCCTCAATTATCCCGCATGCTGTGTAGCTTGTACCAGTTTCCTTGACAGTTTTCTCAATAAATCCAGTAAAGCCTCTATACCATGGATCCATTGGAACCATTTCATCACCATTGAGCAACCGCCTTACGTTTGCAACGATGTCTCTTGGATTATAATTAGGGATGTAAGAGCTCCACCCTGTCCCAATTCCTTCACTACCATTCACTAGAACCGTTGGGATAATTGGCACATACCTACACAACAGAAATAGTCATTCAGCTATACTTATCTACCATCTTGTTAAACTTACATGCATAATCATTTGGTACCAAATCAATACCAGGTTGGCTCTATTGATTGCCCATCTTCATTCAAGTAGTCAAGAAGTCTATCATCATCCTTTGGAAAAAGAAACCTTGTAATAGGAGAAAGCCGTGTATATATATAACGAGCACTTGCATGGTCTTTGCCTCCCTATGTGAAGCAAATCATACATGTAAGTAAAACATCTCATGTAAGAAAATTACACTAACAGATGAAGTCTTCTTTACTAACTGATATGTTAATAGATTAATGGTTCTTACCAAGTTACGGGTCCCAAATTGACCATTTGGTTGAAGGAAATTGATGTTGTTGCTGCCCACATAATCTTGTGCCATTCCAATGATAGTACTCGCAAGACTTTGCTCACCATGGTGGTAGGCGGAATGCTCAGACACATAACCAGAAAACTGTGCAACTTTTGCTTCCTTTATAAAGTTCCTCTTAAAGGAGCAGAATAGTATCTTTCTTTGACCTGGCTTCAACCCATCAACCATTGATGGTATTGACCTTTGCAGATCCGCCATGGAAAACTGTATGAGCTCCTTATGAACAAAATCACTGTACTTTACAAGCTTCTCCTTCTGATCAAGATGAGTACCAGGCTGCAGCATAGAAAATGTAATTAGTTACTACAAAGCATAGTTTCAGAATAAAGAGTCACTTGCTAAATAAAATTATAGAAAAATATACATAAAACAAAACTTCCTACCTCAAACTGCCGAAGCCAATTCTTCCTCTCTTCTATTTTCTTCTTACTGAAAGCAAGTTCAATTGCCTCCCCATCCCGCTCATCTATCCAAACAAAGTCTTTCTTGTGCATATCTAGATTCTGAAAGTAGTCCCTACCTTCCTTTGAAGTACTTGTTCCCAACCCCTGAGATGGAAGGAAAGTAAGTGTAAGTATCCTAATGCTACTGACAAGAATCAGGCTTACATGCAAAAGTGTAAAATGCAAACCTTATAGTATTTAATGGTCCAGCCACTTGCATTACCCCTCAAGCTTTCCCTCCAAGCTTCATACTCAGGCATTGAATAAAATGCAAGTTCTTTCCCATTCTTATGAGTTGCCTGTGAAGAGCACATTACAAGTTATAAATATCCATAGAGAAAATGGTCCACTTTAAATAAAGGTTAATTCAACCAAAACCAACCTTAACAATAGGCGTTATAAACTCAACCAAAAATGATGGAACTTTTAGCAGAGAGGGCCAGAAGGAATGAATGAAATTGATCAGCAACCCTTTTATATGGGAACCATCGTGATCCTATAAAGAAGATAAGCTGTTAATATTGGAACTGGAATCTCAAACTAGAAATAGAGCTAAACCCAAAGAAGCTTGAAATTTAACCTGATCAGTCATGATCATCAGATGCCCATATCTTAAAGATTTGATGTTGGTATATTCTTTATCTTGCTGCAGACCAAGAATCTTCTTAATATTCTTGATTTCTTCATTATCCCTGAGTTGAGTCGTGCTGGCTTCTCTTACATTGAGCAATTTACCTCTCAATGGAAAAACACCATAATGGTCCCGGCCAACAACAGCAAGCCCCGCCATCTGATTTATATGAAATTAGGTCAATCTTTTATTTGAAGGCTAAAAACAAAATTTAACATTGATACCAAAAAGACAACTTACAGCAAGAGCCTTAGCTGAATCTCCTTCTGTTAAAATCAAGGTACACTTTTCAGAGTTCCTTCCTCCTGCTAAGTTGGCATCCTCCAACTTATTGATGTTATGAAGTCTCTCTGTTTTTGTTCCATCAGTTTTCTTCAGATCTTTGTTATTTTTGAAATTTGCCCAAGAGAGAAGACTTTCCACTACCCCAGACTTCGCAACTGAAAAATAATCAGTATATGAGAACCATGTTTAAAAATTTTGAGACCATTCTTGCAGTTAAACTACTGACTAGTGTAAGCATACCTTTCTTTAAAAACTCTTGCGGCAGTTCACATTTAGACCCAAAACTGCTTGGGCGAATCGTCAACGTTTCCTTTGTTTGGGAATCAAAGGCAGGGTTATCAATAAGAGCATTGACAAAGACCCAAAGATAATTCTTCACATTGTGAGCCTTGAGGTTGGCATTCTTGTTCTTCTTATTTACAACATTCATCACATGATTGGTTATCTGATTCGTGACATAATCGACATGAGTTCCCCCCTTGATTGTAGCTATGCTATTCACAAAGCTGACCTGGTAAAGTTAAATCCAGCAACATGAGACACAATTCCGAGTGCAAAAACTTTTTAATTTGGAGTTCAGAAAAAGTTCGAACAAACCTGTTGAAACTGGCCATCGCTGAGACTCACACAAATCTCCCACCTATCATTGACTTTCTCAGTCATTCTGACAAGTGAACAGATATAGTTAGCAAGTTTCCCTAAGTGAAAGAAGATACAGACCAAACAGTATCACAATAAGTACCTTGGAAGTTTAATATCTTTAGATTTCCCAGCAGATTGCAAGTAGAGATCAACATAATCAAGAAACGACTTTACAGGGACCCTCTTTCCATTCAACTCAACCTTCACAGTCTTTCCAAGGCATCCAGCCATGTCAATCACTCGCTTTTTCATCAATGCAACCACATCTTCTTCCAGATATGTCATGTTAAATTTAGTCAAGTCAGGCTTATATGTCACTCGGGTCCAGTTCTCACTCTCTTTGCATTTAGTGATGACTGGTTCAGATTTCTTCCCCATGTTGTTTGTGAACACCTGAAATTGACAACAATCACATTATTAATCCCTGACGCAAATCTTTACCGTTTACAAACTTTTGTTTCTTGAAAAACATAAAGGGAAATGGAAAGTTTCGAATCTGTGTCTCCCTTTCAAAATCCAGGACAAGTGAAATCACAACATTGTGCTATTCTTCAAGGGAATTGATTCTGAATAGAAACCAAAGATGCTTATGTACATGTAACATATGCATAGCTTGACAGAATCGTAAAGCTACAGTTAACACAATTGTAATGCTTATTTCCATTAAGAAGTGATAAAAACTAACTAGATGTTCAGACTCACAAAACCACTACACTTAACACCAATATATAGCCACAATTTCAAGAGACTTGGACTAATAAAACTACCAATTACGATGATCTCTACAACTAAGCAAATGCCCAAATTGAATTATACTACTAAGCAAATATGCAACCAAGCACATAGCAGAAACTAGAACCAAGCACATGTAACTGAAAACCCTAAATATATAACACCTTCCAAATCCTCATCGAAACAAAACATCACAAACCACCAATTGAGGACTACTGTGTCAATCAATTCCACAATAAAACCGTAATTGAGCACAGAATACAAATATCTAGAACAAAATTCACAAATCAAACACCAAATCATAATTCACAGATAGATATATATACCTGCTTGTACTTCTTCTGCCGCTTGCCGTCAGCGGTTTCAATGACGAATTCGGTGGAGAATATATTAGAGAGCTTGGCGCCGTAGCCGTTGCGTCCACCGGTGGTCTTCTTGACGGTGTCGTCGTAGTTACTGCTAGTCAAGAGATGACCGAAGATCAACTCCGGCACATAGACCTTCTCCTCCTGGTGAATCTCCACCGGAACTCCGTCGCCGTTGTTATAGACACTGATGCAGTTCTGGTCGACGTCGATTGTGACCTTGAGAGCGTCCATGGACGGATCTCGCTGCTTGTTGTCGGCGGCGTTGACGAGAATCTCGTCGAAGATCTTGTAAAGGCCGGGGACGTAGGAGACGGAGCGGTGGACCATGTCGTCGTTCTCGAAGACCCAAAGCGTCTGGGTGTGCTTCTCGATGGATCCGATATAGGTATCGGGTCGGAGCAAGATGTGCTCCAGCTGGCTCTTCTTCTGGTACATTTCCTCGATCGTCTTGCCGTCCATCGCCGCCGCCGTGTTGGCGTTGTTGCTGCTCTGCAGCGGACGCTTCTTCTCCACCACCATGGTTTAGAGACCGAAACGATGCGTTTTGGGGTTAGAGAGCTCTAGATTGAGAGAGAAATGAAATTGAATGTTAGAGAGAGAATGAGAGAGATATAAAGGTGAAACGGTACACTGGGGATTTGAAATTTGAAATGCGTTGAGGTGAGAGCGGGATTTTGAAATTTTGAAAGACAATCAGACGGCTGTGATTTGAGTTAGGGTTTCAAAGGGATGATGGAGGAGAGCTGTGATCGGGTGCATTGCCGAAGAAAGAAGATTTGTTACCATTCAAATTGTTAACTACAATGAGATGCATTTTACTGATTTTAGTTAGGAATTAAAGCAAAGGCAGGATATGTAAATTGATTTAGTTTCGGGATACAATGCACATAAATGATCTTACTAGACTCGTAGAATATCATCCATCTCTTTTGAATGTGATGTGATCTTAATGTGAAGAGATATAAGTGGTGAAAATGACTTGCTTAGGTAATTTTACGATTACATTATGATTCAATGTCAAAAAAACCGGAACGAAAAAAATGCTAGCGCTCTACAAGCAGAGAAAGCAATCGCTTTGCTGTTTCAACACTGAAAGTTTACTTCATCAACATAAAGGCCAAAAGAGGCATGCGACATGAGAAGAGAACCTAGTTACTGTGACGGCATATCATGTATTTGCTTAGCCTAGTCTGAAAGAGTAGCATGATGGTTACAACGACATGGGTGGGTGGGGAGAGATGTAGATTGAGCGGGTCTCGAATCCAATATGTTGAAGCTGAGAACGGATGCAGTGACGATCCATTCTATTACTCCTTGAGGCAAAAAAAAAAAAAAATATCTAACATTTAAAGCATAGATTCATGGTGGTTGCGAACGAGAGAGAGAGAGAGAGAGCTAGGATCCTCTTCTTGGCTCGTGTTGGCCTTGTTTGTCCTTATAACCATCGCTTCAATATCGACTCTCTCAGCTTCCTTATTTTGGGGAATATTGAGGTTCTTTAAGATCCAACAACTTTCTTATCTCATTCCTTAAAATATAGATAAAGAAGAAAGAGACACAAATTTGTTGACCACTTTTTACTTCACATCTCAATACCCACCATATAGATAGATAACACATGCCACTTTAAATGGTTGGATTAATTCTTGATAATAAAATGGGCGTGTCACAAAATTAGATAGTGGACACTGAGATGGGCAAGTAAAAGGTAGTCGGTATTTCCCCAAATTAGCATCGTCATAAATTCTTCACGTTATCCAACGAGAAGAACAAAAATATTTTATTGTTATAGTAAAATATAGAATATTTTTTTGTTATAATTAATAAGAATGTAGAATATTTTATTATTCTAATAAATGTCAAAATCTTCAAAATGAATAAGATGTTGGAGTTGGTGCAGATAATATTTTTTGGAGATTTCAACTTTTCTTCTCCATTTTAGAGAAAATTTGGAGAAGTTAGACATGTTGTTGAGTCGCGTAGATTAGGGCATTAGGCGCGTAGTTGAGTCGAAGTTGAATGATAGGTAAGGGTGATTATGGGTGAACATGAGAAGAAATGGTATACTAAATTTATTGGGACCGAGCAAAGGTTTTCTTGTGGAGACTTGAGTGTGAATGTTCATCAATGGAAATTGCTAGTGGGACTTGAGTGTGAATGTTCATCAGGATTTTCTTTTAGAGGCAAGCCGTTCCAAGGAGGGTAAGATCGATATTATGACAAGCCCTCCAAACATGTACTTTGGCAGAGTTGGGTATCACCGACTTCCAAATTTGCTTCCAGAAATTCAAACTGGTAGAAATAGTAAAAGTGTAACAGGCACACAAGATGGTGATTGAGCATAGGCACACCTGTAAGCCGTTTTCACTATGAATTGTCCACTTCCTTCAAGTCTCCACGCCAATCTATCAGCTGGTCCTCTAGTACTTAGAGGAATTGCTAAGATAACATTAGCCTCTTCAAAAGGAAATGAGCAACGAACTTCCATTTCATTCCAAATACCACTAGGCAAAATAAAGCCTCACCCGAAGCTTATGATCCGCTACTAGACTCACAGCAAGTTTAAATTGAAGTAGCCCTGGAATCCAAGGATCATCCCAAACAGACACACTAGCTCTCCCAAACAATCACACTAGCTCCATCCCCAATCTGCCAATAAGAACTTCGACTAATCAATGCTCTTGTAGAAAAAAAAATGCTCCTCCCGGTTCGGCCCGACCCTACCCAAATAAAGTACCAAAAAGCCGGGCCGGGCCTCAAACATGTTTTTTTAAATTTTAGGGTCGGGCTATTCAAAAAAATCAAAGCTCACTGGCCTGGGCCTTACGGGCTTTTTAGATGGGCCGAGCCGGGCTTATTATATACATATATTTAATAGAATTTTATCAAATAAAAAAACTATAAAAAATTTAAGATTTGTTAATCTCTATTAATTAATAAAGCCATAAAGCTTTTTTGACTTTGTCAACAGTTAAATTTTTAAACTACCTATAATGCCTTTAATTGATTAAAACTTTAAAATCTGTCTTCTAACAGATGAAGGACAAATTAGTAATTGCAAATGTTGGAAAAAATAAAAACAAGCTTAAAACGTGGTAGGTGAGAGAGAAAAGTGGGGAGGGAAATAAGACTTTGGGCATAACTGTAATAGTAAAAAAAAATCACACACGCACATAATGCGGGTCAAGACGCTAGTGATAAAAAATCAACATAAAAATGACTTGATGTAATAATTATTTCACATATTTAACTAATAACTCCATAAAAAATATTAATAAAACAATTGAAATGGCTTTAGGGCGGGCTTTGATGGCCATGTAACGGGTCGGGTTGAGGCTTTGAACCCTCCGTCCTAGCCCGGCCTCATGCTCTATAGGCCGAGCCAAGATAGGCTTTTCTATGGGCCGGGCTTTGGCCTTTCGTGCCCACAGGCCTTTTAGGCCCGTGGGCCAAATGATAACCCTAGGTGAGATGTAGCAGTCCAAAAGGTAGCTTTAGCCTTGTAAATACGAGCTATCAAAAGCCCGTGGGCCAAATGATGACCCTAGGTGAGATGTAGCAGTCCAAAATGTAGCTTTAGCCTTGTAAATACGGGCTATCAAAGATGCATGATTATTCACAACTCTCCAGGCTATCAAATATTTGTATAAATTTAAACTGGTTGTGGCTTTTATATGTTCTTCCCTGGTTTGTGGTTGCATTGTTTCACATACATATATGTAATGAGAGAAGGGAAAAAAGTCCGAACAATATCCGACCTTTTTGATTGTGGTTCATTGTTTCACATACATATATCTAATGAGAGAAGGGAAAAAAGTCCGAACAATATCCGACCTTTTTGAGATTCTAAACTTTGGTATCTCAATTTTGAAAAACTTCAAAATTGTATCTCACATGTTTACTTTGATTGAATATTGGTATCTGGAGCTGTTACCTCTATTAAAAAAACTGAGAACTGAAGGGTAATTTTGTCTTTTACCTCACTTTTTTTTTTCCTATGTTACCCAGATTCATCAAAAATTGAAATTCATCAAAGGCTTCATCAAAAACCCAGTTTCTTGTTGATCAACGCTCTGACCTTGAAACCATTGACCTTGAAATCAAATCGATGTCTTTATTGTCCAAAATCAGATCATCTTTCACCTTATCTGATCGTGAGACGGTTAGACTGTCGAGCGAACTTCCACAAATTTTTCCATTCAAATTGATCAAAGGAAAACAAACGAAAAGAGAACACACAGAGCCATCGCAATCTGTGATTGAAGGGAGGAATGTGATGGAGGAATTGATTCAAAGAAATGATGAACTCAAAAACCCATCTCAAAACAAAGACCCATAATCTCTCTCGGTCTTTCCATCCATGAAGTGTAAGCTTATTCCCAATCTCATGCTCAAAGGAAGAAAAAATTGATTCCTATATTGAAGTATAGGAATTGGGTATAGTAATTTCAATTGAAATTAAGAGAAAAAAAAATCCTCATTCAAAATCACAAATTCACCCAGCAAAATCTATGTCTAGCTTTCGCAATTCAAAACCAACCAATTAAGAGCAGTCATCAGATCTCATGTGTGTTATGATGATAAACACTTTCATGAGGATTTTGACGATGTTCAGAGAAAGTGGGGTAAAACTCTTGCTCCTAAGCAAACCCAGGCATCTGCAACCTAATCTGGTCTAGCAACAAAGTGGAGATTTCTTGAGCACATATATCACTAATTTTCTTTCCTTGTTTAATTATAATAAAAATAGTAACAAAAACAAATAGTAAGGGTAAACTAGTTATTTTATAAAAAAATTTGTCTACCGTCAATGTTTTTAACGGATCTAACGGCTTCAAATACTAATCTTCGGTCGGGATAAGAATGTGAGATACCGTTTTGAAGTTTTTCAAAATTGAGATACTAAAGATTAGCTTCTCAAAAATGTGGACACTGTTTGGATCATTTTTCCATGAAAGACAAATAAATTCTTTAACAGTAACAACTAACAATAAACAGCAAAATGGGAAACACATGATTAATGTTTCTGGTTTGTCAGCATCAAAAGCATACTACATCAAAAGAAAAGAAAACAGTAGCAATGAACTAGCCCATGTAAATTACATCACGTTGCATTGCCTTCTGTAGGAGACAAAGTTTCAACAAAGCCAATAGCTTCCATCTTTGGTGCAGATTGCATTACCAGATTGAAATTCAGACCTTGAGGCATCACGCCCGTCTTGTTAAAGCCGAGAATATTTACCTTAGAAGCTTTAGAGATGTTATACGTAGTGATCTTCCTCTTTTCTTGGAGAAGGAATAGGTTATCCCCTCTTTGAAACAGAGGTTGCAATGAATAAGTTGGATTTGTATTGAACATCAAAGTCATGCTCCTCTCAAACCTGCCATCCTCGAGAAACCAGAGAGATGTGTCTTGAGCACATACACAAATACAGACCTTGTTTTGAACCAATCCTAGACTAGCAAATGGTCCAGAAAGCTCTCCAGCCGCTGCAATTCTTCCCAACCTTTCTGTTCTAATATCAAAAGTGATGAGTACGTTTTGTGCTTCTTCTGGTTCTCCGCCTGGAGATCTTAACAGCAACCCTCTCCAATAATATGTGTCATCAACAAAGATCCCAGATGAATCACCCAATGTAAAGATCCAATCATCAAAATTGATCACTCTCCACTCATCATCATCATCATCAGTTAATGAGTGGATCCTAACAGAAACTAGTTCTCTTAGTTAACCTAACAACCTTGAATTCCCCACTCAGAATATCATACCCAAACCCAAATTTTTCTTCCAAGGCAGTGGTTGGCGCTTCTATCACCTTCCTCCACATAGTGCAAGGGTTGATGAATAGAAGATGCTCCCCTACATCATCTCCCAGACACACAACCCCACCAGAGGAGCCCAGAATTACATTGCCCTAACCTCTTGGCAGGCAGCCTCAATGATATGTTCTCAAATGCTTTTGTGTGATCAAGTCTCTTCTCAGCCGCAAGTCGCTACAGATTAGTCAAACGATAACGAAAACAGTTAAATAATCAACATTGTAAATCAACAAGTCATGAAAAAAAAAGAAAAAAGAAAAAAGGAGAGGTCTTTTAATGGAAAAGATGAAAAATAACAAGAATTATAACTGAAATGAAAGAAATATAAACCTTCCGGTCCGGCTCCATCACTAGATTAGGCCTAGAGATGTAAGAAATACATATTGGGTTGCAAAATTCTGCTGTAAAATGCAGATGGCTCGTGGGGTGCACGTGAGGAAGTGAAGACGAAATATCAACGGCATGATCTGTAGACTTTGAATCGAGTGGTCCACATTGACTGGTGTGGTTGAGAGGGATTCACAGACAAAACGACGAAAAAGAGAGGCAGGAGAATTGGGTTGCAGTGAGTGACTTCAAATTTCAATTTCATTTACTCATTTCTTTGTTTTGTTATGCTTTGGCTGAACAATTTCCGTTTGTGAATGATATGATTTTTCAGTATCTGATTTCAAAAAAAGAACTTGATGCACAAATTGGGTTTCAGTTATAAGCTTGATTTTGATTATGAACTAAGGCTCAAGCTTCATTTTGATTATGAATTAAGGTTTCAGGCTTTTGGATATATGAGATATCATGTCTTGAATTAAGGCTGTGAATTGCTTGGTTTCCAGATGTGCTTATTTTTGACTGTATAGCTGTGCAGATTCTTTCTTTAAGTCATTTTTGATTCTTGTCAAACTTCTTGGTCAGATTATGTCATTATTGACACAACCGTGACTCAAGAACCTTGGTTTGAGTTTATATGAATAACAGCTTTGCTCTATCTAGGAATTATGGATAAGTCTTTTTGCTCGAGTTTCATTTTGGGAACTGAAAGAAACAGATTTGGTTGTACATACACATTGCTCTTATATATGTACTGTTTACTAGGGATGTCTGATTATGGGAGATCATATTGTTAAACATTTCTTGGTGCACATTTTTCTTCGTTTAGAGGGGTCTTTTGGTGGCTGATATTTGGCCTTGTTAGTTAGGCATTCAGGGGTTCTCCCCATGTCAAATTAAAAGTTTTGATTGATCCTTGTATATGGCTATAATTGCTTTCTCCGGTTCATTACCCTCTCTGTAATTTTAAGCTGAGATAATACTCTGGTCTATATTACAATTTTAAGTGACTTGATAGTTTGTGTTACACTCTCTTAATGTATTGTATCTTGCTCTGACCAATAATAACAGCTAAGTTATCTCAGCTTAAGACCACTCTAGGAGACTAACTTAAGACCCATTTGCATGTAGCAAAACTCAGTTCGTGAATAGCACTTCGGAGTCTAGAAACACAACATATGTTCTCTACTTATTTGATTTGATGGAAAAGTAGTAAAAGCAAACATAAGGTCCCTAATTAAATGACATATCTCAGACCATGTACTTGCATAGAATGAATTATAAACTAAATGTTTTATTTTTATTTTTTATTATTTCACTTGTAAAGTTTGAATTTTTGGGTTCATTTCTTTCAAATTGCACTTTGTTCTGTTATGCTTCCTTATTCTAAACTAAGCAAAGCTTGAGTACTATACTACAATGAAGCATGATAACAGTTCCAAATCAGCAATAGGTTGGTTGGTCCATATGCTAGTTGTTCCTGCATTTTTAGTATTCTATCTTGATGCAGAAAATTAAAATTGTTTGTTATTTTGCATTGCATATGCTAATGCAATTACCTATCTACGATACAGATTCTACTTGGAACATTTGCAAGACTACCAAGAAAAGTGTAGCTTCTCTTGGGAGAAACCCGTACATATCTTTTCTGATCTATTTCATATATGGACAAAAAATTTGGTGTTTCATGCTTAAATGAATATTGAATGTGTTAACAAAGAATTTCTCCACAAAATTGAAGTTTCTTAAACTAATGAAATGGAATATAAACAGGGTCTGTCCAGTAGTTGAAGAAAGTAAACAGGAAAATCAGAAATTGTTTTTTTAAATAGAACCCTACTAAATCAAACTCGTAACTCAATCCCACCTCATAAGAAACTTCTCATGGCTTTGTGCAGCAACTACTTATACTTTTATGTGTCTGTGTCTATGTCTTTATGTATATATTAAGTACGTTACACTATTAATAATGGTTGGCCTTATTGATTACGAGATAAAAACAACTTGCCTACCTGATTTGATAAATAGTTTCCGGATCTACATGTGTGTGTGTGTGTTATTTCTTTTTCTTTTTCTAGATAACATGTAGGAAAGTAAATATGTATAGCTCTAATTTTGATTGGTTGGTGGATGTGGAGAAGGGGTGCATCGTTCTCCTTTGAGCTCAATATATCATAATGTACTGTCTTAATTTTGTATGACCCCAGTTCTTTGAACTTAAAGGGGATTTAGTGCAACTCTAGTTATCTAAGATGGTAACTTGAACATGATGGCTACACATAGCCTGCTGGAATAGATTAAGGCTCGTTGATGTTTGGTATTGTTTGTTGATGTTGATTTGAAGTTGTTGTCTTATTCCAGAATGTGTAGATTGAGCAACTGGCTAGTTTTGTTTATCATTGTGAGTTCTAGATAGCTCTATAGATTGATTATATAGTTGTGCAATAGGAGCTTGATGGGTGCTTTGTCTATCCCATCAGTTGTGCCACTAAAACCCGCTGCCTCTAAAGGTTTAGCAATGACATGGTTTGAAGTACTGTTAATTTTTATTATTTCTTTGAGTTTACTCTGTTTCTTCTCCCTTTTTTCAGGTTCAGAGAAATATTTATGTTATGTGAGTGAAAGTACAAGATCTAGTAAATTTCAGCATTATCATGATATTCTAAACTCAGACAATTTTATTTGGTAATTCAACTACATACTACTTTTTATAGGACTACTATGTCCTACCTATGTTATGTACATTTGCACAATATCTGAGTTTTTATGACTCGGGTGATTTGTTATCGAATTATTGGATAACTTTTTCGCACTCATTGGTCATTATAGCAAACACTGAAGTCTTATTTTTGGTTATCTCTATTAATTAAGTTAATTAAGCCAATTTGGCTTATGGAAGTGCTCATGGTTAAATTTCTCTTAATCCCTGCAAACGCCCACTACTTGAAATTCAATGTAGCAAATTAAAAATATATAAGAGAAGGATCAAAAAGACAACAATTGGTAAAAATGGATTAGGCAGATAAAAGTTCAAATTTCAAAACGGCAGTTGTTTAGTTGATTAACACTATCACAAACCAACTGCACATCATATCTTTCCCCTTACTCTCCTCTGCCAAAACTGCAGTCATGTCTTCCACTCAGGTAACAAATTTTATTGCTCCTCTTTTTTCTAATTCTCTATCAATTAATCTCTTTGTGATTGTGTTTCAATGTTTGGTTGTCTGAACATGTTTCATCTTTTCCGAATGAGTGTGTTTCGTCTTGAAGAGTGGTTTTTCCTAAATGTGATTCACTGAAGCTATTAAATGTTTTGGTTTCCCAGGGATGAGATGTCACGCCCCGGTTCTTAAGTTATTTTACGGTTATTCACTTTGGTATTATTTAAGTCTTTTACCGTTTTAAGTAACCGTTTACTATTTAAGACTCCAAAGTTGACTTTTTCTTCCGTATGGAATTTGGGAAAACTTTCTTCATGAAAGTCGTAGAGGATGTTGTTACGAGTTCGTAGACATGCTATGCGTTAAAATCGGAGTTAGCATGGAAAAGTTATCAATTAAAAAGATTAGTTTTTTTTTTGGGTATTATTTTGAGGTGTTAAATTTTGGAGTTGGGTTATGTTTTTGGTTGATGTTTAAGTTGGACCGGGCCGTGTGGTCAAAGCCCATTATTTTCCCTCTCTCTTTTCTCTCTCCTCCCTCCCGATTCTCCCTCTCCCGCTGCCGGATCTTCACCACCGCCGTTCGGCCACCACCGACCGCCAGACCGGTCCCGTTTGGACCCCCGACACCTCCTCTTCCTTCCTGGGCTGGTGGCCGATCCCCTAACGTCGCCATGAAGGAGCAGCTGAGCCCGAAAGCCACGACTGCCGTGGTTGCACTTTCGCCGGAACTCCCTCCTCCGGCCACTATAGCCGGAGCTGCTTAGCTCGTTTGAAAGCTCTTCTCCCGTGCGTTCATCCCTCCAAAGGACTCCCTCCCTATTGAGCTAGGTAAGGAGAAATCGGCAAAGGAAATTCTAGGGCTTATTATGTGTTTTCGTTCGATTGACATAGTTAGGCTTGGAATTGGTGTTTATGCTAGTTAGGAAAGTTGTAGAGGAGATTGAGAGGAATATGCTGTTAAAATTTGGTAGCATTTGCAGGTCGCCGGAGCCTGCCGCCGCTGCTGTTTTGGGAAATTTTGTGGTTTTTGATGTAGAATATTAAGGGGTTGTTTATGAGGTGAGTTTTAGAATTTTTGGAGGAATTTTGGATAGGTTTGGGATTTTTTGAAGTTTGATATTTTAGCTGTTATTTTGCATAGAATCCGGCCGTTAGATTATTGTTGTTTCGGCCGTAGAAGGTGGATTTAAGGCCGTCGGTATTTGTGGTGAAGTTTGGACGATATCAATTTTAAGATTTTCAAAGTTGAGCAAGAAGGAGAGTGGATAAAGCCATATTTAATTTTGCCTATTTTTATTTAAGCGTTGGTATATAGTTGATGATTTAATTATGTTCTTGGATCAGGACGTGAGAAAGCTCGAGCAGAAGAGGCTTCAGACCGACTTCAAGCTTAGGCCTAATTTGTGAGTGGACTTTTGATTTTAATAATGTGCATGCAATTGTTTATTTGGTTGGACCATTTGACGTCATTTTTATTTGACGATTTTACTCATTGTGGTGAGTTACCGAAAATGAGATTTTCGGTAAATTATAATATATTTTTAAGGAGAGTATGTATATAAATGTTAGCTAGCGATATATGTCTGTCCACCTTAATGACATAGTATATAAGTGCATTATGGTGTGACGTGAGCATTGGACGCAAGCGTAGTAGCCTTATATGAGTGTTTAATTCATATAAGGGGTATGGACACATATTTATACACCCGTCTGTCCACCTTAATGGCGTAGTGTATCACCGTATTAAGGCGTGACGTGAGCGTTGGACGCGAGCGTAGTAGCTCTATATAGATTATTATTAATTTATATAGGGAGTATGAGCGAGTGTAAATATATACATGTATATATTTTAGCCTGAGAGGCTGTATTTTGTTATACATAGTTTTGAGTAGTAAAGGCTCGATATTTATAACGATAGGAGAATTATCGTTTAAGACATGCATTCGTTTTCTTGGAAATTAAATTGAGAAAGCATAAATGTTAATAAATATTTTATTTATTTATTTTTGTCCACTCACTCTAATTATTGCGAATGTTTTTCTCCTGGGCTCTTCGTTTTAAAAATGCCCAGTCTGCAGAGTTCGAGTTAGTACGAGTAGGAGACGACGAGGCATAGTTACCCATTTCTCAGCCACATTTCACCAGTAGGTTACATGTTTAACCTACTAGAGTATTTTTCTGCTCCTCTAGTGTATAGTAGCTCTGAATACTCTTTTAGATTTATCGTTTAATGTTTCTGGTGGTGTGCTTAGACTTTTGTTGTATTTTAGAATATACGAAGTTTGTAATTATTTACTCACTTTCGTATAATTGTGGGTTGATTTGGAGGATGCTCAAATTTATTATTTAAGAAAGTAACACTTTAGTTTTCTAGGTTAGGGTTGTCCATTTTCAAGGGAGGTTTGCTTATCGGTAAATTTTTCTTGGAGGTGATCCCCGCAGGACTTACCTCGGGTTTCGGGGTGAAATTCGGGGTGGGTCCTGACATGAGAGGCAGTTGTTCAGTTGATTAGCACTATCACAAACTAACTGCACATCATATCTTTCCCCCTACTCTCCTTCTCTGTCAAAACTGCAATCACGTCTTCCACTCAGGTAACAAATTTTATCACTCTTTTCTCTAATTCTCTATCAATTAATCTCTTTGTGATTGTGTTTCAATGTTTGGTTGTCTGATCATGTTTCATCTTTGAATGATTGTGTTTCGTCTTGAAGAGTGGTTCACTGAAGCTATTAAACATTTTGGTTTCCCAGGGATGAGATTAAGGTTCTTTGGATCAGAGTACCGAACAGTGAGAACTAAAACAGGTATATCATATTCTCATCATCAAATGTGTCCAATTACCATAGCTATATCTGTGGCAAAGTTACATCGATCATTTGTTTTAGTCTATTACCTTTTGCTTGATTTTTGACATATTTGATGCTCCTTTTGTTCATTTACTTTTTGGTTTACGATTTTAATGAATGTTTCAATCAAAGAAAGATTGACTTGATTACTTTATGTATATCTATTATCTCATATTTGCTCTTTATTATTCTTCAGGTTGAACGTACTGATACTAGCTCTTACCTTTTGTTACTTTTCTTTCATTGGAGTTGAGATGGAGGAGGGGAATTGTTAGCATGAGTCATGAAGTTAATTTAGGAATGTAAATTAATTTGTTATTGCTTTTTATTTTATATGTGTAATACATGTAGTACATAGTACGTAGGGTTTGTACATGTAGTAACTCTATAAATAGCCTCTTCTGCGGGATGAATAATATATCAGAAAATTCATTCTCCAAACCTTGTTATATTTAACTTGGTATCAGAGCAAAGATCCGAAAGGACTTTGTCTCTTTGTTTTTCCGCTGTGATTTCGTTGACGTTTTTCCCAACGATTTTTTATTCTCCAGACGACGTTTTTCCGTTCGGGTGTTTTTTTTGTTTTGTGTTTTTCCCGTTTCTTCAGAGAGAGTGAGAAAGAGAACGGGAGAGCACCAGAGCAGAGAGCACGAGAGCACGTCCGCACGAGAGCACGTCCCCTGGCAGAGAGCACGAGAGCACGTCCGCACGAGAGCACGTCCCCTGGCTCGCATCTCCGTCGTGCCCAGAAGACGCCGGCCTGACTCGCATCGCCGTCGTGCCCAGAAGACGCCGGCCTGACTCGTATCGCCGTCGTGCCATCGTCTGCCCTGAGGCTGCCGCCGATCCCAGAAGCCAGAAGCCGTCTTCCATCTCCGCCCGGAAGCCGTGCCCTAAGCCGGCTGAACTACCCCAGAAGCCGGAAGCCGTCGTCTTCCATCTCCGCCCAGAAGACGCCATCTCCATCGTCGTCTCGCCCCAAACGTGACGACGCAGACGACGCGCCCGACCCGGTTCTGCAATCCCGACCCGGCTCTGTTTCTTCCTCAACCCGACCCGGCTCTGCTGCCATCCTCAACCCGACCCGGCTCTGTTTCTTCCTCAACCCGACCCGGCTCTGCTGCCATCCCGACCCGGTTCTGCACTGATCCGACCCGGTTTGAACTGATCCGACCCGTTTGTGATATATTGTTGTTTTATTGTGGTATATTGTTGTCACTGCATAAACTACTGATTTGGCATTTGTGTTACAATGGGTTCTGGAGAAGAAAGTTATCAGGTCAATGATGTTCAGAAGTTTGAAGTATCAGTCAAGAATTCTGAAAGTGGTTCTTTTGGGGGAACCAAACTCAATGGAACCAATTTCCGAAAATGGAAGAAAATCATGACGGCTCATCTCCGAGGGATGCACAAGATGGGACATGTAACTGGGGTGATTGAGGCTCCTAGTGCAAGTAATGTTGCTGCTTACACTAAGTGGGAAGATGATGATGGTCTTGTGATGTCAGTTTTGTATAAGGCCATGAATGAGGAAATAGTTGACCTGGTGGAGCAATGTGATACTGCGCAGGCAATTTGGAAGACATTGGCAGATTTATATACTAATGAGTCTGACTTCATACAGGTTCATGAGTTGATGTGTACTGCTGCAGCAATGCAACAAAATGGGCAGCCAGTGGCGCAGTACTTCACCAAGCTGAAGAACATTTGGGCTGAAATTGATGTGAGGCGTCCTTGCAAGATCAAGAATTAGGAGGATCTTGTTTGGTACCTAAAGGAAAAGGAGCTTGAGCGAGTTCATCACTTCTTGAGAGGCCTTGATGCAAAACATAACAGTGCCAAAGGAGAGCTGCTCAGAATGACAGAACCTCCTAGCTTGACTGCAGCTTTCACATATATCCGTAAGGATGAGTCTCAGCAGGAAAGCCTTACTCAAGCACAACTTGAAGTCTCTAGTCTCACTATTCAGGCAAGAGCACCAGCACCACTCCTTCAGCAATCAAGTTCCGTTCCACTCCACAGGCAAGGACCACCACCAGGCTTTGGGAATCAACCTCGTTCTCCTTGCTCTTACTGCAATGGTGACC
This sequence comes from Fragaria iinumae, assembly GCA_009720345.1. Lineage (NCBI taxonomy): Eukaryota > Viridiplantae > Streptophyta > Magnoliopsida > Rosales > Rosaceae > Fragaria > Fragaria iinumae. The sequence continues at coordinate 1,634,786 of CM019123.1, forward strand.
ATGCTCGTGAATCTTGTTGGAAGTTGTACCCGCATCTTAGGCCTAAAAGGCCTACATATCGTCCCAAGGCGAAAGCAGCTATTCAGTTAGTCCAGGAACCAGACATCTATGGGGTGGTCGGATGTGATCATCATACAGCAGGAGGTGCCACACCCTCAGCATCTGTCGCTAGTCGTGGCAAGATAGGTATGGCCTTAAATATTTCTCACTTTGTTGGTGGTGATACATGGATTATTGATTCAGGTGCTTCCGATCATATGACTTATGACAAATCTTTTTTTAATGAATTATCATCTCCACCTGTACCTTATGTTACTAATGCCAACGGTGAGGCCTTCCCTGTTTTAGGAAAGGGGTCAGTTCGTATCACTCCCACAATGGTGCTAAAGAATGTGCTATATGTACCTGCTTTATCCCATCATTTGATATCTGTCCCACAGTTGAATGTTGAATCCAAATGCTCTGTGACCTTTTTACCTATGTATGTGATTTTTCAGGATCTTCTCACTGGGGAGTTACTAGGTCGGGGGTATCTGAGGGGCAGGTTGTTTCATCTGGATCAGACGTACGTAGGAGAGAAACCAGGAGCACAGTCCCGGACGGCTTTAATGTCCAATTCTGACAAGCTAAGTGAAGTTTGGTTATGGCACCGTCGCTTAGGGCATCCATCTTTTAGTGTTATGAAAAAATCCATGCCTTCTTTGTTTTTTGGTGTGGATGAGTCAGTCTTACATTGTGAAACATGTGTTTTGGGCAAGAGTCATCGCTCAACTTATTCATCTCGTATTTCTAATAAAAGTGTCATTCCTTTTGAATTAATTCATTCTGATGTTTGGGGACCTTCAAAGGAATCCACTGTGTCTGGTATGCGATACTATGTGTCATTTATTGATGATTGTACACGTCTCACTTGGGTTGTTCTTCTTAAAACTAAGGATGAGGTTTTTCCGGCTTTTCAAGCCTTCCTTTCTGAAGTCCAAACGCAATACAATGCCCAAATTCGAATTCTTCGCTCTGATAATGGGGGGGGGGGGGGAATATGTCAATCGTGTCTTTCAGTCTTTCTTACAAACACATGGGATTATCCACCAGAAAACGTGCCCGTACACACCTGAACAAAATGGGGTATCCGAAAGGAAAAATCGTCATTTACTTGATATGGCTCGTTGTATTCTCTTTAGTGCCCATTGTCCCAAGAATCTATGGGGTGATGCTATCTCCGTATCTACCCATCTCATTAATCGTCTTCCTTCTACTGTCCTCCAGGGAAAAGTACCATTTGAGGTACTAGCTTCTTATGTCTCTTTATCTTCCTTTCATAATCTCCCAGCTCGTGTTTTTGGTTGTGTTGCATTTGTTCATATCCCAAAGAGTCAAAGGTCAAGTAAATTGGATGCCCGGGCGATTAAGTGCGTGTTTGTTGGCTATGGAGGCCATCAGAAAGGGTACAAGTGCTATCATCCACCTACTAGGAAGTATTATGTCACTATGGATGTTACTTTCTTTGAGGATATGAGCTATTACACCTCTTCTGATACTGCTCTTCAGGGGGAGAACTCATATTTTGAAGAGCTGTATCATGGAGAGGGGGAGACAGGTCATTCAGTTGAGGTTACAGATACATCAGAGGTTCAGGGACAAGAAGATGACAGACAGGCACCACCAGATGATTCTGGTATAATTGCTCCAGAGATTCAAGAGTCAGACACTGCACGTGTTCCTGCTGCAACTGTTAGTGTTCCTGTTGCAACCGTTACTGCCCCTCCTTCCTTGCCTGATGTTACTAATACCCCTGACTCATGTCTCCCTGGTACAGAAGATCTTCCATCTGAGGTTAGTAATTCTATTGGGGTTAATACTAGTGATGCTAATAGTAGACAATATGTGTTACCAAATAGGTCTACTCGGGGTAAACCAGCAAAAAGGTATGAACCTACCCTTCAAGCCAAAACTAAGTATCCTGTGACAAATTTTATGTCTACCAAGAGATTGTCTAAGTCATATGAATCATTTGTGAATCAAATATCTGCTGTATCAGTACCTAACAAAGTGCAGGATGCATTGGGAGATCCAAAATGGAGAAAAGCAATGGATGAGGAAATGGAAGCATTACAGAAGAACAATACTTGGGAGCTTGTATCTCCACCACATGGAAAGAAGGTTGTGGGATGTCGCTGGGTGTTTACAGTGAAGCATAATCCAGATGGGTCAGTGAGTCGATATAAAGCACGTCTGGTAGCAAAGGGATTCACCCAGACATATGGCATTGACTATGATGAGACATTTGCACCAGTTGCAAAGATGAACACTATTCGGGTATTGCTCTCTCTTGCTGCTAACTTAAACTGGCCTCTTAAACAGTTTGATGTCAAGAATGCTTTTCTTCATGGAGAACTTATAGAGGAAGTGTATATGGATCTGCCACCTGGATATAAAACTGCTCCTTCAGGTAACTTTGTGTGCAGATTGAGAAAATCTTTGTATGGTCTTAAACAATCACCTCGTGCTTGGTTTGGAAGGTTTTCACAGTTCATGAGGAAGATTGGTTATAAGCAGAGTAATTCAGACCACACATTGTTTCTCAGACATCAACAAGGGAAGGTAACAGTTCTGATCATATATGTTGATGATATGGTTGTTACTGGTAATGATACTGTTGAGATGGATAGATTGCAAAAACAGTTAGCCACAGAGTTTGAGATGAAGGACTTAGGTGCACTCAAGTACTTCTTGGGCATTGAGGTAGCCAGGGGGAATGAAGGCATCTATCTGTGTCAGAGGAAGTATATACTTGATCTATTAACAGAGACAGGTATGTTGGATTGTACTCCAATTGATACTCTTATTGAGCAGAATCATCGATTAGCAGAGTACCCTGATCAGGTACCTACCGACAAGCCTCGATATCAGAGGTTAGTTGGACGTCTGATTTATTTAGCACACACCAGACCTGATGTTGCATACGCAGTAAGTGTGGTGAGCCAGTTCATGCATAATCCCAGTGTAGATCATATGGATGCCGTTGTAAGAATTTTGAGGTACTTGAAGTCCGCTCCAGGGAGAGGAGTAATGTTTTCTAGGCACAGCAATATTCTTGAGGTATGCGGTTTTACAGATGCAGACTGGGCTGGAAATGTTACAGATCGGAGGTCTACATCAGGATACTTTACCTTTGTGGGAGGTAACCTTGTTACTTGGAAGAGTAAGAAGCAAAAGGTTGTGGCTCGGTCTAGTGCTGAAGCAGAATATAGAGGTATGGCTCATGGAGTGTGCGAGTTGTTGTGGCTGAGGAGTGTGTTACGAGATTTGGGTGTCAAACCCAAGTGTGTTATGCAGCTGTATTGTGACAACAAGGCAGCTATCGATATCTCACAGAATCCTGTGCAACATGATCGTACTAAGCATGTGGAAGTTGATCGTCACTTCATAAAGGAGAAGCTAGATGCTAAAATCATTAGCTTTCCTTTTGTCCCTACAGAAGAGCAACTTGCAGATATACTCACAAAAGGAGTTTCTAAGAAGGCCTTTTATGACTCACTTAGCAAGTTGGGCATGGTTGATGTATATGCGCCAACTTGAGGGGGAGTGTTAGCATGAGTCATGAAGTTAATTTAGGAATGTAAATTAATTTGTTATTGCTTTTTATTTTATATGTGTAATACATGTAGTACATAGTACGTAGGGTTTGTACATGTAGTAACTCTATAAATAGCCTCTTCTGCGGGATGAATAATATATCAGAAAATTCATTCTCCAAACCTTGTTATATTTAACTGGAATATGATGTTTTTGATGCTTTAATTTTATGAGGTAAGTCTATTCATGAACTGCTTAATGTGATGCCCATTGCCCTTTGTTTTCTTCTTCTTTTTCTTTTATTCTTTCTCACTTGAACTTCTTATTCATTAGTTGTCCGTTTATCAAGTAAAATTAACTAGACCTATTTAATCTGAATCACTGAATGCGAAAGTGAGATTCTGGAAGATGTAGGTGAAATTAGAAGTTGTGTTTTTGTAAATATAGTTTATTTTCTGGCTCTGATTCTCTCAACCGATGTTTGCTTCTTTTCGTGTTCTTTTAAGTTTGTCTATGTAAACAGTCAACGTGATGAACACAATTAGCAGCATCGATTATTGTTGTATGAAAATGTCTTATAGAAGTAGCATCCAATGTCTTTCTTTTAGTTACAAACATTCTTCTGTATAAAGAACAAAGTGTAATGTGTGTGATTAGGCCAGTGGTTTTGGAGCCCCGTTTCTTACTTTATCTCTTTTGTTGTCAATTCAAGGTGAATACAACGCAGTATATCATGACAGTGCAAGAGCTAGAATGATGATTCGACCAAGAGCTTGGCATCAATCCTTAATCTGAAAGCACTTTGAGGGTCGGCCAAAGTGTAGATAGGGAAATCCACACCTAGCGGTGCATGACAAATTGAAGGGTGTTAATGTTGAAGGAAATTGATCTATAATACGCGAATTAGAATCCTTCATTGTTTGGTATTTGAGGACAATCCATTGTAGTTTTTGTGCAAGATTATAAGCTAGCCGTTGCAAATGAAAATTAATATAAATCAATTAAAAGTTTAAATGTATACGCTGGACCAAATTTGGTTCCTCCACTTCTATCTATACAAAAAGTGGCAAATGCAGCTGCAGCTAGGGGTTACTTAATCATCCATGTCACTTGCACTTAGACACTAGGCAATTAAGTGTTTAAAAAATAGGTCAACGGTGTTACATGTCCAGAGGTTATTCAACATATGCACAATGTGGCAAAAAGCTGTTCCTCCATTTCTATGGAGGCTGCCTCATTGTTCCTTACTTATGCTTGGTGCTTTGTGGGAGTTGTGGCTGTCTTCTCAGTTTAGCGCTGTAGCTATGTGCAAAAGTTGTGTCATTGAGTGCTGGAAGTTGGGAAAGGACTGGGTGTCCATGAATGGCCTTGCAGCCATGAACCATCGACTAGCAAGTTGGTTTGCCCGAACAAGAACATTTGTGGTCTGGCCTGGTGCAATTAGTATCCCATGAGATGTAAATGGTTTGGTACAGACTGCATCGACCTCTACCATTGTCAACTTATGGCCAGCGATTGCAAAGAATAGCTCATCAATGAGTGCAGGCGTGCAGCATTGATGATCCGTAGTTGGTCTTTCCTTGTTAAACCTCCATTGCAAAGGTATCTGAGATAGCAAAAATGAGAACTTAGAATGCAAAATTTCATATTGAAGGTGCAAACAGTTGCGCTATAGAAAGATGTTGATTTCATATACAAACTTTTCGTGCGCATTCTTCTTGAATGTTTGGTTCACAATTAAAGTGGTAATATAGCATGGATGGGACTTACGTTTCTCAAAGCATGGAAAGTGCACCCTGGCCTGGCTTCCCAAATCCAATCTGTTAACAATCCTCTCCAACATCATTACTCCGCCATTCTCCAATACCATTTACAAAACAAAACAAAAAAGCCGCAATACAAAACAAAAAAGCCGCAAATAGATATGAGAGCCAACAATAATTCGATGGCTTAAATTCACCTAAGATTAGTTTCTCTGTAAGGCTGAGGCAAGGAAAGCCAGTCCCTTGTTTGGGCACAATGACAAAAGCTTCATAGATAGTGGCTCTCAGCCAATGATGTGAGCATGCCACCATAGAATTCCTCTTTGTCTTGTGCTTGTCATATTGTAGGTGTCACTGCTCCTGTCTTGATCATGCATTATTGCTTTAGGCTATGGAAAATGAATCCACCATATGTCTCATTAACAGATACAGGGACTCGTACTATCATAATATGTTACACTCAAATTGATATTCAAAATCTACAAACTACTGATTTTCATGACACAACAATGATTCAAGAGAGGGCAAACCTGCCAGTTATCTCTTTGCAACCTGCCGTTATTGGAGCAGCAAAGAAGACTTCTCAAGCTGTTGGCCAAGTGACTAAGAAGTTCATGAATATAATTTCTCAAAGGCACTCAGAGAATGAGGATGACATTGGAATTGAATCAATTGATAGGGTGGAAATTTAAGTTTGCTGTATTTACCAGCAGCAACTCTATTTTCTGGAACTCTGCTCATACTTGTATGTACTGCAATATTTCAACTTGAGGTGGACATGAACAATTTGCAGAACGAGTTGACTTTGTATGTACTATGCACAGTTGGTAACATTAACTAGAATTGTATCGCCTTCTCTAGCGCAGATTATAGGATTGGCTTAGAATGGCACAACCTGCTCGCATTCTTCGCTTGGATCTGCAAATAAATGAAATACATGTTCATTTTTGTTAAAATTCTAAGCAAATGCAGTAGAGGAAGCCCAAATATTCCCGAAATTCTCACATCTAACTGGTATGCAGCTTTGACAATGGAAAAGAACCCAAGTAAACATGAGAAGAAGTAAGGAAGCCAGCAGAATTAATTGTTGCTTTTTGCCATTCTTATTTTCTTTTTGTATATTTGTTCTCAGTTGTTAGTGAAAAATGAATTAGTGATAACAAGTAAGATGCATGGTTGGTTAGCAGAAGGAGGCAGCTGCTGAGATGCACAATGTCAGAGAAGCAGGCCAGATGGAGCAGAAGAAGTCATAGTCGTAAAGGATATTAATTTTTGCAAAATCAAAACCAGCAAATCAACAGCATCTCAGTTTTTAAAACCACTTGTTCTTGCAGGATGTTCACTCACTTGAGTAAAAGGAGGAGGATCAACTGTCAGGAGGTTGGCTGAAGGGTTAGGTTCCCAGCTAGCTACTGTCAGCTTGCAAATTTTAATTTACATATGTCAACGTGCTTTCCTATGAGAAACGGCCCATTGCAAATATGGTCTGACGAACTCAACGTCACCCAAAACACTGAAAACAGGAACCAAAAAGATAAGCAATTAGCATAAGGATTGGTTTGAAGATATTGACTGAAGAACTACTAGTGAACTGATTACAGTCTAAACCCAACCAGATGAAAAATAACAGTCTAAAGTCTAAACCCAACCAGAAGAAAAACAACACACATACAGAGGGATTCCTTTCCTTGAGAATCAATAGAAAAGTATAACATTTGAGAGGGAGGCTAGGCATATTCTTTAAACCACATCCGGTGCATACTCCAGCCGGTAATAATGTGGAGCTAATTCAACCAACCATTCCGGCTTGATCTCTGTTACCTGTCTCATATATTCTCCGGTTGTGGGCACCAAATCATGATACACAACCCATCTCGGGAGCACTTGTGCCATCCCTGAGTTGGGATGTATTCGGGTACTTGGTGAATCTGGCTCTTTGACTGTTCTATAAGATCCATTGATTTGCTGCTTTGCAGAATGAGGTAAGAAACCGGAGGTAATAGCCTTCTTTATAGACTCCAAATTATCTAGATTTGAGGTGAGCTTGATTCCGACCTTCTCCAACAGCTGCTCAAGCTTATCCCGAACATATCTTGCTCTCCTCATGCTCCTAACTCGTATGTAGTTTTCATGACACCACTGTGTTGAGTAATTTGCCTCTTCCCATGCATTGTAAACTTTAAGCAATGCAATGTGATCCCCCACGTTCTCAGATTGAAAATGCAAACGTGCATTGTCGGCATCAGCAGCTTTGTCCCCTGGTCGACAAAAGACTGAAGCATCACCGGAAGAAAGCATGGCAACAATAGAAATCACCTCAGCTGAGCATTTGTACTCGATTGAAGCAACTAACGCCCTGGACAGCATATGATGCAAAGGGATTTGTAGCACCTAGTATAAGTAACACCTCTGAGGCTTTTGTTAATGCTTCGGCAGGTGGAGGGTCAATAAACTCAAACTGTGATAAATCAACCCCGAGATGCAGAAGCCTAAGAACAGCGTTTGCAAGGTCAGTCCGTTGAATTTCTGGCACTGTGATTTCGCTAAAATCTTTGTCATGCCTACAATGAGTATATAAACAGAAGCACTTGGCAGGTGCCGTTCGATTTCCCCTTGTTTGCCATATCCGGTCTCGAGTAAATATTGGGGTATCTGTGTAGTAATCCCGCACCCAATTTGGCCACAAATAATAACAACCTGATTGCGTTGAACAATGTCGAGCAATGCATCACGATAACGGTATATCCGCAGTGATTTTCTATCCTCCTGGAGCTTCTCGAGTTGCTGCAATTGCTCATCATCCTCGGGCCAAGTTGTTATACTTGTAACTTGATCTTTCTGTTGTGAAGGAATCTCTTCATCATCATCTTGACTCCAGGCCTCACTACGGCACCTTTTCTTATTATTGGGCTCAGAACCAATCTGCAGAGAAGACGATGATGACATCTTGAATCGAGCCTAGGTTGCGGGACACAAAATAAGATACATTAGTGTATAATCATATCAATGGAAATAGGAGACACATGCAATCATGGGTAGTTGTTCCAGACTACAGATAGAAAGAAACTCGCAACCAAGCTTTGCAGACCAATAACAACTTGTAAAAGATACCTGCACATATGAGATTGCAGCAAGATTGATATTTGATCGCTTGCTCTGCAAGATGCGTGCCGCGGCTGTATTCTCAGGTCGTGGATGTATAACCGTATTCTACGGTTTTCCTTGATAAAAATAATAATTAAAAAAAAAGAGAAAAGAAAAAGAACGAATAAAAAGCCTGAACCCCTCATTTTGATTCTCCTCTTTTCATCTCCCTCTGTTTTTAGTCGCCGCTAAACTTCAGAGCTTACAATTTCCGGCGAAATCCTTGAGGTTCTCTCCTCTCTTTCTTATTGATTTTTATAATTTTGATTTGACTCCTCCCTCTTCGTTTCATTCAATTCACAATTGTTTCGGTTTCATTGGCATGTCTTGTTAGATTGATCATTGTCTGGGTAGCTCAAAATAGCCTGATCAAGATAGATAATTAGTGAAAATCATTAGTCCAATTTTACTTTAGACTATGGCTCAGATTGATCTTTGAGCCATTTATGTTTACAATTTACTTCATATTCATCATATAACTGTCTGCTCACACTGTATTCAATCATCTTGCTATAATACCAGAGTATTCTTTCTTTTTTGCAACTCAACGCATCTCTATTCAGCAATCGAGTAATTATTTAAAACAATTTGTCTAATGATGTTTTCCACATTAGAATGTGAAGTTTTTATTGTGATATTTGTTGGCAGGAAAGTTTGTTTAAAAGCTTCATTCACCGTCAGAATGGACACTGATGACGATTTCACGTTTTGCCAGGCAAGTAGTTTGGTATTTACATTTCACTTGAGAGTTTGTAACATATTAAATTGTAAGGTCTGTTGTATATATTTTAGGTTGGCTCGTCTGACAACCAGGATGCTCTTGAAACAAAGAAGCTTGCTTCAGATATAGACGCTATTACCATTAAAGATGAGGTTTCTAATGGCTCTATGAGCGATCAGAATAGTGGTTCAGTGTGGAAAGGTGGAGTTCCAAGGGGTGGCTCCTCTGGGAAACAGGAAACAGTTGGATCTTTGTCTGTCACTGTTATTGATGCGTCATCCACGAACGAATACTCGCAATTTCCCAAAAAAGTACCTTCAGGAGATGGTGGAAAGTCAGTGAAGCCTGCAGCTCGTGCCAAAGTTCCTTTTGAGAAGGGGTATAGCCAAATGGATTGGCTCAAGCTTACTCGAACGCATCCTGATCTAGCAGGTACATGAGTTCTTGCTTGTCACCTTTCATAACTTTGTTCTTCTTCCTGGCAACCTCGTCATCTTTTGTTAGAGGCTACTGTATCTTGCTAGCAATGTAGCATTCATAATTATAATTTTTCTTCTTTTCTGGTACAGTTTATTACTCTTGCAAAAGGACCCACCCTTCTAATTCCATATTTTTTAAAAGCTTGAGTACCTTGTGATAATCCTATCCAGTTCTCAGTTTAGTTGTGGGCTCAACTCCAGTAGTATGTTGAGGTTCCTGATAGATGATTGGTGGAGAGCATGTGATATTTAATTGATATGTTCTTTTATCCATCATGATCCTTTACTATTATTTGTCCTTTCAATTGAAAAGACCAACTTCAAGAGAGTGTTAGCTGCCATGAGCTTTTAGGCTTAGATATGTTAAGAATTTTTAAGAATGTAAACACTGGCTTTTAGGTTTCTACATAGCTTATGTATGATTGCATCAGCTTGTTACCCCAAGGTTTGTTTTGCAAACAATTTCATGGTATTTTGATCCTATAATATGTGCGCATTGTCTGACGTGAACTAAGAAGTAGTTTATATTGGTAGTGTCATAACATACTCCATGTAATCTGGTTTTGGATATGTAATTGCCAGTACTTTTATAAGATAGATGCTATACAGCAGCTCATGGTTTTATTTTTATTTTTGTACCCTCGTATATGTTATTGCTTTTCTTCCCATGGATAAGACGCGATCCCAGTTCCTTAGAAGTAAGCAGCACACAACCAACTATATCGAACCACAGTAAGATTGATGGTATACATGTTTAATTTCTAACAAGCGTACACCAAAAGACTACCAGTATGATGCGGCAGAGTGAGACAATTGCGAACTCAGATCTTAAACAATCAGCTCCTTTAATCTTAAGGTAGGGTTATGTTGTGGAAGCCCTCTTTGTATCAAAGAATTAAGTCATCTCTGTATGTGGTAGATGTAGATGTGACTTGCAGTGATGCTATGTGATGCCATCTTGTTTCATGTGGAGAGAAATTTCAAATTCTTAATAACGCCATTTTTTGGATATAACATCCCATTCTCAGTTTGAGCTTGAGGAGTAGTTCATGGCTCATTACTACATTTGAGTGGTGGTATGATCTCTAGCCGACCCAAATATCCATCTTATACTAGTAAAACTATAATGTATCTTCTTTCAAGCCAAATGAACTGATGTATTTTGGTAATATTAATCCTTGATTATCCACAGGGTTTCTGACCACAATAGACATGTTTAAGTGAGGCTCATTAGAACTCGGGAATGGAGATACATGATTGCATATATAGTGTGTTCTGAGATGGGATTTTCATTGTGAACTTATGCTTGCTATTATGAATTCAGGAAGTAAGTTACGTTTCTTATTGCAGTGATTGCTAAAGTATTAACTTCTTGATGTACTGTCTCAGGTTTGAAGGGACAGTCAAATAAGAGGCTTATTACCATGAATGAAGTTAAACAACACCAAAAAGGGGATTCCATGTGGACTGTTCTTAAAGGCCGTGTGTACAATTTATCTCCATACATGAGATTTCACCCTGGAGGTACGGACATTATTTTGTTTTGCTCAAGTTTGTTTTTGGATTGAGTTCTGTCACTAGATTTATGTATTACTGATGTAGGTAATCTGCACTTTCTTACCTTATCATACTCCAAAGTGAATAAGTAATTCTGTGGAGGCATTTTTTTGGTAGGACACTAGTTACACTCCATATCAGTCTTTTGCTCTAGTATATAGCCCATGCTGACAGTAAAATTAAGGCGATGGGACACTAAGGAGAAATCATACACCAATAATTTGTTAGTTTTTGCTTCTGAAGGGTAGCTCTATATAATTGATAAGGGAGGAGGAAGGAGGGCTAGCTATTTTATTTCATTGAGAGATGCCTAGTATCAGTTCTGAATTCATTAATGTTATAGGATTAGTGATGATGTTAGGCAACATGGTTGCATTGGTAAGGCACTCTGATGTTAAGGATATCATCTCCATTTATACATATGCATACATTACCCTCCAATGTGTTGACATGAATATATTATAGTTAAATGATGCCCTCACCTACTGCTAAGCGATGGACTCAACTAGTATAAATGGTTAACTCTGTCCGGAGTTTCTATACATCTTGTTTGGCATAAACTACACAACAATTTTCCTTTCTCTGACAAAACCATCCTTTCAGGTGTTGATATTCTAAAGAAGGCTGTGGGAAAAGACTGCACATCTTTATTCAGTATCCTTTATATAATTTATTTTAAGTTTCAGTGGTTTTTAAGTACTTTCAGCCCAGATGGCACCCTCCTTTGTTTTTATTGTTATCCAGTCATATTTCTCTATCATACGAACTAACTGAAAGTCTTGCCGTTCCTACTCAACTGGGTTATGCTGGTTTTTCTTTTCCTTCAAAATGTGCATATCTCTCATACATATAGTGTTTGCAAAAAGTGCCTTCCATTGATATATATGAAAATTAGTTATTTAGCTTTACCATGGGTTTACAGAACCCCCAAATCAAAGATTTGCTTTTGGGAAGGAAGAGGTGCCTGGTTACCTAGAATCTATTCCACGTTTTTTTCATATGAAATTCTGATGAACAATGGTTCCAAAATTAAAATTTGTGTTTATGACCTGATAAAAATATATTATTCTCAGCATTTCTGAGATTTCGAATTTAAATGCTGGCTTTTGAAATATGAAAAGCTCATTCAAGTACCTGAGATTTGGTTACTGTAAACCTCATAGTTGTCTCAAAGCAGGTTGACACTTCATGCGGCTGTTAGGCATTAAAGTCAGCAAAATATGTTTGAGTTCCATCTTCCTTTGTAGTTTTGCCTCTTAACAATTGATGTTAACAATTGCAGTCCTTACTACATTGCTTTAGATAAATACCATGCTTGGGTGAATGCTGATTTTTTACTTGAGAAGTGTCTCGTTGGTACTTTAGTTGATGGACAAGGGCAGCAAGATTCCAGTCACTAAAAATATAGGTACTTCATACAGGCAGATTGGCCAGTAATCATACGAAGTGTACCAAGTTGACATTAAATTATCAAACCTGTTGGTACATATCTAATTTTTGTAACATTATTTACTTTTGCATATAATTTGTGTATCAATCTGTCAAATTCAGATTTTGTTTCATCTTACATTTTCTCACTAACCCATTAGTAATGTAACTACATACAATTGAACTTCATTTGTTCTTTCAAGTAATTTAAATATGAAATAATTTTGTTACAGCAAAATTCTAAATGATGAATGCTATGGCAGCATGTCTTTGTAGTTTAGCTGCTATACCAGGCAACGGGAAAGGTTTTAGACGCTGTGGAATACGACTCCGAGTAACTATAGTTATCAAATTGTTTAGTAGATGTAGATTATGACCAAAATAAGTCAGGACAGGACTAGTCCATAATCTGATACTTCAAAGTTTACACCCTCACAAAGACATGAAATCTCCCACCAGTATTTCCTTAATTGGAAGGATTGTATAATGCTGGAAGAAGCCAAACAGAATGGAAGTGCAGAACATGATGATGAGGGATTCAATTCGAGTAACAACACTAAGAAGAATATCTTCCGAGGTATCGCTTTCATTCCACTGATGAAGAACTTGTGAGGTTTTACCTCAGGAGGAAGGTGGAGAATAAACCTATTCGTCTTGAGCTCATCAAACTTATTGACATCTACAAGTATGATCCATGGGATCTTCCAAAAGCTAGTGATTTAGTTGGAATCAGTGGTACTTCTTTTGCGGAAGGGGAAAGAAATATAGAAATAGCACAAGACCTAATATGGTCACAAAATCTGGGTATTTGTAGGAGAGTGTCTCACTTGCATTGGCTTAAAGAAATTGCTGGATTACTATAGAGGAAGTGCTTCAAAGGTACAAAAACAGATTGGATGATGCATTAGTTTCGGCTTCCAGCTGCTAATGCAAGCACTGGTGCTCATTCTAATAGCAAGGGCATTACAGAATAAGCTGAGGTTTAGACCCTTTGCAGGATTTTGAAACGAAACAATTCTTCTAGGAAGTATGAAACAAATTGGCACAAGACATCTTCCAAGCAGAGTGCCGCCTGCAAGTTCGAAAACATGCAGTACTGAGTCAGATGGAAGTTTTGGTGCTTCGGCTGCTCAGAAGACTGATCAACTTGAAAGGAGTAAACTCCTCGTTTTAACAATGATCATCTGTGCGATGGTAACATTCAAATCTTGGCAGGCCAGCTGACCTTAAACCATTGAAGTAGTCGATTCAATGGTGAACTCATACATAAACCTTTCGAATCCAAATGAATAGAGATGTTAAGATCAGATAATCCCAACTGGTATGAGCTGAGTCCAATGATCAATTGTATTCTGCAACCCTCCCCACTATATCGATTGGTTTAGATAGATCAGACGAGAAACATGTCCTCTAATCTAGCTTGTAATACATACTTTGCTGCATTAATATCATTACCTTAAAAAATAAAAGGAGAGAAGGATACATAACTCTGGTAGAAAGTATAGTACTGTAGACCGGACTGTAGGCTTGTCCAGTCTACTATAATGGTAAAACATCTGCCTCAGCAACGGTCAAATATACAAAAAAACTCGTAGGAATGAGATCCGTTGCACAATCTCTCTTAAGGATATAAAAGTTTTATGGTGATATAGCTAATTAAGCTAGCATCTAGGCAATAGGATAAACCTTAACTTCATCTTAGGCAATAGGAGAAACCTTAACTTCATCTAGGATGGGTCCGCAAAGAGCACCATAGTCATCAGTCCTGGTGTGGTAGAAAGAACTGAAGAATGTAATTCTGGTCCTGAATGAAGTTGCTTTGAACTTGAAACTAGCATTCTTGAAACCGCCTTTTCCTTGAGAATTGAAAGGAACTTTCAAGGTATCCTTGCCTGCAAATGCTTCGACCATCATTGATCCCTGGCAGCCGTTCCTTGCGTCGCCAATAGTGAATGAGAGACTGTAGAGCTTGTTGGGAACTGTTCTAAGAACCTGGGCGATGGCACTCTCTCTCCCAGCAACAAGCTCAACCGCACCCTTTCCAAATGGGACATTAAAGTGCTTGGCATCAATGAACTTTACGGCTTTGAGGGACTCAATGATCCAGCCAGGAAGTGGGGAGGTTGCATCTAGTTGTTTTGGAGGAAGGAGTACACCATGGGAAGAGTTCATTAACCTATGGGGTGCCTCCTCAAACCCAGGATTTCTGACTAGATTATCTGCAAAAGACATTCAAAGTTTTAACAAACCCCATACTCTGTAATTCAAAAGGCAAAGCACATCTAAAAGAGATTTGAAAGTCACGACATAGTGAGTTTGTTTCAGATTCTGATTCTCAAATGTGACAAGGTTTAAAATCTAGCTAGATGAAAAGCAGAAACAAGTACATAAACTTGGAGAGCCAACTAAAGTTGCCAAAAGGTATAGATCAACACAATTTATACCTGTTTTTGGATCATAAACACAAGAAACAAAAGATTTATCCAAAGTAGAGCACAAATATAGTTATAATTTGTAACTACCTCTGGTGGGTAGTACAGGGAAGAGCTCCTTGATAGCAATTGCATCCAAGAGTGGACCGCAAGCAGGGTCTTCTTGAATTCCAGGATTGTGGAAAGTCACTTTAACTGTGTTAGAAGTGGCTTTGAATCCCCAAGCATAAGTATCGCCTCCATTACTGCTGTATAGAGTCTGCAAAGGAAGGTCTCCTGCCTGAGGAGGCACTGATACCCTCAAAACCTCTTCCTGTGCACAAGTTCTCGATGCCCCAAATGTTAGGGCATATAGAGACCCTGGTTTGACCTTTATGGTCTGAGAGATTGAGGCCTCGTTGCCAAGCCTAACTGCATGGACACCATGAGCTACAGCGAAGTACATGCCACCTGGTTGAGGCCCGCCGGAGATGTACTCCACAAATCCATTGATTTCCCATTTGGGCAGTGCATTTTTGCCTATGAGTACTGTTTTCTTGAGGCTGCTTGGTTTTGGTGGTTCTTCAAAATTTCCATTGGCCAAGAGTCCTGAACAAAATAAGCACAGGAAAGAGTGTAAAGTACTTGGAAAGTAAACAAGAATGCTTAACAAATTATATTCGTTGGGAACATGTGTATCTGCATACATTTAACTGGAAACACATCAAATCTAAAGCATTTTGTTTGTAACAACACATCAGAACAGAGAGGTACTAAGATTTGAGCTGAAAAGACAAGTCTTAACAAATCTTTGAATATGCATCAGCATGAATAGACCAACTAAGCCCAGATCAGGATCTAAAGTTATTCAAGAAATTTGAAAACCCAATCTTTTGAATAAGACACAACAATGTTCCATCAAGTAGATACACACTACAGTAACCCCAAAAGGGATAAGAGAGACAAAGATAGGGAGCCGAAATGAGTACAGAACATACTTTTGTATACACTAGATTCAGTTTACAACCTAAAAACCAGCTCAGACATAAAGCTAGAGAAAGTGTCAGGTTAAGTTAGTAAGCACACAGCTGATTTAAACATATCAAAGTAAGATTCTCCTCAACAACACCACCAGGGGAGTTTAGATCAAAGACAGTGGTTTGAGGAAAAAGGACAAAAACCATGTTAATAAATCCCACCAGATCAGAATCACAACTATTGAAAACCCAACTTTTGCAGAACAGAATGATTCAACAGATTAGATTTAACCTCAAAGTACAATAAGACCAAATGGGGTCAGAGGCAAATACAGTGAGCACAAAATGGAGCAAAGAATAGACATTTCTATACAGCTAAGAACAATGTTCATACCAAAAAAACCAGCTCACAAGAAATAGCACACAGTTCAAAGTAGTAAAGACATAGCTGAGTAAAAACAGATCAGGTTAAACTGAGCTGGGAGAGTTTAGATTTGAGAGAGAGGAACAGCACATTACCTTCAAAAGGCTTAGGTGCAACAGCAAAGGCAGGACTGGTGGAAATGAGGGAGAGAGCAAGTGTAAAAGAGACTAGTAGCAGAGCCATCTTCAACCCAAAAGAGAAGAGCTGGGCGGTTGTATATGAGGGAGTAGAGGTTCAGTTGAGTGCTTATATGGTATTTATAGTGGGAGTCTGAGGATAAGATGGGAAATGGGGAAAGGTTTTGCAGAAATCACGTTGCCTTCTCTGTTGGGTTTCTCCAGGTTTCTCAGAAGCGTCTTTTTCTCCTAAATTCATGGGTATGCCTGTCGTAATCTAACTCCATTATTATTACTTGGTTTTTCAATTTTCCGAGACTGAAATCAGAAACAAAAAGAAACAAAACAAACTCTTCAATCCACCGTCAGAAGAAAAACTACAAATTCTGTTGGGCAATCCATGTGGAATTTTTGTTGGCTTCCTTGGTTGCAATATTTCCATTCACGGTATCACAAAATTTTTAGTGTGTATCACGCTATTTTAACATATTCATTCAGAGTAATTTTATTTATGTATCAAACTAGTTTATGTTTATATTAGATTAGTATTTTGATATATCGGTACATTCATACATAGTAGATGAATCAGAATACTACAAAGCTTAACAGCTTCCAATCACCTGAACAAGACTAGGTCACAAGGTTGATGTGTTTAACCAAACTAGTTATCCACCCTGGCATATTAAATCTCAATAGTAAGAAATTAAGGAGCTTTCTCACGTTTTTCATTTTGTCATGTGTAACGAGATGTCAACTTCTTAGTTGATAGCCTTACGAATTTAGGATACTCATTCTACTCGATATCTTTCTTATTTTGTTTGAGATTCTTGATCACTTCTATCATTTAATACGGTATTCTAGAGTTTCCGTTTAATATCTTTAGCAACGTATCAGGCGGATGTTTTAAAGTTTTTCTTTGGAATCTTTCTTTCTTATCAAATAGAAGTCTATCAAGGCTGATGAAATAGTCAATATAAAGGAGTTTGTACAAAATATTGTGTTGTTTGGCTCTTTGTTTCGGAAAACAAAAAAAACAAAAGAAAGAAGGAAATTGTAGTTTCTCACCGAATAAACTTGAATGTTTAGCAGTGGAAGGGGTATGGTTGTCCTTTCATGATTCTGCATTTGGAAAGTATGATCGGGAAAAGGTTGTCAGATTCTGTCTCTGCAAATGAGTTATGATAGTTTTAATTGAGCCGTGTGGGCTCTCATTATTCATACTTTTAGTTTAAGAAGTGTTTAATCTACTTTACTTTCAAATTAGTCGGCATTATCTACAACAACTAGTAATTTGGCAATGTGGGGAGTACTCCCTTCCTTTGTCAAATGCAAATGCTGTTGTGTTGGTTTGATTGATCAGTCCAGAAGTGCTTTGTTGTAGAATTGCAGCGGTATGTTTGTAGTTTGTTTATTTATCTGTGTTTTTGAAAAGAAAAGAAAAAATAGAAAAGAAAACTCAGCTAAACTCAGATGAATGCTTACATTCTGGACTTGTTATTAAAGGGTTACAAACCAAGTCTTATAAAGTCGATCTTAATAGCATATGGAGTAATAGAATTCCTAACTTGGCTTTTAGAGTCTTGCTTGTAATACCCCGGAAATTAGATGTTAGTTTTAATTTTATTTGGGAATTTTCGAGTTAGATGTTAGTGTGGTTTTGAGGTTCGAAGGAAAAGCCGAAGTGTTCGGACGCATAATTTACCGAAACGGTTTTACTTCTTTAAGGGTCATAGAGTTGACTTTTTACTCGTGTTTCTTGAGAAACTTTCTTCACGAAAGTTATAGAGCACAACGATACGAGTTCGTAGACACGTGACACGCGTAAAACGGACTTCGTATGAGAAAGTTATGGCCAGCGGAAGTTCTTGGCTTTATGAGAATTTTTGGTTAAATAAGAAGTTTAGGGTTCCATTTTCTCCGGAACCCATTTTTCCCTCTCTCTTCCTTCTCTCTCGCGATACCTTCAGTATCAAAGTCTTCCAGCCGACCCGACCCGGACCCGGTCGACCCAACCCGATTTTTCCGGCTGACTCCGGCCGACCCAGACGACGGCACCGGTCGGAAAATCTTCCTCTCCTCGACGCAATCCTCCCTGTGTTGGTGAGTGAGGACGACTCGAGCGGATCAGCGCTAATCGAGCGCCACAGTGAGGATGATGACTCGGTTTGCAACCCGATCGGAATTCTCACCTCCGACGGCGGCGGCGTGGCTTGCAACCGGTCGAGATAGAAGCTCCCTGGCGTCCTGGTTCGACTTGTGGTGGTCTTGAAGCTCAACTCACGGTGTAGAGTTGCGGTGGTGGATTCTAAAGTTCCGGCCAGTTTTCTGGCGTGCTCCGACCGAATTGGCGGTTACCTCAGGTATACAAGATGTTTCCCTCTCTTCATTCTACAAGTTTGATGTTGGGAGTTTGTTCAGACTCTAAGGTTGGAAGGGTGGCGCGTGGGGCCACTCGCAACCGTCTGTGGTGGCGCGTGGCGGCGCGCTCAATAGTGTCGGTGGTGTTTGGTGTGCTGGTTAGGTAGTACTTGTTGATACGAACTTGTTGTTATGTGATTTGTAGGTTTTGGTTACCGATAATGCATGCTAGGGTTCCCTCTCGGTGCTAGGTTTTGTTCGGTTTCCATTTTTGAGTATATCAGATTTTAGAAAATCTGGTTAGTTGTTTTGTAGGTTGTGTAGGATGTTTAGGCGACCTTTTCAAGGTATAGGGAGAAGTTTTGTCTCGAGTGACAAGTTTGTGGGTTAGGACTTGAGTTTTGGTTCGAGTCGGATTATGTTGTTTTTGTTTGTTACTAAGTGGAGATTCTATTCTAGGTGGTTGACGATACGTGTTCGCATCTCGCCTATTGCTAAGAGAAGACGCAGCGGGAGTTTTTGTTTAAGGTGAGTAACATTCCTCAGGTTCAAGTAGGAACCGACTTCCTTACTTATTTTGTTGATTTGCTAGATTGTGGAATTGTGCTCTTGAAAGTGAAATGTTTTGTTTTAAAATCATGTGAACTTGATCGTCCACGGTTCATAGGTAAGTAAAAAGGGTTCTTTTAATATTTATAAATTTTCTTAAGCCATTCCCAATTGTAGCTATATTGATGTTAATGACATATATATATATATATATATATATATATATATATATATATATATATATATATGTTCATGGAAGTTGTTGTGCTTGGTGAAATTATGTGACATGTTCACATTTGTCGTAAAATGTTTTGTTCATTTTAAGAATTGATTTGGGGAGGATTCATGGCTATGGGCTTGTCTTTAGCGTGTGTCTTTTGTTGAGAATCGGTGGGTGGTTAGAACACGTAATTTGGGAATGTTTGTGATCAAGACCTTGAGTTTATTTGGAGAAGAGTAATCGTTGTTTGGGGACGATATGTGTGATGACTTGTGTGGTGATCTGTGTGATGACCTGTGTGGTGATATGTGTGATGAATCTGTGTGGTGACCCGTGTGGTGACCTGTGTGATGAATTTGTGTGATGACCTGTGGTGATCTGTGTGATGAATCTGTGTAGGTGATCTTGTGATGATCTTGAGTAGATGTTGTGGTTTGATGTTGAGATTTGTAGTCAAGCAATTGGTATTGCTAGTGGTCTTTTATAAATGGTGTGTTTCGTATTTAATGATTGTGATTCTAAATTGATTATCTTAGTGTTTCTAGTGATCTCCTGAACTAAGTTTCATGCAGGGATAACTATTTTTATATTTGTTTGGTCTCAATGTAATCACCTGAACTAAGCTATGCGCAAGGATTATTATACTTTCATTTGGTTGTTAT
Organism: Fragaria iinumae; assembly: GCA_009720345.1. Classification (NCBI taxonomy): domain Eukaryota; kingdom Viridiplantae; phylum Streptophyta; class Magnoliopsida; order Rosales; family Rosaceae; genus Fragaria; species Fragaria iinumae. Next base: position 1,655,171 of record CM019123.1, read on the forward strand.
AAAGTAATTTCCTGATTTATTTTCATATGTCTTAATTTCATTGATTGTTTATGTGCCATTCACTGGATTAAATCAATGCAAGGGTTCTAGTTATAGTTAGTTAAGAGTGCATGTGAAGTTTAAGGTTACTCATACAGGCTTGCAAAAGCTTACCGGGTTTGTTCATTCAACCCGGTGCACCATTTCATGGTGTAGGGGTTTGATCTTGCAGGTGAGGACTAAACATGGTTGGGATGTAGAAGCTTGTGAGCTGCCTTTTAGGAGTTAAACTCTTTTGTTATTATTATTTTGTCGGGTTGTATTAAGCTCCAAGTGAGCGGTTCATTTTACTTGACTTTTCAAGTTTGATGTAAACATGGATATGAAATATTTGACTCCGTGTTGAGCTTATATTGACATTCATCTATCCAGTAATTGGGTTTGGTATTTGGATGTAATATTAGAGCATTGAGGATATTGTTAGGATTTATCATGCCCAGGTTTTTGAAAATTTATCATTCGAAAAAATTGGGGTGTGACATTGCTCTTTGATAATGTAAACTCGGTTTGTCCGAGATGTTTCTCTTTGTAATTTTTTTGTTCGTATAAAAAAAAAAGTCGACCTTAAATCTAGCTACTTGACTTTGAAGAATTATGATGAGATGGAATTAAAGAAAAAGTTGATTTAGTTGATGGATAATCATGTTACTGGTTTGGGAGATGTTGGAGATTTATAACCAGGAAGCTTCACTTGGTCTACAGCTAGGGGAGATCGATTTCTATAGACAGTTGATGTCTGTTGTTGTATCCAAAAACTCTCTTAATTTCTAGCTAGATTACTTGCTAGCTGCCCCATGGCATGTGTGTATTTAGAGTGCAGGTTTCAAGTTTTCAACTCCATTATTCCTTTTGAAGACGAACCTTCAAATGAGGTCGGAAATTGATTAAACTAGCCCCTAGTTGACATTAGAACTATAAAATTTGTTGCTTAATTTTCAAATGAGACCGAGCAAAGGGTAAAGAACGAGGTTGATAATGATAGGTACGTTGTCAACGCCTCCGACTACATGCACAAGCAGAGATCAAGTAACTAAAGAAAAGTCAGAGATGGAACCTTTTTTCTTACGAGCAGTTGTTCTCTAGTCTACATCGAGTAACAATATAAGTCGTATATATTTTCATAGCTTAATTAAAATTCTTGTATGTAGAAACTATCATTTTTGATCTTTGTAAGCAAAGAATATAACAAAAGAAGACCACCTCAAGTGACCAATTATTATGAAGAACAAGCTCCTCCAATTTATGAGAGAAATAGAAATAGGGTGAGGCAGTTGTGTTGGTTAATATTCTGACAACAGCCACGAGATACGGTATGATCGAGTTGCTAGAGTTTTGATTGATACGATAAACCTCACGTGCATGCCTGCATTTCAATAATTAAATCCCACGTGCACTGTCTTCATTATACTTGATCTAGGACCGCGCAAGCAATTAGTTTAGAACAAACACACAAATTTGCTATTTCAACAAAGATCCAACAAGACGGACACAAGAACTTGGAAGCTGATGTTTCTTGCCTTAAAATCAACCGGGGCTGTCCATCTGAAATCTTTTAAGAGCAGTTGACCAATTCTCTATGCAAAGCTTGCCAGAGTACAAAGTTGGCAACCTATGGATTCAGGAAGTAAGAAGCACATTCTGGCACCCTATATCCATAGCAATTAGCAAATGCTTTGGAGCACAATACTAGCCATGAAGCTTCTCTAACTTACCTCTCCAAGTCTTCATTCTCAAAAGAGCCATTCTCCATGTACTCGTACACAAGGGATTTCATTTTGGGGTCAAAGCAGTGTCATAGTCTAACAAGGTCCACCAAAATCCTTGGGAGAGGGTATTCTTCCCTAAACTGCTTACTTAACCATAATGGTAAGAACCTTGACAGCCACTGTACATTTTTTGAGAACCCTGAACCCCTTTATATTGTACTCCAAAACCACCTGAAGCTAAAATGTTTCAGTCATAGATATGTGTGAATTCTGCAATTTGCTTAGCTCAGAAAACTATATGCTGTTGCTACTGCTGTCACTGCTCATTATTCTGCATGTAAATGATGGCACATACAATGCATGTAACAACAATGATCACCCCTTTAGAAACTGAAGAAAGGAAAATAAATCTTTTTTTTGGTGAATCCACTTAAAGAGCTGGAAGCAAAACGTTGAGTGAGTAACAAGAGAGTAACAACAGGCCAGCACTCTGATAACAAAAGACCAACCCCGCACCAGAAAAGAAACAACTACACCAGTACGGAGGACTCCATTCCAAGTAAATAGATATGTTTATTTTCTAGTGTAAACTCCTACCTCTAGCATCAGTTCCCAAACAGCTTAAGGTAACTTCTTGGTATCTTAGAAATGAATATTACAACTGCTGACATTTTCTTGTGAAGGATTGTACTTACAATAATACTGCAATGTCCAATGCTTTTTCATATTGATTGAGTTTTATTAGAGATTCTCCCAGCTAAGTACAGGTAGCACGGATTTCAACAGCCAAATCCATGTCCTTGTACTTCCCAAACATCTCAGAGCATGAAGTCAATCATATATGCTATGGCCTGTGAAAAAAATATAAAAACAAAAAGCACCAGAATCTTGTCAAAAAGGGAACCCAAAAACTGTGCAGAACTCAGAAGCTCATCTAGGACAATAAATATCATATCGTTCATACCGTTGGATAACCTCTCAAGTTTTTCCTCTTTGTACAGATGCTGCAGGTATTGAGCATTGGTAGATTTATGCACCAGATAGGTATATAGGTTCTAATGTATATATGAATTGACAGTTGATGTTCTCAAAATGAAGCACAGAAAATCAGAGGATAGTAATATTTTATTTATCAAGAAAAAGTAATATTACAGTGCAAAACAATTTCTGTTTAATCACCTCAACTGCAGATACTACTAATTACAACCTCAGCTTGTACAAGTAGCCAGCTTGCAAGTTTGAACGAGATTCTTACTTTACAGTAGTTGGACTGCTGCAATGGTAGGGATTTTTTCACGCAATTTCTGTGTGACTGCAACTCTAACAGTCATCACCCCAGCAGCAGGACCGGTTATCCGAACTTTGACTATAGGCTCTTCAATTGCAACAAGTTCCAGAGATCCACCTGCTGCCCCTACTAAGTAGGGTCTAATTTCTTCAAGTACCTGGAAGAGTTTGTATGTACATAAGATAACCTTTGTTGTTGTTTAGGAAAGTACTTTAGAAAAAACACAAAGAAATAACAATGACAAACAAGTGGACAATATATCGAAATCCTCAGACACCATCACCAACAATAAACCAGAACTAGAGACGAACAAACACTTAATTAACTACCAAATAGCAAATAACAATCTATTTTTTAAAAGCTGAAGAAATTGATGCCCATAGAGAAGCCCAAAAACAAACTCCACCCCCACAAGCTCTGCAATTCATCCCCTCTTAAATTCTCAATTTTTCCATAGCACTGTAGCTTACTTACAACCTACTCCAAAAGTGCTGGGCACCTAAGAAGAGATGAGGGAGAGAATAAATGATAATAGAAATAGGAGGCATACATTGAAATCCAAGTAAGCTTTCTATTGAAGACACAAAATCAAATTATAGGCAAACTAATTCCAAGTTTCCAACCTAAAATCTTTTCAGAACCACTAGAGAGATACAATCTACATGGAGTCATCGACCATTCAAAGGAAAGTGCATCTAATTTAATAGTTATAAAGGAGCAAGCACTTCATGCAGTCAAAAGAAAATATTACCTTCTCAATATTTTCTTCATTCAGCTCAAGGCCTGTTTCTTCATCTGCTATTGGTTCCACAGCAACTATTTCAGGAATTTTTTCCATTAAACGACGCTCAATACCCATTTTCATTGTCATAACAGAGCTCGGACATGACCCACATGCTCCTTGTAGCTTTAACCGCACTACATTACCATCAATCTCATGTAATGCCACATTCCCCCCATCAGAAATGAGATATGGTCGGATTTCATCCAATACACTTTCCACATTTTCTGCAGTCAACGGTAATTCCAGAGCTGAATTTGGAGTAGCAACCGCCTTAACAACTGTGCAGATCATACATCAGATCATCATCCAAATTAAAGTAAAGCGACACTTAACCCACACCTTCTACATAAATAGCATCATCCACTTAACAATAAAAAGAAATATTTGCATATTGAATAATAAGTTTGTCACAAAGAGATGCTCTTGTGATGTATTAAGTCCTCAAACGACTTTTAAACAACCTTTGTTTGGACTCGGAAGTATGAATATGTTAAACAATAAGCTTTCACAAATTTCACTTAGATAGTCATTCTCATGAATACAATGGTTAGATATATGCTTGCATAATTTGTATTGAGGATAAACACAACTAATGCTGAAATGAGGAGTTAGATAGATTATAAGAGAGCAACAAGTTATAAAAAGCATAGACTAGACAGCAGAAAGGTAAAGAGCTTTTAAGACCATAAAAGTGAGAACTTTTCCTACCCAAAAGAAATTAACAGAAGATTTATTTTGGTTAACTATTAGAAAATAATGAACACATGAAAGGTAAACACTCTCATGGTTGTGAAAAGTTTTAAGAAAATACAAAGTATTAGAACCCATTTTTGGTATCTGATGGTTTTTTTTTTTTTATCAAATAAATAACTCAGATACAACAACTAGCCTATTGTGAGTCGAACTCAAGACCTCCCATTTACAAAGGGAAGACTTATGCCACTAGACCAAATGGCTTTAGAAGATTTTCATGCATATTCTGTTTCATGATTTTTCATCTCAATACTCTTTGAATTTACTAACAAACGAGATAAATTTGAATATGAACTTATTAATAATACTGCATAAAATTGAAGTTTTCAAATCAGTGATTGATCAATCAGTTGGAGAACACCCAGAAAGTATATATCTGGAGGGCAGGAGAAAGAGAAGAGGAACTCATATATAGGGGCAAATTTCACAGAATGGATTGTCAATTTTTTGGTTGCATGGGAGGGTAAATATAACAAAAATAAATACTATGTATTTCTATGAAGAGGAACCGACCTAGATTGCGTGAAGTTGATGGTGACTGAAGCCGTGAGCTCCGCTGCACCAAGTTATGCCCTCTAGTGAATGAAACAAGGGAGCCTCCTGATAATAAGCTCCAACTCTGCAAAGAATCCAAAATTTGTAAAAAATTACAGACTAACAAGAAGAAGAAAACTCTTTTTTGTTTCAAACAAACGGAAAATCAATGAGAACTGTGAATACCGGTTGGTGAAGTGCTTGACGGGCCATGTAGTACGACGGTGGATTTTGAAGAATAGCTTTCATCTCTGCTTCAAATGCAAGTTGAAATTGACAACAAGATGAGGAATGGAGCTTTGTGGGCTTTCACCAGCGGCAGTCTAGGAATGAAGACCTGGGTGAGCTAAAACTTCTTAGTAATGTTTCAAAGGATGATCACACCTGGTTACGTGGGACACGGTGAGTCTTTCCCCTCAAATGCAAGACAACACTTTGAAAACAAAATAAAACCAAACTGAATCTAACTCTATGAGTCCCTAAAAGCTTCAAAACAGTTGGATCACCGAATCATCGTTCTGGGTGCCGGTTTCCAACAGTAATACTTAGTAATAGATTACTTAGAAATCATGGATGAACGTTCATTCAAGCTAAAATCAACAGGAACCCATAAGCTGATTCCTGATTTTTGTTTATCCTAAACCCAAACAACCAAAACAGCCTCCCGGTTTTAATCAAATTAAACAAACAATAACAAATCAACAAAATTTAACAACGGATACCCAGAATCAAAGGGGACAAACAAGAGCAAATCACATATGAATTCAACAATAAGAATACCTGAGATAATAAAAAAGCGTTTAAAACCCAAAAATTTAATCGGGGAATTAACTGAAATTTAGAGATGCTTACAAATTGAGAGAGAGAGATTAGAAGAGGAACAGGGAAGATAGTTTCGACTCGCTGGGCTTTAGTTGAGCTGAAGATGTTTTACACCACACCCACTTGTAACTTTTGTTTCTGTCTTATTTATACGTCTGTCTTTTGCTAACTTTTGTTTCACAGTTAGCAAACGACACGGCACAAAAGGGAATCCGACTTTCTCCCTTTGGCGGTATCTTTCTCTTTTTATGTTCATGTTTTCAACCTTAACCAAAAATCTAAAAAAAAAAAAAAAAAGCATAGAGCTTTGTGTGTAATTGCTACTCTATTTTCTACGTTTAGAACCAAACCGAATCAAAAGTTAGAACATATCATACCCAACTTCAAAAACTAAGCCAGTTATAGACAATATAGAAATTTCAGTAAGCTAAACGCATAATGAATGAAAATCCAATAAGAATTGAAATGGTTTCCAGAACTCAACTCACCTTAAACTCCCAGCTCAGAATTCAAACCCAGCTGATTTCTCGCAGTTCTTCTCCTCTTCTCTGGGATATGGTGAAGGACGCCGGATATCGTGGGGCGGCGACCGCGGAAGAGGTCGTGACCGGCGGAGGGAGGCAGAGAGATGCGACGACGGTAGAGAGAGAGAGAGAGAGAGAGAGAGTGAGAGCGACTGCTGAAGAGAGAGAGATATATATATCTTGGTTTTTTATTTTTTAACACGATATTGTTTAAGGAAAATACTGTCATGTCCTTCTGTTATGTGTCTTGACCTAATCGTTTCCTTATTAGAATAGATTACAGTATTGATAGATGTCCTAGATCCTTCGGGAGACTCTATGTAATGCCTATAAATAAGCTTTTCTATCAATAAATGAGTAGACCGTTATTCTCGTTATCTTTTCTCCTTCAACACGTTATCAGCACGTGGTTCTAACCCTGACTCCATAGCCAAAAGAAAAACCTAACCCTAGAAAACTAAAAAATCCAATATCGGCCGACGAAACTTTCAGTACTTTGCCGAACCCGAAAGCTAGCAGAAAGCCCTTATTCCCAGGATTCCGAAACCGTCGGCCTCACCCCAAGAACCGGCCGGAACAGTACCGGACCGGCCACCGGGATACCCAAACCTTCTGTCTCACTAACGCCACCGGTTCACGCCCTTCCCGGAGTCCGATCGCCTTCAAATTTTGTCACCAGTAGCACGTTGTTGTCAGGGTTCTTGTATCAAAATTTCATTGCAAGAACCGGTCCAGAAGTAGGTGAACCGCTCAACAGACCGACGGTAACGCATAAGAAGAAGAAGGAAAAAGTTCTCAAAACCCTAACATCGCAACGCCACAATTGCGCGCTTCCATACACTCCGTGTTAGGCGGTCTTCTGCTACATCTTGTCAACAACAGATCCCAAAGGTTCCACGCACTTTCACGCCCGTCTCTGAAAGCGAATTCTACGGCAATCAAAACGAGGTAATTTTTTCTAAAAGTTGCTGCTTTCAAGCTTTTAATTTCATAGTCGGGCTTCCTAGCCTTCTTCTCTATCCCACCTTTCTTTATAACGTGGGACGATATTCAGGGATTGGGGCCCCTCATATCAAGTTTGATTAGTGACGGCTTTGTCACGGTACAACTCAAAAAAAAAAAAAACAAAGGGAATAAATCGATTGTGACGGTCTAACAGTCACGGTTTTTCGCATCGATATTGTGACCAATACATCTTGGCTCACGTTCTAGTTCCACATACTTGATTTTAGTATTCAAATTCTCGATACTAACTAATCTCCCTTGTCTTTTGTAGATGACCGAGCCATCTAGGCCAGAGTTCGAAATCCTTGATGCTCAAGGAAAAAAGTATTATAGGTGGGTGTCGGACGTGACTCACACGTTCGTCGGTAAACGATACACCACCACAATTTTCCCCTCGGATGTTCCCAATACTCTTCCTCCTAGTTTGGAGACCAAAGCTCAAGCCCTCATGTTTTTGAGGCGTCATATCCACCCAATTCTGAAGAAGCAGTATTTGAAAAAAGAGAATCCCAAGGATTTATGGGACGTTCTAAAGCAACGCTTCAACAATGTACATGATGTACAACTCCCAGAATTGACTGCGCGATGGGAAACCATTCGTTTGCTGGATTTTGCCAAAGTTGAGGACTACAACCAAGCTATGTTGGACCTCCAGGCAGAGCTTAGTTTTTGTGGAGTCGATAAATCCGAGCACGACATGATCGAGAACACCTTGAACACATTTCCCTCCTCCATGAGCTTACTTGCTCATCAATACCGCCTTGAGTATGAAAACGAAAGAGTTAAGACTTTCAGTGACCTCATGAATATACTTCAGAAAAAAGAGAGGCATCATGAGATTATTCTCAACAACAATGCAAGGCCGGTTGGGACCAAGAAAATCCCTGAAACTTATCAGGCTAGTGGAGGGAGAGCTCCAAGGCAAAAGAAAAATGATCGGGCCGCACCTTATACACGTAGGCAATCTGCCTCACGTGGGGGCGGCAAAGGGAACCAGCCACGCAGTCCAAACCGCAGCCTCACATGGAAGAGGGACGGCGGCGCCACCGCCAACAACCAAGGAGGGGGCCGGTCCGGCCCTGGCTCTAGCAGAGGTGGAAATCCTCCACCTAACTCTGTCAAACACGGTCGATTTTCTTGCTTCAAATGCGGTTCAACTATGCATATGCATAAACAATGTCGTGCAAGAAAGGACATTCAAGATATCTACAAGAGGCATAAGCAGTATTTGGCTCAAGAGGCTAATTTTACTAGTGGAGATTATGAGATGGATAACGGTGACGCAGAGCTCACCACCAATCTCACTATAGCAGATTTTGAGACCAAGAAGAGTGTCTCTTCAGAGAGTGTTGAAACTCCGGATTTTGATTAGTCTATGTATTAGACAGTTCTTCTGCTATGTTATTCAAGTGTTTTGTTTTCTGGCAATGGCCATGTTTTAAGACTTTGGTTTTTCTTAGTCGTTTTGGAATTAGAACATCCTTGATGTATTAAGTTGGTATTAATAAAATTTCTCTTAGTTTTCTGGTTTAAAGAATGGTTGAGAATTTTATTTCCCATAATAATGCATGAATGGTTCGAATTGCAAAAGCTACTTTGCGCAAACAGCAATTTGTCCGCCAACTTCGTACGAGCTTTGTGAACAGCTCAGGATGAACTAGAATGTGAGTAACACATGTCTGGAAAGCTCTATGAGTCTAGTTTCTAGATATTCTTACGGTTCATCCATATCTATTTCTATGACGAAGTTATGACCGTTTTAGTGAGCAAAGGTCATTCTGCGCGGCAATTCTTATGCACTCAATAAGGGATCACAACTTGATCACAATTCCCTGAAATTCCTCTATGTTATTTAGAGTGTTCGCCATGTCTTGAGTTTAAGACTAATTGATTTACATTTTTTGTAGATGTCTCGCGGCGAAATTGAGTGTTTGGCTGACAGTGGGACTACCCACACTATTCTGCGGAATAGGCAATTGTTTACGGATTTTGTGCCTTACAAATCCTCAGTGACAACCATGATTGGTTCGTCGCCGGTTATACAAGGGCGAGGTATTGCACAATTCTTGTTGCCAAATGGCACAAAGATTCACATCACTGATGCCTTATACGCGCCAAAGGCCAATCGAACCTTGCTAAGTTTTAAGGACATTCACGCCAACGGTTTCCATTTGGAAACTCATCGTGAGAATGATAAAGAGTTTTTGTGTATTACCTCTAATGAATGTGGCCGTAAGCGCATCTTAGAGAAACTTCTGAGTCAAAGTAGTGGTTTATATCTTACTACAGTTCAGATTATTGAATCCTATGCAGTTGCTCGCAACTTCTGCGAATCTGACTCATATAAGCTTTGACATGATCGTCTGGGACATCCTGGACGTGATATGATGATCCGTATTCTTAAAAATTCACACGGTCATCTGTTTTTCAAAGCAAAGAGGCGTATGGGAACATACATAGCCACCGAAAATGGTGGCAGTGCCGTGAGCACTGCTCATGGTCAGGGCTCGGCCTTAATGCCGTCCCAAATGCTGTCAGAGCCTTCACAGGCTTCTGTGCCGCATGGTTCCACTCCTGATGCCTCTATGGAAATCTCCAACGCTCACCGCTCGTTTTGCAAAGCTTGTTCATTAGCAAAGTTGCAGGCACGACCCTCTTTTGCTGTAGACACAAAACAAACCATTCCATTCTTACAGAGGATCCAAGGTGATATTTGTGGACCTATCAAACCAGAATGCGGACCATTTCGATACTTTATGGTTCTGGTTGATGCATCGACGCGTTGGTCACACATCGCTTTGCTATCCACAAGGAATGCTGCATTTGCTAAACTCCTGGCTCAAATTATAAAACTCAGGGCTCACCACCCTGACCATCCGATCAAGTCTATTGGATTGGATAATGCAGGAGAGTTTACATCAAAATCTTTTGATGATTATTGCATGTCTATTGGGATTGATGTCGAACATCCCGTTCCCCATGTTCATTCACAGAACGGTCTTGCAGAAGCAACAATCAAGCGATTACAGCTTGTGGCTCGGGCTTTGGTGATGCGCACCAATCTACCCATCTCTGTATGGGGTTATGCAATTTTACATGTAGCTGTACTTATTTGTTTCAGACCCACCGCCAACCAACCATTTAGTGCGTACCAGTTGGTAATTAGATATGAGCCTGATATTTCACATTTACGCATATTTGGTTGCGCGGTCTATGTGCCTATTACGCCTCCACTGCGTACTAAAATGGGTCCTCAGAGACGATTGGGTATATATGTTGGTTTTGAAGCACCAACGATTGTTCGCTATTTAGAACCTTTGACAGGAGATCTCTTTACTGCAAGATTTGCATATTGTCACTTTGATGAGACATACTTCCCGTCATTAGGGGGAGATATGAACGGTAATGTTCCGGTTGAACGACAGGAATTGTCGTGGTCTGTCCCCACTATGTCTCATTATGATCCCCGCACATCTCAGAGTGAGATTGAAGTGCAAAGACTTCTCGATCTTCAGAAAGTTGCAGATTCGATGCCTGACTCCTTTACTGATATCGCGAAAGTGACGAGATCAACTATCCCTGCTGCAAACGTTCCTGCAAGGTTGGAAGTCCCGAAAACTGGGCAAGTTAATGCCATACCCGGGCTAGGCACCACCGGCGTACCTGATGCCCATGGTGGAGGGGTGGCTACGGCCTCGGCTCCCACCCGGAAGAGGGGGAGACCAAAGAAAGGTTCAATCGATGTCTTGCCGTGGAAAAAGCAAGACATCAAGGCACAAAATGATCCGCTCATCATCAATATTGTGAATCCATCACATGAGATTGTCTCTGACTCAGAATCAATGTTGATGTCAGAGAACAAAGAAATCTCGTTAAATTACACAAGTGCGCGCGTTCTTATGGATAGGTCTTCCATGTTTATTGATGATGCTTTTGCTTATTTCGTCGCTCAGGAGATTATTGACGACGATGAAATAGAACCTCGCTCTGTTGCAGAATGTCAACGTAGAGCAGATTGGCCGAAATGGAAAGATGCAATCCAGGCTGAACTAGACTCCCTATCGAAAAGGCAAGTTTTTGGTCCGGTTGTGCCATGCCCACCAAATGTTAAGCATGTTGGACATAAATGGGTCTTTGTTCGAAAGCGTAATGAGAAGAATGAAGTCATGCGATATAAAGCTAGACTTGTGGGGCAAGGATTCTCGCAATGCCCTGGTATTGATTATGAGGAGACGTATTCTCCTGTTATGGACGTCATTACTTTCCGCTACTTGGTCAGTTTAGTAGTGTCCGAAAAACTGAATATGCAGCTTATGGATGTGGTTACCGCATATCTCTATGGGGATCTTGATACAGAGATATATATGAAAGTGCCTGACGGCCTTTCGTTGCCCAATTCAAGTGACTCTAAACCACGGAGTGCTTATGCCATCAGATTGAGGCGTTCACTATATGGATTGAAACAATCCGGACGAATGTGGTATACTCGTCTAACTGATTACTTGATTGGGAAGGGATACAAGAACGATGATTTGTGCCCATGCGTGTTCATAAAAAGAACAAGTTCCGGATTTGTAATTGTAGCAATCTATGTTGATGATATGAATATCATCGGAAATCTCAATGAAATCAATGAGACGGTTAGCTACTTGAAATCCGAGTTTGAGATGAAAGATCTTGGGAAGACTCGATTTTGCCTAGGCATTGAACTAGAGCATCGAGGGACTGGAATCTTAATACACCAGTCGGCTTATGTCCAAAAGATGCTCAGGCGATTCAATATGGACAAAGCACATCCTCTTGGCACTCCCATGATTACCCGAAGTCTGGATATTAAAAAAGATCCGTTTCGTCCGAAAGATGACGATGAAGAGATCCTGGGAGCTGAAACTCCATATCTTAGTGCGATTGGAGCTCTGTTATATTTGGCTCAGTGTACTCGACCAGAGATTGCATTCTCTGTGAACTTGTTAGCTAGATTTAGCTCTGCGCCAACGCATCGTCATTGGAATGGTGTTAAGCACATCTTCAGGTATTTGAAAGGTTCCATTGACTTAGGCCTGTTCTTTCCCTACAGTGAAACAAGAGAGCAAAAGAACCTGTCTGGGATCGGTGGATCACAGCTCTTGGCCTCCCACCAAGAGTCTGTGTCCGACGCTACCATAGTCGCGGTTCATGCGCATGGTAGACTAGTCCCCTATCCTGAAACACCGAATAATGTGTTAGTTGGATTTGCTGATGCTGGGTATCTCTCTGACCCACATATGTGTTCACAATTGGGAACACGGCGATATCTTGGAGATCAACCAAGCAAACCCTTGTTGCTACTTCCTCGAATCATGCTGAGATTATTGCACTACATGAAACAGTTAAAGAATGTGTTTGGCTTCGGTCTGTAGTGTCTCATATTCAAGAGTCTAGTGGATTACCATCTACTACGGCTGAACCAACTTGCATCTATGAGGATAATGCGGCTTGCATTGAATAGATGAAGTTAGGTTACATTAAGGGTGATAACACTAAACATATCTCGCCGAAATTCTTTTACAATCAGCAACAGCAACAGTTTTTGAATATCCATGTGAACCAGGTGCGTTCTGAGGATAATGTAGCAGATTTGTTCACCAAGTCTCTACCTAAATCTACCTTTGAGAAACATGTGAAGAGCATTGGCATGCGTTGTTTATCTAAACTCCAAGATTGAGTTACCAATCAGGGGGAGTCATTATGTAGACATCAGGGGAAGTCTACATCACATGTTATATTCAATTGTAGTTGGAGCGTTGTGCTCTTTTTCCCTTCGTCCAAGTCTTTTGTTTTGCCCACGAGGTTTTTGTTTTACTTGGCAAGGTTTTTAACGAGGCAACATCTTATGCACTATATCGTATTAGGCACGCGACACAAGGGGGGTGTTTAAGGAAAATACTTTCCTGTCCTTCTGTTATGTGTCTTGACCTAATCGTTTCCTTATTAGAATAGATTACAGTATTGATAGATGTCCTAGATCTTTCGGGAGACTCTATGTAATGCCTATAAATAGGCCTTTCTATCAATAAATGAGTAGACCGTTATTCTCGTTATCTTTTCTCCTTCAACAGATATGATATTTTGAGGAGAAGAGAGAGAGAGCGAGGTAAGTTGGGTAGATGTGAAAATAAAGTTTAATATTAACTGAAAAATCTTAGCCCTTGGTCGAAAATAAAAGGCTGAGATTGAGTTATGAGGAAGTATGAGGAGCCTCTCATGAGGAGAGGATCCGGATTCAGACTCTCTCGTGTTATTGCAGTTGAGACATGATTCATCCCGGAATCAACTCACTGCTTCGTAGCATTGTGAAATGTATTTATTTTTTACAAGTATGTTCAAGTTATATACATTTAAGAGTTATATATATTTAAGATTAAAATAAAAGTTATAGGTGCGCGCGACGAGAATAATGTAAGACTAACCACTGCAAGTAGCCTATTGGTTCTTGTCAAGTTGGGTGTGTTTCTCAATCAAAGTTAAAACCCTAAGGCTGTCAAAGTGATTAGACATTGTGCTGTACTGTATAGTTAGAGCATTTTGAATGCATCGTGGAAGGATTAACTTATAGGTTCTGGGCTTATAAAGCCTTTGGGGTACCCTAAAGGGAAACTGTAGAATATTTGTAAATATTTACTTTCCTTATATGTATAGGTTAAATATTATGTATAGGTGTATGAAATATTTTCCTATTAACACTATAATTGTTTCTCTATATAAACCTCATATATGGAGAAGAATATACATTGAAGCATACCAAACCATATTGAATTATTATTTTCTACTTGGCATAAGAGCTTGCCAGGTTCGATCCTTTGAATTTACACCTAAAACACCACAAATCGCTGCGTACTAAAACCCCACAAATCACACACAAATTCCCAAATCCCAAAACCAAACCTGAATCACAAATCACACCACAAACAAATCGTTGCATACATCAAAATCATAATTCCCGAATCCTTGAATCTTAAAAACCAAACCTCCAAAAATGACACACCAAATCAACTACCATACCATCGCACCATGCCGGTCTCCATGCAAACCAAATTCATATGCGAACTCAAAATGTCCATAATGTGGAGTATTAGGTCATAGCAAGCAACGTTGTTTTGAAATAATTGGGTACCCGGATTGGTGGGATTTCACCCTGAAACATCGGAAGAATCAAGCAAAAGTTGTCATAACCACTACAGAGGAAGACCAACCATCCAATACATCCAATGTCGCATAGTCAGGTATGAGTGGTAAGGTATCTATGAATAAGTCCTGGATTATTGATACAGGAGCATCAGATCACATGTGTAATGATCCTATCCTCTTGAAAAAATTAAAACCCTCCTCTCAAAATATTGTTTCTATCGTTGATGGTACTCCAACTTCTGTTACTAGAGAAGGCTCTATTGTCCTATCAAACACATTAACCCTTGATTCTGTATTAGTCGTCCCTTCATTGTCATACAATCTTCTCTCAGTTGGCCAATTCATTCAAGAATTATCATGTATTGTCACCTTTTATCCGTCTTTCTGTGTATTTCAGGACATTCTAACGCAGCGGATTTTGGGTTATGGAGTGAGAAAAGGGAAATTGTACTACCTAGATCTGACAGAGACATGAGAGAAACATATGCAGTCTTTTGGTCAAGCTAATCAGGTCAATAGAGCTGAGAGTGCTGAGAAAGATGTGTGGCTTTGACACCGCAAGTTGGGTCATCTAAACTTCGGTTATCTTAAAAAGTTGCAACCGCAATTATTTTCGGGTATCGACTATTCAGATTTTCATTGCGACATATGTGAACTGGCCAAGAGCCACTGTATTTCATATTCACCAAGCCTAAATAAAAGTCTTGTTCCATTTATGAAGATTCACTCTGACGTGTGGGGTCTTGTAAAAATTCCTTATCTCTCTGGCGCCCGGTATTTTGTGACGTTTATTGATGATTGTACCTGTACGACTTGGGTGTTTCTATTGAAGAATAAGAGTGATGTTTATTCTAGATTCAAAGAATTTCACAAGATGGTGTCCACACAGTATCAACAGGTTGTTCGAGTTTTCCAGTCTGACAATGGCGGAGAATATATTAATGGTCCTATGCAAGAGTTTATGAAGTTACATGGTGTTTCTGCATAAACCCGGAGACTATGTAGAATCACGGTGGAACAGACTATCATGGGCAGGAGACCAAGACATATAGTGGTTCACCATGCCATCGGAGGACATGGCTACGTCCACTTACAAATCAACTAGCATGGCCAATAGGCCTTTGGGTGTTACAAGAGCATCCCTCCCCCGGGTGGAATGTTAGAGAGAGGGGGAGATCTGATTCCTCATCTATATCTAGGGGAAGCCTTCCTTTTATAACTAAGGAAGATTCCCTCTTATTACATATTTCCGATGTGGGACTAACTATACATATATCTTATCATTGTGCCTTCTTGTGGAGCTTGGAGAAGCACATTCCTGATGTGGTATTGATGATCTTTCACCATGGCGAGGTAGCCCGAACGTCGGTCTACAAGTTTCATGACTGGTCTATGGGCGGGGAAGGTAGTTTCCTGACTACCGACTACAAGTCCCCCCAAGTTCCCGTTCAAGACACATCTTGAGTGGGGACTTAATATATAAAATGCCCATAGACCAGTCATTTGTCAACGGGTACCCGGTCCCAGTCCCCCCAAGTCCGTACTCAAGATGTGTGTTGAACGGGTCTTATTTTTCTTGATATCTTTAAGTCCGCCGGGTCCCTCCCGACCCCAGCCTCAAAACTGATTCGGCCGCACAGCTCGCGTGCAAGCTTGGTAGGAGTTCGCTTCGCACATGACTGACATTACCGGGCGAGCTGAGGAGTCCGCCTCGCACAGAAGGGTTGACACTCGGGCGAGCTGAGTAGTGCGCGAAGCGCAAGGACTGAAATTGTCAACTTCCGCGAGCTCAGAATTCTCCCAAAACCCTTGAAGAATCATCAAGCTGCCAAATAGCCAATTCTTCATCAACCTCAAGTCTGGAAGTTGTCAAAATCTCTCGAAGAACTATCAAGCTGCCAAATAGCCAGTTCTTCACCGAATCCAAATCACAAACACTCGTTACGTGATCAACGCGCGTGACCCTATACGTCTCAAGAACAAGTGCTTGTCACTTTTGAGTCAAATCCATATTCGGAGATAGAATCAGAGGAGTTCACAAAGATTGTAACCCGCATTCATATTGATAAAATTATATTATTCTTTGTACACGTGTTGTTATGTTATTTGTTACATGATTTTTCATGTTTACAAGATGTTCAAAAGGGAAAGGTGGTAGAGTGATTTCACAATGCAAATCCATACAGTTATCTATTCTTGCAAACGATCTCAAGGAGCGAGAAGACCAAAATAATTGTCAACGTCAGATTTGTGAGTCACATAATAAGGCTTCCATGTCTCATATCCTGCAGTACAGCTGAAATTTGATAGGAGCATTCGACTGCTTCCACTGTTGCAAAGCTTGGCTAGTCCAAAACCTTACTTTGGATGCAGGTTCTTATCAAGGAGGACATTATCGACTCATTATCAGAGTAAATGATTCTCTTTTCACAATCCTGCAAGTGTGCCAGCAACGTTTTACAGTCTGTACTACAATACCATCAAGTTTCTTTTACTCTGTCTCCAGTCCCTCTTACCTTGAACTCAAACCTTTCTTCATGTACTTGTTGAGTCGTAGACAAGGGCTTTAATTGCAGGTTGAAAGTAGAGTCTAACTAGATCATAGTAATTTGTTCCCAAGGCGCGCACCAACTTCTGTCATAAACTGCTTTCAAACATCTTGGTCTATTAATTGTTGTTGCCATGGACCCTGGCAGCCACCTGTATTCCATTTTCAAGAGCGCTACTCCAAAACCACCTAAATCTAATATTGTTGGAGTGGTTATAGACTTATAGATATGAGTAAGTTCAGCAGTTTTCATAACAGCAAAATTTATAGGCTTCACTCTTGCTCTTGCCATGTTGCTAAGGACTCCTTGATTGTCGAAGCCTAAACTTGTGAGCCACAAACTACTGAATATTGATCAGTTTTTAAGTCTACTTTTTGTTGGGTTGGTACAGTCACTGCTCATTATTCCGGGCAAAAACTGGAACAGAACTTGTGTAATTTGTCAAGCAGTTGATAACGGCAGAAACCATGACGGTAACAGCAATGATCAGCAGTTCAGCACCATGGTACAAACTGGAAAATGAAAAAGATGAAGTTTTTTTTGGGTAAATAAAAGAAGATAAATTTTAAATACACACTCGTAATCTCTTAATACATACTCATTGTTTAATACACCCATCATCTAGTTTTTCATTTCGATATTAAACTTAATACACATCCCAAACTGCCTATAATACCCTTATATCTAAAACTAAGAAATACTATGTTATTTAGTATAATTATTATAAAATTACTATATATTTTGGTAACTCTTTTACGTATTTTTTTCTCTTTTTTGCTAGAAATTTTTTCTTTTCATCGTCAAATTTATAATAAAAAGATTATTATTACACAAATTCAAATCTTCAATACGACATCAATCATTTGGAATTCAAAAAAATATCAACCATTTCAAGTTTTTAGAATTCACAAGCTAGTAAAAGTACATTAGGTCACTAGCTATTAAACATATATACCTACTTTTTTCAATACAACATGTCAAGATGAACATGTAGTATTTCAAAATGGTCTGGAAGATCAAAACTAAAAGTGATACAAAAAAGAAAAAGGAAAAAAAAAAGAGACAGAACCCAAATGAACCTATGTTAATTGAACAATACATGTGATTATTTGGTAGCAGTCGAAATTCGGGTCATGAATTCTAAAAGAGTTTTTTTTTTTTTTTTTTTCGGTATGAAACTGTGAATTGTGGAGAAGAGTCAAGTTTAGGGAAGAAATAGTTGTTTCGATGGTTTTAGGGTAGGAGATTAGATTTCTAATTGTGATTTCCTTTTCTTTTTTTAATAATAGATGTTTGTTTTGGTCATTAAACATGCCTAAAATATTTGATGTGAAACATAAATTAATATGAGTGCGTATTAAGAGATTAGGGGTGTGCATTTAAAATTACTCATAAAAGAATCCAAATAATGAGGCTGGTAAAATGTGTTTTGGCCACGATCCTCAGCGCGCGGAGCAGAGGTAACTAGCGAACAAATAGTGAGGGAGATGTTGCGGGCGTGCCACCTCGCGGATGAGGAAAGAGCTTGTATGCGAGCTTGACTTCTTGATCAGGTGGAAGGGGTTTCCAGGTGCCACCTCAGATGAGGAATTTACGAGCACAAGACAATCGATACTCACGGCGGGACACGAGCAGAGCAACAAAGGGAATCAGGGTGATCGGGGGCGAGTCCAGGAGGGCTCTGAGAAAACCTAGGCGGCGGTGCGCTTAGGGTTAGGGTTTTCGAGTAGCTCAAAGGGTAACTGAGTTTCAGTTTGTAAAGAGATTGTCTCTGAGTTGTTGTATAAGTTTGTGTGTGTCTAGAGACTGCTTCGAGTCCCCTTATATAGAAGCTTGACTTGCGGCAGAGGGAAGATCGTAGTTCAGGTTGGATTATGAAATCCTAATCCCACAAGGACAATGCTAACCCGCGCGGACCAAACATTTTGTGACACATGTCTAGCTCGCACACTCCATTCCGCATAGGGCATTGCTTCCGCGTTACTCAATTAAAGACTCCTATGCGAACTGGAATTAGGAATATCCTTATCCCGCGGGGTATCACAGACTCAAACCATCTCGCGGGCCTTTCTAGCTACGGGCTAAAAGAAGGCTTTTTAATTAATAAGGGCCACATGGATTGGTCCAAAGCATGTCAAAAACTGGAGAGAGTCTTCAACGATTAATGAGATGCACGCGGACTCCGCCTATGCCTTCCTCGCGAAGGCTGCCACGCGAGCCAGTTCGCCAGCTCGCCTTGATACAATCCGCTTGCTTCGCCTACGCGAAGTGTCAATCTTGCCTTTCTTACGCGGAGTGTCTCACCTCGCCTACGTGGGGTGAGCTAGTCATTCCGCGCGCGAGCTATGTAGTCCGCGCGAAGTCAATCCGCACGTGAACTGTGGAGTCCGCGCGAAGTGATACTTCTTGGACAAAAATACCCTTTGGCTCAAACATTGCCCCCTAGGCCTTGAGCTTTGGGACTAAGTGAGAAGGCCTTAGTGAACATGTCACGACGCTTCAAGATTTGGGAGATTCTAACATCTTGGCGTCATTTCGATCTCGCCTCGCGGAAGACCAAAGTTTTGAGGTATGTGCCCCCGACCACCTCGCGAGACAACTTACTTCTTTCCAAAGGGTTCCTTACTCAATGTGTAGTGAGCAAATATGTATACTTGCTAGTGAATATAGGGATAATGAGGCAACCCGAGGGGAGAAACGGACCTCACCAACCTCGACGCCCCGCGTGTACAGGCTGTAAAGAAACTTAAGAGGTTCTAGTCCAACTTCATTTCGCTTGTCATGTTGTCCTCAATGCAACTTTTTCCACTAAGCAACAAAACTGCTGCGGTTCAAAGAACAGTCTTCCTTTGAGATTGGGTAAAGGTCTCCACGTGACTGTTTGCTTGGAAAGCATGAAGTCACTATAGATTCACGCGTTCACCTTATCTCTAAGGCCCATATCTCGGGGCCGAGTTCTGCATGCAGGACACATGTCCAAGGGAGTCAGTCACCTCTTCTTATAAGAAAAACCCAACTAAGTGGTCTTAGAAAATTGAGCAAGTCTTTCTGCCCCTCGCCATGGATCTTTCTTGCCTTCTTTTCATCTTTATGTCCCTGCTTAAAGCGAAACCACCATTTCTCCTGCTCATTGTTTGCTCTGATGAGTTTCGAAATCTACTCTTAGGTTGAGGGTGAGTTTCAAAATCCACTCTTAGGCCAATCCCCCGCTTGAAAGAATAAAGAGTCTAGGCACCTTCTGTCTTGCGCCTGCTGTTCTGTCCATGCGTGAGGCTTCGGAGGTCCTTTGTCCACTCGTGTTTTGGGAGCTCACTAGTGTTCTTGAAGCACGCCCCGAAACTTGGGCGATAGCATGAGGGACCCTGTTCCAGTGAACCTCTAGCCTTCCGGCGCTTTGTTCTGGGGGTAAACCTAGATTTATGCCTTTAAGCGTAGGGTAACCAGAGTTTACTGTAAGCATGTTTCGCTTCGGCCGCAAAGCCGCTTATGAAACCTGTATCAAAGTGTAAGAAGGAAAAAATATATGAAGTTATTATTTACGTCCTCTGGGATAGGCCCCAATCTTGTACTTGTCTGTTGTTTAGACTTGCACGTTTATGATGGAATGGAAGAGAGAAATGAAGAAATTAACACGTAAACATTTTTATTTAGGGCCTCTGGAATATGCCTCAATCTTGTACTAGTCTGTTGGTTAGACCTCGCACGTTTACAAAGAAATGAACTAACTTATCTCTCGAGTTGCCCCCTAGTGGGAGGCGGCGGAGTGCTATCGCGAAGGCGCGGAGCACTATGAACAGTAGTCGCGGGGTCCGCCGAATGTTGAGGGTCTGCATGCTCCCAAATGCCAGCAATATGGCGCTTTAAGAAACGACCATTAATAGGATTGGGATGGAGTGTACCATCAAGGTCGCGCAAATGGTATGCTCCCTTGGGCAATATGCGATGAATAATAAAGGGTCCTTCCCACCGCGCGGATCACTTCCCGCGGCCTTCGGTCTTTTCGCCCAATGGTAGCACTGTGCGCTATACTGCTTGGCCCTCGGCAAAGCTCCGTCCGCGAGTAATCCTATCATAGGAACAGGCAACGTGCTGCTTCTCAAGGATGAGATTGTTGAAAGCAGTGATGTGATGGTCGTCGAGGTCTTCAAGCTCTTGCCACATCGCCTGGACGTAATCGTCACCAAGCAATTGGTGTTGTTTCCTGGACGCGAAGCGAGGCGACGTGAACCTCTAGGGGAAGGACGGCGTCATGGCCATACATGACAGCATAGGGGGTGGTATCTGTCGGACCACGCTTAGAGGTACGGTAGGCCCACAAAGTATGGTAAAGCTCTAGATGCCAGACGCGGGGGTTCAACTCTAGCATCTTGCGCAAGATACCAAGGATAGCTTTGTTGCTCGCCTCCGCCTGACCATTGGATTGTGCATAATAGGGGGTCGAATGCAGGAGTTTGATACCATAGCCGGTGAGGAATGTGACTACAGAATCCACTATGAAAGCTGCCCCCCGGTCCGTCACGATGCATTATGGAATACCAAAGCGGGAGATAATGTTGCAGAAAATAAAGTTGCAGACCGAGGTCGCGAAAGCGACCTTGAGTGGCTTGGCTTCAACCCACTTGGTAAAGAAATCGGTGGCCACGATAATGAACTTGTGCTGCTCGGAGGAATGGGGATGAATGATGCCGACGAAGTCTATCGCCCATCCTCGACTTGGCCATGGTTTAATGATCGGCTGCTGTAGACATGTAAAATTTAACGATAATAATAAGTCGTTGAATAAACCAAGTAAATACGTGGCTTGTGAGTCAACAACATTGGAAAGCCGTCGGAAATAACACGTGGCAACGTGGAAATGGTCGACCGACAACAAAACCTTAAATCCCGATTGAAATCCATTATCAGGTGTCGATTGATGATCAGATATCAATTAATCGGACATTCCCAAAAATAACTGGTGATGGTTCGCCAGCAGTCAGGCGAGCTAGAGAGTAGACTTCGTGAGGCACGCTGAACTTCCTGAGGCGAACTAAACTTTGCCAGGCGAACTAGACTTCGTGAGGCGAAATAGACTCTGCCAGGCGAACTAGACTTCGCGAGGCGAACTAGACTTCGCGAGGCGAACTAGACTTCGCGAGGCGAACTAGACTTCACTTCGCGTAGACTTAAACAGTGGCGAGGTGAAATGACTTCGTGTAGAGATAAATGAAGGCGAGGCGAACTGGACTTCACTTCGCGTAGACTTAAACAGTGGCGAGGTGAAATGACTCCGTGTAGAGATAAATGAAGGCGAGGCGAACTGGACTTCACTTTGCGTAGACTTAAACAGTCGCGAGGTGAAATGACTTCGTGTAGAGATAAATGAAGGCGAGGCGAACTGGACTTCACTTCGCGTAGACTTAAACAATGACGAGGTGAAATGACTCCGCGCGCGTAGGTTCACGCGAAGGCGAGGCGAGATGGCTCCGCGTTGGGAAATTCGCGAAGTAGCTAGACGACAGAGTTCGCATGCATGCAGGGATGTACGTCCAAGATAAGTCATCCGCGAAATGGGATTGGAAATCACCGTTCGCTTGGAAAACAAGCCTCCTCGCGAGATATTTTCCATGTCCGCGAGATAGCTCGCCCCTTTACTGAAGATCTTGATCAAAACAGGACATTCAATCCTAAGCGATCTGGGCATATCTAAATCTTAAGATTTGATTGATCTGATTATGTTAAAATCAGCAAGTAAATCAAACAATCAAGATTCATTGATTCGGTTAAGGAAATATTATTGATTCAGAATCTTCATTACTTGCCTTAAGTGGAGGCATGTTAACACTATAAATACCCCCTCTCATACCAAGAGGAGGGGGGCGAAGGAAGAAGCGGACCAGGAGCATAAACAAAAGGAGCGGACTAGAGAGAGAGAGAAAAATCCCTCAAGAGCTCAGAAGCTTCCCCAAAATC
This sequence comes from Fragaria iinumae, assembly GCA_009720345.1. NCBI lineage: Eukaryota > Viridiplantae > Streptophyta > Magnoliopsida > Rosales > Rosaceae > Fragaria > Fragaria iinumae. Next base: position 1,678,294 of record CM019123.1, read on the forward strand.
CTTGAAGAACTATCAAGCTCCCCAAATAGCCAGTTCTTCACTAAACCCTTGAAGAACCATCAAGCTGACAAATAGCCGGTTCTTCATCAACCTCAAGTCAAGAAGTTGTCAAATCCTGAAGAATCATCAAGCTGCCAAATAGCCGATTCTTCATCAACCTCAAGTCTAGAAGTTGTCAAACCCTTGAAGAATCATCAAGCTGCCAAATAGCCGATTCATCAACCTCAAGTCTAGAAGTTATCAAATCCCGAAGAGTCATCAAGCTGCCAAATAGCCGACATCTTCACCAACTCCATGACAAAGAACAAACCACCACGTGACACTGCTCGTGGCCTAAGTCCGATCAAGAACAAGCCTCTACGGCCCTTGGTCAATCAACTTCTACAAATCGTCAACACGACAAGAAGTCCAAATCAAAACAATTTGATTCAAGATTAAGTGCTCATCACCTTTGGATCAAATCGACATCAGAGATAGAATCAGAGGAGTTCACAAAGATTGTAACCCGCATTCGCATTGATTAAATTATTATTTGTACACGTGTTGTTTTGTTATTTATTGCAGATATTTTCGTGTTTACAGCTGCAACAGAATGTTTGGAATGTGTTGCACTGGTCCGTGAGCCTGGCAATCCTGATAGCCTTTGGCAAAAGCAATACAGTCTTTGAGAATGGTAGGCCAGTAGTAGCCGTGGCGACGGATCAACCAACACATCTTTGGTCCAGCCTGATGCAAACCACAAACGCCGGAATGCACCTCGCGAATAAGCCGCTTAGCCTTGTTGCCATACACGTAACGGAAGTCATTGCCATCTTCGCCACGCCGGCGAATCTCACCATTGCGAAACACAAAGTTGAGGGCGAGAAACTGCATTTGCCGGGAATAAGTAGCGTCATGAGGGTGCTTGAGGTAGGTGATGAACGGTAGCCGCCAATCTTCATCCATATGATCTAAGGCAGCGACGTCAAGAGAGTCTGCCTTATATTGCCCCCTAGCAATAAAAGAAGGAAGAGTACGTCATTCAACATTGAGTAGTCGTTCGCGCACTCCATCTTGCAAGCTAAGACCGGATGCAATCTGCGTGAGCTCATTTACTGTGAAGTTGAATTCACGTGGGATGTGCTCAATGTGGACATCGTCGAAGCGGTCCAAGACGTCAAAGGCTTTTCGCAAGTAAGGTTCAATGGACTAACTTAAGCACTTGAACTTCGCCACAAGCTGGTTGACAACCAATAAGGAGTCGCCAAAGACTTGAACCTCACGGACTCCCAAGTCCAGCAAGATTTCCAGTCCGATGATGAGTGCCTCGTATTTCGCCTGATTATTTGTACATTTAAAGTCTAGCTAGAAGGAGTAAGAAAACCGGTCTCCTGCAGGGTTCTCGATGGCGATCCCGGCACCTGCAGCGAGTTCAGTAAGCGAGCCATCAAAGTAAAGAGTCCATGGAGTAAGGGAGATAACGACGAACTCCAACTCGCGGAATGTTGTTAGTTCGGTTGGTGGGTGATGAGCGAGGAAGTCCGCTATGGCATGTCCTTTAACTGCCTTTTGCGGAACATATTGCAAAGAGAATTCAGACAAAGCCAATATCCATTTTCCTATGTGTTCCCGTAGGATAGGGCAAGAAAGCATATATTTGACTAGGTCGGACTGAGCGATCACCACCGTAGTAAAGGCTAACATGTAGTGGCGAAGCTTGCAACATGCAAAGAATAGGGCGAGACACAACTTTTCCATTGGAGAGTAGCGCGTCTCGCAATCGTTCAACACCCTGCTAAGATAGTAAACGGTGTGTTCCACCCCGTTCTCGTCGTCTTGTACCAAGAGTTCGCCAATAGACAAGTCAGCAGAGGCGATGTAGAGCTTAAGCGGAACGCCAGGGCGAGGGGGAACCAAAACAGGCGGGTTCGTACGATAATCCTTAACACGATCAAAGGCTTCTTGGTGTTGTGACTCCCATATGAACTTGTTTGCCCCCTGGAGTTTTAGGAGAGACGAAAAGGGCTGAACCTTCCCTGCCGCGTTTGAAATGAAATGGCGGAGGAAGTTGATTCGCCCGATCAATTGTTGGAGCTCCTTTTTGGTTGTAGGAGGCGAGGCGCTTATTACCGTCTGCGCCTTATCTTTGGGGATCTCGATACCCCTTTGATGGACTAGAAACCCTAGGAAGTCGCCTGCCTCCGTGAAGAAAACACATTTGGCGGGGTTCATCTTCATGTGATATTTCCGCATCCGCGTGAAAACCTGCCGGAGGTCTTCAACATGTGTCGCCCACGTCTTGGTTTTAACCACTACGTCGTCTATGTAGACTTCGATCAACTTGCCTAGGATGTCATGAAAGATGAGGTTCATGGCGCGTTGATATGTTGCCCCCGCGTTCTTGAGCCCAAATGGCATGACAACATACTCGAACGCACCTGCAAACCCCGGGCAGCGGAAAGCGGTCTTGTGGATCTTCTTCAGCAAGAGGGATCTGATGGTATCCAGCAGTTTCATCCATAAAGGATAGCACTTCATGCCCCGCGGCCGCGTTAATGAGGAGGTCAGCAACATGCATTGGATATATGTCCTTAGGCATTGCATTGTTGAGGTCACGGTAGTCAACACAGACGCGCATTTTGCCGTTCTTCTTGCGGACGGGAACGACGTTGGATAGCCATTCATTGTACTTGGCCACGCGAATGATACCTGATCGGTGCATGTTCTTGATTTCTTCCTTGACCGCGATCTGGGTCTCAGTTCGTATGAATCTACCATCCTAGCGGACTGGATGTCTGTCAGGATGAGTAGGCAAACGGTGACAGACTAAATCCGGGGACAAGCCAGGCATGTCTTCATACTTTTCGGCGAAACAGTCCCTATATTCATGTAATAAGGCAAGAAGGTCTTCCTTTTCTTGTCCTGCCAACTTAGCACTAATGGAGAGTAGTAAGGGCTTCTCTGCAGTCCCCACGTTGACTTGTAAGATGGGGTCGCAGACTTGAAGTGGCGTGTAGTCCAAGGCAGCGGGAGCTAACTGAATAACTTCCTCCTTAGTATCGGTATAGTCCACTATCTCGTCTACATATTCCATAGTCACAACCCTGTCGTAGGCTTTGCGTTCCGCCCAATATGAGAGGAGTCTCTCACATAGGGACTCGCCAGCCTCGCGTGCTTCTGCTGAGGAGGCACTAATCATCAGAGATTTGGAAGGGGTCTGCGATGGTGTAAGGACGTTGTAAGTCGTCCCTCGCCTGGGTGAGTCCCCATCGCGTTAAGTTGGAGGCTGTGACCCCATAGGGGCGACCTTTGGAATCGACGCCTTGGACCTCCAATGGGCCCAAGTCGGTATTGTAGTATTGGGCATCATTGAAGTTGGCAGAAATGGAGAAAGGACGCGTGTCCGCTTTGATGAGGACCGCCTCGCGTTTCTCATTGTCCCAGATTATGAGTTCCTGGTGCATAGAGGAAGGTATACAGAAACTTCTATGGATCCAGTCGCGGCCTAGGATCATGATATAGGATGAAGCGCACTCGGCGACGAAGAATGTATAGACCTGTGATGCCGGTCCCACCTTGACTCGTAAGAACAACAAACCTAGAGTTCTGGAAACTTGTCCGGTGAAGTTCTTGACTGTCAAAGACGTAGTCTAGATCATCGAGCGCGGGATACCAAGGAGTCCCATAGTGCGGGTGGTAACGACATTCACTGCAGCTCTAGTGTCGACCATAATTTTATTTATCATAATCCCTTCAACTTCAGCCGTGATATATAATGGCCTCATGTGAGTGGCCATGTCCAAGGTCGGAGTGGAGAAGGTCAGAGTCAGCATGCTTGTGACGCTGCTTGTGGCTTCCAATGGTGGAGCGTTTGCGGGTTCCGCCAGGACTGGACTCATCTCACTACTACAAGGTGGGGATATGTCGCAGACATTTTCACTAATGTCTGGAATATCCGCCGCGTTGCATGTTGCGTTTGGCGGGAGAGCGTATATTTCAGATATGAAAAACACCATCCCGACTTGAAAGGAGAGTTGCTCGTGGACTGGGATTAGTGGAGTCTCTGTCGGGCTGACCTCTTCCTCTTCAGGCCATGCGAACACTTCAACCATGTTACATGTGAATGATTCACCTTGCCCTTCTGCTTGGTCTTCTCCCAAGTCGATGCGAGGCTCGGAATGGGTCTCCTCATTCAGTGAATTTTCTCGGAAACACTGGGCCATGAGCTCCGCGAGGTTAGGGCTGGAGGTACTACTTTTGACCCCTGGTGAGGCGTTATTCTCTGGCTGCCGTGGTCGCCACACGAGTTTGGTCAAAGGTTGCTTGTCCTCAGCTGACCACTCGTCCACGGCTAGAGGGGCCTTGGTGTTGTCATCTGCCTTCGACGGAGGAGGGACTGAGACCTGAGTCTCCTGTTTGGATTGTGGCCGGGGCTGACATGGTCGCGTTGGTTCCCTCTTTGCCTCCGGTTTCTGGCGGAGAGGCTCCCAGGGACGTGATGACCGAGGCGACTCGCGCCTTGGCTCAAGCTTTGAGGTGGCGAACAATCTTCGCTTCACTAGGGAAGGTGGTTCCCGTCGTCTTTCAGCCTCCGGCGACTGCCTACGCCTTGGTGGAGGCAGCGGGTCCCTTCGTCGTTCAGCCTCCAGCGACTGCCTGCGCCTTGGTGGAGGCAGCGGTTCCCTTCTCCGCTCAGGCTCTGATGAAGGCTTGTGCCGGGAGGGCTGTGGATCCCTTCTCCTTTCTGGTTCTAGAGATGGTCTATTCCTGGCAGGGCGCGGATCCTGTCTTGGTGGTACGGTGAGGCGACAAAAGACATTTGCCTTTGGAGCGGGGACTTCTGCTACCTGCACACAAACACGTGGAGGCGTGACAGGTGGCCTTTGGAGTAGAGCTCACAGGCCTTTGGCCTCCCTCCACATCTTCTTGGGTGTCTGCGCGAGCTGCGAGGGTCGAATGATGCCATCATCGGTAGCTCGCAAGGCACGCAGGATGCTGCCATACTTCTTCTGTAGCTTCCGCTTCTTGGATCTGCTGATGGTAACTGGCTTGCCCCCTTGCTGCGTGTACCAGATCCCTTCCTTGATCGCTGATTTGGACGTCGGGGGAATGTAGGGGTCGGTCAAGATACCTTGCTGAGGGCTCAAAGACTCGTTGTCTTGGTGCTCGCTGTCAGAGTCTGATATGTCCATCTCGCTTGTAGCTGCAGACGAAGGTACTTCTTCAGTCCAGTGTGATTGGACGAAGGTCTCGAAGCGCTTGATCCTCTGTTCTAGCTCTTCGCAAGTCCTGGGACTCATGGGTTGATAGTTTTCAGCGGGGGACGGTGTATCGTCCCGTATGATGGCCTTGCCCTTATCTTTCCTAGATGGTCGATCGGGCTGCAGTCTGGCGACTAACTGCTTCGCCGGGTAGTGGTTCCCATTTTGGTTCGCCAGCACGGTATAGTCATTCGCTGGTCTCTTGCGGTTTCGACCTGGCGGATCGCGTGGACCCGCATTTAGAGAAAGGTCCAATGTTATCACGCGCTGACCGACGCGGGGCCAAGCGATGTTAGCAGCTGTGATCATGAAGCCGCCTTTGTCCTCAAAGTGAATGTACTTGAGGTCTAGCCAGTCCTGGACTTACTCGCGGAGCTGGTAGCAATCGCGAGTTCTGTGTCCCCAGCTATCATGGAACTTGCAGTGTATGCGGCCTTCCTTGTATTCAACATAGGGTAAGGCCCTTGACACTGTGACGAGTCCACCATCAATAAGATCGTCTAAAACCTCGTGCGCGAGATTGACGTTGTAAGTGTACCGGCGAGATGGCTGAAATGCGTCATCATTGCCTTCCTCGCGGTCTCGCTTGGGTGTTCGGCGCGAATTGTCATCTTCTGGGTATTCGGCCAAGTCCAGGGTGACTCTCCGCTGGCCTGGCTTTGGCGCGAGGCGGCGGCGGCTGTTCTCCGCTGGCTGGTCATTCCAGTTCACCTCGACCATACCAACCATGGCCGGGAATGGGTCCACATCTACCAGAGAAGCTGTGCTCTCTGGCGTCTTCATTTTCAAGGCGCCGAAATTCAACCAGGTCTGCAGTTGGTCGCGGAGCTTGACACAGTCTTTGGTGTCGTGATTGTGGACGTTGTGGAAGCTACAATACTTCTTGTCCTTTAGCTCTTCCTTGGACGGGATCTTGTGATCCAAGCGTACGTACTTCGCCTCAATCAAGTCGTTAAAGACAAGATGGGCGTTTTTTGCGTCATACTTGTATGCCTCGTATTCGGGCTTGGTCCATGCAAAAGACTGAATGGTGATTGGCTCACGAGTCATTTTGAGATTCTTCAGTTTGTGAGCCAATGGCTTCCCGGTCAGTTCGACTGCTCTGACGTCGTCGACATATCCCTGCGCGGCCTCAGTGTCCTTCTGCCTTTGGTAGTAAGGGTCGAACGTGGGGGATTAGAGGTTTAGTGCCCCTATTGTCATGTTTCTCCCTGGTACGTACGTCCCCTTGGAGGTATTGGCCTTCTCGTCCATTTCATTGAGGATCAGCTCATAACTGCCAACCTTGTTGATCAAGTCGCCCATAGACGTGAAGCGTTCCTCATGATGCTTCAACCGCTGGCGATGCTCGAGGCCACAGACAACTAACTTAATGGCTTCCTGGTCGGGTAGGAGGAAATCGCACTTGGCCTGTTGGATCTTGAAACGTTGGAGGAAGGAGACTCCTGACTCCATGCTCTGCTGACTCATTTGAGTACGGGAATCGAGGCCAACCTCTGGCTCAATGGTGCCGTATGTTTCCCGGAACAGTCTCTCCATGGTAGGCCAGTCCGCAATGGATCCTGGCTTTAACCTGGAATACCAACTAAATGCAGTTCCGGACAGAGAAGTCCCGAAGAGCTTGAGCTTGAGAATATCATTATTCCCATATTGACCGTAGTGGACTTTGAAGCGGGCCATATGGGTTGCGGCATCCTCTCTTTTTTCCCCAGAGAAGGTAGTGAACACGACATTCTTGAACCCATGCGGGAAAGGGTATTGCGCCACACTATCAGGGTAGGGGTCAAGATTTGCAAGTCAGCATCCCTTTTTCCGGTTTGCTCATTGATGATGGAGGAGATGAGCTGGCGCCAGTCGGCTGTTGTCACAGGCGCGGACTCCGCTCCTTCCTCATGGTTTGGCCATGCAGAGAAACTGACGGCCTGTCCACCATTCTTGGGAGCAGGGCTGGAGTAGGCTAGAAGCGGGTCATCTAGTGTCCCGGCTCCCTGGCGCAGAGAGTTATTCAATCCCTTGAAGGGAGCAACAGAGCCATGCGGGGGCGGACTCTTTGAAGTTCCAGCCCTTGACGCAAACTGGGGGGCTCTCGGAGTCCTGACCTTAGGGTTTCCCCTGGCGCGCTCGTTGGGAGGGATGTACTTGGATGTTCCTTCGTTCGCGCTTGGGCCAGTAGGATTTAAAGCAGGATTCTTTGGTGCTTGCTCCTTCATCTAATCTTCAACTTCAAGGACCCGTAAGTTCAGCCGGTCCTGTTTTTCCTTGAATTCATCCAGCTTGTCCAGACTGTTCTTGCTTCCAAAGAACGAAGCATTCTGCTGGTCATGCATCTTGTCATCGTGGTCATCCAAGCGGTAAGTCTGCTCATCTACTGTCACGCGCGTGAGCGACAGGATTTCTGCATGTTGCTTCACGGTCTCCGCGTTCTGCTTCACGGTCTCCGTGTTCTGGTCCAGATCCGACCGGATTTGTTGAAGCCTACCTTCGACCAAGCCCTTGGTTTCAGTGAACATGGCGTCAAGGTCGCCATAATTCTCACCGAGTGTGGTGAGTTTGTCATGGGTGGCCTGCAGAAGGTCTCTGTCTTGTTTGACTTGTTCAGAGAGGCCTACAACGCTTTGTTGAGTAGCCAACCCCTGACTCGTCAACTGCTCGAACATCTGGAAGATTTGCTCCATAGATAGAGCATAACCTTTGTCTTGGGTCGGCTGAGAGCCTACCATGGCGGTCTCGCTGAAGTCTGGGTCGCCAAATTGAGCAAGGACCTGCTCTTGAGTGAGGGAACGGCAAGCCGCGCTGTTATGGGGTTTGTACCGTAGTGATCTGTGCTTAAGACAAGAAAGCGGAGGCTTTCGGTACGGCGCTTCCTCTGGTTTCCCTATGATGAATCGCTTGTACTCCCTGTCCCACTGGGCGTGCCAATGTTTTGACCACGATCCTCAACGCGCGGAGCAGAGGTAACTAGCGAACAAATAGTGAGGGAGATGTTGCGGGCATGCCACCTCGCGGACGAGGAAAGAGCTTGTATGCGAGCTTGACTTCTTGATCAGGCGGAAGGGGTTTCCAGGTGCCACCTCAGATGAGGAATTTACGAGCACAAGGCGATCGATACTCACGGAGGGACGCGAGCAGAGCAACAATGGGAATCAAGGTGATCGGGGGCAAGTCCAGGAGGGCTCTGAGAAAACCTAGGTGGCGGCGCGCTCAGGGTTAGGGTTTTCGAGTAGCTCGAAGGGTAACTGAGTTTCAGTTTGTAAAGAGATTGTCTCTGAGTTGTTGTATAAGTTTGTGTGTGTCTAGAGACTGCTTCGAGTCCCCTCATATAGAAGCTTGACTTGCGGCAGAAGGAAGATCGTAGTTCAGGTTGGATTCTGAAACCCTAGTCCCACAAGGAAAATGCTAACCCGCGCGGACCAAACATTTTGTGACACATGTCTAGCTCGCACACTCCATTCCGCATAGGGCATTGCTTCCGCGTTACTCAATTAAAGACTCATATACGAACTGGAATTAGGAATATCCTTATCCCGCGGGGTATCACAAACTCAAACCATCTCGCGGGCTAAAAGAAGGCTTTTTAATTAATAAGGGCCACAGGGATTGGTCCAAAGTATGTCAAAAACTGGAGAGAGTCTTCAACGATTAATGAGATGCACGCGGACACCGCCTATGCCTTCCTCGCGAAGGTTGCCACGCGAGCCAGTTCGCCAGCTCGCCTTGATACAATCCGCTTGCTTCGCCTACGCGAAGTGTCAATCTTGCCTTGCTTACGTGGAGTGTCTCGCCTCGCCTACGTGGGGTGAGCTAGTCATTCCGCGCGCGAGCTATGTTGTCCGCGCGAAGTCACTCCGCGCGCGAGCTATGTAGTCCGCGCGAAGTCAATCCGCACGTGAACTGTGGAGTCCGGCGAAGTGATACTACTTGGACAAAAATGCCCTCTGGCTCAAACAAAATGCTTACCAGAATACCTGGAAAATAATAAAAACAAATTCCAGCTAAGCCGAGAACACAAGACAGGAAAAAGACAACTACACCACTGGAACAACAAATTAAAAGACAGAAATAACATCCAACATACTCAGTCCTGGAAGACTCCATTCTGATTAGGTGCACAAATCAAGTTTTAGCATAGACTTCAAATTTGCCGTTCCCAAATGGTCTTATAATTATAACTATTTACCTTCCAAAAGTACCATAGGGATGAATAGTAGTACTACTGCTGAGTATATAAACAGAAATACATTGTCGCTTCTCCAATGCTTTTCATAGCAATTGAAATAGGAGAACTGGCAATGATTTAGAGTTTTTAACAGCCAAAGAATGCCCTTGTACGTCCCAAACAACTGGAACATGCATTCATCACCGATTTATGCCATCGCCTGTGAGGGAAAAAAGAACAGAAAAACTTAGTCCTACCAGAGTCTTGTATAGAAGGAACCAAGATAAAGAATCTGCAGAAGTCAGAAACTTGGCTAGTTTTTCTTACATATTGTAATTGTTTTTTTGTTTCGAGGGCATTTTGGTCACTTCATCCCATCCCTTAGATAAATGAATCAGCCCCCTCCCCCACTTGGAGAGAGAGAGAGAGAGAGAGAGAGAGAGGAAAGGGCTAGTCGCCGCATCCAAACATCATGTCGCCGGCGCCGATTCCGGCCACCTCCGGCCATAAAACTGGTATCAATCTTTTCCTCTTTTCACGGGTATTCTATATATACTAGGCTCTTAATTTGTTTTTACTTTTGTGCAACAAATCGAAGGAGAGAAGGATTAAAGTATTTTCGGCTAAATTTGTGAATTCCGGCCAAACTATCAGGAATTTGGAGAAACCCCGAGGTATAAAGTTGTTCCTTACCTCATGGGCTATCTTTTGAGTATATTATTGCATATAGTTTTGGAGATTTTAAAAATTGAGGATTTGGCCATCTTGAGCCACCGCGGCTGCGCCGTTTCAGTGGCCATTTTTAGTGTTTTGGAGTATTGTTATGCCTCCTAGGATGTGTTGGTATTAGCCTTGGTGAAGTTGTTAAATTTTGATTAAGAAATTTATTTTCTTTATTGATGGATTATGAGGGACAGGAGGTCCTGAATGAGAGTTATTTGAGATGTGAGAATTACAAGTGTACTTATTGATTCATTTACAGGTTTTGGGGTAGTCCATTTTAAGGGAGATGTTATGTTGAATTTTTGATATAATCATTCCCTAACTTGGGCTACACAGGTTCATCTCGGATTCCCTAACTTAGTCTGAAAATGTAAAGTATCTATTTAAACCATAATAAGTCACATATAAGAACATAATATATTCAGTTTTGGGTTGTATGATCTTGATCATGGTGGGTGATCTCTTCCAAATTGAGGGTCTGAGGCTCTTCAATCCTTAAATATAGTTTCACTGTTTTTGCTCATCAATATAGGAAAAATAATTAATTTGATATTTTTGAAGCAAAGCTGCAAATTGAAGACCCAAAATATTGTTTGATCCTTTAGACTTCAATTATTTAAGTATCGATAATTATTATTTTGTTTTTTGTTTTTTTTCCTAATCATGTAGGTTAACTCAATTGGCGCCAAGGTGTTGGAATTTGTTTCTGATTTCGGAAAGCCTACTGCACCCCTTCCTGTAGCGATTGTTGCTTATGCTCCAAAGAAAGTGCATGTTGATGGAAAGGGTGAAACTGAGTTCACCATTTCCCGTGATGAAATTACAACTGCTACTAGAGCTGGATTGGAGGACCCCATCAAACCTGAGCCAGAGATGTCCTTCCTTATGAACTTAGCCTGCTTCTTCCCCTAACCTCATTGTTTATGTATCTCTGGAAAGTTCTTCCTGACTTCTTTGTTTACTGGTTATCTGTTTGTTTGTGCAGCTTGAGGTTCCAAAAGAATTGATATCTTAATCGCAGTTACAGGATTTGAGGCAGGAGCGCATGCCATCGTTTATCACCTGTAGCCCTAAAACAAGTATGACAAAAATTTATGACAAAGAAACAGGGATCACTAGAGCTCGTCTTTCAAATGGAATTTCTGTAAACTACAAGGTATCTCTTGCTTATGTTTTAGTCAGACTTGGACATGTACTTGTTTTTAGTTTATCTTCTAATAAATAAAATTCAGTGCTCATCACTGTAAGAAGATCGAAATATGAAGGATGATGCAACTTGATAATGTACCGTCATACATTATTCTATATAAGCATAGCATGTCTGAGATCGAGCGTCATTTTGAAACTTCAGATGTCATGCCCCAGCTATATTTTTTTTTTCAATTTTTTATGCTAAATTTTTTCACTGTTATTGATAAAATATACACGAGAATAATTACTGTAGTTACACTAAATTCATGTCTTCGTTTTATGCTTCAATCACAGATTTCAAAAAGTGAGGCTCAGGTAGGTTTGATGAGGCTTATAGTCAGTGATGGATGGGCTACTGAAAGTTCTGAATCAAAAGGTTATGTTGTTGTGGGTGTAAGAACTCTTAGCGAGGCAGGTCGTGTTGGCAACTTTTCAAGGGAGCAGGTATGCAGTTTACTTGTATTTGATTTGTGAACAAATTTGTCCAATACTGTTAAGTGTAGGAGGAGATTCTTTCCTCTTCAATAATGCATTATATTGTATCTTGAGATAGGTTCTTGTTAAATGAATTAGCTATCACAAAGTGTAATCATGTGAAATATGTTTCACATCTCACAAGTAATTGCTAAATATCTTAGTCCTCGCCTGTTTATTGTGAGCCATTTTACAATGTTTTTCATACTGCCTCAGTTGGGCTCACTGTTTTGGGCCAAAGAGTAGTCTTTGCTCTGGGTTTAGGCTTTAGTGTCTTGTTGTTGTGTTTTGCGTTGATGAACTTCTTTCTTTTGATAAACAAACTTGTGTTTCTTATAGGAAAAAAGAAAAAAGTAACTACCTTGGGAAAAAAATTATTATGTATAATATATATATATATATATATATATATATATTTTAATTTAAGTTCTTTGTTCTCTTATTGCAAATTAATTTTGTTATTTTTTTATTGCAATTATCCTCAGCCCTACACTCCATCTCCACTTTTTTCTCTCCCTTGTAGAAAAATAGTCCGATTCAAAAAATAACTGACAATTGCCGTTTGTGACTATACAATCCTTTTTGTTTTTTTTTTTTTCTAATTTTGAAGTTTCTATTGTGCCCATGGTTTTATAAATCCTTAAACTTGAAATTTTAATCAATCAAGGGTGTTATAGGAAGTTCAAAATTAACCATTCAGACAACAATTTGCTTTATTAATAGTAGATTTCATGGGACGTATGCTTATGATATTCATTAAGGCCAAGTTACATTGCAGTAGTTGCAAAATGTTTACATGGCATGGTAATATGAGAATTATACTCGGATCATTATATATGATATCACATAATCATTGTTTGATAATTGTATCGGAGCTTACACATTTTTACTGAGATCATCTTATGTATATGCATTATTGTTCTCAGGTAGAACTTTTGATGTGAACCACTTGAGTAATTGCTCATCGGAGTCCACTGAGGAATTTATTTCTAAGGAACTCTGCTTCACTATAAGAGATAATGGGATGCGTGTTGCTTTCCAATTGCTTCACATGGTACTGTAATCCCATCGTGACTTGTAATCTTTCTACTGAATTTAAATGTTGGGGACATTCGTGTTGTGTCTGCATGTTTTCTCCATATTGGACATTCGTATTGGATGCAGGGATAGGCCAATAGTTAGAGATAGAGTGAATAGGGTGGGCTAGAGAATGTTGAGAGATTAAGAAAACATAAGGGTTTTAGAAGGGACAAGGGTTTTAGAAGGGAGAAATAGAACGAGGCAGGTTAGGGGAGAGAAAACAAGGCCAAGCCTTCAATAAGATAAAATCTTAATTCATTCCAATATGCGCTTCGGATTGCATGAAAAAGCCATTTATAGGTTTCAAATATAACCCTTAGTCTCCTAGAATACCATAAGACTAATATAACTTATTAATAATAAGACTCTTAAATACTTAAGACTTAAATAGGTAAAGATACACTTCGTGCTGCCTTTCAGTTATTACCCATACTGTTTCGTGCGACGTCCCTTCGGTTATTACACCTACCGCTTCGTGCGGCGTCCCGTCGGTTATTACCTCTTGCCGCTTCGTGCGGTGTCCCTTCAGTTATTACCCCTACCGTTTTGTGCGGCGTCCTATCGGTTATTACCCATTTCTGCTTTGTGCGGCATCCCTTCAATTATTACCCCTTACCGCTTCGTGTGGTGTCCATTTGGTTATTACCCCTTCTGCTTCGTGCGGAGTCCATTTGGTTATTACCCCATCCGACTTCGTGCGGCGTCCAGTCGGTTATTACCCCTTGCCGCTTCGTGCGGCGTCCCTTCAGTTATTTCTCCTACCGCTTCGTGCGGCGTCCCGTCGATTATTACCCCATTTTTTCTTCGTGCGACGTCCCTTCGGTTATTACCCCTACCGTTTCGTGCGGTGTCCCTTCGGTTATTACCCCTATCGCATCGTACAGCATCCTGTCAGTTATTACCCCTTCCCGCTTCGTGCGGCGTCCCATCGGTTATTACCCTTTGCCGCTTCGTGCGGCGTCCCTTCGGTTATTTTCCCTATCGTTTCGTGCGGCGTCCCGTCGGTTATTACCCCTTGCCGCTTCGTGCGGCATCCTTTCGGTTATTTTCCCTATCTCTTCGTGCGGCGCCCCGTCGGTTATTACCCCTTACCGCTTCGTGCGGCGTCCTTTCGGTTATTTCCCCTACCGCTTCGTGTCGCGTCTCGTCGGTTATTACCCCTTTTCGCTTTGTGCGACGTCCCTTCGGTTATTACCCCTACCGTTTTGTGCAGCGTCCCGCTTATTACCCCTTTTCCGTTTCTTGCGGCGTCCTGTTGGTTATTATCCGTTTCCGCTTCGTGCAGTGTCCCGTTGGTTAATACCCCTTGCTGCTTCGTTCGGCGTCCCTTCCCGCTTAGTGTGGCGTCCCTTCGGTTATTACCCCTTGTCCCTTCGGTTATTACCCCTTGTCGCTTCGTGCGGCATCCCTTCGGTTATTTCCCTTCCCGCTTCGTGCGGCGTTCTGTTGGTTATTACCCTTTGCCGCTTCGTGCGGCGTCCCGTCGGTTATTACCCCTTGCGGCTTCGTGCGGCGTCCCTTCGGTTATTTCCCCTACCGCTTCGTGTGGCGTCTTGTCGGTTATGTCCCTTACCGCTTCGTGCAGCGTCTTGTCGGTTATGTCCCCTACCGCTTCGTGCGGCGTCCTGTCGGTTATTACTCTTTTCCGATTTGTGCGGTGTCCTGTCGGTTATTACTCGCTGTTTCATGCGGCGTCTCTTCGGTTATTATCTCTTTTCGTTTCGTACGGCGTCCTGTCAGTTATTACCCCTTGCCGCTTCGTGCGGCGTCTTGTCAATTATTACCTCTTTCCGCTTCCTGCAGCGTCCTGTCGGTTATTACCCCTTTCCGCTTCGTGCGGCGTCCTGTCGGTTATCGCTTTGTGCGGCGTCTTGTCGATTATCGCTTCGTGCGGCGTTTTGTCGGTTGTTACCCTTTCCCGCTTTGTGCGGCGTCTTGTTGATTATCGCTTCGTGCGGCGTTTTGTCGGTTGTTACCCCTTCCCACTTCGTGTGGCGTCCCTTCAGTTTTTACCCCGTACCGCTTCGTGAGGCGTTATTTCGGTTATTTTCCCTACCGCTTCGTGCGGCGTCCCGTCGGTTATCACCCCTTACTGCTTCGTGTGGCATCCGGTCGGTTATTACCCCTACCGTTTCGTGCGGCGTCCTGTCGGTTATTACCCTTTTCCGCTTCGTGCGGCGCCCTTTCGGTTCTTACCCATTATAGGATAACAAACTGAATTCATGATATTTATATCACAAAACACAAACACATATATCAATACAACTCAGATTAACCTGAACAAACATAAACACAGATTCCTAATTACAGTGGGATAAGTACCTCCACCCAGTGCAGGTGCTCCATAGCCATAGCCTCCATAGCCTCCATATCCAGAACCACCACCAGCTCCAATAACAACCATTGAGTCAAGTCGAGAAGGTCTTCTGAGTATCAACCACAATATGCTTCAAAATAGGACTGATATGAATGCAATGAACTGTGTTGAACTTAGGGACTTTCATCTGTTTATATATTGGCCACAAATCACAATTCGTACTAATCCCATAAAGAGTCCTCATTGTGATTTCATCCTTATCAACATAACATCTAAATATATCACAATACCTTGATGTTGATTAGGTTATCAACACACAAGTCTCCTACTTCTCCTGGAGATATATAACTAAGAGAATAACTAGGATTAGGAGTTTTACTCATATAATTCTGCTATTTACTTAATATTAATCCATTTAATCCATTTAAGTGTTTTAGATAATGTTAAGTCCATATTTTTCTTACATTCTCCCACTTGGACTAACATTGCCTTTACTGAACAAATGGATCAATACTGAAATGAACAGCAACTGAAATGTGCACTTGAATTATATGAAAATCCAAAACTTGTACAGCTTGGTCATAATGCAGCAGGTAATGTAGAATTCAGAATCAAGTATGTTTGACACAAACAAGTTGATTAAAAATCACTAACAAAAACCACTACACATACATAAGCACAAAGTGATATTGAGTTGCAAGGCAAGTATATCTACCTGGAAAACCTGCATACTCAAAAGTCCTCAAAATGATCTTGTCTGAGTCAAGATCTCATCAGCAATACTAAACACCAGTAAACTGAAATGCTGCACTTATTACTAAAGCTGTAGCAGTTTACCTGATAACACACATTAATTTCAAAAGCAATAACAAAATCATCTGAATCCGGAATAACTTGATTTTATTGATATTTGCAGAATGCAATATTATTACAATGCTGATGAAAGAATCTATAAACTATTACACTGACTAAACAGCCTTGATTACACCCCAAAAACATAAACATAAACGGAACGCGCCTCCACGCGCTCTAAACCTAGATCGCCACTTTGGTTTTTCCTTTGCCTGTCCGGCGGCTCCGAGGCCTTGGGGATGGCCTCAGGCCTCGTCAACGTTCGTTTGGGGCTGCCGGACGGGATGCATGGTTTGTGAGCGAGTCTGGTGGTTTGAGGCAGAAGTTTGGAGGCTTCCACGGTGGGTCTTCTTGGTTTGTGTGGGTGGCTGCATATGGGGCGGCAGTTTGGCAGTGGAGCGAGATCGCAGTGGCCGGGGTTCCGGTCTGGAGCGGGGCAGCGATCAATCGTCGTCGATGGAGGATGAGATGGTTTTGGTGGTGTGATGGGGTGAGTGGCAGACTCGTTTCTGAGTTGAAGCGTGATCTGTCAAGGGAGGAGGGTGGGTGGTATGGGGGAGAACAGATTCCAACGCCGACGAAGGGGCCTTGTGGAGGCTCTGGTGTGGCTGATAGATCTGGATCTAGCCAAAAGGGGTGGGTGATCACTACTTCAGCGGGCAGGCGGTTTGATGGCGACGGTGATCGACTAGAGACCGAAGGTTGGCGGCGATGTGGTGGGCTCGACGGCGGGGAGGTGATGCAGCGGGTGATGTGGGCCAGAGTTGGTTGGCCGGTGGACCTTTCTCTTGCTTTGGACCTGATGGCCTTGATTTGGGCTACTGGCCGAATTTTGGTATTTACTATGTTTTTTATGAAGTCTTTTATTTTGTTAGTTTTATATTGTTTAGTTGTGGTAATAAGTCACCAGTTTATGGTTGACAGAGGGCTACATCCTAGTAGCAGTAGGTGCTCCTTTTGGTTTTTGGTTTATTGTTTTCTAGTGATTTTAGATACTGGTGGGTTATGTCCTGGAAAGTGCATGTTGTGTACCATGTTTGTCCTAATGAGGCGGCGAGTTCCTTGCTTTGTCAAATGGTCGCTGCCTCCTAGTGGCAAGATGAAACTTGGGGTCACTGGTTATTCCCAGTGGCATTATAGTCGGAAAACTGATAGATATTGTAACTTATGGCTCTGCATGAGCGGAATTTTTCCGGTATGTCGCCAAAATTGTAAAGTAAATGGAGTAGCTAATGATGCACTCTTTACTAAATGGTGCTTGTTCGAATGCATAGATTTTGTAGACATGCCTAATGTTAATTTAGGATGTTCTTACAGTCTGGGGTTTAGGCACAACGTCCCCCCTTTGTATTTTAAGGTTTCATTAATGGTTATGGCGTGAGGGCTACTGTTTAGCCCTTGTATTCAAAAAAAAAAAAATACTAGAGTGTCTCCCACTGACCTCAAGCATACAGGTCAGATAACACACCCATTTTCTCCACATGTCTCTGAAAATCCTTGACTGATAAAGCCTTTGTAAATGGATCAGCTAGTTGTGAATTAGTATCACAGAAATCTCAATTCTCTTAACTCTTTTTCTAACACTGTAAAATTTGAGATCTATATGCTTAGAATTATTTGATCTTTTACTGTTCTTTGCAAAAAATACTGCAGCTTCATTGTCACAGAATACCTTAAATCCATCTGAGACTATGTGACTTAAAACTTAAGTATATAGCAGAAAGTTTTTAATCCAAAGACCTTCACATACCCCTTCATATAATGCTATGTAATCAGCCTGCATAGTTGAAGTAAAAATCAACTTTTGCTTCATAGTTTTCCATGCAACAGCTCCACCAGCAAGCATGAACACATAGCCTGAAGTTGATTTGTTAGAATTGGGGTGATTACCTGCAAAGTCTGAATCAGTAAAGCCAAGTAATTCTAAATTCTTAACCTGTCTGTATACCAACATATGAGATTTAGTTCTTTGTAAATACCTAAGTACCTTTTTACCTGCAATCCAATGTTCTTTAGTGGGATTAGACTGAAATCTCAAAAGAATTCCCACTGCATATGCTATATCAGGCCTAGTGGAATGCTGAGCATACATGAGACTGCCTATGAGTTGTGCATATGGTCTGCTGTCCATATATATGATGGAGGCACACTCTTCCCCTCATTTTTAGGATTTTTATTTTTGGATAGTTTGTCTCCTTTTGTCATAGGAGCTTTTCCTGATGCACAGGTTTCCATACCAAATCTCTTCAAAACTTTCTGAATATAGTTATATTGAGATAAGCCTAATAAACCCTGTGCTCTATCACGTTTAATTTCGATACCTAAAACATATGAAGCTTCCCCTAAATCCTTCGTATCAAAGTTATTTGACAGAAAAGACTTAGTATCGTTAAGCAACTTCATATTGCTGCTAGCTTAAAGAATATCATTGACATACAATATAAGAAAAATGAAATTGTTAACGGCATGAAATTGTGACTTTGCCAATAGTTGGCCACCCTTTAGGATCTTAAAATCTAGCGAACAAAAAACTTATAACGCTTTAGACCTTTTTTTTGTTTTCTTTCCCTTCTTTTTTTCTTTTTTTATACCCTCTTTTTCTTTTGTATAATTTAATATCTAGCTTAAGATACTGTCACACCCCAATTTTCGAAAGATAATTTTCAAAAATTATCGGCATGATCTAACTTAAAATATAAAAATCCCAACCTATTTCAATAACAAATTCAATCAACTAGAACTCAATAGCGGAAAAGTAATATCATACAACCCATCACTGAGTTAAATATTACACTTCCTTATTTACATAAACTTGAAATACGAGAACATGAGAACAATCTCATGAGTTTAATATTTCCTACCCGATTAACAAAACTATACAGAGTACAGCAAAAGCCAAAAAGAACCCTGGCACTAAGCCTCCGCCTCAACCCTGCTGATCCTCACCTGCAGGTCTAACCCCTACATCAAGAATTGGTGCACCGGGATTGTAAATTAACAAACCCGGTTAGCTAAAAAGCTCGTATAAGTAAACTCAAATAACACAATATTTCTCACATCTATAAATTTCACAAAAGCAATTATATCAATGAATATATCCACAATTCTAACACTCTTTCAAATAACATGTACCCATGAGTCCCAAGTATTGATGAAATACCCCTCATGACCTACAACAACAAAATTGTGTACCCATGGGTCCCAGATACGATAAGGTATCCCCCATGACGTAGACTGACAGACAGATTAAAGCTCTATTCCTAACCGCAACCAATCACCCGGCCAAAGGCTTGGAACCCGATTTGACTGTCCAATAACAAATCACAAAATAAAATAGCATCATAACCATAACCAATCACCCGATTAAGGCTTGGAACCCGGTTTGGCTATTTAATATCAAAAACACAAAAATGATAAATAGCATCTTAACCGCAACCAATCACCCAATTAAAGGCTTGGAACCCGGATTGGCTATTTATCCAATAATCACAATGTCACAATATCACCATCAACAACACAAGATCACATCATAAATTATATCCTTCCACATAGGTATATTTACAAGACAATTATAGATATTCTACAAGAATAATCTATTCAATAACCAAAAACATTATGATCACATGAACCTTAAAAATAATCATAAAATAGGAAAACTTGTTTTAACTTACCTATGAGCCGTTGGCGATCAAGCTCATATATTTTAAAACAACAAAAACATAATTTTTAAATTATAATTATCATCAAAATCATTTTCATCATCATAATCATCCTCATAATAATTATCATCACATGACTATAATAAAATTGGGTTCAAAAGTGAACCTTGGTGAGATTTACTCACCTTGAAATCTCGCTGCAAAGCCCTCAACACAACGAAGGCAAGCCAATCACAAAATCACAAATCACCTAAAATCGCACAGTTAAAAACCTTAGAAACCAAAATACTAAAGGATAACACAATACCCTTAAACTAACCCTTAGCTCAAGGGAGGACAATTTCCCAAAGTCATTGAACTCAACGACACAATTGAGCTGCCTCAAATCTTCAAAACCTAAACTCAAAGTCAACTAAGCCAAAACAAATAAACCTAAGTCCTAACATGCAAACCTTGCTCAAAACTTAGCCAAACTACCTCTCAACATGATCACAGCAGCAAGGACTAGCTAACCAAAGAAAACTAAGGCCATAACTCAGCCGGACGTGCCGCTACAAGCGGCGGAGAGTGAGCCCCACGCGCCACCCCAAAACTTCCGAATTAGGAGAAACTCACAACATGAAACTTGTAGATTGAAGTATGGTGAACAACTTTAATACCTGAGGTTTTGACTGGTTCGGCCAGGATCGGCCGGAAAACGCCCCGAAACTCCAAAATAAAACAAAAAACAAAATATGCAAAACCGGCACCAAAACTTGGTTTTCAGATCACCAAAGACGTATAAACATCACTAGAGGAAGGAGAGGAGCAAGACTCACCTAACTCACGCCCGTAACACCGCCGAAATCGCCGGTTTTCCGACGATACCGCAGCAGCTCCGCCGCTCCGTGGCGGCTTCTAGGCGCGGCGGGACTGCTTCAGAAATGGAGAGGATGGTCCGTGCGGACCGAACGGGACCTGTGGCGACCGGTTTGGTGGCCGGAGGAGGGAGAAATCGATTGGAGAAAAACAGAGTACGGGAGGAGGTCGGGAGAGGGAGGAGAGAGAAAGTGAAGCTGATTTTAGGTTTCCTAAAATAACTCCCCCACATTTTTCTACTTATACAGTTTCCAAACCCAGAAACTAACTTCCTCTGATCATAACTTTCTCATACTACATCTGTTTCGGGCGTGCCGCATGTCTACGAACTCGTATCGACGAGCTCTACAACTTTCATGAAGGAAGTTTTTGAAGATAACTTACGGAAAATAAAGTCAACTTTTGGGTCTTTTAAAAGTCAAAGTACCTTAAAAATTACTTCTGAAACTTCAACTTCGCACAAACTAAAGAATTTCCATAAATAATCCTTCATTAAATATGGGAATAATACAAGGAAAATAAAAGGAAAATCTAGGGTATTAAAGATACATTCACTAATATATATTTTTGATGGATTGTAATTTTTCAATTTGGAGATCGTATGCATTATATGTAATTTTTTTTTCAATAATTGATCATGAAATTATTTAAGAACATGCATGCAATACTATAGGTTAAATATAAAATGAAGAATATTCTTTCCTTTTTTTGGTTACATAATATTCTTTTTATTTTTGATATCATAGAAAGTCTTAACTTCATTTTTTGGGTTAAAGAAATCTTAAGACTTTGATAAAACTTTAGTAGTAGATATAGAAGTTTAATTTTTATTTACATAAAGTATATTATATCATGTTGGCCGTTTCATTTCTTATTACATAGTAGTTTTATGAAATTATATATCTATATAAATATGAAGTGCAATTTTCAGTCATATCACTCAATGATTCTTCATTATATAAGGCATCTTTTCTCAAAAAAATAAAAAATAAAAAAACAATATCATGCATCAAACTATTACATAAGTGCTTATTTTAGATTAGAAAATTTTTGTCACACCCCGGTTCTTAAGTTATTTTACAGTTATTTACCTTTGGTATTATTTTAGTCTTTTACCGTATTAAGTAACTGTTTACAGTTAAGGACCTTAAAGTTGACTTTTTCTTCTGTTTGGAATTTGGGAAAACTTTCTTCATGAAAGTTATAGAGGACATTAAGAGTTTGTGGACACGCGGCATGCTTAAAACGGAGTTCGTATGAAGAAGTTATGGTCTAAAAACGAAGGTTACGGGGTAGGTAAAAAATGGGTAAAAATTTAATGGGGTTTTATTGTTGGGTTTTAAGGTTAGACCGCGTGGGAGAAAGCCCAACCCATTTTTCTTTTCTTTCTCTCTTCTTTCCCAAGTTTCTTTTCTTCTCCCCCGAGCTCTCCTCTTGCCGGCAACCCTCTGCAGTCATCCGCCGCCGTTCGGCCAGCTCAGACCGCCGGCCCGGTCCAGTTCGGACCCCCGCCGCTCCCTCTCTCTTCCTAGGCCGGTGACCACGTGCGGGAGGCCACCGAGCGGGAGGAAACCGTTCCTAGCAGTCTAACTGTCATCTCGCCGGAGCTCCCTCATCCGGCCACCATAGCTCGTGATTTTTGGCTCATCTTGTAGCCCTCATCAAGGTGAGTAATCCCTCAAAAGAAATTGGCTAAATTCGATCTCGTTAGGGTGAATTGTATAATTGAAGTTCTAGGGATTTATGGATGTTTTGGTTCGATTACCTTAGTTAGCCTAGAATTGGACTAAGTGCAAGTTATGGAAGTTGTTGGGTATGATGAGAGGATTATTCTGTTAAAATGTGATAAGCATTGGAGGTAACCGGAGAACGGTTGCCGGCAGCGCCGCCCCTTAGGGGCTGATTTTTCATGTTTTTAAGATGGTATTAAGGAGAGGAGTTTAATGAAGTATAGTTTGGAATTTTTGGAGGAGTTTTGTTAATGTTGGGGACTTTTCAATGGTTAAGGATTTTGGCGGTGATTAGAATGGAATATCGGTAGTTGGGTTAACCAGTTTTTAAAAGCATTTTAAAGGCATATTGGAAATTTAATATTTTCTTGGAGTAATGAGTTCCATTCATTTTTCGGGAACTCTCATGAGCATTTTATTTGACATGTGGGACATGTCAAATGATTTATTTTATTACGCAATATTTCCAGGCACAGTTGGGAACTGTATTGAGTTTAATGGATTTAATTATTATCGGTTTTATTTTTTGGATGATTTTTGGGATTTATAAATGATTACCGAAAATGGGATTTACGGTAGTTCTCCATCATAATTTAATGATTTTGACTTGGAGTTATTATTATTTATGATTTATAAATTGAGAATATTTTGACGTGTGAGACACGTCACTTAGTTTTAATATAATTGCTTAGGATGATTTTCAAGTACGGTTGGGAACCGTACCATTCGTATGATCTTGGGGAAGATCAGTGGATTTAAGTGTTTTCGTATGTTTTTAGTCACCATAATATAGGGTCGATTATATTGATTATTGCTAGCTAGCCATTATTTAGCGGTCCTCATCATATGTGAGTAGAGCGCTTAGCGTGGGACATTATTATAGTCTTACCAGCGGTCCTCATCATATGAGAGTTGAGCGCTTAGCGTGAGACGCTATTATCGCCTGGGATACAACCGATCAGTATATATATATTTATTGTTAGCTAGCCATTATATAGCGGTCCTCATCATATGTGAGTAGAGCGCTTAGCGTGAGACGCTATTATAGTCTTACCAGCGGTCCTCATCATATGAGAGTTGAGCGCTTAGCGTGGGACACTATTATAGCCTGGGAGGCACCGACCCGAGCCTGGGAGGCTCATTTTTCATGGTGATAACTTTTCCCCTTATTTTAATCTTCTCAATTTAGTATTTGATTAACCAACGGGGCTGGTTTATTCATTTTTAAGAGATTCTGGATTTAAAGTTAAGTGTTTATCAAGTTACGTGCATCAGGGTTTTAAAGTTTAAATGTGAGAAAATATTGAAAATTACGTTTTGTTAAATTAATTTATTTATTTTTGTCCACTCACTCTAAAATTTTTAAATTACTTTCCCCTGGGCCCTTTGGTTCTAAATGCCCAGTGTGCAGGCTAAGTATAGATGAGGTCGAGCGTACATGGAGTCGAGACTTAGTCCAGTAGTCAGAGGCTGCTTCCGTTTCATCTTTATTCATGGTTATTCTTTCCTTATTAGATATGCTCTGATAACCAGCTAATGATTTAAGGTTGTCTTTGTGGGTTGGTTGAGAACTGTCAAGTTGGATTTTCAGGTAAGGGTTGTCCATTTTCAATGAAGGTTTAGCCGAATTTTTGGTAAATTTTCCTTGGAGGTGGACCCCGCAGGATTTACCACGGGTTTCAGGGCGAAATCCGGGGTGGGTCCTGACAATTGGTATCAGAGCATTAGGTTATCCGATTCCTATCACTACCTCATATACTTGGTGATACTTAGTGTCTACATAGTGATGGTCCGACCGCGGCGGATCCATTAGCATTTTATGCTTGGATGCTAAGTGTCTATTAAGTATGTAAGGTAGTTGTTCTTATCTTATTTATGGACAGTATGGTGCCATAAATGTCTACATCTTCAAGACTATGCCTCCGTACGCCGACCTCAAAGAGTATCTTGGATATTTTCCTAGTAATGGGAAGGTAGGTGATTTGTGAGATTTTGTGTTCGGTTATGAGTTGGGGAAGTGATCTAGATTTGCAGTGTTCTATTATTTATTTATTGAGATGTGGACTTGTATGTAAGTGGCGAGTTGAGCCTTTTTGCGGATATTAATAATAGAGAGGGCATGCATGTGAATGAAGGATTGAGAAATTTTTAGACAAGATTGGTGTTGAAATAAGAGATATCATAAGGGAGTTAAGTTGTCTTGCTTTGAAATAAATTGTAAAGTGATATTGCTTGAGTTAATTAAGTTGTGGATGTTATTGGATGCGTTAAATGGGGCTATTAAAGTTTGGTCTATGCATTGAAGTTCAATTTCTGTATTTGTTATTGGTCGATTTAGGTTTGGTATCTGTAATGTGAGATTCGCTTTGTAATACCCCAGATTTTCATATCTTTTTCCTTGTATAATTTCCATATTTAGTGAAGGAATATTTATGGAAATTTTCTAGTTTGTGCGAAGTTGAAGTTTCGGAAGTATTTTAAAGGTACTTTGATTTTTAAGAGGCTCAAAAGTTGACTTTATTTTCCGTAAGTTATCTTCGAAAACTTCCTTGATGAAAGTTGTAGAGCTCGTCAATACGAGTTCGTAGACATGCGGCACGCGTGAAACGAACGTCGTATGAAGAAGAGAAAGTTAGTTTCCGGGTATGGAAAGTATATAAGTAGAAAAATGTGGAGGAGTTATTTTGGAAACCTAAAAATCAGCTTTTTCTTTCTTCTCTCTCCTCTCTCCCGAGCTCCTCCGACCTCCATCTTCTCCAATCGTTTTCTCCCTCCTCCGGCCACCAAATTGGACGCCGTCGGTTCCGTTGGGTCGGCACGGGTCTCCTCTCCACTGCTGGGCAGCCTTGCTCGCCGTCGCGCCGCCTGGAAGCCGCCACAAAGTGGCGGAGCTGCTGCTGGTCCGCCAGAAAATCGGCGATTTTGACGCCGATTCCGGCCAAGTCTAGGTGAGTCTTGCTCTCTGTTTACGCCTAAATTAATATTTTACTGGACAATAAATGTCTATGTAAATATTAATTATTTCTTGGACCATGTCATACTGGCGAGATGGAGTTTCTCTAAGTTTACAAGTGATAGCCCGCCAGTGAGACCACGCGAGCCAAGTTAGACTTCGCGCGGAACGAACTGCATGTGAATTGAAACACTTAGCCTTCGCGCGGAATGGACATAGGCGGACTACGCAGTTCGCGTGGAACACTTAGCTCGCGCGTGGAATGCCTTCGCGGGGAATTACTGTTCAACACTTCGCGAGGCGAGGCGGAAATGCACTTTGCGAGGCGAGGCGAGGCGAGATTGCCAGTCCGCATAGGCCAGGCGAGCTGGCGAACTGGCTCGCGTAGAAGACTTCGCGAGGAAGCAAACAGGCGGACTCCGCGCGCACCACGACAAACGTTGAAGACTTTGACAAGTCTTTGACATGCTTCGGGCCAACCACTGTGGCCCATTAAATATACAAAGCCCTTTTAAGGCTCGCGAGCTGCAATAGCCCGCGAAGTGGACGCGAGCTACAGAAGCACGCGAGATAGCACACTTTAGCAGTCCGCGAGATGAGGATGCTCCTAATTCCAGTTCGCATAGGAGTCTACAGTTGGCACCGCGGAATGAAGCATGCGAACTGGACAGATGTCACCAATCGGTTGGTCTGCATGGAGTAAACCTTGTCCTTGTCAATTAGGGTTTCAGAGCCCTACTTGGATTCGAAGTTAACTCCCTTCCGCTGGGGAGCGAACCACTATATATACCCTCTTAAACAACAATCACACACACACAACTTTTACAACAACAACTCAGAGACAACTCTCAAAACAACAAACACAATACAACTGAAACCCAGTTACCCTTCGAGCCTTCCTCGAAACCCTAACCCTAAGCGCCGCCGCCTAGGTCTTTCTCCAGAGCTCTCCGGACTCTGCATCCCCGCTTCTCTCCGAACTCCCTGTGATTGCTCTGCTCGCGCCGCCGTGAGTATCGATTCGCTTGTGCTCGTAAATCCTCCTCTGAGGTGGCACCTAACCCCTTTCTGCCTGATCAAGAAGTCAAGCGCACCCCCCAACAACCTTTTCCTCGTCCGCGAGGTGGCACGCCCGCAACACTCCCCTCTCTTTGTCTGCTAGAAACCTCTGCTCCGCGCGCTGAGGATCGTGGCCAAAACACTCTCCTCTCTCTTCTAGAGATGTTTTTACACCTTTGGTGATCTAGAAGTCAAGTTTTGAGGCCGATTTTGTAGGTTTGGATTTTGTTTCCGGGTTGGTATTGTAGGGCATTTTCCGGCCGATCCCGGCCGAACGGGTTGAACCACCAGGTATTAAAGTTACTCACCTTGCTTCAATCTACAAGTTTCATGTTTTGAGTTTCCCCAAATTTTGAAGTTTGGTGGAGGCGTGTGAGGCTCACTCGCCGCCACTTGTGGCGGCGCATGGGAGCTTGTCCGGGCAGGGTAGAGGCCTTGTTTTCTGCATTGGCTAGTCCTTGTAGTTGCTAGGGTGTTGTTGTGTGTGATGAGTGAGTGTTGATTAGGTTTTTGCATTGTAGGTGCTAAGTTGGTTCTTGGTGTTCTTTAGGTCGGAAACTTGGAAAATTTGATTTTTGGAGGTAGTAGTTGTTGTTGTTGAGTGTCCGATGACCTTGGGAGGTCTTGGAGAAAGGATTGCCCTTCTTTGGGCAACCTTTAGGTTAAGGGTGTTTACGCCTAAATTAATATTTTACTGGACAGTAAATGTCTATGTAAATATTAATTATTTCTTGGACCATGTCATACCGGCGAGATGGAGTTTCTCTAAGTTTACAAGTGATAGCCCGCCAGTGAGACCACGCGAGTCAAGTTAGACTTCGCGCGGAATGAACTGCATGCGAATTGAAACACTTAGCCTTCGCGCGGAATGGACCTAGGCGGACTACGCAGTTCGCGTGGAACAATTAGCTTATGCGCGGAATGCCTTCGCGCGGAATTACTGTTCAACACTTCGCGAGGCGAGGCGATTGACTTTCCGCGTAGGCGGGGCAAGGCGATCTGGCGAACTGGCTCGCGTAGAAGACTTCGCGAGGAAGTGACATGCGGAGTCCGCGCGCACCACGACAAACGTTGAAGACTTTGACAAGTCTTTGACATGCTTCGGGCCAACCACTGTGGCCCATTAAATATAAAAAGCCTTTTTAAGGCTCGCGAGCTGCAATAGCCCGCGAAATGGAAATGAGCTACAGAAGCACGCGAGATAGCACCCTGTAGCAGCCCACGAGATGAGGATGCTCCTAATTCCAGTTCGCATAGGAGTCTACAGTTCGCAGCGCGGAATGAAGCATGCGAACTGGACAGATGTCACCAATCGGTTGGTCTACATGGAGTAAACCTTGTCCTTGTCAATTAGGGTTTCAGAGCCCTACTTGGATTCGAAGTTAGCTCCCTTCCGCTGGGGAGCGAACCACTATATATACCCTCTTAAACAACAATGAAAAGACATAACTTCAACAACAACAACTTAGAGACAACTCTCAAATCAATACAACTGAAACCCAGTTACCCTTCGAGCCTTCCTCAAAACCCTAACCCTAAGCGCCGCCGCCTAGGTCTTTCTTCAGAGCTCTCCGGACTCTGCATCCCCGCTTCTCTCTAAACTCCCTGTGATTGCTCTGCTCGCGCTGCCGTGAGTATCGATTCGCTTGTGCTCGTAAATCCTCCTCTGAGGTGGCACCTGTGACCCCTTTCTGCCTGATCAAGAAGTCAAGCGCACCCCCATCAACCTTTTCCTCGTCTGCGAGGTGGCACGCCCGCAACACTCCCCTCTCTTTGTCTGCTAGAAACCTCTGCTCCGCGCGCTGAGGATCGTGGCCAAAACATTGGCACGCCCAGTGGGACAGGGAGTACAAGCAAATACATCATTGGGAAGCCGGAGGAAGCGCCGTACCGAAAGCCCCAGCTTTCTTGTCTCAAGCACAGATCGCTACGGTACAAGCCCCATAATAGTGCGGCTTGCCGATCCCTCACTCAAGAGCAGGTTCTTGCTCAGTTTGGTAATCCAGACTTCAGCTAGACCGCCATGGTAGGTTCTCAGCCGAGCCAAACCACAGGCTCTGCCCCATCTTTGGAGCAAGTCTTACAGAAACTCACAGAGCTCACGGGGCAGATCCAGGGTTTGACAACCCAAACCCAGGGTTTGACAATCCAAACCCAGGGTTTCACAACCCAAAGCTCCGCCACTCAACAAAGCCTCACCGACCTTGCTGCTAAGGTCGACGGCCTTGCTGAACAAGTCAAAAGGGACAAAACCCTTTGGGAAGCGGACCAGCACAACCTTACCGTACTCACTGAGGACTTCAACCAGTTTGTCAGTGAGACAAGGGAAACCAAAGGCTTGGTCGAAGGAAGCCTTCAACAGATCCGCTTGGAGCTGGATCAGAACACGGAGACCGTGAAACAAGGCGCGGAGACCGTGAAGCAACATACAGAGGTCTTGTCGCTCACTCGCGCGACAGTAGATGAGCAGACTCGCCGCCTGGACGAGCACGACACCAAGCTGCATGACCAGCAGAATGCTTCCTTCTTTAGAAGTAAGAATAGTCTAGAAAAGCTAGATGAGTTCAAAGACAAACAGGACCGGCTGAACCTACGGGTCCTTGAAGTTGAGGACTGGATGAGGGCGCAAGCGCCAAAAAACCCTGCTCTAAACCCTACCGGCCCAAGCGCGAGCGATGGGACAGCCAAGTATATTCCTCCCAATGAACGCACCAGGGGAAACCCTAAGGTCGGGACTCCGAAGTCCCCGCAGTTTGTGCCAGGGGCAGGAACATCAAAGAGCCCGTTCCCGCATGGCTCGTTTGCCTCCCCTAGGGGGCTGAATAGTTCTCTACGTCAAGGAACCGGGACACTCGATGACCCGCTTCTCGTTCACTCCAGCCTTACTCCCAAGAACGGCGGACAGGTCGTCAGTTTCCCTGCATGGCCAAACCATGGGGAAGGGGCAGAATCCGCGCCCGTGACCACAGCCGACTGGCGCCAGCTTATCTCCTCCATTGTAAAGGAGCAAACCGGACACGGTGATGCTAACTTGCAGTATCGCGACCCCTATCCAGATAGCGTGGCACAATCCCCTTCCCGCACGGGTTCAAGAACGTAGTGTTCACTACCTTCTCCGGCGAAACAAGGGAGGACGCAGCAACCCACATGGCCCGCTTCAAAGTCCAGTGCGGCCAGTACGGGAACAATGACATCCTCAAGCTCAAGCTCTTTGGGATCTCTCTGTCCGGAGCTGCATTTACTTGGTACTCCAGGTTGAAGCCGGGATCCATCGCGGACTGGCCTACCATGGAGAAGCTATTCCGGGAGACCTACGGTACCATTGAGCCAGAGGTCGGCCTTGACTCCCTCACTCAGATGAGTCAGCAGAGCATGGAGTCAGGAGTCTCCTTCCTCCAGCGGTTCAAGATCCAACAAGCCAAGTGCGACTTTCTCCTACCCGAACAGGAATCCATTAAGTTGGTTGTCCGTGGTCTCGAACACCGCCAGCGGCTGAAGCACCATGGGGAATGCTTCATGTCTATGGGCGACCTCATCAACAAGGTCGGCAGCTATGAACTCATCCTCAACGAGATGGACGAAAAGGCGAATGCCTCCAAAGGGACGTACGTACCGGGGAGGAACAGGATAGTCGGGGCGTTAAACCTCCAATCCTCCATGTTCGACCCTTACTACCAAAGGCAAGAGGAGAATGAGGCCGCGCAGGGGTATGTTGACGACGTCGGAGCAGTCGAACTGACCGGGAAGCCTCTGGCTCACAAACTGAAGAATCTCAAGATGACCCGCGAGCCAATCACCATTCAGTCCTTTGCATGGACTAAGCCCGAATACGAGTCCTACACGTATGATGCGAAAAACGCCCATCTTGTCTTTAATGACTTGATCGAGGCGAGCTACGTGCGCTTGGACCATAAGATCCCGTCCAAAGAAGAACTAAAGGACAAGAAGTATTGCAGCTTCCACAATGCTTACAATCACGACACCAAGGACTGTGTCAAACTCCGCGACCAACTGCAGACTTGGTTGAATTCGGGCGCCCTGAAAATGAAGACGCCAGAAAGCACAGCTTCTCTGGTAGACATGGATCCTTTCCCCGCCATAGTTGGTATGGTCGAGGTGAACTGGGCCGACCAGCCAAGGGAGAAAAGCCGTCGCCACGCACCAAAGCCAGGCGAGCGGCGAATTACCTTAGACCTAGCCGAACATCCAAAGGATGATAGTCCGCGCCGGGTACTTAAGCGAGACCGAGAGGATGGTAATGATGACACACGTCAGTCATCTCGCCGGTACACTTACAACGTCAACCTCACGCATGAGGTCCTAGACGATCTTATTGACGGCGGACTAGTCACTATGTCGAGGGCCTTGCCCTATGTTGAATACAAGAAGGGCCGTGTCCACTGCAAGCTCCATGACAGTAGGGGGCACAGAACTCGCGACTGTTACCAGCTCCGCGAGCAAGTCCAGGACTGGTTAGACCTCAAGTATATTCGCTTCGAGGACAAAGGCGGCTTCATGATCACAGTTGCTGACATCGCCTGGCCTCGCGTCGGCCAGCGCGCAATAACTTTGGACTTATCTCCAAACGCGGGCCAACGCGATCCGCCAGGTCGAAACCGTAAGAGGCCGGCGAATGACTACACCGTCCTGGCGAACCAAGATGGGAACCACTACCCGGCAAGAGAGGTAGCCGCCAGACCACAGCCCGATCGCCTTTCAAGAAAGGATAAAGGCAAAGCTACCATGCGGGACGATATACCGTCTCCAGCTGACCACTATCAACCCATGAGTCCCAGGACTCGCGAGGAGCTAGAACAGAGGATCAAGCGCCTCGAGACCTTCGTCCAATCAAACTGGACTAAAGATGTACCTGCCTCTCCAGCTTCAAGCGCGATGGATATCTCCGACTCCGGCAGCGAACGCCAAGATAGCGAGGCTTCAAGCCCCAGGCGGGGTATTTTGACTGACCCCTATATTCCTCCGACATCCAAATCAGCGATCCAGGAAGGGATCTGGTACACACAGCAAGGAGGAAAGTCGGTTACTATCAGCAGATCCAAAAAGCGGAAGCTGCAGAAGAAGTATGGCAGCATCATGCGTGCCTTGCGAGCGGCTGATGATGGCATTATCCGACCCTCGTAGCTCACGCAGACACCTGAGAGGATGTGGAGAGAAGCTGAAGGCTTGCGCGCTCTCCTCCAAAGACCACCTGTCACGCCTCCACGTGTCTGTGCGCAGGTAGCAGACGACCCTGCTCCAAAAGCGAATGTTTTCTATCGCCTCACCGTACCACCAAGGCAGGATTCGCGCCCCTTTAGGCACAGATCATCTCCGGAGCCAGAAAGGAGAAGGGATTCACAATCTTCCAGTCACAAGCCTTCGTCAGAAATGGCAAGAAGAAGGGATTCACAATCTGCCTATTCACCCCGACAGACGTCCAGTTCGCCAAGACGGCAGATTCATGCGAACTGAGACCCAGATCTTGGTCAAAGAAGAGATTGAGAACATGCACCGATCAGGTATCATTCGCGTGGCCAAATACAATGAGTGGCTGTCCAATATCGTTCCAGTCCGCAAGAAGAACGGCAAAACGCGCGTCTGTGTTGACTACCGTGACCTTAACAATGCAACGCCTAAGGATATATATCCCATGCCTGTTGCTGACCTCCTCATTGACGTGGCCGCGGGGCATGAAGTACTCTCCTTTATGGATGGAACCGCTGGTTACCATCAGATCCCTGTCGCTGAAGAAGATCGCCACAAGACTGCTTTCCGCTGCCCAGGGTTCGCGGGCGCGTTCGAGTATGTTGTCATGCCATTCGGACTCAAGAACGCGGGGGCAACTTATCAACGCGCCATGAACCTTATCTTTCACGACATCTTAGGCAAGTTGATCGAAGTCTACATCGACGACATCGTGGTTAAAACCAAGACGCGGGTGACACACGTTGAATACCTTCGGCAGGTTTTCACGCGGATGCGGAAACACCACCTGAAGATGAACCCCGCCAAATGTGTTTTCTTCGCTGAGGCAGGCGACTTCCTTGGTTTTCTCATCCATCAAAGAGGTATCGAGATCCCCAAGGACAAGGCGCAGGTGGTAATCAACGCCTCGCCTCCTACCACCAAAAAGGAGCTCCAACAATTGATCGGGCGCATCAATTTCCTCCGCCGTTTCATTTCAAACGCGGCAGGGAAGGTTCAGCCTTTTTCGCCTCTTCTAAAGCTCCAGGGGGCAACCGAGTTCGTTTGGGAGCCACAGCACCAGGAGGCCTTCGATCGTATTAAGGACTATCTTGCAACTCCACCTGTTTTGGTTCCCCCTCGCCCGGGCGTTCCGCTTAAGCTCTACATCGCCGCTGCTGACTTGTCCATTGGCGGACTCTTGGCACAAGACGATGAGAACGGGGTGGAACACGCCGTTTACTATCTTAGCAGGGTGTTGACCGATTGCGAGACGCGCTACTCCCCAATAGAAAAGTTGTGTCTCGCCCTTTTCTTTGCAGGTTGCAAGCTCCGCCACTACATGTTGGCCTTTACCACGGTGGTGATCGCTCAGTTCGACCTAGTCAAATATATGTTTTCCCGCCCCATCCTACGCGGACACATAGGTAAATGGATATTGGCCTTGTCTGAATTCTCGTGCAATACGTTCCCCAAAAGCCAGTTAAAGGACAGGCAATAGCGGACTTCCTCGCGCATCACCCGCCCACTGAGCTGACAGCATTCCGCGAGTTGGAAGTCGTTGCAGTCTCCCCTTCTCCATGGACTCTCTACTTCGATGGCTCGCGCACTGAACTCGCTGCCGGTGCTGGAATCGCCATCGAGAACCCTGCAGGAGACCGTTTTTCTTACTCTTTCCAGCTGGACTTTAAATGTACCAATAATCAGGCGGAATACGAGGCGCTCATTATCGGACTGGAAATCTTGTTGGACTTAGGAGTCCGCGAGGTTCAAGTCTTTGGCGACTCCTTACTGGTCGTTAACCAACTTGTGGCGAAGTTCAAGTGCTTAAGCTCGTCCATTGAACCTTACTTGCGAAAAGCTTTTGATGTCTTGGACCGCTTCGACGATGTTCACATCGAACACATCCCGCATGAATTCAACTTCGCGGCGAACGAGCTCGCGCAGATCGCATCCGGTCTTAGCCTGCGCGATGGAGTGCGCGAACGACTCCTCAAAGTCGAGCGACGTACACTTCCTTCTTTTCTTGCTAGGGGGCAATATGACACAGAACCTCTCCACATCGCCGCCTTAGATCCTATTGATGAGGATTGGCGGTTACCGTTTATTGCCTACCTTGAACACCCTCATGACGCCACCCATTCTAGGCAAATACGGTTTCTCGCCCTCAACTTTGTGCTTCGCAATGGTGAGCTTCGCCGGCGCGGCGAGGACGGTAACGACTTCCGCTGCGTGTATGGCACTGAGGCTAAGCGGCTTATGCGTGAGGTGCATTCCGGTGTTTGTCGTTCGCATCAGGCTGGACCCAAGATGCGTTGGTTAATCCGCCGCCACGGTTACTACTGGCCTACTATTCTCAAAGATTGTATTACTTTTGCCAAAGGATGCCAGGATTGCCAGGCTCATGGACCGGTGCAACACATTCCAAACATTCCGTTACAGCCGATCATCAAACCCTGGCCATGTCGAGGTTGGGCGATAGACTTCATCGGTCTCATTCACCCCCATTCCTCCGAGCAGCACAAGTTCCTTATCGTGGCCACCGATTTCTTTACCAAGTGGGTTTAGGCTGAGCGACTCAAGGTTGCTTCCGCGACTTCGGTCCGTAACTTTATTTTCAGCAACATTATCTCCCGCTTTGGTATTCCAGAATGCATCGTGACGGACCGGGGGGCATCTTTCATGGCGGATTCTGTAGTCACTTTCCTCACCGGTTATGGCGTCAAACTCCTGCATTCCACCCCTTATTATGCCCAGTCCAATGGTCAGGCGGAGGCGAGCAACAAAGTTATCCTCGGCATCCTGCGCAAGATGCTAGAGTTGAACCCCCGCGTTTGGCATCTCGAACTTCACCATACTCTGTGGGCCTACCGTACCTCCAAGCGCGGTCTGACCGATACCACCCCTTATGCTCTCATGTTTGGCCATGATGCCGTCCTTCCCCTGGAGGTCCACGTCGCCTCGCTTCGTGTCCAGGAACAGCACCAGTTGCTCGGTGACGATTACGTCCAGGCAATGTGGCAGGAGCTGGAAGACCTTGACGAACATCGCATCACTGCTTTCAACAATCTCATCCTCGAGAAGCAGCGTGTTGCGCGGTCTTATGATAAAATTACTCAAGGTCGGAGCTATGCCGAAGGCCAGACGGTTTGGCGTGCTGTGCTCCCACTTGGGGAGAAAACCGAAGGCCGCGGGAAATGGTCCGCGCGGTGGGAGGGACCCTTTATTATTCATCGCATTTTACCTAAGGGGGCATACCATTTGCGTGACCTCGACGGTTCGCTCCATCCTAACCCTATTAATGGTCGTTTCTTAAAACGCCACATCGCTAGTGTTTGGGAGCGCGCAGACCCTCCTCCCCCCTCTGATCCCGCGACCACTGTCATTAGTGTAACGCGTCGTCGCGCTTACGCTCCATCACCTCACACTAGGGGGCAACACCAGGAAGAAGCATGCAATTAGTTTTTCAAACGTGCGTGGTCTAACTAACAGACCAGTACAAGATTGGAGCCTATTCCAGAGGCCCTAAATATATTTAGAAAAATTTTAAATTCAAATGTTTCTCAGTTATCAGTTTCTCCCTTTGTAAACGTGCGTGGTCTAACTAACAGACCAGTACAAGATTGGGGCTTATTCCAGAGGCCCTAAATAAAAACAACTTCATTCAAGTTTTCTCAGTTCGCCGACTTTGTTTGGTTGTCTCTCATTGGTTTACACTGGGGGGGCAGCGAGGTACTTGGCCATTGTCATTCCTTGTTTATCACCAAGTTGATTCGCCATTGCTAAGATTTCGCGAAGAGCCTTTTTTGGAATCTACTCAAGTTACATGCGTTCGCTCAAGATACATCCATGCGAGCTACATTCGCTCGCGGTATGTGCCATGTACTATGTCTTCTGAGTTGAGCAGGCGAATGCGGGCTAGAAGCACGCGAATGCGAGCTAAGGCAGGCGAATGCATTTGAAGTTCAAGTCCAAGGTGCCTAGGCGAGCCGTGCAGCAGTTCACTACGATGCCTTACTGGGTGCTTGAGTTTCAAGGCCTATTCACAGGCTTGTTTCTTCACACTCCTTTTATGTATGACCCGAGCTAATACTATTGGCTTTGGAGCAACATGAACATAAACCTCTTCAGTCATTCTCAACATTTCATAACTTTGAGGCTAGGGGGCAATGTTTACGCCTAGATTAATATTTTACTGGACAGTAAATGTCTATGTAGATATTAATTATTTCTTGGACCATGTCATACCGGCGAGATGAAGTTTCTCTAAGTTTACAAGTGATAGCCCGCCAGTGAGACCACGCGAGTCAAGTTAGACTTCGCGCGGAACGAACTGCATGCGAATTGAAACACTTAGCCTTCGCGCGGAATGGACATAGGCGGACTACGCAGTTCGCGTGGAACACTTAGTTTGCGCGCGGAATGCCTTCGCGTGGAATTACTGTTCAACACTTCGCGAGGCGAGGCGAGATTGACTTTCCGCGTAGGCGGGGCGAGGTGATCTGGCGAACTGGCTTGCGCAGAAGACTTCGCGAGGAAGTGACATGCGGAGTCCGCGCGCACCACGACAAACGTTGAAGACTTTGACAAGTCTTTGACATGCTTCGGGCCAACCACTGTGGCCCATTAAATATAAAAAGCCCTTTTAAGGCTCGCGAGCTGCAATAGCCCGCGAAATGGAAATGAGCTACAGAAGCACGCGAGATAGCACCCTGTAGCAGCCCGCGAGATGAGGATGCTCCTAATTCCAATTCGCATAGGAGTCTACAGTTGGCAGCGCAGAATGAAGCATGCGAACTGGACAGATGTCACCAATCGGTTGGTCTGCATGGAGTAAACCTTGTCCTTGTCAATTAGGGTTTCAGAGCCCTACTTGGATTCGAAGTTAGCTCCATTCCGCTGGGGAGCGAACCACTATATATACCCTCTTAAACAACAATGAAAAGACACAACTTCAACAACAACAACTCAGAGACAACTCTCAAATCAATACAACTGAAACCCAGTTACCCTTCGAGCCTTCCTCGAAACCCTAACCCTATGCGCCGCCGCCTAGGTCTTTCTCCAGAGCTCTCCGGACTCTGCATCCCCGCTTCTCTCTAAACTCCCTGTGATTGCTCTGCTCGCGCTGCCGTGAGTATCGATTCGCTTGTGCTCGTAAATCCTCCTCTGAGGTGGCACCTGTGACCCCTTTCTGCCTGATCAAGAAGTCAAGCGCACCCCCCATCAACCTTTTCCTCGTCTGCGAGGTGGCACGCCCGCAACACTCCCCTCTCTTTGTCTGCTAGAAACCTCTGCTCCGTGCGCTGAGGATCGTGGCCAAAACAAAGGGTATTTTAATTCTTGTTGAGATTTTACTAAGGTATTGTTGGTGTAATTCTAGGTGATTTGTGATATTGTTGAGTCGGCTATCGTTGTGTTTGTGAAGACGCAGCGGGAGTATTTAGGTGAGTAAATCTCACTAAGGTTCATTTTTGAACCAAGTTTTAAATTTTGGTCATTTGATGAGGATAATGATTATGATGTGATTTTAATATTTTGCTATTATTGGTTTTAAAATTATATGAGCTTGATCGCCAACGGCTCATAGGTAAGATAAAACAAGTTTTCCTTATGTGTTTTCTTTGAAGTTCACATGATCATAATCTTATTGATTTTTGTTATAGTATTCTTGTGAATCTAGTGTTGTTGATAATTATGTTGTGTATGATGATTGATTTTGTTGATGAGGATAATGATTATGATGATTGATTTTGTTGATGAGGATGATGATGAGGATAATGATTATGATGATGATAATTATTATGATGATTGATTTTTGATAATGGCTTTGTTGATGATTATAATTTAAAAATCATATTTTTGTTGTTTTAAAATATATGAGCTTGATCGCCAACGGCTCATAGGTAAGTTAAAACAAGATTTCCTATTTTATGATTATTTTTAAAGTTCATGTGATCATAATGTCTTTGGTTATTGAATAGATTATTCTTGTGGAATATCTATAATTGTTCATGTAAATATATCTATGTGGAAGGATATAATTTATGTTGTGATATTGTGATTGTTGGATAAATAGCCAAACCGGGTTCCAAGCCTTAATCGGGTGATTGGTTGTGGTTATGATGTTATTTATCATTTTTGTGTTTTGATATTAAATAGTCAAACCGGGTTTCAAGCCCTTAATCGGGTGATTGGTTGCAGTTATGATGCTATTTATCATTTTTGTGATTTGTTATTGAACAGTCAAACCGGGTTCCAAGCCTTTGGCCGGGTGATTGGTTGCGGTTAGGAATAGAGCTCTAGTCCGTCTGTCGGTGTACGTCATGGGGGATACCTTATCGTATCGTATCTGGGTCTCATGGGTACACACTTTGTTGTAGGTCATGAGGGGTATTTCATCAATACCTGACTAATGGGTACATGTTATTTTAAAAGAGTGTTGGAATTGTGGATATAATCTTTGACATGTTTGCTTTTGGGAAATCCTAGATGTGAGAAATGTTGTGCTTTTTGAATTTACTCATACAAGCTTTTTAGCTTACCGGGTTTGTTAATTTACAATCCCGGTGCACCAATTCTTGGTGTAGGGGATTAGACCTGCAGGTGAGGATCAGCAGGGTTGAGGCGGAGGTGAAGTGACAGGGTTCTCCCTATTTTTGTCAGACTCTGTATAGTTTTAGTTTTGAGTAGACAATATTAAAATCATGAGATTGTTCTCATGTTCTTGTTTTGCATGTTATGTAAACAAGGAAGTGTAATCTTAATTCAGTCATAGATTTTGTGGAAATTTCTATTCTGTAATTGAGTTTATGTTGTTATTGTTGTCGTGAGAACAGGTTGGGATGTTATTATTTTAAGTTACATCATGCCAAAAATTTTGAAAATTCCATTCGAAAATTGGGGTGTGACACGCTTTCCTACTTAAGATGAGTGTTTTAGATGGATTGTAAGTATAATGGGCTTTGAAATTGTAATAGTAAAAGGGATGTGAGATGATTGTGGTCGCTTTGATTTTTACGGCAATAAATGAAGAATTTAAGTCACAATGTCATTGGGTATTTGTTTCTGCAAGAACCCGTAGGTTATGTAGAAGCACGGTTGAACATAAACAATTATGAATAGGAGACAACATGAGTAAGAGACAAGGACATATAGTGGTTCACCATGCCTCGGAGGACATGGCTACGTCCACTTAAGATTCCACTATCATGGCCAATAGGCCTTTGGTGTTACAAGGGTTCTCCGGGATGGAGTGGTTACCATTCCCCAGGAGAGAGAGATGGGGAAGTCAGAGATCGATTCTACATAGGGGGAGCCTTCCTTTTATAGATAAGGAAGGTTCCCTCTTATTACACATTACCGATGTGGGACTAACTACACATATATACTCTCCTGGTGTCTTCTTGTGGAGTTTGGAGATGCATCTTCCCGTTGCTGCATTGATGATCCTTCACCACGGCGAGGTAGCCCACATGTCGGTCTACAAGTTTCATGACTGGTCTATGGGCGGAGAAGGTAGTTTCATGACTACCGACAACAGTATTTTAATTGTATCTGAGACTGTTGCGTGGAGATGTTGAATATATTTTGTTTTAAGCAATATGTTTGTGGTCAGATGACTGAACTTGAGGAATGAAGTGGAAAAAAGGAAAGTGCGGTTTTTGTGTGTGGGTGTCAGTTTTGTTAATAGGTAAAAAGAGTTATAGATCAATTCAGAATATGGAGACTGAAGTTGTAGAGATTGATCGGAGAAGCGTAGATGGGTGTCTGTATTAATTTTAAGCGACTTTGTTTTGGGTTAATTGGTACAAGTTAGTCTTGGACAAAATAGTGTTTGGAAGCGACTCGTTCTAGATTTTAAGTTTTTTAGCTATGGCAGGAGATTACTAACGAACCCCTATTGTATAAAGGTAAACTCAATCTTCGATATCTTTAGTCATTGATGTAAGAAAGGTTGAAGTTGTAAATTCGATGTGGTGGTTGGTTAGAAAATTGTGATTTCAGATCGAGTGATTGTTAGGAGAGAAGAGTGTCGGGATGAATTTAAATTGGTAATGTGTATGACGATACACAATGGTAGTTAAATGAGTGTAATTGGAGTTGTTGATCTCAAAAATAATTGTTCTTTGCTTTAATTGTTGTTGTTAGCTGATGAGGATAATTCCTAGGAGGATGAGTGAGTTGTAGATCTTAAGGTAGTTTATCCCATGAGTTTAGCTTCTGTTTGGAGTATTGTAGTGGTGAAATTGGCTAGTGGGATTGGAAGTTATTGTCGAAGCTCTTTCAGATTCGAGCAATCTCGTTGCTTCCACTTAAGCATTATGCAAGTGATGATGTGGTTGACGTTTAGTCTTGAGATGGAGCAGACAATTGTCAATTGCGCGTTGCTCGAGGGTTAGCGCATGAATCGAGGAGATTCAGGGTGTCTCACTTATGTGTAGAGTGTGTGATTTGTTTCTAGAGCGCGTTTTTAGACCCCTAAATTCTTTGAGGTAACTACTGGAGCAGCGTGGCAATCGATGAGTATCGTCGATGTCCTGGGGTGTTCTAAGACCGACTTGTTCTTGTTATAATTAAATTTTCGTCATGAGTTGTAGAGTCGGGCCTTGCAGGGTGCGGATCAACACAGGATTGTTGATC
Source organism: Fragaria iinumae (assembly GCA_009720345.1). NCBI lineage: Eukaryota > Viridiplantae > Streptophyta > Magnoliopsida > Rosales > Rosaceae > Fragaria > Fragaria iinumae. Next base: position 1,718,413 of record CM019123.1, read on the forward strand.
AGTCTTATCTTATCGAGAAAGGCGTTCTAGATTTTTGTATGTATTCGTTCAATTCGGCATTTTGTTCGAGGAGTATTTATCTTCGGCCTCTAGCAGTTTTGGCGACTTGAGCGTTGGACTCCGGTATTGTGCTCTCATTTTCCTTGGACATTATGGGTATGCGTGATCAAGCTAATCTGTTCTAGCAAGCAAATGGAAGAAAGGAAATCACTTTGCATCAGATGGAGGCAGCAAGAGAGGACTATGTAGTGTTGAATGACAGACCGCCAACATCAGCTGTGTTGACACTCAATTCGGTCAACTCAGACTATGCATTTTAGTTGTAGTACGGTTATTCGATTGGTAACATAGATGGTACGACTTTAGAGTTGATGCAGGAATTTCCAATGGTGATCCTCGGGTTTTGTTGACTCGCGTGAGACTCACTTTTTCGATTCTCCTCTGTTCAACCAGCGGGTATTATTGAGGTGAAGGTGATAATTGCAAACGCGTGTTACAGTAAAAGCAACTTGAATTGTTGTAGTACATAGTGAACAACTCATATCTTCTTATTCGTGGAATAGGTACTATAACCTATGAACTTGGTTTGCACGAGGAGGTACTCGTAAATTCTAAGGTATCGTCATACGTCAAGTTATCCTATTTTTTTCTCATTTTTGGAGGTGCCAGTTTTGGATATGTTGATCGATTTTGAGAGTGATATTTTTCTTGTGCTTGTAAGTCGTCGTTGGTGGCGACTGTTGAATTTATTATTGAGGAATGAGATTCTGATGGTTATTCTTGGTTAGTAATGATTAATTCGCGGGGCGAATTGTTAGAAATAATAATATGATTAGTTGGTAGTATAGCTTTAAAGGAAAAAGATTTTTGATGACTCGGGAAATATTCTGAGTCAAGGCTTGTTAGTCCGTTGGCATATATAAATGGAAAATAGTGGCAGGTCATGTTAAACGTTTTTTTTATTGTGATGCGTATTCATACATGATCGTATTGTGGTGGGACCACTTTTGATTCCTATAAGACCTGGGAGGTCATTCTTGTATGGATACGATTTGAGATACAAGAGGTATTTAGAATAAGGGTTTGGTATTATAGATCGCATTAGCGTAATCTGGCGACAAGGGAGATATTCGCCAATCATTGAAACAATTGAGGCCAACCACATAGGTGGTGATGGTCCAAATTCGATGCGAGCGATCGAGTTTTATTTTGATTAATTGGTGACGAAAGTAAGGTGGTGTTGTGAATTACGAAGTTTATTGACCATGTTGACTTGACGAAGGTCAAAGTCATCCATGTGTATTGAGGTTATGTATCATAAGTAATTAAAAATCAGACAGGCTATTAAATTAGTGGAAGATAAGTCAAGGACAAAATGTAGTGTGTAAGTGGGGCCATGTGGACCGTTGACGGAGTAATTCAGTTGACCTAGAGTTTGAAATTTATTAAAGCATATGCACTCGCCTCGGGTTTGGTAGATAAGTTATGATGTGCCAAAGTAAGTGAAAATGAATTCAATTAATTGTTTCTACAAGTGAAAATGGTGTAATTTTGGGATAGAAGAAAATTTTGAAGAGCATTGATGATGGGATGATTTAGCTTGGCCTTTATTGGAGTTTGAGGTGAAAGGCAGTAACATTCACCGCCTTTTATGATTTGAAATTTCGATGACGAAATTTTTATAAGGAGGAGAGAATTGTCACACCCTGGTTCTTAAGTTATTTTACGGTTATTTACCTTTAGTATTATTTTGGTCTTTTACCGTATTAAGTAACCGTTTACTGTTAAGGACCTTAAAGTTGACTTTTTCTTCCGTTTGGAATTTGGGAAAACTTTCTTCATGAAAGTTGTAGAGGACATTAAACAGAGTTCGTAGACATGCGGCATGCTTAAAACGGAGTTCGTATGAAGAAGTTATGGTCTAAAAACGAAAGTTACGGAGTATGTAAAAAAGGGGTAAAAATTTAATGAGGTTTTATTGTTGGGTTTTAAGGTTGGACCGGGTGGGAGAAAGCCCAACCCATTTTTCTTTTCTTTCTCTCTTCTTTCCCGAGTTTCTTTTCTTCTCCCCCGAGCTCTCCTCTTGCCGGCCACCCTCTGCCGTCATCCGCCGCCGTTCGGCCAGCTCAGACCGCCGGCCCGGTCCAGTTCGGACCCCCGCCGCTCCCTCTCTCTTCCTAGGCCGGTGACCACGTGCGGGAGGCCGCCGAGCGGGAGGAAACCGCTCCTAGCAGTCCAACTGTCATCTCGTCGGAGCTCCCTCCTCCGGCCACCATAGCTCGTGATTTTTGGCTCATCTTGTAGCCCTCATCAAGGTGAGTAATCCCTCAAAAGGAATTGGCTAAATTCGATCTCGTTAGGGTGAATTGTATAATTGAAGTTCTAGGGATTTATAGATGTTTTGGTTCGATTACCCTAGTTAGCCTTAGAATTGGACTAAGTGCTAGTTATGGAAGTTGTTGGGTATGATGAGAAGATTATTCTGTTAAAATTTGAGAAGCATTAGAGGTAACCGGAGAACGGCTGCCGACGGCGCCGCCCCTTAGGGGCTGATTTTTCATGTTTTTAAGATGGTATTAAGGAGAGGAGTTTAATGAAGTATAGTTTGGAATTTTTGGAGGAGTTTTGTTAATGTTGGGGATTTTTCAATGGTTAAGGATTTTTGTGGTGATTAGAATGGAATATCGGTAGTTGGGTTAACCGGTTTTTAAATGCGTATAAGGTTAATTTTTAGTTATCGATGATGGTGGTGAATCTTAAGTTATAATGGATTAAGGATGGAGAAAATGGGCAAGGAAGAAGATTGATTTTAGACCCTTAATTTTATGGAATTATTTATTGAAGTTTTAGTGTTGAATGGGAATTAATATTAATTATTATTCAGGACGTGAGGAGGATCATTTGAAGGAAGCCTCGGGTCGTCAGCAGACATAGCCGAGCACTGTGAGTGGACCTTTGATTTGAATGTCATGCATGCACTTGAGTTTATTTAGTTTTTAAAGGCATATTGGAAATTTAATATGTTCTTAGAGTAATGAGTTCCATTCATTTTTCAAGAACTCTCATGAGCATTTTATTTGACATGTGGGACATGTCAAATGATTTATTTTATTACGCAATATTTCTAGGTACAGTTGGGAACTGTACTGAGTTTAATGGATTTAATTACTATCGGTTTTATTTTTTGGATGATTTTTGGGATTTATAAATGATTACCGAAAATGGGATTTTCGGTAGTTCTCCATCATAATTTAATGATTTTGACTTGGAGTTATTATTATTTATGATTTATAAATTGAGAATATTTTGACGTGTGAGACACGTCATTTAGTTTTAATATAATTGCTTACGATGATTTTCAAGTACGGTTGGGAACCGTACCATTCGTATGATCTTGGGGAAGATCAGTGGATTTAAGTGTTTTCGTATGTTTTTAGTCACCATAATATAGGGTCGATTATATTGATTATTGCTAGCTAGCTATTATTTAGTGGTCCTCGTCATATGTGAGTAGAGCGCTTAGCGTGGGACGCTATTATAGTCTTACCAGCGGTTCTCATCATATGAGAGTTGAGCGCTTAGCGTGGGACGCTATTATCGCCTGGGAGGCAACCGATCAGTATATATATATTTATTGTTAGCTAGCCATTATATAGCGGTCCTCATCATATGTGAGTAGAGCGCTTAGCGTGAGACGCTATTATAGTCTTACCAGCGGTCCTCATCATATGAGAATTGAGCGCTTAGCGTGGGACGTTATTATAGCCTGGGAGGCACCGACCCGAGCCTGGGAGGCTCCTTTTTCATGGTGATAACTTTTCCCCTTATTTTAATCTTCTCAGTTTAGTATTTGATTAACCAACAGGGCTGGTTTATCTCTTCTGTCGAGATTTCCGTATTTGATTAACCAGCGGGGCTGGTTTGTTCATTTTTAAGAGATTCTGGATTTAAAGTTAAGTGTTTATCAAGTTACGTGCATCAGGGTTTTAAAGTTTAAATGTGGGAAAATATTGAAAATTACGTTTTGTTAAATTAATTAATTTATTTTTGTCTACTCACTCTAACGTTTTTAAATTACTTTCCTCTGGGCCATTTGGTTTTAAATGCCCAGTGTGCAGGCTAAGTATAGATGAGGTCGAGCGTACATGGAGTCGAGGCTTAGTCCAGTAGTCAAAGGCTGCTTCCGTTTCATCTTTATTCATGGTTATTCTTTCCTTATTAGATATGCTCTGATAACCAGCTAATGATTTAAGGTTGTCTTTGTGGGTTGGTTCAGAACTGTCAAGTTGAATTTTCAGGTAAGGGTTGTCCATTTTCAAGGAAGGTTTAACCGAATTTTCGGTAAATTTTCCTTGTAAGTAGACCCCGCAGGATTTACCACTGATTTCAGGACGAAATCCGGAGTGGGTCCTGACAATTTTAGTCATGTCATTCAATGATTCTTCATTATATAATGCATCTTTTCTGAGGGGGGGGGGAACAATACCATGTATCAAACTATTATACAAGTGCTTGTTTTAGATAAGAAATTAATTTATTAAAACAACCAGTGATTTAGTATAATACTAATGTCTCTTACATTATATACATAAATATAGCGCTGATCTAGTGTTTGGGTTGCACATCACTCATGAATGAGTTTTAGTGCACAGGTTCGATCCCTCCCGCTGTGATGCGGGGTAGGTATTTTTGTTTAATTAGGTTTAAACATCTTGAAATGATGAGATTGCCCTTAGTCAATTCCAACTTAACTGTCACGTCGGCAGTTAACGCCTGGGGTATGAAGTTGTTAATGGCATGAAAGTTGAGGTAGTAGAACGACAGAATCTGAATTGGGTATGAAATTGAAGAGAGGCTATAGTTCGGGGTCTTATGTAATTAATCTTAATCTCAAATAATGATGTGAAAGCAGTCCACAACCAATATATTCAGAACTTTGAAATAACTTTATTCCATCTGAATCCAAAATAAGTCTTATACCAGAACTGATTAAAAGGCCAACTGAATTCAAATTCCTTTTTAAAGAAGGAATGCAAAAAACATTGTCTAAAGAAACAGACTTGCCTAATCCTAAATCGAGCTTCAAGGTTCCTATGGCCTTCACAGTCACTCTTTGGCCATTCCCCACGCACACTTTCTGCTCACTTTGCCTTGGTGTCCTTCTGCTTGTTAAACCCTGTATGGAAGTAACAATATGCAAGGGTGAGCCAGAGTCTAACCAAAAGGAACTAGAAGCTACATCAACAAGACGAATTTCTAAAGAAAATACTGAAGTTAATTGAATCATACCCTTCTTGGTCATCTAGGCTTTGAAGCCTAGACAATCCTTCTTAACATGCCCTGGCTTTTTACAGAAGTAACATTTGTCCTTAAACTCCTTTTCAGCCTTGGTTTCTGGAGGTTTACCAGACACTTTAGTATTGTTAATTTTCTGAGCCTTCAGCTTATTGTACTTCTTCCCTTTTGCCTTTTCTTTCTCAACTAGGTTCACTGCAGTAGTTGGTGCAGACTCATTCTTAATAAGAGATCTAGCAAGGAGTTGGGGATTAGCATAGGGATTTCAATAAGTACTTGTAATCAAGTTGTTATTCTCCATAGTGCTAGTGATTCTCTCAAGAGAGATCACAAAGTGGATGTAGGCTAATTATAGCTGAACCACTATAATTCCGCTGTGTTTTGTTTATGTGCTCATTTGTTTTATCTTTGCTTATATCATAAAGTCTGAGTAAAGATCCTAGGGCGTTAACCACAATAAATACAATATAGCAGAAGCAAAACAAGAACGAAAGTTTCACCAAAATATCCATTTTAAAATTTAGAGCACTAGGGGGTCTTCAATCCCTTATGGCGTTTTGATTGCAGATGTGCACTTTTCCAAACTGATACAAAAACTAGCCGTTATAAAACCAACAGTTATATTCTGAAAAGCCAAAAGTTGCATCAGTTGCGCCTAAAACTCAAATAAAATGGATCAGACATGAAAACAGACAGGCCTTCTGAAATATGTTTTGGTTTTCTTAAGCCTAGTTTGATCACTTAACGAGTTTTTCATTTGTTTTCTTTAGTTTCTGAATCAAAACAAACAATGATTTGTGATCTGTGATTATTCCTAAGCTCTGATACCATACTATAGGATAACAAACTGAATTCAGGATCTTTATATCACAAAACACAAACACATATATCAATACAACTCAGATCAACCAGAACAAACATAAACACATATTCAATTACAGTAGGATAAGTACCTCCACCAAGTGCAGGTGCTCCATGGCCACAACCTCCATATCTAGAACCACCACCAGTCCAATAACAGCCATTGAGTTGAGTCGAGAAGGTCTCTTAAGTATCAACCACAATATGCTTCAGAATGGGACTGATATGAACGCAAAGAACTGTGTTGAACTTAGGGACTTTCATCTGTTTATATATTGGCCACAAATCACAATTCGTACTAATCCCATAAAGAGTCTTCATTGTGATTTCATCCTTATCAGAATAACGTCTAAACATATCACAATACCTTGATGTTGATCAGGTTATCAACACACAAGTCTCCTACTTCTCCTGGAGATATACAACTAAGAGAATAACTAGGATTAGGAGTTTTACTCATATAATTTTGGTATTTACTTAATAAGTTAATATTAATCCATCTAATATTTACTGAAGTGTTTTAGATAATGTTAAGTCCATATTTTTCTCATACCCCTTCCCGCTTCGTGCGGCGTCCCTTCAATTATTACCCCTTACCGCTTCGTGCGGCATCCCGTCGGTTATTCCCCCTTTCTGCTTCGTGCGGTGTCCCGTCAGTTATTACCCCTACCGCTTCGTGCGGCGTCCCTTCGGTTATTACTCCTACCGCTTCGTGCGGTGTCCCTTCGGTTATTACTCATTGCCGCTTCGTGCGCCGTCCTTTCGGTTATTACCCATTCCCGCTTCGTGTGAAAATCACGAGTGAAAAAGAAAAAACAAACAAAACAAAACAGGCTGCTACTATGAAGTTCCCATGAATTTACAATAAAATCAAAGTATATACATATGCTGATACTACCTAGACAAAAAAAAAAGATCGAAATAACAAAAGTAAACTTCAGAAAAAAGTATGCATACCGTTGTTCCTTGTTTTAGCACAAGCACTTAACAGGACACCCTTGTATTTGTTCTTAGTAATGTCCCGTCCAGAAACAACATTGGTTGACAATATTGGAAACCCTTTAAGCAAGCGCCCTAACTTATGAACAATCATTGAAAACGACCTTCAATAGGGTTGAGAATGCAGTATGAATCGGGGTTACTTCTCTTCAATGCATCAACATACCAAGGCTATAGAGCATACCCAAGAGCTTCACTACCATTCAAAAGATGATTCGCAGAATCCTTCTGACGGAATTATTATTAACCAAGTTATTGTACCTGCAATAAAACTCCAATCACATTAAAACCCTTTTGTATCGCATGTAGTATTAGACAAATAGGGATCGTTCTATCCGGGGAATCCTAGGGTATTCAATTACACAAAGTGTCACATAACAAATTGGGGGTTGAAAAATATATTAAATCCTACTGAAAATTTCTAAAATAAAATAAAATAAAACCTAATTTTATTATTTACATGATCTTCATCTTTCACACAACACGTCACCAAAAACTCATTTAACAAAACCAACAAAGAAACAAGGCAGCAATTTTCGACAATTATTCTAATTTCATCCTAATTCCAATTTAATTAGAGCCTTCGTGGTTATTCTAATCATGTAAAACTCCTTAATTATCTAGAACTAGCTTTGTGCGTAATCCTAGACATAGTGCTAAAAAAAATTTCAGAAACACTTCGTGTAGAATCTGAAACAAGAAACACATACGCACAATGAGTTAAATTGGAAACATATTAGGGAGTATGGCGTCACCTCATCTCCTTTCTCTATGTAAATTTTCTGTATTACTCTAGCCCTTTGAATAAACATAAGGAGAAACAACTTCGTGTATGTTTCCCCTTATATTAAATTCGGCAATTGAAACCAATACACAAGGGACATCCATGATCAAGGCTGCCCTCATGCATCGATTTTTATGCATATGAATGCAGAAAATTAATCAAGATAAAACAAGAACTCATGTATTTTTACTGCCCTATTCCTTCACCAATTTCGTTTCATGCTATGAAGAAATAAGATATCAAATAACCAATTAGCAAATTCGGAAATCCAATATCAAATTATTACACAAAATTCCAACAACAAAAATCTGTTTACACTCCATAGACAAAGTAAAACAAATCAATAAATACATAGCCATGAGAAAGGATGAATCACACTTTGTTGAACCTTGAAGAGGCTTGACAAAGTGACGTCTTGATGGTGATGGAGGATGGTTGTGGCTTGTGAATTTACTGAATATTTTTGGTAGGGATTTTGACAGAGTTTTGGCTAGAGAAATATGAGAGACCAAAGATGCCTCTTTTACAAAGATGCCGAGCTATATATAGGGAGCAAGGGAGAGGGAGGTCGGCAGCCCTAGCTTCTCCTTGAAATCCTCTTAAATTTGTTGCTGAATTATCTTGGAATAATCTTGCATTTATCTCCTCCTTTCTTCCTTAAATAATTTCGGCAATATTGGTCCTTGATTCCGTGCAAATCTCCCATGAATTTCTCTAATTAATTCGGCTGAATTATCACTTCAACATCCCTTAAATAGATTGGCATGCACCTGCCCTTGATTCCGTCCTTCTTTGCCGAATTCCACATTATTTCTCCCTTAATTTTGGCTGATCTCCTTCCTCCATAATTCTCTCCTTATCTTCAACCGAAATCTTCTTCTCTCCAAGGTAATTCGGCAATTACTCCCCATGGTAATTCCTTTGATTTATCTCAACCTAAAATCAAAAAGAAATAATTAGGATAATGGAGAAATAAATCATTTAATAAACTTGTCCTAATCTAGACGAAAGTTGTCATAAAAAGACATAGATATAATAGATAAGATCACTAGATTAGGAAAGTTTCCAATTCAAAACAGGGAAGTTACCATAACAAGAAAGTTAATAGAATAGGAAACTTTGAAATAGGAAAGTCATGGAATAAGAGTTATAGTTCGAGTAGGACTTTCCTAAACAAAACATTTCCTAGTCCAACCAGGACTCTTAACACAACAGGATTCTAAACTTTCCTCAAATGTTACAGAAACGACAAACAATAAAGATTCCTAATCCAAACAGGTTTCCTAGTCAAACTAGGACTCTTCACATTTTCAGACAATTTCTGCGTTTTATGCTCATTTCACAACCAACTCTGCCAAAGACTCCTAACATGACTCAATGACTCTATATTACAATACTAAGGGCTAAACATTGCACAAATGGGGGTAAAAACATATTAAGAACGTCGCACAATGTGCTCCTATCACCTTCCCCCTATAAGCCATGTGATATGGGATGAGCAACTCATAGTCTTCCTTAAAATGCTTAACAATATCTCTGGGCTTGATCAAATGATCAGATTTCACTTTATCAACAATGATACTGGAAATCACTTTAGATCCTAGCTTCTTATGCTTTTGATGCCTCACAACACCAAGACAAGAATGAGTATTCACCAACTTCCTAATAATAAAGAAGCCGCTAGCCTTATCTAAGGAAGCATAAACGTACCATTCACACCCATAAGATTCCTTCTTCGAACAATTAGCACCAACCTTGAAGTTGTCATTTTTCGCATAATCAAACAGAAAACCCTTCTCTATTGCGCACTTGCACAACTTTTCCCAAAATCCATGACACCACCAACAAAAACTTGACCAGTTCTACTAATATAGTCGCTCCTTTCACTAGACATACTTTCGCGTGGACCTGTTACTGAAAAAATTTCCATTTATCATGTTATCCTCATCCTCATAGTTTGAATCATCACTGCTAACACAATAGTCAGCAACATGTTGAGGAATATTCTCAGCAACATTAGTCACAGTAGCAGGAGTTTCCTCATCGATACAACTACTAGATCCAACATCCACCACATGTATATCTATGAATGGAGAATTTAGTATAGGAAAGATACCCAACATAACAGAAATGTCATCATCACACTTTAAATGACAATTGGAACAATCCAAGAGCGTATATCTTAGAACAAACCGACCATCATTGAGATACTAAAACCTTGAGGAAATTTTCACAAGCAAGTCTTCATAGGTGGTGCTTGAAGACAACGATAAAAGAACAGTCTATGTGCCATAGGTAAATCTTCCAAATATAGGCTTTGTCTGTCACGTCCCTACTCTTAATTATTTTTACAATTACTTATGTTGATGTTAACATGAGTTTTTACTGCCTTTGTTAACGGTTTCATAGTTCAAAAGACTTTAGAGATGTATTCGTTGGATGATTAATTCGGGAGTTTTCCGTAAGAGAAGTTGTTGAAGACGGTAAATGGTAAAAGTTAGTAAAAAGGTAAAAAAAATTATCTTTGGGTTAAGTATGTAAAGTGAAACTTCCATTTTAGAAGTTTCGGATCGGGAAACTAGAAAAAACAGCCCAAACTCTCTCTTCTCTCTCCTCTCCCCCGAGTTGCACTCTCTCTCCCTGCCCAGAAATCTTCCCCGCCTCCGTCCGCCCGACTAAGACCGCCGCACCGGTCTCTTTCGATTCACCGTCGTCTTCTCCATCTTTCTGGGTCGGTGATCGAGTCTACAACTCAAACAAGTGAGAGAAATCCCCTCCAGAAGCCTGACTGCCCTCTCGCCGGAACTCTCTCCTCCGACCGTCATAGCCAGAGATTTTTGTCTCATCTTGAGGTCTTTCTTGGTATAGCAATACCCTAGAAGGAATCAAACCAATTCGCAATAGGTAAGGAGAATCGATTGTTTTAAATTCTAGGGTTCCTAAATTGGGATTGTTACTGTTTTGATTCGATCAGCATGTTTCTACTCAAAATTGATCTTTATCGTTGTTATGAATGTTGTTGGTCTTGTTGAGAACGAGATTATGTTAAAATTTGGTAGGCATTGGAGGTGGCCGGCCGCCACTGCCGGCGGTGCAGGCGGTGGCGCCACCTCTTTAAGGTCGTTTTTCGTGCTATTTAAGTTGTATTTGGAGGGAGGAATCCAATGATGTTAAGTTTGTGAATTTTGGAGGAGTGGTGGTTAAGTTTTATATTTTTCGAAAATGAAGGAAATTGCCGGTTGTTAGGCGACAATCCGGCCGTTGGATTACTTGGGAAATTAGCTTAAATCTGTTGGAATATTTAGGTTGGAGTTTGTGTAGAAATTCGGTCCAAACTGTTAAGAAATAAAAGAAGTGGGTTAGTGAGTGCATTGTAGGCTTGTGTTATTTCTTATTAATTTTTGGTGTCGGTATTTTGTTAGTAGCAATTAATTTATCTTTTCATCAAGACGAGAGGATACTCGTGTTGAGAAGCATCATGATCGACATCAGAGCTAGTTACATAATGTGAGTGGACTTTTATTTTGAATAAATCGCATGCGATAATTAATTTATAAATATCTGTTCTATAATTATCATTTTTATTTGTCGACTTTGATATTTATAAAAGATTACCGAAAATGAGATTTTCGGTAGTTCTCTATTATAATTTTATCGTTTATTTGTGGGATATCGATCTTGACATTGAGAATATTTTAACGAGTATTTCGGGTTGAGATATTAATTGTGATTTATACTTGATAATTTAATCTCGCTTATAATCATAGATTCGAGTATATTTTGACATGTGAGACACGTCAATGAGTGTTGTTATATTCCTTGGTTGAGTCGGGATACCTTTCTCGTGAGCTCTATCTAGTGGGACAGGATATTTATCTCGTGAGCTCTATGTGATCTTCTTATTTCACCATATAAGAGTTGTTATACATTATTATTTCTAGCTAGCCTTTAGCGTGGGACGCTATTATTTAGAGCTTGGGAGGCTCTAACCCTAGCCTGGGAGGCTTATCTTTATGGTGAAACCCCTTTCTATTTTCTTTGATTTATTCGAACTAGGGGGCTTGGTTCTTCACTTTTACTCTTTTGAAGTATTATTGTTGAGCATCAGGTGTTGCATGCATAATTGTATTTTCGTTGAACAAATGAGAAAACATTTAAATCCTGTTCAAAAATTTTTATTACAAGTTTATTATCGTTATTATTTTTGTCCACTCACACTAACGTTTTCAAATGTTTTCCCCTGGTCTTTTGTTTTTAAATGCCCAGTCTGCAGAGTTTGGTTCGGCACTAGTAGAAGGCGAAGCATAGTTACCACTTTCACCATCAGTTTTCACTAGTAGATTACCTGCTTAACCTACATGTGTATTTTTCTTGTTTCCTCTGGTTTAGTTGCTCTAATTACCTATGGGTGTTGTAGTATAATTCGGTTGTGTGTTAAGGGCTCTTGACCCTACTGTAGAAGTATTTGGATCACTATATTATGTTTTAACTTTGGGATGTTTATCTGATGAACTTGGAGATGTTTTATATGTTGTGGTGATTGAGTTTGAGGGGAGCGGGTGGCTCCAGGAGTTGAGGATGGGATGTTTGTTATAGAAATGTGTTTTTTGGGTTTTCAGGTTAGGGTTGTTTATTTCAAGGGAGGTTATGTCGAATTTTCGGTAAAACTTTGCTTGGGGTGGACCCCGCAGGATTCACTTTGGATTTCAGGGTGAAATTCGAGGTGGGTCTTGACATTGTCATACTACATAACACAATTAGAAAATCAGTTAATAAAGCTATTGTATCTGCTATTGTATTAAATACATAACATAAACGCAAAAAATTCAAAACCTGCTACTACTATGCTACAATTTATTATGAAATCCAACCTAAAAGATATTCACTTGATAAAGCTACTGAAACTTTATGTGCTACTGTGTTTATATATAACATTCTCTAACATAAAAAAGTCAAAAACCTGCTACTGCTCTGATAAACTTTATTATGAAAATTCAAATTAAACTAGTTCTTTTCCGTATCAGAGAACTGTTAATAAAACACGGATACTTTCTCTGCTACTACACTAACTTAAAACTTGCTACTGCTATACTACAACTATTCTACAATTATGAAATTCAACCGAAAAGTAGTTCAAAATTCAAAACGAACCAAAATTAAACAAGAACTAGAGGACTTTCACAAGAAATCAAATGAACTAGGTGATCAAAACCATAAAAAAGCATCAAATTGACATTGAAACATGAAGTTAAAGCATAAAAGAACATGAATAAGCCTGAATCTAACTTACAAATTTGATTATAGTCGGAGATGAATAGGTCGCTGATTCAACGAACCAAAAACTATGAACTGATGGTGAAGAAGAGAGAAGAAAGAAGGCCAGATCGGACTCTTTGTTAGGGATCAGACTCTCTGCTAAGCTCTCTAGTGAGTAAACAACGAAATTTCTCTGGCGAATCTCTCCGGCGACAACGCAATCTCTCTGTAAATTTAACAGAGAAGAGAGAAAACAAGAGAGAAGGTTGATCACGTCAATTTGGGACTGAGAATTTCTGTTTTTTTAGCTCTTATATGGATGGGAAGAAGGGTATAATGGCAGATGTCATGGTTATATTAATTTGTCTTAATTTGTTAATTTTTGTCCTTAAATGTGTAAGATATTGTGTAAGAAAAAATTATTTAATAACACATGACTAAATTTAAAAACAAAAAAACCCACTTTAAATAGTTTTTGGTTCGCTGATTCAACGAACCAAAAACTATGAACTGATGGTGAAGAAGAGAGAATAAAAAAAGCCAGATCGGACTCTCTGTTGGGGATCAGACTCTCTGCTAAGCTCTCTAGTGAGTAAACAACGATATTTCTCTGGCGAATCTCTCCGGCGACAACGCAATCTCTCTGTAAATTTAACAGAGAAGAGAGAAAACAAGAGAGAAGGTTGATCACGTCAATTTGGGACTGAGAATTCCTGTTTTTTTAGCTCTTATATGGATGGGACGAAGGGTATTATGGTAAAATACATAATGGCAGATGTCATGGTTATATTAATTTGTCTTAATTTGTTAATTTTTGTCCTTAAATGTGTAAGATATTGTGTAAGAAAAAATTACTTAATAACACATGACTAAATTTAAAAACAAAAAAACCCACTTTAAATAGTTTTTAAACAAATTAGGACACAAACCTAAGACCCAAAACCAATCATACTTCATACCATCCGATTTTTCTTGTCAAATGACTAAAATAACCCTACTTTACAATAAAATAACAAAATTTGTTACAAAAAATCTGAAACAAATCTACAACTTCATTTGATTCAGCCTCTCTCTCTCTCTCTCTCTCTCTCTCTCTCTCTCTCTCTCTCTCTCTCTCTCTCTCTCTCTCTCTCTCTCTCTCTCTCTCGATCTACACGTAGATTGGATCTTGATTCGAATAGTTGAGGTCGTACAAGTGCGGCAGTCGTGGTTCGTAACTCTGTCATGCTCATCGGCGACGAGGAAGAAGGTCGAGATCACGGGCTTATTAAAAGAGTGGACCGCGATGTTGTAGATCATGGTGCCGGTGTTGGAGTTTGACAACGAAAAATGACGGTAGCTCGACGACGGTGTCGACTTTGTAATTGGTGCACCTCTCTCTCTCTCTCTCTCTCTCTCTCTCTCTCTCTCTCTCTCTCTCTCTCTCTCTCTCTCTCTCTCTCTCTCTCTCTCTCTCTCTCTCTCTCTCTCTCTTTCTCTTTCTCTCTGTCCGTTAATACAAAATTCGGCACCTTTACGTTTGTGTCAAAGGCTTGTTGCTATTGTGTTGGTGAGGACATGTGTAGAAGTGTTTGAGAGGAAAAGGCTTGATGCTACTTGTAATTAGTATTAAAATGGCTTTATTGAATTGGTGTATGAAGGTGGTTTGATGCTACTGTGTCAAAAATCAAAAGGCTTGATGATGCAACTTACACGAACAGTAGCAATAGTATCACTGTTGTAATGATTTTAACAGTAGTAGCATTGCAACAATGATTTAAACAATAACAATAGCATCTAGCTTTGTAGTCGGCAATAACAGCTTCTAAATCAATAATAACAACTTTATTTGGTTTCGGAGAATTGTCAGGAAAAAATTGCAATAGCACTAGCAATAGCACTGGCAGTAGCACTTTTCTCGTCAGTAGCACATTCCTACTCGGCACTAGCACATTTCTTGTCGACAATAGCAGTAGAATATGTGATTAAGAGTATTCTGGTAAAATACATAGTGACATATGGCATGTGTACATCAATTTGTCCTGATTTGTTAAGTTTTGTCCTTAAAAGTGTAAGATAATGTGTAGAGGATGTATTTGTAAACTGAAATTTGGTTAGTAACTAATGTGTAGTTTGCTAATTGTGTAAAAGATATATTTGTAAACTAAAATTTAGTTAGTAACTAATATGCAGTTTGCTATACAAACAAAGATCATTATAATAAACTACAAAATAAAAATAAAATAAAATAAAATAAAATAAAACTAAAACATAAAGATTATTGAGGAAAACTAAACCAAAAGTAACCACTCAAGTTTTTTAGCCTTTCCTTGTAAGTGAGAGGTCGTGAGTTCGACTTACAGTATTATAGCACATTAATTGTGCATTTGATCAAAAAAAAATTCTTTATATGTGGATCGTGATCCTGTGCAGTTGTACGAGTAAAATGCTAGTTTTCTTAATTTCTTCTAGAGTTTGCAGGGCCATCTTTTTTTTTTATAGAGAAGTTAGCGTTGTTTCAATGAGCGCCCGCGCCTAGCCACGTGGTGGTTATTATATGATTTGAACATATTTATTAAGAGTGCTTGTCGAGGATCTTTTTGGTGCCTCAAGTTTACATAATACAGTACAAATGTTCCAGTACACAAATAGTTCAGTACAAAGAGTAGATGGATGTCAACAACAGATGTTTGCAATCACTTAATGATTGGATTGTTTTTACAAAAGATTTTCAAAAAAAAAAAGAAAAAAAAAGTCCCAACTTTGCAGCTACAGTGTCAACTGGAGTCTGATCTGGAGTTTGTTTGAAAGAAGTGTTGTTGTTTTGATAAGACATGTACATATTCTTGACTAATTGTTGTACAGAAATAAAAATAAAAATAAAAAAATAAAGAAAAAGTTCTATCAGCTGCAGCTTTACTAGGGACGTTAGTTTACCAACATTTACAAAAAGCATCATATGATTGAGATAATCGTTCTTTTGCTTCACTTGTTGTTGCTTGGTTAACAATGATGATTTTGTTCCTTCCTTTGTTGCCCTGTTAGTTGAAGATACAAAAGACAAAGTTAGGATTGATTGAAACATGGAAAGCAGCTCATAGAAGCAAATTTGAGTTTACTGCAATTTTATTCAAGTCCGATGGTCAATTTTAAGAGAAATGTGATTATCGAATTGATTATAAGTGATCAATGTGGAGAGCAAGAACATTTAAAGCAACACCAAATAGAAGACACTACAATTTTGCAAAAACAAAATTAAATGTAGAAATGAAAATGGAATGTTGAACAATGCAATAACTTGTACAAACCACTAATGGAAGCCCATATACATGAAGAACCATCTTCCGTCAAGAATTATATGAAACCTGAAAGAAAAAAAAATTACAGGTCAAAAGAGCAAATAGATGAAACCATCCAATTGCCTCGTTATTTATGAGTCAAGGTAAAAGTATGCTGCTGGTCACACTGAAAATGAATGAACACTGATGCTACTGAATTCTTAGTTTCCCTAATTCAGAATATAAAGGTGATCATGAACACAAATAAGCAAGCACAGGAATGTAAAACTATCAAAAAGGGACAATTCTAGGGGATAGTGCGGCTAAATGTATTTTGAAAGCCTCCTTATTTACACAAGCATAAACTTGCATAGATCATAAGCATCAAAATTGTAGATTTAATTTGGATTTGAAATTATCTATTTTATATTATATTAGAAAGACAAATAATTTTTTTTCACTGTAGAAATAAATGTTTATGATCATCATTCATTCCTGAAAACCACAGATAGAGCAAAGAACCCAAAAAAAAACATGCAGTTCACTTATAAAAGATATATTTATATAGTTGAAGTGTGTTTTATGTTTATCTAACTTGAAAAACAGCCCGAAATTCAAGTAACCTTAACCAACCAAGAAAATCACACAATAATGAAAACAAACAACCTGAGGAGAAATTAACTCACAGTCGGCTGCACTTTTTTCACAACAGAGACAGCTAACTGCATACATAGATGATTATATATATTAATAACTCGGATAATTACATATATCAAAAACTGACATTATAAACCAATTCTGAATGACATTATAAGCCAACGAAAGCTAAAGTTTCACTCTCCAATAAAATTAAGATCACTGACCAATTTAAAAAAATTGCATCACCTTAACAACGAAACCTCCGGTAACATGCTGCTTTGCTAAATTTATTGAGGTATCACTAAGCTCAGCACCTGAAATAAAATAACAAATGCTAATTAATACTTGAATCAATAAAATAAAATGTAAGCTTCCCTACAAATTATTTTAGATATATACTTGATTTCTTCATAAATACATTCTATTTCTCCTATTTCGTTGGTTTTATAATCAATTTTCATCTTCTATCAAGCTGAATAAAATAACCAAAAGTCAAAAACAAAAAAGTAGACAACATTGAATCAAAGGCTACTATTCACATACCAATGTTGAATGGATGGATTGCCAATATTCGTCCGCAGCCGACTATGTGGACTTCAGCAAATTTAATCTATGAACTATATGTCGTGAATATCTATGAATCAGCTTTTTCTTCACAACCTGGAATGTATGAATCAACTTTTAATCTAGCCTGACATTTGATTCTCAAATCCTATAAATTCAACTCATAGGTTGTTTAAAAGATGAATCATGAATTTTTATTTTTTATAGAACCGTTGATCCATTTCCTTGAATCATAGCAATTGAAATAGGAGAACTGGCAAGGATTTAGAGTTTTTAACAGCCAAAGAATGCCCTTGTACGTCCCAAACAACTGGAACATGCATTCATCACCGACTTATGCCATCGCCTGTGAGGGAAAAAAGAACAGAAAAACTGAGCCCTACCAGAGTCTTGTAAAGAAGGAACCCAGATAAAGAATCTGCGGAAGGAAGTCAGAAACTTGGCTAGTTTTTCCTTGTAGAATTCTTCTACCAAACTGTCAACATCAGTAAACCACGTCTTTTCGGCTTTTAAGTCACTCTTTGAGTTCATTGTTGGCTTTCTTCTTCTGCCTCAAGCAGAACAACTTTGATTTTGGTAACTAGCTTCTCGAGCTCATTTTTGACACATCAAAGCAATCATATTTCTTTAAATACAAGGAACTGTGTCTTCCAGTGATCCCTTCTGTAATGTTTGAGGATTCTTCCTCAGGCCATTATGTTGATTAGGATATAATAGAAGCGAAATTCCTGTCAATGGAGTAGAGTATTAATTTCAGAGGTTATAGAAGGTTAAAAGATTGAGTTTTAAGCAAAGTATATGAATCCTTACCATATAACAGGAAAGGAAAGCCATTAACCGTAATGCATGATGCTGACAAATCTTATATATACGAAAAAAGAATATCATACATCTTTTGTTTGCTTAATGTGTAGTTTGATACCACTGCATGCTACTCAAAGCTCTCCATCTTTATTTGGCCTTGCGCAAGAACACCTAGTAAACCTAGTCTTGACTCTTCAGAATTCGTCCCTAACAAGCAAAGCAATAGTCTCTCATACTACAGGGATAGATTTATCTTGAGAGGCATTTTCGAAAAGGGCCACCAATCTCTATCCAACTAGAAAAAAGTTTCTTAATTTTTTTCATACTAGCCTTCTATTCGTGCAAATTTACACGTTTTCATCAAGTCACATAAAACTAAGGAATAGTTAATTCTTATCTGTTTTTAGTGTAGTACAGTTGATCCTTGTAATCCCATTTTATAATTTCTATCCACTACCCACGTTTTTCTCTCCCCAATTATCTCTTAATTTTTTATACTATAGTAACTGTTGTTCTTAATAATCTGAAGCAACTTAATAGGGTAATATCGACAAAACACAATTTAGTAATTTAAAGACTGCTCGTTTTATATACAGTAGACAATAGAGATAGATAAACACCCAAGTACAGACTTTATCTTCTAAGTGAAGTAATGAATAGCCCCATTATCAAAGCTAAAAGAGCTCATGCTTTATTGGTGGTTCATTGCACCCTTTTTCGTCACATAACGACTTGCTTTACGTTAGAACACTATATAGTTCCATTAAACATGAAGGTAGGTAATTCCATTCTCCACTACTACTGTTTTGTGGCAAATTAGTATCTGTTCGAAATTTTAACAATGTTGAAAACGCCATTGTAACGTGAAGCTATAGTCTATAGAGCTGCAACTCAAAACAATTTAACTAACGGGCTGTGATGCTATAATTTATAGTAACCTCATCAAAATCATATCACCACTGAAAAAAGAAATAATCGCTTCAGAATTTGGAGTAATTTTGACGCTCCACAGGACAATATGTTTTACCACTTGCATCCTACTTTGAATTATAAATTCGTTTTAGACATTATTTGGTTAAATGGGCATAATATAAACCAAAAACTACAGCATAAAAATCACAAAATGTTAAGTTTACAAAACTAACAGAATGTAAATACAAACTTACCAAAAGGATAGATCATAGAGGAAAGACATGCAGGCTAGTTGAGTATGACTATGAGATTATACGGGTTTGTGCGGCGAAGTGAAAGCAGTAGAGGCCGGCTGTTCAAGATATGCAAAATCTCACCCGCAAAGGGATGGGAGTATTTTAAAATGAGGTCACGTGCTGTGATGGGTGCACGTGCTTATGAACAGACCCTCGAATCCAGCGTCCTACGACCTGTCGTCAGTGAAAAGGACAGACAGGGTGACACTGCTTCTCCACTCCCCCATTTCTTTTTATTTTTTGGTCTGAACCGATTTGGTTTGGTGGGTAATTAAGGACAAGATCTCCTTCGTATATATAATTATGGTAATGCCTCTGTTAATCTATCATTGTCTCCCCCAGATCAACTTGTTTATCGGATCTGCTACCCTTTTTTTTTTTTATCAGTTAAACAACTAGATGTCAACGAGTTTTATGTGAGTCGAACTTATGATTTCTTATTTATAAATAAGAGAATATATTATTAAACAAAATGATATTGGAGATCTACTACATCAGACCTCATTCACACAACCTTATAGAATAATTCAATAACAGTCGAAATCAACGCTTAAGTCATTTCACGTTTAGTTAGGAGAAAGCAAAGCTCAAGATCACATGCAAATTATTAGAGCTTCTTTGTTTATAGGCGTCAGAGGTCGGTGGAGTTGGCGTTAGCTGTCAAACTTTATTCTCTAACTCTGCTCTAGTAGATTGTATCCGCACAAGATCATATTTGTACACGTGTGTCAATGCGCCTTGCCCTTCTACAAGCTTGTGGTTGACGGACATGCAGAGAGAAAGCGTGTGTTGGACTGTCTATTTACACACTCGATATATACATGCTTACACATATAACCTATGAGTCTGGATCTAGAGAGAACCTCCTTAAACTCTTAAAGTGAAGATGTTTTTAGTTCTAGCATGTATTTTGACAATCAAAACCACTCATTCCCTAGTTACTTACCCACATATGAATTCTACAAAAAATTAGCCAAAATGAAAAACGTTTAACTATTTGATTAGCACAATATTCGTTTTAATTTTATCTAACGGCCTACAATTGTTTACGTCAATTTGAATGATCAAATGATTATGAAATTAATTGAAATTTTGTAGACATGTTTATTGCATATGAATCTAAAAGATCAATGGTTGAGATCGTTAAATGAAATCATCTACTAATGTAAAATAATAAAAATCCTCAAATTTTAAAGTAAGGATATACTCTTTAGATCCTCCCTCTATAACCTATATTCAACAAACTTTGAGCAGCTAGTGGGCTAGCTACTTTCCCTGTCTATGAACAATGTGTGCCTTGTTTATACTAATTTTACATATTGGTTAGCGGATATCACCAATGATTACTTCCACTAGTCTTCTTCTTAGAAATACTAGATGTTCACGAACTACAATTGCGTGAGAAGTGTTAGATGTTTATGTACTACAATTGCGTACTTGGCATGAGTTATCCAAAAGAGAAATGCTGGATGTTCACGTACTACAATTACATACTTGGTATGATTTACTAGCAGGAAAGTATTTCTCGTTTTATAGTTAAGACACTTTTGGTTTTGTAACAGCCAACGTAACGTTTAATTCTTATACAATCGACAATGTAATCTAATATACGACGTTTAAAAAAGAGAAAGAAAAAAAAAAAAAAAAAACGAAGATATACGGTGGAGCCGGTTGGATATGGAGAGGTGGATGGATGGATGTGATTTAAAACGTGAAAACACTCTGTCTTTTGAGTTGGCTCTCTCTTTCCTCAGCCTCTGTATATTAACAGCCAACATTGGTTTTTCTCTCCACCGACTCTCTCTCTCTCTCTCTCTCTCTCTCCCTCGGAGATAAAGTCTCTCCTTTTTCTCAGGGTGTCTCGGATTCTCTCCTTTTCCATGTAAAAGAACCAGTCTTTCATGCTCTCACATTATCTCTTCCAACACACTCCCCTTTTCTCTTCTGTTTTTTATTTTTATTTGACACAACACAGAACCAATAATTCAGTGTTTGACTGATGATGATGATGTGTGCAGATCTCCGTAACTGGGTTTCTGGGATTTTAAGGAGACGATGTCGAAAGCCGGAGCATTTGATCTGGCGTCTGGCCTCGGCGGCAAGATCGACAAAAATGACGTTCTCTCTGCTGTTGACAAGTAACTCTCCCCATTCAAATTCATCTCTCATTTTCTCTATATTTGCTTGGGGGTTTTAGTTCGATTTATCTATAATCTGTACTTACAATGTTGTTTTGGTTTGACCCAAGTAACACCAGAGTCAAGATCAAAGCTAATCTCTAAATTACGGCACTTGTAATCATGGAAAAACATACATGTTTTTGGTGATCTATGTTGTGTAGGGGAATATGATTGGACAAGTCACGTGAGTGTGATGTGGTGTTGGTGAGAGTAACATGTCATGTTGGGGCTGCCCGTTCTCATGTTTTGGATGACTTTGCCCAGTCCCGTATACACTGTGCCTCAAGTTTCTATAGGTCCCCAATTTAGTGTGTGGTCCTCGTTTTCTTTGTCTTTTGGAATCCAAAAATAGGTAGTGGGAAAGAAATTGAGTTCTGGGAAAGTTGTGTTAAGTTTGATGATTCTTTGTTTAGTTGTTTTGCAATTACACTGTTAATAAGAGTCTGAATGGTAGTTGCCGTGTCATGTTCCCTTTCCTATTTCTGGGTGATTTGCTGTCAGATCTACCTAAATTAAAAGGTTGAAGCTTTATTTTTTATTTTTGGAACCTAGCTTGAGGAGGCAAGCAGCCCCTGAAATGTATTCATTTGCCAAATGGCAAATTTACACATGCACTTTATTAGTGCTGCTAGGAAAGGTTTTCTATAATTAATCAGTTAGATTATGAGTGAGTTTAAACTCTTGATGTTCATGAGTTACACATGTATTGAGGATTAAAGCCTAGGAATTCTTGCAAAGAGGTTTAATTAACAGTTGTTCGATTTGGGAGCATTTAGAAGGCTATGATGTTTCCCTGCACTCAAAATTACAAAAATCAAGTGTTTTGTTTTTCTTTTCCTGTGTTTGTTCTGAGATTGTCGATGCAGCTTGGTTAGTATACTTTGTAAACTGCAATTTTCGTTCAAGTGCTATAACATTGCGGTGTTCAACTTTTTCAATTTGATGCTAATACACCACAATGTTTAAATCATATAGTCTCTTCATGTTATATATTGAAACCAGCCACCTGTTGTATGGGTTGTGACACAATAGGACTTCAAAGCAGCTGTTCATTTTTATAAAACTAGGAACCAATTCTTGACCTTGTTGTAATATAAAGTTCCAAGAAAAAAGAACCAGACATTCTCGTAACCTGTTTATTATATATAAATATATATATATATATATATATATATATATATATATATATATATATATATACGAAAACGATATGAAGCGGACGTCCGCACTGTGCTTAAAGTGCAGACGTCCCTCCGTTCTCCTCCGTCCGGCGCCGACGACGGCGCACCTCCACCCGAGCGGACACCAGAGGCGTCCCCGACCACTTTCCCTTCCCCGCGAGATCGATTTGAAGGTCTGGGCAGCAACCTCCACCCAAAACCTCAACCAAGATCGATCTTGCCGGAAAACTAGAATTCGGCGGACTCGCCGGGAAGGGAAAGTGGTCGGGGACGCCTCTGGTGTCCGCTCGGGTGGAGGCGCGCCGTCGTCGGCGCCGGACGGAGGAGAACGGAGGGACGTCTGCACTTTAAGCACAGTGCGGACGTCCGCTTCATATCGTTTTCGTATATATATATATATATATATATATATATATATATATTATGTTGTGGGATATGGGCTCTAATCTTAGTCAATGAACAATGGTTCAGGTATGAGAAGTATCATGTCTGTTATGGAGGTGAAGAGGATGCGAGAAAATCTAACTATACTGATATGGTAAGTGAAGCTCTGTTTAAAACCCTTGTGTATGTCTCATTTGAAGAACCTAGTTTAACTCCCTCTGTTTATATATTGATTCATGAGATATGCTTCAAATTTGTATATCTATTTATATTAACACTTAACCTGGAAATTAGTGCTTCATGTTTTTCATTGTACATGCTCCTAATGAGCTATTCTTGTCCTCATAGAAAAGGCATAGCAATCTAAACGATTAAAATTTGTTAATATCATCAATAAAGTCAGTCAAGTATGACAAGCTATAGGTGGCCTTTTGAGGTCTCTTTTGATTTTTAAGGGTGAATGATGCTTTGTTACTAATTAAGCTGGTTACTTTTCATTGGCTTTTTAGGTGAATAAATATTATGATCTGGTTACCAGCTTTTATGAGTATGGCTGGGGAGAATCCTTCCATTTTGCACCCAGGTTCCTCCTTGTTCCTATCTCCAAATGAAGCCATGGAATCTTTTTATGTAAAAACAAAAAACCAAAGGCATTTCATCTCTTTTGCAAGACTTACTGAAAGATGAACCTTTCTCTTGCAGATGGAAGGGAGAGTCTCTTCGAGAGAGCATCAAGCGGCATGAACACTTCCTTGCCTTGCAACTAGGACTGAAACCTGGACAGAAGGTTTGACTCGTAGACTTAATGTAACACGGCTTATTAAGCCAGGGAGGTACTTTAGTATTTGGTGCAATATATTTACTTTGTTATTGTATCTTTTGGTGCTAGGTTTTGGATGTAGGTTGTGGAATTGGAGGACCACTTAGGGAAATAGCTCGCTTCAGGTGAATGCCATTTATTTATTTTTACTTTGGTTGAGGTCTCGTGGCTATGGTATTTCAATTATGAAGTTGCATACATCTAGAGGCCAGACTATGCTATCGAACGTGTTTTTAGCTCCCTTATATGCATTGTTTTTTTTTTTTTGAATCTGTACTGCAATTACCTAATAATATTACATATAAGTAACATTAAGTGCTTATTAGTAGAAGATAATATAATTATTCAAGAAGAAAACTGTGGGAATTCTTGTCAATAATTTTGTATATGGTGTTTATGCAGCTCAACGTCAATTACCGGGTTGAACAACAATGAATATCAGATATCAAGAGGAAAGGTTGGTACATATTGGACACCTTTCTTTGATATAATTTCAGTAGCGAGTCTGGAGTATTTCTCAATATTCTTCAATGGAAGTATAAAATATAAAAAGATGGTTCTTTTTTTATTTTATTTTTCATTTTTGGAATTATTACTGGGATGATTGATGATTCTGTTGCAAGGTGGCTTAGTCTTCAAGATTTTTTTTTGCTTTATAGGAACTGAACCGCATCGCCGGAGTTGACAAGACCTGTGATTTCATTAAGGTTCGTAGTCCAGTATATGAAGTTCATGTTCCTACTAGGTTACTTCATGAAATACGCCTCGTTCTTAATTTTCTACAGTAATTAGCTAATAATATATACTTCGTACTTGTTTCTAAATGATGCAGGCCGACTTCATGAAAATACCATTTCCTGAAAATACCTTTGATGCAGTATATGCAATTGAAGCTACCTGCCATGCACCAGATGCAGTAAGTTGCCTTTTGCAGTTTTTAGCTAGAGGGCTTCCAACTCATAAATATTAAAAGCAAACACACAGTGTTATATCCAGACACATCTGTTGGCTAAATGTTTGGTTCGTTCTGTGCAGTATGGATGTTACAAAGAGATTTATAGAGTACTAAAACCTGGTCAATGTTTTGCTGCATATGAGTGGTGCATGACTGATTCGTTTGATCCCGACAACGCAGAACATCAAAAAATTAAGGTATGGACCAGATGCATAAATCTAGGTGTTTGTATGAACTTTAAATTACTTCTGAATGGATTTTAGATTCTGAGTACACACATATATGAACACAATTGTGGTGACACAGGCAGAGATTGAGATTGGTGATGGCCTCCCGGACATCAGATTGACAGGGAAGTGCCTTGAAGCTTTGAAACAAGCTGGTTTTGAGGTCAGCTGAATGGTTTATCCTTCTTTCTGAAATCTTATGACATATGTGGAAAGTTTTTGTTTAATTGTATCTGCTTCCTTTTTCTTTTAACCAAAGGTCATATGGGAGAAAGATCTTGCAAAGGATGTAAAGGAGTCGCCTCTTCCTTGGTACCTACCTTTGGACAAAAGTCGCATTTCACTTAGTAGTTTCCGACTAACAGCTGTTGGCCGCTTTTTTACTAAAAACATGGTATGATTATTAATATTATGGTTATTACAAGGATTTGGAAAACCACTTTCTTCTGTTGATTTTGCAACATAGTAAATATTTCTTTGCTACTTTTCATGTAGGTCAAAGCTTTAGAATATGTTGGACTTGCTCCGCAAGGAAGCCAAAGAGTTCAAGATTTTCTAGAGAAAGCTGCTGAAGGGCTAGTCGAAGGTGGAAAGTAAGTAATTTTTTTCTAAATTGGAGTACAAGAAGTGAATTGGATTAGAGTGATTCGAGATATTTGCATATACTGGCTATACTGACAACATTCTCTTGATTATGATCTTCAGGAAAGAGATCTTCACACCAATGTATTTCTTTGTGGCCCGTAAGCCACTTTCAGCTGCAGATAGTCAGTAAATTAGTAGTGCAGACTAGTTAACCTGCCGCCGTGGTTTCAGAATCCTCCGGGGATTCGAACTCATGGAGAAGAGGTACGTTAGAATGGATCTGTGATCATGCTCATCTGACATGGAAGTTGTCATAGCAGCTTGTGTGTGTTTTATCCTGTGTGTTTATTAATAGCATCTGTATTTGAATTTGTACTTGTACTCGTCAACCTTGTCCACCATTCGGATACAGACAATGAGAGCGAAATTTCGACCCTGGTTCAGCTGGTTTGTTTGTTTGTTTGTTCATGTGTTGTTTCTTTCTTTGTTTATTTCATTTACTATTATTCCCCTGCATCTTCATGTGGAAATTTGGACTTTGTTCAGCAGCAACATGTGCAGAAGCAAACATATCTTAGTATCAAACTAGCCGGTTTGCCTGTCATTTAGTTTGAACTTGATTCCTGCTATCTTCTCTTCTTTTAGCTACTTTCCTCCAGTTGGTCCTAGTAGATTTAAATCTTGTTGAGAGAAAGCGAGAGTAGACATAGTAACTCACCCCATCTGGTTTTCTCGACGAAATTATTTAATTCTATTTTTCCAAAAAGTAAGGTATATATTTATTTTGATGAAGGAAATCAACGTGCAACCTGCTTACAAGTATGTATTTATTCGTTAGTTGCGACTTGTAGTCACTAATCTCTATAGCACACAAAATTAGACTTGTAGCATTTTCTTGATACGTATTAGTATCTTCAAGCGTGATTAGTTGAGATGTGAGAAACCGAGGGACCGAAAAATCACTTAAAAGATACCCTAATTATATTGAATGGAAGAAAGAAAACAACCAAAGAAAACATCTCTAATGTGCCTCGCCTATATGAAGTCATGAAGTGGAAAGAAACATCCCTTCATGTACTATTTAGTAAAGAGTCTCTCAAATTACTTTCAACAAGGACTCCTCAACTCCCTCTAAGGACTTTTTAGTTCATTCTTCAGATGATTATTTGTCACGTCCCGATTCTTAAATTTTACTTTAATTACTAGCATTGTGGTAATAAGAATTTTACCGTCTTCGTCATTGAATTTATAGTCCTAAAGTCCCCAGAGGTGTGTTGAGAGACGAATATTTCGAAAGAATTATTCGTAGGAGAAAAATGTGACGACGGTAAAAATGATAAATTTTAGCTAGTAAAAGGTAATTTTTATTGGGGTGTTGAAATTTGGATTGGATATATGGGATGTTGGACCGGTTGGGCCAAGCCCAACATTTTTCTTTTCCCTCTTTCCTTCCTCTCTCTTCTCTCCCGCTCCCGCACCCGAGCTCCTCCCTGCCGGATTTTCCGACCGTCGCCGTCCGGCCGCCCCAGACCGCCGCACCGGTCCCAAACGATCGGTCTCCAACCCAGCTACAGTTCTAGACCGGTGGCAGCCTCCCTAGCGCCGCCGTGAAGGAGGAATCAACGCCGAAAGCACCGACTGCCGAAAGCTATTTTTCGCCGGAACTCCTTCCTCCGGCCGCCATAGCTGGCGAGCCTTGGCTCAAAAGGAAGCTCTCCTCCCGTGCTTCAATCCTTCCAAAGGGCTCCCTCCATCTTGAGCTAGGTAAGGAGAAATCAGTATTTGAAATTCTAGGGCTTTATTTTGTGTTTGCGTTCGATTGACTTGGTTAGGCTTAGAATTGGAGTTTGTGGTAGTTAGGAATGTTGTAGAGGAGGTTAAGAGGAAGATGCTGTCAAATTTTGGTGAGCATCGGAGGTCGCCGGAGTTGGTCGCCGGCCGCCGCTACTGGCGGAGCCGCCGAGAAAATGTTTTTGGTGGAGAATATTATGAGGAGTTTAATGGAATGAGTTTTAGAATTTTTGGAGGAGTTTTGGATAGGTTTTGGAATTTGTTAAGTTTGGTATTTTTGGCGGATTAATAAGTTAAAATCCGGCCATTGGATTATTTTTATGATTAGGACGTTGGAAGGTGATTTTGAGGATGTCGGTATTTATGGAGATTTATGGTTGGCAGTGAAGTTAAGATTTAGGACGATAGGCATGGTTGAGCGCGAGAAGCTCATATTTAATTATGCCTATTTTCTTTGAACGTTGAGATTTTATTTGAGGAATTATTTATGTTTTGGAACAGGACGCGAGGAGGCTCGAGCAGAGGAGACCTCCGACCGACGTCAGGCTTAGGCCTAAGTTGTGAGTGGACCTTTGTTTTTAAATAATGTTTTATTGTTGAATAATTTCCTTTGTTGGAATTTATCCTGAATTGAGAATTTCAGTGTTTTTACTCATTTATTAACATTTATGAGTATAGTATGTATATGAGAGAACGCTAGCTAGCAATACGTGATTTCCCCTCATAATGAGGAAAAATGTCATTATGAGGTGACGTGAGCGTTAGACGCAAGCGTCGTAGCCCTGTACGACTTTCTACTTTCCGAGTTCATTCTATGTTTTTAGATTCATTCATAGAATTCGTACAAGGAGTAAGCACGTATTTATACCACTCGGTCGTTTCCCCCATACTGAGGGAAAATGTCATTATGGGGTGACGTGCGCGTTAGACGCGAACGTAGTAGGCTGGTATGACTATCTACTTTCAAGCTTATTCATAGATAACATACATGGAATAGACGGGTGTGAATACATACTGATATAAATATATAATTTTAGCCTGAGAGGCTGTATTTGTTTAAGATTTGGAGACTAACCAGAACTAGTCGTGTCCATGAAAGTTTTTCTTGGGGAAATATTATTGCTTGTTGAGATTATTTTATCCACTCACCCTGACGTGATTAAATATTTTTCCCTGGGCTTTTCCTTCGTTTTTAATTGCCCAGTCTGCAGAGTTCGGGTGGGGTCTAGAAGGAGGCGACGCGGCATAGTCACCCACATTTCCACTACTGTTCGCCAGTAGGTTATCTGTTTAACCCACTAGGATTTTCTTCAGCTTCCGTTGTCTTTCTTGTAGTAGCTCTGAAAACTTTCGGAAAAATAATTGTGTATTATTTTATTTAGTTATTTGGATTAAAGTGAAGATTAATATTTTGGTTAAGAGGGTGTTCTATATTTTTTCCGGGTTAGGGTTGTCCAATTTCAAGGGAGATTTGCCGAGTGCTTCGGTAAATTTTCCTTGGAGGTGGTCCCCGCATGACTTACCTCGGGTTTCAGGGTGAAATTCGGGGTGGGTCTTGACATTATTAGTGATAGTTTAAACATTAATGCATTGATCAGAGGCAAGAAAGTAAAGTGCAGACTTATATGTGAATATTATCATTGCTAAGGTGGCATGTATAATGTGTAGATAAGACTTGAAAGAGGGATGAACGTATTTCACCATTATGTTTTCATTCAAAAATACGTTTTCGAAATACGGAAGTGTGTTTTATCAAAATAAATGGAGATAGGGATACAAGTATGGAACTCAAATGAAAGAGAAGTCATTCAAAGTTATCTTTGTTGTCTATCTGTGATTCTAAGCTTTCTCTAGTTGTAAGAAGTTAGGTTCAAAGAGGAGTAAAACATGTTTTTATCATATTTAGTCGAAGTGTCAGCAAGACTAGCTAGATCAAATGTGAAAACAGGTCAACCTTTGATCAAATGTGAAAACAGGTCAAATGTGAAAACATGTTTTTATCATCCAAACTATCGTGATGATGTTGGTTTGCAATATGAAACCAGGTCAACCTTTGTAATTAGTCTACAAATATTAATCCTCCATCATCTGTTTTCATATTTTAGTGGAGATGGAAAAGCTAGATGCATGTCTGCGGATTCAAGATGCAAATGGCACCATTTCAAGTCACTGAAAGTCGTTTTGTTCTATCTGGCTTTTCTTCTTGTCCCACTATGAGACTAATTTTTTAAAAACCAGATAATTTCATTACTTATCCACGGTTAGAAGACACATACATCAATCGTCGTTTTGTGCCAACATACTGACTACAAGCTACCGAACTAACTGACAAGCGACCCTCTATTAAATCTACAATAAATAAGCATGACTCTTCTCTCAAAATTGATGTCCTATATATGGCACCTTGTCATTTTAATCTTGTGCTACTTGTATGAAAATTCTCAGAGTCCAAGAACTGAATGACTAACAGAAGTATTTTTTTGATGTTCACAATGACCAAGTTGTAGCATTCTAGAATCCAATTGCGAGCAATTATGCTCTATTTGTAGCTACAAAATGGCGAGACAGCGAGAATAGTCGCCGATTTCAGCCATTGGAAGTTTGGAACATGCTCCTCATGTCAATTTCTAAAGAGGGGGTAACGTCTTCACTGAGTTTACGACATAGTCTCCTTCAAGTTACTCGATCGAATTGATTTAGTCCTAGTTTGGTGTTTTGGTCCTATGCTGGAATTGGGTGTTTTTGGTTGTTAATTTGACTTCATTTTTTGTAATGAAAATGAACCCCCCAACCCCAAGCCACTCGAATTGGTTGGTCAGCTTTCTTGAAAGTGACCTTGTTCACAACTTGACAGGTTCAAGTTGAACCAGAAATATCACTCCAAAAATTGTTGTATAATTCCTCTCTCGTTTTTCAATTTATTCATGTGTGGCTTCAAGAAGAATTGGTGTTACTAATGTCCAAAGCGCTAAAGCTATAGCCTTATCATTAGCTGAAAAGCGTGATTTTAGAAAAATCATTGTGGGAAGGGACTTCAAAGTTGTAACGATTGTGTCAATGGTGTTTGCTACAGTTTTTGGAAGCTAAACACCGAGACATTCATCGTATTGCTGCATCTTTTTACTTTCACGAAAGGAAAACTTCAGAGCGGAGACTTTAGCAAATCCCAGCCATTCCAAACATATCTAAGTACTGTTTTAAAATTTGTGCTCGGTTACGGTTGTCCTCAAGTCTTGGATAATATAGTTCTTGTTCGCTCCTAAATTGTTTAAACTCCTCTTTCATGTGTGGGTGTGGGTTCATATTTTAGGGCACAGAATCATCTACACATGATTTCATGATATTTCCTGGGACAATCGTCTCAAATTGTCCATATGTTAACAACGGGCGGACGATAAAAAAAAGGGCATTGAGCCAATTGTCGAGACATTTTGTCGACACATAAATCATGAGTCAGATCTGTAATCGGCAAAAACCAAAAAATCAGATCTGTCAATTCCCCAAAAAGATGCTTGCTTTGGATTTTCACATACACAATAAGCTTGAACAATATTCTTCAACTCCCTAAACCCACCAGTGCAACGAGAATCAAATATGAGAAACACAGAATCACAGAATCACAGAATTTGCAGAAAAAAAAAAATATAACAATGTTCAATTCCCTTCAAAAAATAACCAATGCTATTAAGACCAAAACTTTGATGTGCGTACATTTGCCAATGACGAATAATAGTCAGACAGAGAAAAGAATAAACTCATTGCTGTTGTCAGCTTTCTTGAAACCCATCGCCGCCGCGTCTCCGCCGCTCAAAGCGCAGGTGTTACTGTTATTGTTATTGAGCTGGTTATGGTGGTGGTCGTCGGGGTGGTTAGGCGCCGGAGGGTGGTAGTACTTGCGACTGGTCTGGGGGCAATTGGAATGAAACCTACAGGCCACTCTGGCTCCCTGGTCCAAAAGCTCCACCAACTTCATACCCATCTCGGAAAAACAAAACAAAAGAGTGTTTGGAAGGCAAGGGAGGAGAGAAACAGGGGGGGTTGGATTTAGAAGACGTCCCAGAAGTGGTTTATGAAGACAGAAGCTCCCATGAAAATTAGGAGAGACAGAGAACGATGACGGCAGATGTGTGAAGCCTTGGAGCTGTTTTTATAGCTGTCTTTGCTTCACCTTTCCCCTAATAATTTCTCTTTTTTATTTCCAGGGTGGGGCTTTTGACTTCTTTTATTTCATATTTGGCCCATTCCTTTTTTTTTTTAGGTGCTTCGTTGGTGGTTGGCTTTTCACATTTTACCGAATATTAGGTTGGCTTGTGTGACGCGTTTGCTATCAGGCCCTTCAGGTTTCGTGTATTTGACGTTACGAGAAATGAAGCAGAGGGCTTATTCTGCCCCCAGAAAGCACCTACCCCTGTATTCCTATTGAGATGAAAGTCCTGCAGGCAAGGAAGACAATTGAATACTACATCAAGTAGACTGTACTCAAATAGTCTAGGCACTTGTTTGGCTCATGGCTGGAGCCTTGAGAGTAAACAATTGTGATATCTTTTCCTTTTTTGAGAACGAAGTACGCTGTCTTTTTCGTGTTAATAAGTATTGTAAAAGAAATATTAAATCCATATGTATGCTACTTTTACAACCGGAACTCCTAGATTAGGAAAAAAAACACACTTATTGAAGAAAGTAAAAAGAAAACTGAGACGCTCCATTTGCGATAACAACTCAATTTCGTAACTAGTTATTAATAAAACAATTTTTTCATTAAGATGTTTATGTGAGAAATTTGTGTTATTGTACAGGGTAACGTAAATCTTAATTTTCTTATATGATTAAAAAAATAGAATTAGTTTGGTCCTAAATCTGCAGAAGAGAATGTTCATTGTCTGATTCTGCGGTTTAAAATGGATTAAGAATCGGACAGTGTGTATACCCACTTGGTAAAAGAGGTAAAAGATATAAATAAAAGAAAGTAAGGGCAAGAGATGAAAAAGGGTAAAGTTGTGAACCACAAAATGTCCGAATTTCATGGGAGCAGAACAGAAGCGCGGTTTGGACTCGGTAACTCTGGGCTTCGTCTAAAAACGCGCATCATGTTCGCCGCGTTACGACTTTATGCTTTTGGGTAGTTTAATGCCGGTCATTCCAGTTATACCCCTGAGTTGGAGTCAAGATTACGGGAAGTACCTTTCTGACTGTTTGACTTGCTCCACAGATCTACGACTAGTCGTCCATTTCTAGAGGGACATATGCTGCCCGCCCAAAACGACCCTTCTTTTCAATTTTTGTTAATTATGCCATGTTTGGATCTAAAAACCAAAACAAAATGGAGAAAATGGCATAAGTTTGGCTAAAATCTCAATTTAGTAAATCGTATCAAGCGAAAGAAGAGAGAGAAAGAATGTTCTCACAGTTCTTTTTTCTATTAAAAATGGAATACCCCATCTACAATATGATCCAGCTTCAAACATTTTATACAATTACTTAAATTGTTTGAAGGGGTATGCTTCATCTTGATAGCTGAAAACAAATAGCATAGTTTTAAGTTGTGTTATTTTAGCTTTTCAATTTGATTCGTGTAGTTGAGATGCATTTGTTCATGACATGCACTCTACATATATCAGTGAGTTTTAAAACCTATGATCTCAACGTTGTTGGTTAGACTCCCTAACCAATCAAACATGTGTTAAATTTAATCACTTGTTTGTACAACTTATAGTGAAATAGGGCTTAAATATATCAACAAATTTGTAATGAATATGATATTCATACCAAATTAGCATATCGATCATGTTGGTAGGTGATATGTAACAAATTTGTCTAATTAAAACAGTTAAATAAAAACTTACAGCAGCATGAAAAGAAATCGTGTTATAATACAAGCACTTATCGATTCAAAGAACCAAAGAAAAGTGATTAAGCTGGATCCAGGTAATAGAAATGATGTCTCAAACTTTCATCCAAAGTCCACATGCTACGTACCGCCACCCCCATGGCCATATATAAGAAGTTAATTAACACAAATTATAATCTAATTGAAAACCAATATTAGTATCACTTCACCAGTTCACCGTCTTCACGTCACCCTCCCTCCGTACTACAACATTAACATACCGATTGGTACCAACCTGCCTACCAATATAATGTCAAATTATATATAATATATATTAAGCCAATTTGCACCACCTTCAGGAGGCTTTAATAATGGATTTCTTCATTTCTCTGCTACATACGATGATACAACCACCACGGCGAATACGTACTATACCAAATTATATACATATCCTTCACTGTCGAATTTTTTATATAATGCATAATCGTATTGTAGACATGTAAAATTTAACGATAATAATAATCGTTGAATAATTCAAGCAACACGTAGACCCGACAAATTGCATATGTGGCTCATCAGTTGACAAAGTTGGAAAGCCGTCGGAAATGACACATGGCAACATGAGAATGGTCGACCGGCAACAAAACCTTAAATCCCGATCAAAATCAATTATTAAGTGTCGATCGATGATCAGATTTCGATTAAATTAAATTAATTAAAAGAAGTCGGACATGCCCAAAATAATTGGGTTTACAAGTGATGGTCCGCCAAGCCCAAAAGAAGTCAGGCGAGCTAGATAGCGGACTCCGCTTAGAGGTAAGCGAAGGCGAAGCGAAATGGACTTCGCATAGAGGTACATGAAGGCGAGGCGAGATGGCTCCGGGTAGGAGACTTTGCGAAGGAGCTAGACAGCAAAGTTCGCATGCATGCGGAAATGTACGTTCAAGTTGAGTCGTCCGCGAGGTGGGACCAGAAAATCCCCACTTGCTTGGAAATCAAGGTTCCGCGCACCTTCCTTCCGTGTCCGCGAGTTGGCACGTCCTTTACTGAGGATCCTGGTCAAAACAGGACATTCAATCCAAAGCGATTTGGGCAACTAAATCAATCGATTAAGATTGATTGATTTGATTATGTTAAAATCGGCAAGTAAATCAATCAGTCAAGATTCATTGATTCTATTAAAGAAATATCATTGATTCAGTATCTTCATTATTTGCCAAAAGCGAAGGCATGTTAACACTATAAATACCCCCTCTCATACCAAGAGGAGGGGGCGAAGGAGGAAGCGAACCAAGGGAGCAGAAACAAGGCAGCGAACTAGAGAGAGAGAAATCCCTCCGCTAGTCCAGAAGTCTCCCAAAGCCCTTGAAGAATCATCAAGCTGCCAAATAGCCGATTTTTCATCAACCTCAAGTTTAGAAGTTGCCAAAGCCCTTGAAGAATCATCAAGCTGCCAAATAGCCGATTCTTCATCAACCTCAAGTCTAGAAGTTGCCAAAGCCCATGAAGAATCATCAAGCTGCCAAATAGCCGATTCTTCATCAACCTCAAGTCTAGAAGTTACCAAAGCCCTTGAAGAATCATCAAGCTGCCAAATAGCCAATTCTTCATCAACCTCAAGTCTAGAAGTTGCCAAAGCCCATGAAGAATCATCAAGCTGCCAAATAGCCGATTCTTCATCAACCTCAAGTCTAGAAGTTGCCAAATCCCTTGAAGAATCATCAAGCTGACAAATAGTCGATTCTTCATCAACCTCAAGTTTAGAAGTTATCAAATCCCGAAGAGTCATCAAGCTACCAAATAGCCGACATCTTCACCAACTCCAAGACAAAGAACAAACCACCACGTGAAACCGCTCGTGGATCAAACCCGATCAACATCAAGCCTCCACGGCCCTTGATCAACCATCGTCTTCAAGTCTTCAACAAATCAAAACCTCTACCAAGTTCTTCAACAAACTCGTGGAGAATCAACAAGCACCGAACACACGTGCCGATTCATCCCTTGTCAAAGTCAAAGAACACGCACCACGTGACACTGCTCGTGGCCTAAATCCGATCAAGAACAAGCCTCTACGGCCCTTGGTCAATCAACTTCTACAAATCGTCAACACGACAAGAAGTCCAAACTACAACAATTCGATTCAAGATTAAGTGCTCGTCACCCTTGGATCAAATCAACGTCGGAGATCGAATCAGAGGAAATTCTTGTAAAAGAATACCAATAGAGATTGTAACCTACAAATTCATCAATACAAATATTTTATCTTGTACACGTGTTGTTCTGTTATTTGTCGCAGATTTTCCGTGTTTACACGTATATCTTTTTGTTCATATGAATCTACAATCCACCTTTTCGAGCGACGAAAAACTACAAAAAGGGTTGAAGAAGTATTCACATTATAATGAAACCGCGCGACATATATGTAGATGGATATACATATATATACAGAGAGGTTCAGAAACGGACGTCCACATTCTTCTTATTTCACAGACAAAACAGGTGGCAATCACTCATTGATAGATAGAAAACAATAGGGCCACACTTGTTTGTTTGCTATTAACAACTACTATTCTCTACCTTTTTAAAAAGGGTGATGACCGGTTGATTAGGTTCACAGTCTCTGCTTTGAAAATTCTTGTTTTACTTCAATTTTTACC
Source organism: Fragaria iinumae (assembly GCA_009720345.1). Taxonomy (NCBI): domain Eukaryota; kingdom Viridiplantae; phylum Streptophyta; class Magnoliopsida; order Rosales; family Rosaceae; genus Fragaria; species Fragaria iinumae. The sequence continues at coordinate 1,754,690 of CM019123.1, forward strand.
TTTTGTTATTAAAAAATAATAATAATAACGAGGCGACATATCAGCACAACCGGCATACAGGCGCGCGGCACAAGGGGGAGTGTTCTAAGATATTCCATATGTGTGTCTTAGCCTTATGCCAACATGATATGTAGTTAGATTAAGACTATGTATTCTTTATCGTTACCATATTAGTACTCTGTAATTTCCTATATAAAGAGCTCATATCAATGAATAATATGATGATTCTCTTGCTATCTCTCATTCTCTACAGTTTATACTTGATCATTATAAGGAATGTAATGAATTATAGCTGGCCTCATCTGAGTCATCTCGCTCTCTATATTTAGCTAGCGAGATAGCTAAAAGTCATAATAGCTCAACTTTAACTAGTCTGCTGAGGCTTTAAAAATATCAAAAAAAAAAACTAAACATACTCTCTAAAATAGTTAAAATCTAAAATAAAAAGTCTGCTAAAGTTGCTCTAAGAACCAACATGATGAGCATAGTTACAAGCATATAATTGTATCAGTGAAAATTGATTCCATAATTTTCTTCTTGAAAGTAAAATTTTTGGTTTCAGTAATATATGCATTGAATATGAGTTTTAAATCAATGCGACGCCATTTCATTAGAAGATTCATGTTCTTACGTACATTCCCTGATCGACCCGCAGCAAAGCGTGGGCGTAATTTCCAGAAATATGATCTTTCTGGATTGACATATTTGCTCTAGAAAGAATTCCTGTTTTTAATCAGCACCAGTACCAACTAAAATAAACATGAAAATCAATTTCGCGGCAGCGCGCGGGACAAAGACTAGTCCCAACTTCTTCCACCAAGGCTCTATTTCCTTTCCGCTCTCCCTTAAGCGCAACCCTATTTTTCTTCAGTTCCACAGGATCGATCTGTTGAGTTATCTTCGCCTGTCATTCAATTCGACTCTCCCTCCATTTTCTTCTGGAACCTCGACGCCTGGTGACTTCCGGCACCCTTCGATAGGAAGGTTCGGTTAATTTCTCTACTTATGTAAATTGTTCATTAATTGATTTCCTGCTATTGTTAGTGTTCAATTTTGATTACGATTAGGCTGATTAGCTTTATGTGAATTAGGTTTTGACAATCTGTGTGAATTAGCTTTGATCGTTACTGTGAGAAACACATTGATTTTGAGAACGATTCCAACACTAACTGAAGTTGGAAAAGTTCTTCTAGGCAAGATGACTCTACTATCGATTTTCTGATCTATGAATTAAAGGTTCTTGTAATTGGATTTTGGTATCAGGTTGTTTGGGTAAGATCTCCATCAACCGATTACTGTATTCTTATTTCTTGTGCATTTGTATCATATCGTTTGTGTTTTGGGTAAGCTACAGTAGTTGATAATATTAAAAGAGATGATGGAGTTAACTATTCATTACGATATTAAATTATCATTGTGGCTCTTAAAAAAAAAGGCATTTGACTCACTGAAATATCTTTGGTTTAGAAGAGTGCCTCTAAACTACAATTGGTGTAGAGTTTCACATCATTCTATCATAGTATATGAGCTTATGAATCTCAATGTCAATGATACAAATTTTCATGATAAATTTGCCATGAATATCAATTGAAGGGTAAGATATTGAAGGGTGTTGAGAGTGATGTGCTCCATCGTATAGGTCGGTACTTGCACATGAATAAATGTGGCTTCTGTTATCTTGTTATGATGGATGTTACCGCAAAGCGGATCACATGCCTTTGTTTATTAGAGCTCGTCAAACGTGCTTGTGGGATGACAATTCTACAGATGGGGGAGTTTGTTACTAATGTATCTTTTGGCATTGATACATACTTCATTAGGGAACCACTTGGTGATTGTGCCGGGATATGCCCCTTCACGTTCCATCTATGATTCCCTTATGGGTATGTCTGCAATATAACTCGGTTCTTTTTATTGGTTGTTTGTTTTTTCTTATGTTACTTTGAATCTAATGCAAAAGCTGGTTGGCCTGTGTTTTCATATAATTTTGCCTCCGCTATAGTCTATGATGGGTTAAGTGACTTAAGTCTGTATAGGTACACACAGTAAGTGATCATTGTTAATCATACCAGTCTAGTTAACATTCTCGTACTTGCCTGTTATGTGAGAAATATGACATGAGATTCCTCCCAAGTAATATTTCCACGATTTTGCAGATGTTCCCAGTTGCAGTTAGATGTGGAAATACATTTGTTCTTAAGCCCAGAACTAGACATTTAAAACCAGAAATGTTCTCTCCAGGAGTGCATGAATGAAGAAGATAAAGGAATATGGAGAATCATGTAGAGTACGAATATGGAGTATCATGCAGGAAAACTATCTGGTGTCCTATTGGTTACTTATCGGTAATGTCCATGGACGTTGCCCTCCTTGCAAGAGTACGAATGGGTATCTATCATGATATCTATGACAGTGATATAGTGTTTACATTTCTGAATTTGCATCTCACAAGCTTGTGAGTATTTATTATAATTTACAGATGTTCTAGTGTATTAAAACCGAAAATTAAAAGGCTTAAAAAGACTTTTTTTTGCATGTATATATATTTTTTTCGATAACCAATGTTTTAGTGGCCTATTTTTTTTTTTTTGAGAGAAATGAATAATTCATTAAAAAAGGGATACACCCAATTACAAAGCCTATAAAAGCAAGGCCAAAAAACTGCTAAAAACAAAGAGTATGTGTCTCCAACTCAATCAAACAAGAAAGAGTGAACGGAGACAAACAACTCGCTAAACTATGGACCATAGGCCCTACATCCGAAAAAAGAAATGCAACAATACTAACAAATCTACCACACACACCACGTGAGGTGAGGAGTACTGATTCAGAGCGTTGATGCCCGATTACATGATGCCAAACAAATCTCAATACACAAATCATATGGAAACCCACAACCCAGAGTAAGAACTCCCTTAAAACAACACCATACAATTCACCATCGAAACCCAAATCATGAATGAGCTGCGGCTGACGAGAGAGTACCAAGAACCAAACCAAAGAACCAGAAACAGAACCAAAGAAAATGGGGGGTGATGAACCCACGCATGAGCACCCATAATCTGATAGGTAAGTGCCAAATTGCACTTTAAGCGTACAACCAAGGACGCTCTCATGAAGGTTTGTAATGGCCTATTGATGTAGTCACTAATATGAATAAGGTTTAGTGACCAAATAATGCTTTTCAGTGACTAAATTTGATCCCTTTGGTGATCAATTCTGTGGTCACTATAGCTGTTGTTATTTAGTGTCCAGATTCTGGTGGTCACTAAAATAGTGACCAAGTCTTGCAAGTGGTCACTATTGAGAATTAGTGACGAGCCTATAATGCTTTTCAGTGACTAAATTTGATCTCTTTAGTGATCAATTTTGTGGTCACTATTGCTATTGCTATTTAGAGTCCAGATTCTTGTGGTCACTAAAATAGTGACCAAGTCTTGCAAGTGGTCACTATTGAGAATTAGTGACGAGCCTATAGTGACCACCTATTTTTGGTCACTAAACACAATTAGTGGCCAAATTGTTAGTTTTTGTGACCATTCCTTTGGCCACTAGTGCCGGATACTTTTGTATAATATTAAAAGTCAATAGGGTGCATCTATTGTCACCCCAAAAATCATTTTGTTCACCTCACATTCTCTTCACATCCCACTTATATAATTTTAATTGTAAGTTTAGTTTGTTCACCCATTAACAATACCTAAAAAACCATTTTCTCAATTCTACTTTGTTCATCCTACATTCTCTTCATATATTTTGTCAAATTCAGACTTGCTCAAGGTAAGTAAAATCACCAAGTGAACAAAAATTTACATGAAAGTATAAATCCAAGTTAAAGAACAAAAAAAACTCTCAAATTTAACAACTCAATGGTATCAGTCGATATCAAGATGCACAATGTTTGTAAATGTATCTCTAGTAGCACCGCCTTCCATACTTCTAAGTTTCTTGAACTAATCTGATGTTCATAAATACGGTACAGTAGTTGTCCATGTGAATTTACATACAAAGTCAACATGAGAAATAATGAGTAAAAGGATAGACGAATCATCAACAAAGCAAAAAAAATACAAACAGTTTACCTCATCTTCAAGTTAAATGCTAGTGTCTTCAGACTCACGACCGAATATGATAAATCTGGGTTAGAGTTATGAAATTTATGTTCATCCAAAACAAAAAGAAAAAAAAGAAAAAGAAAAAAAATTGTAATTTGTAACAACTTATTGTCTGTTGTTGTAATTTTACATCAGAGTATTTTGGTATTTCAATAAATCAACAACATGTGGAGTGAACAAAGTGGTTTATGGGGTGGTAATAGACGCACCCAAGTCAATACTTCAAACAATTTTTCTTCTCCAACCTCAACATATTCTCTATTTTGAAGATTTCATGATCATTCCCTAAATTGAGTTTGCTGCAAATATGAGGAATTTGATTTTCTCTCTCATCACATTCTTCATTTTGGAGAAAGTTTTAGGAAATCTGTTAGGGCAAAACAACCAAAATATTTTTCAAAATTGAGAAAGCCAAGAATATGGAGAAGCTGTTTGAGTTGCTTTAACAAATAACAGGAGATCGATTCACCTCAACAATGTTAACAATTTCTTACACCAGGTTAAGTTTATATTACTATAGTCACTCCTTAATATGTAATTCTCTAAGTCGTTGCAATTTGAACTCATTCTGTTCACATGCATGCACACTTAATTTGACTTCCATACTCTGACATTCTCAGGTTAAAAGACACTTAATTATTATTTATGCCATTATAAAACATATACATTCAATTCTTGAGGGACACGTTAAGTTGATGATGGATATTCATCAATCATATATTCTAAACATCTAACTTTGGACCCTAGACAGAGTAAAGTACTACTTACTCACAGTCACATGATTCAAGTCATATAATCAAATTACCGAGAGGAAAATGTAACTTGGAGTAAAACGAAAGGGAATTATTTTATCAAAATCACATCATCATAAATACCAAACACACGTCTTCCTCCACCTCATTTTCACTACACACTCGGTAACCAATGGAGCTACACCTCCTCCGCTCCCCTGTATCGACCCCAACTCTCTACTCCGACCACACCCACAAGCGAAACCCACCAATCCAGTGTCTCCGTCTATCCAAACGGAGCTCCGGCCCGTCTACACAGAAGGAGCTTTCTCGGATTCTGAGAACGGAGGCTGCTGTTAAAAACATTGAGAGGAAAGCAAACTCCAACAAGTACAACAACCTCTGGCCTAAGCCTGTTTTGGAGGCCCTTGATGAGGCTATTGCCAACAATGTCTGGGAGAATGCTCTAAAGGTTTGTTCTTTGGTTTTTTTTTTTTGGCTTTTCTGGGTGGTTTGCATATTTACTTGTTTATGTTCTTGGTTGGTGTTTGTTATATGTTAGCAATCCAGATAAAGTTGATAACTTTGATTGAGGGGAGTAGAATTAGGAAGATTTGTGATGAAAAGTAATGATCTTTAGACTCCAAGCCAATAAATCATATACAAAAAAAAAAAGAAAAAAAAAGAAAAGGGGCGCTTCTGAGCTTAGTGTGAGTTGGCTAGGCAGTTTTAAATGTGAATGCCAATGACATCTCAAAGACCTTTGAGCTTTGTATATATAGAGATTGCTTTTCCATATGATATTTATCCAATAGGGAAAAGGGTTGTTGATCTATGAATATTTAAGTCGACTTAAAGAAAATAAGCATATGTTACTATTGAAGTGATTAGATGCAATGTTAGTTTGTGACTGACCAGACAGTCCCATATTCTTGAATTATTCAAGCCAATGCAATGATCTAAAGTATGAACCAAACGCAGTGTGTTAATTGATGTTATACTAGTACAAGTGTGGTTGTGGCAAAGTAATAGTGAGTTTATCTTTGTTGAAGATTTTATTTGTAAATGGATGCATCTCAGGGAGTATGAGTAAATAGCTGCAATTTTACGTATCAAGAATTCTTGATGATTCAGTGGTTTCATGCTTAATGTTCTGAGGAGTCCAAACATCCCAGTTAACATTTCATTTTGTTGATTGATTAACTATGTAAAGTTGCCAATATACCGTTGTCATTGCTATTATAGCAGTTTCATTTGTTACCTTGCCCATATACCGTTGAATTGTTTTTGTTATGTTGCCCATATACCGTTGAATTTTCTTCTGCTTCTACATTTGAGCCTTTTGTTCATATTTCTGGTATGAGACAATGTTCCTCTCTGTAGATATTTGGACTACTGCGTAAGCAACATTGGTATGAGCCGAGATGCCAAACTTACGCAAAATTGTTCATGATGCTTGGAAAGTGCAAGCAACCTGAGCAGGCTGGCTTACTTTTCGAGATCATGTTAACTGATGGGCTCAAACCAACTGTTGACGTCTACACAGCTCTTGTTAGTGTTTATGGCAAAAGCGGTCTCTTTGACAAGGCATTCTCTACTGTTGATGACATGAAGTCAATTTCTGACTGCAAACCAGATGTATATACATATTCCATTCTTATAAATTGCTGCACCAAATTTCGTCGCTATGATCTGATTGAACAAGTTTTGGCTGAGATGTCATATCTGGGAATTGGGTGTAACACAGTCATATACAACAATCTTATCGATGGATATGGTAAATCAGAATTGTTTGAACTGATGGAGGACTCATTGACAGATATGATTGAAAGTGGCAACTGCGTTCCTGATGTTTTCACATTCAACTCTTTTCTTGGTGCTTATGGGAAAAGTGGGCAGATAGACAGGATGGAGAAGTGGTACGATGAATTTCAGCTAATGGGAATAAAGCCAGACCTCAAGACATTTAATATCCTGATTAAAGCATATGGGAAAGCAAGATTGTTTGAAAAGATGGGATCTATTATGGAGTTTATGAAGAAAAGGTATTTCACTCCAACTGTTGTTACTTATAACATTATTATTGAGGTATTTGGGAAAGCTGGAAAGATTGTGAAGATGGAGGAATACTTCAGAAACATGAAGCACCAAGGAATGAAGCCTAACTCTATTACATATTGTTCACTCATTAGTGCGTACAGCAAAGCTGGGAATATCAATAAAGTTGATTCTATTTTGAGGCAAGTAGAGAATTCAGATGTTATACTAGATACAGCTTTTTTCAACTGTATTATTAGTGCCTATGGTCGGGCTGGTGATATAAATAAGATGGGTGAATTATTTTTGACAATGGAAGAGAAAAAATGTGTTCCTGACCATATCACCTTTGCTACCATGATCCAAGCCTGCAATGCACTAGGCATGACTGCTGCTGCCGAAGATTTGAAAAGAAGGATGATTACCACCATTGACCATTCAGGTATCTAAAAATGTGTTTTCCTTTGACTTCTGTCAAATACTTTGGTCTTTGGATTTCACCTGCAATTAGTTATATTTGTAGCAATGAAATCATTCAATTTCCCTAGTCAATCCTCATATGAGGTTAAAGTAAACAATTGTACTTGATGAAATAAGGGAACTCAGAGAATAAGTTGTTAACACTAATTTGGTCGGTGCGTACTTAGCTACTGGGTTGGGTTTATAGTAGATTCTATTGCATTGATATTTGTATAAATGAATGATTGGGGGGATTCAACTAGCAGCTATACTTTATTATTTAGTATCACTCAAGCTAGAAGGTTCATATATGAAAGAACTATTTTCTGTTTGGTCTACTGGGAGACTGCCTATTGTGTAATAAGATGGGCTGCATAATGAGAAAGTCTCACATTCCATAACCCTAACCTTGGTAAAGGTGGGCTTCTTTATGACACCAAAATTATCTAGCTTTTGTCTTCTGAAAGTTTATTTTATTGCTATTATTACTATGGCTTACTTAAATATATGATTCCCATATTAAATACTCCTTCAATCGTTCTGTTCTCAGGCTCAAGATTGATGGGATGCTAGTATGTTCATAATGTTGAAGAACTTATGTCTCATTAGGAGTTTGCCTGGTTATAGTTAGTGCCTCCATAGTTGGTTAACCTTTTGATTTGAAAATAGTAATATGACGGTCTAGTGTTGGCATTACTTGAGTAACTAAAGATTATTGGCTTCGTTCTCAAATCATGGTTGAATTGTCAACTGTATGAATTGTAGCATTCCCTCTAGCAGCTTCTTACAGAAGCTGGTAATGCAAATTATATGATGTAACACGTTGGAGTCGCATGTAGTTCTAGCATAATTATCCTAATCCATATGCTTCCTTGCTAGCAAAAGACCTACAGTTGTTTATGTATGGTCTGCTTAGGCAGACTAACTGTGACAAGGATATGCTTTTTTAGTATCTTCTGAGTTAAGATAACTGGTAAAATTGCTCATGATTGACTGAAATCCTTTCTCATTCAATCTCTCTTCTGAAATTGTTATTCAACTTTGCTTCTGATTAATACTAACATCATGGATTATATAACGACACAGAAATGGAAAACTGAGGCCATAGAGAAATCGGATGTGATGGTGTATACAAAGATCTTTCTCAAGTTCCCTCGTAAGTTCTGGCCATGTGGACCTGGGAAAGAGTTTTTCATCAATGCCCATGACCGAAGAGGCTACTACACATTTTGGCAGGTTGGATTCAATGGTTGTCGTTGTTGTTACTAGTTAAACGTAAATTTTCCATGCTGCTGCCAGCAGATTTACAGATTCGGTATTTTTCCTTCTGCATAGATTTTTCTACAATCCTCAAATAATATTTTGTTTAACTAAACATATGTTCATTTGAAGTGTTGTGATTCACATTAGTAACTTTTAGTTCTATGGTAGTAGTTGATAGTAAGTTAGTAACAGAGGTTGCTTTTGGCTAATGTCCTTGACATTTTACCTAATTCTGATATAGCTACAGATCTTCTCATTTCCAGCACATGCTAGATATGAGGATTTGGCTTATTTCTCTTTTGTGTTGTTTAGATGACCATCAAAGGAGTTTTGAAACAGGATAATTTTAAATTGTTCCAGCATTTTTGACAGTTGGTCAGTAGTTTGGATCCCTACCTATTTCAGAGATGGTTCTATCAATTTGTTAAAGCTGGCAATAATGGTTAAATTTTGAGTTCAGTCTATCTCTAGAGCTCTACCTATTGTTCATTTGATTTAAATCAGAACACTGCATAATATAACGAGATCTCAAACCTGTATACCACATCATTGTTTTCGTTTAGTAGGAACTAATCTGTATATTTTAAGTACCACACATGGCTTTTTATGGAGGCATTGTCTATTGTCAATGTCTCTTTCCCATATAAGATATATTATTTACTTTACCAATATTATGGATTCTAAGGTTATAGTATATATTACGACAAATAAGATGCGTAATTGAAGAAATTCATCATATTCTAATCTATGTTTGATGCGTACTGTTGTCTCCAACTAGCTGGCTGCTAATCTCCTTTTATTTTCTTCTATGTCATCAGCACATGGAAAATGCATATCCTGGATCCAATATCCTGTCGTGACGTTGACGAATGGGGAATCAAAGTGTGTGGAAGCTCAATGTGATGAGGAGACGGTGAAAGAAGCCATTGGGGTTTCTTAAGGACATGTTTGGACCCAACATTTCTGAAGCTACTGATATACTAGTTCCCCGCTGGTGGAACAATAGGTTCCAGCGTGGCAGCTATAGCAACTACCCAATAATCTCTAATCATCAAGTGGTTTGTGATATCAAGGTCTGACATCTCTCCTAACTGAAATTTCTATTCATCATCTGTAGATCAAAATTCATTTCAATGATTCTAGCAGCTTTACATATGATGGTTTATATCCTTACATGACATTTCAAACACCATATTTAATGTTACCTTCGTTTGTGAAGGCATCATATAAGATGCATTAGATACTAGAAACTGCTGGTCTAAGTTTTACTGACAATGATTTCTCCAACAGCTGTCTTATATGAAATATACACCTTTAGTTCTGCGAAAAAAACTGTCCGATGACCCAAACCTTGACAAAACCCACCAGTATAGCGACCATGCTCATCCCGAAACACTGCCACAAGCAGCAGGTCCAGGGTTGCCCTTAGCCAAACCATCATCTGTATTAAGTTTGATTCATGGAGACAGAGGAGGATGTCAAAAAATTTATTGTGTAGCAACTTCTATATACCCAAGATAAAAAATGGGAGATCAACAACATTATTATTAACACAATGATGTCATTCCATAGCTGCTTTTGTACCCCATTCCAATCTCATCATTCTCCTATCAATTCATCATCATACCACAAAAATAAAAGGCGGAGAAAATCTTACGTGCGACGGTCGTGCCACGTGATGGTGCGACGGTCGTGCCACATGATGGTGCGACCCACTGTTCATAGGCTGACACGTGTTTTTTTTTTTTTTTTTTTCCTTCACAACTCTTCTTCTTCCTCCCTTCCTCTTCTCCAGTTGGAAACCGATCCCCTCCGATCTTCCTTCCTCTTCTCCGGCGAAGCTTCTTCTTCCTTTGTATCAAGGTTGGAGCGGTGAGGCTTAATGGTGGAGGCGGTGGTTGGGCAGAGGGAAAAAACCTGTTATGTTTTTTTCTCCGGAGGGGATCGGTTTCGCCCGAGAAGAGGAAGGGAGGAAGAAGAGTTGTGGAAAAAAAAAAAAAACACGTGTCGGCCTGTGAATGGTGGGTCGCACCATCCACGTGGCACGACCGTCGTAAGATTTTCTCTAAAAGGTGATATATTGGTCTCAATCATCAATTTCATTCTCCAAGAAAGCGAGTGTAAATATTAATAATACCTCTTATTCTCCACAAGCAAAATGCTCATTGGGTTACAATATTGGAGTATGTATAACAGTCGGTTTCTTTTATGGTCAACATAGCACATATAACACCATTGGAGTATGCATAACACCATTGCAAAACTAAACAGTGCTTTCCTTCAAGAAATAAGTACAATTGAAAACCCTTTTCTAGTATAGAGAGGCCCTTTATAGTGTCATATCTGCACTTCCTTTAACGAAGATTTACAAGAAAGGTTTGGATATGGTAAACAATTGAAGAAGTCTTTAGCAATTTAAAGGAACTGATAAAATATGCATCGCCATTGGCTTAGTTTATAAACAAGCTTGGGTCATAGTATAAAATTGCCATAATGATGCTTATGGCCACCAAGATTCGTTGTAAGCTTTACTTCTCACTCCTATAATCCAAAGCATAAGTTGACCACAATATCCCAATTGTAAAAGCTTATAGATCCCATAAGAAATGCAGAAATCTTTATACAAATACTCTGAAATACTGCTACTAAGGAATTAAAGTATAATTTAGTATTTATTCGACTTTATAGGTTCGTAAATCAATTTGTTTAATAAAAGTTTTAGTAGGCGCAAAGAACACTTGTGTTATTTTTAATTTTTTTTTGCTTTTTTCATCAAAAGGGCTTATATCAAAAGTACTTAGAAGGGCTTCTAGAGAAGCCATTATCAAAGGGGACTCCTAGTAAGAGTGTTCTGCCAAATGTAATAACTTTGCAACCGATCACCAGAGTCACGATAACGAAAACAACCAAGAGGCCATGATTGGTAAATTCATAAGATGATCGATTCATGATTGATCAGTGAGTGAGTTTGTCCCTTCCCCAAGTGCCTATATGAAGGGTTGGTGAGAGGCCCTATCAACCTTTAAAAGCTTCAGATACGTTCTGGAGCTTCTGGGCACCACCAAGTTTTAATTTTTTGCTTTTGCCTTTGGGGTAAAATTTGCCTCTGAGATCTTTATGCCCAAGCAGTAAAATGGGGGTAAATCAACTGAGTGTGATTCAAATACAACGATATATTTTGGACAAAGATGGCAGCACCATTTAGGGCTACCAGGACAAGATTTCCTGAGCACTGGTCTTTTAGGTATATGAGCCATATAATTGGGGGTCTCTGTATTGAGCTCCAAAAAAAAGTAGAGCCCCGTCTTCATTAGAAATTTTTAATAAAGTCTAGCCCTTTAACCCAAATATCATAGAGAACCACATAGAGACATAGACCCCCTTTATAAAATCCTCATTAGTAATTCAATCCCACCTCACAGTTCTTCTCTCTCTCCCTAAACCCTTTGTGTTGATTTGAGCCAGTGAAAGTTCAAACTTTGTGCAAAAATGGTGGCCAAGAAACCAAGAATTGTTATCATTGGGGCAGGAATGGCTGGTGTTACAGCAGCTAACAAGCTTTACACTTCTGGGTGTGAGGACTTGTTTGAGCTCATTGTTGTGGAAGGTGGGACTAGAATTGGAGGCAGAATAAACACTTCAGAGTTTGGTGGTGACCGGATTGAGATGGGTGCTACTTGGATCCATGGCATTGGAGGCAGCCCTGTTCACAAAATAGCTCAAGAAATCAAGGCCCTCGAGTCCGAGCAGCCATGGGAGTGCATGGACGGGTCATCAGACGAAGCCAAGACCATTGCTGAAGGTGGGTTCGAGGTGAGTCCGAATGTGGTGGATCCAATTACTAGTTTGTATAAGAATCTGATGGATTATGCTCAGGGGAAGAAGGTTGGGTATATGAAGCTTGGAGATGAAGCTGCTTCTGACAATGGTGGTGCAGGGAAGCTTAGTGTTGGTTCATTTCTTCGAAAAGGGCTGGATGCTTATTGGGTTTCGAACAAGAGCGAGGAGGAGGCGAATGGTTGTGGTGAATGGAGCAGAAAGACGCTAGAAGATGCGGTTTTTGCAATGCATGAGAGCACCCAGAGGACTTATACTTCAGCTGGTGACTTGTTGACTCTGGATTATAATGCAGAAAGCGAGTACAGGATGTTCCCAGGTGAAGAAATCACCATTGCTAAAGGTTACTTGAGCATTGTTCAGTCCCTAGCCTCTGTTTTACCACCTGATGTGATCCAACTAGGCAAAAGGGTCACCAAGGTTGAATGGAAGGCAGAGGCTACTCATTTAGGTGTGGATCAAAATGGCTATGATTCAAGGCCTGTGAAGCTACACTTTAGTGATGGGTCAGTTTTGCTGGCTGATCATGTTATTGTTACTGTTTCTTTGGGGGTACTTAAAGCTGCAACACACCAAGATTCAGGTATGTTCAGTCCTCCCTTGCCTTGTTTCAAGGCTGATGCAATATCAAGGCTTGGTTTTGGTGTTGTTAACAAGCTGTTTCTGCAACTGAGCTCTACCCATGTTACAAAAGGCCAGGATTTCAGCAAGTTTCCATTTCTGCAAATGGTGTTTCACAGAGAAGACTCAGAGTTCAGGCTTAAGAAGATTCCATGGTGGATGAGGAAGACAGCTTCAGTTTGTCCACTGTATCACAATTCCAGTGTACTATTGTCTTGGTTTGCAGGGAAAGAAGCACTTGAGCTTGAATCACTCAAAGATGAAGAGATCGTCAATGGAGTCACAGCAACAATCTCTAGCTTTCTATCAAAACCCCACAAGAAAGAGAAGGAGAATTCTCATTCCCATTTGGGCAACGGGCATGTGAACCATGATGAGGAAAACTCTCAAGTGAAATTTTCCAAGGTGTTGAAGAGTCAATGGGGTAGTGATCCTTTGTTTCTTGGATCCTACTCTTATGTTGCTGTTGGATCAAGTGGTGAGGATTTGGACATCCTGGCAGAGCCATTGCCAAAGTTAAGCAATTGTGATGAGGCTGCTAGTGCTACTTCAACTTCTTCACTTCAAATTCTGTTTGCAGGGGAAGCAACACACAGAACTCACTATTCCACAACCCATGGAGCTTACTTTAGTGGTCTTAGAGAAGCCAATAGGCTTCTCCAATATTACAACCACCATGTTGGGGTTTAGAAGGACTTAGTAAGACTTTTACTTGTTTATTTTTGAAGATTTATTGCTATGATATTTATCATATATTGTCATTTTGTTCGATTAGAACATCGTTGTTTCTCTTTAAGTATAATTGAATGAGAGAGCAAGAGAATTAGGGGAAGGGGGATCAAAGAGTCAGAGAGATATGGGGGACAATTTGTTAGAGATGTACTGCATGAATTAAACAAGCTTCTTTCATTTTCCCATTGCTTTCACTACTCTTCCCTATTGTGTTTGTGATCCTACTGTTCTTCATTGACATGGTATTTGATACTGAGATCAAGTTTGAGTAGTACAAAACAAGAGAGAGATTCATTAAAGCCCAAGAGGGCAGAGAAAACAAACCAGGAGAGAGATGGGGGCTTTGGATGCCACTTCTCTTCCCTACCAAGTGTCTTATTTTGGATTTCTCAATGGACAGGATCCGATAAACCCGCCCTTTCCAGCTAGGACTCCTTTCACCAGTTCCTTTCTTGCACTGACAATTTGTTTGCCCATGACATAGTATTCTTGAATCCACATCCATACAAAGCCTTTCCCTACATTCATTTCATGATTGAGGTTCTTATATCTTCTATGAGTTTTCCTTTATATTTCGATGGGGGTGAATGATTCCTCCGGTAGAGTTAGACCTTTGACAACTTAGGAGAATCAATCAATGAGCTGGTGAGTTCACAGGACAGTGGGATACAAACCACAGCTATCTCATGTCCCATCTCAGCAGATGTTAGTGTTTTCTTGTGGCCAAAGGGAGTCAGTCCAATAGTGAGGGATTTTGCATATCTTCCGGAATTTCAATATTCTCCAACACTGTACAACTTTTGTCTGTTATATTAGTAAAATCCGATATGTCTGAATCCGAGAGTCGTTGTGTTATCTTAGTGTGAGGAGCATTTCGCATGCAATGACTAATCTAACAGTTTTCTTAAACTTGTGAGTGTTATACAATTTTCGCCTTATAACCACATTGTTTTTGACAATAAGACAGAAATAGAGATGCTCTAGTTGTTATTGATATCTGATCTCCTTGATCTGTTGAACAGATACCCTCTTGAAATCAGAATGATTTATTTGAATGTTATTATTGCAGGTACCCCATTCCAGGTAATTGAATATAAGCAAACCCAGCAGGCACACAAGTGTGTAGAGTGTGGGTTTGATTTGCAGGACATATAATGAGACAGTTTAGCTCTAAATACATAGCAGTACCCACTTGGTGCCATAAGATTTCACTACACAGCAAATCCATCTCCTCTACTAGAGACAGAACATCACTGACCAAAAGCAACACAAACAAATTTACACCCGATTCTTGTGTCCAAAGTCTTAGATATTCGATATTAGATTCAAAAGAGTCTCATCTTGAGCCGTGATACGAAACTTGGCATATTTGTTTGTTTATTGAGACAATTGATCGAACACATTAATGAGCGTCGAGACTGCCATCGGCGGAAAAATCATCTCCACCAAGGATCCCATCCATTAGATTGTCTTCTTCGAAACTAATCAGTGGCTTTGAATTAATGTGTGCTTGTTTATATTAGTGAGCAACACTAATAGTGCTGAGGTTTTGTGGCTTGAAAAGGAAAAAGGGTGTCTGTTTGGAAGTGGTGTATGGTCAAATCAAAACGAGACTCTCTCTCTCTCTCTCTCTCTCTCTCTCTCTTATTGTGCAAATCACATACCTTCTGTCACCAAGTCATTGTCTGGTTCATAAACAAACAACTGAGAATCTCTAGTTGCTGCCCCATCCCCTACTATCCACCCACTACTAATCCAACATGTTTATTACTTGCCTTGACCATCTTTGGCCTACAATCATCATCATTATATATGTTTAAGGTTCTCATCCATAATGTATATCAAGCTAACAATATTTGAGTTTTGATGTAATATTTCTTACAAATCAACTAATAGAGATAGTGAAGAATGAGGAGTTCGAGCTTGAATGAAATCGTGAATCCATAATCATACAGACGCATTTAGAAACATCTCGCACCATGAAAAACTATACACAAGATAGCTTAAAGCCTTAAACTTATACAAGAAAACAAAATTCATGTCTCTCACTTTTAACTTGCAAATCATGGAACAGATGAGCAAGAAATAAGCAAAAGTTTAACAGTTTACCTGATGTATTGATGCTCCATGTAACCTGATTTTACACACGTTTAAGTAAACTTAAACATGTAGAGGCAGCCCTTGCATCTTGTAAATAACAAAGAGATACATAATGAAAATAGAGCTGGATTAATAAACATCATCACCTATATTCATTCTTAAGAGACATTACTTCAAATTTAGGAATGAGAATCAAAATCTGAAGCAAAAACCACTATCAAACAGTTGCACATATCATATGACAGACTACTAAGCTTGTATGCTTTTTTCAATTATCAAAAGCAGAATCATATAGCAATTTCACAAACCAATGAGAAAACCACTCAACAAAGGGTCATATTCTACACAAAACTTTTACTTTCTTGTTCCATCAATTCTACAAATCTCATCATGTCCCTCTCCATTTTCGATTCTCTTTGATTATTTTGGAATACAGTTCAAGTTTCTGAGACCATTGTCTGCAGTCTCTACACAACCGTGCAAGAGTACGGTACTTCTATGAATTGACCAAAGCTGCAATTTGTGCAGTTGACAGTGCAAGATGTTACCTCTCATTTCTTCATCATATGACTAGTTTCCAATTTTCTTGTCAAGAGAGGTAGATAAGCATTTCCTAGGTCAAATTTAACCGTCATCAACGGGGATGAACGAGGTTGCAGATGCGTACGTTATAATCTAACAACATAACGTATAGTATTCGTAAATCATATTTATTTTTATAAGATAATTATTTATTTCTTAGGATCTATGTCCCATCTCTTGTTAAATTGTGAGAATCATTGTCTTCCACCTTTGGACAGTACATTTCTTTTGCTTTGTGTCTAACATCTATGAAATCCAATGATATATTGAGATGTTTTGCTTTTTTCTCAAATCTTTAAGTTGAAAGTTGTGTTTATTGATACATTATTGAAGCTGTCTCTCTGCTTTTCATTATTCTCTCTAAATGAAAATATCTTTTCAAGCTTTAGTGAGGCAATGATGCTTAAAGCCAAGATAAACTAAGTTTTTAGTAACATATCTTGTTGGTATCTAAGATTTTCTTTAACAAGGCATTAGAGGAAGGACACCCCGTTAAACAAAAGGATCTGCCCCATATCTATATATTTTTCTTTTTCTTGTGATGAAATCTAGGGTCTGATCATAGGGAATAGGATTTTGGGGACTAGTTGGAGGCTTCAAAACCAACAATATGTTAATGTCTGGTTCCTTCTGGTGTTGCTCCTATGCCCTCTGGACAATAAACAATGTCCTTCAAAGCAACATCTTCTGTGGATTTTTTCTGCTGATAAATAATGGTCCATCCATGTTTAACCAGTCTGCAGAAGACAAAATGTTGTTGCATCGATTTGAGGCATCTTTGGCAAGTGTTGTGCTTCATTTCAATTTTCATGTCAATGTAAACATATCATAGTAAATTGGAGAGCTAAAGTTACCATTATGGTTTTTCAGACGTGAATTAACAGTCGACGCGCTCAAATGGTTTAAGAATGTCTAGCACATACGGTTAACTTACAGACAAATGCGTAGATCGTAAAGAATGTGGAGCAATGTCGTCTCGACTCTCAATATGTGTCTGGTTCAAGAGACACAGACTCTTACACTACATAGATACGGTTTAAGGGACACGATGTATTGCAGTGAAACTGTTAACAAGTATAAATCATCTGAAAGAAAACCATCCAGTGGACTTAGTCTGCAGAAAAATGTCATTTTCCGGAGAATCCCACTAGGTATCTTGCTTTGTTTTTCCAGTCATCTCAGCGAAGAGGGATTAGAACTGCTGCTGCATTATGCCACCACGGGCAGAATTTTTCAGTCAAGGGAGACTAAGACTCCCGGAGTGAAGCATGTAAAATGGAACTCCAGAGGGAATAAGAACCCAATTTCATGGAGTGATGAATGTAATGAAAAAGAGGTTGCCTTTCTTGTTTTCAGCATAACCGATATTGTTGAAAGTATGTGTTCTTCACTGTTTGAGACTGAAGAGGCTAGCATAGACTTTATTTTCCTTGGTGCAACTTTCGTAGACAGACTCAATCTTCTCCTAAAACCCAGCCATCTGATTCTCCTCCCATAAAGAATTCATAGGCTGTTTTGATTCTATGCTATAACTACATATCAATGCTATCATTTGTATTTACTGTTTTCCATACCTGGAGTCTAGAATAGCTACTATATATCATTTGTGTTGTGTTTTGTCGTTTGGCCTTTTTGCCTCCTTAATGAATTATTCAGCTTGTCAAAAAAAAAAAAAAAAAAAAAATTCTGTACAATTGTAATATTGTTTATCAATGGAAATCACTTTCTATAGTATGTACTATGTACATAAATAACCAAACCAGACATGTTTGACTTCTACACTAGCAATCTCATATGATTGGAGCTCGCTATGTTATAGAGGGTCTGCTCTAAACTTTCATAGCTTCATGCTACCAAGGGAATCTTAGTCGGATCACCACCAACAAATTTTCACTCTGCTTCAACCAGACCGCGGAACATGGTACCTGAAACAACAGCTCTGTTATGATAACATTAATCCACAAAACAAAGAAAAAGGCATAAGGTTCAACTTTTCTCACCATCTCTGAGACGGCTGGCCACAATTCGTCCGGCATTTTTTTTCAGTGTAAGTTCCAGCATAAGAACAATTTCCACAGCTACCATGTGCTATGTATCCAGGCCAGTGGCGTCCGATGCTTCTACCATTGATCCATACTTGACCTTTTCCCATGCTAATCATATCTAAAGCTAAAGGAGCATTTCCCGGTGGTGCACGAAATATAGATTGGAAATATCACAACACAAGTTAACACCTTGCTTTTGATTAAACCCTTTATAGTATCATGGATAAGCAATGAAGTTAACTTACCTTGTACCATGTAAGGGGTTGTTCTATAGTTTGTTAACTTTGTTCCCAGCTGAGCTACTAGATGGCTTTTCTCTAGTTTTATTGACTTTAAGCTTGTTTTTCTTCCACTTAGGTTTCTGCAATAGGTTATGGAGGTTGCAGGCTGCTTCCCCATCCTCATCCTATTCTCTTCATCAACACAGATGGAAATCATCTCATCTAAGGTCCAGCTCTCCTTCTGTGCATTGTAACTTGTCCTCAAAACATCAAAAGACTCAGGCAGGCTGTCTAAGGCATGGTGAACTAGCTGATCATCCTTCACTCCTAGACCTAGCTCTTAAAGCCAAGAATTCAGCTTAGTGAGCTTCATTATGTGATACCCAACTCCACCAGCTCCACTGTACTTAAGCTCATTGTATTCCTTCCCGAGTCTTGCAGCCTCTGCCTTGTTGCTCTCCTTGTACTTCTCAGAAATAGCATCCATAAAATCAGTGGCTAACACAGGTTCATCTATGCTACCCCTTACTATGCTAGTCATGGAGTTCCTCATCAAGGTTTCGGCTCTATAGTTTGATCTATACCAGTCCTTCAGGGCTACTACCAGCAGTTATCCCAATCTTTGCAAAGGGCATGAAAAAGAACTTGCTTACTGTTATCTTAGAGTGTTAGAATGTGGGTCAGTGAAACACATGTCCATCTTATCATGAGACATTAGGTACAGATCAATAGAGGCTTTCCAGACTTTGAAGTTGGATCCGGTGAGCATTTGAATATCATCAACTTTCAGGTAGGTGACTCCTAGAGAGCAAAACAAAGAAACATAAGTTTTAGTAATTTTGAAAGTTCTTCTTAAACATGTATTTTAAAAAATTTCTGTATACTTTCTTGTGTAATTCTTAATCAGTTCAATAACTGTTAGTTTTTAGAAGTGGCTATGATACCACTGTTGGAAATTGTTGTGGGTTTGATACCACTATTATAATTTGTGATTTATGTGCGGAAACTATTTAGTGAGTGACGGGCTAGGACAATATGTTTAGAAGAAAGGTACTAGGAGCTAGACTTGGGAGAAGGATGTTATTAGGACAAGGTTGTTATGACAACTAGTTTAGGAGGATAAGAGGAGATGGTACTATAGAGGATATGAAATAGAGGAGGATAGTTTACAAGCTTGCTTCAAAGTAATTTCATTCACTCATTAGTTACATTTGATTACATGAGTACATGGCTATATATATACCTTGTTAGCCGACCTTGACACTGCCACCGATATTGTTGGACATTTCTAGATACATCTAGCTAACAACTTAGTTAATTACATGCATGATTAGTCTAGATGTTTCTACACTAGCTAGCTAATGTACATGATCATTCTCTCTTAATCTAGATTAGTACTCTAGTAACTCTAGACTTCCATTCAATATCTAGATTTCTCTAGATTATGTTTTATCAATGTGCATTAATTCCAACAATAACACACAGAATATTACAGAAAACACATCAAAACATCCCAAATACTGCAGTTCAATATCAAGCTACACTTTTACCAGTAAAAGACATGATATTCTTTTTTTTTTTTTTGAGAATGCAAGACATGCTATTCTTAAATTGTCTGAATCACCAAGCCACCAAATTAAACCCAAGTTATGAAGAAAAGACAATTAATACCTTTTTGGCAGTAGAAAAGCTTTTGAGTATCAGAATTTGAGTTCAAAATTCATGCTTGATGCTGTTTATAAATCATAAACCATACAAAATTACTCCTTTGGGAGACAGCAGTTATATAGTCTAAAATCATAAACACAAGTTTAGGTCCCTTTTTATTTCAAATCTCCTGCAAGAAATTGCTTTGTGCAACATTCCTGCCTTTGAAATCATGACGAAGTTCTTTAGATTTTACATTCTCAAAACTTTAGTGTTTACAGTAAAATCATACATATCTGCAACTTAATTCATACAAAAGTGGGAGACATACATATATACATTATCACATAGCATCTGAAAATTAAGTTTCATCTCTAACCTATTTTGCACACCGGGCATGGATCTAGGGTTCTTGTGCTTTACAGAAATCATAGGCATGCTTTGAAAACGAAATCGAAAACAGAAAACAAAGAATCCCAAATTTCTGACCTTTATTCTGCTCAAAAATTAAGCGCGGAAGCGAATTCATAACCAAATTTGAGCATGCTACTTGAAAGCCCCAGAGACGCAATCGTCTCTCTTCTCCAATCCCAGGCTGAAGAACCCTAACCCCCAATTTCAAAATTGATCGTTCAAAACAACGGTCGAGTCTTCAGGGAGGTCAAACAGGTTTTTGGGTTTGGGCCCGACATTAAAACTGAATGGCCCATACGAGGCCTTAGTCTATTAACAGGTTCAGAATGTTTATTTATTTTTTTTTTTTTCCGACAGAAAACCAAAATACAAATGATTTTGGGATTCCGTTGATTTCTTTATATGATTTATGATTTTGTAAAGGCGTTCTGATACCAACTATAAGTTCTAAATGCGCTTAACCAGATCATTCACAAACATACATTCACACATGCTTCTTAAGATCATACATGAACTACGTATACCTAATGGGATTACATACATACCTTCATTTATATCCATAGCTTCCAATGAGCTTGCAAGTCGATCAACAACTGACGAATTGATGGCTTTAGTCTTCTCCTCTCTGCTAGTTTTAGACACCATAGATGGGATGGTCTGAAGATCTTGTTGTAGAGAGAGCAGGGACAGGACTCCTTATTTATAGACACCAAGGTCTGAAGGTCTTGTCCAGCCATTGCATGTCCCCGCCCAGTCATTGGATCATTTGCATGCTGAGCTTGGTCGTGCCACCTTATGGTGGAAGTGCGGCTCGATATAAATAACGAGATAGAAATGATAATTAAAGCTGCATATTAGAAAAGAGACACAAAAATATTACATATAAAAACCTCACAAATGGTCGTTATTTCGTTATTATTGAGTTCAACACTTAGAAGTTAGAACATATATACAGCTAGTACTTCACGGTATATGCAATTAACCTTTACAATCTGAATTAACCAAATTATCCATATATATTTTTCATTTAAAAAAAAATTCAAAACCAGTACATGAAGTTTGAACAACTCTTAAAATTAGTACATTTTTTATAAAAACAGTACTACTTCATACACGTCATTACGAGCTGCCGTTACAAGGTAGGAGAGAAGCACATCCTCAATAATAAAAAAATAAAAAAAAGAAAGAGAAGCACATCTTTCATACACGTCGTTACGAGCTGCCGTTTCATACATGTCTCTCTCCCCATCGATTCATCGCACAAGAGGAAGAAGAGAAGCACATTCTCAATAATAATAACAAAAAAATAAAAAAAAGGTAAGAAAAAGCAGATGGGTGACAGATCAGAGGACGAGGATCGTAGCCAGAGCAGCGACTTCACGTCAGAGGGAGAAGGCTCCGAGGATTAACGCCGTGATGGGTACCACGCTGTTCGAATCGACGACACGTTCAAGCTCGGATTCCTGTCGTTCAGACCAAGCTTGGCTGGGGCCAGTAATTTTTGGAGAGCCAGATTTGCTTCCTGTCGTTGAAGCGTGTCGAATCGGCAACATCATACTTGTAATGTGGTCGCTCGTCGTCGGCATCATGCTTCATCGGAGCCGGATATTTTTGCTCTTTTACTTTTTTTAACAGAAATCCAAATTGGAACTTCGGGTCACGTTTGGCTGAAGAGGAAGCCGATGCTGGTATTTGGGTGGCCAAAGAAAACTTTTGGGTGCCCCAAGTAATTTTGGGTTTATTCTACCTAATTTTTTTTTTTTGCATTATCCTCTGAATATACGAACCTGCCCTTCAAAATTTGATGGAAACCGTTCTTTAGTTAGCAATAAATAATTCATTAATTAAGAGACGAACCTAATTACAAAACCAATAAACACTTAGCAACATAAGTACTATAAATAAAGAGCATAGGTCTTCAACTCAATCAAACTAGAAAGAGTGATAGCAGATCAACAACTCACTAATTTACAGGCCAAATGTTTTACATCCAAATACACTAGTGCAACAATACAAGCAAATCTACCACACACACCACCCATGCTTGCTAATGTCGTTATCGCCATCGTCGTCAGCAATAAGGTAGTGATGAGTGCTAAATCGGAGCGTTGATGCCCAAATAACTGGTGTCAATCGAATCCCAATGCACAAATCTAGTGGAAGCCCACAACCCGAGGGATAAGCCCCATCAAAACAACACCATACAATCGACCATTGAAAAACAAGCCATGAAGAAGCTGTGGCTGATGAAGGAGGACCGTGAACCAGAACTGGAACAAAGAACCATAACCAAAGAAAACAGGGGGTGATAAACTCGCGCGCGATCACCTATAATCTAATAGGTAAGTACGAAATTGCACTTTAAGTGTGCAAACACACAAGCTCTCATGTAGGTTTACAATGGTGATTGACAGAATATTTTGGTGTTGGGTGACCAAAAATTTGGAAAAATTTGGGATTGTTCGACAACAGTGTGAGGAACTAAATCCTACTGTTCTGGACATAGCCCGTAAAATCCACAGAGGAAAAATGTACCATAAGGGTGAATTGAGCCCATAAACATGGAGCCCAAGGAAACATAAACCTAACGTAACAAAGAAAATTAGGGTTGATAACTCATTTGGACCTTTAACCCAAGCCCAATCAAAGACACATGCCCAGCTTGAAGCCCAAAGATCTTGAGGCACAATCCAATTAGGCAGTATCCATTCCCATGCCTTGAAGTCATGGACGAAGCTAGTTGCTTCGATTGCTGACCTCCCTATCACAGTACCCCGCTGCATTGAGGACGTCGCTCCACCGTCGTACCTATCCTCGCGCCGCTGGGGTCGGGCTCCCACAAGTAGCACAAGCCTCCTACACAAACCGAGCCTTCCAAATCGGAATCAAATTCGAGATCGGAGGAGGAAAGCTTAGTCTTTCCTTCACGCCGGCCCAATCAGTCAAACAACCGACTCCGGCCAGACCACCTACCACCGTGAGGCGTCGCATCAATCCCCCAGTAATCGAGGCTCCGATCTGTCCTCCCATCTCGCCAAAGCCCTCGATGCAGCAACCACCATATTTTGAAGAGAACGTGAACCAAAGCTACATGATCCCATCCTCCAAAGCACAAACACTTCTACAGCACCACTATCCCGTCCGGCCGCACTCCTTGTGCGTCGGCGTGGCCAATGGCTTGTGCCAGCGCCGCGGTGCAGCCGAACGAGGGGAAGAGAAGACGAAGGGAAATCTAGGTTTACCCGCACGTTAGGCGCGTTATGGAAAAAGGTAGTATAGCGTTTTTCAAAAAACAAAATTTAGAAAAAACCACTCTAGGGTTTTTATTTTATTTAATTTTTTTGGGGGAAACCACTCTATCTAACGACCCAATAATGGCATGTATGAATGATGTATTGGATTACTAACGTCGTGTACTGTTTTGAAAAAGAAAAAAAGAATACGAAATGCTCCTTAAAAAAAAATACAAAACGCACCAAAGTTAGAAGTCGATTAAACTTTCTGTACTGTTTTTAAAATTTTTCCTTTTCATTTCTAAAACCTAAATAGGCAAGACTTAGATTTTGAGTGTCAATAGACCAAACTTTAATTCATACATTCAGTAAGTAGAACAACTACATTTTCTTCTCTGCAACCGTTGATTCCAACCAAAGATAAATTGGTTTCAATCGCACTCGAAAGGTTCTAGATGGCAAAGTTGGACGGTTGCTTTGAACTATTTATTAATTAATTGTCTGCACCCCAAAAGCCTCTCTCAGTCTCTCCTTCCCAAATCGCTCTGTTTATTATAGAATTAATCAGCAGTAAACAATATAATCTTCTATTCTCTTTGGTATCTTTAGGACCACGATTACCTATATATAGCATCAAATTCCAAAATATGGGTCAAAGAAACTTGTTCCCTTGAAATAGTTGGAACAAGAGTAACAACTTTCCGATTAAATTAAAATGAGAGAAGGTTGAGTTGATTGTTACATTAGTCCTGCTCACTTGTGTCCTCAAATTCTTTTTTTTATTTTTTTATAAAGGGACGTCAAATCCATTGCAACCAAAAGTACAACATAAATAGGATCATTTCTCTTAAGCATGAATCATTCAAAAACAACTCAGAAACTTAAGACCTAGAGAAACTAAACACCCTAAGCTAATTTAATGCCACAAAGCATAGACGAAGTCGACACAAAAACATGTCTTGGTGGCAAAAGAACCAAGTAACCGGCCACTAAAACACAAGTAGGAAGGGTCAAGTACTCGGCCCATTATTATTTGACCAGTTCCGAGACCATCCTACGCAGAGGGGATACCCTAGAGCATCAACCACCAAGTTATAAGCCAAAGCCTAAAAACTAAAAAAAAAATGTTGTGGACCCGCAAAAAGCCTATTATAAACTAATGAAAAAACAAAAATAAAACAAAAACTCAAGACCGAAGCCCATAGAGCCCCGGCACCAGCCACTGCCTCGCACCAGTAGCATCCATATTCAGAATAGAACAAGGCTCCCTCTTCGACCCGCAAACAACATCCAATACGATCGACGCGATCGGACCCAGCCCGCCGAAACTCTGAGTTCCACCGGCCTCCGCTCCATCCTTGTGAAACCCCCGGCAACCTTCGATCTCCCTACACAAACCAGGCTCGGACATTGATAGAAGGAAGGGAGAACCCAGCCGATCTTCTACTCCAAATCAAGGACTCGTCCCAACAAACCCGTCCGGCTGTACCAACGTGCACTGTCTAGGCCAGAGGTCGTCGCCAGCGTCGAGGCACAGCCGGACAGGCTCACAACATGTAATCGGCCTTCTCCCGCTCTCTAGGGTTTCTTCACTATTGGCTCCGGGTGTGCATTCTTACCAAAATAATCCTCAAATTCTCTTATATATGACTTTTTAATAAATTAAAATATCAATATATCAGTACCATTGTTACAAAAATATTTGTTACATAAAATAATGTAGAATAAATGTCACTCCAATAAAGTAAACTCACAACATATGAGACCTTTGCAAATCCTGTCTCTGGTCGATAACCGAAAATCTAAAAGTACTTGTTAATAATTGTAGTATTGTACTACTGTGTGACTTTTGCTCCAAGAAACTAAGAATGAAAAAGGAAAATCCAAAATTACATTGACGCAATCGTGAAGAAAATGGATACAAACTAGCTAGAAGTAGTAATTTTGTATATGGAAGCAAGCATCCAACTCTCTTTACCATTTTTTCAACACACACAAAAACTATGGCACTATAGATTTGGCCTTGATACCACGAACCACGTCGACGAGTCAATTCCGGTCAAATTAGAGACACACACGAAAATGTAACCAAAAAAATAAAAACTTCGTGTACAACTCAAAATCCTTCTCGGACCATATATACAAACCGACTCCCGCTATTTCTTATCTCACACAATAAGCATTATACCTTCTCTCTCTCTCTGATGGACTCTCCTCGTCGCTCCTCCGTCATCATAATCGGAGCTGGAGTCTCCGGTGAGGGCCGAAACCACCGTTCGAGTACAATTTCATTTTATTTTTTTAAAATTTCTTGCTTATTATTTAGTTTTGCTTTTGAATTTAATTGAAGGCCTATCCGCGACGAAGCGGTTGATCGAGAAGGGCGTAGAGGACGTGGTGATTCTTGAAGCTTCGGACCGCATCGGCGGAAGGATCCGAAAACAAGAATTCGGAGGGATCTCGGTGGAGCTCGGCGCTGGTTGGATCGTCGGAGTCGGCGGAGAACAGCTTAATCCGGTTTGGCAGCTCGCCGAGAAGACGAACCTCCGGACTTGCCTCTCCGATTACAGTAATGCTCGCTTCAACATCTACGATCGCAGGTCCGGCCGGAGCATTTTAGCCAAACTTGTATCTGTTTTAGCTTAACGTGCGCCGCCGTGTGCGCAATGCACTGCTCCACCGGCGAAACCAATACGCAGTCTTTCGGTTGCTGCTATCGTGCGCCGGTGGTGTACGTTTATCTCGGAATTCGAAGCTTGAAATTCGCGGCCCGTGAATAGTTTAGACTGACGGGAGTTTTGATTGTGTGCTGCAGCGGGAATCTAATACCGGGTGGAGTCGCAGCGGACTCTTACAAGAAGGCGGTGGACTCGGCGATCGAGGAGCTGAGGAAGCTGGAAGCCGACGGCGGCGACGTCTCTAAAGTTACCGAGCCGCCTTTGTATGTAAACTGATACCGATGGAGTTAGATTTGAACGTCTCTAAAGTTACCGGGCTGAGTTAGATTTAATTTTATTTTTTGGATCTTCCAGTACGCAGAAAACGCCGATAGAGCTGGCTATTGATTTCACCCTGCACGATTTCGAGATGGCAGGTCAGTTTTTAATTATTCAATGATTCAAAATGTATGTAATATTAATGCCAGAGCAGACTCGTTAATGCCATGCTACTAAATTTTGGGTGCAGAAGTTGAACCCATAGCAACCTATAAAGATTTCGGAGGTCAAGAATTTTTAGTTGCAGATGAAAGAGGGTACGAGCATTTGTTGTACAAAATGGCCGATGATTTTCTTTTTACCTCTGAGGAAAAAATCTTGGACAGTCGTCTCAGTCTTAATAAGGTACGCTTTGCACCAACCATACAATGAACAAAAAAAATTATTTACTGTTACTCAATAATTTCTGCAATATAGTTCTGTTTCTTTCCTTGGTTGGTTCCAATCATCGTAGGAATGAATACAAAGACAGATTTGGAGGTTTATGATGAGGAGCAAATCTGATTTTCTGTTAGATAATGACGTTTCTGAATGCTCTTTTTTATAATTAACTCGTTAACTTTAATTATCGCAATCGTGTTCTGACCTTGTAACAAACTAACAATAATTGTCTTGCCACAAGATCCTCCAGAGCTTCAGTAGCCCCTTCTAGCACTCATAAATTAGTAGGCCCCAAAATTCCCAGTTTCCTCTTTACACTACACAGTGCCCATTATGAGCCAAGACCAATAAAACGTTGATGCTGAAATGTCAAATCGGTTCAAGTAAGAACACGAAAATAGGGGGTCTTGTCACTTCTCTACACTAAATGGGGTGGAGTTGTCCTGAGGACCTCACCTCCTCAATGGGTCTACTTCAATAAATCTACTGTATTGGGAGTTCTGTAGCTGTAAGGACTAAGAGCATCTCCCATTATTTAGCTATAGTTCCTCTCACCATAACCCAAATTACAATTCTAAAGACAAAAAATTTAGCTTGACTATTTTGTAAGTTAAATTTGGCTGGGTTGGTAAGCTAAAACTAAGTATTATTTTATTCGACTTTAAATATTGTTCTTCTAATTTACATTAGCATTTAAATTAAAAATTTGTTCCTAACAAAATTTTATACCATCACGACGACGATCTCGACAAGATCTTTCATATGAGCCTCATATCGTAAGTCAAAATACTCTTAATTTGGCCAAGGATTTAGCTTATAGTGGGAGAATTTGGTAAGCTAAAAAAGGATTTTATAAAATATTCTTGTTTTGTAAGTTAAATTTGGCTTGAAATTTGACTTACGGTGGGAGATGCTCTAACGGGTATTCTATGTATAATCGGGGTGATACATTTACCTCCTCGATGACTTCAACAAATCTAACTTTTAACACAGTATTAAAACTCTAAGAGTTACAAGCCGTTGATGTAGCTACGTATTATGATGAAATGTAGCTACGTATTATGAAATATTGATGTTTTTGGAGCATTTTAAGTGTAGCTCTTGTTGAGTTGTTTCATATCTGAAGGCTGAAGCTCAGATTGCACAGTTGTTCATAGTTTGTCTGATGGGGTTGTTGCCTTGGGCTCTTCCCATCTTAAATATTTATTCTTGTGGTCAAATATATCTCTGTCCATAGCAGTTATGAAGATCTTTTCTGAATTCATTGAAATCCTTGATTTGGGGCAGGTTGTTCGGGAATTGAAGCACTCGAGGGACGGCGTTACGGTAATGACGGAGGATGGTTGCTTCTACCAAGCAAATTACGTGATTTTGTCAGCTAGCATTGGAGTCCTCCAAAGCGACCTCATTTCCTTCACTCCACCCTTGCCCGTATTTCATTCACTCCCTTCTCTTCCTTGTCTTCGTATCAGTTTTTGCTTATCAGTTTCTGCTTTCATTTCTGCTTTCAGTTTCTGAATATCTCTCCTTTTTTACTAGTGGGAGAATCTTGCTCATACAGTGCATAAGAGGCTAGGTCCTAGGATATGGGTCCCTGTAGATGGGAGGATGCTATTTGTTTACTTGTTATTTAAGGTGTGGTCCAGAATGATAAATGAATAATATTAGAAATCAGGGTCTATGGATCGCAAGGATCATTAAATAAGGTTCACTGCTTGAAGACGGAGGAGAAGGACTGATCCTGGGAATTTGATCTTTTTTTTCATATGCCAATACCATGGATCGTATATGATCCACAGAATTCTTAGTTTCTAACCCATTGGCTCCAACAGATTACCTTGCTGCCTGGTTTGTGGTTCAGTATGTGCGAGTCTTGAATGCTTGGATGCAGATCACTATAGGAGCATGGTGACTACTGAAAACAGTGTGGCACCTTATTATAGTTAGTGCCTTCATAGTTTGTTAAACTTTTTTGACTTGAAAATAGTAATATCACAATCGTCTAGTGTTGGCATTACTTGAGTAACTAGTGATTATCAAATCATGGTCGAATTGTCAACTGTATGAATTGTAGCGTTCCCTCTAGTAAGAAGCTGGCAATGCAAATTATGTGATGTAACATCTTGGAGTCACATGTAGTTCTAGCATAATTATCCTAATCCATAGCTTCCTTGCTAGCAAAAGACCTACAGTTGTTTATGTATGGTCTGCTTAGGCAGGCTAACTGTGACAAGGATATGCTTTTTTATTGTCTTTTGAGTTAAGATAACTGGTAAAATTGCTCATGATTGACTGAAATCCTATCTCATTCAATCTCTCTTCTGAAATCGTAATTCAACTTTGCTTCTGATTAATACTAACATCATGGATTATATAACCACACAGAAATGGAAAACTGAGGCCATAGAGAAATTGGATGTGATGGTGTATACAAAGATCTTTCTCAAGTTCCCTCATAAGTTCTGGCCATGTGGACCTGGGAAAGAGTTTTTCATCTATGCCCATGAGCGACGAGGCTACTACACATTTTGGCAGGTTGGATTCAATGCTTGTCGTTGTTGTTACTAGTTAACTTAAACGTAAATTTTCCATGCTGCTGCCAGCAGATTTACAGATTCAGTATTTTTCCTTCTGCATAGATTTTGCTACTATCCTTGAATATTATTTTGTTTAACTAACCATATGTTCATTTGAAGTATTGTGACTCACATTGGAAACTTTTTCTTCTACGGTAGTAGCTGATGGTAAGTTAGTAACAGAGGTTGCTTTTGCCTACTGTCCTTGGCATTTTACCTACTTGTAATATAGCTACGGATCTTCTCATTTCCACTTTGAGAGTTCTGTCAATTTGTTAAAGCTGGCAATAATGGTTACATTGAAGAAATTCACCAATATTATGGATTCTCATAAGATGTGTAATTGAAGAAATTCAGCATATTGTAATCTTTGTTTGATTCGTATTGTTGTCTCCAACTAGCTGGCTGCTAATCTCTTTTTGTTCTTTTCAATGTCATCAGCACATGGAAAATGCATATCCTGGATCCAATATCCTGGTCGTGACGTTGACAAACGGGGAATCAAAGCGTGTGGAAGCTCAGTGTGATGAGGAGACGGTGAAAGAAGCCATGGGGGTTCTTAGGGACATATTTGGACCCAACATTCCTGAAGCTACTGATATACTAGTTCCCCGCTGGTGGAACAATAGGTTTCAGCGTGGCAGCTATAGCAACTACCCGATAATCTCTAATCATCGAGTAGTTCGTGATATCAAGGTTTGCCATTTCTCCCAAGTCCTAACTGGAACTTCTTTACATCTGTACTGGTCTATTGAAATGTTTATGAATTGACATCAGATTTCTCTTCTTTTTATCATATCAGGCCCCAGTAGGCTGCATCTTCTTCACTGGAGAACATACAAGCGAAAAATATAGCGGCTATGTTCATGGTGCATACCTCACTGGTAAGGAATTAAGTAAAAGTTATGTTTTCTATGTCTCTGTGTCTCCCAATCATAAATTTACTTCCAACGACTCAAATGTGACATACACTTTTATGATCATTAGGGATCGACACTGCAAATGCTCTGCTTGAAGAAATGGGTAGGCAGGAGGAAAGGAGTAGCCAGAATAAAACGTCGTTCTCAGAAACTGAGCTAGCATTAACTAGTTCACTAAATTTGACACAGAAAGATGCTGTATCGAATCTAAACTGCGATGTTCCTACACAGTTATATCTTGGCTCCAAACAACCCAAGTTATACTAGACTACTTATGGACAGACCTCAATTAGTTTGTTATGATGGTGAAGACTGAAGATATCACCCTTAAGAGAGATTAAATTGATGGGTCTGGATAAACTTCTTGTTTAATCCTTGGCGCCATTCCTAGGGATAAATTAGACTAGGGGGAAGTAAGGGAGATACAAGGTTTTGGACTTCAAAAGGAACTGGTATGGGGAATACATGTTACAGTCCCTCATTTAGATTAAGGGGGAAGAAAATTGGAGCAAGTAGTTCAGGTTCTAACTGTATTGGTGCTTAATGTGTTACACGAGAATAAAGGCCATTTTCATTTTCTAACCATATAATTCCATATATAGACATCCCCATTAATAAGGTGGGGAAAAAGAAAGAAAAGGAAATAGAAAATAGAAAATAGGAATAGCAGTTTCCTTTTCAATTTAGAATTTGTTTCATCTTTCCGAATTGGTTTTGGAAACTTTGCCTCTAACGGTCGAAAACTGCAACCCTTGTAGAATTAGGAGATATAGGACGCCGACGTCGCATCTGATATGTAGTAACACAGCAACGACATTCCCTCTCCACCGCCGTTCCAATTCACAAACTCCGTTAACATCCAGACATCATCGATCGTTTCTCTCTAAAATATGGCCGGAAACAAAACAGGCGGCGACGAACCAACGTCTCCGCCGACGTGGCGCTTGTATGTTGTTCTACTGTTGGTCGGGTTATTATTAATCATCATTCCGGGTATGATGCAGTCGCCGAGATTGATGCCCAGGGCAAGCAAATGGCGATTACTGGGTCGGATGACGCCGCCGGTAGCCGTGATACTTGTTTTGGCCGCTCTCCACGGTCAGAACCTGAAAAGGATAATTGGGTCAGAATCTTTCAAAACTGCAGTGCGGCCTTGGCTTTTGCTTACCTTGTTCGTGGGATTAATTTGCACCAGGAATCACCAATGTGCGATTCGTAATACCCTTTGGTGGTGGCTTTAGATTTCAAAGCAACTTCAACTATTTGAAGAGAAAGTTTCTGTATATATTTCATAATCACGCGCTGCATGTTCTTGTGAAGTTTGTCTTGTTAGTTTCTACGACCAGCGAAGAGAAAGAAACATCAATTAGATTAGATAACAATGACAGAGATTAAAACTTTAAAGCTTCAGTTTTCGACATGTATCATGTAGGTACAGCAATATATTCAAGGCTTCAATTATATTGAAGGCCGGCATTTCCAATAAGGCTTGGCCATTACTTGTGTGGAAAGATCAAGAATTAAAATTTCTGTGATATATCCCCGATATCTTCTTTTTTGGAGTGACCGATATATTTATAGGGGTAAATATGTTATATTTCATAGATTCCGTCAAATATCACCGATTCCGTCAAATATTTCTGATTCCGTCAAATTTCTCCGATTCCGTCAAATATCTTTAATATTTAAGAAATCTACGATAAATCTCTGATATATTAAAGAAATATATGTAAAAAATTTGGGCGTAAACAAAAATCACCATCAACAATATTCGAAAAAAGATATAAGGGGAACAGTTAGCAGCTCTAAAGAGATATACGACTATCATATTCAACAGTACAATTCGTAGGGTTATATCTTTTGGTCTGAATACTATGCTTTTGTGAACCACCGTACGTCTTTTCAACCATTTGGAGTCTCTTTCTAGATATAGATGAAGTTGATGTTTTTACAATTTATAAGTAAACACAATAAATTAAATATTTAAGAAAAAAATTATTCCCGAATTTCCGATATTTTTTCCCCAATATCTCCGATATATCCGATATCTCTCTTTTTCAAAGTAACGATAGATATGCCGATACAGATATTTTAATCCTTGGGTAAGATTATAGAGAATCACCCATGTTGATTTAGAGTATCTTCAGTACACGGCGTGTATCTTTATATACATACATAGATGGTCAGGATTAGAGGAAATAATATAGAAACATGGTGGTCATGTCACGCCCCGACTCTTAAATTTTTACCTTATTTACTAGCATGGTGTTAATAAGAGTTTTACCGTCTTCGTCAATGAGTTATAATTTGATTGGTCCCTAGAGAAGTGTTGAGGGACGAATATTTCGAAAGAATTATTCGTAGAAGAAAATTATGACGACGGTAAAAATGGTAAATTTTAGATAATAAAAAGTAATTTTTATTGGGGTATTATTTTTAGGTGTTAAATTATGGATTTGGGTTATTTAGTAGTGTTGGACCGGGTTGGCCCAAAACCCATCTCTCCTTTCTCTCTCTTCCCTCCCGATTCTCTCTCCCCCCACCCGGAAAAGCTTCCCGAGCCCGACCGCCGCCGTCCGGCCACCGTTCGCCGCCGTCCGGCCACCGTTCGCCGCCGCACCGGTCCCAAACGGTCGGCCTCCGACCCAGCTCCCATCCTAGATCGGTGAGAGACTCCCTAGCGCCGCCGTGAGAGAGATATCGGGCCCGAAAGGTCCGACTGTCCAAAGCTTCCCGTTGCCGGAACTTCCTCCTCCGGCCGCCATAGCCGGAGCTGCTAAGCTCAAAAAGAAGCCCTCCTCCCGTACGTGCATCTCCCCAAAGGATTCGCTCTCTCTTGAGCTAGGTAAGGAGACATCGGTGTTAGATGTTTTCGTTCGATTGACATAGTTAGGCTTGGAATTAGTGTTTGTGCTAGTTAGGAAAGATGTAGAGGAGGTTGAGAGGAAGATGCTGTCAAAATTTGGTGGGCATTGGAGATCGCCGGAGTTGGCCTCCGGCCGCCGCTGCCAGCGGAGCAGACGGCGGCCCCGCCACTGTTTGGGGGATTTTGATGTTTTAAATGTGTGTTGTTAAGGAGAGTCTATTGATGTGAAGTTTGGAATTTTTGGAGGAGTTTTGGATTTTTATAAGATTTGTGAAATATGGCGGTTAATGGGATATAATGCAACTGTTGGTTAATTGTTATTAGGGCTGGAGAGAGTGGTAGTAAGGATGTCGATATTGTGGTAAAGTATGGATCGAAGCAGAGTTGAGAATTAAGACGTTAGGCATGGATGAGCGTGCAAAGCTCATAATTAATTTTGCCTAATTTTATATGAGCGTTGGGTTATAGTTGAGGATTTGAATATGTTTTTGGAACAGGACGTGAGGAGGCTCGAGCAGAGGAGGTCTCGGACCGACATCAGGCTTAGGCCTAACTTGTGAGTGGACCTTCGTTTTAAATATTATGCTGGTAAAAAGATTTATTGATGAATATTTTTTTTTGTTGGAGAATAACCGAAATTGAGAATTTCGGTGATTATATATTTACATATGGATGTTTATGAGGATAGTATGTATATAAATAAATGCTAGCTAACTATACGTGTT
This sequence comes from Fragaria iinumae, assembly GCA_009720345.1. Classification (NCBI taxonomy): domain Eukaryota; kingdom Viridiplantae; phylum Streptophyta; class Magnoliopsida; order Rosales; family Rosaceae; genus Fragaria; species Fragaria iinumae. Next base: position 1,789,191 of record CM019123.1, read on the forward strand.
TTTCCGCCATAATGAGGTAAAATACCATTATGGTGTGACGTGAGCGTTAGACGCAATCGTAGTAGCCCTATATGAATATAATAATGATTCATATAGGGAGTATGCACGTATATAAATACACTCATCTTTTCCGCATAATGAGGTAAAATTCCATTATGGCGTGACGTGAGCGTTAGACGCAAGCGTATTATCCTCGTATGAATTTCTATTTTCTTATATTTCTTCATAAGAAATCATACAAGGAGTATGATGAGTGTAAATACATATATATATATATATATATATATATATATATATATTTTAGCCTGAGAGGCCGTATTTTATTAAGTTTTGGAGACTAGCAGATACTTGCCAGTTTTTGAGCTGTCGCATGCAGCATAATTTCTATGGAAATTAAATTGGGGAAGCATAAATATTTTCATTAAATTCATTTTTGTCCACTCACTCTAACGTTTTCAAATGTTTTCCCCTGGACTCTTCGTTTTTAAAATGCCCAGTCCGCAGAGTACGGGTTGGTACTAGTAGGAGGAGACGAGGCATAGTCACCCACCTTTCAACCACTTTTCACCAGTAGGTTACCTGCTTAACCTACTAGGGTAGTTTCCTGCTTCCGTTGTCTTTAGTAGCTCTGAATACTCTTGGGATTATTGTATAATATTTTAATGGAGTGTGCTAAGATTCATGTTATATTATTTGGATTATTTTTATGGGTAATTCATGGATGCTCCGGATTATGGTTGTCCATTTTCAATGGAGGTTTGCCGAGTTCTTCGGTAAATTTTCCTTGGAGGTGGACCCCGCAAGACTTACCTCGGGTTTCAGGGTGAAATTTGGGGTGGGTCTTGACAGTTGGTATCAGAGCTCTAGGTTTCATTTCCTGCCTCCTTAGTACTATCATATTTGCCTAAGAAGCACGTAGTTCCTATAGAGTGGTGATCCGACCGCGGCGGATTCACTAGCATTTTATGCTTTTGATACTATGTGTTATTGGGTATGTGTGATAGTTCTGTTAATCTTGTATATAGACTACTAAACATCTCCTTCCTCAGGTACTATACCTCCTAGACGCCAACCCCGTGTGGCTACCTCGACCAACGTGAATGAGGGTGACGAAGTTAGAGGATTAGTTGATTCAATCTATTTCTAAATTCAACCGTTGGATTTATTAGACCGCAAGATCTAGGTTGTATATTTTGGAGTATATACGAATGTGGATCAGTTTGGACTTTGGACTGAATCAGTTCGAGCCCAGACCGACTCGGTCTTAAGCTGCTCTGCAGCGGAGGAGCTCGGAGGAGTTCTCCGTCGTTCGACCGTCTCGCAGCGTCCAACCGGTGGCTACTGCTTCGTCACGTCGTCCCCAACGTGGCTGTGATGTTGGATTACGAAGAGGAGCTCCGGCGAGAGAGAAAAGAAGCAAAGGAAGAAAATCTGGGTTCGCCGGCGATCTTCGGATTTCGGCCACGACGACGAGCACCACTGGTATGGATAACTTCTTCTCGTCCTCCCCGACGTCGCTTTAGTATTGGATTTCCATGGGAAGCTGAGGAGAGAGAGATTCGAAGAAGAAGAAGTTTTTTTGGGTTCGTCGGCGATTTTTCGAATCCGGCCATGGTGGCGAGCATAGATGGTGCTAGTAGCTTCACCTCGACTTGGAGAACCTATCTATGTCTTTGGTTGTCCACGACGAGCTCTGAGGAGGGAGAATCGAAGAGTAGAAATTCTGAGATTTTCCGGCGACCTCCGAGTCTAAAACGAAGTTTTGTTTTGTTTTTTTTTTTTTAAGTCTGAAACGCTGACGTGGCGTGTCGCAATGCCATGTCGGGGCCGGTCAACGTGTCCGAAAAGTCAACTTTTTCAGACACGCCACGTGACGTGTCGGACACGTATTTTGCCGTGTCGGAGTGTCCGACACTCCGACACTCCGTGCAACATAGATCAAATGTAATCAACCTATCAAAGTTCGAAATTAAAGTAACCAGAACGAAATCTGAATCAAAGAGAAACGAAACAAATGCAGAAGCAAATCTAATGCTAGCATACTAGCTAGCTTATTAAAACATACTGACTCAAGGAATGTCCTACGCAGAGGGATCAAACCCAGAGTCCTCCATTACCGAGCCAGCTGATGTTTCCGCAGCAGCAGAACTCAACCCAAAAGATCCATCACCCATCTCTAAGGTTCTCTTAGCAGAGAAGCGACGCTTCTTTGTCTTCTTCATGCTAACATCAGCAATTGTCCCGGCAACAACATTCTCCGGCTTCGGTTTGTTTTTGGAACCATACGGACATCCTAACTTCTTCTTCTTGGGAGGAAAATCAGCAGAATGCCGGCACTGTGAGGCAAAGAAAGTTCCGGTGCAAAACCAACATCAAACTCAAAGGGCTGCAGCTGCATGCCTCCCTCCGCTCTCGGTTTCTTCCCCATCATATAATCCACTACCATTGCATTCCGCTTCACACTCACCATTGGATCAAAAGAGGTAATCTGCATATCAGAGTCACCAGATACCAGAGGTAGAGGAGAGATAGACAAACCAGTTTGATTCACATGAGGGGAACGAAATTGTTCCAATTGTTTACTCAATGCAGCTGCTGAAATTCCAGGAAGAGTAAAAGTCATGATTGGAAGAGCAAAGGGGTTCACCATACCAGTCATCGGAGCCGAAATCAGCAGGGGGGTCGTCGGAGTCCTCGAAACCACACTGGAACTTGGGGAAGCCTGAACCCTAGTCTCAGAGACAGAAGGCGGTTTCGCCGCTGAAACCCTAGCCCCCAAGAATGGATTAGGGTTAGGGTCTCCGAGCAAAACCCTATTGTCCAACCCACCTTTAGGGTTTGCTGCCCTTAATTCCATTGTCGCCGCTTTTCCCAAGGCTGTCCTCGTCCCCGAAACGTTAGGCGAACCTAAGCAGCCACTCGGAGGATGTTCAAGGAAACCGCAAACCTGGCAAAAGCAGGAGACCTTCTCATACCGAAAAGTCACCGTCGCCATCATTGCCCAATAACGTCAAAATCATTTTAAAACTAGCTTTCATGGTCTTTCTTTTATGTTTTACTATGTTATGCTATTACTATGCGGACTATTTATCAATGAGTGTTACAATTTCATTGGTGCAATGTCTTGTTGTGTTGTTTTTGTATAATCCACACCACAGTATTATACAAATTAACATTTTATAATTACCTTTCCTTTGTGATTTTCTAAATCTTTAGAAAATAGCTCATATAGTACATTAGTACTGTTATTACTATAGTAAAGCGCGCTAGCAATGATCCAATAAACGTGAAACCGAGTACTTGTAACTTTACTGTGATTTGAGGTTGTCTTTCTTTTCTTGTCGGGAAAAAAAAAACTTTATTATGTGAACTCTGATCGGTAAATAAATTATTTTCACAACTTCCTTCAGTAAAAAAAAAAAAAATAATTTCACCACACTATCGCGTAAACTTCATTCGAGGTAAATGCGGAACCTTCTGTTTTCTGCTGGAGATTCCTACGCACACTTCGCACCCTCGTACTTTCACTCTGTCGGTGGCTTAACTGAAACATGAAAATCAACAAAGATTCCTTCTTTGGTTCTGAAAGTGCTAGACTGAAGATTTCTGAAGATTCGTTGTTTGGTAGTGTGAGAGTCTCAAGTCTGACAAACACTCCCAGCTCAGTTCTGCTTCCATTGATTAATCTTCAAACTTTACACCCAAAGCAGTTTTGGATCCCAAATCAAAATGTTGGTCCAAGACCGCTCAATCCCAAAACCCTCCAAACTCTTTCTCGACCATCACTTGCTTCAACCCAAAACCTTCATCTTCCCCAAATGGGTCTCCTTCAGTTTCTTCAAGATCGCCACCATTTCACTCCTGGCCTTCACCATTGCCTCCCTCTTCTTCCTCTACAACAACAATGACTCCCCCACCACCTTCCTCTGTTTCAAATCCAAATCCCACTCCAACATCCCCAAACCCATTTCACTTCCCAGACTCAACTTCAACTCCATCCCTCCCATTTCTGATAAGTCCTCCAAATTCTCTTCTTTCAGCTCTGACAGATGGATTGTGGTCTCTGTTTCGGATCATCCATCGGATTCGCTTCGAAAGCTAGTCAGGATCAAAGGCTGGCAAGTTCTTGCAATTGGGAATTCAAGGACTCCATTGGATTGGAGCCTCAAGGGAGCTATATACTTGTCAATGGGGGACCAAGCTAAGCTAGATTTTCGTGTTTTGGAGTACCTTCCTTATGAGTCTCACCTAAGGAAGAGTGTTGGGTACCTTTTCGCCATTCAGCATGGGGCGAAAATGATATTCGATGCTGATGATCGAGGCAATGTGGTTGATAATGATCTTGGTAAGCACTTTGATTTGAAGCTGTCAAAGGCAAGTGTAATGCAGGAGAGGATTTTGCAGTACAGTAATGAGAACCCCAATAGAACAGTTGTGAATCCATACATTCATTTCGGGCAGCGGTCAGTTTGGCCTAGAGGTTTGCCTTTGGAAAATGTAGGTGAAATTGGGCATGAAGAGTTCTATGGGGAAGTGTTTGGAGGAATGCAGTACATTCAGCAGGGGATATCCAATGGCTTACCGGATGTGGATTGGGTTTTTTACCTCACTAGGAGGTCAGGGTCGGAAGCATTTGATATAAAGTTTGATGAACATGCTCCAAAAGTAGCTTTACCACAAGGTATGATGGTGCCTTTAAATTCTTTTAATACATTGTTCCATTCCAATGCATTTTGGGGTTTAATGCTACCTGTTTCGGTTAGTACAATGGCTTCTGATGTATTGAGGGGTTATTGGGCACAAAGACTGTTGTGGGAAATTGGTGGTCATGTTGTTGTTTATCCTCCTACTGTACATAGATATGATAATGTTGAAGCATATCCATTTACAGAAGAGAAGGATTTTCACGTAAATGTGGGTCGATTGATCAAGTATTTAGTTAGTTGGAGATCTGATAAGGTCAAGTTTTTTGATAGAATCTTGGAATTAAGTTTTTTAATGGCAAAAGAAGGGTTTTGGACTGAGAAGGATGTGAAGTTCACTGCGGCTTGGCTTGAAGATCTGCTTGCTGTTGGGTATGTTCAGCCAAGGCTGAAGGCCATAAAACTGGATCAACTTAGACCGACCACCATTAGTCATGCAGATAGGAAGGAATTTGTTCCTCTTAAATTACCATCTGTGCATCTTGCAGTTAAGGAATCCGAAACAGTGAATTATGAGGTTGGGAATCTAATACGCTGGAGAAAGTATTTTGGCAATGTTGTTGTGATCATGTATGTCAGTGGGCCTGTGGAGCGAACCGCATTAGAGTGGAAATTACTTTATGGTAGGGTGTTTAAAACTGTGGTGATATTGCCCGACAGTGCTAAAGCAGATTTAGGTGTGGAGCAAGCCACACTGGACCAAGTATACAAGTAAGTTATTAGTTATGTCATGATTCTTTGTTTTCTCCCACTAACTTCCACACATTTAAGGTTATAATAGTTTGTCTTTGTTTTCTGGTCTGTGCAATTGTGTGTTCATTTTGATCTGAGGATGGATGCTGCAGTTTGGGTCGTCTTCGGCTGTCATTTGGGTTATTTGGTGGCATTCGATCTTGTTGATTTTGGTTCATTCAATTCGATATGCATTTGAATATGAAATCATAATAAAATCATAGTATCCATTCAAACAAAACTGCTTTTGTGGTGAGCAACCTCAAGGAAGTGCTGCCAAGTTGGTAGGAACTAGGAAGTGCATGGATTCTGAAAGAAAATTTGTATACTGAAGAGAGCTATATATATAAAAGGATTAAAAGCTTTTGATATTGCATTCTCTAACAGCTGGCTTGTCAAAACATATCAATATAGTTTACGATAAGCATGATGTTTGAGAAAAAAAAAAATTGTTGCAGAGTTGTGTGCTGAGTTAGATTTGTTCCCCATTATTTTCAGTGTTTTTCATATCATTATTATTTTTTATTTATTTTTGTTATCGACTGGTTTTAAATTATCTTTCTTTATAATTGGATCGCAGGTACCTTCCCATAATATTTGATAGGTTTGCCACTGCAGAAGGATTCTTGTTCCTCCAGGATAATACCATTCTCAACTACTGGAACTTACTACAAGCAGATAAAGCTAAGCTGTGGATCACTGACAAGGTAATGCAAACCCCAAGTACAACACCTGGGCCTTTAAACAAGCAAAAACTCTTACTCTCCTCTTACTCTCTCCTCTAACTCTCATTTTTACTCATAGGTGCCTCAGTCTTGGACAACATTCTCAACTGAGGGAAAAGGCTCAGAATGGTTTTCTAAACAAGCAGACATGGTAAAGAAAGTTGTCAGCATCATGCCAGTTCATTTACAGGTCAACTACAAGGCGAGTGGCTCAAGTAAGCAGAGTCTCAAGGTCTGCAATTCGGAGGTGTTCTATATTCCTCGACAATTTGTAGGGGACTTTGTAGATCTTGTAGGTCTCGTTGGTAAGTTGGCCATCCATACTAAGGTAGCCATGCCCATGTTTTTCATGGCAATGGATTTGCCTTATAAGTATGACTCTGTGCTCAGTACAATGATTTATAAGCCAGAGGCATCATATAGCAACTATTCAAGCATTTATTCGGCCCAAGTCCCGGCCGTTTACCCATGGACCGTTTCCAGTGAGTTAGAATTTGTTGAACTCATAAGATCCATGGTAACTGGTGATCCACTTTTAATGGAGCTATTTTAAGGTACGTCACAGTTGTAGAGATGATACTAGGAAGATAGTAATACTAATTATTAGACTTTGATATATTATTATTATTATTTTTTTCCTTTGTAGCAACTATATGATTCATTCTTGATGTAAACTCATCCATGTATTTGATTTATTGATTTAACAAAGAATAAAATGATAAAAGGTTAGCATTTTATAAAAGCCTCATAAGTCATAAGTCATTACTGGTGTAACTTACGGTAAACCTCATAAGATTAATTTGGGCTGTTCAATCCTTTTTGGTCATTATTTGGAGGTTTTTTTTTCTAACTACTCATAACCTTAAACACACTTAATTGCTGATATCAATGTGATTATAGATTCTTCTAGATTGGCTCACATCCTGATTGTTGTACGTACTGACATTTCATACAAATATCTGCAAGCAGTTGAATAACTGAAACTTTATTGAATGGGATTAGTTCAAGGTAGTACAATCTTGTGAAGTAAATCAGTTATACAACTAGGAGCTTGAGAAAACCAAGCTGCATTCTGTGAAGATTCAAAACCAATAGCAGCAAGCCTATGAGCTACCCTTGCATGTTGCAGCTTCTAGGTGCAAAAGAAACCTAGACTTCTGGCAAGGTGTGCAGGAGCACCTTAGTGTCGTCAATGATACTACCAAACTCAGAGATCAGACCCCTAGTGTTCGATGTCCTGGACTGCAGAAAAGCAGTGTGTTTCCACTTTCCACTAAAGCCTCAGTTAGCTGCATTTGTTGGAGAAAAGTCCAAACCCGGCCTGTCTTCTATAGCTAAGTGCTCTACCTGTTTGGCTGAACTGAGATGAGGAATTGAATTGGCAAAGGCAGCTACAAAATGGCCGTTAGAGTCTCTTATAATCCTACCAATGCCTCCATGAGGGAGTGGTAGGAACTACATTTTTATTTTTACCGTAGAGCCTTGTACAGGCTTTTAGGTTGCCTTGGTAAGTTGCTGTGTTGCTGCATCAGTTGAGCGAGCATGTTGGAACTCTTGAAGCAAAGTCATAGCCCCAAGATATAAAGCTTTGGCAGATTGTGAAGTAACTTGGTGTTTCGGTTCTTCCACAAGGATCATATACCAAATAGCAATTTTTCAAAGACATCAGACTGGAGATGTGTAGCTCTTTCTTTCAAAGACATCAGAACTCTTGGACATTTATTAAGTCTGCAACTCACTCAAATTCAGTACTATGTGGTCTGTAAATCGAATACCTTGGGCAATATGTTGACATTCATACCGTCACCAATTCTCCATTAGACCCCCGCTTTGAGTACTGGACTCCCTTCAATAATGCTTCTCCATGAGAAGGATGGTGCCTCCTCATGAATAGCTACAAACTCTTAGTTCTGGTTTTCTGTCTGATAAGACATTTATAATTAGCCTGAGGGCATGGAAAATGGAAGCTACTGTTAAAGGAAGGCTCATTCATGATTTCGCCCCCTTCCCAGAGGACATAGAATACTTGAAGTTTCTAATGGTCAAAATTTCCAATAAACCTTGTCTTTCATTGGTTTGGCTGTTCAAGCCTTCTACTTCATTATTTGGAGGTTCCTTTCTAACTTCTCATAACCTTGCCATCATTAGTGATTATCTCAAACAGGAAGTTTCCGCCAAAGAAAACTAAATAGAACACAGATTAAAATCACTCCAGAGACACCCTTAGCTGCTAATATATTGCTATTTCAGAATTGAACATGCTTGGCTCCAATGATTATTGTTGTACTGACAATTGACAATTCCATACATCAATTCTCAAGAATCAATGACAAAGCGTTTTAGGGTGAAGCATATATTACAACTTGCAAATTAATAGATGATACTTTTTTTCTCTCATCCTATCAAACCAATTTTTCTCACACGAGATATTTTTTATACAATGCTCTGGAAATAGCAAGAGCATCTCCTTTTGCCTTCACTGGGTAAAGCTCTGTACCTGCTTGCCAATTGTTTGAAAAGGATATCCATTCTGTTCTCCACTTTTCCACTTCAAAGTCTTTATTTTCTCTCAAACTTTTTGACAAATAATGGAAGTAGCTTGAAGCTCGTGGTAGATAGTAACTTTCCAATAGGCCGCTCCAGAACTTATTTGCTGATGAGGAGGATCACTACGTTAAGAGGGAAAATGACAAAGCTTGAAATTACACTATATGATCTATAAATGAAGATTACCATAATCATGAAGCTGGCTCTGGTTGGTTTTTGTGGTATCATACCACATTGTCACCTGCGTTCTTGCATTCCACTCATACTGAAAAAGAAAATAAGAACTTTTAATCAACCATTTTCAACATTACTTTATCTGTCACATAAATGATGTGCTGTATTTGTTACAATTTCAAGCTATGGCCAAATTCATAATGCTGAGCAAAGTCATTATGTGCAAAAAAATCAGGAGAGAGGAGAGGGTGACCCTGCCCCTTGTCTAAGCATAATCCTACATTGAATACATTCAAAGTCGAAAAACGAATTGTGTAGTTTACCTGACCTCAGTTTGTGGATTGTGGAGTAAGGGTTTGTTGCCTCACTATGATATGTTTTAATTAATAGAAAAAGTAGCTACATGTATATTGCCCACAACAAAATTCATAAGCTAAAAGTATGCAATAAGCAAAGAAGGAAATTGGTTCTCACCTGTCTCTTTTCCGTAGGACTAGTTGCAAGCTTTTTTGCACTTTCAAGCCAAGTTCCAACTAAAAAATTATCATCAGAAGCAAGAAGTACATCAATATCCTTTATGAGTTGAACAAACTTTTTACTATTGACATCATAAGCTTTTACATCCTTCTTCTGGAAAGCAGTCACCGCATCCACATATACTTGGTTTGCTAGCTTTGACAGCACTTGGCGTGTTAAATCAACCAAATCATATCTGTCAGAATGTAACAATAATTATAAATGATCCAGTGCTTTAATTCCTTCAAGTGCCTTAGTGATTATAACTGGATAAATGGAGGTGACTCTAAAAATCCTATTTGATTTAAGAAATTCTGGAATAAAATTGAACTTATCAATTGGTGATCCTTGATCATGCACTTATCCTTTTTATAAAGTCAAGGAAATTACAGAAGTGAACAAATATATCAACCAAACAAGTGATTAATTTAGAACAGACAGAGATATTGTGTGCTTCATGGATGAATTAGAAAGCGGTGGAAGCAGAGAATTATGTTTGCACTCTTGTCCATTACCTGTATGTAAGGCTTCCTGAAAGATCATTTCCAGCATCAAGGAATAGTCGTAAAGCATTGATCACATCCTGAGTTGAATACCACAAATGCGCCTTAGGAAATTGGGAGCTGGTTGTTCGGAGTAAAAATCTCCTCTTTTTATCTAGTGAGAAAAACATGTGCATCCTTTTATGTTCTGATGTGTTCGATACACTCTCTAGTGATGGATCCCAGTCAGGAAATTTGACTATAAAATCTGTGTTATGATCCTGCAACAAGTTATATCCCCAACTCATTAGTATGCCAAGTCATCGGTCAATTGACCACAGGATCTATAGTCCAGAATCCAGAGGGCGTATAAAACTGCCCATCATGCCTAGAAAAAGTAATAAATTGCAGTCTAATATTTCTCATTTATGGTAAAAGTTAAATTTTAACTCATCACTAGTACTTGAGGTACTCATCGAGGAATGACCAGGGTCTTGAAGCCTGATTTAACAAAATCACTGAAAATTTCGCCGAGCAAATTTTCGTGGTTGAGTTATTCAGAAATGAACATTACAAGAATGCTCAGCTGCACATGAAAAGGACTCCTAGAGAAAGTCAGATCTAGTGATCTTCGGGTTTAGGAGAAAAAATCTAGACTGAGCCAAAGTGTCAACCTTATATTGATTAACTAAAAAATTATGTTAGAATTATGTCAACCTTATATGGACACAAGTTTTTGCTTAGTTAAATTTGAAAGATAACAGGAAAGCTGTTCAATTCTTTACTCCAATAAATACAGGGAATTTATTTGAATTTCATTTGCTAAAGAAGATTGCAAAAGGGTTTATCCAATAACAATAAAGGACTCGATAATCTATCCTTGGTACCCTTTTCAGTCTGCGTAATACCATACAACCATTAAAACACTGGTAGCATGATCTTGTCCTTCACAGATTAATTTATTACGTTCTGACGGAAACAAAAAATTCACCAGCCAAATGCATCAATAGGGTTTACTGAAAAACGTACAGCAATTCCATCTGTGCAGTTATAAATTGTGTGATGTAGAATTTCCCAAGCCTCCTCAACTTGACGAACTGCATTACCATAACGTCTACGGGAGTACGTCCTCAGCCAATCCTGCATCAGGAAATAAGGATTGCAGCCATACAGAAAAAATGTCACAAATATAATCAGCATAAACCTATTTCTGTAACCATACACTTGTATGTGTGCAGATGAAAGCATTTTACAAGGTGGAATCATCCTATTTCTTACATCTTTTGTGTTTCCACTTCATTTTCATGTGTGCATCTTAGTTACAACATGTAGTTCATTACTTCCACATCACATTTGCATATAGTAGTTGCAATCCTGCTCTATTCTAAATAGATACCTGACTTTATATTTGCGAAAAGTCTTAAATTACAAAAGGAACTAATTGTATTTGTATCCAAAACTACAATTTATTGCACGACAATCAAAATTCATAATTACCTTAACTGGAACCTTTTCATTGCGAAATGCCATTTCAGAAGTCAATTCATAGATAACTGGATTGTGCTCGATTCCCTCCATGCACATGCCAACCCCAACCTGTTATTATCACAAATTACTTGAGTACCAAAAAGTAATTTCTACGACATAATCCACTCATGGTTTTCATGCATAACTTTCATGCAGTGTACATGAACAAGGAAATATAGACTAGAACTTACGACTATATCATTATTAGAAAGTATAGAGTAACATGAAAAGAGAAGTCCTTTTGTGATTTATAAGCTGAAATACATGCAATTCGGGATAATAGGACATGTGCACAAGGTATTGGGCATACCATAGTAGAATTTGCACTAGTTCGGGCATCAACTGGACCTGAAGAAATTGCATCCAAAATCCCATACATTTCAAGGTTCCCACCAAAATTGTGCAGGAGACACCTGATACATTAATTGTAGCTAATTGCTATATTGCAACTACAGAAACTTACTTAGAATGAAAACAGAAATAAACTAAGTACCGAGAGAAGCCTTGAACATTAGATGTTAAAAGCAGTTGACAACTGAAGACCCAATTACCAAATATAAGGAGTGTCGTAAAATTGAGATGACGTGTTCCATATTGGTTTCACATCCGCAAATAGATCAAGTACAATCATTTTTCCGAGCGGAACAGAATGCAGAAGAGCCTGCATATATTGAGAAGTTGTTAAAAGAATTCAAATAACCAAAGTAACTAAAGAATGTCCTGCACTCCTGCAATAGGATTTGAAAATCGACTATTTGAAACAGAAAGCTAGAAATGATTACCGACTCCACAAATTCTGCAAACAATATGAAATTAAAGTCAACTGAATATTGCATAGAGGAAACTGTCATGAATCTTATAGCCATTTCTACTCTACAATACTTGATGTTAAAGCAGGGAGCTTGTTCTTCTATGATCTCCCCCACCAACACCCAAAGCCCCTACCTACTCTAGCATTTCCATATGCTTTCTATGCACATGGCCGGACGGGGACCAGAACATCTTAGCTGATGTTTCCTTGTAGTGGATACCCCCCAGGTTTCTGCATTCAATTGTTCCCAAGTTCTTTCCCATCATTACATAATTTCTAAAACAATAATGTGTTCAATTCCATGGTTGTTCATGCAGAAATTACTTTCATATCTACAACAGATACTGATTTTTCTAATCTTGCATGATTTAGATAAGTACGGTTATATTTTGCTGACAATGAGTATTCATTGTAAAGTATAGCCTGTGAAGATACCTATTAAGGTTGCAATCTACATGCATACCTTCATTTGAGGTGGTTTCCAAAAAGCAGAGTCTGAATAGAAGAGCCAACCCTGCAAAATGAAATAACTGTCAGCTTGGAATATTTCGTGCATAACCAAGTAAACTTGCCCATATGGAAACAACTCCATACCCACACTTAGTAAACTTCCTACATCATTAAAATCAGTGAGGTCCTTCCACTAAATATCCGTTAACTAAAGTAAAAGGGAGAGAGGAAGAACAAAATATTATATACTAGAATTATATCATAGACTCAGAGAGCAAGGGCTTTTTGAAGACTTAGGAGCGTACTTGCATTAACCACACGGCATCTGTATCACCTTTTGACATTGCTTTGTATACAGCAGCTCCCAATGATGAAATATATGCCGGATCATTTGTAGGTGGAGAATTTTCATTGAATGTATCACTGCATTGGATATAGTATTTTGTACTTATATAACCTTGGTATGCAAGATTAAAAAAAAAAATCTCGTAAAATGCAAGGAAGATGGTTCTACCACCAAGCTGTGCCAAAAGGGACAATACTACATACCTAAGTATATATATACAGGCCGGATATGGAGCGGACGTCCGCACTGTCCTTAAAGTGCGGACGTCCCTCCGTTCGCCACCGGCGACGGCGCTCCCCTCCATCCGAGCGGACACCAGAGGTGTCCCCAACCACTTTCCCTTCCTGGCGAGATCGATTTGAAGGTCTGGGAAGCAACCTCCACTCAAAACTTCAGACAAGGTCGATCTCTCTGGAAAACTGGAATTCGGCGGACTCGCCGGGAAGGGAAAGTGGTCAGGGACGCCTCTGGTGTCCGCTCGGGTGGAGGCGCGCCGTCGTCGGTGCCGGACGGTGGCGAACGGAGGGACGTCCGCACTTTAAGGACAGTGCGGACGTCCGCTTCACATCGTTTTCGTATATATATATATAATTTTATATATATATATATAGGATTTGTTAAGAAACTACCAACACCGCTAGTTTTTTACAACAATAATTATTTATGCAAAAAGGCAAAGTTGGTTGAGTTGAATATTACTTTAGGAGTATGCTACATGATGTCAACATTTATCTATTAGGAATACATGGAGCAATCCAGAAGCCAAAACAAAAAAAAGCAAAGAACAAATTAGATAAATTACCAGTTATAGATATCCGTCACATCCCCGTATTCTGTAATAAATAAACCACAAAAATTAGTCAAACATAAAACAAGAAACTGGAGAAACAAAGCCTCGATAAAATCCTCAATTTGCAGTCATTTATCTACAAAAGAAGCCTAACATTATAGTTAAGGGCGCCAGTAAGATGTAAATCAATACATGACACATGAAATCTTGCATCACCAATGTTGTGTGCGTACAAATAAACTTGACACTATGAAGAAAGCATTGATCGGTATATTCAGAGTTTCAGACAAAAGTACTTTACTTCAGTAAGGGGTTAACTTATGGAAGTCTGAAAGCAGCAGTATGTGTCTTGCAGATAAAAATGGGAAACTCTGAAATTCTAGAAGGTGGATCAATAGAGTGCTAAAGATAAAAGTGGCAGGAGGAAGTGGGACTCATTTGCTTTCATGGATGATATACCAAGTTACCAAACAACAGTACTAGAAACAGCAGTAGATTGTACAGTCAGACAGCTGCCTACAGTTTTAGAGTGGAATGATGAGACTTAGTATGCAGACAGTTGCCAGGGGCATGAGTGTCTTTGCACAGCTCCATAAGTAAAATACTTAAATTGCCTTACTTTTCTGTTTAATTCCCACATTTCTTGGTCAAAACCATTATATTCCAGAAGATGTAAATCGGAAACTGAATAATTGAATATGCAAGCACAAGGTTTTGCCATGATCACACACACAGCATAACAATATAAATTATAAAAGAATAATAAAAAAAAGAGCAAATGACGCAATTCTTGGTCCTTAATCTAGAAGGAAAGATTAGAGCACTTCTAAGCAACATGAAGCACACACCTTCAACTTGTCGCCTAATGAAAGCAGTCCCAATTTCAACAAATAGAGGATCAGAAGGATCAAGAAGGTAAGTACAGCACCAACGGTGATCACCATTGACAGTGTTCCTAAATATAAGAACAAAAAAAGAAAAAGTAAAACCTCAGTAAAGACATATAGCAGATCATTTTGCAACATGTATAGTATATGATAGAGGGGAACTTCAGGCTTCATAAATGGAGGTTACGATGGGGAAGCAAATGAAATGTGGATCCCAATATCATTTTTTCCAAATATGTCAGGTGCAAATTTATAAAGCCATTGATATCGACATACCATTTGGACTACATTACATTGTAAAATGAGCCCATATGTCACTTGTCACATGACGATACCAATAGAGTAAAAGAAGAAGAAAATAAATGTATACCAGTCTCCAAGCCTTGTTATATTCGCTGAAGGATAAATTTTCTTCAGTGTCGCTGGGACATTTCCAGAGAATGACGGCAGCACTGGCGCACAGAAGAGGTCACATATTAGCAGCCATAATATAAAATGACATTATCTTCTGTCACTGTATACAGCTCTTACACATTATACTTGTTTGAAAGAGATACGTATATTACTATGTCTCTGTTGTCATTGGAGCATCAAATGGCAACAAAAGGATTAAAGGTCATTTCCAGGACAATATATCATCACCTGGAGTCATGCCTAGCTCTGACATCCGAGATAATATCTGTTTCTGCAAAACCAATTGTTGATCCAACCAATTTTGTGATAATGGTCCACCCCACCTGCGTTAAGATTAATGCAGACTCTTAACTCTTTCAACCAAAACCATAGGATCAATGATAGAATCTTGTAAATTTTGTTCAGAAAAACTATTGACGGAATAATAGACTCTTGTACTTGAGAGATTCTAATATCACCTCCACTTACGCATGTAAATTCCCCATGCGAGCCCATGCAAGGAAGGCGGGTCCACCAAAGAAATCATTCAAGTCTCCCTTACTGATATTGAAATCCTACAATACAAAGCTTCTAGTTACAGAATATTTGCCGACATTCCCAACTACAATACTGTGCTTATTTACTTGAAGTGCATACATGCATTGGTCAGACATGATTGTATTCTAGCTCAGATACACAAACATTATGAGCACAAGACCAAACAAACATATATGAAGTCAATTGTTGTTTACCGCATACAAATTTAAGCTCTGCATGTCTCTTGTGGTGTTAATACTTGAGGATTTTTTTTTCTTTTTTTGTTTATACAAGATTAGACATGTGCCAATGAAGAAATTATGTCCCTACAAGAAACTAATAACTAATAGAAGAGAGCTTGATGAACAAGTCGCAACATGATGAATACATATTAAGTAGAAGCCTACAATTGGACAACCACCTACATGCATGATCAGTTATCATTTACCAAGAAAACTTTCTTCCAAATTGACTCTTGCCCTGTGAATGCTAAAGGCAGGTTGATCCCCTGAAGAGCCATCCAGTCTATTTCTTTCTGCCATCTTTCCCAATCCCACCAAACAAACGAATCTGCAAAGATGTATTATATCCTTATAAGTTTATTGATTTGTGAATGTCCAGATACATATATAAATTAATGTTGAAAGTAGTACTAGATGTCATGTCATTGTTTTGAAATGCAAACTAAGTAGGCTTAATTCATTTTGAAATGCAAACTAAGTAGTACTAGCTTCTCATTGAGAGTCATTGAAAAAAAAAAAGCTCTTTGAAAACAAGGCTATGGGCATGTAGCTGCATACGTCTTGCCCTCCTATTATCCTAAACCTCATAAATGAGGGAGTCCCATGCATTCAGCCACCCTTTTTTACTGTCAATGTCACCATGCTACAACAATACATAGTCGATCTGATTGATGTGAAAGAGGATATGAAGAATAACTACTCACAACTGGATGTAACGACATTTTGGTAATAGTTCCATGGGACCGGCCTTTGAACTTTCAACCCCTCGTCTTTCACACGAGGTAGTGATCCTGTATTTGGAATGGAAGCTAATTGAACACCACCAGTCTTGTCCCAAGAAACATGAGCACCACACCAATATTTCAAATACCAGTGGAGGCCAGAAGCAATTTCAACTGCTGTGGTGCCTTTAATCCTGGCAGAGAAATGCATTATATTCATTAAACTCACAATTGTAGTTGGTCATACATTCTTTTCTCTCCTTTTCTTTTTTCTTACTCTTTCAAGTAGCTATGGTCATGGATATATGATGATTAAGAATCTAAGAACTAATGTGCCATTTATCCAAAGGCTAATACAGAAATACAGCCACTTTCAATGAACTATGAGTAAGGCTTCATTGAGCCTTGAGCTTCTCTCCAAATTAGCATATCATCCTATACTAAATACTGGATAAAAAAAAATACACCCACACTTTCAATGGGCAAGAAACTAAAACTGAAATGAACTCAAAAATTGAGAACAAAGTATATCCTCACCTAAAAATTGCAAGAAAGGAATAAAAAAGAGCTAGAAAGTAAAGGCTGTCAACTTCAAACATTCTGTTGGTTTCTAGTCTTGCAAGAAATCGAAGGCTTAATAAGCCGAAAGTGCACAGCATTACAGGAAACATATATAATCCGGAACGTTTCTAGAGATGTAGACTGACACATTGGAACAATAATGCAGACGAGATGCATAGTTGCTGAATTGGAAAAACAAGAAAAGTAACTGTATTAGGCAAGATTACGAGTTAACATACTCAATCTCGGGGCCATATCGCCTTGAGGGGCTGTGATTGTTGATCACAAAGCAACTATGTCCACCACAAACATCCTGACATTCAAAATTCTAAATAGTAAAACACAAAATGCAATAATAAAAATTTCAAGCATAAACACAATACAGAACCTTGCATTCAAGTCAAACCCAGAATTGGTTGTGAGAAAAGTGACAAAGAAATTGATGGGTACCTTGCCAACAATCTTGAACTCGAAACTGTCGACATGGGTAGGCAGCAATCTAAAGAGAAGAGCTTTAGCTGCAGCTTGTTGAACATAAGCAGAGGAACGTTTGGAGTCGAGACGACGGAGCAAAGCCTCAACTGGTTGTTGTGGTTCTACTGATACAGCTATTTGTACAAAGACAAGGAGCAGAATCATCAACTGGGTTTTCAAGCTCGACATGATTGTCGAGTCAGTGAGTGATCAAGTGATCAAGTTTGAAGAAAGATTGTGACTTGTGAGGAGAGTCAATTGGTTTTTTTTGCCGGCTTTTTGGTGCCACATGGAACTGATGGAAGTTTTCTAAAGTAATATTGTCTTCTCGTTGGGTGTGCCGTTGCTTCCAATGAGTTGTCGAGTTCTTTTACTTTCTTGGGTTATGGATTTTTTCTGTGGAAGTGGATTACCTTGAAGTGGATTTCTATCTCGTTCAACGAAAATTCTTCTTCTTCTTTTTTTTTTTCTAGCTTTTAAGTTGGAGTAGCTACATGGCAAGGAGGTGCATAACAGAACGATTGAATATTATCATTTATTAGAGTGACACGTTACATGACAAGTGTGTTGAATCATTCAGAGGAGTTTTGAGTAAGGGTGGGCATAAAGCCCATTGGAGAGAAAAAGCCCGATCCGGACTGGCCGGCCTGACCGGGTCGGGTCGGGCTTTTTACCGGTCCCAATTATGTTTAATGTCAGTTTAAGTCAGGCATTTTTATAACCGGTCCGGGCCCGGGCCATAAAGAATGAGCTAATATATATGTCATACTTCTATTGGGTATTTCTCAGGATCTACGATAATAGAATGAGCTCAACCACACAGGATTTGTGGTCAAAGACCTAATTGAGACTTGACTCACTTGAGAGAGTCAGAGTCTCAGTCTCGCACTCGTTGTCTCGCACACTAGCTCTAAAGCTCCAGTAGCTCGCACTCTCGCAAACTAGCTCTAGAGCTCCAGTCTCTCACGTCGTATCTCATCTTCACCGAAAAGGTCTTATCAAAGGTCTGCTCCTCTCTCTCTCTCTCTCTCTCTCTCTCTCTCTCTCTCTCTCTCTCTCTCTCTCCCTCTTCGTAGTTCGTATCTGCGATTCTGAATTTGAGATTGGTTTTGATTCTAATATGGGTTCTTGGTTCTTGTTTTGATCGACTCTTTTGGAGAAGATGATTTACAGAAAGTAAGGCTCTTCCTGGAATTGGGGTTTCGTTGCTCTTCGGCCTCTTCCTGGTTTGATTGTTCGGGTAATTAGTTTTCAGTTTAGATTGAAGTTTATTGACTTTAGTTTTCTGTTTCTCTGCCCTTAGAGGGTTTTGTTGAAGTGTTGAGTTTTGTTGAAGTGTTGAATGACTTGAATCTGTGTAGTTGGTTTTTGGTTTTGAACTGTGAGTAATCATTGTAATTGTTAATAATTGTGTTAATAATTGTGAACTGTGAGAGTTTGTATCTAAATATGTGAATAATTGTGATTTTGTGCACTATGAGTTTGTGAACTGTGAGTTTGTATCTTCATTGTTGTTTGGTTGCAGCTAAGGGTTTAGTCTAAACCGTTTAGATGTCGACGTCCTCTTCATCATATGTTTGTCATTCAATCAATTCTGATTTAGAGACTGGGTGTTACGAGTCAAGCGAAGAAATTGAAGTACCAGTTGAGATCGGGGATGATTTGGTTGCAGCAAAGGCTGAGAACAAGGAGGCAGAATCTGAAGCTCCAGTTGTAGTTGAAGCTCCAGCAGCAACTGAGGTTTCGCGGGGTGCACCGAGAAAAAGAAGAAGAGGTTCTGTTTCAACTCAGCCTAAGGTTTCTAAACTGACTTCATATGTGTCGGAGATAGAGAACTCTTTACTAATCGAGATGGGAAGAAAGTAAAAACAGGGCATGAGAAGCGTGCACTATACGTGCATTGTGGCGCTGACCTCAAGGCGGATTCTTCCTTTAACGGTACGAGCACTTTGCGTAGGCATATTCAAAAAGTATGCAAGAAGTATGCTGGTAGGGAAAGTATAGATGACAGACAAGCTGTGATTGTTGGGGATGGTGAAGCCAAACCTGAAATGGAACTCCAGAAAGTGTGGACCAATGACCGTTGTGTGCAAGCTGCTTGTGAGATGATAATGATTGATGAGCTGCCGTTCAGCCATGTTGAGAATGAAGGGTTTAGGCATTTCTGCGAGGTGGTTATCCCGCAATTCACTCCACCATCTAGGAGAACAGTAGTAAGGTGCTTCTGAAAGTTGTATGATGAGAAGAAAGAGGAGCTTAAGAAGGTGTTAAGTAGTCAAAGGTTGTGCCTAACGACATATACTTGGACTTCAATTCAGAACATGACATTAAATTTCAACATGCTTCATTATTGTTGTGAGGAATTTAGTGTACATCATGAATTTTCTACTTCCATTACTCCCAAACAACATAGGTTTGTTAAAAGGATAAATTATGTCCGTGTTGACTTGGGAAGAGTTATGCTTAAGTGCCTATGATCTCCCTCATTCCTTTTGGGGAGAGGTTTGCTTCTAATGTCTACTATTCTTTGGATATAGTGATTTTCAGGTTGAAATCCTTCAAGCCACCATTTGAGCTTTGGAAATGGAAGAAACATATGTGTCATATGTGAAAGCATATTGCGTGGACAGCAAGAGATCATACAAAGCGAAGGAAATATTATATGTTGCAATATATGACTTCTTTATTCTTTCATGGTTATTCTGTGGTGTCTGAACAGAAACAAGTCTGAAATGCACTCATTGTTGACCGAATATCCAATATGGAAATCCTGGAGACTGAATCTGATTTCCCAGACTCAAGGATGGATGAAGGTCTTGCCATCCTGACACCCCACAAATTTGGAACAATGTCAAGCTCAGAAAGATCACACTTCTTCTGACATATTTTGGTAAGGTGGTTGAGCCTAGACAAACCAGGGGTAAGTCAATTCGATTGGTAAGCAATGTTGGCATCCTCAAGTGTTTACTTGCTACATATTGATATGATACCCACACCATAAGTTTTTATGGTGTTGTATTTATCATAGCTAGAGTCCATATTTGTTATGAAAGTCTTGCTTGATGTTGATTATATCAATGCCTTGCAAGATGATTTGGACTGATTTGAAAGATGCTATGTTTGACACTTAGTTCCTAGATCCAAAGCCTCGGGATTTCAAAGTCTCAGCCATCTTGAGAATGTGCATAGGTTAGCAAGTTCTTTTATGGCCTTAAGCTAGCTTCTAGAGCTTGTCATGAGAGATTCTCCACACCCTTGTAAGATGGTATGTGAGAGGTTCAGTTGACAAAACCATGTTTGTCAAAGGCACCTCAAAGTACATTATAATTGCACAAGTATATGTTCATGATATGTGTTCGGTTTCATTTTATGATATCTTGTTGGATGTGTTTACCACCTTTCCTTGAAAATTTTGAGATGAGTCTCTACGGTGAACAGTGTTACTCTCTGTGTTTACAAGTTGTGCATAAAAATGATGAATTATTTATCTGTCAGTCTAATTATGTCATCTAGAAGTTTGGGATGGAAGCATCCACTGTCATCCTGATTCTAATAGGCATGAGCTGTAAGATCATTGTATATTGATGTTGATTAAACACACTTCAAGAGCATGATTGTTAGCCTCTTGTTCTTCACAACCAGTAGGTATATTATTGCCTTATGTGTTGGCTTCTTTGCTAACAACCTAACAAACTCCAAGGGATCCAATGTGAAGGCGGTAAACCATATCTTTGGATTCATGTATGGTATTTGTGATTTTGGTTTTTATTTATCCATGTGATACTAATGCTGATATTGCAGGTTTCTCCAACTTGGATTGGGTTAGCGATACTACGGATAGAAAATGCACATTGGGAGGTTGTTTCTTATGGGAACCAATTTGGTCTCTTGGCATAGTAAGAAGCCACCATTTTCATTGCACAAACTGAGCCCATGGATGCAGAAAGTTGTTGCATGCAACTATTGTGGATGAAACACATGTGTGCTAACTGGGGATTCCAGTAAGGTATTCTATCCCTGTTTTTGTGGTATTACTTATGTCATCAATGTTTCCAAGAAAGCTGTGTTGCATTTTAAGATTAAGCATGTTGATTTTAAGTATCATTTCACCATAACGATGGGTTGAACATAACTTGCTTGAATTGTGCTTATACTTGTTGAAGATTGATATGCATATTTGTTTACAAAATCTCTTGACAACCTTGTTTTATACGCCTTCGAAAGGCCATTGGTGTGTGCCAAAGAGATTGGTTTCTCCCCTTGAGACTCATGTGTGTTTGTACATTAGTGTTTAGGCTTAGAAGTTCTTTTTAAAAAAAAAAATCACGATAAAAAATATGTGTCTTTATTTTCTAGAAATAGTTTTCAGGATACCTGTGTGATGTGCTATCCCTAGACAGTTTATGATCTTGACTTAAGTGAGTGTTTGAGTTTCACTTGTCTTAGTTGCTCTCTTGTACACATATATGTTTGCATCTGACTGATCATTATTTCTCATTTGTGGTCTGATAAGCTTTGAAAGACTTAAAGAACTACATGCTTCATATAGTCAACTTTGTGGGTTACAAAGTGCAAAGCTATAAACTTGAGATGAGTTGATGCAAAGAGTTTCAATGCCAAACTAGCCTCAAGGTATACATTCTTTGGTCGTGACGAACGATATAAGGGTGGGAAGAAACGAGGTTAGTTTGATGAGGTGGTGTGTTGAGCTTTTTGCTCCACTCTAAACTAGTCTCAAAGTATACATTCATTGGTTCGTGATGAGCGATATAAGGGTGGGCATAAACGAGACTGGTTTAGTGATCTTAAAGTGTAAAAGAAATTCAAAAACCATATCTTAGACTAGCTGGTCTCTCACTTGATACATGACTCAGTGAGGATTCCTGAAATGCATTTTATCCTTCTATGAGTTCGAGTTGGTTGTCCTATTGAGTGTCTTTGATACACTTATTGCCCCAAGACCATATGGTTAGGGAATCAATGGCAACCCTCTTGCTACATGAACCTATGAGGACGATTTTTCAGATTGGATATTAAACTAATATCTAATTAAATTAATCAGAAAAATTGCCTCTGTTTTTGAACAATGTTGTTCTTGGTGTTATAAGGATGGTTGTGACCTCTGCTCTCCTGGACTGTATGATATATCATCTCTCATCTCAGTTGATGCTGATCTAAAGACCCATAAGTGAAACTATCGATGCTGATCTAAAGACCCATAAGTGAAACTATCTCCTGCACACATTCTGATGTCTAGACTAGGTTTAATGGACCATGGTGTCTAGACTTAGAGACAAGAGAGGTAGATCTAGACTAGTTTGGGACTAGGTAGGATAACAAGTCGTTGCTGTATCCTATACTGTAATCTTGTAAGGAGTGAGGTACTCAGAAACAAGAGAGAAAGTATAGATCTAGACTAGTGGGTAGTTTAGGCAGGATAGCAAGTCGTTCATGTATCCCTAGACTATAATCTTGTAAAAAGTGAGTTTTACATAGTGGAAAGGTTTGTCCCTCAAGAGTTAGGGGCACGCAGTTTTTCTCCCTGGTTGCAGGGTTTCTGCGAGTAAAAAACATCTTGGTGTTCATTGTTATTTTACTGCAACTTTTATTTATTGTCATTGTGTATTTGTTAGCTACACCCCTTGCTATCCTTGAGAATGAATTTATACGAAAAAAGTTGTTCATGGCCTATTCACCCCCCCCCCCTTTCTAGGACCTTCAAAAGTATACTCCGCTAGAAGTGACACTAAAGGATACTGTTGAAAGTTTGAAGGACAAGAACTTCTTCTGATTATGGAACTCATTCGCAAGTCATGAAACAGTTACAGATTGATAGTATATGTACCTCTCAGTCTCAGGTTTTATCGTTTATGATATCATTGCCTTATGTAACTTATAGCTTGTGGTGATGATTTGCATATATTGGTGCTTTGTATCATTTGCAAAAACTATAACTTATCAGAAAGTATAATGTCTTGACAATCATCTCCCAGGCTTTATATAGTATGACATCCATGTATATTAGGATAACTAATTAATCCTAAGCTAAGTCAACTATAGTACTAATGCTAATTGATATACAAAATTAAACATGATAAAGCTAGTTGATACAGTTCATTCTGTTGCAGCACAATTTCTCCAATCAGAACCAAGTACTTGCACCATAAAAAATCTGGGTAAGTTCAATTTATCATTACTTTTTGTTTTGAGAGAAAACTGAAAACAACCATCAACCATTAGCTAATTCATTAGTTATTCTAAGATGACCCAGTCAGGGGAATCTAATACATTAATTAAGCTGCATGGTCTCCATTGTCACAAAAACTCAGCTTTGTAAACTACGTTGTATGCCTGGCTTTGTCTGAAGCCTGGCTGCTTCTATATATTCAACCATTTACCAAGAGAAAAAAAAAAGCTCGGCTCTAACCTTCTACCAGTGAGAACAAGAGAACAAGGATGAGCTGCGGAGAAAGCAAGGTTGTGTGTGTGACAGGAGCATCTGGGTTCATAGCATCATGGCTGGTCAAGCTCTTGTTGCAACGTGGTTATACTGTCAAAGCCACTGTCCGTGACACAAGTCAGTTCCATCACTCTCTCTTTTCTTTCTTTCTCCCCAGTTTTGTTTTTCAACTTCTTATCCAATTATACTTGCTCAGGTTAGCCAGTTCTTTCAAAATCTCGGTTTTAATTTTCACTCTTACGAAAGCATGTTTTGTTTTTTGGCTTTTGCATGCTTCAGATGATGCAAAGAAAACAGAACACTTGCTTTCACTTGATGGAGCAAAGGAAAGGCTTCATTTGTTTAAAGCAGACTTGTTAGAAGAAGGTTCTTTTGATTCTGTAGTTGACGGATGTGAATGCATTTTCCATACGGCATCCCCTGTACTTCTTTCTGTCACTAATCCTCAGGTATCATCTGTCTTTGTTTACATGCTCGGCACGTTTACCAGTTTTCTAATTTGTTGATGCAGTTTCATTTTACCTTCAAAATCTAGCTAGATCAATATGCAGTTATGCACAATGATGTTGCTAGCTCTTAATCTTTGTCAGGCAGAATTATTGGACCCTGCTATGAAGGGTACGGTTAATGTCCTTGGATCATGTTTGAAGGTTTCATCTATCAAAAGGGTGGTTATTACATCCTCTATCGCAGCAGTTATATTTAATGGAAACCATCTTGCTCCTGATGTAATAGTGGATGAATCTTGGTTTTCAGATCCTGCTATTTGTGAGAAAGCAAAGGTTTGTGTGTGATGGTTTTCGTGGTTGCCTCGCATACCATGCTGTACCTTAACACTAATTGTATCTTATTTCTTTCCTGCCATAAAAACTATGCACAGTGTGTTTACTAAGACATTGGTTTTCATCAGCTTTGGTATATGCTTTCAAAGACATTAGCTGAAGAAGCTGCTTGGAGGTTTGCAAAAGAGAAAGGCATTGATATTATAACAATAAATCCAGGATTGGTGATCGGTCCTCTCTTACAGCCAACTCTGAACACAAGTGTGGAAAAAATTCTGAATCTCATGGATGGTACTTTTATTGAAATGAAATTCTACAACATGTTAAAATATGAGATACATACAATCACCTATGACTTAGTCTGGTGGCTTTGTGTTACAAAGTAACTGTCAAAGTTAGTTTGTGCTTTAGCTTGATATCGGTCTTAAACAATCTGCCATGTACTTATAGTTCCTGATAATTTCTTATTGATGCAGGGACTGAAAAATTTCCTAACACAACTTATGTATTTGTTGATGTTAGAGATGTTGCGACTGCGCATATTCTAGCTTTTGAGAACCCCTCAGCTAGTGGACGTTATTGTTTAGCTGAAAGCATAAAACACTGTTCAGAGGCTGTGAAAATGTTGAGTGATATCTCCCCTGCACTCAACCTTCCAGAGAAGTAAGTTGATAGAGAGGGAGGGAAGTTCATTTGGTCAAGTTAATACCTGCAAATACATCTTTGCTATATCCCTGCCTTTTGTTCTGTTCTCATACTTTGTTAAAGTAATTCTTATGCTCAGTACCGCCAGATAATGCAAACATTTTCACAATCTCAACAGTTGCTGTTTTTGACAGATGTGCAGATGACAAACCTTTCACACCAACTTACCAGGTATCCAAGGAAAGAGCCCAAACTTTGGGTGTAAAGCTTACTCCACTTGAAGTGTCTTTGAAGGATACTCTTGGAAGTTTGAAGAGCAAGAAGTTCTTCTAGTTATGGAACTCATTTGCAAGTAAGGAAACAATTTGTGTAACCGTTAGGACAACAATTTGTATTATATCAAATCCAATGTGGAACTCATTTGCAAGTAAGCAAACAGTTACTGTGTATCCTGTAGTGTTAATTTGCTCATAATTAAGCGTACCTCAATGGTGTTCTGAGTCATCTGCAGAAAACTTCAACTATGATTAATATGAAGCCCTTGAGAGGCAGTGCATGGTGCCATTACCGGCCTTTACGAGGCCTTTGGTTTGGGACATTGGGGTTATTACGTCTTAAGACTTTATGTGAAATGAAACCGACAAATAATGAAAATTAGAGCAATATTGCAATGATAGATTTCATTGCTTGGGTAACCGTTAGGACAACAATTTGTATTATATCAAAAATCCCAATAACAAGTTCATAATAGATTGCAAGACCATGCAAGAAAAGAATGTCTGTTTCTCGAAAGCTTGCATGCAAATTTAGCAAATATCAATATCATGGTTCGATCTTGAAGAACTGATGTATGCATGTGTCATCCGTCGAAGCATCTCATGCGGATAAGCAGCTTAGCATGTCTTCCAAAAAATTGGAACTGAATTGAATCTAAGCTATGCCGCTGTCTAATATATGATGATGACGTAGGTGCTGATTGCATATTGTTTGACTAGGTCATAGAACAACAGCTGATGACGCCTTCCCTTCCGTCATAAATGAACTGAGTGACAACGTTAATACTGCTGGGTTATCGACCCAGATCGATCTTCATCTCGATCATCAGTTCATCACTATAAAAAGCACAGACAGAGAGAGAGAGAGAGAGAGAGAGAGAGAGAGAGGATGAGTACTGGAGCAACGAAGGTTGTGTGTGTAACAGGAGCCTCCGGTTACATAGCATCGTGGCTGGTCAAGCTCTTATTACAGCAAGGTTACACTGTAAAAGCCACCGTTCGTGACCCAAGTCAGTACTAGCTACTACCAATTCCACTTTCAGTAACTTTGTTCAACTTAACTTGTATCAATTCTCTTGTTTACCATCGTCTTATTGCCATGATGGTTTGGTAAAGCCTTAAATTTGCAAAAAGTGATCGATTAATCTGTTCGAGTACCAAATTGTATAAGCTTTAGAGTCCTGACTGCCTTATTTGACTCTCATTATCCATGGATGTGTGTGTATGTACTTGACAGATGATGCAAAGAAAACAGAACACTTGCTTTCACTTGATGGAGCAAAGGAAAGGCTTCATTTGTTTAAAGCAGACTTGTTAGAAGAAGGATCTTTTGATTCTGTCATTCATGGTTGTGAAGGTGTTTTTCATACAGCATCCCCTGTCCTATTATCATCTACCAATCCGCAGGTTAGTCCATTTTTAACTGAATTCATGTTAACTGTAATCTTTTCACCCGTTATATATATGATCAAAACTGAGTTGAATTAAAGAAATCCGTACCAAAATTAAATAAGGATGGCTGTACCTGAGATACACACACACACACCCAATGAATCACTGATGATGGTTAACAAGAACACCAGATAAATTCTTATATGTCATAGAGGAACAAATACAGTATGTGTGTGTCTGTATTTGTTGAGATAATACATTTTATTGTCCGAAATCAATCATAATTTAAGTACAAGCAGCGATGATTCTTTGTTGATCTGTAGGTGGAAATCATTGACCCTGCAGTAAAAGGAACACATAATGTTCTGAAATCATGCGCAAAAACTGCGACTGTCAAGAGAGTGGTTTTAACTTCTTCAATGGCTTCAGTGATGCTGACTGGAAAACCTTTGACCTCAGATGTGGTAGTTGATGAAACATGGTTTTCAGATCCTCTTGTCTGTGAGAAACATAAGGTATAACTGTGTTTTCTACCTTTTGTGAGAAGTATAAGGTTTATGGAGTTATGAACTATAAACTCAAACTTAACTTCTTTAATGTGTCACTTTTTCGATCAGCTATGGTATATTCTTTCAAAAACTTTAGCTGAGGAGGCTGCTTGGAAATTTGCCAAGGAAAATGGGATTGACCTAGTTTCAATGAATCCCGGCTTTGTAATTGGACCGCTGTTACAGCCAACTCTAAACCTCTCTGTAGAGGTGATTCAGAGTCTCCTTACTGGTACATGCACATGTTCTTCATCTATCTTTTTCTATCATTCATCATCTCCTATCTGGAACTGATCAGATGATTCTTGTGCTGCAAGCTAGCAGCTGATGATGTTTTGTTTCCCTTTTATGTAGGCAAGGCATTGCCGGCTACAAATTACAGATTTGTTGATGTTAGAGATGTCGCCTCTGCCCATATTCAAGCATTTGAACTTCCTTCAGCTAGTGGAAGGTATTGTTTGGTCAGCTATTTCGCGCACTTCTCCGAGGCTCTGAAGATTATAAGACAACTTTATCCGACTTTGAACATTCCTGAAAGGTACATTGTCATTTGCAAAGTAGAACAACTAACACCAGTGTCACTAATTAAGATTACTGCATGTTACTAAATTCCTCATATTATTATTGGCAGATCTGAGGATGACAAGAATCCTGTTCATATTCTTCCTTCTGACCCATTTTTTCAAGTATCCAAAGAGAAAGCAAAAGGTTTGGGAATTAACTTCTTTCCTCTTGAAGTAACGCTCAAAGACACTGTTGAAAGCCTGAAGGAGAAGGGCTTCCTCAATTAGCTAACTGGATTAAAACGTGCACACTGGTTAGATGTTTGCAGTTGAAGTCTTTTTTCTCAACTCAATAGAGAATGTTGAAGATGCATACATGTCCAGGATTTCTTAAAATAAGCAAGTCAGATTTGGAGCTGTCCTTAGTTTCTTATTCGGCTCATTTAATCAACAAGTGCTGACTAATCAGAAGCACATTTGTAGAATTCAAATAAAAGGAGAATCATAACTTCTCGAATTCAATCAGCTGCTCTTATGGATTGAAGAATCAGTATCTCTTGCTCTTTGTGGATCTGTTAATCTGTGAGTTTGCTCTTTAGTTACTATTAAGTACGATGTTGCCTTAATTTGTTCTGGTTTGTAAACATTTTTTTTTTTTGGCAATGGGTTTGTAATCATATTATAGGCTTTGTATTGATGTTCATGAGAACGTACGTAGAAAAAAGGGTAACAATGCTATAGAGTCAAAAAGGGTTTGAATTTTTCAGTTACTATGGATGAAGGGATATGATTGTTGCAGCCACAATGAGGCATAAGATTTGTAATCTCAATCTTACATGTCATGTTATGTCACATCAACAGATCACGTAATATATACTTGAAAAGAAAAAATATATTATCCTTCTAAAATCTAATGGGTCTAAAATATTTTGGCTTTCTTTTAAAAATAATTATATTTTAGCTTTTAGCTTTCAATTTTTCTTTTCAAAAGAAATTACAAATTGATAAAACTCAGTGGTCGGATTTTCCATCTCCAAGGAAAACCAGTTTGATCCCCTATCAGGAAAATCCCCAATTCTCCTTTTAGAGCTTCGACTCGTATATTAACCTGCGTAGATTTAAACTTTCTCAAGATCCATTCAATCTTCTCTGCTTTCACATACTGACTTCAAAGAGTGGATAATAGACAAAACTATTAGTCTCAAACTTGAGATAATAGACGAAACTATTAGTCTCAAACCTGAGATTTTTTTTAGAAGCTTTTAATGGTTAGTTGGGGCCTTAGTGGATATTAGACAAAGCTAAAATAACGTACATGAGATTTTTAGAAGCTTTTAATGGTTTGTTGGGGTCTTTGGGGAATGGAAGCAACAAGTTAGAGCATTCCAATGGTTCGATGGAAGTGTTAAATTTCTTTCTCAAATTTGAATTTAACATGTCAGGTGGGATATGTTTTTCAAGTTGTAATCGATAGTCGATAAATACCTCCTCTGGCCCACGATGCTGCGAAGCCCAGCATGAGATAGATCGAACAGGCCTTATCCTGGAAGCTACAGCAGTTTGGGTCGGGAGGGAGACACTCCACAGAAAACCAAATAAACAGACCTCAGTAGTATATTTGTCCCACATCGAATAACAAGCAAGATATAAGTCAACGAGGGGCTATAAATACAAGGCTGAAGTCAACTAAAACGGTAAGAAATCTCCTAGCATTAAATAGTATACCTACCACATAACTGACTTAATCATCGGAGAGAGAAAGACCGGAAAGACCCGATCAATCTCCTCTTGCAGGCATCCAGTCAACGGCAATCAAGGGCAGAGATCACATCAAAGAGCTTCTACGAGGTCTACGGGATCTTGCATTAACAATTGGCGTCGTCTGTGGGAATCTATACGAAAAGCCACCGAGTCTCGATGGCTGAGTCAAGTGAGCTAGTAGAAGGGAGTAGGACAATGCTAGAAGACCAACGCGGTCTCCGTGAGGAGAGAACACCGAGGACCACAGCTCGGAATGAAGGATCGAGTGAGAGGCCGGAATGCGCACCCATTGGGAATGGCCGGGAAAGAACCCCAGACGGAACAGTGCATGATCTCACGCAGGAGGAAGTGGAGGATATGGTTGAAAGGCCGAGGGCGGATGTGGCACGTTTGGAGAGAGAGAGGACCCATGATCGCCTAGAAGCAGCAGTCCGGGAGAAAAAATTGGAACGAGATAATGCCACTATAATGAGCGCGTTGGCACGAAGGTTAGAGAGTGATGAGGCGATCGAACGGGCAGCAGCCACCCTCCAAGAACAACATGTAGAGGGTCGGGGATCCCCTGTAACGCCACCGGCAGCCAGTAGAACAGTCCACGTTGGGGCCAATCTGTTCTCGGAAAGCATGGAGGGAGAGGGCCCGCCACCGCTCCCAACCCCCGTTGAAGAAAGGGTGCCAAACCCAACTGGTTTGGCCACGATCCTCAGCGCGCGGAGCAGAGGTTTCTAGCGAACAAAGAGAAAGGGGGGAGTTGCGGGTGTGCCACCTCGCGGACGAGGAAAAAGTTGATGGGGGTGCGCTTGACTTCTTGATCAGGCAAAGGGGGTTACAGGTGCCACCTCGGAGGAGGATTTACAAGCACAAACGATCGATACTCACGGCGGCGCGAGCAGAGCAATTATAGGGAGTTCAGAGAGAAGCTGAAAGGGGTAGAGTCCGAAGAGCTCTAAAGAAGAAACCTAGGCGGCGACGCTTAGGGTTAGGGTTTCGAGGAAGGCTCGAAGGGTAACTGGGTTTCAGTTGTATTGTGTTTGTTGTTTGTATTGATTTGAGAGTCTTCTGTTAGGGTTCGAGCCCCCTTATATAGTAGTTCGACTTGCGGCATAATAAGAGTATAATTAGAATCCAAGTCGGACTCTGAAACCCTATTCGCACAAGGACACTGCTCCGTCCATGCGAACCAACCATCTTGTGACACATGTCCAGTTCGCACACTTCATTCTGCATAGGGCTTTGTTTCCGCGCTGCCAACTGTAGACTCCTATGCGAACTGCAATTCATCCCGCGGGCTGTCACAGGATGCTATCTCGCGTGCTCTTGAAGCTCACTTCTATTTCGCGGGCTATTGCAGCTCGCGAGCCTTAAAAGACTTTTTATATTTAATGGGCCACAGGGATTGGCCCGAAGCATGTCAAAGACTTGTAAAAGTCTTTAACGTTTGTCGTGGTGCGCGCGGACTCCGCATGTTCCTTCCTCGCGAAGTCTTCTACGCGAGCCAGTTCGCCAGATCGCCTCGCCTCCGCGGAGCCATCTCGCCTCGCCTCGCGAAATACATTTCTGCCTCGCCTCACGAAGAGTCCATCTCACCTCGCCTACGCGGACTGGCAAATAGTAATTCCGCGCGAAGGCATTCCGCGCGCGAGCCAAGTGTTCCACGCGAACTACGTAGTCCGCCTATGTCCATTCCGCGCGTGAGCTAAGTGAAGTCCAGTTCGCCTCGAGCTAAGTGAAGTCTAACTTGGCTCGCGTGCGTTCATTGCCTACGCAGACTATCACTTGTAAACTTAGAGAAACTCCATCTCGCCGGTATGACATGGTCCAAGAAATAATTAATATTTACATAGACATTTACTGTCCAGTAAAATATTAATTTAGGCGTAAACATTGCCCCCTAGCCTCGAAGTTATGAAATGTCGAGAATGACTGAAGAGGTTTATGTTCATGTTGCTCCAAAGCCAATAGTATTGGCTCGGGTCATACATAAAAGGAGTGTGAAGAAACAAGCCTGTGAATAGGCCTTGAAACTCAAGCACCCAGTAAGGCATCGTAGCGAACTGCTGCACGGCTCGCCTAGGCAATTTGGACTTGAAAAAGCCTGCATTCGCCTGCTCCACTTTTGCATTCGTGTGCTCTTAGCCCGCATTCGCCTGCTCTACATTGCTCATACCGCGAGCGAATGTAGCTCGCATGGATGTATCTTGAGCGGACGCATGTAACTTGAGTAGATTCCAAAAATGGCCCTTGACGAGCTCTTGGCGATGGCGGACCAACATGGAAAGACAATGGCTATGTATTTCGCTGCCCCCCAGTGCGAACCAGTGAGAGACAAACAAAAAGCTGAAAAATTTTAAGAGGCCATGCACTTCGCTGCCCCCCAGTATATACTTCGCTGCCCCCAGTGCGAACCAATGAAAAGTAAACAAAGGAGTCGGCGAACGGCCCGCACAAAGCTGGCGAACCAAGTTTGAAAAATTGGAGGCCACAGGGATTGGCCTGAATAATGACTAAGACACTTGAAGAAGGTCTAAAGTCTGAAATTTCTGGAACACGATCTGCCAATGTGCCCCCCGGTTTTGATGTTGTTTGCCGAAGCTTCTTGAGAAGAATGAAGGACATCAAAACTTTAGCATGCCCCCCAAGGAAGGAGTTGTGGTACCGATGCCCCCCAGTGAGGAAAGCATGTTTCAAGGTCATGAAAACACATTGAAAATGCATATTGCAAATCCGCGCGTATCCTGACCTGTCTGCATTCAAACTGCCATAACTCTCTCCAGGAATGGCGAAAAGACAAGCCGTAAAATCCCCTGAAAAATAGACATCCAGGGCTTTCGATCGGTATAAGGCGGGCCGGCTAGTGCTTCATGGATCATTCCAATGGAGCTCGCGAAGTTGACTGTCAGGTAGTGGCTGGTGCAACTTTCAGAATTGCAAACTAGTTGTATTGCCTCTCGGACTTAACATCGCTGGCAGTAACTCGAAGGCATGTGGAATGCCTGTTGTTGTCAAGCCTCAGGGATAGGCTCCGATGTAAAGTTCAAGCCTGTCAGAGGCAAGAACATTGTCTTGCATTTCAGCAAGACCAAGGATCTCTTTTTGCGGTTTTGGCTATTTTATGTTTTTGTATTTTCTTTTTCCAATGCGAGAAAGAAAGAAACTGAAAGCAAACAGGAGTAAAAACTGAAGGAAAGCTAGGAACAAAGAACAAAGGGTATCATAGCTTGATTAGGTACCCTTTGTTAGGCCACGGGGGAGGCCACCAATGCTTCACTCCAAGTCTCGACGTCGTCATGGTTCCAACAAGAGACTGTCGCTGTTGAGAACTTCCAAATGTTGAGCAGAGTTGTTCCACATCAACCACTTGAAAAGTTGGGCAAGATATTTCGTAGGGTACATCTCGTTGCCCCCCACGTATCCTTTTCTGTTGACCAATCATGATTTTCAACTGCATTCTCGTATATCGTATGCCGTTGAGATCAGCCTTGTTGCCAACTATCATGTCATAATGCATGGTGTTTTTAGGAATAACCACGCACTGACCATGGAAAAGACCCACTTGCTGGTCTCTTTGCACCATATTAAGAGTGTCACTGGGATTGAACTCCTATGGTCTATAATTATGAGATAGACATACCAACATATAGTCTTCATTGTATTCATCGTATATTGGCTCTGTGTCAAGCTCAACTTTGGAGTCACTATAGTCCAGCGAATTCACCTCTGCCCCTGATACAGATATATGACATCCATAAGCATCATGCTCAGATGCCGCCAAGCTCCTGCTGCACACTAGAGTGAAATAACAAACATGCCTCTGAACTTGCATGCAGAGAGTCCAAGAGTATTGAAATGTGCAATCGCGGGCTGGCCTAAGTATACCACCACACCATGTATAGTTAAGCTTATCATGACCTAGGACTAGCGAAGCGAACTGAGGCATCTTGCTGGTGAATATAAGATTGGTGAGGCGAATTAGTGGGAGAAGCGGATCTCGCCAGCCTTGACGCCCTGCGTGTACAGGCTGAAAAGGAAACTCAAGAGGCTCTGGTCCAGCTGCATTTCGCTTGTCATGATTTGGTAAAGAAAGCAGGCGAGCTCCGCCTTGCCCCCCATGCGGCTGACCTGTGTCCACATATACATCTCGCATAGGAAAGCTAGCTCTTGAGTCACCTTTCATGCGAGCTTGCGGTTCACCACCAGCGTTTGACCCGCTCTCTTTCTCTAAGGTGGACTGTTCTATCCTACCTTCAAACTTATCTTCCTGGGGAACAACGTCGGTTTTTGAGATAAGATCATTATCCAAAGTCTCGCTGGCCTTGACCTCAGATACTTTGTCATTGATTGACAAAGCAGTTTCTTCCTTGGACGTAAGTTCATCCAAAGAAGAAGCTTCACCAGCCGTAGGCTTTGCATTCTGGCGTTGTAAAGCCTTTTTCATGGTATCCCACCACTGATGAGACTGATCCAGAAAAGCCTTCCTTTCGGCTTCTTCCTTTTCTTTAGCAACCGCTCGAGCAACCCTTTCCTCAGCGAATTGCTCGAGAAGGGCAGCCATTCGCTCGGCACATCTTCTTTGGACGACAGCTCTTCGCTCGAGAGGATGTCTATGGAAGGCATCTAATCTTTCACGGCTGGCCACTAACTTTTCTTGCAAATCGCCCCAATCCATTATCGCATTTTGTTTGTCATGATTTGGGGTGGCGTCTTGATCACGTCCAGTAATTGGACAAAGCTTGAGTTGATCATACCCTTGATCATGTTGGAAGTTGTGGTTCGCCATCATGCAAAGTTGTGATTCGCCTTCAGTGTGCGAACCGATTACTTCTTCAAAGATGGACTGTTCTGTCCTATCTTCAGGCTCCTTTTCCTGAGGAACACCGCCGATCTTTGAGATAGGATAATGACCCATAATCTCAACGACCTCGACCGCAGGTTCTCTGGACATGGGTTCATCCAAAGAAGATTCTTCACCATGAGATTGGCTGCTAGACAACTCAATCTTTTTGGCAAGGACATGCTCGTCAACTATAGGCTTTACATTTGGGCATTGTAAAACCTTTTCGTTTTTTTCAGCAGCCTCTCTGGCCGCCCGCTCAGGTTGTCGCCCGCTGATGGCAGCTATTCTTTCCTGGTTAGCTACTATTTTTTCTTGGTTAGCTGCTATTTTTTCTTGCAATTCGTCCCAATTCATTATCGCATTTTTTGCTTTCGATCTCCGATCCCGATGAAGCTGAAAACTGTATTGATGATTCTTTTGGCTTCCCTATGGTGAATCGCTTGTACTCCTTGTCCCACCGGGTGTGCCAATGTTTTGGCCACGATCCTCAGTGCGCGGAGCAGAGGTTTCTAGCGAACAAAGAGAAAGGGGGAGTTGCGGGCGTGCCACCTCGCGGACGAGGAAAGAGGTTGTAGGGGGTGCGCTTGACTTCTTGATCAGGCGAAGGGGGTTACAGGTGCCACCTCAGACGAGGATTTACGAGCACAAGCGATCGATACTCACAGCGGCGCTAGGGGAGCAATTATAGGAAGTTCAGAGAGAAGCTGAAAGGGGTAGAGTCCGGAGGGCTCTGAAGAAGAAACCTAGGCGGCGGCGCTTAGGGTTAGGGTTTCGAGGAGCTCGAAGGGTAATTGGGTTTCAGTTGTATTGTGTTTGTTGTTTGTATTGATTTGAGGCTAGGGCGCAATGTTTACGCCTAAATTAATATTTTACTGGACAGTAAATGTCTATGTAAATATTAATTATTTCTTGGACCATGTCATACCGGCGAGATGGAGTTTCTTGGCCAAAACACCAACGGGAGTAGAAGCGGCCCTGATGGCCATGCGGGGATAGTGTGGTGAACCTAACCACGAGTAAATGAAGCAGAAAGACGAGCAGCGCATAACCCACACGGTATGGGATTCGAGGAAAGAGGGGGACCGTTTATGAGGACCATCACGCAGACCTTACGCTCTCACGCAGCTAAGCCGCTGAAATTGAGCTACGGGGGCGAAGGGGACCCTCACATCTTCCTTGATAGTTTCAAGTCCCACACCAACGCGAAAGTTACACAAACGCCATGTGTTGCAACATGTTCCAAGAGACACTATCAGGAGAGGCATTGAGCTGGTTTTACGAGCTCTCGGCTGGCTCGGTAGACAGCTTCAGGCAACTGGCTAACAGGTTCATTAACCGCTTCATACTGCGTATGGACGGGCAGAGCACCGCCCAACTGTTCAAGGTAAAGCAGGGACACAGTGAAGGGCTTAAAGCCTTCGTGAATCGTTGGCAGGGAGCCACAGCCAAGGTCAGGAGTTTCGATAAGAAGGTGGCGGAAGAGGCATTTGTTCAAACCCTACTGCCTGGGAAATTCTTGTATGCCATAAAAATTGAAAACCCGCAAGGTTATGATGAATTGATGGAGATGGCAATTACGCATGCTCAAGCGGACCATGATACGTACGGGGATCAATATGCTGGCAAGAGGAAAGAGGATAGGAGGTCTGAGTCCCAGGGGCAAACAATCCAAGAAGTAAGAACATGGAAAGGGGATCAGGAGGGACAAGCTTTCACCCCCAATAAAAGGTATAAAGAAGGAGGTAGGAAGCCAGCCAAGCAGATGGGAGGCCCGCAGATTAAAGGCAAACAGGGTTACCAGGAGGGCGGTTTCACAAAAACGGCTCCCGCAACCAAAGGAAATTTCATTAGCCTGACCGCGACTCCGGAGGTAGTTTGGAATGAGAACAAGGGTGCAATCTCAGGGCCTCCCACAAGGAAGTTCCCACCATCTAGATTAACCAGGGAGGACACGAGGAAGTTCTGCGGGTATCATGGGGAGGCCACGCATGCGATAAACAATTGTGTGGAGCTCAAGAAGGCGATAGAGAGCCAAATCAAAGCAAGCAAACTCCAGCAGTATGTGTCAGGTCAGCGGCAAGGGGTCGGAGTTCCCGTTTATGGGACGATCAACACGATCCGCGGAGGAGCAGTGCAAAAAAGCAGTGCACCGGGATAAGGGAAGGGCGAGAGATATCCACCTTCGGTAACTGCAACAACCAGCATGTCAACATGAGCTGGAGAATGGTGACATTTGAGGAAGGAGAAGAGAGAGGGATCAGGCAGCCTCATGAGGACCCGTTCCTAGTTATCACGCAGTTGGATCATTACCTGTGCAAGAAAATCCTAATTGACACCGGGGCATCGGTGAATGTGTTGAATAGAAACGCGTGGCAAGCGTTGAGAAGGGAGAACAACAAGCTCACGCAGGATAATGAGCCGCTGATAAGCTTCTCCGGTGACGTGGTGCAGCCTTTGGGCTCAGATCATATTCCCATGATCCTGGAAGGTGTAGAAAGGAACACGTTCTACCTGAGGGTCAGTGATGGCATAATCATCGGGCACCCGTGGAACACTAAGCACCTTAGTTTTTACCCAGTATAGTCTAAGTTCGGCTTGGGAAATTGTAAACTATGCCCACCGACTTAGCTCATAGACCCGGGAGGATGCCTTCATTTGTTTTGTACAACAACTAATACAGAAATGAAGAAGTTAAATTCGCAACACTGGGAATAAAGTCAAATTCGTAACACTGGGAGTAAAACAAGAGTTACCAACGGGATCCACCAAGTTCAAGAGGCAAATAAATAAAGGCAAAAATCCACCAAGAGAAATTCAACAAAAAGAAGGGGCCAACGGGAACCAGCATATAAATAGTAAATATATCAACCGGATTACCGGACAAAATTTACATCATCGGGAGTAGGCTCAAGGCCATTGTCCAAAAAATTTTTAAAAAATGGAATCCAAAAATTAGTCCGGTATAATGCAAACAAACAAATCCTAAGCCTGGTCTTTCTCGGCCGGGTCGCCAGGCTCCTCTTCATCCTCACTCTCGGACACAATCTCGTCATCTCCGACAGTCTATAGATTGGTCTCGGAAGGACCCTCCGTGAGGACAACCTGGGAGTCCTGAGCTTTAGCTTTTGCCTTTGAGGCGAGCAGGTCAGCCATCATCCGGGGCTTGTCCAGGTATCCATGCTCACTCCACTCCGTGAACTTCTCCGTGATGGCCCCATCTCGGGCAGCCTTTAGAAGATCCTTCAGCTCTTGAGATGCCTTGTACTCGGCCACGGCCTGGTCGCAGTGAGCGGGAACAAGGCGCTCGATCTCCGCAAGCTCGGATTCTTTTTGTCGGAGCTTACCCTCCAACGCAGAAGCTCCACCTCGAAGCTTCTCGAGCGTCAAGTGCAATGACTCCACCTCAGCTTCAAGCTCCGAGACCCGGTTAGCCTTGTGCTCCACTTCCTGAACATGCAGCTGCAGCATCGCCAACTTCTCGGCCAGTGCATTCTTCTCCTTCTCTAGAGACCCCTTCTCGGTCTGAAGATAGCTCACATGACCGTTCAGTTTGGTCACTTGCTCCTTGAGTTCAGGGGTGTCCTCGCTGGCATCGATAGAATACACCGCGAAGAGAGCCTGTCAAAAAAATCAAATTAAACTAAAGATACAGCGGGAGCAATAAAGGAAAAGATGTCCCGGACACTAACCTTCATGAGATGCTCCCGAGCAATCTGTCGGAACTCGGTGGGAGAGCCTTCTTTGAACCACACTCGATCAAGGTCAATACCCTTCAGGTCCCGGATCATTGCACACACGAACTTCTCGTCCGCACACCCATATTCGTCGAGGACCTGCCTGATCGGGGTCTTCATGATGGTAGGAAGGGGAGGGCAAGCAAGGACAGTGAGAGAGAAGAACCCCCGGGTGCCATCTTATGTCTCTTCGGGTTTGGGGCAAGATCCCCGGAGACGTCCTTCTCGGTGTAGGTCACATGGGAATCCAGAGCAACCTGGCTTTTCTTCTTTGAGTGGTGGTGGTGGCGCTTCTTCTTCTCGCCTAGATTCACAACCACCTTGGAGCTTCCGGGAGGAGGTGGCGGTGGAGCAGTTGTCCCGTAGGCAGCGTCCGGGACTTCCAGCAACTTTGGGGACTCGAAGACACACACGGATTGCGTGTCCAGGTTCACCTCCATGAGATAGGCAGCTTCCCTCATAGTCAACAACTTCTCCAGGAGATCGTGGTCTTTCTCCATATCGAGCGGGTGATTAGGACGCGGGACACGTCGAGGGATTTTGCCTGCAGAAAAAAAAGCCACTAGTACATTGTTCCAACAGAGCATCCAAAGTAAAACAAGGAAATAACGCAGAAACAATGAGCAAGATATGGAACCCACCGGGCAGTCTACCCATCTCGTAATGTACCAGCACAGCCCATCGGGTCAGGTGATATGAGCTACAATTCTCCTTGGTGGGCCAAGCAGCGAAAATCCGGGCGATGCGCTCCCGCTCAATCAATGTCAAAGAGTAGTCCTGATCCCCAATGGCCCGAAAATAGTTGGGAATGGTATGCCGTCTAGTTTTACGCTGCCAAGAGCCGCCCACCAGGACAACCTTAGCGCGCCACTCTTTGTTTATAGAGGGCGGAAGATCGGTGATGATAGACTCGTAGTCCCGCGTGGTAAAGTTTATGCACCCGGAGCTCCTGGTCTTCTTCAAGTATGACAACCGATACAGGGCGCGGAACTCGTTAATCGTGGGCCACCCCATGTTGGACAGAAAGTACAAACATCCGAGTCCTAGGAGGTGGCACCATTGATTTGGAGGTACCTGCCCAGGAGCCAATTGCAGCATGCTCAGTATGTATTGCACGTATTGAGGAAGCGGCACCAAGAACCCGTTCCTAATCATATTGTCATACACTGCGATGAAATTATCTCGAGGAGCGCAGGCTAGTTCTCAGGGACGTAATCCGCGCAATGGGAGGTCTGAGGGAATGTCCCACTCCTCTCTGAACCGTTTGATCTCCTCGGGTGTGAGGCTACACACTGGCTCGTCACAGACCCTACCATCCTCCAAACGGTGTAGGGTCCGGGTGATGGGGATAGCCTCAAAAACTACCCCCGCGCCACTGTCTCGAGCGGGAATAAATGTGTGGTCAGGATTCGAGCAAGAAGACTCGGAGGGAGAAGAAGCCCGAGCGGGAACGTGGCGGGTAGGTCGTTGCAGATACCCTTCCATCATTTTGTCATCATCAGCGAGAGACCGCTAAGATGAGCCTGAGCCATTAGCGCCAGTTGCCTTAGGTTCCATTTACCCTAAACAAAAAAACCTAAGACCTATCAGTTTTATCTAGCCACTCCGCCACCAACGAGAAGATGCAAAACTTGTGCGCGACCCTAACTCACACAAGCATAAAACTCAGAAACCAGAGAAAAATACCTAGGTTTGCACCAAAAAGAAAACACATCCATCCACAATCCAAACCAAACATCTACTCTGCAATCAATATGAAAAGCAAGGAGAGGCAGTACTCACCAAATAGTGAAGGTCGGAGACACGCCGGAGCAAGGGTCGGTGCGCACCTCGCAATTGCAGAAGCCGGCAACATAACAAATGGAAAACCTCTCGGCAAACTTTGAAACAAAGAACGAATGAAAGAGTATAAGACAGTGAAGAATAGAAGGCAATGCCGAAAACGAAAGAGAGAACAGAGGAACAGAGAGGAATGAAACACAGAAGCAGAAGAGGAGACTAGGGGACTAAGGCATATATTCGAAATGGGGGGGGAAAGCCACCTCTGTTTCCCCCCCCCCACGCATTAAATAAGAATTTGCTGCAAACGAGGAAATCAGAGCCGTCGAGCTCCACCGTAGGATCACGCCACATGTCCCACTAAGCGGTAGCTTCTCGAATAAGAAAGGATGAAACGACGTGCATTAAATGCACGTCCCTTCGTTCCCCAGCACAGTGACACCTGTCGAACATGCAATTAATGCCCTGACACCACCAACCCAGAGCCGAAGAGCGGGATCCCATATTCAACTCTCCGGGACCAGCAATTCTTGAATTGAAGTCTAGTACAAACCAACGACAGAAAGACCAGACAGGCCCACCAGTAAAACCAGCGGGAATACCGTGCTGGAAATGATAAGACCCGGAGAAACATAAAAACTGTAAGTCCCGGATAAGAACTAACAGGGAAGAAGAGTACAATTGTTTCGCGAGATCCTTACACCCGAGCAAGAACCAATGGGAGACATGCGCGCGAACCAAGGCATGCATACCACCCCGGAAACGTACCACCGGGAAGCATGGGCAACAACTAGAACCATGAGAACCGTAAGTCCCTTGTACAGCTCCCGTAGATAGGGAGTTGGGTAGTTCATATCATTCCCTTCACACGGAAAATAGTTGCCTGATAAACCACGCGGGGATAATACCCCGCGCTCGAGCATGAACACATGACATGGAAAAGCTCACTACCTTCGTCCATTGCAATAACAACTCGTTCAAACATGTTTTGAGTACGAACTTAGGGGGACTAGAAACGGGTACCTGTTGAAAATTGAAAAATCGTGGGCCATTTCTTCAAGTCCCTACTCAAGACGTGTCTTGAACGGGTACTTGGGAGAACTTGTAATCGGTAGTCGATAAATACTTCCCCTGGCCCACGATGCTGCGAAGCCCAGCATGAGATAGATCGAACAAGTCTCATCCTAGAAGCTACAACAGTCTGGGCCAGGAGGGAGACACTCCACAGAAGACCAAATAAACAGACCTCAGTAGTATATTTGTCCCACATCAAATAGAAAGCAAGATATAAGTCAACGTGGGGCTATAAATACAAGGCTGAAGTCAACTAAAATGGTAAGAAATCTCCTAGCATTAAATACTATACCTACCACATAACTGACTTAATCATCGGAGAGAAAAATACCGGAAAGACTCGGTCAATCTCCTCTTGCAGGCATCTAGTCAACGGCAATCAATGGCTGAGATCACGCTAAAGAGCTTCTACGAGGTCTACGGGATCTTGCAGAAATAGAAGTAGAGTATCCATAAAATGTTAAAATCTTTACAAACCACATAGCTTAATCTAAGAGGGCTATGTCAAGTCCACAAGATTGAGTCATTCTTAGGTGACCTAGATCGGTCTAAAACCACAATCCAAGCTAAACAAGACCATGCCTAAACGTTGTAACAATTCATTAACACCCGTTGAGTAACTCTGAGTTACTAACTCGTTGACACCCGTGTGACTTGCTGATATCTCTCCAGCTCACGCGTGTGTTATTTTAGACAATGTTGAAACTTGAAAGCTCAAGAGTCAAAGAGTCCTCCTTTATCAACTACCCAATCTGCGGTAAAGCAAATAGAGAGTGAGGAAGAGAGAGAGTTAGACTTTGCCAAAAGAAAACAGAAGACATAGGATGAGCGGAGCAAAGAACCATGTTGTGTGTGTAACAGGAGCTTCTGGTTATATTGCATCATGGCTTGTCAATCTTTTGTTAGGACGAGGTTATATTGTCAAAGCCACTGTACGGGACCCAAGTGAGTTTCAACTTCTGGGGATTAATATTTGTTTGTTCGTGATTCAAAGCTTCATTCTTGAAATATACTACTATGTATCATGTATGTTTGATAAGACAAAACATGCTACAAAGCCAGAAGTCCACATTTAGTTTAGCGAAAATGAAAGAAATATATTGTTTAGACAAAATGAGAGTTGTATATACCAGATATGAGGAAATGTTAGCTTCAGGAGTTGTTTAACCCCAAACCCATCAGCAAGTATCCTATGCTTCCTCAGCTCATATTAGCCAAAAGGCCCAAAACCTTTATGTATGTTTTGTTCTTGATCACGTACTTAAATGAACTAAACTTGTCTGCTGAGATTTATACATTAATGTGCTTGATGTATTCTCAATTCAGCTAACTAGCTGTGTTTATGTATTCCCCAGACGATCTGAAGAAAACAGAACACTTGCTTTCGCTTGATGGAGCAAAAGAAAGGCTTCACTTGTTTAAAGCAGATTTGCTAGATGAAGGGTCTTTTGACCATGTGGTTGATGGATGTGATGGTGTTTTCCATACAGCATCTCCGGTACTATTTTCATCCATCAGCGACCCGCAGGTTCATCTCTTTAATTACTTTCGCACATCAAGTATGTTACCGTCCTTTTAACTGCCTATTGTTAAAGTTATTCTTTCAATCATAGTGTGTAGTATTCTATTCAAGAAAAATTATCAGAACACTCCAGGAGGCTCACGTTGCCAGTTTGCGTAATGTATTAGAATTTCAAGAATGCACCTCTCTGCAATTTGACTTGTTAAGATAACATTATGATCGTTGTGCTCGTTTCACATTCACATCTTCTCATTGAAGACATTGTTGGGACCAGTATCCCCTAAAAAAATTCTGATGTTGTCAATAAAATTTAGTTGAGTTTGTGAAAAGAGTTGTTCTAGATTGCAATTCTCTTAAGTGGCCATTTCTTATGAAAAGTTCTTCTTTCACCCATATGCAATCATAGCTCATTAACCCAGGTGGCACGAATATCGTGCCGTGCTCTTCTAGAGAACTAGTTGAGTCTCATGTTGCCAAAATCACTAGTATTTCAAGAAAAGATGTACAAGCCAACTGATGAAGTTACTTTCTTTTGTTTAGCCCCTCACTATGAGTTTGACTTATCTGTTAAGATAATGCTAATTTCTGTCATTTCTGTTAGCAGCAATGATTCTAATATTTTTCTTTGTTACTTTTTTTTCTATTGGCTTGTTTTTCCCCTAGTTTCTCATAAGAGAGGTGATTGGGGATAGATTCCAGAAGACTCCTCTGCTGCTGTCAGTAAACCACATTGAGTTTGTGAAAACGGTTGTTCTAGTTTTATTTTTGTACCCTTTGCAGGATCATAATTGTCAGCATGTGTTTTTATTTTCTTAGAGAACTTGTTACTACCAAAGATTCAATTTTTTAGTATTTATAACCTCATCATGTAGAGAATGCAATGAGCATTTGTCTCTATATCTTCAGGCAGAACTAATTAACCCTGCTGTGAAGGGAACACTAAATGTTCTGAAGTCATGCAAAAAATTTCCAACTGTCAAGCGAGTGGTTTTGACATCTTCTATAGCTTCTGTGATAATGAATGGAAAACCTCTGACCCCTGATGTTGTAGTGGATGAAACATGGTATTCGAATCCGCTTATTGCTGAGAAGAACAAGGTGAGTAGGTTCCATTTCCCATCTTGTTCCAGGTTTCTCCTTTTCTATGATTTTTTTTTTAACTAATGCATCTGACTCCTACTTTCATGGAATACATTTGAGATCGAGGTATTATGCTTACATAAGAGAATTACTTTGTATATTGTAATTGTTATGAACTTTCCTTTCACATGTCTAGCTATGGTATCTTCTTTCAAAGACTTTAGCTGAGGAGGCTGCTTGGAAATTTGCTGAAGGAAATGGAATTGACTTGGTTTCAATAAATCCGGGGTTTGTGATTGGACCAATTTTGCAGCCGGCAATTAATTTGACCGTGGAGATGATTCAGAATCTCATAACTGGTACATACTTCAGCAATTATGTTTATGTATTGCCTAGTTAAATTAGAGCAAAGTATGAAGGAAAGTTGGAATTGAATAATTCTTGTGCTGCAAGGTAGTAGTTAATTATTTTGTTTCCTTCTTATCTAGGCAAGGCAGTGCCCGCTTCAAATTACAGATTCATTGATGTTAGAGATGTTGCCTCTGCTCATATTCAAGCATTTGAAGTTCCATCAGCTACAGGAAGGTATTGTTTGGTCAGCCATAGCGTGCACATTTCCGAGGCTCTAGAGATTATAAGAGAGCTTTATCCCAATTTGCACATTCCTGAAAGGTAATTACAAAATGCCATGGCTGATGCCAGTTTCAGTAATTTAGATTACCATCCAACTGGATACCAATTTTGTGACTTCAACTTACTATATGTAATATCATGTGGGAATCAACAGCTTGACTCTATATATTATCTTATGGCAATCAACAGCTTGACATGTTATTGCCGGACTGTCAATTTGGAGCATTAGTCTGAGGTTTAATGCTGT
Source organism: Fragaria iinumae (assembly GCA_009720345.1). NCBI lineage: Eukaryota > Viridiplantae > Streptophyta > Magnoliopsida > Rosales > Rosaceae > Fragaria > Fragaria iinumae. The sequence continues at coordinate 1,834,079 of CM019123.1, forward strand.
TTATATTTCTGGTCTATATTGGTAGTCTAACAAGATAACATACTTGATATCTAATCAGAAAATATTTCCCTGAGTGGCCGAGTCATAGCCCTATTCATAATATGCACAATCTAACATATCATAATCATATATTAACTTTTAATCTTCTGCTCAGACACCTCAAGTTGCAAAACCATATGGCTGAAAATATATATATATATATATATATATATATATATATTTGAGCTGTCTCATTGTGCAGGTAGACTGGTCACGCTACCACCTTTTCATTTTTGAAGAATTTGCAAAATTTACATCTATTAGGAACTCAGTAAACTGATGAATGTGGCAAGTTTCTGACGGGTCTTCCTCTTTCCCTTTTCTTTATGTCATTAATGGCAGATGTGAGGATGGTCCTCTTTTGCTCCCTTCTGATCCACAATTTCAAGTATCCAAGGAGAAAGCAAAAGGTCTGGGAATTGATTTTTATCCGTTTGAAGTAACTCTGCAGGACACTATCGAAAGTCTGAAGGAGAAGGGCTTCCTCAACATTTGATTTATCCAACTGACTGCATCTTGTTAGTGTATCACCTATTGGCAGTTGAAGTGTGGTTTTAGCTGAATTACAGAGATATAATGATGGACGATAAGCAAATGGTTATGGCTCCATCTAGAATAAAATCATGACTGATCATGAGAATAGCATAATGTGAAATTTGAATAAACTCAGAAAGCATATTGTAAAATCTTCCGGCACAGCACGTCCATTATTATTGTGTTGCATGTCATCTATATGTCCATAACTAGTCTTATGAAAGCAATAGGTCATTATGAGAATCATTAGCTTGGGTATCCAGGAGGGAAATAGGAGAAAAACGTGTATTGATTCGGTTGGTAACAGTAACTTAACATTATCATTGATTTATTACCCTCATCTTCAATTTGTAATCATCTTGAAATTTGCTTTTTTAATTTAGCTATTGGGTTTGTTTGCTTCATATCCTTGCATTGAAGAGGTGTCAGTACTAGTTTTCTTAATGATTCTTCAGATGTTTTCAACAAAACCTGTTGAGTTTGTGGAAGGGGTTGATCACTTGATCTAAAATTCATCTAATTCATGTTTGCAGGATCATGTCATGTGTCTATTTTCAGTTAATTCTTCTTTGCAGGATCAGATGTGATTGTGCCTGCATGAGCAATCCCAGGCATAAATCAAGCCTGCAGTGAAGGAACATATGATGTTCATCAAAATCAGGGGTAAACACCACTGTGAAGGGAATGGTTTTAAGTACTGTGACTTCAGTCTTCAGGAATGATGAATGCTGTGTGTAAATAACTTAAAAGTCTTTCAAAGCATTCATCTAATGCCTCAGCACTATATTTGAACTTAATAGTCCAAGACAATGCAGTATTCTTTGTGTAGTGATATGTGTTTGAAAAATAAGTAGGCTGCTTGAAAAATTTGCCCAAAATAAATAGATGGCACTGACTCAATTCGCATAACAAGCATGATACCAGCATCAGGCAAGGCTGCTTGAAAAGGATATGTTTTCTTCTGTAAGACATGATGCTTGATATAGGAGACATCAGTTTCCTTCCTATAGAAGACAATGACAAAAATCTGGGGGAGGAGGAGAGCAACTTGGTAGTGCATTATTGCACCACATATTGACAATTGAAATCTGTTTTAAGCTAAAAGCCTAAAACCCAATCAGATGAAGACGAAAATAATATTCTTCCCGGCCTCCTCTTCCAGACTTCTTTGAATTTATGTGCAAAGATGCATACCCATATCTGACAGAGTGATCCTCACAAGTTTTCTTTCACATTTCTTATCTTATCATTTCTGTAAGTTTGTGGACAATTCCATAGAAAGTTCAAGTCAACTTCGTTTTGTACACTTGACAACCTTACAGATAGCGTGGAGTAATGGATGAAGTGTTTTATAAAGATCTTGCCATTGAGCCTAATTATGCAATAAGCTATGAAGAACTGGTCACTTTTTTCAAGGACAATAATAGCACGCAAATAAGTCAGTTTTCACAAAAACCTTCCTCTAACTTGAGAACCGGAAATAGCATGCATGCTAAACCTCCATCCCAGCACACGAAATCATTGGAGAATCCGACTTCCAAATGTACTTTCTCAATCACCCATTTACGAAGAAAGACTCAAGTTCGAATTCTCTCCTCCCCCAACTGTTGAAATTGTAAGACACTAAACAAATGCAGAGTTTTAGACTTTTAGAAGTGAGAAACCGAAAGAGAAAAAAAATGATCGAAATAAAACTTGATGAGCAGCAGCACACATCACAATTGACGATTTTGTGACTAGGGTATGCCACCGCAAATATGAAGCAGATTATGTTATAGTTTACGGAATCCAAGTTGAGAAATATGAGATAGATTTGAAGTGCATAATGTGGATACTGGATCCAAATGAGGTATGAAACGAACTTTTTTAGGCACATATTGACCACCCATACCAGAGACAGCTACAGATAGAGTGGACTTATCCTTTCCATTTTTGTCTTCAAAGATCTTTGGAGGATCCACAATTAGTTGACTATAGATAAGCAGCATACCCTAAGCCTTAATTTTCTATACTTTTGTGATCTTTATATATATATAAACAAGACGATCCCGCAGACCTTTATTAATAAATTAGTAGCTAGCTAGCCGGCCACCAGTGTTGAAGTACAAATTTTATAATATTATAATTCATTTTTTTTTAGCTATTACCCATCTTACCCTCTTTTATTTTGTTTATTTTTTCTCTATAATTTCTCTTGTTTCTCTTTTTCTGTTTTGCTTTTTCCCGTCTCCTCTGCGAATGAGTTAGGTGTCTGTGTCTATCATTTCGACTTCAACACCATTGGAAGAACAATGAAGACCAGAAGAGGGTTTGTCTCTCTGCAATGTATTCCTACCAAGAACCCATCTTTAATTAGCTTCCCATCAATTTCTAATAACCCACATTTAATTAAAACTCATACTTCATACCCATTTCATCAATTTCTGAAAGAAAAAAAAATTCCTTTTAAAAAAAAGGTTATGGCAGAATAGTTGTGGGTTTATTTTTTGGTTGTTAGTTTGTGAAGACAGTGAGCAAAGGATGATCATTGCTATGACTTCATTATTTCCAATCCATAAATCAAGATTTCCAACCCAAATCCATGAAGTTCTACTAGAAGTAGATTAATTAGCAGACTCCTCGCCTTCTTCGCTACTGCTATCGATACCTTCTCCGGCAACACCGTAAGGAAAGGCGTTGATGATGACTGAAAGGCGTGGCTTTGATCATGTGACGTTCGGAGGTGGTGATGATGAAGCATACGACCATAGAGATTCTGTCCACGGCATAGCCGATGTGGAGGTCGGCGAGCCCTGTGATGGAGAGGCCTTGGGTGGCGGAGACGGTCAAGTTGACGGGGTCGCTGCATCGATCCCTTCCCGGCTTGAAGAGAAAGAAAAGAACTATAAAAATAAATAGTAAATAAAATTGGAGGGTAGTTTTGACAACTTCTAGACAAAACTGAATTATAATATTATAAAATTTATATGGAGTGCGTGAATAGCAATCATAGGTGAGTCAATAGCACCGTTCTATATAATATTATGATAACGTTGAATCATATATATGTATGGAATTATGGATGCAGGCTAAGCAGCCAATAAATACGAAGAGATAGGTATACAGAAGCAAACTAATCTGAGATGGATGGAGAAGGGAAGGTTGTGTGTGTCACAGGAGCTTCTGGTTTCATAGCTTCATGGCTGGTGAAGCTCTTGTTACAACGAGGCTATGTTGTCAAAGCCACCGTTCGCGACCCAAGTCAGTGTCATCACTATGGTTTCTTTTATTTCCATAACTTTCTGCTCAGCTAAACTGGCTAGTTGTTTTATTTGTGTATGTGCTGCAGATGATCCAAAGAAAACAGAACACTTGCTCGCACTTGATGGAGCAAAGGAAAGGCTTCATTTGTTCAAAGCAGACTTGCTGGAACAAGGATCTTTTGACCTTGTTGTTGATGGATGTGAAGGTGTTTTCCATACAGCATCTCCGGTAATGTTTTCATCGATCAGCGACCCACAGGTTCATCCAATCTCCTTGACTACTTCCCTACATGCTTAAAATGTTTTACCATTTAGAGACACTTCTTGACTACTTCCCAAGATTAATTATTGGATGTAAATCTTTATCATACTTGCTTATTAGAGGAAGTTCTTACGTACTCTCAGTAATTAATCATTTTGCTCAACATCTCAGGCAGAACTGATTGATCCTGCTGTAAATGGAACGCTTAATGTTCTTAAATCATGCACAAAATTTCCAACAATCAAGAGGGTGGTTTTAACATCTTCCATGGGTGCAGTTTTATACAATGGAAGACCTTTAACCTCTAATGCGGTAGTTGATGAAACATGGTTTTCTGATCCACTTTTTTGCGAGGAGTTGAAGGTATGTGTGTTTGTTCCACTAGTTTCACATATTATTCCCGTGTAGTAGGAACAAAATGTAACTGTTTGCCTGCACATGTATGGTATGAACGTTCCAGGCATGGTATTTTATGTCGAAAACTTTAGCAGAGCAGGCTGCTTGGAAATTTGCTAAAGAAAACGGGATTGACATGGTGACCATAAATCCAGCGTATGTGACGGGTCCGCTCTTGCAGCCAACTCTAAATTACTCTTTGGAGATGCTTCTGAATCTTAAGAATGGTACACACTTTCAGAAATAATCACCTTTTATCTTCCTTAGTTAGAGCAGGGTACGATGGAAAATTCAGAAAGAAATCTGCCTAAATCGACACGGAGGTTTAGGAATGAGGAATTTGGGTAAAGGTTTTAGTATTTGGGGACTACACGTGGAAATAAAATCAAATACACATGTAAACATAAGAAACAAACTTCCACACATATGTTATAGATGATTCTTGTGATTCAAGCAATTGATTGTTTGTTTCTTTTCCTATGCAGATATTGACGAAGTAACAGCTGCAAATTATTTATCTGTTGATGTTAGAGATGTTGCCTTGGCTCATGTTCAAGCATTTGAAGTTCCTTCAGCTAGTGGAAGATATAATTTAGCTGGAAGTGTCACCCCCATGGTCGAGGCTTTGAAGATTTTAAAGGAACTTCATCCCAGTTTGTACCCACCTGAAATGTAAGTAGCATTTGCAAAATGCCACACATATTCGCAATAAAGGTTGATAACCCAAATTTTAAGACAAAAGGTCACTGAATTTGACAGATTCTAAGTACAGATTTGGTTTCTTCCTATTTTTGCAGATGTGAGCATGATATCCCTACTGCCCCAGAGCAACAAGTATCCCAGGAAAAAGCAAAAAGTTTGGGAGTTAGTTTCCTTCCATTGGAAGCAAGTCTCAGGGACACTATTGAAAGCATGAAGGAGAACGGTTTCCTCAAGGCTTGAATCATGCAACTAACAGCAACTTGTTCATTGCGCAAGTTTCTCCAAAGAGCTGATGACTTTATGTTTGTTTGTGTTAGTTTCTTTAAGTTATGTACTGAAAAGCGGCATTTCTTATTCCAATTTTTGTAAGAAGATGGTAGTAAACCAGTGAAAACAGGGTTTGTAAGATTATGAAGTTGTTTCATTTCATTTAATATAGCTTTCACTGTCTTTTAGTTTTTATGCCATGATCAGGTTTTGTATCAATATGACTCATCGAATTGGGTTGAAGGAAAACTCAAGGATCACATTAGGTCAGGAACTGAATATAAAGCATAAAGGTTGAAGAATTACTTATTCATCAGAAAGTTTTCATATAATTCTACAGTGTGTTCCAATTACACTATGTATCCATTTAAGATCTCTATAACTTCCACAACTTCTCCTATTTTGTTATCAGGTAACAAAAATGAAAGAATAATTGTTTGCACTTACCAATAATCCCCGCATGAACAAACCCCGTCACGGAAATGGTGAAACCGATTCACATCTCGGACTAGAATCTCTCTATTGGTAAACCTCGATATAAATTTCGTAACATAATGGCAATCTTCACACAGCCTCAAATTCTTGGAAATCCGAATAATTTCCCCAGGTTTGGTATTGATAAGACCAAATGCAACTGCTAACTTTTCACTATGGCCTAATACTATTCGTTCCTTCTCTTCCTCGTCAAGATCATACAGGACAACTTTGGTCTGTGGCTTATATCCTCGTCCTTTCATCTCCATTGACAATTCACCCAGCAGTGCATGAAGCTGTTCCATTTGAGGGTTAAACTCGTCAACAGAATCAAATGAGTATATCTTCCTATTAACTTCAATCCAACTGCGACCCGGTACCTTTTGAAGTTCCCGATCTTCTAGAAGTTTTTTTACTCTTTTTACCTCGTCCCACATCTTGGCCTCGGCATAAATATCAGCTAGAAGTACATAATTCCCAGCATTCCTAGGCTCAAGCTCAAATAACCTTTTGCTTGCTCTCTCTGCCAGCTCAACATTACCATGAATCCTACATGATCCAAGAAGAGCACCCCAAACTTGAGCTCCTGGTTCAATCCGCATATCATCAATGATTTTGGCTGCTTCATCTAACCGATTAGCACGACCAAGAAGGTCCACCATACAAGCATACTGCTCAATGCTGGGATATAATCCATGCTCTCTCACCATAGACTGGAATATTACCTTCCCCTCTTCAACAAGACCTTCATGACTGCAAGCCCCCAAAACACTAACAAATGAAATGCAACTCGGTGATACACCATGATCAATCATGTCTTCAAAAACTTGAATGGCCCTCTTTCCATATCCATGAATCCCATAACTTGAAATCAAGGAATTCCATGAAACAACATCCTTCCTTTTGATCTTATTGAAAACTTGTTGGGCCAACTCAAGCTTACCACACCTTGCATACATTGTGATAAGGCTACTCATAACTGGAAGGGTTGAATCAAGACCCCTTCTCAGGATGTACCCATGAATGAACTTCCCCTGCTCTAAGGCAGCAAGAGCTGCACAAGCCTGAAGAACACTAACCATGGTCACGGAGTTGGGAAACAAATCAGGGGCCTCCAGTATCATTTTCCGAAAAAGTTCCAAAGCTTCATAGGGCCTCGCATTCTTTGCATAGCATGCAATCATAGCACTCCAAGAAACCACATTTCTATTTTGCATCTGATCAAAGACACTACTAGCATATGAAACACACCCGAACCTTGCATACATATCCAACAAAGTAGTTGTTACATGAACATGGGCCCCATATCCATGACGCAAAATATGCCCATGAATCTCCTTTCCCTTCTGGAGGAGCGAACTCGAACACTCTGAAACAACACAAGCTTTGAGTACATACGTATACGTAAACCGATCAGACGGCACTCCAATTGCATTCATTTGTCTGTACAAATTTAACACTTCAGTTCCATGGCCAGCCAACGTAAGGGCCCTAAAAAGTGCATTCCACATATAAATAGTTCTCTTGCGAGTTTTATCAAACACCTCGCGTGCATTCTCGATGGAGTCCAACTCAGAGTACATCTCTATAAGTTTGGTAGCCAAAAAAGGGTCTTGGTCCCACCCGCCATTAACAAGGTGGCGATGCACATCTAACCCATCAGGGAGAGAATCCTGGCGGATGCAAGAAAGGATTAAGAGCTCACAGGTCTGTTGGGAGGGGTTGGGTTCGTGAGGAAAAAGTTGTAGAGCTAGCTTCAGGTCACCTTGATTGCATAAAGACTGTATTAATTGGTTTTTGTTTCCATTAACCCTCTGCAGCTTTTCAACAACTGCGGCCTCATTATCCTAAAAACCAAAATGTCAAAATGGAAGAAACACAAGCAAATACTGGACAAAAGAAAAACAATAAACAAAAAGAAATCAAAGGAAAAACTTATCCACAACTCCAGACACCCAAAAGTATTTCAATGTATAATTGAATTAGGAGGAAAGCAAAAACACGTACCTTACCAAGAAGAAACATCGTAAGAGCTTCCTCTAGTCTCAGACCAGTAAGCTCTGATACAATCAGACACTCACACATAGTTTTAGCTCTATCAATCTGCAAAACAGTATCACAAGGTCAGAATCTAACAATATAAAACAATTAATGACTCTTTTCTCCCATTTCAAAAGGGACCAGATCCATATAGTAGACTCAACCAACAAATGCCTTCCCAATAATATAAACTATGTGTCCATTACCTTAGATAATAATGGTGTTTTCTCAAGAGATTTTTTACTTCTAAGAAGACTCTGAGCACGAGCAATAGCTTCAAACCCCTGGGATACTTTGTTCTTCTCAAAACCCATCACAGCAGTTGCACACTTCAAGAAAGGAAACCTATGATAAGAAAATGACGCTAAAACTAAAATGCAGCCAAGATCCTGACCTACTTGCTGACAAGATTTACCTCAGCCACTGCCATAGAGAGAAGAATATCATGAACATATGGCTTAGCTTCTGGATGCTGAATAGCTGCTTGACCAATATCTAGCACAAGCTCTACTTCACCAACCTGGAAGGAAGAAGTATGTGACTATGTATATATTTAGACAGGCTTAGAGCTAAAACAATGTAGATTGGACAAATACAAAAACATACCTCTTGAAGGAGGCAAAGAGCAGCTCCAAACCATGCCCAAGGGATTTGAAGAGCAGATTTAGGTCGGATATTTTCATTACTATTACCAGCATATTTTGGTTCAGCAATAAGCTTATCCCTCACATCCATTAAGAGATCCTACAAAGCAACCCGAGAAGAAGTTGTTGAAGATAACGAATTTTAAGGTTTGAAGGAAAATTTTAATACTGTACTTTCAAGTTATCTACCTGCCGAGATTTAATAGCATTCTCAGTGTAACCTTCTTCGACTTGAGAAATCTTCAAATCCATTACTGCTTTAATAACCTCATCTTTCTCAGCTTGATCGGGAACGCCAATGAGCTGCAATTCAAAGACAAACTAATAAATAAACTCGAAAAAGAATATCGATTGCTAGCAGTGTCTAGCAGCACAAGGAACACATTTCACTTCCACTAGCAAAAACATCTGAACTGTCAAACAACACACAAACTCTAACAACCAGCTCTCTGATGCTTCTAAAACTGGTTAGACACACGGCATATTCGAAAGAGGGAAACCAATTAACAAACATGGGGTACTGAATCTCAATACTTCAAATCCAAGAATGTGTACGCAAAGATGCAATTTGCAAATTCACATTTCCATATATAAAAAGAAACTATCTTTCAACTCTTATCAACATCAACAAGCTCGAAACATCGAAAACCGAGATTAACAGCAACCAAATGAATTGAGGTAACAAGTGAAGCAATTGAGATGACCTGGTAACAGGTGACGGGGATTTCAACGGTGACGGGAGCCGGAGCGCTGTTGACGGTGACGTTGTTGACGGCGGAGAGTCTGGACCGAGGAGCGGTGAGATTAGCGAGGGTGGGGGTGGTTCTGGTAGAAGCCCTAGAAATGGGGGAGATTGGAGAAGGGCGGGAAGAGGAGGAGAGGTGGGGATGGATGGCTCGGCAAAGACCACACCGAGCTGGGATTCCGAGCAGGGTGTGGGCCAGAGCAGCCATGGCTTACTGAGTAGGGTTCTTGGAGCTAAAACCCTCTCTGCTCTGCTTCGGATTGGGTTTAAACCCAGAAGAAACAAACAAAATTTACTTTACTTTGGTTAAATTTTACTTTTATTTTTTAACTTTTTACTTGCTTGACTTTGGTCAAAACAACGCCTCCACAGCAAGTTTGGGTCATGTCTATAACGATTTAGGAGCTTCAACGATTTAGATGAACAATCTTGTAAGTGATTTCTTTAGAGTAAGCTTCAAATCCAATTAACAAACACGGGGTACTCTTACAAGTTTGGGTCATGTCTTTCCTAATCTAAAGGATTTGGATCAGGCTTCGCAGGCTTTTCATGTAGATACTATTAACATTGAATGCATTAGTGAAGAAATTTTTAAATGTTACAGGAGAACTACGTGACAGTCTGACGTGGTTCTACATTTCATTTAAATTTAAATATGTGAAATTTTTACAACTAAAATATAAACTAATATTTTTTATGTTTTGTAAAAAGACGTTCACGGGTATTTAGTGAATTCAAACTAGGGTTTAGGGTTTTAGGGGTTTAGAGTGATAGGGTTTAAGGCTTAGGGTTTAGAGTTTTAAAAACAACAAAAAACCCAAAATGGTCTTTAACAAAATAACTAAAATAATTTTTCATGAAAAAAAATCCAAATATCTAAATTTAAGTGGAATGTAGAACCACGTCAAACTATCACGTAGTTCTCCCATAGCACTGAAAAATTCCTCGTCTTAGAGGCTCCTCCTTGAAATTGTTATTTTCTTAAATAACATGTCCAGTACTCCAGCGTGTAATAGCCATCTAATGGCAAGCACTACGCAAATGACCATAAATCACGAATTTCACATAAGTCTGAGTTTCCAAATACCAAATTAATTCAACAGGCAAAAAAAAAAAAAAGGAATAAAAAAAAGAAGCATAACAAGTGAACTGGTAAATCGCTGCCTTGCTCTTCCTCCTCAGAATGCCAGCTTGCAGAATGCTTACCCCCAAATAGATGATCTTCAACGATTTAGGAGCTTTCCTGTCAACCGAGCCTGTGACTGATTTTTAAGTTCCCAAGTCTTGTTTATCTCTTTAGGTGTCTTCCCGTTGACGCTTACTTGTATTCATATTGCAGCATGAAGAACTTCAGTGCTAGATTCAACACATGACACTTCAAAGACTAGTTGCCTGTACTTTTGTCTATTGTCATTAACCCATCCATAACTTCAAAACTCTATCCTTACCACCAGAAGCAACCTTTTCACCATCTGGACTCCAATCAACAGCGTAAACCTTCAAAAATAAAATAAGAATGTGAAAATAGTTTAACAGATGTCAAACAAAGAGGGTCCTTTATGCTAAATGTTCGGAGCTTCTCAAGTATACAACAGCTAGTTTAAGTCACTCAACATCCAGAGATAAATGTGAGAATTGGTTACTTGGTTTAGTTCTACTGTACTTATAGATATGTCTATCAATTTTTTTCTTGGGGTCTTCCTATTCTTATATGGAAACCTAGAGGATGACAAAATAAACAGTCTCTAGTTCCCTGCCTTTCTGAATATTCAAGTGGCAAATAAACAGTTGTAGAAGACTTGATGGACGACAAAAAAATAAACACTCGTACCAAACTACATGACGACAAACTAAATCAATAGGCATATCAATGCATAAAGCAAACTATTCTACTCAAAAGCTTAGATAGTGCCATTTTGCATGATCACGTATTGCAGGCCCTCAAAAATGAAAGATTATTAACCGCTTGTAGGGTCAAAGGAAAACCATACCTCATCTGCATGACCTGGGAGGTCTTGTTTCAGTTTCATAGTCCTGATATCCCAAACCTGAATAATTGAAGTTGAGCAACAGGTCATGGATCCCAACCAAGGTCCAATTGAAACAAGACAGCAATGATCAAGAACATAAACTTTGGATGCTCAAAAGTTGGAATCACAAATGCTGAATAGTTTCATTCACCCGTAGCACACTACTTCATCATACCTAAGAAGTTACTATGCCTGAGGTATAAAATGATTTTTTTTTTTTTTTAAGTTTTCCTTTATCTCTCATATAAGCAACAATATTAGGCTTTATATACAGCAGGCCTGTCATACACAGAGGCTTAAATTATCTAAATGCCCTAAGAATGAAGTGCAAAGATCTGGCTTAAATTATGAACTGAGCATTACCCCAGCAGCAAGTTGAGATGATTGTTTTACCATGGCATATACGGTTATTGAAATTTGAAGAAATCACTTCCAATTATCAAAAAGTTTAAGGATGATGATTTTTTTATATCCAATTATACCACATTACATGAAGTTACTTTTCATGATCTTCTTCAAATCAATGTGAGATCTAACGAATCTCTCTATTTTGTCAGGAACCTCAAAAAAAATTGATTATCTGTAAAGGTTCTACCTTTAGAGTTGAATCTTTGCTGCCACTTAAAAGTAGCCTGCTGTCTGCGGACCAGCTGTAGGAAAATATATAATGTCATGATTAGCCATAAATATAAGCACATCCATAAAACTAAAACAATTGAATAAAGTCAGACCTGATCTGGTAAACAGGACCAACATGTCCCCGTAGAACTCCAAAAAACTTGCCAGTAGTACCATTCCATATTCTGACAGATCTATCAAATGAGGCACTTGCTATCCATTGCCCATCAGGTGAAAAGTAGACATGGTTTACAAGCTGTTGGCAAGAAACATGGAAGTTGTAAAACCTTAGACGCAAAAAATTGCAACTTTAAATAGCGTATTCAAGTTTCATCTAATCATAAACATGAGTGCCCACACGGCCCATAAGAAATCAACAAGAGCACCCATAGAGAACAAACTACATCAGCTTATGTATCCGTTATCAGGTATGAGTAGCCATAACGTGCAAGCTACCAATAGAGCTCTAGATTAAAATTAACTCTAGAACAAGATGTGTCATGCATTGAAATAATCTGGGAATGCCAGTCTTTAAATGTCAGCAACAATGACAAGAAATGAAAGAACAATCTAATGTGTTCGTTTTGAAAACATTTTTGTATTATTAAAATTAAAAAAAAAACCGGCAATAGTGTGAAAGCATGTTACTTAATAAACTCTTGCCAGTGTCATCCGAGTTTGAACTCGAAGAACATGATACTACATGTTTGCATTTGTAAAAGATATATAAGAAAATTACAAATTAAAAACTAAACTGCTATCATTTTCAAAAGACTAATTTTTTTCATATACAATATTTGCCAGTGAGGTGTGGCCTGTTTGTTATTAGGGATAACCGACACCGTGGTGGTTATAAGTTCAACTCATTAATCATAAGCATACTGATACCAAACATAAATTGGAAAAGTAATGGCCTGCATTTTGGACCATAAGTATTCAACTCATTATTACACTTCAAATAAACAGTTTAACAACTTGGATCTGCAATTGAAGCCAAATAGGTTGCAAATTTTTTTACCTGTTGATGACCTGTCATGCGAGCTTTGGGTTGTTTGCTGACAAAAGGCTCCCACAGAAACATAGTGAAATCATCTGATCCAGAAACCAATCTTTCAGGAGCTTTGCCTTTCATTTTGTTATACCTTTCCAAAGCTGCCTATATGTCAGATGAATATATAATCAATTCCACGAATGGGGAAATGACGAAAAATATTCAAAAGCAAAAACATCGTACAATGAATAACAGGGGGAGGTGAAAAAAAATTACAGAAAATAAATAGTGATATTTTATTTTTTTATTGGAAACATGATACACTTTGAACTAACGAAAATTGTGTCTAAAGGACTAATAAAACAGGAAAACACTGAAGATCAATTCCAACCAAATCACACACCAGCCAAGATAATAAGGTGAACAGAAGAAAATGTATCTAAGTATAGATTATAAAACAAGAAAACACAGATGATCAAGTTCCAACCAAATCAAATAGCAGTCAAGATGGTGATAAATTAAATGACCAAGCCTAACAAAATGTTCTGGTCATGAATGTCAAGATAATCAGGTGATGGCATCTGATGATTGACTATCTACTGCAGTAATATATTAAGAAGTGATAATATTAGGTACAAGGACTAAAACTACAAGGGCAAATTGAAGTGCCATCACTTTACTTTTTGTCTCAGCAAAAAGCTGTTTCTTCTCCAAAAAAAAAAAACCAAATTATGCAATATAGTTACCTTTTTCATTTCCTCAGGAGATGAATATTGCTTTTTGCCAGTGTGATCATAAGCTCCAGTGCGAAGAACATATTCAGTACTCAATGCAAGAGTGTTAACCCAGTGCCCATGACCCTAAAACCATGTAGCATAACGGGTACACAGAGCATGTGAATGAGGGATATATAAAAAGAAAAACAACGGCATCAAGAATTAAACGAAACCCCTTGATATGAGTGATGTAATGGCAAACTGTTATTTGAGAGATGATAAGGCAATAATTCCAATAACATTATAGACAAAAACAAGGCATGAAAGAAAGGGTAAACATTATATTGCTGAAAGAGCCACTAGAATTTGCCAAGAGGCACTAATCTATATATTTAATACAACAAAAGCATTACAGCATGGAAAAAAAGGCGCAATATCTCATCAAACAATAAACACCTTATCAAGAGTTCATATCCATGAGAAAAAGAACTATTATGGAGAAAAATCTCCAAAAACCCCATCATCAGTCTGAGCTATCAAATGAGTATTGGAAGGAAATACAGCAAGACTCACTCACAACCCCCAAGCACTCTTTGAGCAATAAATTATAAGTCAACTAAAATATTTTATTATGGATAGTGATGACACATAAGATGCCACGATCAAAAGTGCGAATATTTAATTTATTAAAAAAATTGAAAATTGAGAACACCCTTGTGATACACTGTTATGATTTCCCAAAACAATTCATGTTTGCATGCTCAAGCCTTGAATACAATAAATTTGAAGATAACATGCTTTCTACTAAACCACAAAAATAAAATAGTAAGGAATCTTGTTGACATGAGACTACACCAAACGACAAACTATAGAAGAAAACAAATTAAGTCCTCACAAGAACAACACAACTTATTTTTGGTATCGAACTAGCAACAATGTGAAAAACAAGGAAGAACTGGGCTCATCAATGCTTGAAAGATGTAGTAATAATACCTTTAATTCACGAATCAGCTTCCCTTGCGTAGTCTCCCAGACCTTGATTGTACAATCTTGGGAACTGTGACACGTAAGGTTGAGTAGTTAGTTACATCTCTACAGATAATTTCAGCTTAACAATGTAATTTTAAATAGATGAGCTAGCAGTATTGCCACTTCAGAATTCAATGCCCAAGATACATTTCGAATGAGATAACTCAATCATCGTTTAAATGGACTCCTCCAATGACATGTTTCTATTTTCTGAGCAGAAAGGCATCACATGAAAGTTATTAAAAAGATTTAGAACTATCTACACTTGGATGTCGTCAGCCATCCAAGTGATTAGCCTTGTGATTACCCCTGCCACTTCAGAATTCAATGCCCAAGATACATTTCGAATGAGATAACTCAATCATCGTTTAAATGGACTCCTCCAATGACATGTTTCTATTTTCTGAGCAGCAAGGCATCACATGAAAGTTATTAAAAAGATTTAGAACTATCTACACTTGGATGTCGTCAGCCATCCAAGTGATTAGCCTTGTGATTACCCCTGCCACTTCAGAATTCAATGCCCAAGATACATTTCGAATGAGATAACTCAATCATCGTTTAAATGGACTCCTCCAATGACATGTTTCTATTTTCTGAGCAGCAAGGCATCACATGAAAGTTATTAAAAAGATTTAGAACTATTCACACTTGGATGTCGTCAGCCATCCAAGTGATTAGCCTTGTGATTACCCCTGCCACTTCAGAATTCAATGCCCAAGATACATTTCGAATGAGATAACTCAATCATCATTTAAATGGACTCCTCCAATGACTTGTTTCTATTTTCTGAGCAGCAAGGCATCACATGAAAGTTATTAAAAAGATTTAGAACTATTCACACTTGGATGTCGTCAGCCATCCAAGTGATTAGCCTTGTGATTACCCCAAAGTTTATTTTTACAATAGAAACAACTGAACAGTACAATCAAAAAATTTCAACATTATATCATGAAATAAGAAAAGAGTATACCCTGTATATATAAAACCATCTCCACCCCATTTTACACAGGTTATTGCAAGTGTGTGACCGGTGAGAGACATAACGCATTTCTTCAATGTGATGTCCCATATGCGTGCATCACCATCTTTCCCAGCACTTACAAATCGTCTACATGGAGCTGCAAGGTGGACTGGTTCCCAAGAGATCCCAGTAATCCATTTCTTATGGCCCTGGCACACATGAAGAAACCAAGATTTCATAAAAAAAAAAAAAAAACATGTCCATGAACGCATATACCCTGAATAAGACAACTAAGATTCTCACAGGATAGGTTATTTCTAGGAACCCTCTTCTGCTTTCAGTTGTTTCTCACAAGGCAATTGTTCACCACACTTGGACGAAGGTTTTATTAAGTCACATACACAGTAACATCTATTTGTTGATATCTTCAAACATTAAAGTTTAGTTAAACGGAGCACAGCACATGCATAACTGATTCAAAGCGACATCGAGTATGCTCGCAATTCACCTTTCCCCCATTATACATATTACTCGACCAAGAACCAAAATTTTTAAAAAGGTAGATGATCAGACGGTGAAGGATATATAACTTACAATCAATGGGTTGCCTGATGGTTTTCCTGTCTGTGGATCCCAACATTGAAGTTCTCCAGACTTGCTCCCACTAACAAGATACTTTCCATCAGCAGACCAAGCAATACAAAGAACCCAATTCTTATGTCCTGAACAAAGGATAAACAGAACAAGGATGAAATCGTTTTATCTCACACCATAACAAACAAGAAAAGTCACGAAGTCCTCAGATACCATACCTGAACATGTGTACAAAGGTGTTTGAGTATTAAGGTCCCATATTCTGACAGTGGTATCACCAGAACCACTCGCCAACTGTTGACCATCAGGACTAAAAGCAACTGAAAGAACAGCTTCTGAGTGACCTGTAGTAACAACAATAACATGAATAGTATAAGTCCAAGCTGCATATCAATAACAAAAATTGACCAAATAAAATGATTGATTGGGTGCCCAGTGAAGCTCTTAAAAAATTCTGACTTTGAAAAACTTTAAAATAAAAAGACCAGATCATGAAGTTCCCAAATTTATCTTCCGCGCTATAACTATTTGACCATGATCACAAAAATAAGATGTTATTTGGCAATAAATACGGCCTTAGTTAAACATAAATATAAGAGAGACACTCATACCAGCAATTGTGGCCGAGCAACGATTGACAGGACGAATTCGGAAAATAGCTTGTGGTTGATACACGATTTTGAGTACCTTCTCCACAGAAACTGCCACGGAAAAGAGTAACAAGTAAAGAAGCGTCCACTTAAATCTTCTGACAAAAAAATTCAGACTAGTCACAATCATGTCAGCTGCATTGTTAACAAGTAGTTCCAGAGAGATGTAACTAACTTTTGTTCTTTTCCGCATATACGCCCAGCGCCTCATTAAGTTCCTTATTTTCTATGTAGAAAGTATAAGGCATCTTCTCCTCCTGAGCACACACAAACCACAGACAGACATTACTTATCATTGATTGTTAATATCTTTCATCGAAGTATCGAACTATCGACAACACAGTTTAACATCATATTATATTGAGTCACACATGAAGCATATATCAAACTGGGTACATTTTGCTGATTGAGTATGGAAATTCTACAAAATAAAAACATGAACTTGAAGATCATCAACAACAAAAAATGTAGCAAAATTGAAACTTTAGTGAGAATGAGTGAGTGGGTTTACATTTTGAAGAAGGCGATTGACGATTTGTTGGAGTTGGAGGGTGGTAGTGTGTTGAGGAAGATACATGAACTGTCCTAATGGAGTGTCATCTGGGTCCGTCAGAAGGCACATCACGGTCCTCTCCGCTGCTGCTGCTTCGACTTCCATGGCCATTTCAGCAATTCCAATTTGGGGAAGAGGTTTAGGGTTTATGTTTCTCATCAATTTTTAGGGTATATATGTCTCTCGCTTCGCAGGGTTTTACGTTCGGCTCCGGCCCGAACCCGTTCACCCAATTACCCACTTGACATTTTTTTTTTTTTTTTTTTTTTCATATTTATACAATTAAAAGTCCTAAAATGCCAACAAATCAGGCGTAGTTCATACACATCTTGACTAATGAGATTCCAGGTTTGAATCCTGGCACTGGAAACTATATGTCCAAATTCATCAACAAATCCGATGTAGCTCATATACGTCTTTGAATATTGAGATTCTAGGTTCGAATGAAAACTTTTTTCACTTTTTGTGACTTTTATTTTGTTTTTGCTATTTATAAAACTAAATGTCCTAATTTGTCAACAAATCCGGTGTAGCTCATACACATATTTAGATATTGAGATTTCAGGTTCGAATGAAAACCTTTTTCACTTTTGTGACTTTTATTTTGTTTTTGTTATTTATAAAATTAAATGTCCTAATTTGTCAACAAATCTTGTGTAGCTCATACACATCTTTGGATATTGAGATTCCAAGTTCGAATCCTGGCACCGGAAAATCTTTTTCACTTTTTGTGACTTTTATTTTGTTTTTGCGATTTATAAAACTAAATGTTCTAATATGTCAACAAATCCGGTGTAGCACATATACAACTCTGGTTATTGAGATTTCAAGTTCGAATCTTGGCACCGGAAAACTCTGGTGTAGCTCAGGTTAGAGTTGACGTCTTCTCCATCTATAGAATACAACCAGGCGGCATGAAAGGAACAAACTTTGCACACGCCATGAACTGTCACCTCCCTCGATCACATCCATGAACTGTCTTTCATTCTTCTCCTTCCCTCGAGTAAAGCCAAGCTTGCATCGCCCAGCATGAAAGGAACAAACTTTGCACATGCCAACATTAGAGCGGCCTTGCCGTCGCGTCCGGCTAAAGCTCCAAGCATACTAACTCATTTGCTTTGGGATCAAAAGACATCATATCATTAATACCCCCCTTTCCCGCCGCCCACAAGCTTTCAAGCATGAAAACCCAAGCCTTCAACTAATCTAAAGTAACCCCGCCATACAACATGTTTTTCCAAAGGCAACGTGTTTTCCGAATGCAACATTTTCCCACGCCGATATTAGAGCGGTCTTGTCGTCGCGTCCGGCAAATGCTCTAAGCATACTATGTCATTTGCTTTGGGATCAAAAGGCATCATATCATGAACACCCTCCTCTCCCGCTACGCACAACCTTTCAACCATGAAAACCCTAGCCTTCAGCTAATTCAAAACAACTGTAATATCTCGTACACAATGTAAATAATAGTGATTGAGTGCTCAATATGGTAAACAAAAAAAAAATCGCCACTATTAATTTAATCGATGTGTATCAAAGAGACATTAACGAAAGTGTGTGTTATACAGTTATACTTCGATAACATTAAATATGCTTGTACTTTTCGGTGGTACTCATCCTGTAACAGGATTCATGTATATGTATACTCACTCTCTTAAACCAAAATATATGTGTATATATATATATAAACAATTGATAAATAATAGTAGGAGAGGGAGGAGAATTCTAGAGATGTCGGCTCTAACAAAGGTTGTCTAGAGTTGGGAAGAAAGGGGCACCGACCTTGACTTGGACTCTATCTTTTTATTTTCTCAAGGATCACCAGGGAGAGAGGAGGGAGAACACGGACCTCACGCTGATCTCCTCCACTAATCGATTTCTCTTTGTTTCTAATAGTGAAGCAGTTATCGATCCACACAACGATGTCAGTGATATTTGTGATCAAGCCTCTAGTAGACGCCTAACAATTGGGTATCCTTGTAGCTATATATCCATGATTTCGTGAGGGGTCATGGAATCGACGATGGGGGTGCATCAGACAGGTTTTGTATACTTTCTTAAAATTGAGACCAAGTTTAATTTGTTTACACTACCACAAAAACCGCTTTAGACAACTCCTATCAGACGACATATAATGATAGCTCGTCGTATGATTGATTTTTAACTTTTTAGATGTCAGTTTTCTAAAAAAATCGTCGTGTGAAAGTGTAAAAATTTGAGTGTCAGATATCCCACACTGAATGGTGTTCAACATGTAGGAGTGATATCATGATTTGTTAAAAAACTGTGGTGTGAGTGTATGTATTTTCAACAAAACCCTATCCCCATTATTTTCCTCTGACATCTCCTCGCAATTCAACCCCAAACTTGTAGGGGGAAGCACAAAACCATATAGAGGGAATGTCAAAACCTCAATTTTCGGACATCAAACCACATTTATAGTTTAAATGTGTTGTCAAAATGAATGAAACCTAATTGCCGCTTGTCTCTCGTCTTTTTCTCTTTATCAACCCATCGTTCTCTCTCAACCCACATCTGCTCTCTCTGCCTCATCGGAGTCGACTATGATGACAAAGCTGTCGGCGAGCCTTAGCCCTTAGACCATCGACCAACCCTCCTTGGATTTCATTCCTACGGTTTCAAATTCAATCTCCGATAATGAGTTCGGCGAGTTCCAAGGGCGGCCGGGGAGATCCCAAGGCATCTGATTCGTCTTCTCAAAACTCATATTCTCATACGAAGAACCCTTTCACCGTAGTCTAGCTAGCTTCAAAGCTGATATTCTCCCAAAGGTATATGTCCCAATTTAACTTCAATTGAAATTTCTAGGGTTTTTAGTTTAGAGATTTCTAACTGTTTCTTCTTTTGTGTTGGGTTGTTTAATGGATTCACACCAACGTGGGAGCAGCTTATAGGTTTCACAAGGGGATCTCCACGGATCAGTCAGGTCAGCCTATAGTTCGTCTTTCTGTGAGGTTGGGAGAGAGATAGAGAGAGTCTATAGAGAAGCTCATAATGTGTTTTTGTACACAAGATTAGTAGATCTGGCATGGACCTCAAAAGCAAATTAAGGGTTAGTAACTTATCTGCAGTTTCTCTTTGTTATTCTATTCTGGTTTGGTTAATTGATTGAGAGAATAATAATAGTTTTTGGGTGTGTGAATATGTTGCCAGGACCAGTAAGTGACCCCTCAAAACTTCCCAAGTGGAATTATGATGAGTCTAGCACAGGCGAAGCTCCAAGGGAGGACAGTGAGGTCATCCTCTACTAAGATGTTCTCTTTATTTCTTGTGATTAGTAGTTTTTTTTATTATTGTGCACAAGAGTTCATAGGAGAATCAGAGTTTTGTTGAAGTTAAAAGTTGATTATATCTTGTAAAAACTAGTTTTGTAATGAGTTAACCAACGTTGTGTCTCTCTACCATATGCTTCTATATGTTTTGCATTGATTACCTCTATTACTCTAATGACTAATGTCATTGCACTCATCCTTAATTCCTTGCAATATATTTTATAATCTGCTTGTTTCGCTTTCTGCATGCAGGACTTGGCCATTTACAAGAAAAAATTGAATGAAAAGTTGTTTTGAACCAGGTAAGCTCCTTAACAATCATCTACTCTGAAAACATTCTTGTTGAAAGAATGGATGCCACCAAAATTCACTGCTTTCTTTGTTCTTAGTCACGTGTATGCCCTATATGCAGGTAAAACTAAATAGTTTGCCTATTGCTTTCTACACTGGGTATGTGTTTCTCTTCTTAATCTAGGGTTCTATTTTTGAGTTTTGGATTTTTTTTAATCACCAATTTGGGTGATCCATGGATAAGTGTTTATTATACTCCTTAGTTCTTCAATCTATTTTCCTGTTTTAATCAAATTTGATGTGATTGACTATTAGTTTGTATTTGTTTCATTTGTTTCGGGGATATGAGACTTGTTCTGGGTAGTGTTTGAGATTATAGATTGGTAATTGTTCTAGAGTTAGTCCATATTGTGTAGCTGAAAATGGGCTGTCGTTACCTTTAAATGATGCAAAATAAAGAGCTTCTCAGCTTGAAAAAAAAAAGAAAAAGTAAATATATGTTAAACAAAAGAGCTTCTCATAAGGACTTCCATGTGAGTCTTATGTTTGTCATGTCCTTTGAAAAGTTGTACATCATTGTTTAAGGTCTTTATACTTTAGTTCTAGTTGATAATAGATTTGTATATGTTAATGTCATCTCTTAATTTATAAAGAGACTAGGATGAGTGTTTTTGGGTATCGGGATTGAAACAGTGGTTTCAATCTTTCTTTTCCTTTTTCATAAAATCTGCTATGCAAGGAAGCCTAACATAGTTAGGACTTCTCCACGTCCAAATACAAATGAATATATATAATTAGAATCAATCAAATAAGATATTCAATGCATAAAAGATCCTAACTAAAATATGATTTTTATGACCCTCACAATTCTAGCACGTTAAGTAGAGAAACAAGTCATTGCAATTTGATCACAAACTGTATTTTGTTTTGTATAGGAGTGCCAACACAAAATACACTAACAATTTATTTACCTATACACGTGCAGTCTCTTGTTTAGCTTTTTATTCCTGATTTTCCCCTAGTTCAAGTATTCTGTAGATTAAAGAGGCATTACCTATTTGTGGGTTTTGTGCTCTTGTATCAAAGTTGCAAGAATTTTACTGAAAGTAGCACTTTTTCTCAATATTTCAATCTTATGAGCATGCAAATTATAATCATTAGGCAGATACATGAGTCTTTTCAATTTTTGATCGGCCTAATTTAATACTTGATAGCATTTATGTTTTCAGAGGCTACCTATCTGACTTAAGGCTAATGGGTTTGAAGGGATTGACATTGTACCATTTGAAATGTCATTTGCAGGTATATCATTGCCTTATAACTTCCTTTTCTTGTTTCTAATTAATTTCCTCTCTCTAATTGATATTTGGTTTATTCATTCTCTAGTTTTGGATGCATTAGTACATGGATAGCTAAACTAGTCATTATGCAAAAATATAGACTTGGAAGCAAAGCTCTTCAGAACAAGACATAGAGACATTGGCTAGCTCTTTAAAAATCTGGAAACAATTTGTTCATTTGTTCGCGAGTGTTCATTTATTTTAGTTAGTCTATGATTGTGTTCTAGTTTCTTTAGATAGCCTTGTTATTTACAATGACATAATGTTTTCAGGTTTTTAACCAAATTAAATGAACTGAACTCCACTGTACTTGTTCTCATTTCTGCTAAAGTAAAGAGCTGATAAGCTTTCTTGGTAAGGTCTTTATTAACAGGCTTAACATTATCGGTCTTGCACTTTGCTTTGTATATCCATTTGTTGCATGTTTATTTGACTATGAATAATGTATATGTCATATGTAAATGTTGTTTTGGTATGTAAAAGCTTCCTTGTGCATTTTAGTTCTTATGCTCTAGTGTCACCAAAATGACTTATCTAATTTCTTGTGCATTTGATTTTCTTGATTTGGTAACTGAAGCGTTTTGTTGCATGGAAATACAGAGTTGCATATACTATATGTTGATTGGAATTACATGATCATCATTGCAGAAACGTTGTTTCAACTTTCAAGTAGATGCATTTGATTTCAAATGTAAGAGTGGTGCTACATTTTAGTTTAAGATGTGGTGGTGATCTAGAGTGAGATTGATTTGATTACTGAGATGGTTCCCTCCCAGTGAATGCATCTTTAAGAAAGGATGTCATGCTGCCAATATCCAGTATTCTTTAAAAACTACCGTTTCAGGATTCCTTCTATGTATGAGTCTGGTGACGAGGTGCACTCGAAATGACTGCTTACAAAGTTGCAGCACATTTATTCTCATAGCTTTGCACTACACTTGTAGAATATTCAGAGTAGAAGATTGAAGGTTAATCGTCTGTTACAATTCTTCTTATGCAAGTTCAAATTTGTCATTATAGAAGGCTCACACTTGTGTAGTCACTTGTATTATGTAATGTTTTAAAAATTGTTCTTCAATATGGATATTGTAATGATGATTGAGAAATGAATAAAAGAAGATGGGAATACATTTTTTCTCTCTTTACTTTTATTGAAATTAATGTGTATTGAATATTTATTTTTATTCTAAATATGAAACTAGATTGTGGAAAAAGATATAATAAAATATATATAATTGGAAATAAATTAAACTAAAAATTTTCATTAAAATCGACTTCTGAGTCCATATTAGATTACAGTTCTAAAAACAAGCGTGGTATGACTAGTGATCACACAACTGTTATTCTGCAAAACTGTGATGTGATTGTATGTCACACGACACAAAATATGTCGTTACACTGTCGACATATGTCGGCATCTGTCAACAACAATCAGACGACGTTTCTATAATACATCAGACGACACGCAAAAAGACAATGGTAATCTGAACAATCAGACGACGTTTTTTGGCCGTGGTTTGATGCTTTTTTTGTGGTAGTGTTAATATTCATCATATATTCGGTATAATTTTGGGGGTCAAGGTGTTACAGCAACCATGCCGCGCAACGTGTTTTTTGAAACAAGCAATGGGGTGGCGTCAAGTATGCACAGTGCCCAAGCCTCCAATCAAGTAGTAACTAGTGCATTGAGAGGTCGCGCATGCACGCACCCTTGGCATGTCAAGGGCATGCATGCCCGCACTCCTGGCATGCCAAGGGCACGCATCCAGGCACCCTTGGCATGCCAATGGTGCGCATGCACGCACCGTTGGCATGCCAAAGGTGCGTTGCTGGCACCCCTAGCATGTCAAGGGCGCGCATGCACGCACGCACCCCTGACTTCAATTTTAATTAAATTTTATTCTCTTCATGTAATCATATAATTGTTTCTGCTAAACAAATTTGATTACTAGATTTCTTCGTGTATTCAACCTTAAATTTAAGAGGATCTGTTCTCTGGGAAAGATTTCCATTTGTTATATACCCTTTTGAATCCCCAAGTTGGCTTGCTAGTTAACTTGATCCATTCAATGGTTAATGTTTATATAGACACACACACACATGACCCTTCTTCTAATGAGAGATCCATTTTTTATTCATTTACAAGGATAACAACTCATCATTAAATATGTTTTTTAACGATCTTGGATAACTGAGATTAAATAATAAATTCAACACTTTTCTGACAAACCTGAACCGTTCAACTTTATTAAAAATAAATCAAAGTTTTGGACGACTTAACGATCACCAAATCTTCTGAAAACTTGTGGAAGTGATCTACTCATATAGACCTACAAATTGAACGATGGAGATGTGATTTTGTAATAAGAAAGTTCGTCAAATACCTTATCCCTAGAAATGAACAAAAAAAGGGATCCCTCATTGGGGAGGCCCTCTGTGTGTGTGTGTAATGGCCAATGAAATCAAATTATCAATGGAATTTATGAACTGAATAGCACCGGGCTATAGAAAATGATTTTGAATGTATCCACGCACATCATGTTCGTCCAATATGAATACGATATAACTTGATCCTTAATCTAATGTGGGTTAACCGCAAAAATTCTTAAAAGTTTGTATCAGATGATGCAACAGTCAGTATCTTGATCATTAAAAAGTTTAAAAGGTCCGGATTTTATGAACTTTACTAACTTTACCATTAGCTCACTTTAGAGGAGTCGGATCCCAAGAAAATCACAACCTCACACTGTAATAGAGAGGGACAGAGCTAGGATCTCAAAATAGACTAGCACTACGCCAATTTTGCCTTCAGACGAGCGGCAATGCCCGCCGTCTGATTACTTTTTTGCGTGTCGTCTATCGAGCTGCCATCTGATAACGATTCAGTCGACATGCATAATCTGTCGTCTAAGGAAGGTTATACGACATACTGTATGTTGTCTTTATGAATCCAGGTTTATGACACAAAAAATAAATCTGTCGTTAGAAAGCGTTACAACGACAGTGAATTGTCGTTGAAAGGACACTGAAGCTGCAAATGATTTCATATGTTTCTCATCTTAAACAAATTCTAACGTCACTTGTTTGACGTTTGAATGTTTTTTTCATTTCTTTTCTTAACGTATCTGTCGTCTTGACGAAGTACTACTACGCTTATCTGTCGTTGAAATAGTTTATAACCACAAAACTCTGCATTTGTCCCTCGTTTGAGATCAGGTCAGACGTCATAATTCTGTCGTATGAATGCTTAGTTTTATGTGATTTTACAGTTCAGACGACAGATGTGTTTACTTGTCTATCGTCTGTATTAGTACCAGAAGACAATTATATGTCGATTTAATGTATAATAAGTTTTTTATGTTTGTCGTTTGAATGTTTTATGAACGACAATATAATCAAGCGACCTATACCAGAAGTCTGCATCTGCACAACATAATTCATAAATCTCAAAGTCATTTTCATTGCCAAAAACCAACAAAATTTAGAAAGAGTTATTTGTTATAAAGACACATATAAGCTATAACATCAATAAGTTACTATTTTTGAAATGAACTACAGTACATCTATAATGGTCATTCCATATATAACCTAATCACTACAGAAAAAAAAAAAACATCAAACCAAATATTAGTGGTGTACTCTAGAGGGCAGAAAGTCCTCCTAACTGTAGTGGTGTACTCTGATACCTCCTCCTTCAGTATCCACCATTTAATCAAGCGTCTCCTGCCAAATTGAAGATACATAACTTCAGCAAGTTTTACTTAAAGAACACCAAAACCAAATAGAATTGAAAGATCAATATCCAACACCTTAATTAACTGATTTTCAGGCATGCAATTGTTACAAGTTCGGATTAAGGGATTCAATTTGGAACAGTTAAATTGTTGGCTTCAAATGGGGTAATGACAGTGTTAACTGCTTTAGAAAAGCATATGGCTATTCTCACTATTCTGGATGTTGAAAAATTGAAATCAACACAATCATATGAATATCAAACCACAACCTGATGTTCAAGGAAATTTATGATCAACCAATACTTTATAACAAGATGTTGAAATCATTTTTACTATTATTGCAAGAACTTGTAAAAGTACTACTCTAGTCAACTTGTTGCATATAACTATTCGAGCTAGTTCTATTTCATATAACAATATGAGCTAGTACATACATCTGGGTAAGGTTTTATACCCTATGAAATGAATCGTGCAGAACTTTGTACCATTTTCCTATGATAAAGTGGTGCAAAGAAGCCCCAACCTGCATATCAAAGGAAGTGACAACAAAATGAACAGAATGAGCCTCACCAGATCTATGTCATATGATTGCAAAATTGACGTAGTGACACACCTTCAAGGCTCTAAGTCTCTTATCAACAACTACTCGAAAGCCTTGATCTTTCATTTCCTAAAAGCACACATGTAAACGAAGCATGAAAATGCTTTTAGCATTGATAATTTGATACTTAGTTCAACTATTATAAAGCAAAATATAATGACATAAAGAAAGTAATTTAAGTAAACATGATCGACCCATGTAATTTCGTGTTTAGAATTGTAAAACTGTTCTCTGAACATTGTAACGTAAACAAGCAAAAAAAGATAAAGAGAGAGTCTGCAAGACATTGTATCATCATTCATTGGAAACCAAACATATTCAGAAACTGAATACAATCAAATACGTATCATAAAGAAATATATTCATTATCTCCTTGACTGTATGTCTTGTCTTTAAACTGGAATGGCCATAAGAAGATATATTCATATATTTTACATTGCAGTGAATATGTACAACACTAAAAAAAATAGAAGCACTCCAGTACGCATGCTAATGAATGAAGTACTAGTACATATAATTGAGCTAACTTGCGATGAAATAATATATACCACTACCCTTACATTACTTTAAGATTTTATCATCAAAACTTATATTACTTTTACCATCAAAATTATATTACTAACCTTATTTGTCGCAATTGTATGGTTATATTAAATGGATCATTCAATTTATAAGATAATGGATCTATGGAGCTCATCAAATTTTATAGTAAACTCACAAATCTATGAAGCGACATCAAACATTACTATTTGAAGAAGTTCTTTTGTTCATGCTTAATATTGTAAATGATAAATATATGACATAAGAGAAAGAAACTCACTTGTGTTAATATTCATATACCAACTGGAAGACCTGATATAATGTTTTATATATGCGTATGAATATTAACAACATACAAGTACTAGCAGCTTGTTCCTTGAAGAAAACTGGGGTCCACTACCTATCAACTTAAGTAGCTAGGTCATAAGTCCATTACCTATCAGCTTGCTTTTGGTTCAATCACCAAGCATATAAAATGACATTACCATCTACAAACCCAAAACTAATAAAATCATTCAACGTGCTAACATAGGTTTTCAAAATCCAAAACAGAAGCTTACCCTGCCAATAGCACATGACACACAGTACTGCATCTTACCCTGCGAAGCTTACCCTACGGTAGAGTGTACCATACACATCACAAAAACAATAAACCACACAGCTACTCATTCACACATCCAAATCCAACATCCAAATCAAAATTTCAGATACAAATCAATACGAAAAATGAAAAAGCTTACGCTCATAGACACAAACCTCCTGCACATGTCTCACCGAATCTTGCTCCACGATGTTCCTCATTAAAACTAACAAAGCCAACATAGCTAAAGTCCCCAAAAATGATAAAAGCAAACTTATGCCTCATTGAGATTGGAATCACCAAAGGGACTTGAGTCATTGGAATATCCCCAAACTGTCTTGGATTTCAGCTTCTAAGCTACTCGTGCGACCTAATCATGATCAAAACCACACAATCAACAACATTTCACATTAGAAATCCATAACACGCACGAAAAAAGATCGGCCAAGAAGTAAAGCCATATATAAACAACAATAGAAATCCATAACACACTCAAAGCATACAAATCGGCCAAGAAGTAAAGCCATAAATAAACAAGATCGGGAAGGAGAGAAAAGTACCCATCTGCATCCCGAATTCGCAAAACCTAAATCGGATTGTCAAAGTTGAATTTCAGATAAAACCCTAAAACCCTAGAACCCAATAGAACCCCAAATTGAATAATACTAAATCGAAAGACTTACCAACAGTACATAATTGGTTGGTAGAGACTGACGAAGTACACTGATTTACAATTTCAACATACGCGATTGAGATGGGATGAAGAGAGATGGGGATGGGGGATGACGTTCTTTTGGTTCGAGGGGCTGAAGCGTTGGGATTTTAGTTCGCTTGAGGAGAGATCTAGTTGAGGGCACTGGGTTCTCTTTGAGAATGAGAGAGTTGAGAGAATGAGAGAGTTGTCGGGGAGAGAGAATGAAAGTTAAGAGAATAGAGTTGATGATTTAAGTAAAAACAACGACCCTGACAATTTTTTATTTTTTTAAGAGACGATACTCTTCTGTCGTCTTAAAATGTCTATATTAATTGTTACATTTCTCTTGTTTTTAAGACGACAGTCATCTGTCATCTTGTGAACACATTAATTTTAACTGTCTGCGCGTTGCTATGTTCAAACGACCGAATTTTAAATGTTTGTCGTAAAAGTTTATCAGACGACAGTAAAAACGACTTATGTCGTCTGATTGCAAAATTGGCGTAGTGTAGGCTAAAACTTTCATTTGATAAAAGCTCCAAAACATATGAATACCTCTTAAAAAATGCTCATTGAGAGTTGATATAGCTGGCTCATTGTTTAGTATCAGATACACTCTAATGAATTTAGTTAAATCGCATGGTTCGAAGAAGAAAAATAAAAAACCAAGTTGAAGAGAAGAATTAGAATTAAACACTGCATTTCTAATTTTTAACAAGCATTTATTTTTGATTTTGAATGAGGTTTGCATTTGTGTTGGTGCGTATTACATGACAAAAAGTCAATCAAGTATTGAATTCTCTACTGATTAGGACACTAATGCTTGATTGCTAGACTATTTGACTGGGCTAAGATGTGAAATTTAAAGTAATTAAGTCTACTTCATCTGCAAAACATAAAATAGTTGTCTGAGCTGCCCATATAGTGATGTACTATGCTCCGTCCCTGGTAATAGAAAATCGTAAGAGCTTCAATCTCAATGCTAATCCCTAGGCCTTTAGCTCCTAGGCTACATATATATCCAAGTCTTTAAACATAATTTCTTCTTCTCAAAACTAGGGCTGGGCAAGGGCCCAAACCGACACCTATTTTACAAGGCCCGGGCCCGGACCGGACACACTCCAACCGGGCCGGGTTTTAGTGTTTCAAATTCAGGGCTCGGAAAAAGTCCGGACCGGCAAGAACCGGGCCGGTTTTGCCGGGCTTGCGGTCTTGATAACCTAAAATGCAATCTACATAATATGCATTCTTATTCTTAATTTCTTATACTATGAAATCACTGAAATGTGAAAGACTGAAAGTTCAACAAGCACAGCGCACAGTGCACACAACTGACAACTCAACTGCAATAGCAAAGCCAGACCAACTGACCAAGTGTTCAACTGTTCAAGTGTTCAACAAAGCAATAAAATTGTAAAAGTACAGCAAAAACTAGCAAAGCAATCAAATCTCAACAACTGAATTTAAATAAAACCATCAGTCCAGCACTAACAAATTAACAAGAGAAGTCATTTTAAACAACAAATAAAACTCCAAGAGTCTAAGTAGGCAAGTATCCAATACTCCAATAGTCCAACTACAAAATCAAGGCATCAATATGTTATCTGCCATTGACAAGCCTGCTGCTATGCTGTGAGTTCATATGCTAACATCAGTGACATGCCCTTTATCTTTTCCCTATAAGAGAATAATTGAATATTAGCCTATAAGAAATGAAGAATATAACCAAAAACAAATGGAAGTATAGAACAAATAGAACAATAGTATTCCACAGACCAACCTAGATGAAGCTACTTTAGTGTTTAGAAATTAGCACATTCATCATTCCTAAATCCTAACAAAACTGCTAACTCAAGTTATAAAGTCTCACATTCAAAATCAAAAGTCACGTATAACCAACTCACATACATCAAACTCAAGTGAACAATATACATTAATGATTGATTGAGGAGTAAGAATTTGATTCAATTAAGAAATACTGATGTATACCTTTTGCTTTCTTTGTTGCAAGAGTCATTCTAAGAACTTTTGCAGGATTGGACTTGGAGGTTCCAACACCAACAACAGCTGGAATTGTTGGAGTTGCATTAGCACTTGTTTTAGCTACTTTTGCAGCTTTCAAGGACTTTGAGGTTCTAGCTGCCACAAATGGTAAAACTTCATCTTTGTCATCTTCACTTTCTACCACAGCCACTAGCTTAGCCTTTCCATTTCCCTTTGCAGCCTTTAGTTTTGCCTTTCGCTTTGCCTTAGCTACAATAAAGTTTGAAAGAATGAAATAATCAGACAAGTCAAATGAAATAATATTAAGACAAAGTCACAAACATATAGTACTGTCAGTACATACCTCTTTTCATCTTTTCATAAAATTCAATCTCTGCTTGGCTTGGATAATATTCAATTTCAGATTGATCTTTTTTCTTTATCCAATTTTGCAAGTAAAGCAATGCTTCCGCTGTTTTAGGAGTTAAAGAACTCCTAAAAGGATCAATCACTCTACCTCCAGTAGAGAAGGATGACTCAGATCCAACTATGCTATCCTGGATAGCAAGTACATCCTTTGCTACAAGAGCAAGATTTAGATATTTGCAGCCATTTATCTTCCACCAATGTAGCAGGCACCAATTAGCAGCTTCTTTCTTGGGTGGACACTCGATTGGATCAGCTAAAGCCTTTTGCCAACCCGCAGCAAAACACATATGAAACAATCAAAACTTACAGCCTCTCAAAACACACAGTAAGTTCAAAATTGAAGAAGAACAGCCATAAACAAATTTTTAACAAAAATAGAACACACAGTATATACTACCTTCCAACAAGTCGGCCATTTTCCCTGACATCTTCACAACCCTGGTCCTCTTCGACTTGAAAGATGAGGCTGTTTCTTTTGTGCTGCCGGAAACGACACTTGCTGCAGTGCTGCTCTTAGAAGATGTATTGTCATTGGTTGATGCATTAGCTGATGTTCTATAGATGTCAGTTAAGGATACCAAGAGCTCCTTAACAGAGTTGGCCTTGGCTTTTGCTTCCTTAGGTGAATAATGGAGCACTTGTAGGTAAGTATGAGATATGTTCTTCAACTTGAACCTAGGATCCAATACCAATGCAACCAACAACAACTTATTCATGTCTTCAATACGTCTAAAATATTTTCTAAACTTGCCAAGCATCTTTTCTGCCATCTTCAACATCAACAATTGAACATCTGTTCTAGTTCCAGCCACAGGCGCAAAGAGCGAATTAATCTTCCCTTCTATTGCTACAATGTCATGAAATGCTTTATGAGCAGTGGGGTGTCTAGTCATACTCATCCTCATTGTCACATCATGAAAAACCCTCAAGATCAACACAAATACTTCAGCTTTTTCCCAATCCTCATCTTCTGGTGGTCTAACTCTTGTTTTTCTTGTTCTTTGTGTCACCGGAACATACTCTTGTTCTTCTTCCTTATCGAGCTCATCTTCTTCATCAAAATAGCTTCTATACTCATTCATTTCCTCCGCAGCCATTTTTTTCAAAAGCTGGCCTCACATCTAAAGCTATGTCCAACATTAAAAAGGTAGAATTCCATCTTATTGGAAGATCAAGTGCCGGTATTTTTTCAGTGTCTATGTTCCCTTCTAATGTCTCCTTCTCTATGCACACCTTGAACACGTCCAATCTATTAGAACTACTTCTAATATACTTGACTGCATTCCTAATTGCCGCACAACTTTTATCCATTAAGGACAAACCAGCCTTCACTATGATGTTTAAGATGTGAGCCAAACACCTCACATGAAGGTGCTTTCCTCCAAACACGGGGGGTCTTTCCATGCAGCCATTTTCCCTTGAACATACTCTATCGCCACCTTATTTGCACTTGCATTATCGACCGAGATAGTCAACACCTTATCTATCCTCCAACACAGCAAACAAGATTCTAAAATTTTTCCTATTGTTGTGCCTTTGTGATTGGGAATCACACAAACGTTGATGATTTTCTTATGCAAATTCCAACCAGCATCTATAAAGTGCGCCGTCAACACCATAAAACACTATTCAATTGAAACCCAATCTCTAGCAAAGCTATAATCTTTTCAACACTTTCACCTTTAATAGCTAGGAATCTAACCCAAGTTAATCTTCAAAGAAAACAACAACAATTACAAGCACATGCTTCCAACCACCAATGCTTTAGTTTCAACAAGTTCAATTAAGTCTAGATGCAACAGTTCAAGCATAATAGAAATATGTTAAACATCAAGTCAAGAGTGAAGAGAATGAGACAACTTACCAATTCTGCAATGCTCATACATACCTGTGGGGATACCAGTGAGCTTAGGTATCCTGTCGGCTCATTTCGATGATAGTTTTACAATGACCAGATGTTTCAGATGACACACTCTTCTGTGCCAAAGTTCAAGAGCATCCTCAGATACCATTGAACGAAAGCACTCTTGAGGAGAAAAGTTCTCTTATGCAAAGGTACCACAACATTAGTCCTTAGTCCTCACACCTCTCATCATGCCTTTACCTTTACCATCAGGTATCAGACATATAATACGGTAAAACCAAACTAACACTTAGGAGACTGACCTTTAACCCTTTTACCAAAAGAAACATCCTCCAGGTCCAGGAGACCAAGAGTGTTAGCTATCCCACAACCAACTCAGCTTTGACACTAACCCCAAACACAACTTGTCCAAACCTAGATGTGAACCATTTTGGGTCACAGATCATGTGCCTTAAAACAACCATTATCCACATACCACAAATCAAAACGACTCGTCGTAAGAACACAGTGCAACATTGCACATGGCCATGAACTAAGTCTCTCCAAGACAAATTCTAAGTCTAGAGAAAAAAGCATACATGCCCAACAACTGGGTTTCGTCCAAAAAAAAAATGTCAAAAGGTTTGGTATAAACTGATATGGCTTTGAAACAACACCGCTCAGAAATCTCATTCTAACCCAAGTGAATTTTTCTATGGAATCTGGGTTTAGGGATAGGCAGACACCTTGCTGTCCTCGAAAACTCTCGTAAGGATTTTCTAAGAATAACCAAAACGAGGTGAGCAACTAATTCTCCTAGGATCTCCTTGGGCTGGATTGACAGAAAAAACAGATATGGCCAACAACAACATAGTGGTGGCGAGCAAAAGGGGACGAAATGTTAGAAGTTTTGGAATCCCTACTCGACTAGGCTCAACAACAAATGGTTCTTTGCTCTTGACAAAAACAGTAGCTTTACTGCTTTGAGCACTCTCTAATTTCAAAACCTAAACCAAGAATTCCCCAATTTCGTCTCCTCACTATTTGATAATTCATGGACAGAATCTCAATCCTAGTGAGAATAGACTTTGAATCATAAAACAACTCAGTATACATGACATGTATACTATTATTAGAATCCTTGTCTTTAAAGGACTCATCTAATATGACTGAGGCTACAAAGGCCAATGAATCCTAAACATCATCCAAGGATGGTTTAGACTCATGAAATAAGCTATGGAATTTTTTGAGCTTTTTCATAGGTTGTAGCCAATGTGTCCTAATTGACTCTCTAACGCTCTTTGTCAAATAGAGCAGCGGGCAAGCTATTAAAAGCTTTGATGTTCATCCTTCCATAATTAGTCCAATCAAAATATGAAGGGACGTTAATGGAAGTATGGCCTCTATCACGGTCCATTCTCGGCTCATAGAGGATCTCACTAACAAAAGCTAGTGGCCGCTCTGATACCACTTGAAGGTCCTAGAGGGGGGGGGGGGGGTGAATAGGCCATGAACAACTTTTTTCGTATAAATTCGTTCTCAAGGATAGCAAGGGGTGTAGCTATCCTGAATAACAAATACACAATGACAATAAATAAAAGTTACAGTAAAATAACAATGAACACCAAGATGTTTTTTACTCGCAGAAACCCTGCAACCAGGGAGAAAAACTGCGTGCCCCTAACTCTTGAGGGACAAACCTTTCCACTATGTAAAACTCACTTTTTACAAGATTATAGTCTAGGGATACATGAACGACTTGCTATCCTGCCTAAACTACCCACTAGTCTAGATCTATACTTTCTCTCTTGTTTCTGAGTACCTCACTCCTTACAAGATTACAGTATAGGATACAACAACGACTTGTTATCCTACCTAGTCCCAAACTAGTCTAGATCTACCTCTCTTGTCTCTAAGTGGCTACACATGAAGGTATAAGAAGTTTCAACTTAGAATTCAGCTATCACTTAACTGATTCTTCTTGAACACTTCTTAGAAGTTTCACTCACTAAGTTGAAGTAACTTCTTACAAGAATAATAGTTCTAGTGATACACTACCACAGTGATATTCTTCCTAGTCCCAAACTAGTCTAGACCTATTCCCTCTCTTGTTTCTAAGCTCTTACAACATGGAGTACTTTTAAAAGCCTTGTTCGTGAATTCAACTAACCACTAGCAGATTCAACCTTGAACGCTTCTCAGAAGTTTCACTCTCAGAAACTCAGCTATCCTAAACTGATTCTTTCATGAACCCAGCTACCTCAGCGGGATACATCAGAACTCAGCTATCCTCAGCTGCTTCTTTCATGAATACTTCCTGGGTTGCTGCACTACCAACTGATCTCATGGTATGCAGAATGCAATGAGTTTATGAGAAAATGTTTCGTTCAGCTTTAAGGTTTATAACCACAAAAGGAAGACTTAGAGACTAATGAACAATGCAAAGGAAAACAAAACCCAACAATGCAAATGTAAAAACTACATTTTGACAACCACCGAGCAAAGGCAGCTTTGCTGAATATATATAGGCTGATGAAGTGCTCTAACAAGAGAGAGACACAAGCCAAAGATGTGCCACAAGAGGGCAGGCACAAGGGCCAAAGCAAGGAAGGAGTTTTGGACTTTTGTCCTTGACCAAACTCTGAAAGTGAGAGGTCATAAGCAGCTGTCCTAGGCCAAGAGAGAAACAAACAAAACTATCCTAAACAATGTTTGATTTAAAAGCAAGAGACAAAAGGTTTTGCAAACTTTTTTCCCAAAAGCATAATACCACATTGGTTTGGCAAATCACTTTTTCTCTGATATCAAACAAAGACAGCTGCAAATATTGGTTTGTGTATCACAAACACAACAAACCACAGCTGGAGCCTAAGAGCTAAAACATGGGTCACGAGTTGAGATAAAGGCATCAAACCCAAAACTAAATTGAGCACAAAGGCAAGACCTTTAAATATTCTAGTTGTCAATTTGAAATTCAAATTAGGATCTTTCCCAGACATAAAATTAATATCACAAGGGTAAAGAAACTTAAACATAAGACAACAGAACAAAAGAATAAAAAGCTGGAAACCCAGATTTTTTAGGATGGCAAGTGATACTGCTATCCTCTGTGAAAAACCATGAAACGCACATGCATGATTTTACCTGAGTTTCATGAGATCATGTTGGTTCTTCTACTTCTTCAACTTGTTCTTCAGATGTGCAAGACCAATCTCTCAATTGTTTTAGGCTTCATAGGTTGTGTTTTGTTCTATATAAGGATTGCCAACAACCTTATACCTTCAACTTTACACCCAATGATTGGGCTCTTTCCTTTGATAAGTTGGTGTGAAAGGTTTGTCATCTGCACATCTGTCAAAATAGAGACTATGAGATTGAAGTCCCAATATTATGTATAGGGCAATAGTAAGATGTTTAGATTACTGACTGTACTGAGTATAACATTTACTTTAGATCAGGGGACAAATGGCAGGGGATGTAGAAAAAAAATCTATTTGTGGATATTAAGCTGACCAATGAACTTTTATCAGAAGAAAAATGTAGGCTTAAAACAGATATTGTCCAAATACACATTTTATAGGCAATCAGTTAATCATTCATGCCAGAAGTAACATGCATTTTGTGTCCTTATAAGCAAATACTGACTATGCAAGAGGGCAAGTAATGAAATCTAGCAGCAAATCTGCAAATGTACCATTTCTGACAAAGTAAACCTGCACTATTCCTACAACTACCTCTAAAACACATAAAGGAATGGCATGTGACGATTGAATTATATTAGCAACTTACTTATTTGGAAGATTGAGATCAGGGGAGATATCGTGCAACATTTTCACAACCTCTGAACAATGTTTTACGCTTCCAACTAAACAATAACGGCCACTAGCTGAAGGGTTCTCAAAGGCTAGAATATGTGCATTGGCAACATCTCTAACATCAACAAACCTGTGAGTTGTGTTAGGAAACTTTTCAGTCCCAGCATCAATTAAATGATAATCAAGAACAATAATTTCTTGGTGGATATGGCAGATTGTTTAAGACGGATATCAAGCTGAAGTGCAAAGTAACTTTCACTTAAAGTTTATAGCACAAAGCAAATTACACCTTCACCAGTCAACTCGACTCCCGACCCCCTTTTCAGCAGAAATATCCATGTGTAAATCACCATGTTTTTACTTTCATGCAAATGATTATACTGTGAATGTAAATCAGCATTTCAATGTAATAGTTATAAACTGATGATAAGAAGTATCACTCAAATGACACTAATAAAAACACTCTTAATGATGTGCTAAAGAATAATCATTATTCAAAATGTGCTGAATCAATTAAATAAAATGAGTAGTAGTATTTAGATGAGTTATATATGGTTACATGGCCATGGAGGCAAGGGGTTTCAACGCAAAGGTCTATTATACAAATGAAGTTTAGCAGATCAACAGACACTTTAATTCTCACCAAGATATAGTAAAATAGGTAAAAATGAACTTCAGATGTAAGTAATGCAATATATAAAAGTACCATTTACGAGTTTAAGAACTGGTTCCACACTAAAGTTCAGAGTTGGCTGTAAGAGAGGGCCGATCACCCATCCTGGATTTATTGTAATAACATCAATTCCTTTCTCTTTTGCAAACTCCCAAGCAGCCTCCTCAGCTAATGTCTTTGAAAGCTGATACCAAAGCTGATGAAAACCAAGTCTTAATAAACGCACATAGTTTTTTATGGCTTGAAAGTGACAGGATAGAAGTCATATTAAGTTGTAGCATGGTATGTGAGGCAACCACAAAAACCATATACACACATACTTTTGTCTTTTCACAAAAAGCAGGATCTGAAAACCAGGATTCATCAATGGTTACATCATCAGCTAAATGTTTTCCATTGTATGCAACTGCTGTCATAGAGGATGTGATAACCTGTTGGGAAAATAATATAATGGAAGTAACAACTCAAAACCACACAAAGGATAAATATGCAAAGATGTAAAAGATAGAGGAAAGGGAACACCGGATATAACGTGGTTCGGCGATGTGCCTACGTCCATGGGGCAGCAATAACAAGAACTTCCACTATGAAATAATGGGTACACGAGATACACAACTTCAAGAACAGTACTTGAAGGAAACCCTCTCTCACACTTGTTTTGCTATCAACTACTCTACACTCTCAACTTGGAGTGGACACTCTTCTCTACTTAGAAGATGGATGTTTCTCTCTTGGAAGAAATGCTTGAGATGGATGAGATGCTTGGAATGAGCAAATGACTCTCCTTTTATAGGCTAAGGAGAAACCATCTAGACCTCTCATTACTGCTCTCCCAATAAATTCCTGTAACTTATGCCTTGACTATAACTCCAAAACCATCCATGTAACCTTGTGTAACTCATGTAACCTTTGTGTAACTTATGTAACCTTTGTGTAACTTATGTAAGTTTTGTGTAACTCATGTAACTCATGAAACCTTTCATATTATTTTCATTACTATTTTATTTATTTTGGTCTGGATATTATAACAATCTCCCCCTCCAGACCAACCCAGGGACATACGCGGCAAGACTTCTACTTGAAGTCCATCCCAGCGGACTTGCTGCAATACTCCAACTTCTGTTGTGGCACAACCTTAGTCAACATATCTGAAGTATTCTTGTTGGTGTGAATTTTCCTCAACTGCAAAAGCTTCTTTGACACTATATCTCGTATCCAATGATAACGTAGATCAATGTGCTTAGTGCGAGGGTGATAAACTGAATTTTTACTCAAGTGAATTGCACTCTGACAATCACAATGCACCATATACCTTTCTTGCTTCACACCCAACTCCTGAATGAACCTTTGCAGCCATATCATTTCCTTACCTGCTTCGTTTGCCGCTATGTACTCGGACTTAGTGGTGGATAAGGCAACACACTTCTGTAACTTAGACTGCCATGATACAGCTCCCCCACAAAATGTAAATAAGTACCCAGAAGTGGACTTTCTGTTATCAAGGTCCCTAGCTAAATCTGCATCTGTGAAACCCTCCAAAACGGGTTCGGATCCACCAAAAGACAAGCACAACTTTGAGGTGCCCCTCAAATATTTGAGTATCCACTTAACAGCTTCCCAATGCTCTCTACCAGGGTTAGATAAATATCTACTAACAACTCCAACTGCATGAGCAATATCTGGACGAGTACATACCATGGCATACATAAGACTACCAACAGCTGATGAGTAAGGGATACCTGTCATCTTGTCTTTCTCCTCTTGTGTAGTTGGGCATAATAGTCTGCTTAACTTGAAGTGATTACCTAGAGGTGAGCCCACTGACTTGGCTTCTTTCATGTTGAACCTTTCAAGCACTCGTTCAACATATCTCTCCTGTGACACCCATAATTTATTTGCCTTCCTGTCACGGGTAATCTCCATGCCCAAAATCTGCTTAGCTGGACCTAAGTCTTTCATATCAAAAAACTTTGATAAATCTGCCTTCAACTTATGGATCATAGAAACGTCTTGCCCCACTATCAACATATCATCAACATAAAGCAACAAAATTATAAATTTACCTCCAGTGAACCGTTGAATGTACACACATGGGTCTGCATCAGTTCTTTTGTATCCATGACCCACCATGAATGAGTCAAACTTCTTGTACCATTGTCTTGGCGCTTGCTTCAGCCCATACAAACTTTTCTTTAGCTTGCAAACCATGTGCTCCTTGCCCTCGACCTCAAAACCTTCCGGTTGCTCCATGTATATTTCTTCCTCCAAATCACCATGTAGGAATGCCGTTTTTACATCTAACTACTCCACCTCAAGATCCATGCTAGCTGCCATGCCTAAAATAACTCTAATAGATGTCATTTTGACAACTGGTGAGAAGATCTCATCAAAATCTACTCCTTCCTTCTGCCCGAAACCTTTGACAACCAAGCGAGCCTTGAACTTTGTCAACTGTTCATTCTCGTCCCTCTTCAACTTAAACACCCATTTGTTTTTTAGTGCTTTTCTGCCTTTAGGAAGCTCCATCAACTCGTAGGTGTCATTTTTCAACAAGGACTCCATCTCAGACTTCATAGCTAATATCCACTTGTCGCTGTCTGCATGAGTCTTCACCTCCTCAAAGCATTCAGGCTCTCCATCACCAGTCAACATAATATATTTGGAATATGGATTATCTCCATCACTAGTGAGCAAAGTATATTGAGAAGAAGGATACTTGGTACTTGGCTTCAGCACTCTATGAGATCTTCGAACTGGTGCTTGGGCATATTCTTGTTGCTGCTCTTGATTAGGCTCCACCTGCAGCTTCTGGTTCTGCCGTATCAGGAACGTCTTCATTAACCATTTCTTGAGGTTTGTTAGACTCTTCTTGGAGCAGAGACGAGTAATAAGTGAGACGCTCTGCATTTTCTAGTATGTTCTTGTCAAAATTTGCAACAGTCTGATCCTCATGGAACACCACATCTCTGCTTCTGAATAACTTCTTGGTTTTTGGATTTCACAACCGGTAGCCCATCTCTTCATTACCGTACCCAAGAAAGATGCACGACACGGCCTTGTCATCTAGCTTCGATCTTTTCTCCTTTGGAACATGTGCAAATGCTTTGCACCCAAATACCTTCAAGTGAGAATATGAAGCGCTTCTACCGGTCCACACACTCTCTGGAGTCTCCAAGCCCAACGGTACACATGGTGTTCGGTTGATGAGGTAACACGCGGTTGTTACTGCTTCGCCCCAAAACTTCTTCGCAAGGTTCGCCGTTTTCAGCATGCTTCTCACTTTCTCTAAAATGGTGCGGTTCATCCTTTCTGCTACACCATTATGCTGTGGGGTGCCAGGTACTATCTTTATGTGTCTAATGCCATGCTTCGAACAATAACCTCTGAACTCGTTCGAAGTATACTTTCCACCATTATCACTGCGGAGACACTTAAGGGTTCGCCCCGTTTCCCTCTCCACCATGGCATGGTACTCCTTGAAGGTTTGGAACACCTGATCTTTTGATTTCAACAAATACACCCAAACCTTCCGTGAAGCATCATCAATAAAAGTAACAAAATACTTGTTATGACCTAGTGAGTCAACTTCCATGGGGCCACATACATCAGTATGTACTCGGTCTAAAAGATTCTTCTTCTTGGCGAATGTATTAGAAAAGCTGACTTTCTGCTGCTTACCAAACAAACATTGATCACAAGAGTCAAGAGAGGTACCTTTGGCAAACGGAATAAGAGACTTCTTTGCCAGAACTTGCAATCGCTTCTCACTCATGTGGCCCAGCCGCTTATGCCATAGACTTGGGGAAGAGTCTTCTCCAACGTTCAACTCCCCTTTACATATCTTGCCGTATGTCTTGTAGAGGGTACAACACAGCTTCCCTCTAGCCACCACTAGTGATCCTCTGGTAAGTTTCCACTTTTGGTCTCCTCCGTGATGATGATATCCTTCCCGATCAAGCACGCCGGTTGACATCAAATTGAGACGTAAGCCGGGAACATGTCAAACATCTTTCAACATAAGCTTGTTCCCCAAATCAGTCTCAAGGCAAACATCTCCAACTCCTGCAATCTTGGAGTAGCCTTCGTTGCCCATCTTTACAATCCCAAATTCTCCACCTCTATATGTAGAGAAGAACTACTTATTTGGAGTGGCATGGAAAGAGGCTCCGGAA
This sequence comes from Fragaria iinumae, assembly GCA_009720345.1. Lineage (NCBI taxonomy): Eukaryota > Viridiplantae > Streptophyta > Magnoliopsida > Rosales > Rosaceae > Fragaria > Fragaria iinumae. The sequence continues at coordinate 1,875,557 of CM019123.1, forward strand.
TCAACGACCCATGGAACACCGGGAGTATCGTCATGAACATGTAGGCATTCTCCTTCAAGGCAAAGGAACTCATACACATCATTGCACACGGCAGCGGTTGTGTTCCTTGTGTCATCATTTGGTTGAGAACTGCCTTCTCGCACCTCCCTTGGATCCTTTTTCAACTTGTGACAATTTTTCTTCATGTGCCCAAAAATGCCACAATGATGGCACTTTCCGTTGAACCTCATTCTAGATCGGCTTACACTCCTTCCATGACCTTTGGGTCCTCTACTCTTGCTCCTTCCTCTGTTCTCCGCCACGAAGACTTGGCTACTGTCGGAGCTTGAGACTTTTCTCCTTGTCTCTTCATTCAACAAGTTACTTTTGACATTATCCATAGTCAATTTACCATCAGGAGCAGAGTTACTTACAGTGATGACAAAAGTCTCCCAATTGTCCGGCAACGACCCCAACAACAACAGTGTTCGTAATTCATCATCGATCGCCATCCCCATGGTTGTCAATTGATTAATTGTACTTTGGAAGTTGTTTAGATGCTCGGTGACCCTCACGCCATCACTATACTTCATGTTGACAAGCTCTTTGATTAAAAAGGCTTTCTTGGCGGCGGTCTTCTTCTCGAACAAGGACTTCAACTTCTTCCATAACTCGTGCGCATCGGTTTCGTTGGCTACATGGTGGAACACACTATCGTCCACCAATTCCTGAATATGACCGATCGCCTTGCGGTTCATCTTCTTCCAATTAGCATCCGAAGTCTCTTCCGGCTTAGCCTCGACTCCTTCGATGGGCTCATGCAAATCTTTGCAATAGAGGATGTCCTCCATTTGCGGCTTCCATGTAATCCAATTTGAGTGGTTGAGTCGCACCATGGTACTCCTTGAACCTTCCATTGTAACACCCACGCCCTACGAACCAAGGGCTCTGATACCACTGTTGGGAAAATAATATAATGGAAGTAACAACTCAAAACCACACAAAGGATAAATATGCAAAGATGTAAAAGATAGAGGAAAGGGAACACTAGATATAACGTGGTTCGGCGATGTGCCTACGTCCACGGGGTAGCAATAACAAGAACTTCCACTATGAAATAATGGGTACACGAGATACACAACTTCAAGAACAGTACTTGAAGGAAACCCTCTCTCACACTTGTTTTGTTATCAACTACTCTACACTCTCAACTTGGAGTGGACACTCTTCTCTACTTAGAAGATGGATGTTTCTCTTTTGGAAGAAATGCTTGAGATGGATGAGATGCTTGGAATGAGCAAATGACTCTCCTTTTATAGGCTAAGGAGGAACCATCTAGACCTCTCATTAGTGCTCTCCCAATAAATTCCTGTAACTTATGCCTTGACTATAACTCCAAAACCATCCATGTAACCTTGTGTAACTCATGTAACCTTTGTGTAACTTATGTAACCTTTATGTAACTCATGTAACTCATGAAACCTTTCATATTATTTTCATTACTATTTTATTTATTTTGGTCTGTATATTATAACAATAACCACCCTTTTGACAGACGAAATCTTCACACACGATCCAAGGACATTAAGCGTTCCCTTCAGAGCAGGGTCAATTAATTCTGCCTGACAAAGATTAAGAGGCAGCAACATCAATAACCTAGCTAGATTTTGCGGGTAAAAATCAAACTGCATCAACAAATTAGACAAACCGGTCAAGTTAATAAAGATATGATCTAACCTGTGGATCAGTGGCTGGAACTATTACAGGTGATGCCGTATGGAAAACACATTCACATCCATCAACTACAGAATCAAAAGAACCTTCATCTAACAAGTCTGCTTTGAACAAATGAAGCATTTCCTTTGCTCCATCAAGTGAGAGTAGGTATTCTGTTTTCTTTTGATCATCTGCAGCATGCAAAAATAGAACTTTCTTAATTAAGATTGAAAATTAAAACCCAGATGTTGAATGTGAGAAATAGTGGTAGAAGAATTAAGCAAGCTCAAATGGATTAAAAGTTGAAAACAAAACGGGAAGAAAGAAAGAAAGAAAGAAAGAAAAGAGAGAAGAGTGATGGAACTGACTTGGGTCCCGTACAGTGGCCTTGACAATATAACCTCGTTGCAACAAGAGCTTGACCAGCCATGAAGCTATGAACCCAGATGCTCCTGTCACACACACAACCTTCCCTTCTCCGCAGCTCATCCTCTCCTCTTTTTCTCTCTGCTTCTTTCTCGGAACAAGTGGCAGCAGAGACCACGCTGCTTGAATTAGATGACACTAGACTTTTACTGTTTTACAACGCTGATGCCTGATTGTAAATTTTTTTTTCTTATATAATTTTCTTTTGGAATAAATATTTTTCCTTATCTATTATGGGAAAATGTTCATTAGCACTGACTTGGCCCTTTCATTCATCCGCAATTTCCAGTGACACATCTTAGAGTTACATACTTGAGTCATTCCATGTAAGCCCTTTTACATCGATGTCGCACAGGAGCCTATCTGTTGAAGAAATTTCGATTGTCCTTTTTATTGTGCAAGATAATTTCTTCGGACCTCAAAAAAATCATGTTGCGACAAACGTAAACTGTATCAACTAATTCTATTGTGATTTATTTTGTATATCAATTAGCATTAGTGCCTCGACTTAGATTTCGATCGGATACTTCTGCTTATATGTTTATCGATTGTAATTCTATAGCAACTCCTTGGGAGATGAATATATCATCAAGACAGTATTGTATTCCTATGCTTTCTTATAAGTTGAAGATTTTGCTAAATGATCCAAAGCAACATGCATTATGGTAAGGGGTGAGGAGTTATGCATTATAACTTATAAGTTGAAGATTGCAGTCACCGGTGACCGGAGTCCCGCGGCCAGTGACCGGAGTCCCGCGAGGTTCCGGTCAAATATTCTCTCTCTATGCATGTTTAAGGGATGAGGGCAAAATAGTCATAAAATAATATTACTTGTTAAGAGTTTAAGTAAAAATTTGTTCATTTAGGCACAAATAGAGGTATCTTATATTGGAACGAACTTTTCAAAAAGATTGTCATTAAAATGGGCAATGAGGAATTAAAATTAATGCTAAACGGGCATAATCCCTTATATATGTGCAAATCATCACCAAAAGCTACAAGTTACACCAGGCAACAAGAACAGTATATCAATCTGCAACCGTTTCATGACTTGTGAAATTAGAAGAAGTTCTTGTCCTTCAAACTTTCAACAGTATCCTTCAGTGTCACATCTAGCGGTGTGTACTTTACACCCAAAGATTGGGCTCTTTCCTTTGATACCTGGCATGTTGGTGGAAAAGGCTCGTCATCTGCACATCTGTCAAAAATAGAGACTGATGATGAGATTGTGAAGTCCCAGCTAGTATGCCAAGTATGAAAATGTTAATGCAACTTACTTATCTGGAAGAGTGAGAGCGGGGAAGATATTGCGCAACATTTTCACAATCTCTGAACAGTGGTTTGTGCTTCCAACTAAACAATAACGTCCCCAAGCTGAGGGGTTCTCAAAGGCTAGAATGTGTGCATTAGCAACATCTCTAACATCAACAAATCTGTAATTTTTGTTAGGAAACTGTTCCTTCCCTGCATCAATTAAACGATAATCAACAACATCAGTTTCGAATTGGCAGTTCGTTTGAGACGGATATCAAGGTGAAGAGCCAAGTGTTTTCCACTAAATAATGCAAATATTTTCCAATAAAAGTACCATTTACGAGATTTAGAACTTGTTCCGCACTTAAGTTTAGAGTTGGCTGTAAGAGAGGGCCAATCACCCATGCCGGATTTATTGTAACAATATCAATGCCTTTCTCTTTTGCAAACTCCCAAGCAGCTTGCTCAGCTAGTATCTTTGAAAGCACATACCAAAGCTGATGAAAACCAATGTCTTAGTAAATTCAATGCACATAGTATTTATGGCTTGAAAGCAATGTGATAGAACTCATATATAGTCGGTATGCAGACAACCACCAAAACCATTTACTCACAAACCTTTGATTTTTCGCAAAAAGCAGGATCCGAAAACCAAGTTTCATCAATGGTTACATCAGAAGTTTCAGGTTTTCCGTTAAATGCAACTGTTGCAATAGAGGATGTTATAACCACCCTTTTAACAGAGGGAACCTTCATACACGATCCAAGGACATTAAGCGTTCCCTTCAAAGCAGGGTCCAATAATTCTGCCTGACAAAGATTAAGAGCTAGTAACATTAATTATAGTGCAACAAGTGCATATATATTGATCTTGCTAGATTTTGCAGGTAAGATTAAACTGCATCAACAAATTAGAAAAACTGGTACATGTTCATTAAACTTTCCGAGAATGTAAACAAAGAAATGAACCTGAGGGTTAGTGACTGAAAGAAGTACAGGGGATGCCGTATGGAAAACACATTCACAACCATCTACTACAGAATCAAAAGAACCTTCATCTAACAAGTCAGCTTTGAATAGTTGAAGCCTTTCCTTTGCTCCTTCAAGTGAGAGTAGGTGTTCTGTTTTCTTTTGATCATCTGCAGCATGCAAAAGCCAAAAGCAGAACTTGCTTAGTTAAGACTGGAAATTAAAACCTAGATGTTGAAGATTAGTTGAAGAAGTAGCTCAAGTTGATAAAGTTTGAATGAATTAAAAGTTGAAATCAAAACGGGAAGAGAGAAAGAAAGGAGAAGTGATGGAACTGACTTGGATCCCGAACGGTGGCTTTGACAGTATACCCTCGTTGCAGTAAGAGCTTGACCAGCCATGATGCTATGAACCCTGATGCTCCTGTCACACACACCACCTTGCTTTCTCCACAACTCATCCTTTTCGTCTCTTCTTCTCTCCGGTTGTCTCTCGTAGGAAGTAAGAGCTTAGTTTCTGTGACAAGGAGACCACTCTATCCTGATTTTTTATAATGATGTAGCAGATGATGGTGGGATTTATGATATGCCTGTGCCGAACCTGTGTCACAAATGAGAATAGTTTGTTGCTAAATTTAACAATAGTTAGGATATTTAACAATCAAAATAGCAATTGTACTCCAGTAGTAATTGTTAAGTGTAAGTTAAATAATATTTTTAACCGTGGATAAAAAATTCTTATTTAGGTTGATAAATTTGTCAATTCTGTTTAGCAATTTTAGGATTTAGCAATTTTTTAGGCATTCTGCTCGCAGGGCCGGTCCTGAAGGTTTCAAGTCCCAGTGCGAAAGTTAAAAATGTGCCCCTTATATAATTTTTTTTTTATTCAAAACATGCCAATTTTTTTGGGGTTTCATATATCAATTTCATACATTAATTTTATGTATCTCATATACATAATTTCAGAAAGAAAAAAAAACAGGGGAAATTTAAAGCAACATTTTTCAACATCCAAAATGACAGGATCAAAAAAGAAGAATTTAAAGATGTGAAGTTCAGAGCAACCTTCCGTCCAGTCTTGAGAAATTATATTATATATGACACCGATGATGACTCTGGAATTTCTGCGTTCCTTGAAGGAGGTGAACAGTTATAATTAAGAAGCATTTAACTTTGATGTTTGAGTTTCTAGTCCTTGGAGTTAAGATGCTTTGCATAAGTTATATTTATTTCTTCAGTTATTTAGTCTTTTAGTTTCCCCCAGCCTTTTCATATAAAAGGAGGGTTAAGCTTCCGTTGTATTTAGTCAAGTTTTTATCAGAAATATAATATAAGTTGGAGAAGAAGTTCTTCCCAATTTTCTATCAAACTCTTATCTCTAAGTGGATTCCTAAGAGTGACGAGTTTTGCTCTTATCTCCTTGGTGGATTCCTAAGGAGTGGCGAGCGTGTTCTATCAGTTTGTTTTATCTACCTTTTTCCCGCAGTAAATCCCGGTATCAGTTCTGGTATCAGAGCACCGGATGGCTGGGCGTCGTGGTGCAGGACGTGGCCGTGGTGGTCGTCGCGCACAGAATGATGATCTTGATCGTGACTTTGAGATTGAAGAACTCAAGCGTCAAGTGCGGGAACTGTAGGAGCAACTGGATCAACGTAATCTTCGTGGTTCAGAAGATGAAAGGTCTAGTGGAAGTGCAGAAGGAGAAAATCCTTTCCACCAAGATCCAAGTCAGAGTTCCGGCAGTGAAGATGCTCCCCCTCGTCATCCTCGAAGAATTCAGAATCGCTGTCCAGATTTTGACATCAAGGTTGACATTCCAGATTTTGAGGGTCGTTCACAACCTGATGAATTCATTGATTGGCTCCACACTGTAGAAAGAATTTTTGATCTGAAGGATGTTGTAGAGCACCGCAGGGTGAAAATTGCTGCTGTGAAATTGAGAAAACGAGCCTCCTCATGGTGGGTGAAACTCTTGAGGCAGAGAGAAAGAGAAGGAAGAGGCAAGATTGTGACTTGGGAGAAGATGAAGAGGGAGTTGAAGAGAAAGTATTTGCCAGAAGACTATCGACAAGATAACTTCCTCAAACTGCACAATTTCAAGCAAAGGGAGATGTCAGTAGAAGATTTTACAGGAGCATATGAAGATCTCATGATTAAATGTGATCTGGCAGAACCTGAAGAGCAAACTATAGCTCGGTACCTTGCAGGTCTGAGACCCGAGATTGGTAATGTGGTTCAATTGCAGCAATATTGGACTTTCAATGATGTCTGTAAGTTGGCACATAAGGTGGAAAAACAGCAGAAGGGAGCGCGGGGAGGAAGCTTTCGGTACTCTGGACGTGATGCCTCAACTAACAAAGGAAGTGAGTCTTATTCCAAGGAGTCCAAGGTGTCACCCACTGTCAAGCCTTCAACTAAGGCCCCCTCCAAAAATGAAAGTGGATCCAACCAGAAGCAGCCACCTAGTTCTTCAAGTATTAGCTCACGGCGGTGTTTCAGATGCCAAGGTTAGATTTCTATTTGCAGAAAGATCTAAATCCTTCAACCTTGGAAGATCACTGAAACCAAGGGGAATCCTTCCATACAAGCCGCAAAATTCCATGCTTACAGTTACAAGACTGCTGATGTTAAGTAGCCAGTGAGGTATCTCTGAATTGAGGCTGTTATAATCAAGTTCTATCACAGCTAATGAAGTGAAATTGATTTCAGTCAGAGAGGGAACGAAACCAGATAAGCCACAACTAGACAGATGCAACTCAGTCAAAGCGGGGAGCTTATTAAGCTTCCCAATCCAGTCTGATCCATTCATATTGAGATATTCCAAAGACACAATACCAGACACCCAATCAAGGTTATCAACAGATAAAAATGTAAAACCAAATTCGTCGGAACTGACATCAAGATACTGCGAGTAAGAGAGGTTCCCTAAATTTGGAGGAATTGCACCACTAAACCCAGCATTAGACAGGTTCAGATACTGCAAATACTTCAAGGTTCCAAATAACTCACGAATTTGAATGGACTTGAAGGTATTGAAACTCAAGTCCAAATGCTTCAAAGACTTGAGCATCTTCAGTGATGGTCTAATCTCAGCACTAAAGTTCCAAAATCCATACATGCTAGAAGAACCAGAATCATCAACTTGATGGGGGTTATGGAGATCTAGGGAAATGACAGCTCCCGTTGTGTTACTAAAGTGTACCCCCCACCATTGGCAGCAGTCACTTCCTTCCCATGATGAAAGCCGGTTATCAGGATCATCAAGACCAGCCCTGAAGTCAATAAGAGCCTTCCTTTCTGTATCCAGGCATCCATGAGCCAAAGGAGACCCGATTGAACCTTGGAAAAAAGAAAGAGGAGATTCGATCTCAAACAAACAGAAGAAAGATATAGCAACATCTATGAGCGAAAACAGACCCAAGTTTGAACCCTAGGAAAACAAAAGTTGGGGGATGGTGAGAGGCGAGGAAACAAGTAACCGCTAGCGCCCGTGCGGGCGGGCAGCACCACCTTCAAACCTCTCGAGGGTATTTTACCGTGAGAAATGACGCGCGAGGGAATGATGTTTCTTTTTTTAACCACTCGAGGGAAACACCAACAAAAGACCCCCACCGCCTAAATTGTTTAGGGTTTGAGATTAACACGCGCCACTTCCCAGCCCCACATCCCCAGGTGGCCTACGAGGCAAGAGAGCTCTAAATGAAGCACTCGTTTCTTCACTTTTCTCCGATGTGGGACGCTGCCTTTCTACAATACACACACACTCGCACAGTTCTGAGTTGATGGAAACAGTCACTGTGCTTCCTGTAGTATTACTATTTCTCTTCGTGCAAAATACAGGTTTCAATCTGTAAGACTGATGCAGAATAACGCTTTCGCTACAAACATGAACTACGTGGATTTCAAAACCAATAATGTAGTCGTCAATGTCGTGCTTAGAAATAAACTACTTCCATTTCCAAAAGAAGATAGAGAATTATAGAAGAAGTTTCCCGGATAATATATACTGGAGGAAAAATGAAAACAATTTGAATTGAAAGCTTTAAATAATCAGCCAGCTTCCAGCGCTCTATACACTTCACAATTTTAAACATAGCAATCGCTTTCCGAATTATTCAATAACCATTATCCAATATATTGATTTCCAAGTCAATGCCGTGACAACTGATTGTATGTTAAAGTTATAATTCCTTGAACAAAATACATAGGATGACAACTGACAGATATTAAACTTGAGTTTATTGATCTTTCCTACGTGTTCAATACATTACAAGAAAATATGCACTCGTTGTTGATTCATTTTAACATGCAAATATTCCCTGCAAGCTATAAGTACACAAGGCAACGATCTTATAAACATTAACACCTCAAAAGTAGAAATACATACACTATCAATCTTTAACAATGTCCGGACTTCCGAATAAGTTTCATAATTAGAAGAAATTCTTGTCCTTCAAACTTTCAACAGTATCCTTTAGTGTCACTTCCAGCGCAGTATACTTGACACCCAAAGTTTCGGCTCTTTCCTTGGACACCTGATACGTTGGAGTAAAAGGTTTATCATCTGCAGACCTGCCAAAAGTAGAGGCTCATGAGTTTCTGAAGTCCCAATACTCTCTCGGCAGTCAAGCTAAATTACTCATTATGAATACAGTTACATCGTCTTGCCTCACTCACTACTCTGTAACATCTGGTATCAGAATTTAAAAAGTACACTAATCACAACAAAGAGGTAATCACAAAGTTTAACTAAAGCATTCAATCAAGTCAAACCATTCAATAGTGAAGATTCAGAACTGAAAACACAACAAGTGGCAGGAAATTAGCAAACAACTTATTCTATATGATAAACACCAAACGACCCCCTCCCTCCCTATCAATGAGATAATCTATGCTCAAACAGATATTATCCAAATATACAATGTAAGAGGGAAGTTTTGCACTCTAGAAGAAAGGTACTTTAACTAAGTGCACCAGTGGCATCCTTATATTAGCAACATCTGATAGATTGTTTATATTAGCAACTTACTTTTCTGGAAGACTGAGAGCAGGGAAGATATCACGCAGAATTTTCACAATATCTGAACAGTGTGTTACACTTCCAACTAAACAATATCGTCCACTAGCTGAAGGATTCTCAAAGGCTAGAATATGTGCGTTGGCAACATCTCTAACATCAACAAATCTATAAGTTGTGTTTGGAAATTTTTCAGTCCCTGCATCAAGTAAAAACAATTATCAGGAGTAAATTGGCAGCTTGTTTAAAACTGATACCAAGCTGAAGTGCAAATTAACTTTGACTATAAGTTTTTAACGCAGCCACCAGGCTACATAGTAAATGACCAATCTGGGATAGGACATATTGTGAGAAAGTAATTTTCCAACATTACCTTCCTTATGACCTCGACCCCTTTCTTCTTTCAAACTGTCTATATAAATCACTATACTTTTTCTAAATGCAATTGATTAAATATTTTGACTGTGAAACAGCATATATTGATAGCTATAAGAACAGCTTATTGATGATAAAATAGATATTGATGAGAATAATGATGTTCTCATCAATAATTTGATTGCTCAACAAATAGTAAAACGGCAAGTGGGGCAATTATATATCTTTATATCTCTTAGCCATGGAGGCAATGATCTAACTGCAATGGTGCAGTGTCCACTCTTTTATACACAGAGCAAAAATTCTAGTAGATAAGCAGTAAGTTCAATTCTCATCAACAAATATAAACATGATCACAGGAACTAAAAATGTAGTCAGATCGAAGTAATGAATAGTCTTCAAAATTACTTAAGAGTACCATTTATGAGTTTCAGAATTGGCTCCACACTTGTGTTGAGAGTTGGCTGTAAGAGAGGGCCGATCACCAAACCCGGATTTATTGTAACAATATCAATTCCTTTCTCTTTTGAAAACTTCCAAGCAGCTTCCTCAGCTAATGTCTTTGACAGCATATACCAAGCCTAAAGAAAACCAATGTCTAAGCGAAGAAAATGCACACATTGTTTATGACATAAAAGCAAAGAGATTTAACTGATATGCTATATTTTTCTTATTAGTTATCAAAAATACAAAAAATTAAAAGAAAATTAAAAATCTTTTACATGCAAACCTTTGATTTTTCACAGAATGCTGGATCTGAAAACCAGGACTCATCAATTACTACATCAGGAGCGACAGGCTTTCCATTGAATGCAACTGCTGCCATAGAGGAAGTTATAATAACCCTCTTGATAGACGGAACCTTAACACATGATCTGAGGACATTAAGTGTTCCCTTCAAAGCAGGGTCAATTAGTTCAACCTGACAAAAGAACATAGAAACTTAATTTATAGAACTTGATTTGACAACAAAAGCTTCTAACAGATGATTGTTGCATTTGTCTCCATATTCAATGTATCCAATTCCAAAATCATACCATATATACACTTCTTTACATATTATGAGCTTTAACAGTTAATCTTGTAGATTGCACAAGTACTTGGTAAGTATCAAGTGTACTCTTGGTGAGTACAATTGAACGAACTTTTAAAAATGATAATTACATCCAAATAGATCTGGGACAGATACCGTGCTACAAGAAAAGCATGGCAACTAACTGTGCTGTTTATATATATCATATACCCTACTTTTTTGATATACAGTAGAAGACACAATGTAGGTTAAACATTTGCTGAAATGGAAGTTTTATTTTCTTTTGGTAACTCCAGAAAGATTTCAACAGAAGAGTTGCCTTTGGAATTTAAATATACAATACATATTAGTTAGTTGATAACAACTTGCAGCGATTAAAATGAGATGGGATGTACCTGCGGATCACTGGGATTGTGATAAAATGGGGATGCTGTATGAAAAACAGCTACACTACCATCAACTAAGGAATCAAAAGATCCTTCTTCCAGCAGATCTGCTTTGAACAATTGAAGCCTTTCCTTGGCTCCATCTAATGAAAGCAAGTGTTCTGTTTTCTTCTTGTCATCTGTAGCATTTCAAAAGGATCGAAGCCCTTGAATCAATAAACCATCAAAACCGGATTGAGGATCAGTTTGGTTCTATGTGTAAGTAAATTGAATCAGCCCATCATTTTATCAGGTTAGCAAGGTCAAACCCACAAAAAACCATACTTGATCAAGCTACAAATCACTTAAATCCATAAACTTTACCAACCTATTATTGAAACGCACACTAGTTTTCCAATACCCATAAACTTCTTGTTCATTTAAAAGCTTTGCTAAGCCTCAAAGATCATCAAATGATATTAATCACAACAGGGTTTAAGGTATAGAATCGAACACAACTGAACTGAAGAGAAAAGACCAAAAAACGTGGGTCTGTATGAATGTATGATGATGAAACAAGAACTGAAGTAAAGTGGAAGACTAACTTGGGTCACGAACTGAAGCCTTGACAGTGTAGCCGCGTTGCAGCAACAGTTTGACCAGCCATGAAGCTATGTAGCCGGAGGCTCCGGTGACGCTCACCACCACCTTCTCTGCTCCGCTCATTCTCTCCAACCTTTCAGATTTCAGATTTGAAGTTATGCACTGCTTTATTGCTTTATTTATCATCACTCCGTACGTACGTCAGCGTCAACCCCCTAGAGCATGGTCGCAAGCTCTTGCGTTAACCACACTTTTGTCATTTGACAACATACCCGAGCATCCAGTGCACCGCGTGTAGATACACAACGGTTGAGATTGGATGACATTCAGACCAAAAAAAGAGATTGGATGACATCAACATTTGTATCAGTACTAGTGTAGTACAACATCAGTTCCGTGTACTTGCATCACCATACTGTATACAGGAAATTTTAATACCAGTCTTTAGTGCGTAGATACACGATGTTATATAAATGGTTGAGATTTGCCAACATTAATACAAATGTATGATCCTCATATATAAAACGGAAACATTACATCGTACATAGACTTGCCAAATCACTTGTCAGGACCCATCCCGAATTTCACACTGAAACCCGAAGTAAATCTTACGGGTCCACCTTCAAGAGAAAATTTACCGAAAATTCAGTATAATCTACCTTCAAAATAGACAACCCTTACCTGAAAATTTTCAAATAGACACTTTTATTATAAACCATCAATCCTCAACTCTTTGAGTCTTCCTGCTCCCCAAGTTCATAACATCTCCCAAAATACATCAAACCTTATTCAACTAATAACAATCTCAAATGGTCATCAGAGCATCTATAATGAAAGAAAAACAATGAATAAAAAATAAGCAGAAGCAGCCTCTGACTATGCCTCTACTCCATGTATGCTCGACCTCAAACAAACCTAGCCTGCAAACTGGGCAATTAAAACCAAAGAGCTCAGGGAAAAGTAATTTAAAAACAATAGAGTGAGTGGACAAAAATAAATAATTTAACAAAATACGTAATTTAAATATTTTCCCACGTTTCAGTTTTAAAAACTTAGCTGCACGCAACTTTGATAAACCGTATGACTTAAATTCTAGAAACCCATAAGAATGGACAAACCAGCCCCGCTGGTTAATCAAATAAAGAAATCTCGTAAAAAAAGATAAACCAGTCCCGCTGGTTAATCAAATAAATAATTGAGAAAAATAAAATAAGAGCAAGAGTTATCACCATGTAAAAAGAGTCTCCCAGGCTATAATAGCGTCCCACGCTAAGTGCTTGACTCACTTATGGTGAGGACCGCTAATAAAGGCTAGCTAGCAATAAATAATAACCGATCGGTGCCTCTCAGACTATAGTAGCGTCCCACGTTAAGCGCTCGACTCACCTATGATGAGAATCGCTAATAAATGCTAGCTAGTAATGAAATATGAGCGACCATATAGTATGATGACTAAAAACATACGAAATCACTTAAATCCATAAAACTTCCTCAAGGTCATATGAATGGTGCGGTTCCCAACCGTACTTGGAAATTATCATAAAAAATTAAAATAAAACTCAATGACGTGTCTCACGTCAAAATATTCTCAAGCCATAATTATAAGCGAGATTTAATCATTAAGTAAAAATTGTAATTAATATCTCAATCCGAAATACTCGCTAAAACATTCTCAAGGTCAAGATCGATATTCCACAAATAAATAAGAAAATTATAAATAGCGAACTACCGAAAATGGGATCTTTTATAAATCTCAAAGTCCACAAATAAAACAATCATAATGAAATCCAGAATTCATAAAGAATATCCAAACTCAAATTCCAAATTAATAATCTGAGCTCAAATCCATAAATTATGATCAACAATTAATCAATGCATCAAACTCAAATAATTTCCAAGATCATTTCATTAGCCGAAATTATAATATACGCTCAGAAAATAAAATGATAAATTATAAAATCTTGCATGCATATTTATTAAAAACCAAAGTGTTCACTCACAGTGATTCGGTAAACTTAATTGCCAAGTCGAGGCTTCCCAAGTCAAGCTCCCTACCATGTCCTGCGACGATCCATTTTCTACTTAATTAATACCTTATTTCAATTCTAAGTGTGCAGGAACAAGACCTTAACAAGAACCTAAATAGTATGAGTGAAAAACAAACCCCTTACTCATGTCTGCCAATTACCAATTTATAATCAACAACCCTTCCCGACCAATTTACTTAACATGGTGAGCCCAATTTCCTTAACATATGGTCTTTCTTTGACTACCATGTAAAATGACATAGCCAATTTGAGAATGTAATCTCCTTAGTTGACAAACCAATTCTTTCTTTACAAGGGCTCATTCATAACTAACACCAAAACAGTATAGGTACCAGCCCCTTACCCTCTTTTCCAATTCAACCAAAATGACCCAGAAGCTTCTTCTTCCACTCCTAATGTCCAAAACGCCGATTGAACAAATCCTTCACCTACAACCATGCAATCACCTAACAGCACCAAATCATTAGCAAACAACCCATGCTTATTTTAGCACCTGAAACATTACCAGCACATGGTCCTTACCTTTTCCCCCTTTTCTTTGAAACTGAACCAGTGGTCTCTCTCTTCTCCAAAATCTCATAATTTCCACGACCCCCAAATACTCCATAATCCCCAATTGCTGAGAGGAAATTCCAGAATATCACACAATGCAGAGTAAAGTAACGGATTAGAGTAGAGTTCAAATCAGAAATGGGGGTGTTAAGAGAGAAAAGGGCACAACGATTACCAAATCAAATAGAGTGAGGGTATGGCAGTAGGAGAGCAGTGAAGCTGAGTTAATCCACGCTTCTTGTAGAACCCAGTCTACCGGCGGAGGCGCGTGCGGCTTCGTTTGGCGCTAGCAAGCAAAAAGCCTCTTGGGTTTTGCTCATTATTATTTGGTGAGTGGAGAGGTGGTGGCGGTGAGAGGAGGTGGTGGCCGGAGCTATGATTTCTGGTGGTGACAGTGAGAAGAGGAAAAAGAGAAGAAGAAAGAGGCTACTCGGCCAAGAGGAAAAACCAGAGAGAACGAGAAGGTTGTAGGTCTTCCTCTAAACTATTTATGCTTAAACACGTGAAATGTCTAATTTGCCCTTGCGACCACTTTTCAAGACTTGATTATAAATTTTCTTTCAGGTTTCAGGCTTGTTTGCTTAAGTCGTTTTATGCTTAAACACGTGAAATGTCTAATTTGCCCTTGCGACCACTTTTCAAGACTTAATTATAAATTTTCCTTTAGGTTTCAGGCTTGTTTACTTAAGTCGTTTTCGTCGAGACATCCTTAACCGCTTCTCTTCTACAAATTAAGCCCAACTAAACTTAAAAAGCCTCAAAAAGATGAACGCAGGCTCAAATGCTAGTCTCGATGTCCAAATAAGACTTCAGTTAATCGTCCATGTTTTACATCTCTAATGTGTCAAAACGATGTAAAGTAAATTCATTAATCGTCTGAATGACCGGTAAATTGGTAAAGTTAGGTACGGAGCGTTAGCACCACCTGGAACCTTCTTGAGCCGGCGTCCGCACTTTTTCACCTTTGCGGACATCCACCACTCATCCATTCCGTATGTGTGTGTGTGTGTGTGTGTGTGTAAATAGGCCCGATGTGAAACCGACGCCGGCTCAATGAGGCTCCAGGCGGCGTCAATGGCAACTCTGCACTTGTACTTGAAGACATCAGACATCCCAGACGTCGTCATCATCAAGGTGAAAGCCGAGGTGAGCTAGATCGATGGTCCGGCCGGGAAGTTTACCAGAAAACTTCAAACAGCTCATTCTCGACTTCGAACTCGTTGTCGGAGAGTCGTCGGTAAGGAGAAGGACAGGATGGAGGTCTGCTTTAGCGATGTCAAGGTCGCTGACGCCGTCAGCACCGTCTGGAGCCTCCTTGAGCCGGCGTCCGCACTTTTTCTTCGGTGCGAACGTCTGCTTCACATCGGGCCTATATATAGAGGATTAAAGAATACCTTGTTGATAGAGTGATGCTATTAACACACCTTATTTTTCTATTCACACACCCCATACATTTTCATATCACTACAAATTTGATTGTGTTTACAAAATTGCCCTTTAAAGTTGCTTTATGATTGGCTCAAATCATGAAATGGGTGCGTGAATAGCAAAATAGGGTGTGTTATTTAGATATGTAGAAAGAAACATAATCCTAATCTATCTTGTAAACCTATCATTACATTGAAATGGAATTCTTATTTCTATTAGTATTAGACCAAGCCACACACAAACTGAGTTATCCTAAAAAACTTCCCTTTGTGTCGTGTTTAACTATCTAAAGGTGCATATGGTGTTGTCTCGTGAAAAACCTTGTTAAGTAACAAAAACACAATGAGAGAAAAATTAAACTATTATCGAATGACAAAAATAGTACAACGCACCAACTACAACTTTGAAAACTTGAATTAGGTGATAAGTACCTTAATTAGAGAGATTTGATAAACGTCGCATCCCAATGTTTTTCACATGTATTTCGGTATTCTTAGCTTTAGTTGGTGCTTGTTTGTTCTTATAATTTTTTTATGCTTCCGTTGTTTGTTTAGTTTGTTGTCTTATATCAATATTGTTTATTTCTTGAGGAAGTGGCTTTGGTTTAATCCTCTCATCCTTATGTAATTGTTTTACCTTATTAACAAATTTTCGAGCGAGCACGATGAGTTAGTCCTCAGCTCGCTTACCTAAAAAAAAAGAACATATGCTTTTCAAAGGTAAATTAGGCAAAGACTTAGTAAATAAATTTGTCACGTTTCATTAGGAACTCACTTGTTGCACTTGGATATTAAGAAACGTTTGTTGTTGTTGATTATAGAAGAACTTAGGTGAAATATATTTTGCATTGTCACCCTTGATAAAACCAAACTTCATCTGCTAGATGCAAGCTGTATTGTCTTCATAAATGCATGTAAGTTTACCAGTCGTAGAATTTAATCCACTAGTTCTTTTGATATGTATACTGATTGATCTTAACCAAACGCATTCATGAACAGCTTCATGCAGAGCAATGACCTTTTCATGAGACAAGTGGTGCATGTGATGTTGCCTTACTAAAAACTTTACCAAGTAAAAAAAAAAACCCATTGGGACAAAAATAAAGCATTGGTCGAAGAAAAAAATAGCACAACCACACCCTTCACGTTTGATAGTGACATGTATATGTCAGACTCCTCATAAAGTCTGCACCTCCCCCTGATTCTTACATCAATCATAGGAGTTTAAATAACAACGCTTTTTAACATGTCTTCTGTTAGTACATCGTAGAACATCGGCAATACTCGCCTAAGAAGACACGTATTGCCGCATATAATGGGTTTAGGCCTTAACTAAACCCAAGAAACCTACACTATCTCTTGAGGGCATAATTGTAATACACTCTCTAATAAGGGCAAAGTGGTATTTTTAGGGTGTATCCACCCTATCTCTATAAATAGCACTCTCCACCCCTCATTTAGGAACTCTCCATCTCCACCCTATTCACACCTCATTTCTACTCACATATGGCTGACTTAGGCATCGGAGGGTCGAAGGCCGGCAAACCCGGTCTTCCCTCTGACGCCCTTTATTCATGATTGACAGGTTATGGGTCTTGAAGATGGTGTTCCCGCATTCCGTGTAATTCATCCCCTCATCAATCACACTGAAACAATTGGCGCTAGAAGGAGGGCACCTCAAGTGGAAACCCTCACATGGCTCACCATGAGCATATTCATGATCCGGCTGGAATTCCTTTTTCTGGAATTTTTCATTTCTTCCGGCTGACGCTTTTCTCTCTGCTTGCGCAACACTCTTTGCTCACACTCAAGCACTTCAAAAGCTCACCTTTCACTTACCCATCTTGGTTCCAGCTGGTCGGCGTGAGATTCAAACCCACCAAGCTACTGGTTTCAATTTATAGTGAAACATGAGGAGAGAGAAAGTAGATCTGGGTTTTCTCTCTCCCCATCCACCACTGTTTACAGGTGCCACCGCCCCTCACCTCCGTCATCATCCGAGTCACCAGCCTCAGACAAGTCTCCTCTAGTCTCTGTGTTCGCCGGTGACACCGGAGATGAACTCAACCGCTGTCCCAACGCGTACCTAGATTTACTCTGGGCACCCATGGCGCTTTCGGTCATCGATGAGCAAGCCAGTTTCGAACCAGCAGCTATGGTCTTCATTCTTAACTCTGAGTCGGTTGTAAGACTCTGGATTCATCCGTCAAAAAATACATAAAGAGAAGCCACACCTCACTTTCCCTATATGGTTAAAAAATTCCGACAGCCTTCATGTTTCACTGCCGTTGTTATAATCGTCCCGGCATCCTGTCAGCAACGCCACCTACGGTGCACCGGAAATGGTCATCAAATACTTGCCTTCCTTTGCCCCGTCAGATTCCGGATGGATTTTTGCGAGCTTTTTGGCTTGCTTTATGGCTATGGGTCTATAGGATCCACTGAGTCGACTGCTTCATCGACAAAAGAAACTTATGCTACCTCTGATCCCGCCTTTGCCTAAATCTTATATGGGCACCTGTTCCGGTAGCAACACCAGCTACGCCACAATGTCCCGGCAGTAGCCTCCCAGCAATGATACGCTCTCGGTCTCGCAACCCCAATCCCGGCACCACACTCCATTCCATAACCTGAGAAACCAAAACATTGTGAGAATTGATCTCGACACCCATCCATCCCCGGAACCAGGCACCCTTCTCCCGGGACGGAGCAAACTCATCCCAGCAACCAGCCATCCCCGGGTCTCAATCGCATCCAGACTACACAGCTCTCCATCCCGACCTCCCGGGACTCCTCTCTCCCGGCAGTAGGATACAAAAATGGACACCCATCCCAGTAGCAAGACCAGCCACGCCAGTCACGGCGGTGACACAAGGTCCCGGCAGGGATATGCTCTCGGTCTCGCGACCCCAATCTCAGCACCCTCCCCCCGGGCCCCTACCACCGGGACTTGCCTTCGCCTTTGGCACCCGCTTGACACCCCTCTCCCGGGGACGCCCGCCCATGTTTCGGTGTCTCTCCTGAGCTCCTTGCAGACTCCGCTGGTCTCGCCAGTCCCCGCGAACTCCGCTTGTAATACCCTAGATTTTCATACCATTTTCCTTGTATTATTCCCATATTTAATGAAGGATTATTTATGGAAATTTATTTTTGGGTTATGCGTAGTTGAAGTCGGGAGTTTATTTAAGGTGCTTTGACGTTTAAAAGACCAAAAAGTTGATTTTATTTTCCGTAAGTTATCTTCGAAAACTTCCTTCATGAAAGTTGTAGAGCTCGTCAATACGAGTTCGTAAACATGCGGCACGCGTGAAACGGACGTCGGATGAAGAAGTTATGGTCAGAGGAAGTTAGTTTCCGGGTTTGGAAAGTTTATAAGTAGAAAAATTGTGGGGGAGTTATTTGGAAACCCAAATATCAGTTTTTCTTCTCTCTCTCCCGACCCTCTCTCTCACTCTCTCTTCTCCAACTGATTTCTCTCTCCTCCGGCCACCAAATTGGACGTCGTCGGTTTCGTTGGGTCGGCACGGGTCTCCTCTCCACTGCTGGGGCAGCCTTGCTCGCCGTCGTGCCGCCTGGAGGCCGCCACGAAGCGGCGGAGCTGCTTCTGTTCCGCCGGAAAGTCGGCGATTTTGACTCCGATTTCGGCCAAGTTTAGGTGAGTCTTGCTCTCCTCTCTCTTCTAGAGATGTTCTTACCCCTTTGGTAATCTAGAAATCAAGTTTTGGGGCCGGTTTTGTAGGTTTGGAATTTTGTTTTCTCGGTTGGTTGCGGGGTGTTTTTTCAGGCGGGTTCCGGTCAGAATCGGTTGAAACCTCAGGTATTAAAGTTGTTCACCATGCTTTAATCTACAAGTTTCATGTTTTGAGTTTCTCCAAATTTTGAAGTTTGGTGGAGGCGCGTGAAGCTCACTCGCCGCCGCTTGTGGCGGCGCGTGGGAGCACTTCCAGGCAGGGTAGAGGCCTTGTTTGCTGTGTTAGCTAGTCCTTGTTGATGTTAGTGTGGTGTTGGTGTGTGAAGATTGAGTTTTGATTAGGTTTTGCATTGTAGGTGCTAAGTTGGTTCTAAGTGTTTGTTAGGTCAGAAACTTGGAAAAAAATTGGTCTTGGAGGTAGTATGATTGTTGTTGAGTGTATGATGACCTTGGGAGGTCTTGGAGGAAGGATTGCCCTTCCTTGGGCAACCTTTAAGTTAAGGATACTTTGATCCTTGTTGTGTTTTTACTAAGGTTTTAATTGTGTAATTTTAGGTGGTTTGTGAGGTTGTGGTTAGCTTGGCTCTTGCGTTTTTGTAAAGACGCAGCGGGAGTATTTAGGTGTGTAAACCTCACCAAGGTTCACTTTTGAACCAAATTTAATTATGGTCATTTGAGGAGGATAATGATTAGGATGTGATTTAATATTTTGCTATTATTAGTTTTAAAAATATATGAGTTTGATCGTCAATGGCTCATAGGTAAGATAAAACAAGTTTTCTTTTGTGTTATTCTAAGTCTCATATGATCATAATTTTATTAAATTAGGAGAAGCTATTTTATTGGAATAATTTATATTGTTCATATAATTATATCTTTGTGAATGATATAATTTTATGATGTAAATCTTGTGATATTGATAATGATGTTGTGATTTGATGACTGTTGAATAAATAGCCTAACCGGGTTCCAAGCCTTTAATTAGGTGATTGGTTACGGTTAAGATACTATTTATTATTATTTTTATTTGGTATTGGACAGTCAAACCGGGTTCCAAGCCTTTGGCCGGGTGATTGGTTACGGTTATGAATTAGAGCTCTAGTCCGTCTGTCGGTGTAGGTCATGGGAGATACTTGATGGTATCTGTTTACGCCTAAATTAATATTTTACTAGACAGTAAATGTCTATGTAAATATTAATTATTTCTTGGACCATGTCATACCGGCGAGATGGAGTTTCTCTAAGTTTACAAGTGATAGCTCGCCAGTGAGACCACGCGAGCCAAGTTAGACTTTGCGCGGAACGAACTGCATGAGAACTTGACTTCACTTAGCTCGCACGCGGAATGGACATAGGCGGACTACGCAGTTCGCGTGGAACACTTAGCTCGCGCGCGGAATTACTATTTGCCAGTCCGCGTAGGCGAGGCGAGATGGACTCTTCGCGAGGCGAGGCGGAAATGTACTTCGCAAGGCGAGGCGAGATTGACTCTCCGCGTAGGCGAAGCGAGGCGAGCCGGCGAACTGCCTCGCGTAGAAGACTTCGCGAGGAAGCAAACAGGCGGAGTCCGCGCACACCACGACAAACGTTGAATACTTTTACAAAGTCTTTGACATGCTTCGGGCCAACCCCTGTGGCCCATTAAATATAAAAAACCCTTTTAAGGCTCGCGAGCTGCAATAGCCCGCGAAATGGACGCGAGCTACAGAAGCACGCGAGATAGCATCCTGTAGCAGCCCGCGAGATAAGGATACTCGTAATTCCAGTTCGCATAGGAGTCTACAGTTGGCAGCGCGGAAGCAATGCCCTATGCGCGGAATGAAGTGTGCGAACTGGGCAGGTGTCACCAATCGGTTGGTCTACATGGAATAAACCGTGTCCTTGTCGATTAGGGTTTCAGAGCCCTACTTGGATTCGAAGTTAACTCCCTTCCACTGGAGAGCGAACCACTATATATACCCTCTCAAACAACTCTCTGACAACTCTCAAAAATCAATACAAACAACAAACACAATACAACTGAAACCTAGTTACCCTTCGAGCCTTCCTCGAAACCCTAACCCTAAGCGCCGCCGCCTAGGTCTTTCTCCAGAGTTCTCCGGACTCTACCCCTTTCAGCTTCTCTCTGAACTCCCTATAACTGCTCTCCTCGCGCCGCCGTGAGTATCGATTCGCTTGTGCTCGTAAATCCTCCTCCGAGGTGGCACCTGTAACCCCCGTTGCTTGATCAAGAAGTCAAGCGCACCCCCATCAACCTTTTCCTCGTCCGCGAGGTGGCACGCCCGCAACTCCCCCCATCTCTTTGTTCACTAGAAACCTCTGCTCCGCGCGCTGAGGATCATGGCCAAAACATTGGCACGCCCAGTGGGACAGGGACTACAAGCGATTCACCATACGGAAGCCAGAAGAATCATCAATACAGTTTTCAGCTTCATCGAGATCGGAGATCGAAACCAAAAAATGCGATAATGAATTGGGACGAATTGCAAGAAAAAATAGCAGCTAACCAAGAAAAAATAGCAGCTAACCAGGAAAGAATAGCTGCCATCAGCAGGCGACAAGCTGAGCGGGCGGCCAGAGAGGCTGCTGAAGAAAACGAAAAGGTTTTACAATGCCTAAATGTAAAGCCTATAGTTGACGAGCATGTCCTTGCCAAAAAGATTGAGTTGCCTAGCACCAAATCTCATGGTGAAGAATCTTCTTTGGATGAACCCACGCCCAAAGAACCTGAGGTCGAGGTCGTTGAGATTAAGGGTCATTATCCTATCTCAAAGATCGGCGGTGTTCCTCAGGAAAAAGAGCCTGAAGATAGGACAGATTAGTCCATCTTTGAAGAAGAAATCGGTTCGCACACTGAAGGCGAACCACAACTGTGCATGATGGCGAACCACAGCTTCCAACATGATCAAGGGTATGATCAACTCGAGCTTTGTCCAATTACTGGACGTGATCAAGACGCCGCCCCAAATCATGACAAACAAAATGTGATAATGGATTGGGGCGATTTGCAAGAAAAGTTAGCGGCCAGTCGTGAAAGATTAGATGCCTTCCATAGACATCATCTTGAGTGAAGAGCTGTCATCCAAAGAAGATGTGCCGAGCGAATGGCTGCCCTTCTCGAGCAATTCGCTGAGGAAAGGGCTGCTCGAGCGGTTGCTAAAGAAAAGGAAGAAGCCGAAAGGAAGGCTTTTCTGGATCAGTCTCATCAGTGGTGGGATACCATGAAAAAGGCTTTACAACGCCAGAATGCAAAGCCTACGGCTGGTGAAGCTTCTTCTTTGGATAAACTTACGTCCAAGGAAGAAACTGCTTTGTCAATCAATGACAAAGTATCTGAGGTCAAGGCTGGCGAGACTTTGGATATTGATCTTATCTCAAAAACCGACGTTGTTCCCCAGGAAGATAAGTTTGAAGGTAGGACAGAACAGTCCACCTTAGAGAAAGAGAGCGGGTCAAACGCTGGTGGTGAACCGCAAGCTCGCATGAAAGGTGACTCAAGAGCCAGCTTTCCTATGCGAGATGTATATGTGGACACAGGTCAGCCGCATGGGGGGCAAGGCGGAGCTCGCCTGCTTTCTTTACCAAATCATGACAAGCGAAATGCAGCTGGACCAGAGCCTCTTGAGTTTCCTTTTCAGCCTGTACACGCGGGGCGTCAAGGCTGGCGGGATCCGCTTCTCCCACTAATTCGCCTCGCCAATCTTATATTCACCAGCAAGATGCCTCAGTTCACTTCGCCAATCCTAGGTCATGATAAGCTTAACTATGCATGGTGTGGTGGTATACTTAGGCCAGCCCGCGATTGCACATTTCAATACTCTTGGACTCTCTGCATGCAAGTTCAGAGGCATGTTTGTTATTTCACTCTAGTGTGTAGCAGGAGCTTGGCGGCATCTGAGCATGATGCTTATGGATGTCATATATCTGTATCAGGGGCAGAGGTGAATTCGTTGGACTATAGTGACTCCAAAGTTGAGTTTGACACAGAGCCAATATACGATGAATACAATGAAGACTATATGTTGGTATGTCTGTCAAGACCCACCCGGAATTTCACCCTGAAACCCGAGGTAAGTCCTGCGGGGACCACCTCCAAGGAAAATTTATTGAAGGACTCGGCAAACCTCCCTTGAAAATGGACAACCCTAACCCGGAAAAATATAGAACACCCTCTTAACCAAAATATTAGTCTTCACTTTAATCCAAATAACTAAATAAAATAATACACAATTATTTTTCTGAAAATATTCAGAGCTACTACAAGAAAGACAACGGAAGCTGATAGAAATCCTAGTGGGTTTAAACAAATGACCTACTGGCGAACAGTAGTGGAAATGTGGGTGACTATGCCTCGGCGCCTTCTTCTAGACCCCACCCGAACTCTGCAGACTGGGCGATTAAAAACGAAGGAAAAGCCCAGGGGAAAATATTTAATCACGTCAGGGTGAGTGGACAAAATAATCTCGACAACAATAATATTTCCCCAAGAAAAACTATCTAGGACACGACTAGTTCTGACTAGTATCCAAATCTTAAACAATACGGAATCTCAGGCTAAAATTATAAATTTATATCAGTATGTATTCACACCTGTCTACTCCATGTATGCTATCTATGAATAAGCTTGCAAGTAGATAGTCATACCAGGCTACGACGCTCGCGTCTAACGCGCACGTCACCCCATAGTGGCATTTTTCCTCAGTATAGGGGGGGGGACCGGGTGGTATTTATACATGCTTACTCCCTGTACGAATTCTATGAATGAATCTAAAAACATAGAATGAACTCGGAAAGTAGAAAGTCGTACAGGGCTACGACGCTGGCGTCTAACGCTCACGTCAACTCATAATGGCATTTTTACTCATTATGAGGGGAACACGTATTGCTAGCTAGCGTTCTCTCATATACATACTAAACTCATAAACGTTAAATAAAATGAGTAAAATCACTGAAATTCTCAATTCAGGATAAATTCCAACAAAGGAAATTATTCAACAATAAAACATTATTTAAAAACAAAGGTCCACTCACAACTTAGGCCTAAGCCTGACGTCGGTCGGAGGTCTCCTCTGCTCGAACCTCCTCGCGTCCTGTTCCAATACATAAATAATTCCTTAAATAAATCCCAACGTTTTAAAAGAAAAATAGGCATAATTAAATATGAGCTTCCCGCGCTCAACCATGCCTATCGTCCTAAATCTTAACTTCACTGCCAACCACAAATCTCCATAAATACCGACATCCTCAAAATCACCTTCCAACGTCCTAATCATAAAAAATAATCCAATGGCCGAATTTTAACTTATTAATCCGCCAAAAATACCAAACTTAACAAATTCCAAAACCTATCCAAAACTCCTCCAAAATTTCTAAAACTCATTCCATTAAACTCCTCATAATATTCTCCACCAAAAACATTTTCTCGGCGGCTCCGTCGGCAGCGGCGGCCGGCGACCAACTCCGGCGACCTCTGATGCTCACCAAAATTTGACAGCACCTTCCTCTCAACCTCCTCTCCAACATTCCTAACTACCACAAACTCCAATTCTAAGCCTAACCATGTCAATCGAACACAAACACACAATAAAGCCCTAGAATTTCAAATACCGATTTCTCCTTACCTAGCTCAAGATGGAGGGAGCCCTTTGGAGGGATTGAAGCACGGGAGGAGGGCTTCCTTTTGAGCCAAGGCTCGCCGGATATGGCGGCCGGAGGAAGGAGTTCCGGCGAAAAGAAACTTTCAGCAGTCGGGGCTTTCGGCGTCGATTCCTCCTTCACGGCGGCGCAGGGGAGGCTGCCACCGGTCTAGAACTGTAGCTGGGTTGGAGACCGATCGTTTGGGACCGGTGCGGCGATCTGGGGCGGCCGGACGGCGGCGAACGGGCGGCCGGAAAACTTTCGGCAGTGAAGGCTCGGGGGAAGAGAAAACCGGGAGGAAAAGAGAGAAAGAAAAGAGGAAGAAATGGGTTGGGCTCGGCCCAGCCGATCCAACACCATATTTAACCCAAATTCCAAAAATTCAACACCCCAAAATAATACCTCAATAAAAATTACCTTTTACTAGCTAAAATTTACCATTTTTACCGTCGTCACATTTTCTTCCTTCGAATAATTCTTTCGAAATATTCGTCCCTCAACACACTTCTAGGGACTTTAGGAATATAAATTCAATGACGAAGACGGTAAAATTCTTATTACCATAATGCTAGTAATTAAGGTAAAATTTAAGAGTCGGGGCGTGACAATGTCTATCTCATAATTATAGACCACAGGAGTTCAATCCCAGTGACACTCTTGATATGGTGCAAAGAGACCAGCAAGTGGGTCTTTTCCATGGTCAGTGCGTGGTTATTCCTAAAAACACCATGCATTATGACATGATAGTTGGCAACAAGGCTGATCTCAACGGCATACGATATACGAGAATGCAGTTGAAGATCATGATTGGTCAACAGAAAAGGATACGTGGGGGGCAACAAGATGTACCCTACGAAATACCTTGCCCAACTTTTCAAGTGGTTGACGCGGAACAACTCTGCTCAACATTTGGAAATTCTCAACAGCGACAGTCTCTTGTTGGAACCATGATGACGTCGAGACTTGGAGTGAAGCATTGGTGGCCTCCCCTGTGGCCTAACCGTACCTAATCAAGCTATGATACCCTTTGTTCTTTGTTCCTAGCTTTCCTTCAGTTTTTACTCCTGTTTGCTTTCAGTTTCTTTCTTTCTCGCATTGAAAAAAGAAAATACAAAAAAAAATAAAATAGCCAAAACCGCAAAAAGAGATCCTTGGTCTTGCTGAAATGCAAGACAACGTTCTTGCTGAAATGCAAGACAACGTTCTTGCCTCTGAAGGCTTGAACTTTACTTAGGAGCCTATCCCTGAGGCTTGACGACAACAGGCATTTCGCATGCCTTCGAGTTACTGCTCGCGAAGTCAAGTCAGAGAGGCAATACAACTAGTTTGCAATTCTAAAAGTTGCACCAGCCACTACCTGACAGTCAACTTCGCGAGCTCCATTGGAATGATCCAGGAAGCACTAGCTGGCTCGCCTTATACCGACCGAAAGCACTGGATGTCTATTTTCCAGAGGATTTTACGGCTTGTCATTTCGCCATTCCTGGAGAGAGTTATGGCAGTTTGAATGCAGACAGGTCAGGATACGCGCGGATTTGCAATATGCATTTTCAATGTGTTTTCATGATCTCGTAGCCTATCTTCCTCACTGGGGGGCATTGGTACCACAACTCTGGCTGGGAGGCATGCTCAAGTTTTGATGTCCTTCATTTCTTCTCAAGCATCGGCGAACAGACATCAAAACTGGGGGGCACATTGGGTAGATGTGTTCCAGTTATTTCAGACTTTGGCCAAATTCAAGTGTCTTAGTCATTATTTAGGCCAATCTCTGTGGCCTCCAAATCTCCAAGGTTGGTTCGCCATCTTCACGCGACCGTTCGCTGACTCATTTGTGTGCTTCTCATTGGTTCGCACTAGGAGGCAGCGAAGTGCATGGCCTCTTAAAATTTTTCAGCTTTATACTGGTTCGCACTGGGGGGCAGCGAGGTACTTGGCCATTGTCATTCCTTGTTTATCACCAAGTTGATTCACCATTGCTAAGATCTCGCGAAGAGCCTTTTTTGGAATCTAGTCAAGTCAAACGTCTGCTCAAGATACAACCATGCGAGCTACATTCGCTCGCCGTATATGCAATGTACTATGTCTTCTGAGCAAAAGGCAGGCGAATGCATTTGAAGTTTAAGTCCAAGGTGCCTAGGCAAGCCGTGCAGCAGCTTCGCTCTAATCCCTTACTGGGTGCTTGAGTTTCAAGGCCTATTCACAGGCTTGTCTACTCACACTCATTTTGTATGACCCGACCCATACCGCAGCATGAACATAAACCTCTTCAGTCATTCTCGACTTTCATGACTTCGAGGCTAGGAGGCAATGTTTACGCCTAAATTAATATTTTACTGGACAGTAAAAATATTAATTATTTCTTGGACCATGTCATACCGGCGAGATGAAGTTTCTCTAAGTTTACAAGTGATAGCTCGCCAGTGAGACCACGTGAGCCAAGTTAGACTTCGCGTGGAACGAACTGCATGAGAACTTGACTTCACTTAGCTCGCACGCGGAATGGACATAGGCGGACTACGTAGTTCGCATGGAACACTTAGCTTGCGCGCGGAATTACTATTTGCCAGTCCGCGTAGGCGAGGCGAGATGGACTCTTCGCGAGGCGAGGCGGAAATGTACTTCGCAAGGCGAGGCGAGATTGTCTCTCCGCGTAGGCGAAGCGAGGCGAGCTGGCGAACTGCCTCGCGTAGAACACTTCGCGAGGAAGCAACATACGGAGTCCGCGCACACCACGACAAACGTTGAAGACCTTGACAAAGTCTTTGACATGCTTCGGGCCAACCCCTATGGCCTATTAAGTATAAAAAGCCCTTTTAAGGCTCGCGAGATGCAATAGCCCGCGAAGTGGACGAGAGCTACAGAAGCACGCGAGATAGCATCTTGTAGCAGCCCGCGAGATGAGGATACTCCTCATTCCAGTTCGCATAGGAGTCTACAGTTGGCAGCGCGGAAGCAATGCCCTATGCGCGGAATGAAGTGTGCGAACTAGGCAGGTGTCACCAATCGGTTGGTCTGCATGGAATAAACCGTGTCCTTGTCGATTAGGGTTTCAGAGCCCTACTTGGATTCGAAGTTAACTCCCTTCCGCTGGAGAGCGAACCACTATATATACCCTCTCAAACAACTCTCTGACAACTCTCAAAAATCAATACAAACAACAAACACAATACAACTGAAACCCAGTTACCCTTCGAGCCTTCCTCGAAACCCTAACCCTAAGCGCCGCCTCCTAGGTCTTTCTCCAGAGCTCTCCGGACTCTACCCCTTTCAGCTTCTCTCTGAACTCCCTATAACTGCTCTCCTCGCGCCGCCGTGAGTATCGATTCGCTTGTGCTCGTAAATCCTCCTCCGAGGTGGCACCTGTAACCCCCGTTGCTTGATCAAGAAGTCAAGCGCACCCCCATCAACCTTTTCCTCGTCCGCGAGGTGGCACGCCCGCAACTCCCCCTATCTCTTTGTTCGCTAGAAACCTCTGCTGCGCGCGCTGAGGATCGTGGCCAAAACAGTATCTAGGACCCATGGGTACACATATTGTTGTTGTAGGTCATGAGGGGTATTTATTAAATATCTGGGACTCATGAGTACATTTCTTGTTAACGTGTGGTTTTTAATTATTGATCGAATTTCACTTTTTGGTATGTTGGATGTGTTAAATGTGGGGTATATTTTTGAGTTTACTCATACGGGCTTTTTAGCTTACCGAGTTTGTTATTCTACAATCCCGGTGCACCATTTCTTGGTGTAGGGGTTAGACCTGCAGGTGAGGATCGGCAGGAATGAGAAGGAGGCGTAGTGGCAGGGTTCTCCTTTCTTTTATCAGACTCTGTATAGTTTTAGTCTTGAATAGACAGTATTTAAGTCATGAGATTGTTCTCATGTTCTTGTTTTGCACATTATGTAAACAAGAAAGTGTAATCTTAATTCAGTGATAGATCTTGTGGAAATTTCTATTATGTAATTGAGTTGTTGTTGTTGTTGTTGTTGTTGTTGTTGACAACAGGTTGGGATGTTAATATTTTAAGTTAGATCATGCCAAATTTTTTGAAAATTCCATTCGAAAATTGGGGCGTGACACCGCTGGTCTCTCCAGTCCCCGCGGACTCCCCTGGTCTCGCCAGTCCCTACGGACTCCCCTGGTCTCGCGACCTTAATCTCGGAACCCCCGGGTGGACTCCCCTGGTCTCGCGAGCAGACTCCCCTGACCTCAATCTCGGAACCTCCTGGCGGACTCCCCTCCTCTTGCGAGCGGACGCCCCTGGTCTCGCGACCTCAATCTCGGAACCCCCTGGCGGACTCCCCTGGTCTCGTGAGCGGACTCCCCTGGTCTCGTGAGCGGACTCCCCTCGTCTCGCGAGCGGACTCCCCTCGTCTCGCGACCTCAATCTCGGAACCCCCTGGCGGACTCCCCTGGCCTCAATCTCGGAACCTCCTGGCGGACTCCCCTCGTCTCGTGAGCGGACTCCCCTGGTCTTGTGGCCTCAATCTCGGGGATCCCCTCCCGGGTCTCAGTACCTCTCTCCCGAGGCCAAACTTCACTTCCTCCCGGGACCAACTGTATAGCCCCCACCCTTCCCTGGTTCCCACCACACAAACAAAGAAAAAAAGAAAAAAAAGAAGAAGATGGTCTCGAGACCCAGCAGCTTGCTCTCGGCACCCACCCTTTAACCCATAAACAATTATTAACCCCTCAGTGCAACTAGTGTGCCCTTGCCAATTACCTCTACTCTCCCAGAGTTCTCTAGCAGACCTGTGGATGGATTCTGCATAATGAAATATATGGGAGCAACAATGCTTATACTAGCTCATAAGCACACCTCACACTAATACTTCTGTTCTGGCTTTGAAAGCTAATGGACAACCACATATCTTGTGGTACATGCAGCGGCACATATATGAAACATCTATAGCTATGGAGTTATGGGAACTATATCTATTACTTGGTTCATCTCAACCAAGTCAACTACACTCCACCTACAATGCTACATACTTCTCTGTGATTTATCAGGGGGCAACATAACAATAAACTCTCATGAGTCATGCCCCTATCAATGGCCACGCCTCATCTACCTATCTACTTGTCAAATATGACAGGCACAGGCTACAGACTATCATACTTGGGCCACCATGGCTTCTTTTCCCTACGTCGGTACATATACATTACTTCTTGGTCAGGCAATATTATCTTCAATGATGCACTCCAATATTATCTTCTTGGCCATCATGACTACTCCATTGGGATTCTTATACCGAGCTCTTTTGTCGACATCCAGACTTATATCGACAACTCCAATTTTTCTACATTATCTATAGCGGCTCTACACGGCTCCAGATAAGTCTTACTTTACACTATTTAATTGAGTTATTATCATACAAATAACATGCCTCATACATCATCATATCCTTGAGCATGCTTATTACATGGCATAGAGAGTTACCTAAAACAATCTTTTTTATACGCGCTACATGCTACATACTCATGCTACATACTCAGGCTACACACACAACATGTGTAAACAGCCAGCACCCAAAGGTGCAATCTCAGGCTACACACACAACATGTGTAAACAGCCAGCCCGCAACAGTGCAATCTCAGGCTACACACAACATGTGTAAACAGCCAGCCCGCAACGGTGCAATCTCAGGCTACACACACAACATGTGTAAACAGCCAGCACCCAAAGGTGCAACCTCAGGCTACACACAACATGTGTAAACAACCAGCACCCAAAGGTGCAATCTCATGCCACACACACCACGAGTGTACGCCATTAGCGCGAACCATTCCGCATGCTAGCGCGAATTGTCACACCACCAGTGCGAACCATTCCGCCCGCTAGCTCGAACGGTTACGCCATTAGCGCGAACCGTCATGCCACTAGCGCGGACCGTGACGCCACCAGCGCGAACTATTCCGCCCGCTAGCGTGAATGGTTACGCCATTAGCGCGGACCGTCACGCCACCAGCGCGGACCGTTACGCCACTAGCGCGAACCATTCTGCCCGCTAGCGCGAACGGTTACGACATTAGCGCGAACCGTCATGCCACTAGCGCGGACCGTTACGCCCGCTAGCGCGAACGGTTACGCCACTAGCGCGAACGGTTACACCGTTAGCGCGAACCGTCATGCCACTAGCGCGAACCATTCCGCCGGCTAGCGCGAACGGTTACGCCATTAGCGCGAACCGTCATGCCACTAGCGCGGACCGTTACGCCACCAGCGGGAACTATTTCGCCCGCTAGCGAGAATGGTTACGCCATTAGCGCGAACCGTCACGCCACCAGCGCGGACCATTACGCCACTAGCGTTAACCGTCACGCCCCGCCACCATATTCTCTCCCGGCACTGGGGGACTTGGGCAACAGCCTTATATGCCAGCATTTACCGCACCTCATGACGTGCTCTCGGTACACTTTGGCACCACCCGCCTTGCCCCATCGGCATCTTGGCTACGCTCCCTAGCATGCTCTCGCTATGACACATCGATTGTCACCTTTTGACAGCTCTATACATGCCCTATCGGCAACATCATTATGCCCTAGCGGCACCCATCGTCATGCCTCAGCGGCACTCCTCGCCACACCTTGATGGCACACTTGCCTCGATGGCGAAATGATGAACTACGTTTGGTTTGATCCCATAAACAGGTACGTAGGCACTCTAGCACTCACCTAGAGGCAACCACAAAATATATCACCACAATCTCCTATTTGAACGCATGCTGGAATAACTCAGCTAGCTAGAACATATAGCTGGTACAAATCAAATGCTACTAAAACGCTTAAGGCATACAAACATGTCAGCACTCGTTGCCCACACGAGATGCTCGCCAGCGGTACCTCAACTTCGACCCCCGATCGCTCTGCAATCTCTAGACACTACATGGGAGCAACGACCCCAGTGTTTCAGTCATATGCAGCAACGCACGACATACCCCACTTAGAGGAAGCCGGTCCATCCCCTCCCTTGCGTGGGGACTTAGGGGACTGGGGACTGGTTACGTCGCCACTAGTAAGACTCGTACTCTCGATATCCTACTAGATAAAGTCCCCACCCAAGAGAGTCTCTTGACCGCGGACTTGGGGACTTGTTAGTACATCGTAGAACATCGGTCATACTCGCCTAAGAAGACACGTATTGCCGCATATAATGGGCTTGGGCCTTAACTAAGCCCAAGAAACCTACACTATCCATTGAGGGCATAATGGTAATACACTCTCTAATAAGGGCAAAGTGGTATTTTTAGGGTGTATCCACATATCTCTATAAATAGCACTCTCCACCCCTCATTTGGGGACTCTCCATCTCCACCCTATTCACACCTCATTTCTACTCACATATGGCTGACTTAGGCATCGGAGGGTCGAAGGCCGGCAAACCCGGTCTTCCCTCTGACGCCTTTTATTCATGATTGACAGGTTATGGGTCTTGAAGATGGTGTTCCCTCATTCTGTGTGATTCATCCCCACATCAATCACACTGAAACATCTTCAAATGTGGCATTGGACTATGCTTAACTAAATTTTGTTGCATGGTCCTCAAAATTGATCTTTTACACTTTAATCTTGAGAAGAATGTTGCTTAAGAACTCAAAACATAAATTCATGCTGAAAATTAGATTCTCGCGTAGCATTACCTTCGTGCATTAAAACAGTCGTAACTTTCTCTAGAAAATAGATATGGACAAACCGTAAGATGATCTGGAAACTAGACTTACACTAAACGATAATTTCAGTTTACCCCCAATAACTTTAGGTCGATCATCATGTTAGTCCATTTTCTTTCAATTTCATCAAAAACACCCCTCAACTTCCAATTTTCATCAGCCGTATCCAAAAATCTGTTTTTCATCAAATTCCTCCGTCATGTAACAATTTGCATTAAGAAGAAAACCAAATTTGAAGTCGTTTGGCCCACAGAAAAGGGCAAAATAGACAAATTGTATTCAATCCCACCAAAATCACTAAGGTTAGGGGGTTGTGATGGGAACAGAGATG
Organism: Fragaria iinumae; assembly: GCA_009720345.1. Lineage (NCBI taxonomy): Eukaryota > Viridiplantae > Streptophyta > Magnoliopsida > Rosales > Rosaceae > Fragaria > Fragaria iinumae. Next base: position 1,908,644 of record CM019123.1, read on the forward strand.
TCACACCCCGAACCTGATGTCGGTGGTTTCCATGCACCTGACACCGAACCCGAGGCGTGAGCGGGAAAAAAATAAAATAATTTCAAATACTTTTCCAAAAATAAAAGAAAATAAAACGTTTACAAATAGCAAAACAAATACAAATACAAAATGATGAGCCCTTGCGATCTATCTCACTTCTAATCTTCCATACTTCTCGACTCTTGTATACGTAAGCTAACGTCACAGTTAGTCTTCTCGAAAGGCATGTCGTACCTGAACAAAAGTCAATAAGGGTGAGCTTACGCTCAGTAGGGCCTAACCTTTTTAGGTTATACTCAACTACGTCACACAATCAAGTTATCAAATATCAAATAATACTTTAAATAAATATAACGACAATTCAATGCATGTATGCTAATGAATGCCTTCCTCAATTACTTGCTATCAGTCCATACATCAAAGACATGTGAGCCTACACGTCCCATACCGTGTATTTTACCAACCGGTGATGACTCAGATGTCTCGAATATATGATCTAACAATCAGTAATATCTCACCACCTGTACCTATTTTGTTAGTCATCTTGTTATACTCATTCTCTCTAAACCCGAAACCCGATAAGATCGTTCTGTCGATGTCTACCATCGAAAGGGCATACATTCCCTGAATTTGTGCACGTGTGGACTAGCCTGGATCTTGGACAACCCATGAGGAAACTCGACTACACAAAATGTATCTATTCTAAATCTCTTTCACACCTCTCCACAATCATCATTCTCATTATCCTCACGTTTCCTCACAATGCATTATATATGCAATCAAATATCAATGCTCATAGTATAATATTAAACAAATACACATGCTTTTATAGAAAGCAGTAACATCCAAGAGTTAATCACTCAATGGCAAACAATTCACCAATTTCAGTAATAATCTAATTATTGATTTAAATAAAGGTTCCCTGAGAAAGACCATACCTGGAATCCAAGTGCTACTTTCGACGCTAGCTAAAATTAGTAACTCAGCGACACGCATTCTGAAATCTTTATCCTTCTGCTCGTGGAATCCTGCTACTTACATTTGATCCTCGTGACAAATCCTTATTCCAAGAAAGCCATCGAACCTCTTCAAATATACTAAATCAATTTCCAAAACTGATCAAGTCCTTAAAAACTACTAAGGACACCCACATTGCCTTATAGACCAAATCCTCTCACAGTCTCATAAATTCTGAAACAATGTACTCATCTCCTTTTATTTCCACATCGTAATTCATCTTATTGCTCAATGCCTTCATCATATCCAAATTGCGCTCCAACTACGTACTCAACTCCAATTTACTCTAGACACCCATAATCACCACTCAACAACTTCCCTTAACATTATACTAAATCCAAATTTAAGTATAATCACTAACACCACCATCGTGGACACCGAATACTCCCTTCCCACTTAACTCTAGTTTGGCAATCATGTTTTCATCAAACATACCAAATCCTACTACTCCTCCCTATGTGATACATTAGTTTCTTTTTCTATTTGAAACTAATCTATTCAACTCCTTCCAAACTACACCATTCATATTGTTGCCAACATCAACATTTGATCACCAAATCCTAGTTTACATCCTTCAACTCTAGCAAGCTCTTACGCACCACCAGCTTCACCAAACAAACACCAAAACACTACCACTGCCGCCATCGAACAACACTGCCCAAATTCAACTCCTTCTAATTCTTAATTTCCTATAATATCAATATAAACTTCACAAGATAACAATCAATTGGACATCTCCTCCACTCGCTTCCATAATCTAATTTGAATACAAAATGGAAACAAAGATCGATATGAACACAGCAGACTAACTACTCTGCCCAGAAGAGCTAAAAAACACGCTGCAGTCGAACTATGCCTGCAAATTCTACAATTCCATCAATTCTAAAACAGCATACTAGTCATCGTATCGATTTCAGAGAGTTGTTCCATATCAACAATGAACCAAGGCGGTCCAAAATCACCACCACTGCCGCCGTGCACAACAGCCGCGCACGGTGGTCGACTGCCCAAAATCCATCTTCTCCCACACTTAACGAAATTCGAATTCGAGTATACAAATAGATAGAGCTTGAAGAATAGACCAGCTTTGATACCTGAACCGAATTCGAAGCTCGCCGGAAAACCAAGAACAACGCTGGGAAACTCAGAAATCTTCCTCCCTTCGATTCTCTCTCACCAGACCTCATCTCTGCAAGCTGAAAGCACAGGGACGTCCAGGATGAGGAGACGAAGCTATCCACACCGGTGAGAGACCACGACTTGGCAGGAATCGGAAACTCGCTGGCAAACCCAGCCTCTCCTTCTCCACTTCGAATCTCTCTCTCCCGACCTCTTCTGAAGAAACTGAGGACATAGGGAAGACCATGAGGAAGAGAGGAAGCTTCCAGTACCATTCACTCTCGCCGCCGTCGCCGGAATCGGAATCTCACCGGCGAACCCAGAAAACACTTCTCTCCTTCTTTTCTCTTTCGCCGGAGCTCCTATTCGAACACGAAGGACATAGTGAGGTCGGGGACGGCGAGATGAACCTTTGGATACCAGCCTTGCACCGGGAGGCGGTCGGACGACGGAGGAAGGAGCTGAGCTCCGTCGCAGCTCGGGACGGGGTCGGTCTGGACTGATCTGTTTCCTTTATAATATAAACTCAATCAACGGTCCAGATTTCACCGATTTTGATTTTCTATTTTCAAATAATTTTTAGATAATATCAAACTTTCAAAAATAATTAAAAATAGCTCTGATATCTAAACAATGTTCCGCAAAATCCCACAAACTTGTAATGACATCTAGATTAATCCTATGGGCTCGAAAGACAAAATTTGAATAATTTTCGAAAACTACAAAGAATTTGAAAGAATAATAGAAATCGGAATAAAAATATCTCGAAAAATAATTTTCCTTTTAAAAATAGAAAACTGAAATTCTGGGATATTAGAAGAGATGTGTATCAATATGGGAAAAAAATTGTCAGAAAGGTTATTTTTTTCAGAATTTGACTTTCTTCTTGATGTCATGTCCTCACTTGACGGAGGAATTGGATGGAGAACGAAGATTTGGATACGGCTGATGAAAATTGAGAGTCGAGGGGTGTTTTTGATGAAATTGAAAGGACCAACATGATGATCGACCTAAAGTTGATGGGGGTAAACTGAAATTAGTTCTAAAAAAAATTACTTAAGCGACGGGTACATTTCGTCGCATAAACCCTAAAATTTGTCGCCTAAGTGCTTAAGGGACGAACAATTCGTCACTTAAGATTCGTCGTATATGGCTCGTCTCATAGGTTCTTAAGCGACAAAAATTTATAATTCGTCGCATAAGTGCCCACCTAGGCGACGAAAGCCATGTTGTGGCCTGAATGCTTAAGCAACGAATATAGTTCTTTAAGGCGACAAAACATTTCGTCGGTATCGTGTACGTTTACAATATTTAAAAAAAATGTTTTAATTAATTTTAATTTAATTTAATGTTTATTTAAATTAACATGAAGTGGGAGAGAGAGGAGTGAGGGTATAAAAAGATAAAACGGAGGCTTTGAAATTTAAAAAAAAAATTGGTTTGAGAGTGTTCATATTGTGTATAATAGAGTTAATAGTATTATTGTTTACTAACCTAGGAGAAATTTAATAGGGGCAATAAACTTTATTTTTTGCATATGCAATTTATAAATTCAAGTTTTTACTACTTATATGCAGGATGAGAAGAAGTTCAAGACACGTAATTGTGACTTCTAAATCTGAAAAGGATTCGGTTTAAGAATCAGAAGCTTCTATAAGGACAAACCAAAATATAGGTGCAGTTTTATAAAGAACATAAAGTTGAAGAAAAAGAGCAAAGAGGTCCAGAAGGGTGCTGCTGAAGAAGAAGAAGAAGAAGAAGAAGAAGAAGAAGAAGAAGAAGAAAAAAGAAGAAGAAGTAGTGGTAGAGGAAGAAGAAGAAGATGATTACACTAAAGATGAAGAGGGGGAAATAGAAAAGTTCATTTTTCAGAAAAGATTAACAAGAGTAAAGAGAAAATGAGAGGAGCAAAAAAAGGGAAGAAAGACGAAGAAGGAAAAAGAAGGAGAGAAAGAATCTGATTTGAACAAAATTCGCCACGTGAAGCAAAAGTGCTCACTGACATCCTTTTTTATGTTAATATATAAATACAAGGAGAGCATCCCAAAAGAATCATGGGAGTTGGTAAACAATACTTGTTTTGGAAAATAATTGAAGCATTCAGATCGGGCAAAATTGATGACGATCAAGTGAAGAAGTTTGAATCTGATTTTGAGATCTTAATGAGGCACTACAACAATGACAAGAAAAACTTCATATTTGAGAAAACAGAGATTGAAATTACGGGGCATGACGTGCATTCAGTATTTGGACCTTCTAAAGAAAGGTCAAATGTGGATATCAAAATATATCAGAAATACATTAAGGGCAAGAAGAAAAACGCAGATTCTGTTGTCTTTGGAAAACAAACAAGAAGACCGATCACAGGAAAGATTATTGAGGACACATTAATTGAAGAGCTGAGGAAGATTCAGAAGAAGAAGGGGAATCCAAGGAAGATAGCCTATTTGGTTATCATGTACCTTATGTCAGTATTATTTTTCAGCAGAATTCAGCAGAAGCGGGATCCACATTGAATGGAAATTGATACTCAAGTGTGAAAACCTTGAAGGCATCGATAAATACAACTGGTCACATAAGGTCTTAGAATTCTTACACGAAGGATTTCACAAACACATAAAGGGGGAGCCAAAAGTTTTGAATGGATGCCTCCTTTTGGTTCTATACTAGTTCCTTGAGAAAACAAAAATAAAGAAGCGGATTCTTGGGAAAGAGAAGGAGACTCCAAGATTTATAAGATGGTCAATACAAGAGATCATCAAAGAAAAGGAATATTTGAGAAGACCTGAATTGCTAGAGGTAATAATATTTTTTTTTTATAAAACAATTGCATTATATTTTTTTGTTCTTCGAAAAACTAAATTAAAATGATTTGTGTCTTACAAATGTAAAAACAGGAACTGATAATAGAAGGTCCATGAATAGATAAGGAGGAAACAAGTCCCAGTAAGGGTGGGCATAAAATCCTGTAATCCCGAACCCTTCTCGGGTCCGTCCCGAAATTTGCCGGGACAGGATTTAAATCCAAAATGTCAGGCCCATCTCGTCCCATCCCTACACAACGGGACAAGACACATGACGGATAATTCAAGTCCCGTTTAGGTCCGTCTCGTCCCGACTATTTTAATTATTGATTCTTTATTGATTAAAATGTGATTTGAGCCTTTCATTTAAGTGTTTTGATCTTAGCTCTTTGTTTCTTGAAGTTACTAGACTGTCTCCAATTCAATAACAGTGATGTTTAATACTTTAGTTTGTTGATTGTTGTAGAATCTCTTCTTGCACCCTTGTAGTGATGACATGTTTAGAGAAAATAAGCAGTATAAACTCTCTTATTACACCGTGTTGTACTTGTAAATATGTTACAAGTACTTGTTAATACTTAGAGCATCTTTAGCAATGCTAGCCATTTTTAAGTTAAATTTTAGACAAATTAACTAAAATGTCATTTTGGCTAGCCACTTTAGAAATGTGGCTGCATTAATGTTCTCTATTTTAGCTAGCATTACATCAACATTATTCTTCAAATAGAAATTAAATAATTTAAATATATTTATATATCACATAAAATATCTTACAAGGAATGTATTAAATTATAGCTAGCATCATCTGAGTCATCTCGCTCTCTATATTTAGCTAGCAAGATAGCTAAATATAGAGGAGCTTCAAAAATATTAAAAAAAAGCTAAACACGCTCTCTAAAATAGCTAAAAGCTAAAATAGAAAGTCTGCTAAAGTTACTTTTATTGAGTAGAGAGCACTATAAAACTATGGAACATTTTTCTTTTGCTTATAAGTTTATTTTCAATTTTTTTTTATCCGAGACTAGGCTAGTCTCGTTCCGACAGTGACAGAAGCCCGGGTGGGATGAAATCTAAAAAACATAAAGTCTGTCCCATCCCGATTTCAATATCCGGGACGGGTCGTGGGATTAGCTCTATCTCGTCCCATCCCGTCCCATCCTGTCTCATGCCCAGCCCTAAGCTCCAGCAATAACGAGCAGCAGCAAGATGAGTAGGAAACACCAAGCTTCAAAGATTGGGTAAGTTTGAATAGTTACTAACACCCAATAAAATTATTGGCTATGAAAATGGAACTTGTATTGCAAGTTTACTGACCTAGTTGAAGTTTACTGGGGGGGGGGCAATAAACTTTTACTGGATTTACTAGGGGCCAATAAACTTGTTTATTAGGGGGGGCAATAAATCTGTTGTGTATTGTGGCCCGAAAAATGAAAGGGAGATATCATATTAGAAGTTTACTGACCCCAGTAGAAGTTTACTATGGGGTAGTAAACTTGTTTATTTGGATATGAATGTTTAACAGTAACAATGTTGTTGTTATGACGTGTACAGGAACCTCAGTCCACACAACAAGAGGAAGAACAAAATGAAATACTGTGTGGAAACATTAAGCTTGATTCAAGATTTGGAGGGGGAGCTACCGATTGAAGAAATGAAGCTGAAGCTGACTGAACTTGCCAACGCAAATGATGAATTGGTGACGAAAAACACTGAATTGTTGGGCAAGTTAAAGAAAGCAGATGACCAAATCTTTGAGCTAGAACAACAAAAGAGGACAGACAAAAACCAAATCAAGGCTCTCGAGAAACAGTTACATAGAGAAAAAAACAAGGCGCCAAAATATGCTCAGAAGCAACAAATGATATGCGTAACAGAGGAGGAGCAGGAGGAGTAAGGAGAGAAGAAATGGAAAGAGGATAGGTCAAAGCCAGTTTATGAGGAAGAATATAGCTGTAGAGACTATATGGAAGATTATAGCTGCAGAGAGGAGCAACCAGGAACTGAAGATGTAAGAGTATAAACTTGGTTGATTAACTTACCTCTAGAAATCAGTTTACTCGGGGGTAGTAAAACACTTACAGACCCCCAATAATATTGTGTTTTCTTCATTTTTTTTAGGATAACTTGTGTGTTTTGTTTTGTGTAGCTTTTTGAACCAGTAGAACCAGTTCCATTGCAAAAGATATTTTCAGAAGATGAACAAGTTATACATCAAGCAGCATGGCTCAAGACATACGTGAAGAAGACAAAAAAAAACGTTAAGTTGTACAAGCGTGGGGCAGTAAAAAGGAAAGAAAAAGAATGGGAGTACAACACACCTAACGGGCTAAATTCGGTGAAGAATCAAACAGCGAAAAGAACAAAGTAGGAGGAGGAGAAAATAGAAAATGATATTATTATCGATAAAGTGAACAGCAACACTAATAAATGGAAGTTCTTGGATGACAAGGTGGCGCATCACTATAAAGATTAGTTTGATTTGAACAAGGACAAGAAAGATGAGTAAGTTTATTCTTCCCTAGTTTATATATAACAGTACAATTAGTTCCATGTTTTGAATTGTTTATGACTTCTTTGTGTCTGCATAGTTACCGGTATTGGTAATATTGTGAAGGTATCATCAACATTACCAAGACGACTTGAAGAGAATCATTCAAGTTGATGATAGTACTAATAGGTTTTAAAGAGTTTTTATAGCTTACAGAAGCTAAGTTGAGGGTTTTAAGTTCAGTCTCTATGTTTTATATGTTGATGGTCCATTTGGAAAGAGCATATACAAGAGTCCGATACTTTCTGCCACTGGGAGAGATGGAAACAAAGGTACCCCCAATAAATTATTACCCCCCCCAATAATTTTTGTTCAGCTTTATGTTTGTGTTGAAATTATTTTCTTTTATTATTTTTGTTTGATAAATTCACATTTTGGAGCGGAACGCTCTCGTTTGCGGTGCAATGGCACGCTGCCTTATAAGTTATTGACCCCAAATAATTTTTTTTTTTGGGCAAGTTTTTTCCCTTTAGCCTTGTGTATATGTGATTAAGAGACTGAAGGTTGCCGGTATAGGATTGTGGCAAATGGAATTGCCGAGTCCTTTAATAATTGGATTGTTGTTAAGTGTTCACTCCCCCCTTTTGCTATGTTAGACCAGACTAGGATGAAAGAAATGAAGATGATGTCGGATAGGAGGGTTGAGTCCCCATCTTGGACTACTCAGCTTACTCCTAAAAGGGAGAAGAGGCTGAATGAGCAGCTGGATGAGTCGCGTGTTTTCAGAGTTATTGCCTCCTAGGAAAGTGTTTGTGAGGTTAGAGATGATCAGTACTCTTATTCTATGAACCTTTCTACTCGTACTTGCTCTTGTGTGAAGTGGCAGATCAATTGCTTCCCATGCCCTCATGCCCTTGCTGTTATATAAGGTGCAAGATTAAATGTTTATGATTTTATTGACCCGTATTTTAGTGCTGAATACTTTCAGATGTGTTTAAGCTTTCCTATTCAACCTATGAGTAACGTGGAAGCTTCTTTTTCTGTTTCTACTAAGGAGTCTATATTACCTCCTACTACAAAGAGGTCGGCTGGGAGGCCTAAAGTGAAGAGGATTAAATCTGCTGGTGAGAAGAAGCTGATTTGGTGTGGTCGATGTCTTAAGATGGGCCATCATAACATGAAAAGCTGTACATAACCTTTGAATGGGCAACCGTAGTTCATGTTACATCATTTTGGTGGTTACTGGGTGTTAGGAATGTTTCTTTTTGAATGTCTTCTGAAGATTCAGATATTACTGGCTGTTAGTAATATTTCTTAATTTGATGTTGTAATGACTTTGACTCAAGATTGTGTTTTTCATTACTTTAGAATGCTTCCAGTTTTTGTTATTTTCATATATGTCCAACCATGAAAAATTGTAGGGGGTAGTAATTTTCTGTATTACTTGATACAACACATCCCTTCATTGATTTTCTTCTAGTTTGATACTTGGTTGTTTGTTTTACTTTTTTCCAGGTCTTTTTTTTACTCTGGAATGCTTCCATTGTTGTTATGTTCATATATGTTCAAGTATGGAAAATTATTGGGAGGCAGTAAACTGATATATTACTTGGATACAACATAACACATTTTTCATCCTTCCAAATTAACTTGGTCATATATGATGATTTTTTTTCCTTCTAATTTTTTCCAGGTGTTTGTTTTGTTCATAGATGATGAACCGAAGTCTGAAAATTATTAGGGGCAGTTATTTTCCTGACCAGAGCAACCAAAGTTTCTGGTTGATTGTTATTATTTAGATTCCTTTCGAACATCTTCTAATGACAGAATGGTAGACTTCATGTTTAATTTCTCATTGGTGTCAAAAGTTACTAGGGGTAGTAAACTCTCAAGTATGAAAATTATTGGGGTTAGTAATTTTTCTGACCCCAGAGCAATCAAAGTTTACTAACCCCAATAACCACCCAGAACTTCATCACTTCAGTAAGTCTACTATGCAAGATAACTAAAACTAACAAACTGATCAAAATAGACCAAAATAAAAGAACAAGTTCTTGCACTGAAATTCAAGATCATTCATATGTTCTTGAAACATTACCAAAATACTACATATTTTCACATTTTTCAAGATCCTACATCTAATTGGCACGGTTCTATTTTCTATATTGATATCCATGAACTTTAGCAGCTTTTGTCGCCACCAGCTTTGGTTCGGTTCTTTCTCATTTCCTCGCCACCAGCTTTTGTCGGGTTTTTCCCATGACATAGACTTTCTACAATGTGGAGCAAAAATGGTCCATAGTCTGACCTGTAATGTATTAAGAAATAGTGTTACTAAAATTTTGCGTTGAAAAAAAAAACAACTTGTGCTTAAACATCACAAACAAGTAATTTCTGACCCCAATTAAATAGTTTTCGGTTGTTTTAAGGAAGTTTAAAGGTACTTATTGTTTACACCCAAATTAATATTTTACTGGTTAATAAATGTCTAAGTGAATATTAATTAAATTCTTGATCCACGTCATACCGGTGAGCCCAAATCCTTTGGGTTTACAAGTGATGGCCCGCTAGTGAGATCATGCGAGGTGGATGGCAAAAATCATAGGCGGAGTCCGCATGCGCCGCATTTATCGTTGAAGACTCCTACAAGTCTTTGGCATGCTTTGGGCCAACTCTTGTGGCCCGTTTCAATGTAAAACCCGTTAAAAGTCGCGAGCTTCGGAGGCGCGCGGGGCGGAGTGTGAAAAAAACACCTCGCGAGATAAGGATGTCTGTGGTTGAGTTCGCGTAGGACTCTACAGTTGGATAGCGCGAAAGCAGTAGCCCAGGCGGAGTCAATCACGCGACTGGACACGTGTCATGCAGATGATTGGTTCGCGTGAGTGAAGCCGTGTCCTTATGGTATTCAGTTTCAGAGTCCGAATTGGACTATGAATATCTTTCTTTGGGCCGAAGACAAGCTACTATATAAAGGGGCTCGACGACTTACAGAAAAGACTCTCACAAATACATACAAAAAATACAAACAAACTTTCAACCTAGTTGAACTCCTTCGAGCTTCTTGAAAACCCTAACCCTAAGCGCGCCGCCGCCTAGGTTTTCCCAGAGCCCTTCCGGACTCTACTCCGATCATCTCTGATCTCTCCCTGGTTGCTCTGCTCGCGACACCGTGAGTATCGAATTGCCTTGTGCTCGTAATTCCTCATCTAGGTGGCACCGGTAACCCCCCCCCGCTTGTTTAAGAAGTCAAGACTCGACGCACCCCACTCCCTTTCCTCGTCTGCGAGGTGGCACGCCCCGCATTCCCAAGAAGCATTGACTGCTACAGTCCCTCAAAGCCCCTGCTGAGGATCGTGGCCAAAACACTTATGATGATTTCTTTTGCTGCGGGCAGAAAAAGACTTCAATCAGCTGGTATCTTGCTTGATAAACGTTTTAGCCCAACATCCATCGTCTTGTTCTTTTTTCTTTAACACTCATCATCAAGTAATTGTCAGCCTCTATTCCTTAACTGTCCTTCTCGTCATAGTTTTCTCTCCATTCCTCAGGGTCCAAGTCTTGGCTAAGAGAGTATATGGTGGAATCATATACGCGTTTGACGAACACCATAATATGCTTCACCTGTTGGTTCCAACACACAAGTAAACCTCAAAAAAACCCAAAGAACAAGCAACAAATAACCAGTAGAAGTTTATTGCCCCCCAGTAAACTTCTTACCCTAATAAATCAGTTACAACTCACCACTGCCATTGCATTCTGAATGTGGATGTTGGTGTCGGTAGAGTAATCTTTCTTTGGCAGTAGCATTAAGTTCAGGTGATAGAAGCATCTATCTTTGTTGTTAATCACAACCAAGGTGTAGTGGTGGTTGGACCCGTGATGTACCAGAATGAAAACCAAGTCCTTACTGAAGATGGACCATAGAGGATTAATAATGAAAGCTCTATATCCAATTTATTACATTTGAATTCCCCTTGTTTTCCTCCTCTAGTAAGGAAGTCCTTCAATTTTTCTTCATGTACAACCGCCACACGCTGTATTTATAAAAGCAAGTAAGATTGTGTTAACTGAAAAAAGTAAAGAAGGAGACCGTGGTGCAGCGGCACGCTGCTATTTCAGGTTACACTACTTATCGGTGCCTCTATGTCTAGGAATTCCACCGAGACCTTCTTTTCCACTTCCTCTTTCAACATTTGCAGGTACACCCTGATTGTCTGCATGCACAATATATGTCATAAATTCACAAATTACAACAAAGAATACATCTTTAGGTACTCAAACATCAACTTTACTGGGGTTAGTAAGACAAATAATATTTTCTCACATTAGATGTAATCTCTCCTTCTTGAATGATTCTCTTCAAGTCGTCTTTGGTAATGTTGATAATACCTTCACAACACTACCAATACCGGTAACTGTGCAGACAAAAAGAAGTCATAAATAATTCAAAATAGGGAACTAATTGTACTGTTATATATAAACTAGGGAAGAATAAACTTACTCATCATTCTTGTCCTTGTTCAAATCAAACCAATTCTTATAGTGATGCGCCACTTTTTCATCCCAGAACTTCCATGTATTGGTGTTGTAGTTCACTTCATCAATAACAATACCATTTTCGACTTTGTCCTCCTCCTTTGTTCTTTTCGCTGGCTTTAGCCCTTCAGGAGTGTCATACTCCCATTCTTCTTTCCTTTTTTCTGCCCCACGCTTGTACAGCTTGACGTTTCTTTCAATTGAATGCGGCTCCACAGTTTTTTTTCTCCTTCACATATGTCTTGAGCCCTTCTGCTTGCTGTCCATTATTCTTCAAGCTGGTTTCTTCATTTATTTTTCTTTCAGCCATTTGCACAGCTTCAGCAACAAGTTTGTCTAGGTTAGATAGGTTGACATCGGTCATCAGAGGTTCATCATCCTCTGAAAACATCTTTTGCAACGGAACTGGTTATGTTGGTTCAAAAAACTACACAAAAGAAAACACACAAGTTATCCTAAAAAAAAAAGTAAGAAAACACAATATTTATTGGGGTCTGTAAGTGTTTTACTACTGACGTGTCGCGTAACCGAGGTCAAACAACTTCAATTTAATTACCCTGCAATCGTAGTAATATGGACAAGTAGGGATCGTTCTAGCCGGGGAAACCAAAGGGCGATCGAAAGAAGAGAAACCAAATAACTTATAAACAAGTATTCACAAATATACATCGAAATATTGGGGGTTTAAGATTGATTAATTCTAACGAATAACCTAACTGAAAATTAAACCTAAGATTATTATATACAAGTGATCAACATACTCATGCAACACGTAACACGAAAAACCATATAGAACACATAACAACTTCATGCAAGGCCGGGCAACAACGTTCAAATTGTCCTCGACTCTAACCAATTCCGATTCTAATTAGAGCCTTTGCGGTTATCTAATTGTTAAGACTCCTCAGGTATTTAGAACCATCTTTGCGCTTGATCCTAAACATGATTGCTAACTCATTTAAAAACACATTGCGTAGAGATTAAACAAGAAAACACTTTAGCACATGAATCAGTCGGAAACATGATCTAAAGCATGGCGTCACTCATCCTATTAGCATGCAAATTATTAGAATTAAATCCGCCCTAAGTTAATAACAAAGACCAAGTCAACTTTGCGCATGAATCGATCTAAAATTATTATGGTAGATGAAACCGCACCTTAAGGACAACCATGGCCGAGGCAGCCTCAAGGATTGATTTAGATGCATGAATTCATGACAATTAATCAATTAGAAATAAAAAACACATAAGAAAATGCTACTGCCCTAAAACCTAAATCACGAAATCATCATATATTTAAGAAGTTACAAATCAAAACATAGAACAATCAAAAATCACAAAGAAATTCGAAAACCATGTTTGATAAATAAAACCAAAATCGAAAAGTATATTACAATAGAGTTCGAAACTAAACAGAAAATAATACAAGAAGCCATGAGAAAATCACACTTTTACAACCTTTGAAGATTCGGAAAGTGTGGGGAAAATCGGTGGAAGGATGGAGTGATTCTTATGGTTTGTGGTGGATGAATCGGCTAAGTAATTTTCTGTATAGGGTTTGGTAGAGTTTCAGCTATGTAATTGCAAGGGTAGAGATGATCCCCTTCTGCCCTTGAAGTCATGCTTTATATAGAAGAAAGACCCCAGAGAGGCCGGCCACACAAGTGAAAACCGAGTTGGTTTAGGTTTCCCTAGTTTTTCTCAATTCGGCCCAATGACCTCTATCTGATGATTTCATCATAACTTTCTCTAAAAAATAGATATTGAGGTGATTTCAATTGATTTGGAAACTAGACTCCTGTAGCTCTCTATCCATATCTAGCACGTTTTCTGATTCATTGTGAGCTGTCCTGGAGAGCCCGTTGACGTTGTGAGACGTGCACAAGAATTTTCCTGAAATTAATCAGGAATTTCAAGACTTGGACATTCCTTGATATTCTGCCGAATTTAGATCTTCTTCTCCATATTGGACTTGGTTTGGACCTCTCCTTTCATGGACTAGGCTTCATGGATTAGCTGCTTTGCTTCCCGAGGTCCGTCAGGAACACTTCTCTCGGCAGGCAGTAGGTTCTCTGTTCTGGCAGTCTGACCTTCCGGCAATGATTCCGGCATAACTCCAATTCTCCTGATTCTTTCTCATGAACTCTTCTACATGTCACCTAAGTATCAGAGAGTTAACTCAATTTGTGACAATGTAAAAGTTTTACAGAATCATAAGAACATCTCTAAGGCTCCACAAATCGGCTTTTGACAAATTTCTATATCGTTCCTCTATGTTTAACACGTTTTACACACAACTCTACCAAAAACTTTTGACTCTACATTATGACTCTATTCTACGACAATAAGAGATAATCAAAGTACAAATGGAGGTAATAACACATTAAGAATGTCGCATTTTATGCTCCTATTAACTACCCCCCGGTAAACTAATTTCTACTCTTACATCTTCAATTCCTGGTTGCTCCTCTCTGTAGCTATAGTCTTCCATTTTGTCTCTGCAGCTATATTCTTCCTCCTCAACCGGCTTTGACCTATCCTCTTTCCATTTCTTGTCTCATTCCTCCTCCTCCTTCTCCTCAGTTACACATATTATTTGCTGCTTCTAAGCATGTTTTGGTGCCTTATTTTTTTTCCTTGTGTAACAGTTTCTTGAGAGCCTTGATTTGATTTTTGTATGCCCTCCTTTGTTTTTCTAGCTCAATGATTTGGTCGTCCGCTTTCTTTAACTTGCCGAACAGTGTTTTTCTTCACCAGTTCTTCATTTGTCTTGGCAAGTTCTATCAGCTTCTTCTTCATTTCTTCCATTGGCAGCTCCTGCTCCAAATCTTGAATCAAGCTTCTCATGTTTCCACACAATATTTCGTTCTGATCTTCCTCTTTTTGTGTGGACTGAGGCTCTTGTACACGTTATAACAACGACATTGTTACTGTTAAACATTCATATCCAAATAAACAAGTTTACTGTCCCCAGTAAACTTCTACTGGGGTCAGTAAACTTTCAAAACAATATCTCCCTTTCATTTTCAGGGTCACAACACACAACATGTACCCTAATAAACAAGTTTATTGCACCCTAGTAAACCCAGTAGAAGTTTACTGCCCCTCAGTAAACTTCTACTGGGGTCAGTAAACTTTCAATACAATATCTCCCTTTTATTTTCATGCCAATTATACATAATAGATACCCTAATAAACAAGTTTATTGCCCCCTAGTAAACTCAGTAGAAGTTTACTGCCTCCCATTAAACTTCTACTGTGGTCATTAAACTTTCAACACAAGTTCCATTTTCATAGCCAATAATTTTACTGGGTGTTAATAACTATAACACTTGTTGTTGAGCCGCTATTTCCTACATCCTTCACAACAGACACATCAACATGATCCAAGTGATATATACTTGCACAACATAACAACATCTTAAAATCAGGTTCATTATCGAGATAAATGACAACACAAGCAGGGGATGAATACTGAAGATGAAAAGAATCACTGGCCAAAAATCTAATTAAATCTTCGATGAATGGAGTTAATCAAGTCATAAAAGTTCATAAGTGCATTAAGTTGAACAATAAATCCATTTCCAGAATAGATAAATTGAGCAACCAAAGAATCAACCATGTTTCTGCATAAAAAGAGTTCACAAAAATTACTGACCCCCAATAAATTATATCACAACAACAAAACAGCTTAAAAACCTAAACAGCAAACAACAATTAATCACACACACAAACATAAATTACTAACCCCCTAATAAATTATATCACGATTTACTACCCAACAATTAATCTCGCCGACATCTTATCTGCCATGGCGCCCATGTTGGGCCAGAAGAAACCTGTGCGCAGTGCCTTGTGCGCTAACGACCGGGATCCAGAATGATTCCCGCACACCCCTTCATGTATTTCTCCCATGATCACTTCTCCTTCCTCCTCAGTCACGCACTTGAGGTTTGGGAAACTGTAACCTCTTCGGTACAGCTTCCCGTTCATGAGCGTGTACCTCGCACATCTTGATTGGAGTTTTCGTGCTTCACGCCTGCCTTCCGGGTGTACCCCTTCCTTCATGAATTCGATTATGGGGTCCATCCATGTAGGCTTTTCGGGTCCCGCCTCAACCATGAATATCTCCGAGATTGTCTTACTGATAGTCAGTTTTTCAAGAACCTCGATCCTTGCCTTCTTCTTTCCTTTACCTGGCCCTCCGGTGGTTAGGCGAGCGAGGGCATCCGCATGACGATTTTCCTTCCGGGGGATGTGGGAGAGAGTGGCCGACGTGAACCGTTGTATGAATGCTTTCGAAAGTGCTTGGTATGAGCTCAGCTAAGGCTCCTTTGCTTCAAAGCTACCGCTGACCTGATTCACAACCAGCTGTGAATCACTGAACACTGCCACTCTATCTACGCCAATGTCTTGGGCGAGTTGCAGTCCACCAATTAAGGCTTCGTACTCTGCTGCGTTGTTGGATGCCTAGAATTGAAATTCTAGTGCGTACTCGTGCTTGAACCCATCGGGGGTCTCCAATATTATTCCCACCCCGCTTTTATTTCTCGTCACCGAGCCGTCGACAAAGAGTTTCCAGAATGGTGTCGATGACTCCTCGGCTTGTACCTTTGCGTATGGCTTGGAATCTGTTTCCTCTAGGCCGGGTTCGGATGACTCTCCCATTGCTTTCATAGGCCTGAAATCTGCCGGCTCCCCCATTACTGCCATGGGCGTGAGCTCGGATATAAAATCGGCCGCTGCTTGGCCCTTTATAGCTATTCTCGGCCGATAATGGATATCGAACTCTCCTAATTCAATAGCCCATTTAACCAGCCTCCCGCTGATTTCTGGCTTTTGCATGATCTGCCTCAGGGGGTAGTTGGTATAAAGGGTTATTGAGTGGGCCTGGAAATAATGCCTGAGCCTTCTGGCAGTTACTATAAGGGCCAAAGCAAGCTTCTTGACGTCCGGGTATCTGCTCTCGGCCAGTGTGAATCCTTTCCCGGCGTAAAATATTGCATGCTCGACGTCGGACTCTTTTCTGATGAGCACCAAGCTGATCGCCGATTGTGATGCGGCGAGGTACAAGTAAAGCATCTCGCCCGAGGTTGGCTTGGACAAAACCGGTGCGGACGTGAGGTATGCCTTTATTTGCTTGAAAGCCTCTTCCTGTTCGGACCCCCACACTATCTTCATACATCTCTGGTCTCGTAATAGCAGGAAGAAAGGGGCACACTTACCCGTGAGCCGTGACACAAACCTAGCCAGCGCGACAACCTTCCCAGCCAACAACTGCACCTGGTTCCTTAGCGTGGGTCTTTCCATATCTAAGATGGCCCTGATTTTCTCTGGGTTGGCTTCGAGTCCTCGCCGGCTGATTATATGACCCAAGAACTTTCCTTTAACGACACCGAAGATGCATTTTTTAGGGTTCAACCAAATCCCGAACCTCATTATGACTTCGAAGACCTTCTCAAGATGCCCTACATGCTCCTCGGCCTTCAGATTTTTGACCAGCATGTCATCGATATATACTTCCATTATGTTCCCGAGGTACTCGGCGAACATGACATTCATCAGCCACTAGTAAGTTGCTCCCGCATTCTTCAGCCCGAAAGCCATTACCTTGTAGCAATACAAGCCCCTATCGGTCGTGAAAGCCGTGTGTTCCTCATCCCTTGGATCCATCCAGATCTGATTATAGCCGGCCTAGGCATCCATGAAGCTCATGAGGTCAAACCCGGACGTTGAGTCCACTAGCTGATCGATGCGCGGGAGCGGGAAGCTATCCTTTGGGCATGCCCTGTTGAGATTCGAGTAGTCCACGCACATCCTCCATTGCCCAGTTGACTTATTTGGAACCATGACCACGTTGGCCAGTCATTGGGGGTATCTGACCTCCCTTATGAACCCGATGTCTATTAGCTTTTGCACTTCCCTCTTCATTGCTTCATACTTTTCTGGCTTAAACGTCCTCCGCTTTTGCCGTACGGGAGGGAATCCGTCCTGGATTCCTAGCCTATGTGTTACGATGCCGCTTGCTATCCCCGGCATGTCTCTGTAAGTCCAGGCGAACGCCCCACTGTTTCTCTTTAAGAAGTCGATCAAGGCCGCTCGCACCCCGGGTGACTGCCCCGTCTCGATGGTCAACTTGCGATCCGGGAACTCCTCTAAGATTGATACTGCTTCTGTTTCGTCTACTGATCCCGGACGTTCCTCCTCTGAGTCGGCATCATCTCTGGGATCCATGTAAGGGTCTGAGGGTGATGTCGTGGGCTGGCTGGCCGACAGGACCTTTGACCTTCTCCTCCCGTTGTCTACCCCATAGCAGCTCCTTGCCGCCCCCTTGTCACCCTGGATCGTAATGATTCCTGTTGGGGTCGGGAGCTTCATCATCAGCATATGGCCAGCAACAAATGACTTCAACTTCCACAAGGCCGGCCTTCCCAAGATCCCGTTGTAAGACGATTCACAATCAACAACGATAAACTCGAATGTTGCTCGGGCGACCCCCTCCCGTCCTTCCAAGCTTACTCCAAAGCTGTCTGAACCGAGAGGTTGAACAACATCTCTTGAGAAGCTAATCAGCGACTCATTGTCCTGGAGCAACTTATTGCTTCCTCGATGAAGTCCTTTCCAGGCACTCCTGAACAATACGTTGACTGAGGCTCCCGTATCAATGAGGATCTTCTTTGTGATATAGTGATCGAGCCATAACGTTATCAGGAACGGATCCTCGTGCTGCCTGATTCCCTCCTCTTCCTCTTCCAGCAAGGTTACGGACTTCCAACCGGCGATTACTGGCTGATTGTTACTACCAAAGGCGTAGACTTCCCTGCCATCCCGTTGTCCCGTACATTTTTTTTTCCTTGTTGCTCCTGTGATCTATACGGGACTTGCCAAAGATGGTGGTTATTGTTCCATATACCTCTATTGCCCCCGTATTCCTCAGCCCGGTTACATACTGCTGCAGCTTTCCTTCTTTTACCCGGCGCTCTACCGCTCTCTTCAACTCTATACAACTGTTAATGTTATGGCTCGCCTCTCCGTGGTATCCATAAAATTTTCTGGTGTCTTCCTTGGTGAGCCGAGAGGGTGAAAACTTCCGGGCCGGGGGAGGCAGAATGGCAGTCTTATTCTTGTTCCAAAGCGCCGAGAAATATTCCGTGCCTGCCGACACCGTTCTCGCATACCTGGTATCTTGGTAGGAACCTTTGGCTTTCCCTTGCGCGCTAGGCTGCTTCCCTACTTTCCCCTAGTTTCTTTCCCCGTGCCTCTTTCCAACCGGGCCCGCGTCCGGTTCCCGCTCTCCCTTCCATGCTCTAACCTCTCGGATCACCTGCACCGGGGACCCACCGTCTCTCCCTTCGTCTTTCCTTTTCCCGATCGAGGTTTCCCCATAAGTATCATGGTCCGCTTGTGCGTGCCGGATTGCCATGTCCATAAGCTCGTCGTAGCCTTGTGGATTTTCGATTTTTACCGCATATAAAAACTTCTCGGGCAGCAATCCTTGAATGAATGCCTCCTCTGCAACCTTCTTGTCGAAGCTTCGGACCCTGGCCGTGGCTCCCTGCCACCGGTTCACGAAAGCTTTCAAGCCTTCTCCCCTATCTTGCTTTACTTTGAACAGTTGGGCGGTGTTTTGCCCGTCCGTTCGTAAAATGAATTTATGGACAAACTTGTCTGCCAGCTCTCGGAAGCAGTCGACCGAGTTCGACGGGAGTTCGTAGAACCAGCTTAGCGCTTCCCCTGCTAACGTTTCCTGGAACATATTGCAGCATACTGCATCCGAGTATCCTTTAGCGTTCATGTGGGACTTGAAACTATCGAGGAAGAGGTGGGGGTCACGATCCCCATTGTAGCTGAGTTTCAGTGGCTTGGCTGCATTTGGCCAGACGGATCGGGTGACCGCTCTTGTGAATGGTCCCCCCTCTTTCCTCGAAACTCACACGGGTCGGGTTACGCATTCCCCTTCTCTCGGTGTCCGAGATTCGGTCTGCCAGACTCGCCACACTGTCCCTGATGGCTCTTAAGGTTTCTTCCAATTCTCCCTGCCTTCCAGTTTGGAATTCCGAGATTGGCTCAGGCAGGGGCGGCGGTCCCTCGTTCCGCATCTCGTCCGGGAACAGATTCGTCCCTATGTGTACGGTCCTACAATTCGTTCCCACCGGGGTGCCTGTCTGCCGAGACGTGGCCGCCTGATCCAACTCACCCGCCCTATCCAATGCCTCCCGGTGCTCAAGCCCTCTGGCTAGCGCTCTCATGAGCGTGGCATTATCTCGTTCCAACATGCGCTCCCTCCCGGAGGCCTCTCCCCGATCCCTAGCACTTTGCTGCTCTAGACGGGTGATTTGGGTCCTCATGTCTTCCAACATTTCCGCCACCTCCTGGGGATTAAGGTCCCGCGGCACATATTCTGGTGTCCCATCCTGCAAGTCTCTCCCCGTAATTCCTGAACTTCCCCCTCCTGACTCTGGGGTCCGTCCATACGTCATCTCTCTTCGCCCTTCCAGTCCCGCTTCCTAGTCTTGCTGCTCGGTTAACTTAGCCATTGAGTCACGCTGGCACTTTTAGTAAGATATTCCCACAGACGGCGTCAAATGTTTATGCACAATCCCGGAGGGGGCTTGCAGAAGCTGATGGTGGGTTATCCTCCTCTGGGGGCCTGCAACAACAAAGGCGACCGGGATATTCCGATCTTTCCTCCTCCGAAGCTTTAGTCAGTATCTTGGTGAGAATATTTGATGAGGATAATTAATGATACCTGACAAGCTAGTGGCTGTGTCATATTTATGGCCCAGGGTGGGTTCTCTTCTCTACTTGGAAACCGATGTGGGACAATTGCCTCTGCTATTACTTTGAATGCCCAGCTCCCTTATGCCTTCTGGAACCGCTCCCGGCCCAATGCCGCCAACGAGGTCGGGCCCGGCCCATGCATAAGGACGGGAACACCAAGGTGGGCTCGGCTGTCTTGACTGTGGGGTGCTAATGCTTGCTGGTTTACGGGCTTGGGAGATTGTTTTAAGCACAACCGATTACACGTTTATTAACTGGAAAATACAAACAACAATTCATTCACACAGATCAAAATCGGAAAATCAGAAAAAGCAGAAGCACAAAGCAGAAATCCAACCTTTCAATAAAAAAAATAAAAAAAACAGAAACAGAAATTTAAATCAAAACTATAAACGCTCGTATCACAATATCACATCATAAACTCTAAAGGACGGATATAATTGAAATAATTATCGCTAGGAAGAAGATGCGGGAGTTTAATAAGAGTACCTACCCGGAAGACACGGATTCAATTTGTTTATACAGAGAAATGACTGTTGTATGTTGTAAACAGATGGAAACAGATCTGATAGAAATGGATATGAGGCAAATCGAGGAAGATTCATCCCTCCTTTGACATAAGTTATCAATCTAGATCTCATTTGATGCTTTGGCTTCTAGGTTTAGAGATTAACATCGAGAAATTTTAGAGGGAGGCAGTCATGTACTGCCCTTGTATGTATAGCTCTCAGAGAGATGGAGTACTTAGGGTTTATGCCATAAATGTCCAAATCCATTAGTACAGAGACAACAAATATAACTTCGCTATTGAACTAGATCCCCATTTTAAAGGAACCCCGAGAATCCAATTTGTAACATGTGAATCCGTTAGATTCAATAAGGATAGGAATACTACTGATGTGAAACTTGTTCCATTGCTTTTCAAGAAGAGGATGGAAAATCACGAGTTAATTAACCATTGGGTTTGCCTCAATCTATCAGGGAATCATGTTTCATAAAAAAGCTTAACGGATGCAGATAATGATAGATGATTCTATAATCTATCATCCATGGCAGAATTGGCGCCACAGTAGGGGAATAACAAGCAAAATGAGAAGTTATCTAATCATTATGCTGAATAAACGAACAAGATACAAAATCCACCAAGCTGCTTACATACAACTGATACAAGTGATACAACTATGCAGTGAGAGATCAAAGTTCTGGAACACATGAAACCTGAGAGGACACCACCAGAAATTAACTAACAGATACAGGAGGCCGCATCATATACTTGTCATTCGCTCTTCTTTTTAGCAGAAAGGTGAGTAGCAAAATGGACTCCAATCTAGATATGGATGTGTCATGGGTAAAGTAAACACCAAAGATTTTCTTACGTCATCAAAACTCAAAACTATTGTATACCTAGATGTTAATATGACCCATCTCTTGCATTTCCTTTGACGGGGAGAAGATGCAAATATCAAGAACCTGCATTATGTAGGGTAAGACTAACGTGATTGATATTTGGTGGATCTGAATTAACTTTATCATCAGCTGTTGACTCCGAATTTTCTCTATCTGTTGCTAACTGAGTGGAGTCCTTTTGATCAGTTTCGGGAATAGGCTTCGCTTGACCAGTTGGCACAGGTAGAGAGTCCATTTTATTTTTACCGGATGGAGAAGACTCCGTTGGATCAGCTGCTAACGAAAGTGCCTTTGGTGAAGTTTGAGTTTTTGACTTTATATTTACTTCTGCACTTTCATATTCGGAAATTAGATCCATGAATTCATTGAGCAAACGTTGTACTTTTCGATTTGAAGCCATTGCTGGAAGAATATCTTCTCGTAAGAGCTTATGTTTGCTCATTCCCTGCAGAGGCAGAAACGCAATGCAAAAGAAACATAAATAACACATACGTATCACATTCTCAAGGCTAAAAGTCATGGTATAATGTAATATACTGCTTCACCCTCACCAAGCCCTCAGGAATCAGTAAGAAAATAAAATAAATGTCAAACTGACTCAACACAAGAACATCGAGAGAGAGAGAGAGAGAGAGAGAGAGAGAGAGAGAGAGAGAGAGAGAGAGAGAGAGAGAGAGAGAGAGAGAGAGAGAGAGAGAGAGAGAGGGGGGGACAATTGAAAAAGTTCTTGGTCTATATCCAAATAGCAAAGGACACCTAACAAACTGTATCAAAAGTCTTACAAGCACAAAAGGATCCCATGCCAAGTTCTTTGAATCTAAAGTAGCTTCCACCATTCCAGTAGGAGGCCCAAGGAAACTCTCACAGACTTCTCGTAGACGGGACTCATCTGCTTCTCTGAAATCAGCGAATCAAGTTATATAAATAAACTAGTAGATAGTTTACGACAGTAAAGTTCAGGGACAAGTTATATGCACTTGTTGATAACATTGTCACCCAGAGAGCCAAAAAAATGTTTATAAGGGGAAAAAGGAGAGTGACAGATTTGAAAGAACATTCTGGTAGTATTTAATTTTAACATGCTACTGTCATATTTG
The DNA here is from genome assembly GCA_009720345.1 of Fragaria iinumae. Taxonomy (NCBI): domain Eukaryota; kingdom Viridiplantae; phylum Streptophyta; class Magnoliopsida; order Rosales; family Rosaceae; genus Fragaria; species Fragaria iinumae. The sequence goes on from CM019123.1 coordinate 1,931,914, forward strand.
TTACATAACCTTATGTTTTCTGCTTTACAGATTATGACGAAACAAATAAAGAATAAAGATAATGTCGTCACAAAGAAGCCGCCGCCAAGCATACCAGTGGACATTGAAGAGAAGCATCACAGGAAACAGTATATAGAATTCCACAATATTACTGACAATGCATGTGCAAATAGAATGATGGCTATACATGCACACAAGGAAGGAGAAAACAAACACCTGGCAAGGAAGCGTATATATGACAGAAGGCATTGGCGATATTCATTAGGGGACTTTAAAGCCAGCAAAGAAGCCAGCTGAGCTTCCAAATGAGCACGTGTCTGTACTCCATCGTCAGTCACCCTACAAGAATGAAATCAAATTTAATTTCTAAGACTGAAAAAAGTAAACTGAAATATTATAGGTCAATAGGTCACTGGTAATTAAGTACAAACCTGCTCCAACCTGGCTTCCTAGCCAAATATTTCTTAACATCAACCTGCAAACCAGCCAGCTCACCGCTCTGAGTCAAACCCAAATGCCAGGAGCTTGCAAAATTTGACCCAGAAAAGCAGTCATCTGCTACCCTAAGCCAACACATCAGTCCCATGTCAAAAAGGAAGGCATGGCGAGTAGCGAGGACAACAAGAGGAGATCCTGATCTTGATAGCTTTGCTGATATAACTTTGATCATGCCTGGAAAGTGTGGATAACGAGACAAATGTTAAACAAACCTTAAGTTCTAACCCACATGCTGACAAAACATGGGCTATGCCCATCAGCCAACACCTACAGAACAAAATATATATATATATATATATATAGAGGCCGGATGAGAGGCGGACGTCCGCACTCGGCTTAAAGTGCGGACGTCCCTCCGTTCTCCACCTTCCCGCGCCGGCGCCGGCGCGCCTCCACCCCAGAAGACTCCAGCAGCGTTCCCGACCACTTTCCCTCCCCGGCGAGTCCGTTCTTTTCCAGTTTTCCGGCGAGATCACCCAAAACTTCAAATAAAGTCGATCTCGCCGGAAAACTGGAAAAGAACGGACTCGCCGGTGAGGGAAAGTGGTTGAGGAGGCTGCTGGAGTCTTCTGGGGTGGAGGCGCACCGTCGCCGGCGCCGGACGGAGGAGAACGGAGGGACGTCCGCACTTTAAGCACAGTGCGGACGTCCGCTCTCTATCCTTTCTGTATATATATATATATATATATATATATATATATATATATATTCAGGTGTGATACGGTACCTGCATCGTCTGCAGAAGGATTTGGATTTAAAGCAACCAGAGATGACAGTGAGTCATGAAGGAGACATTTCCGCTTTGATAGATCCCATAGATACAATGATCCTTTTCTGGTGACCAAAAACAACTTCCAGCACTCGTCACAATCTATAAAAACTGCTGCAGATCCTACCATCATTGGCGGCATAGAACGTCTCCCACACTTTGTGTAAACCTGTTCAGGGAACAATAAATATGATCAAACATATTCAACAACTTTACCCAAGTGTTACTGGTAAAGAAGTTATCAGAAGATTAAATGAATAATAGATGAAATAATGTTTGTAACAATAGTTCTCTGTTACAGACATCTGTACCAATGTCAATAGTCGACAATCATATCAGTAAACGGATAAACTTTTTCTGTATATGATTTTTTATATGTGAAAAGATGATAAATTCTGAACATATTAGCTAGCATCGTTCTTTACCGTATCAAATATTGCAAAAGGAATGTAAGACTTATAGGCTACCAGTGTATCACAGAAAAGAATTCTAAGTGAGAGCCAGCATCAGAAGACTATTTCCAAGAAAATGTCTGTAATAATATATGGTGTCATTGGGTAACATAGAATTAGTAACAATTATGCTTCACTTCAAGTTTCAATCCGCAGCATCCCTCCAATGCGGTAATCATGAAGTAAGATGATACAAAGAACCACCACCAATAACAAACTAAAAACTTGACGCGAGAATTTTGCTCTCTAGTGAAATGAAAACTTCTAATGGCGAAAAGTAACAGGAACAAAAGAGAAGGGGACAAGTGAACCAGTGAAAGAGATGTATATGCTTACCTGGATGCATCCATCTTCACATCCAACAGCCCAGAAGTTTACATTTCCAGCTAATACAGTGACTTTCCCTGATATTTTATCAGACCAAAGCGTTTGCAACCCTCTTGTGCAGGTGATTTCTGTTTCTTTCAAGATCAATGTAATTCCCATGTTAATAATGTCATTTGCAGCATGTTCCTTACGTTGAGCCTCCAAGCAATATGGTATAGCATCTTCTGCTTTCATCTTATCAAACACCCTGATTGAAAGAATAGGACTAGAACCACGTATTGTATTAGAAGCATTCACAGTTCCTGACTGTTCTATATTTATTCTTTCATCTCTACCTGTGGAGGTGGGAACCTTCTCAATAACAAGGCTGTTTGTAATCATAGCTCTAGCGGTGACCCCCTGTCCGTCCTTTGTATCAGTGCCTCTCACAAGTGTCTCCCTAACTACATTTTCTTTCAACCTCCCATCAGCAGCAACTAAACCAATATCATCCTTTCTGTGATCAGAAGGCATGATAGGGAAGTCAAGTGCCTGGGATTGAGCCCCAACAGAAATATTTTCCTTCCTAAGAGGCACACCAACTGCCTCTGGAATAATCCTCTTTCGACCATCAGGTCGTCTATATTCTCTTTGCTTTACAGGACTCATTCGGGCAGGCAATGAAACTTTATTTAAATCATCAGCAGAAGCTCCTCCATTCTTCTTCCTATCATCAACATGACACTCAGATGCTGTTGTTGCGACCCCCACATCAGCAGAAGGTTTGACTGTCTGGGTTTGCTGAACATCCCTAACCACTTTTTTATTTGTTGGGGCTTGCTTAGCAGAGGCTGCCTCAAGCAATAACTGTGCTGGACTTTCTGCTAAGTTTACCTGCCTACCTCTAACATCGCCATAACGACTTCTCTTCAATTCATCTAGTTCAGCATCACTTAACCGGTGGCCAAGCTCTTTCGCTTCAAAATGGAAAGTAGACACTGAACCATCCAAAGAACATGCAAAGAGTGAATAACCATCGGGGCTCCTGTTTTCCAGCAGAGAAAAAAAAAACATTGAAGAAAGGTACGACCAGAAAGATAAAAATAGAACGATAACAACAAAATAATAGATAATAAATAAAATAAAGAACCTGGTAGGTATTCTGGAAATGAGAAACTTACCAAGATAAATCCACAACGCTTTGAGTGAAGAAATGCTTTGCTACAAAGAGAGGGCGGGGACTAGCAGTTGTCCATACAGTTATTGTACGATCCTGACTCCCGATTGCGATAACATTATACGGTTGTTGTTCTTTTTCTTTCCCTCCTATTTTTGAAGCACCATTGGTCCACCCAACAGGTGCAGCTTTCCCTTCTTGAGCATTGAAAAGATTCCTCTTAAACATTGAATGGTTAAACTTCACCACAATCACAGGAGCATTATGTCCCAAGAAGTCAAATGTAGCAGACCATTCCCCTCTCTCTAGAACAGGTGCTGAATGCCTTGGTTTCTGGAACCCATGAGTGGTAGTAATGAAATGACCACAAGGCGACCATCCAAGCCGCCTGAAAAAGGTAGATCCAAGCTGAAGAAATAATCATTGTCAGAGATTCATATCAGAAATTGTATAGAAAAAAAACAAACAAACAAACCACAATTGACATACTGATTTTGTCCAGTGGCCATCTGTTTTGTGAACAAGACTCCAGTCACTTGTTCGCCAAATAATTACAGTCTTATCATCTGATTGACTTGCTATGAAGGAGCCAATAGGATCCCAAGTAACTCCTTTAACCAAGCTAGAATGACCCCTAAGAACAGCAGTGCAAATACCATTGCTCATATTCCAGATGTGTATAGTGTTATCTAAACTTCCACTGGCCAGCATCGTGTCATCTGGAGACCAATTGAGATCCACCTACTTTAAGCACGGAAAAGGAGCACTTACGTTAGAGAATACCCACCAAGAACTAGACAAATGCATGGCAAATATTTAAGGGAACTTAGATAAAAATATGTCCAGTATCCCCATTTTTGTTCCTTGGTTGGGACAGATGTAGAAAAAGATTATAAGAATCCTCTGATAGCTTCAGAGAACAAAGTTACAACGTTATTGCAGCTCGAAGTAAATTCCAAATGCAAAACCACACATCGTTTGAAAACAAAAGGTCAATCAAATTTGGGATGTGAAACATAATAACATACTCATAACCACATCTGCCGTATGCAAAAAAAAAAAAATTAAAATTAAATAAATAAATAAAAAATAATAATGATAATGCAAGATATATCATTACCACATCTGCATTATGCCCTCTCAAAGTCATTGCAACTTTCCAATTCTCGACATCAGGGGGCTCTCCACTTCCAAACTCAGTGGTTCCTGAACCCGGCTTCCTCTCATGAATAAGAATTACTTGATCATCAGATCCTGATGCAAGATACCGACCATGCTTAGCCCACCTAACACAATTCACAGAACCAAAATGATCACGGAGGGTCGCAAGTAGCCTCTGAGCTGATTCTTCATTTGACAAATCCCTGCCCAGGGATTTCATGTTCCATACCCGCACCTGTAATGGGTAAGAATGAGAAAATCACTTCCATATTTTAGTATAGCAAATCATGCCACAGATATTGTGTGAGCCATACATGTAACTATGAGCAAACGTTTCTAATGCAAAATACCCTGTGAATAAAATTGGGTGCTGTTCAATGAGCATGTATGATGATGAATCGTAAAGAGAGGACGAAACAAATGACATGATTTAGTAGCCCTATAATTTTAATGGAACAATCTACTTTTACTCTGTGATTGTTCAAGTATAATGAAACATATATTGCATCAGGGTCTTAACTAATCTACCAAATTAGGAGTGACAGAATGCACAAAACTAGTCCAGTCCTGGAAGCATACAAGAAAACCCCTAGAAAACAAAACATTGAATAACCATCTGCTTAACCTTTGACCACGATACACTGAAACTATACACAAACCGTGGAATCAATGATGCCAGCATAATACTACTGGATTACCGGTCCTTTTCCGAAATTCTTAATAAGACTTGACAATTCAAGCACAAAACTATACATACAAATTCCAACATATTGCCATCAAGAAAGCTAACTTGACATATCAAGATGGTTTCTAACAAATTCCTCATATTGCTTGGCTGCTTTTAATTTCTCAAGCAAACAAAAAAGTAATGATAATGATGAGAAATGTAGAGTTCCTCAATGAGTAATGTCGAAAACAAGAAACAAAAAGATTCAATTTTCTTTCACAATCCTAGTCCTATAGGCAGCAAAGAAAGCAGAAAGAAGTGACAGACCTTGTGGTCACCCCCACCAGTGGCAACCCTAAGAGCACCAGGCTGAACATCAATGGAGAAAATATGCAAACCCTCATGCCTAATCCAACTGGGCTTCTCTGCAATCATCTCCTCTGCTTCTTAATTCCAACCTCTAAGCTCCACAATCATACTTCTTGATCAAGAAACACCTCAACTGAACCAAAAAGATACCTGCTTTACTTCAATTCTGCCAAATGGGTGTGTAAATTTACTGCACCTCGAATGTAATTGTGAATGCGGAGCCCTAATTGGAGTGTTTAGTGTGAAGTTGGGGAGTGGGGTTAGGGTTTTGATGAAGAAAAGGAGTGAGGAAAGTGGAAGTGAAAGGGAAATGAGATTCTGAGACGGAGTGAGATAACGGAAAAGGTTGAAAATGACGACTAAAATCTGGGATTCTATGCAACTGTTTATTTCGATGCGCATATTGGATATTTGGATAGCTATGTGCCTATGTGTCTCCAAGCTCCTTTGACACCTCAACCATCTTATAGTATCTGCAACCAAGATTGTCAAATTTACCTAACTAGATTTAAATTTTACATAGCAATTGTCATTTTGGTGAACGGTTTGTCTATGATGCATGTGGAGCCATAAATAATTCTCCTAAATATTTAGGATAAAGTAAATGCGCTTTTGATGGTGACTGAAAAATGATAGCGGTAAGTGCGACATAAAATACAGACATAATTCTGACAATAATTACGGTAATAAAGTAACATCAAGACGACAATAAATGAATGATAAACACAGCATTAAGTGCGTTCATAAATGGTACTTTCAAAGGAGCCTGGTCGAGGTACTTCCCTAACATGGGATCAGCTCTTTATTGTGAAGTAGAAGCATGTCAAGCTAGTATACTGCTGGCTATATATCAGGGCTGGAGAAGCATAGTGCTGGATTGTGACTCATCTTTGATAGTTGCTACTTTAAATCACCAAACACCATATGATGTTGAGGTAAGTCGAATTTTAGAGGATTGCAAGTCTTGTATGATAGCTTTTGATTTTATTAGAATTCGGCATGTCTTTCGTGAAGCAAATAGTGTAGCCCATCATTTAATCTTTGTTAGTATATAGCAAGGAGGGATCGTTCTATCTGGTGACTGAGGATACTCTTGCAAAACAAAGCGTCAGACTTGATGCTTCCATTACATTGTTCTCGAGTCCCACACTCTCGTTTGACAATTCTAGAGAGACGATTGATAAACGCACAAAGTGTTATGATATTAACGTATTTCCTACCTTATTTAGTTATGTTATTTCCTTAATAATACTATTTCTGACATGTTTTGTGATTGTAGAGACAATAAGAGCATAAATTGAGAAAAGAAAGCTAAATCACGGAAATAATAGAAAAATACAGAAAAAGGCAAAGAAGTCCTTCTTGTCGTGCAAAGAAAGGAGATATCACGTTGATCTCTTAGGGGTCTTGACATCAAAAAGGAGAAATTTAAGAAAGAAATTCATCATGAGTTGTCATCCAAGATTTGAGAAATTAAATAAGGAAGTATCTTGTTTTAATCTTATATCCTATTTATCTTAATTCTCATTGGTTTGATGACTTAATAAAATATAATTGCCTTGCAAATAGGCAGGGCCGGTCCTGAAGAATTGAATGCCCGGTGTGAAGAAAAGTTGTGGGCCCCTTATATCAAATTTTTTTTTATCAGTTTTTATAAAAAAAAACCCATTTTTTGGGTTTCAAATCTGTTAATATACTCTTAATATTGTTATCTTCAACACCTCTAATAATGTTTTCACTTAATTATGTATATTCATTTCATTTTTCTGAACAATGTCTAATAAATTATACTGTTCATACCAATGACTAAAATAATGAAGATCATGGAAATGTTGATGATCCAATAAACAAAAGTTTCTATGGAAATTTGAGAAAATATCGAGATCGATAAAATAAAAACTTTGGAAACTTGCATAATAACATAAAGTCTTTATATCTTTAAGAGATGTCTATTATACCATCTATGTAATGTATCACGCAAACAAAAATATGAGAAAGATATTGTTACATGATAGAGTATTGTATATGTGAATTAGTATAGATTAGATGACACTTCTTAAAATTTAATTTGATGAATATTTCTAATATTTTTCTTGAAAAGATGAATATAATGTTAATCTTAATATTTTTCTTGAGAAGATTAATCCTAATACTTTACTAATTCTCATAAATAACATTTATAGTTTTTTGTTTGTTTGAATAGAACACTAGTAATTTACTCAGATACAAAGTATTTAGGAAAATAATTATGATTAATTTATGAAACAGTGTTGGAAAAGAATTACTGAAACAAGCTATTGAAAAAAAAACACACACACACACACGAGATTGAAGTAATAAATATAAGCATATGAAAATAGTAATTAAATTGGTGTGTGGTAGGGATGGTTGTGTTGTTTGTGTTCTAATTAATCCACCAAAGTTCGAAACACAAAGGATGGTACATTTTCCCTATTTTTTCTATTTTTAGAACAGATTAGAACATCAAAGGGTCTTGAATAAGTTAGGGCCCCTATGGTCATGGGCCTAGTGTCGTCGCACTGGTGGCACTGGGCTAGGTCCGGCCCAACAAATTAATAGGAGTTCTTGTGCGCCAAGGAAGGAAGGAGAAGTAAATTCGGATTCCAAGTCTAAGAAAGAAGAATATGCGCGTTAAAGATGAAACCCTAAGAAATTCGGAATTCTGTCCAGTTTTTCAGTCAACTTCGACCGAAAATTGCGAGCATCTCAGAGCGATCCAGGAAACGTGCCTTATATCAACGAAAAGGTAGAATAGACTTGATTCCAGAAATTTTCGCGGATCGTCGATAACTATTTTGTAGAGGAAGTTATGGTCATTGGAATGAGGGAAGGTCATTCTGCCGAAAATTGGAAAAGGAAGGAGAAAAGTATAAACGTTTTCTCTTAGTCCCACATTATTTTGGAAGAGAAGTTTCACCAAGATATTCACTATATAAAAATAGCCTTGTGTACTTCTCAAATCATCTCTTCTCACACCACAAAATCAGTAAAACACGTTAGCCTTCCTTCTCCTTTGCGACGCCTCTCTCCAGTCAAAAACCAATCCAAGCCAGCACCTTTGTAGGACTTCTCTAGAAGGCTGCCGAGGTGCATCAAGCATGTTTGACCCTTCGAACATCTCAAGCTTCCTTGAAGATTCATAAAGTATAACTCATGTCTTGTTTCTTCTATCTTGTTATTGTTCTTTGTTTTCTTTTATTGGATTTCAAAGTTGGAATTGGTTGGTTGTTAAGAACATTAATAGGTTAATTTTCAGAATAAATTCAAGCATAATTTGACTTGTCTATGATATCATGTGATTTGTTTTATGCCTTGTTGATTCATTAATTAAATGCATAGTTGTGTTTTCACTAAAACTCTAATTCTGCAGGTTAGTGTTGCTAGGTCTCCGAACTAATTCACCTAATAGTTTTGGGCGGAGATCTAAGTAGTAAATGTTATGTAATAATAGCCGAGACTATGTGTTACATGTTTACAGGTTAAGCAGCTTTCTATAAACTTGGGCATGTTCAAATTCAGAACTCAAAACCCCCCTTATGTTGTGTATCATGTGTATATTTATAAATAAATACTTATGAATAATTTTATTGTTAGCTACTGACTTTTTACATGACCATTGTTACAGGAGCACCCTTAGTCCCCGGATTGATCGAACCTTATTTGCCTTATACTACGATTGTCAAAAAAGGTTCTTAATTATCGCACCCCGGTTTCGGAGCACGTCAACGATGATGACGTAAAAAATTGGCTCTCACACTCTCCCACACTGACAGTCCTCCACCACCGCTTTCATCATCAACCTCCGACCAAATCTAGGGATAGGATGACACACATTGTGAAGGTCGACCCTAAGGGTGTGTTTGGTGCAGCTGAGCTTATAAAAAAAGCTGGTTTATAAGTTGTCATGAGAATAAGTGACTGAAAAGCAAAGTATGTCTGAGTGTTTGGTAAACTGACTTTTAATATATGATGTTAGTGTTAAAAGCAGTAGAAGGTGTTTGGTAAACTCAAAACTAAAAGTGCTTCTAACATTTTGGACATGAAACTAAAACTAACTTCTTATACTATAATATTTATCTATGGTTTGTTTAACTTTGTCTATATAAATCAATATTTACTAACTATTTTTATTAATCATGATGATTATATGTCACGCCCCGACTCTTAAATTTTTACCTTATTTACTAGCATAGTGTTAATAAAAATTTTACCGTCTTCGTCATTGGGTTTTTAGTCCTAAGGTCCCTAGAGGTGTGTTGAGGGACGAATATTTCGAAAGAATTATTCGTAGGAGAAAAATGTGACGACGGTAAAAATAGTAAATTTTAGCTAGTAGAAAGTAATTTTTATTGAGGTATTATTTTTGGGGTGTTGAATTTTGGAATGGGTATATGGTGGAGTTGGTCAACCGGGTGGGCTAAAGGCCCAAATCTGTTTCTTTCCTTTCTCTCTCTCTCCCCGAGTTCTCTCCCGCTGCCGGACTTCCCGTCGCCAGTCCGCCGCCGTCCGGCCGCCCCAGACCGCCGCGCCGGTTCCAATCAATCGGTCTCCGTCCCAGCTTCCATTCTAGACCGGTGGGAGCCGCCCTAGTGCCGCCGTGCGAGAGAGAAGCCGCCCGAAAGCCTCGACTGCCGTGGCGGTTTTCTCGCCGGAACTTCCTCCTCCGGACGCCATAGCCGGAGCTGCTAGGCTCAAAAGGAAGCCCTCCTTCCGTGCTCCAATCCCTCCAAAGGATTCGCTCCCTCTTGAGCTAGGTAAGGAGCAATCGATAAAGGAAATTCAAGAGCTTTTATTGTTGTTTTCGTTCGATTGACATGGTTAGGCTTAGAATTGGAGTTTTTGCTAGTTAGGAATGTTGTAGAGGAGGTTGAGAGGAAGGTGCTGTCAAATTTTGGTGGGCATTAGAGGTCACCGGAGCTGGCCGCCGCTGAAAAAATGTTTTTAGTAGGAATTTTTATGAGGAGTTTAATGGAATGAGTTTTAGAATTTTTGGAGGAGTTTTGGATAGGTTTGGAAATTGTTAAAGTTTGGTATTTTTGGCGGATTAATAAGTTAAAAATCCGGCCATTGAATTATTTATGGTTAGGAAGATGGAAGGTGCTTTTGAGGATGTCGGAAAAATTGTGGAGCTTTATGGTTGGCAGTGAAGTTAAGATTTAGGGCGATAGGCTTGGTTGAGCGCGAGAAGCTCATATTTAATTATGCTTATTTTCTTTAAGCGTCGGTGTTTTATTTAAGGATTTATTTATGTTTTGAAACAGGACGTGAGGAGGCCCGAGCGGAAGAAACTTCTGACCGACATCAGGCTGAGGCCTAATTTGTGAGTGGACCTTTGTTTTAAATAATGTGCTTGAAATGTTTTATTGTTGAATAATTTCTTTTGTTGGAATTTAACCGAAATTGAGAATTTCGGTGTTTATACTCATATATTGACGTTTATGGGAATAGTATGTATATAAGTAAACTCTAGCTAGCCATACGTGATTTTCTCCCATAATGAGGTACAATTCCATTATGGGGCGACGTGAGCGTTAGACGCCAGCGTCGTAGCCTTGTATGACTTTCTATTATTCGTATTCATTCATAGAATTCGTACAAGGAATCAGCACGTATATATATCCACTCGTGCGATTCCTCCATAATGAGGAAAAATGTCATTATGGGGTGACGTGAGCGTTAGACGCCAGTGTCGTAGCCTGATATGACTATCTATTTTTCGAGCTTATTCATAGATAGCGTACAAGGAATAGACGAGTGTAAATACATACTGATATATTTAATTCTAGCCTGAGAGGCCATTTTATAAAGTTTGGGAGTCTAGCGAGGCTAGACACCAGTCAAGAATTTATGAGTTAAGTTTTTAAGCTGTCGCTTGCATAACGCTTTCCTTGAAAGTTTTCTTGGGGAAATATAATTGTTTGTTGAAATTACTTTTGTCCACTCACTCTGACGTAATTAAATATTTTCCCCTGGGTCTTTCCTTTGTTTTTTTAAATGCCCAGTCTGTAGAGTTTGGGTGGGGTTTAGAAGGAGGCGACGAGGCATAGTTACCCATCTTTCCGCTACTTTCCGCCAGTAGGTTATCTGTTTAATCTACTAAGATTTTATCAGCTTCCGTTGTACTTCTTGTAGTAGCTCTGAATACTTTCGGAAAAATAATTGTGTATTATTTTATTCGGTTATTTGGGTTGAGTTGAAGATTGATATTTTGGTTAAGAGGGTGTTCTATATTTTTTCCGGGTTAGGGTTGTCCATTTTCAAGGGAGGTTTGCCGAGTTCTTCGGTAAATTTTCCTTGGAGGTGGTCCCCGCAGGACTTACTTCGGGTTTCAGGGTGAAGTTCGGAGTGGGTCTTGACATAATGTGTAATACCCTAGATTTTCATGTCATTTTCCTTGTATTATTCCCATAATTAATGAAGGATTATTTATGGAAATTCTTTAGTTTGTGCGTAGTTGAAGTTTCAGGAGTAAATTTTAAGGTGCTTTAACTTTTAAGAGGCCAAAAGTTGACTTTATTTTCCGTAAGTTATTTGTGAAAACTTCCTTCATGAAAGTTGTAGAGTTTGGTGATATGAGTTTGTAGACATGCAGCACGCCTGAAACGGAGGTAGTATGAGAAAGTTATAGTCAGAGGAAGTCAGTTTCCGATTTTGGAAACTGTATAAGTAGAAAAATGTGGAGGAGTTATTTTTGGAAACCTAATTTCAGTTTCACTTTCTCTCTCCTCCCTCTCCCGACGCTCCCTAGCTCTCTCTCTTCTCCAGCCGAGTTCTCCCTCTTCCGGCCACCAAACCGGACGCCACCAGTCTCGTTCGACTCCCACAGCCGTCCTCTCCATTTCTAGAGCAGTCCCGCTCGCCGTCTCGCCGCCACGAAGCGGCGGAGCTGCTGCTGTTCCACCGGAAAGGCGATGATTTTGATGGCGATTCCGGCCAGGTTTAGGTGAGTCTTGCTCTCCTCTCTCTTCTAGAGATGTTTATACCTCTTTGGTGACCTAGAGAGCTAGTTTGGGTGCCGGATTTGCAGGTTTGATTTTTGGTTTCGGGTTGGCATTTCGGGGTGTTTTCCGGCCGATTCCGGCCGAACTAGTTGAACCTCCAGGTATCAAAGTTACTCTGTCACACCCCAGTCCTTAAGTTATTTTACGGTTATTTACTTTGGAATTATTTTAGTCTTTTACCGTATTAAGTAACCGTTTACTGTTAAGGACCTTAAAGTTGACTTTTTCTTCCGTTTGGAATTTGGGAAAACTTTCTTCATGAAAGTTGTAGAGGACGTGATTACGAGTTCGTAGACATGCTACGCGTTAAAATCGGAATTAGCATGGAAAAGTTATCAATTAAATGGTAAAGATTTTTGTGTTGGTAAAATAGGGGTAAAATTTAGTGGGTTTATTATTTTCAGTGGGTTTAAGTATTGGACCGGGTGGGGAGCAGCCCCAGCCCAAATCCCTCCTCTTTCTTTTCTTTCTTTTTCTTCTTCCTTTCCCCGAGCTCTCTCTCTCTCTCTCTCGCCGGAAACTGCAGCCACCAGCTGCCACTGTCCAGCCAACCACCAGCCGCCACTCCAGCCCAAATCAGACCCCCGTCACCTCCTCTCTCTCCCCGGCCAAGTGTCCGAGCCGGTAGTGCCGCCGGAGAGGAGAAAAACTCGCCGGAAACGCCGACTGTCTCTTCGCAAGAGCTCCGTCCTCCGGCCACCATAGGCCGAGATTTTTGGCTCAACTTCTAGCCCTCATCTAGGTGAGTAATCCCTCCAAAGGAATAGGCTTAATTCGATCTTGTTATGGAGATTTGTATAATTGAAGTTCTAGGGATTTTATGGTTGTTTTGGTTCGATTAGCCTAGTTAGCCTTAGAATTGGGCTAAGTGCTAGTTATGAAAGTTGTTGTGCGTGTTGAGAGGATTATTCTGTTAAAATTTGAGAAGCATTGGAGGTCGCCGGAAAACGGCTGCCGGCGGAGCAGGCGGCGGCGCCGCCCCTCAGGGGCTGATTTTTCATGTTTTTAAGATGGTATTAAGGAGAGGAGTTTAATGAAGTATAGTTTGGAATTTTTGGAGGAGTTTTGATATTATTGGGGATTTTTCAATGGTTAAGGATTTTGGCGGTGATTAGAATGGAATATTGGTAGTTGGGTTAACCAGTTTTAAAATGCGTATAAGGTTAATTTTTGGTTGTCGGTGATGGTGGTGAATTTTGAGTAATATTGGATTAAAGATGAAGAAAATTGGGCAAGGAAGAATAATAATTTTAGACCCTTAATTTTATGGAATTATTTATTGAAGTTTTAAATGTTGTTTGGGAATTAATATTAATTATTGTTCAGGACGTGAGAAAAATCATTTGGAGGAAGCCTCGGGTCGTCGGCAGGCGTAGCCGAGCACTGTGAGTGGACCTTTGATTTAAATGTCTTGCATGCAATAAAGTTTATTTAATTTTCAAAGGTTTATTGAAGATTTTATAATTTCTTGGAGTAAAGAGTTCCGTTTATTTTTGGGAACTTTCTTGAGCATTTTATTTGACGTGTGGGACATGTCAAGTGATTTTAGATTATTTTTTGGGAAGTGACGTTCTGGATATTTGACATTTCTTTATTTCACCATAAAGGGTTGAGATATAATCATTTCACCATTATTAGCGGCTACTCACCATAGGTAAGTAGTGCGCTTAGCGTGGGACGCTATTATAGCCTGTGAGGCAACCGATCGGTATTTATATATATATGTTAGCTAGCCATTATTAGCGGCTACTCACTATAAGTGAGTAGTACCCGTAGCGTGGGACGCTATTGTAGCCTAGGAGGCTCCGACCCTAGCCTGGGAGGCTTATCGTTATGGTGAAACTTTTTCCCCATTTTTATTAATTAATGAGAACCAATAGGATTGGTTCATCATTTTTATTTGTAAGTATTTATGGAGAATCTTCCATGAATGGCATGCAAAATATTTTTCTAATGGATATTATGGGAGAGCATAGATCTGATTTCATTGCTCCATATTTTTGTTATTTATTTTTGTCCACTCACTCTAACGTTTTAAATGCTTCTCCCCTGGGCCTTTCGTTTTTAAATGCCCAGTCTGCAGAGTTCGGTTTGGCGAGGATAGGACGCGTGTCACAAATCCCCACCTCATCCAGTTTTCCCATATAGGTTACTAGTTTAACCTATTATGTTTCTTTTCTCTCATTTTCCCTAGTAGATGCTCTGATAATTATGGGATGTTTTAAGTGTGTTAAGAGCTGGTGAAAAAGATTCATTTGTTTATGTTTATTTGAGAGATTATATTTTGGATACTGTTTGGGGATTATTTTGAGTTGGGTTTGGTGATTTTTCTCTCAGTTAGGGTTACCCATTTTCAAGGGAAGTTTCGCCAATATTTTTGGTAGAATTTCCCTTGAGATGGGTCCCGCAGAATTTATTCCGGATTTTAAGGGGGAAATTCAGGGTAGGTCCTGACATATTCACCATGCTTTAATCTACAAGTTTCATGTTGTGAGTTTCTCGTAATTCGGACGTTTGGGGTGGCGCGTGGGGTTCACTCGCCGCCGCCTGTGGCGGCGCGTCCGGCTAAGTTGCGGCCTTAGTCCTGTGGTTTGCTAGTCTTTGCTGTTGTGAGCTTGTTGAGAGGTAGTATGGCTAGGTTTTAAGCAAGGTTTGCATGTTAGGACTTAGGTTTAATTGTTTTGGCTTGGTTGAGTTTAAGTTTAGGTTTTGAAGATTTGAGGCAACTCTATTGTGTCGTTGAGTGCAACGAATTTGGGAAGTTGTCTTCCCTTGAACTAAGGGTTAGTTTAAGGGTATTGTGTTATCCTTTAGTACTTTGGTTTCTAAGATTGTTAATTATGTGATTTTAGGTGATTTGTGAAAATTGTGATTCGCTTGCTTTTGTTGCGTTGAGGAAATCGCAGCAGGAGTTTTAGGTGAGTAAATCTCACCGTGGTTCACTTTTGGACCTAATTTTATTATGGTCATTGGTTGTTGATGTTGGATTCAATTTTATGCTATTAATCGTTTTTAAAATATATGAGTTTGATCGACAAATGCTCATAAGTAAGATAAAACAAGCTTTTCTTATATGTTTATTTTTGAGGTTCTTGTGATCATAATTCTATTGATTATTGATAAGTTATTCTTGTGGAATAATATATATTGTTCATATAATTATATCCTTGTGAAGGATATAATCTTATGATGTGGATCTTGTGTTGTTGATAATAATGATATGATATTGTGATGGTTGGATAAATAACTAAACCGGATTCCAAGCCTTTAATCGGGTGATTGGTTACGGTTATAATACTATTTTTATTTTGTAATTGGTTATTGGACAGTCAAACTGGGTTCCAAGTCTTTGGCTGGGTGATTGGTTACGGTTAGGAATAGAGCTCTAGTCCGTCTGTCGGTGTAGGTCATGGGAGATACTTTATGGTATCTAGGACTCATGGGTACACAAATTGTTGTTGTAGGTCATGAGAGGTATTTATTAAATATCTGGGACTCATGGGTATATTTCTTTGGTAATGTGTTGAATGTGTGGTTTTTAATTATTGATCAAATCTCTCTTGTGGTATGTTGGATGTGATAAATGTTGTGGTATTTTTGAGTTTACTCATACGAGCTTTTTAGCTTACCGGGTTTGTTATTTTACAATCTCGGTGCACCAATTCTTGGTGTAGGGGTTAGACCTACAGGTGAGGATCAGCAGGGTTGAGGCGAAGGCGTAGTGGCAGGGTTCTTTTTGGTTTTGTTGTACTCTATATAGTTTTAGAATTGGGTAGATAGTATTAAACTCATGAGATTGTTTTCATGTTCTTGTTTTGCAAGTTTATGTAAACAAGGAAATGTAATATTTAACTCAGTGTTGGGTTGTGTGATATTTACATTTCCACTATTGAGTTCTAGTTGCTTGAGTTTGCTTGATAAAACAGGTTGAAATATTAATATTTTAAGTTATATGATGCCAAAAATTTTGAAAATTATCTTTCGAAAATTGGGGTGTGACAATTTGATAAATATTGAATAATTTGATATGAAGTATCAACAAAAAGTATCTTAACACATCAAAACATTGCCGATAATAACATTAATAACCTGCAAACCATGTCTTAAAGTAGCATGAAGTATCAACAAAAGATTGTTTAACACATCAAAACATTCATGATACCAACATATCAAAATACTTTGTTCATATGTATCAAGTAACCAACAAAAATATCTTGACACATTTAAAAATTCGCGGTACCACGTGCTCTCATCAAACTTTGAGCAATTTCTTTTCTTATTGCTTCCATTTCTTGTGCAACATGACCATGGTTTTCCTCTTCTGCATCATCCATCTCCATCTCATCACTTGATATGCCAACCGAATTTTCATCAATGTCAAAATGCCTATCATGATTTGCATGTCTTCGTATATAATTATGAAGAGTCATGGTTGCAATAACAATCTTCGCTTGCTTCTTAAATAAAAAACTTTCCATGTTTCTTAAAATATGTAATTTCTTTTTCCAAGCTCCAAATGTGCGTTCTATAACGCCTCTAAGAGAAGAGTGTGCTTGGTTAAATACCTCCTTTTCATTTCTTGGCTCTCGCCCACGATAATCTTGAAAATGTTGTTTTGGACCTTTATAGGGTCCCAAAAATCCATTCATTTGTGGGTATCCCACATCAACGACATAATATTTTCCTATCAAATAAATTTTCTAAATTTAACAAAACTTCACATTAAAGTTTATAAAAATTTATATAAAAAAATTAAATGATTACCTTGTGGAGGTTTAGGAAATTTCGAATTGGGATTTCGAAGAACCGATTGAAACACCCTTGTATCATGAGCAGACCCTTCCCAACCGGCACATACAAATGTAAATTGTATATTAAAATCACACACACCGCCATAACATTTTGGGTTGGTATCCCTTTTCTACCAATAAATGGTATTTGATGTTGAGGAGATATCGAAGCGGGAATATGCACTCCATCAATTGCACCAATGCAGTCCTTAAAATAATACAAATATTTGTCACTAATATAAACAATTAATATAAACTAATTGATCAATTATAAAAAATAATAATAAAATCCCTTAAAATGCGGCATGTATCTCTTATCCCTCATTATCTCCGGCGCAACACTTTTAAATTCTAGATCCAACGGCTTGATCATTTTCTCACCATATGAACACAACATATCTAATGCTTTTCCAAAATACCTACTAACGGTTTCCCCGGAATGTTGAAACCGTTCTCTCGCCGTCCTGTTCCCACATCCATGTCCTAGAATATTTAGTATAAAATACTTCCTTGTGCATTCTAAATTCATTATAACACCGACTTGGATGACCTTGTAATTACTTCCATTACCCATCTATTACCTGTTTGAGAGGATGTCATGCAAGGATTTTTATAAACATAGCTCTCATAATAATGTTGAATGAGGAGAGTATTAAATTGTACGATTCATATGTATATCTCATCCTCAACATCATCTTTCTCTGACATTGTTCATATAATCAATCAAACCTGCAAACATAAATTCCAATTCGTAAATGATGTATTAGTTGTGAAGTAAGCAATGAACAAACAGTAAAAAAAAAATTAAAAAATTAAAATTAATACTTGATAAAAAAAAAAATAATATAAAAAAACAAAGTAAAGCTCATATAAGTGAATATTAAACAGTAAAAACATAAAATAACAAATTCATAATCATGTCGAACATTATATAGTGAACTGATACATAAACTTATCCAACATAATAATACTTCAACAGTATCTTAACAAAATCACAAAAACAAAACTCAAGCACAACATAAACTTAATTTTCAGCGATCTCAAATTTCAGATACTCTAACTTTATGTCAGGACCTTTCATACAGCAAAACATCTCCCTCTTCTCTTTATTTAGGAACAACCAACCTGCAAAAAAAAAACATCTTAGTACCCTGCTCGGCCCCAAGCAAAGAACCGACCACCTTCATCACTTCTTTAATACTAGTGTCATCACTTGTTCCTACACTCTTATTGATCATAGAACTTGCTGAACTTCTACTCTCAATAGCCTCACACATTTGGTCAATTTTTTGTGCTAAAAGAGCAGCACCTCCTACCCTTCTAGGTTTTGTAACAACACATTTGCCTTTCCCAACTGCATTTCCTTTTCTTCTTTTAGTAGGGTGTGATGTATCATCAGAATAAGATCTCTCTTCAAGGTTTTGCTGATTGTCCCCTTGTTTTGGACTTTCAGGCAAAGGTAGTGATGCGCCTGGTATATAAGCATACATACCCATGGCTGAAGTCCCCTTGAATATTCTGTCTAATTTCTCTTCAAAATCAGGGTGAATACCTTTTTTTCGTAACTTTGCATATTCCTTATTGTCCTGCACAATTGAGTGAAAAAAAAAATATCAAAATATGTTTAAGTGAATGAAAGATGAAATTAACGGTTTTTAAAAATGGACAAATAGTTTTACATACCTTAATTTTTCCACTCCACCACTCCTCAGATGCGTCAATGGTTTGGAGCCTATGATCTCATCCAAGACCAGTCTCTTTTCCCTTCAAATTTTTCCATAATTTCGATTTCTCTTTAAGTGCATCCCATTTATTTTTAGTTGTTTTTTGGTATAATTTTTACCTGTTTCTTTGTGAAAATTACTTAGCACATTTTCCCATCCATCTTTGTTAAGATGGGTATTTGGACGATTATTTTTTTCCACCTCCTTGATACATAAGTCACAAGTACATTTATTGATACATAAGTCACAAGTACATCTACTGATGTCTCATTCCAAACGGCCGAGCCCATCTATACATTTTTCAAAAACAAACCACAACATTGCAAACACACGAGATCAGAACACAAATCAAGTTTACAATGTTTCATCTATTAATATGGCTACTAACCTCAAGCACCCACAGTTGACCACCATAAATAATATACAAGTAATATGTAGATCATGATTTCAATAACATCATAAATAAACTGAAAATCTGAACATAGGTATAAACGACCTAGTTGAACCATAACATTCTTTACAAGAACCAAACCATTTTGCAACTAAACCAAACAAACATCTATGATCATTTTAATTTTGATGCTCAAGTTCGTATGCATGGGATCATCAATATCATTGATATGGTTGGAAGCAGGGACCAAAATAATTTCCAAACGGACAATAACCTACTAAGCGCTAATCCAATTCTAATGCATGCTACCCTAATTGTTTGGACCTTTAAGCAATCTATCTCCATGAATAAAGCCACAAGTTTCTCAACCAAGCAAATGGAGATCAAATCATATCATATCTAAGAGACCAAGCAACGACCTTTTTATCATCTTTGGTTTCTTCTACTAAAACACCAACATTTGCAGGTGCTGCACCATCACTATGTCTCTGTCCAAAACCCCCCAATTCATATGGCCCCAGATTTTTTTTGCTTAGCTATCACTACTATATTTTGCACCATCACTATGTCTCTGTCCAAAACATAAGGGAAGAGAAGCCTTATGTTCTATAGTAGAGGCCTACACAGAAGCCTACATGCCTTATTGTTTGGTAGGCATGCACTGACTTTCAATTCAGTCCCTATTACCCAACTGTACCTTGTCCCATATAAACCTTCCTTTGTATTCTGTATCATGTATAAATAAGTAATACCCACATCCACAAGCACATAATTAAATTCTACTAAACTCTGGCACAGGCTACAGCCAAAATCAAACTCTACATTCCTAACACCCAGTAACTACCAAAATGATGTAACATGATCTACGGTTGCCCATTCAAAGGTTATGTACAGCTTTTCATGTTATGATGGCCCATCTCAAGACATCGACCACACCAAATCAGCTTCTTCTCACCAGCAGATTTAATCCTCTTCACTTTAGGCCTCACAGCCGACCTCTTTGTAGTAGGAGGTAATATAGACTCCTTAGTAGAAACAGAAAAAGAAGCTTCCACGTTACTCACAGGTTGAATAGGAAAGCTAGAACACATCTGAAAGTATTCAGCACTAAAATACGGGTCCATAAAATCATAAACATTTAATCTTGCACCTTATATAACAGCAAGGGCATGAGGGCATGGGAAGCAATTGATCTGCCACTTCACACAAGAGTAAGTACGAGTAGAAAGGTTCACAGAATATGAGTACTGATCATCTCTAACCTCACAAACACTTTCCTAGGAGGCAATAACCCTGAATACACGCGACTCATCCAGCTGCTCATTCAACCTCTTCTCCATTTTAGGAGTAAGCTGAGTAGTCCAAGATGGGGACTCAAACCTCCTATCTGACATCATCTTCATTTCTTTCATCCTAGTCTGGTCTAACATAGCAAAAGGGGGGAGTGAACACTTAACAACAATCCAATTATTAAAGGACTCGGCAATTCCATTTGCCACAATTCTATACCGGCAACCTCTATAAAATGCCCGACACCAATGCTCCAAAGGAATCTCTGTTATGAATTTATCAATAATATCAGCCCCACCCTCATCTCTCAACTCTTGTAAATAATGATAGTAAGACCTCTCGGTCGACGCATACACCACCTTCCAAAACTTTTTTAACACACTAGCAACCACAAAAATACTCCCTTTATTCCTATACTTTTGACTAAGATTATATCTCAAATGATGATAACAGAAAAGATGAGGACTACATGAAAAATTTGATTGAATATTAATGCCTTCAACAAACCAACACCACGATCATTAATAAACGTAATAACCCTTCTTTGCAGTTCCAACAAACCCTTCAAGTGCTTGAAGAAAAAAAACCAGTTTTCTTCAGTCTTTTAATCACATATACACAAGGCTAAAGGGAAAAAACTTGCATAAAAAAAAAATTATTTGGGGTCAATAACTTATAAGGCAGCATGCCATTGCACCACAAACGGGAGCGTTCCGCTCCAAAATGTGAATTTATCAAACAAAAATAATAAAAGAAAACAATTTCAACACAAACATAAAGCTGAACAAAAATTACTGGGGGGTAATAATTTATTGGGGGTACCTTTGTTTCCATCTCTTCCGGTGGCAAAAAGAATCGGACTCTTGTATATGCTCTTTCCAAATGGACCATCAACATATAAAACATGGAGACTGAACTTACCTCAACTTGGCTTCCGTAAGCTATAAAAACTCTTTGAAACCTATTAGTACTCTCATTAACTTGAATGATTCTCTTCAAGTCGTCTTTGGTAATGTCGATGATACCTTCACAACACTACCAATACCGGTAACTGTGTAGACACAAAGAAGTCATAAGCAATTCAAAACAGGGAACTAATTGTACTGTTATATATAAACTAGGGAAGAATAAACTTACTCATCTTTCTTGTCCTTGTTCAAATCAAACCAATCTTTATAGTGATGCACCACCTTGTCATCCAAGAACTTCCATTTATTGGTGTTTTTGTTCACTCCATCGATAATAATACCATTTTCTACTTTCTCCTCCTCCTACTTTGTTCTTTTCGCTGTTTGATTCTTCACCGAATTTATCCCTTTAGGTGTGTTGTACTCCCATTCTTCTTCTTTCCTTTTTACTGCCCCACGCTTATACAGCTTAACGTTTCTTTCAATTGAATGCGGCTCCACAATTTTTTTTTGGCTTCTTCACGTATGTCTTGAGCCATGCTGCTTGCTGTATAACTTGTTCATCTTCTGAAAATATCTTTTACAATGGAACTGGTTCTACTGGTTCAAAAAGCTACACAAAACAAAACACACAAGTTATCATAAAAAAATGAAGAAAACAAAATATTATTGGGGGTTTGTAAGTGTTTTACTACCCCCGAGTAAACTGATTTCTATAGGTAAATTAATCGACCAAGTTTATACTCTTACATCTTCAGTTCCTGGTTGCTCCTCTCTGCAGCTATAATCTTCCATATAATCTCTACAGCTATATTCTTCATCTTGAACTGGCTTTGACCTATCCTCTTTCCATTTCTTCTCTCCTTACTCCTCTTGCTCCTCCTCTGTTACGCATATCATTTGCTGCTTCTGAGCATATTTTGGTGCCTTGTTTTTTTCTCTGTGTAACTGTTTCTTGAGAGCCTTGATTTGATTTTTGTCTGCCCTCTTTTGTTGTTCTAGCTCAAAGATTTGGTCATCTGCTTTCTTTAACTTGCCCAACAATTCAGTGTTTTTCGTCACCAATTCATCATTTGCGTTGGCAAGTTCAGTCAGCTTCAGCTTCATTTCTTCAATCGGTAGCTCCCCCTCCAAATCTTGAATCAAGTTTCTCATGTTTCCACACAGTATTTCATTATGTTCTTCCTCTTGTTGTGTGGATTGAGGTTCATGTATACGTCATAACAACATTGTTACTGTTAAACATTCATATCCAAATAAACAAGTTTACTACCTCCTAGTAAACTTCTACTGGGGTCAGTAAACTTCCAATATGATATCTCCCTTTAATTTTTCGGGCCACAATACATAACAGATACCCATTCTTACTCTAATAAATAAGTTTATTGCCCCCTAGTAAATCTAGTAAAAGTTTATTGCCCCCCCCAGTAAACTTCTACTGGGGTCAGTAAACTTGCAATACAAATTCCATTTTCATAGCCAATAATTTTATTGGGTGTTAGTAACTATTCAAACTTACCCAATCTTTGAAGCTTGGTGTTTCCTACTCATCTTGCTGCTGCTCGTTATTGCTGGAACTTAGGGCTGGGCATGAGACAGGATGGGACGGGATGGGACGAGATAGAGCTAATCCCACGACCCGTCCCAGATATTGAAATCGGGACGGGACGGGCTTTATGTTTTTTAGATTTCATCCCACCCGGGCTCCTATCACTGTCGGGACGAGACTGGCCTAGTCCCGGATAAAAAAAACTTGAAAATAAACTTGTAAGCAAAAGAAAAATGTTCTATAATTTTATAGTGCTCTCTACTCTATAAGAGTAACTTTTGCAGACTCTCTATTTTAACTTTTAGCTATTTTACATAGCGTGTTTAGCATTTTTTAATATTTTTGAAGCTCCTCTATATTTAGCTATCTCGCTAGCTAAATATAGAGAGCGAGATGACTTAGATGATGCTAGCTATAATTTAATACATTCCTTGTAAGATATTTTATGTGATATATAAATATATTTAAACTATTTAATTTTTATTTGAAGAATAATGTTGATGTAATGCTAACTAAAATATAGAACATTGATGCAACCACATTTCTAAAGTGGCTAGCCAAAATGACATTTTCGTTAATTTGTCTAAAATTTAACTTAAAAATGGATAACATTGCTAAAGATGCTCTAAGTATTAACAAGTACTTATAACATATGGGTTATTGATATGGGTTAAAACTGATTTTGAGAAGTTACAAAGAGAGATTAAAGAAACACAGGAAAAGCTGGATACACTCATGCGTCAACCATTCTCTCAAACAATCTATGAAGAGCAAAGAGAGATTAAAGAAACACAGGAAAAGCTGGATACACTCAGGCGTCAATCATTCTCTCAAACAATCTATGAAGAGCAGCAGAGTTTACATGTTGTGTACAGTAGACTGCTACCCCAAGAAGAAAAATATTGGAGGCAACGATCTAGAGTACAATGGCTGAAAGAAGGAGATCGTAACTCAGCTTCTTCCATAGAAAGGCCTCTAACCGAAAAGCCAAGAACACCATCAAGGGATTAAATGATGAACAAGGTAATTGGCGCGACGAACCACCTGAAATCAAAAGAATTCTACTGAAATACTTTCAGCAGATATTTACTGCAGAACAAGTTGATAGAAGTGCAATTGATGTGGTTATGGAGGCAATACCATGTTGAGTTACAAAAGAGATGAATGATAATTTTCAGAGGCAGTACACTGATGAAGAAATCAAGAAAGCCTTAATCCAAATACATCCATCAAAAAGCCCTGGCCCGGATGATATGTCTCTATTTTTTTTTACCAAAAATATTGGAATGTGGTGTGTCAAGATGTGTGTTAGCCAGTTCGAAACTGGTTAGAGAAGGGAGAGATGTGTGCAGACTCAAACTACACATTCCTTTGCCTTATACCAAAAATAAAAGATCCAAAGGAGGCCATGCATTTCAGACCGATAGCAAGCATTGTGCAATGTCATTTGTCGTATCTCATCAAAAGTGTTGGCTAATAGATTGAAAGGATGGCTTTCTGGTATCGTGTCCCCTCAGCAGAGTGCTTATGTGCCCGGAAGATTGATATCAGATAACACTTTTGTAGCAAACGAAGCTTCTCACTTCATGTACAAGTTGAAACAACAAGAACTAGGTTTTTTTCTCTCTAAAGCTTAACATTAGCAAAGCTTATGACATGTTAGACTGGAAATTCATTGAGGCAATACTACATAAACTGGGGTTTACTTCACACTGGATACAAATTGTCATGACCTGCATTACCACAGAGCAGTACTTAATCCTTGTGTAAGGACACCAACTGAGAAGATTACACCAACCCAAGGAATTCGCCAGGGTGATCCTCTTTCTCCATACATCTTTATTCTATGTAGTGAAGGTCTTTCAGCTTTAATCAGTCATGCAGTAGAACGAGGACAAGCTACCATCTATTCAGGGTCTAACCATGAGCCCTCAAGCGCCAACTTTGCACCATCTATTCTTTGCAAACGACAACATTCTGTATGGAACAACGAATAGAGAGGAATGTCAACAGTTTCGAATGATCTTAGATACTTATGAAAAAGCATCTAGACAGAAGATAAACTTTCAGAAGAGCAGCATTGTTTTCAGTAATAACGTTGCAGAAGAACAACAAGCAGAACTAGCTACCATCTTTCAAGTTCAGTGTGTTAAAGAGCATGATAGGTACTTGGGAGGCTGGGACTTCCCATGAGAGTTGGTAGAAACAAGACCGAAATCTTTACTTACATAAAAGAAAAACTTACTCAGAGGCTGGTCAGTTGGAAAAAGAACATATTGAGTGTTGCAGGTAAGGAGACTCTCATAAAAGCTATAGCTCAAACCATGTCATTGTATGCTATGAATTGCTATAAGCTTCCTCAAAGTCTTTGTGATGATATACATCAGTTATGTACTTCGTTTTTTGGGGAGACACAGATGAAAAGAAACATATACATTGGAGAAGCTGGGAGAAATTGTGCTTAACAAAAAATGAAGGAGGAATGGGATTCAAGAACCTACAAGTGTACGACTATGCTATGTTGGCAAAACAAGGGTGGAGGCTTGTCACCAACCCAAACTCACTTATAGCCAGAATATACAAAGCCAGGTACCATCCATATCAGTGATTTTGGAATGCACAATTAGGTGACTCTCCATCCTTCTCGTGGATAAGTATTCTCAATGCAAGACCGGTGTTACAAGCTAGAGTGCACTGGAGTATTGGTGATGGAACACGAGTGGATATTTCGAGAGATCAATGGATTCCAAACACCCTCAGCTACTTGTTGCATAAACCTTCAAACTGTGTTTTTGAAACTGTAGCTGATCTGATTGACTCCAACACAAGACAATGGATCCCGGAAGCTATATATACATGCTGCCTTCTCACCCGAAGTTGCAACAAAAATTATGTGCATATCACTCAGTAATAGAAGAATACATGACAAATTACTGTGGAGTCCAGAAAGGAGGGGTTTATATTCGGTCAAAACAGCATATTGGATAGCTCGTAACAAAGTGGTAGGAGAGGTACTTACCTCTACTTCTGCTGGTAATCAGTTTCAAGACTTATGGAAATGATTATGGCGAGCTAAAGTACCAGGAAGGTACGGATTTGTATTTGGAAAGCCTCTGTCACACCCCAACTCAGGTTTTTTTTTTTTTTTTCCTTTGAGTTGAAGGTATGACGGGTATGAACAAATAGAAATAATGAAGCTAAAGCAAAAAAGGAACTTCATGAATATTTGCATCCTTTGTATGCAGTCCAAAGGGTGATAAGAGCATAAAGTGCTACGTTTATAATGTATTTTTGACTCTATGTAGCTATGATATTCTCGTAGTAATGTCATTTCTAACATGTTTTGTGATTGTAAAGGTACAAAGAGCAGAAAAACAGAAAAAGAAGCTAAAACCGACAATTTAAGAAGAATCCTAGTCAAAGCAGGATTCCCGTCCTAACCAGGAAACAAGAAGTGGAGTCAAAGAATGAATATAATTAAGAGAGGACTCGTTGGAGGCGTGAGAAGCAAGTAAGGAGATCGGCAATCCTTTAGGGATTTTTGGCCGAGATTTGGGAAGTCCAAAAAGGACTTTATGACTGCAAATTGGTGATGGGATAATATCTTCCTCAAATCAAGAAATACTTAATTGATTCAATATCAGAAAAATAGGGGAGTTAACTTTTTGTCCTTCTATTTCTATTTATTAAGATTCCTATTTGGTCCATATATGTATCATAAATCTGATTCTCATCAATTGTAGGGATCCCATTCATGCGCATCAATCAAGGATAATCTGAAATCTTCGTCAAAGATGTGATTGACGTAAAAATAAGAGCTAATTTCAGTTTACCCCCATGAACTTTAGGTTGATCATCATGTTAGTCATTCTTCTTTCAATTTCATCAAAAACACCCCTCGACTCCTAATTTTCATAAGCCGTGTCCAAATCTCCGTTCTCCATCGACGTGACATCAAGCAGAACGTCAAATTCCGAAAATAACTTTTCTGACAATTTTTCTCCATATCAATACACATTTCTGTTCTCATCACAACCCCCTAACTATAGTGATTTTGGTGGGTTGAATGCAATTTGTTTATTTTGTCCTTTTTATGTAGGCCCAACGACTTCAAATTTGGTTTTCTTCTTAATGTCACGTTATCATATGACGGGTGAATTGAATGGAAAACGGATGTTTGGACATGACTGATGAAAATTGGAAGTCGATGGGTGTTTTTGATATTGAAAGAAAAATGGACTAACATGATGATTGACCTAAATTTGATGGAGGTAAACTGAAATTAGTCCTAAAAATAAGGAAAGATTTTCCTTGCCGATTCTACTTGGAGCCTAAGCAAATGCACCCGGTCGCGATTCAAGCTACATTCAAAGTGTAATTGCACAAGATATTCTAGAGAATTCCTTGAAGATCAAGATTTTATGCAATTATTAGAGACCGTTGGATCAAAAGTTGATCAAGGGCTAGGAGAAGACCTAGGGTTCGGTATGTCCACTGTAAATAGAGGCTCTCTACTTCACCAAAATCATCATTCATTCACGCATAAACTTAGAGAAATACCAAAGCTCTGCCGAGCAACCTCTCCTCCTCTATTGCGAGCTTTCCACCCTTGCCAAAGTCTTGTCGGACGTTCCACAAGAGTAGAAACCTTGGGGTGAAGAAGCCTTAAAGCCGTGAAGACCGATAATGTGTAACCTATGCCTGTACTCTTGTTTAGGTTTCTTTACGACCTTGAAAGCATGAATTCGGCTTCAATATTGGATTTGAATGTTTGTTTCGATTGTATGGTACTAGTAAATTTAGAATTTTAGTAAAGCATGTCAAGGTTTCGTTTGTGATATTTTAGCAATCTGATCTTGTCAATTTATAAGTTAGAAAGCATGTGTTTCTGTTTTATTAATCATGGTAGAATGCATGCTAACTAATGTCATGATCTATACTAAGCCTCGTAGGTAAGTGTAGATCCCTAGTGGAGGAAGCTATGTCAAAATGGCTAGAAACATGTGCTACATGATTCTCTTTCGTGACGTTCATGATATAATTGTGTTCAATCTCGTTCTATAGATCTTGTTTTGGCCACGATCCTCAGCGCGCGGAGCAGAGGTAACTAGCAGACCAAGAGGGAGGATGAGTGTTGCGGGCGTGCCACCTCGTGGAAGAGGAAAGAGGTTGTAGGGGGTGCGCTTGACTTCTTGATCAGGCAACGGGGGTTACAGGTGCCACCTCAGAGGAGGATTTACGAGCACAAGCGAATCGATACTCACGGCGGCGCGAGCAGAGCAACTATAGGGAGTTCAGAGAGAAGCGGGGATGCAGAGTCCGGAGAGCTCTGGAGAAAGACCTAGGCGGCGGCGCTTAGGGTTAGGGTTTCGAGGAAGGCTCGAAGGGTAACTGGGTTTCAGTTGTATTGTGTTTGTTGTTTTTGTATTAATTTGAGAGAGACATCTCTGTTAGGGTTCGAGCCCCCTTATATAGTAGTTCGGTAGAAGCAAAGTGATTAGAATCCAAGTCGGACTCTGAAACACTAATTCACAAGGACACTGCTTCGTCCATGCGAACCAACCAATTGGTGACACCTGCCCAGTTCGCACACTCCATTCCGCGCATAGGGCATTGCTTCCGCGCTGCCAATTGTAGACTCCTATGCGAACTGGAATTAGGAGCATCCTCATCTCGCGGGCTGCTACAGGGTGCTATCTCGCGTGCTTCTGTAGCTCGCGTCCATTTCGCGGGCTATTGCAGCTCGCGAGCCTTAGAAGGGCTTTTTATATTTAATGGGCCACAAGGGTTGGCCCGAAGCATGTCAGAGACTTGTAAAAGTCTTCAACGTTTGTCGTGGTGCGCGCGGACTCCGCATGTCGCTTCCTTGCGAAGTCTTCTATGCGAGGCAGTTTGCTAGCTCGCCTCGCCTCGCCTACGCGGAAAGTCAATCTCGCCTCGCCTATGCGGACTGGCAATCTCGCCTCGCCTCGCGAAGTGTTGAATAGTAATTCCGCGCGAAGGGGAGACTGCAACGACTTCCAACTCACGGAATGCTGTCAGCTCAGTGGGCGGGTGATGCGCGAGGAAATCTGCTATGGCCTGTCCTTTAACTGCCTTCTGCGGAACATATTGCAAAGAGAATTCAGACAAGGCCAATATCCATTTACCTATGCGTCCGCGTAGGATAGGGCGGGAAAGCATATATTTGACTAGGTTGGACTGAGCGATCACCACCGTGGTAAAGGCTAACATGTAGTGGCGGAGCTTGCAACCTGCAAAGAAAAGGGCGAGACACAACTTTTCCATTGGGGAGTAGCGCGTCTCGCAATCGGTCAACACCCTGCTAAGATAGTAAATGGCGTGTTCCACCCCGTTCTCATCGTCTTGTGCCAAGAGTCCGCCAATGGACAAGTCAGCAGCGGCGATGTAGAGCTTAAGCAGAACGCCCGGGCGAGGGAGAACCAAAACAGGTGGAGTTGCAAGATAGTCCTTAATACGATCGAAGGCCTCCTGGTGTTGTGGCTCCCAAACGAACTCGGTTGCCCCCTAGAGCTTTAGAAGAGGCGAAAAAGGCTGAACCTTCCCTGCCGCGTTTGAAATGAAACGGCGGAGGAAATTGATTCGCCCGATCAATTGTTGGAGCTCCTTTTTGGTCGTAGGAGGCGAGGCGTTGATTACCGCCTGCGCCTTGTCTTTGGGGATCTCGATACCCCTTTGATGGATGAGAAAACCAAGGAAGTCGCCTGCCTCCGCGAAGAAAACACATTTGGCGAGGTTCATCTTCAGGTGGTGTTTCCGCATCCGCGTGAAAACCTGCCGAAGGTCTTCAACGTGTGTCGCCCGCGTCTTGGTTTTAACCACGACGTCGTCGATGTAGACTTCGATCAACTTGCCTAAGATGTCGTGAAAGATAAGGTTCATGGCGTGTTGATAAGTTGCCCCTGCGTTCTTGAGGCCGAATGGCATGACAACATACTCGAACGCGCCCGCGAACCCTGGGCAGCGGAAAGCAGTCTTGTGGCGATATTCTTCAGCGACAGGGATCTGATGGTAACCAGCCGTTCCATCCATAAAGGAGAGCACTTCATGCCCCGCGGCCGCGTCAATGAGGAGGTCAGCAACAGGCATGAGATATATATCCTTAGGCGTTGCATTGTTGAGGTCACGGTAGTCAACACAGACGCACGTTTTGCCGTTCTTCTTGCGGACTGGAACGATGTTGGACAACCACTCATTGTATTTGGCCACGCGAATGATACATGATCGGTGCCTGTTCTCAATCTCTTCTTTGACCAAGATCTGGGTCTCAGTTCGCATGAATCTGCCGTCTTGGTGAACTGGACGTCTGTCGGGGTGAGTAGGCAGACGGTGACAAACTAAATCCGGGGATAGGCCAGGCATGTCTTCGTACTGCGCGGCGAAACAATCCCTATATTCATGTAGTAAGGCGAGAAGGTCTTCCTTTTCTTGTCCCGCCAACTTGGCACTGATGGAAAGTAATAAGGGTTTCTCTGCAGTTCCCACGTCGACTTGTAAGGTGGGATCGCGGACTTAAGGTGGTGTGTCGTCCAAGGCAGCGGGAGCTAACTGAATAACTTCCTCCTCGGCATCGGTATAGTCCACTATCTCGTCTACGTACGCCATGGTGGCGACTCTATCATAGGCTTCGCGTTCCGCCCAATATGAGAGTAGTCTCTCACACAAGGACTCGCCAGCCTCGCGTGCTTCTTCTGAGGACGTACTAATCATAAGATGGTTAGAGGGGGTCCGCAATGGTGTGAGGACGTTGTAAGTCGTCCCTCGCCTGAGTGAGTCCCCATCGCGTTAAGTTGGAGGCAGTAACCCCATATGGGCGGCCTTTAGAATCGACGCCTTGGACATCCAATGGGCCCAAATCAGTATTGTAGTAGCGGGCGTCATTGAAGTTGGCGGAAATGGAGAAGGGAGGCGGGTTCGCTTGGATGAGGACCGTCTCGCGTTTCTCTGTATCCCGAATCAGGAGTTCTTGGTGCATGGAGGAAGGCACACAGAAACTTCTATGTATCCAATCGCGGCCAAGGATCATGTTGTAGGATGAAGCACACTCGGCGACGAAGAATGTGTAGACCCTTGAAGCCGGTCCCACCTTGACCCGTAAGAACAACAAACCTAGAGTCCTGGAGACTTGTCCAGTGAAGTTCTTGACTGTCAAGGACGTAGTTTGGATCATCGAGCGTGGGATACCAAGGAGTCCCATAGTGCGGGTGGTGACGACATTCACTGCCGCCCCCGTGTCGACCATGACTTTGTTTATCATGATCCCTTCAACTTCAGCCGTGATATACAATGGCCTCATGTGAGTGGCCATATCCAGGGTCGGAGTGGAGAAGGTCAGAGTAGGCATGCGTGTGACGCTGCTCATAGCTTCCAATGGTGGAGCGTTCACAGGTTCCGCCAGGACTGGACCCATCTCACTACTGCAAGGGGGTGATATGTCGCAGACATTCTTGCTATTGTCTGGAATATCCGCCGCGTTGCATGTTGTATTTGGCGGGAGAGCGTATCTCTCAGATATGAAGAAAACCATTCCGACCTGAAAAGAGAATTGTTCGTGGACTGGGATTAGTGAAGTCTCAATGGGTCCATTGTCTCCTTCGAGCACAGCGAATGCGCTCTCCGCCGGGTTAACTTCTCTCGAGCATATTGCAGGTGAATGATTCACCTTGCCCTTCTGCTTGGTCGTCGCCCAAGTCGATGCGAGGCTCGGAATGAGTCTCCTCGTTCAGTGAATTTTTGCCGAAGCATTGGGCCATGAGCTCCGCGAGGTTAGGGCTGGAGGTGCTACTTTCGACCCCTGGCGAGACGTTACCCTCTGGCTGCCGTGGTCTCCACACGAGTTTGGTCGAAGGTTGTTTGTCCTCGGCTGAAAGCTTATCCGCGGCTAGTGGGGCTCTAGCATTGTCATCTGCCCTAGGTGGAGGGACTGAGACCCGAGGCTCCTGTGTGGGTTGAGGTTGGGGCGGACCCGGTCGTGATAGCTCCTTTTTAGCCTCAGGTTCCTGGCGAATAGGCTTCTGAGGATGTGATGACCGAGGCAGCTAGCGCCTTGGCTCTGGCCTTGATGCGGCGAACAGTCTTCGCTGCGCTGGGGAAGACGGTTCTCGTCTTCTCTCAGCCTCTGGCGACTGCCTTCGCCTTGGTGGAGGTGGCGGGTCTCTTCGTCGTTCGGCTTCCAGCGACTGCTGGCGCCTTGGAGGAGGTAACACATCCATTCTCCTCTCAGGTTTCGATGAAGGCTTGTGCCGGGAGAACTGTGGCTCCCTTCTCCTTGCTGGCTCCGGAGATGATCTGTACCTCGCGGGGCGCGGATCTTGTCTTGGTGGCACGGTGAGGCGACAGAAGACATTCGCCTTTGGAGCGGGGTCATCTACTACCTGCGCACAGACACGTGGAGGCGTGACAGGTGGCCTTTGGAGTAGAGCGCGCAAGCCCTCAGCTTCTCTCCACATTCTCTCAGGTGTCTGCGCGAGCTGCGAGGGTCGGATGATGCCATCATCGGCCGCTCGCAAGGCACGCAGTATGCTGCCATACTTCTTTTGTAGCTTCCGCTTCTTGGATCTGCTGATGGTAACCGGCTTTCCCCCTTGCTGTGTGTACCAAATCCCTTCCTTGATCGCTGATTTGGATGTCGGAGGAATATAGGGGTCAGTCAAGATACCTCGCCTGGGGCTTGAAGCCTCGTTATCTTGGCGTTCGCTGCCGGAGTCGGAGATGTCCATCTCGCTTGAAGCTGGAGAGGAAGGTACATCTTTAGTCCAGTGTGATTGAACGAAGGTTTCGAGGCACTTGATCCTTTGTTCCAGCTCCTCGCGAGTCCTGGGACTCATGGGTTGATAGTGGTCACCTGGAGACGGTATATCGTCCCGCATGGTAGCTTTGCCTTTATCCTTTCTTGAAAGGCGATCGGGCTGTGGTCTGGAGGCTACCTCCCTTGTCGGGTAGTGGTTCCCATTTTGGTTCGCCAGAACGGTGTAGTCATTCGCCGACCTCTTACGGTTTCGACCTGGCGGGTGGCGTTGGCCCACGTTTGGAGATAAGTCCAAAGTTATCACGCGCTGGCCGACGCGAGGCCAGGCAATGTCAGCAACTGTGATCATGAAGCCGCCTTTGTCCTCGAAGCGAATATACTTGAGGTCTAACCGGTCCTGGACTTACTCGCGGAGCTGGTAACAGTCGCGAGTTCTATGTCCCCAACTATCATGGAGCTTGCAGTGGACGCGACCCTCCTTGTATTCAACATAGGGCAAGGCCCTCGACACAGTGACGAGTCCGCCGTCAATAAGATCGTCTAGGACCTCGTGTGCGAGGTTGACGTTGTAAGTATACCGGCGAGATGGCTGACGTGTGTCATCATTACCATCCTCTCGGTCTCGCTTAAGCACCCGGCGCAGACTATCATCCTCTGGATGCTCGGCTAGGTCTAAGGTAATTCGCCGCTCGCCTGGCTTTGGTGCGCGGTGACGGCTGTTCTCCCTTGGCTGGTCGGCCCAATTCACCTCGACCATACCAACCATGGCGGGGAAAGGATCCACGTCCACCAGAGAAGTTGTGCTTCCTGGCGTCTTCATTTTCAGGGCGCCCGAATTCAACCAAGTCTGCAGTTGGTCGCGGAGTTTGACACAGTCCTTGGTGTCGTAATTGTAAGCGTTGTGGAAACTGCAATACTTCTTGTCCTTTAGCTCTTCCTTGGGCGGGATCTTATGGTCCAAGCGTACGTAGCTCGCCTCAATCAAGTCATTAAAGACAAGATGGGCGTTTTTCGCATCATACGTGTAAGACTCGTATTCGGGCTTAGTCCATGCAAAGGACTGAATGGTGATTGGCTCACGAGTCATCTTGAGATTCTTCAGTTTGTGAGCTAGAGGCTTCCCGGTCAGTTCGACTACTCCGACGTCGTCAACATACCCCTGCGCGACCTCATTCTCCTCCTGCCTTTGGTAGTAAGGGTCGAACGTGGAGGATTGGAGGTTTAACGCCCCGACTATCCTGTTCCTCCCCGGTACGTACGTCCCTTTGGAGGCATTCGCCTTCTCGTCCATCTCGTTGAGGATTATTTCATAGCTGCCGACCTTGTTGATGAGGTCGCCCATAGACATGAAGCGTTCCCCATGGTGCTTCAGCTGCTGGCGGTGTTCGAGACCACGGACAGCCAACTTAATGGCTTCCTGTTCGGGTAGGAGAAAGTCGCACTTGGCTTGTTGGATCTTGAACCGCTGGAGGAAGGAGACTCCTGACTCCATGCTCTGCTGACTCATCTGAGTGAGGGAGTCAAGGCCGACCTCTGGCTCAATGATACCGTAGATCTCCCAGAACAGCTTCTCCATAGTAGGCCAGTCCGCAATGGATCCCGACTTCAACTTGGAGTACCAAGTAAATGCAGCTCCGGATAGAGAGGTCCCAAAGAGCTTGAGCTTGAGGATGTCATTGTTCCCGTACTGGCCGCACTGGACTTTGAAGCGGGCCATGTGGGTTGCTGCGTCCTCCCTTGTTTCGCTAGAGAAGGTAGTGAACACTACGTTCTTGAACCCATGCGGGAAGGGGTATTGCGCCACGCTATGTGGATAGGGGTCGCGATACTGCAAGTTAGCATCACCGTGTCCGGTTTGCTCCTTGACAATGGAGGAGATGAGCTGGCGCCAATCGGCTGTGGTCACGGGCGCGGACTCTGCCCCTTCCCCATGGTTTGGCCATGCAGAGAAACTGACGACCTGTCCGCCGTTCTTGGGAGTAAGGCTGGAATGAACGAGAAGCGGGACATCTGGTGTCCCGGTTCCTTGACGTAGAGGACTATTCAGCCCCCTGGGGGAGGCAAACGAGCCATGCGGGAGCGGGCTCTTTGACGTTCCTGCCCCTGGCACGAACTGCGGGGACTTCGGAGTCCCGACCTTAGGGTTTCCCCTGGTGCGTTCATTGGGAGGAATGTACTTGGCTGTCCCCTCGCTTGCGCTTGGGCCGGTAGGGTTTAGAGCAGGGTTTTTCGGTGTCTACGCCCTCATCCAGTCCTCAACTTCAAGGACCCGTAGGTTCAGCCGGTCCTGTTTGTCTTTGAACTCGTCTAGCTTTTCTAGACTGTTCTTACTTACAAAGAAGGAAGCATTCTGCTGGTTATGCAGCTTGGTGTCGTGCTCGTCCAAGCGGCGAGTCTGCTCGTCTACTGTCGCGCGAGTGAGCGACAGGACCTCAGCATATTGCTTCACGGTCTCCGCGCCTTGCTTCACGGTCTCCGTGTTCTGATCCAAATCCGAGCGGATCTGTTGAAGGCTTCCTTCGACCAAGACTTTGGTTTCCCTTGTTTCGTTGACAAACTGGTTGAAGTCTTCAGTGAGTATGGTAAGGTTGTGCTGGTCTGCTTCCCAAAGGGTTTTGTCCCTTTTGACTTGTTCAGCAAGGCCGTCGACCTTACCAGCAAGATCGGTGAGGCTTTGTTGAGTGGCAGAGCTTTGGGTTGTCAAACCTTGGGTTTGGGTTCTTAAACTCTGGGTTTGGGTTGTCAAACCCTGGATCTACCCTGTGAGTTGTGCGAACATTTGGACGACTTGCTCCATAGATGGAACAAAGTCTGTATCTTGGGTCGGCTGAGAGCCTACCATGGCGGTCTCGCTGTAATCTGGATTACCAAACTGAGCAAGGACATGTTCTTGAGTGAGGGATCGGCAAGCCGCACTATTATGGGGCTTGTACCGTAGCGATCTGTGCTTGAGACAAGAAAGCTGGGGCTTTCGGTACGGCACTTCCTCCGGTTTCCCAATGATGTATTCGCTTGTACTCCATGTCCCACTGGGCGTGCCAATGTTTTGGCCACGATCCTCAGCGCGGGGAGCAGAGGTAACTAGCAGACAAAGAGGGAGGATGAGTGTTGCGGGCGTGCCACCTCGCGGACGAGGAAAGAGGTTGTAGGGGGTGCGCTTGACTTCTTGATCAGGCAACGGGGGTTACAGGTGCCACCTCAGAGGAGGATTTACGAGCACAAGCGAATCGATACTCACGGCAGCGCGAGCAGAGCAACTATAGGGAGTTCATAGAGAAGCGGGGATGCAGAGTCCGGAGAGCTCTGGAGAAAGACTTAGGCGGCGGCGCTTAGGGTTAAGGTTTCGAGGAAGGCTCGAAGGGTAACTGGGTTTCAGTTGTATTGTGTTTGTTGTTTTTGTATTGATTTGAGAGAGACCTCTCTGTTAGGGTTCGAGCCCTCTTATATAGTAGTTCGGCAGAAGCAAAGTGATTAGAATCCAAGTCGGACTCTGAAACACTAATTCACAAGGACACTGCTTCGTCCATGCGAACCAACCAATTAGTGACACCTGCCCAGTTCGCACACTCCATTCCGCACATAAGGCATTGCTTCCGCGCTGCCAACTGTAGACTCCTATGCGAACTGGAATTAGGAGCATCCTCATCTCGCGGGCTGCTACAGGGTGCTATCTCGCGTGCTTCTGTAGCTCGCGTCCATTTCGCGGGCTATTGCAGCTCGCGAGCCTTAGAAGGGCTTTTTATATTTAATGGGCCACAGGGGTTGGCCCGAAGCATGTCAGAGACTTGTAAAAGTCTTCAACGTTTGTCATGGTGCGCGCGGACTCCGCATGTCGCTTCCTCGCGAAGTCTTCTACGCGAGGCAGTTCGCCAGCTCGCCTCGCCTCGCCTACGCGGAAAGTCAATCTCGCCTCGCCTATGCGGACTGGCAATCTCGCCTCGCCTCACCTCGCAAAGTGCATTTCCGCCTCGCCTCGCGAAGTGTTGAATAGTAATTCCGCGCGAGCTAAGTGTTCCACGCGAACTGCGTAGTCCGCCTATGTCCATTCCGCGCGAAGGCTAAGTGTTTCAATTCGCATGCAGTTCGTTCCGCGCGAAGTCTAACTTGGCTCGCGTGGTCTCACTGGCGGGCTATCACTTGTAAACTTAGAGAAACTCCATCTCGCCGGTATTACATGGTCCAAGAAATAATTAATATTTACATAGACATTTACTGTCCAGTAAAATATTAATTTAGGCGTAAACAGATCTTAAGGACTTATGTTAAGTGTAGACAAATACTCGTAGTATTGATAGCAACCTTACATGAGATGTCCTAGTTCTAAACGTTTTGTGCTAGGGATAAATAAGTAGAACAATAAGATGCATGACCTCGTACGCTTGTGTTTTGAGATTGTTTCTAGTTCTTTGAATTGACATGTTATCGGATTGCTAGGGTTGAAACGTGATCATTAATGTGTGGTCAAAATTTGAGTTTCTCTCTCGTTGAAGTGTTGAATGAATCGATCACTTGTATCTTATTTTATTTTATGTTTTTAGGAATGTTAGATAAAAACAAACTTAAACCCCCCCCCCCTTTATCTTGGTATCATGTGTATATCTGTAAATAAATATTTGTGAATATTTTTTATTGATAATTACTAACTCTTTTGACCATTGTTGGCAGGAGAGCCCTTAGTCCCCGGCTTAAACGATACCCCACTTATACTACTACATCATATTTGACATTGTTGTTCATAGCATAATAAAACTACAAGTCTTTTCTTACCATTATTGTTGCCATCTGAATTTGACTACATGGTCTAATATGCTCTTTATGGAGTCTGATTGTGACTTATATACCGAAAAAACAACATTTAACTAGATATTATGCGGCCTCGCGCCGCCTTACTGTTCTTAAGAACAGTGTCGGGCTTGGGCCGTTTTCAAATTCTTTTTCTTGCTTTTCTTGATCTCTCTCCACACACCGCTTCATTTTCCATCACTTTCCAGAGCTCTCTCTCGATCTCTCTCGACACTCCACGTTATTTTCCATTACGATCTCAAGCTCTCCTTCCTTCTCTTTCGTTGCTTCCTTCATCGGTTTTGACCTGCTCCGTACACCTCTGTTCGACACTCCACGTTATTTTCCATTACGTCTTCAGGTAAAGCAAGCAACTCAAGATTTTACCTATCTGTGCAGCTTGCTCAAGTGCTCATACATATAGAGTGAACCATATACATTGAGTGATTAATTGAGGAGGAATACACTGACAGTTTTAAGGTACTCTCTTTTAATCATCATCATCGTTTTTTTTTTTTTTTTTTTCAGAAACAGTTGAGTAGCTGGCTTTGCTATATCTGTATTTGGTTCTGAGGACTCATTGATTGAAACATTCATATCAGCATATCAATAGAGTACATCATAAGTGTGTCGTTATCTTTTTTTCATAAAATTGTCAAGGTAATGTTTTTTTGCTTTTTTTCTTCATAAAATCAAAAGGCAACAAGTTGATACTGATAGGTGTGTTTTCTGTGCGTTTTGCAGAATTTTGATGATTTCTTGCATGCAACTTGAGAGGAAGTGATCATTCTCCGGGTATGCTTAATTCGATCTGCTAATTTTTTGATTCTGGGTTTGCATTTGATTTGAGTTTTTTTTCAATCAGAATTTGCTTCTTGGTTCTTTGTTTTGTTTAATAGTTAACTGTTCAAAGTTCAAACTAAAGATGCAGAAGGGAAACTGTAAAGATTACACTTTGTGGAGAGCTTGCAAGAAGTTTTGTTGTGAAGACTGTTGAGTGCCTACCACCACCAGTACTTGCAGTGTTTACCAGTTTAAGAATGACTATATTCAAAAATGCCTTCTTGAATCAGTTTGACTCTCATGGAAGGTGAATTGGCAATTTTCAGTACCTTTTTTGAGGTTTTTGTTCGATTCTGTTTTGAATTTTGTGGTTTGGTGTTTAGATTTGGGTTTACATTTGCGATTCTATGAAAGTTTAACATAGGATTGAACAACAGTATATTGCAAATTCATTTGAGTTCATTTTGATGCTCTGCATTGGTATAAAATGGATTATTTGCTCTTCAAATTGGGATGTTGAACAACAGAACATATATGAAAAATTCGAGCTGGAATGACTTATTTTTTTAGTCATGAACTCTCATTAGGTTGTTGTATTAGGTGCTCTAGCTTTAGGTTCATGTCTTGATTGGTTGTTTTGTTTTGGATTTGAGTTAAAGTATTGTTTCCAATTGTTCAATTAAACTGATAATGTTCGAGTATTAATTTTTTTATTTTTTATTTTGTGAATGTTTTAGTTTTCTTACATTTATATTGATCTTCTATGTATTGTACTGTTAGGGATCAGCAAATGTTATCTTGCTTCTTCTTGCTCTCGGTAATTGGCTTTCAATGTTAAATTTATTGTCATATTACGTTAGGAATTCAAATCATGTCTACAGTAGCAAAGCCAGTGAATCGTTGTAGTTGGGCAAGAAGCTCAAACCTGAAGGTTTCTGAGGTCACAAGGTGGTTGGTAAGTTTCAACTACAATAAATATCTTTTGGTGTGTACGTTTATTTGCTTATTTACTAATAGTCACCAATTTCAGACATAAGTTTATTATCTTAGCCGAGTCTATCATCCAAATCTACATTATAAGTTTTGTGCATCAGAAGTGAGTTGGACAGCCCATGAAGGTATGAACATGTCTTCTTCGAAATTTTGATCTAGGACCTCACTGATGGAACCATACTGCTTTTATGCATCTTTAGTTATACTGCAATGTCTTTTGAAAAATAGAACTTTCATAGAGAAAAAGTTCATCTATTTGATGGCATATTTTATCATCTTGGACAAAGAACCAGTGCAGTTTGTGAAGGCACACACTGATTGAGAATTACTGCATTGGAGATCAAATAATGATTGGTAATGAAATATGTATGCTTCCACTGATCCTAGGCTTTAGAGATTTAATTAATTCCTTTGTGCAACATCTATATCGTACCTTGAACATAAAATTAATTAGATGTTTAATTAATGGACTATCTATGCTAACACATGTTTAGGAATGCAATATATATAGGTTATACTCTGTACAGCTATGGTAGTGTTAAATTTTCTAAATAGTTAGTTTTCATTCCGCAGGTAAAACTTGAAACATCTTCATGTTGCTCATTTTTCTAGAGTGATAAAACTTGAAACGTCTACTGCAATTTAGGACTTGATAGTTGGGTATATATTCTATGTAAACATCAGTTGCCTATATTCTATGCGTGACATCAGTTGCCAGACATTATTCTGCCAAGTTTTGTATTAAAGTGCGAGTATATTGAATCTTTTGTAATATGTTGTTGTCTTGCTGAACAGATAAGCGATTTAACAGAGGAATGTGGGCATGTATTTCACTGACAGAGTACCGAGTTCCCTAGACTCCTAGAGGTAGCCCAAAATATAGATGAGTGCCTTTGCATAAGTGTGGGAGATGGCAGGCTCAGATGAGCCAATTTTTAGGCAAAAAGTAAGTAAATAATTATGACTCATTTTGTTTTCAGGTATGTTTCGTTGTCGACCCTATTTAGATTGCATTTATTTGACGATCTAGATTGACAGTTGGATGACATGAAATGCCTATGAGGAAGTTTTTGTGCCCCATTTGTAATCTCTTACAATTAATGATTGATTTTACAGGCATGTCTATTTGGGATTATTTGATACTGAGATCGATGCAACAAGGTACATGTTTGTAATATCGAATTTATACGTTTCTGGGCAGAAGAAAAACAATTAGTTGAAGATTGGAGTGAGAATGATGTACATATTTTTGTAGGGCCTATGAAAAAGCTGCAATCAAGTATAATGGGAAATAATCTGTTGTTAACTTTGATCCTAGCATCTATGAGAGTTAGCTGAACTCAGCTGGTAATTAAATAATTAAAATTTAGTAATTCATCTTAATTTTTGCAAATAGTCATTTAGATATGTATTTGTGCAGAGCAATCAGGATTTGAGTTTGGGAAAACCGGAAGAACAACAACCCAGCATCATTTGGGACTACTTAAAATCATACACATCGAAATGTAGCAATGGAATAGCAACAGCAACGACAGTCTGACTCTATACAATTTAACTCCAATTGGATGAACAATCAAGGATTTCAGCCCAACGTTCATATTAACTGTGACTTAATTTCTTTCTAAATTCCATGCTATCACTAATTAAAGTTTTGGTGTCCTTAACTAATTAAAATTACTCAGTAATTTTGTTTTGATTAGTTGTTTTATGTGGTTCTAGATTCAGACTTGGTTGGGATTTCAGATCGACATGGGCCATTGAGATCGATCAGCAAAATAAGGATGCAAATTGTTAGCTTATCCAAAGTCTGTGAATCGAAAATTGTGGGTATTGGTCCTTCTACTCTGTTGGCGATTTGAATTTTTTGCGCTTTGGTTGATTTTTTTTAATTTTTACTGTTAGTGATTTTTAGGTGGTTATTGAATTGCAGACTTGCCCTTTATAGCTTCAGTTTGTGTCAAAATTACTGAATGACTTACTTACAGTAATTGTTGTTTGGCTGTGAGTTATTGGTCTCTTTGTCATTGATGGGTAACTTTTTAGAACATGTCATCTCAAATACAATACTGGAGCCCTTTCTTTTTTTCTTCTGATAGTTCTCATTCACTTTTGAAAAATGCAGTATGGTCTTCAATCCTCTATTCAAGAAGCTTAGAAAACCACGATTATCTTGCTAGATTTACAATCACATAAGGATTCTAGAAATGGTTCCCATTACGCCTATTGGATATAAAAGAACACAGTCGGTTAATATGTTCTGCATTTGAGTTACTTCCTACATTTTTCAAAGTCATAACTTCAATTCATTTTCTGCTTAATTTAAGTATCTTGATCAAGAAAAAGTTTCCTCAATATAGTAAACATGCTTTGCATTTGAGTTAACGATGATGCACTGGTTTTGATGAAGATACGTTGTTGTCTCCACGTCATGTATTGGCTGCCAGTAATATGTGATTCACATTCACTTTTTATAGTGATCAATGAATCATAAACATTTGTTATTTAGCTTTCATGAGAAAGTTGTTCTCTTTTGTAAAACAACAACATTATTCATTTTAGAATTTGCTCAAAAAAGTTGAGCAACAATGTGATTTCTTTCATTTCCAATTTGAGCAACAGCATCCCAACATTTTTCCCCGCCGCAACGCGCGGGCATACTGCCTAGTATGAGGTATTCAACGTGGTGGAAGCCGAACTTGAAATCTGCGCGGAACAAAATACGACAAATTTTTTCAATGCTAACCGACTACTTTACATAAAAGAAGAGAGAATAGAAAATAATGGGGATCAAGTACGGCTATGATTCATTAAGTTCTCGTCGGTGGTCTCCATAGTCCATACCGTGTCTGGCCTCTGGCCTCATCAGTGCGCGGTGTGTGTTATGAGACAATGAGTTTTGTAAGGGGTGGTTTAGTACTTCAGTAGCTCCTAGCTTTAGCTTAAATGGTTGTCTAGGTAAGAGCGGTCAAGTGCTCCATTCACGTTGATTTTAGGGTGGTTGATCCATTTTTCGTGTGTTTTGGTTGCTTCATAATTCGAGTTTTGGTGGCATTTTTGACTAGGGCTCATTAAAGCGGGTATGTGAGCTAGGTTCAAAACGTTGTGAGACAGTTCGGTCTATGGCTTTCTGTTGGCAAAAGTGTGTCGGGCTTCTAGGCAACTGTGACTTGAAAGTCTTCTTAGTGCTTTGGTAATGTTGACTTGTGCTAGTATCTAAGTTGTGCTGGTGGCACAAATCACCTTGTATTTGACTCTTAGAAAATAAGGACGTGTAATATAGTCCCGAATACCAAACGTGCATTAAGATAAGACCATTTTTCGGCCAGGGTCACCTTGTATCGTTTGTTTTTTTTTTATCAATAAAACTCCGGCTTTCAAGTGGATGTATTGGACTTTATACCTCAGTATTTATGTTGTTACAAGTGTGGGCAGAATCAATCTAGTGGCAACTATTGTCATTTATGTACACCACAAAGTACAGATCAACTCTTTGTTGCGTCAATGATCTTATCATTTCCACGCCAATATCGGCTTAATTGAGAGATTGTGTATCCGTAGCCTCACTTTCATGTACTAGGTTATTGATAATTTTAATTGTTGGTTAGGTTTTGTAGCTTTATTTTAATCGAGGATTAGCTAGCTAGTCCTCTAGGTGGACTAGTCAATTTCTTAAATGTGCAAAGTGTTGCGAAAAAAATAGAATGGAACTAACTACTCCAATCACAAAAACATTAATACTCAAAGAGATAAAAAAAAAAATCAGAAAAAATATAACACGATATATAACGTGGTTCGACAATATACATATCTTCCGAACAAAAATACACAAACATACACAACTCGTAGGAAACACACTTGTTTTGCTGCCACTTACCAGGCGCCTCTTCCGCGCGTGAAGAGCACTGACGTTCCCAA
Source organism: Fragaria iinumae (assembly GCA_009720345.1). Taxonomy (NCBI): domain Eukaryota; kingdom Viridiplantae; phylum Streptophyta; class Magnoliopsida; order Rosales; family Rosaceae; genus Fragaria; species Fragaria iinumae. Next base: position 1,975,229 of record CM019123.1, read on the forward strand.
ATTCCCGTTATTTACCCGCCATCCGATGCAACAGAAAAGTCTCCCTCCAACCAAAAAATCTCTCCCATCTTTCTAAAACCCCTCGCTTCTTTCCTGTCAACAATAACAACAATGGCTCTCTTCACTTCCATCTCCTCCTCCCCCTTCTCCGCCGCGGCGCCGATCGGCCACTGCCCTCTCAACACCTTCAAGCGCAACACTCATCCCATCATTGTTTCTTCTCTGACCTCCCCTTCATCCCCGGAATCAAAATCATCATCAGCTCCAAGTCAAACAGTAGCTTCCTCCTCTGAAACTTCGACAAATGCTTATCCTGCTTCCTCCAGACCCCCCGAACCGAGCTTCAACTACGCTTCTGCCAACGGTAGCCCGTTTTCTCGGTTTGCCAAGTCTGCCGAGTCTTCCATTGAAAGGGTACATGAACTTGACCATTTGTTGTACATGTGTTGATATTAGTCCTTCTTTAAGTTTTGCCTATACGTTTAATCGATCATTGAGTACATGCACATCCCTATTTGACAGATTGCGCCGAGAATTAAGTAGAATTAGAAATAGTGTTAATGAAACTTTGAAGTATAAAGATATGAAACTTTGAAGTACAGTAAGTGAAGATATTTAGAGAAGATGCAGATGTTCTCACAGCTACTTTTTGCCCCATTTTGACTTCATATAAATATAATACTATCTGAAAATTTTCTGGTTTAAACAGTTACGAAGCAGGTTTTGGATTCTTAAGATTTCATTCCTTGTGTCATCTGATTGGATATTTGTTTTATCAACAAATAACAATGTGTTCTAAGCATTTCTTTACATGTCTATTGTTGAGCAGACAATATTTGACTTCCGATTTTTGGCACTACTGGCTGTTGGAGGTTCATTGGCTGGTTCACTATTGTGCTTCCTCAATGTAATTTCTCTTTGCCATATGTTCTCTATTCTTACTTGAGGAGAAAAAAATAAATGCCTTGAGGTCTTCAACTCTGAAGAATTTTAATGTAAGATATGACTACTCCATTTACTAAAGTTTCTGCACTTGTTCATACGCATACAACATTCAACTTTGCAGGGATGTGTTTATGTAGTAGATGCCTATAGAGTTTACTGGGGCAGTTGTGTCAAAGGGCATCACACTGGACTAATGGTTCTACGACTAGTTGAAGCAATTGGTAGAGTTTTCAGAATTTTCTTGTGTCTCGTCTTTAAGTACATATTATAGAATTATTATGTAATATGCCAAGTTGCTGACTTCAATCTTTCTTGACATGGTAAAACTCATTGTCTGCAACCTTTACAATGTAGATGTTTATCTTGCTGGGACCGTCATGTTGATATTTGGTATGGGACTGTATGGATTATTTATCAGTAATGTGCCTAATGATGTGCCTTCTAGTGCTGATCGTGCTTTGAAGGGATCTTCTTTGTTTGGAATGTTCGCTTTGAAGGTAATCTTAATTCCCTTCCCTGCAAGTGTAATTGGCATTTCTTTCTCAGACCTGCACAGATATTAACAGATTCTAACAGAGAATATATTATTCTCCATTGACATTGCTATCTACTTCTCATTGAAATACTTACAATGTGAACTCTTAAAAGTCGTATAGTTCGTATTGTACAAAATAGACTGTCCTTTTGGTCTATCATGCACTAAAAGAGGAGGAATTTGAGAAATTATTACTAAAATATCAAGTACACAAAGTTTTGCTCTATGTCATACAAAGACACACAAAATATGTTTCCATGGTACTTTTTAGGGTATTTACAACCTACACTTACATCCTTACTGGCATTAATTTCTGGTTTTCTTTCACTGACAGAATGAAGTCGTTAGTAATTTGAACTGTATATCAATTTTCTTCCCCTTTATTCCTATCTGAATTTCCACTTTTGGCGCTTAATATTTCATTTTACAAATACGTGGATGAACTGTAGGAGAGGCCTAAGTGGATGAAAATTAGCTCACTTGATGAATTGAAGACAAAAGTGGGACATGTTATTGTCATGATTCTTCTGGTAAAGATGTTTGAGAGGAGCAAAATGGTGCAAATAACCACTGGTTTGGATCTACTGAGCTATTCTGTTTGCATTTTTCTATCTTCTGCTTCTTTGTACATCCTTCATAATCTACACAAAGAAGGATAGTGTTTTCAGACATCTACAGTAAATATTGTAAATGTGGCTCACCTTCACGAAATATATACATCTCCCAAATGAAATATCCATTTTGGAGTGTTCGTGAAGTATCTTCAATTCTTCATAATAATGGCTAGTATGAAAATCAACCAAGATATGCTTAGGTAGGGTAGCTTCCTTCTGTTTAGAAGTTATTTAAAGGGCGCTTGGATTTGATGGATGATGAAGGGTGAGGGGTAAAGCGTTAAGGGTGAATGACAAACTAAACAGTCAAACAGAAATGGTAAAGGGTGAAGGGTGAATGAGAAACTATGGATTTGTAGCTTCCTTCTCATTTCACTTTCAGTAATGTCATATATTCCATGAGGGGGATCCAAAATTTAATAGAAATCTCCATGACAACGCTACAACTTGTTCACTTGATTTGATGAAAGAACAATTTGGAGGATTAAAGCAAGGATCCTCTTAGTTTCTAGCAAAGTCTTGGACAGTACTGATGCAGTAAAGGAGTATTATCTTTATTTCTTTCCCTTTTTTTGTAGTAATTTTACTATTTACATTTCTCTAGCTTCTTACTATGTTCATCAATAATAGAAAAACTATACAATATACAATTTTAGATCGTCCAAAGTGCTGGTCTGCTTTAATTTTGATAATGCAATGCTGTTGATCTGTCGAACTCTCTCCCTTGAAAGTTTCAACAATCTTCCTATCTCCTCGAAGGACTGAGGTGTGTCCCCATTTAGCCCAAAGTGTAATCTTAATACTTCTGCTTCTCTGTCACTTAATGTATTTAGAAGCTTCTCCACCTCTTGCTTCATTAGCTGTTGTTTAAGCATAGTTTCTGGCATCATCTCATCCGGCCCTCTTATGATATCCTGCAATATAACAATAACATGAACTATTAACGTGAGGATTGAGTAACAGACCATAACTGATATTTTCTTGTGAAAATCTCACAGTGAAGATTAGATAACTTGGTGAATAACCTCACTGAATCAACTTATGAGTATAAAAGTTTGAGTCTACTGTTCATGCAGATTTTTATCCTAATTCTGAATGACTTTTAGAGCCAAGGGCATTTAGTTCACTGAGTTGTCAGGCCATCTATGATTCAGTTATGCAAATGTTGAATCTGCAGTATGCAGCTAATTTACTCCTAATTCTCAGAAGGAAGCTGAAATCATGTGAGCGGGGATTAAAAAGACTCATGAAACCTAACTTTTTGAAATTTTATAACACAGAAATCCTGCTGTATTTATAAGCATTTTTAGGAGAAGGTCTAACTGGACACCCATAATTTCTCAGTCCAATATCAAAGCATGAAATTCAAGAGCACTAGAATTCTTATGAGATTTGCTATGAATCAGTCGTTGATGTAATCACATACATTCAGAAAAGTGGATTTAAGATTCAAGAGAGGAACCTGTAGTGCCATGCAACCTTGATCAGTCACCACTCGATCCAATGAAAGAGGGAGTCTGCTCCTCTCACAAACTAGTCTTACAATTGAGGCTTGCACATTTATCATCTCAGCAATTTCATCATGACTAGGCAGCCGCTGAAATCTTTGGTTGAAAGAAATTTTAGCTCTTGTGATTTTTGCCATCACTCCACACATGTGTCCCTGCACAAACAAACTAACCATACTTCTGTATCAAGGCATTTTTACGAGCCTACCTCGCAAGAATGTATAGGACTGACTTAATCATATGAGATCAAAGGCAATCATTCTTTGTAACAAATAAAAAAGGAATGAGCAGGTCAGCTGCTCACAGGTAATCTGATTATTCTAGACTTGTTTTCTATGGCTCTGATGATAGCTTGTCTAATCCACCAATACACATATGTTGATAGTTTCAATCCTCTCTCAGGATCAAACTTCTCTGCCCCTCGAAGAAGTCCAATGCTCCCTTCCTGCTAAAACAGTAGTGATCAATTTCATAGAACAATTTGGAAAACAAAGTAGGAGTGGAAGCAGGTGTAGAAACCTGAATGAGGTCCTGTAAGCTTAATCCTTTCCCTTGATAACTGTTGGCAACAGATACAACAAGTCCCCTATAGCTCTTGATGATCCTTTCTTGTGACTCTCTTCTGTTACAAATAACCTTGTCTATACTACTCATCTTGATCCTCATCGCATTAGCCAGCTGTTTCGAGGTTGGCTCATGCTCCTGAGCTTCTGTGACTCTTGTTCTTTCAGATTCTAGTTTTGCCCCCTCCTGTATCATTAAACATGATTACTGCAACAGTAAAGGCCATTCACTAAACACTAGTAATGTTTACAGAACCAAATTTAGCTATGCAACTTAACCAATTTGGTTAAAATAATACTAACAAGATGAGATCACACCCACAATGGTGATACTTACAAATGAGGATACCAAATTCTAAGAACACAAGTCGAAAAGAACTGATCAATTATTTAGTTATGCAGTTCAATACTTCAACCAACTGGGTATATAAATAACAGCACATGCTGAGAGCCTGAGATTATACCAACAATAGTGACATTATGGTAGTAGTTGCATAATGCTGTCAAACATATATAGTCATGACTGTGAATACCTGTAGACTCATACAGCACTCTGCCTCTTCTCTTGGGCTGAGATAACCATATCTCACAACCCCAAATGAGAACCTCCCATCTTCAAGCTCCATCTTTCTCTCCTCATCATCAAAACACTCCAACCCTTTTCTCCTCCTCCTCCTCCTCTTCTTCCTCCTCACCATCATTCCACCACCACTCACATAGTTCCCACTCTCATTGCAACTCCAAACCTCACTACTCCCAACTCTCACCGCCGCCGCATCTCTGGTCACTTCCACCACAGCGCGTGCCAGCGCCACTGCCTCCGCGGCAGCCCCATTGACCAATGCATCATTGGAGACTGAGTTGGCGCCAAACTTGGAGGAGGGAAAAGGCAAGTTGGTTTTGAGTGGTGTGAGGGTTGGGAGTGAGACTGTGGGGAGAGGTGGGGGTTGGTTTGGTGATGGACATATGCCGGTGGTAATGGCCATGCAGCAGAGTAGAAGAGTGAACTGTGTCTCAAGCAAGTTCTTGTTTGGAGATATTTTGTGTTTGGCCATATGGGAGCGGGACAAAGGCCTCTCGAGGGAGGAGATAGATGTGTTTGGAGCTTGTTTTAGTATCTGTGGTTGTTATTCACTCATTGGTTCAATTTTATTATTCTCAATACACAATTATTTTTCGAGTAATGATCCGTGAACACCTTTTAAAGAACCACCTTCGTTCAAACGTGGCATATCCATATCATCAAAGCATTAGTTATGTCTTTTATATTTTTATTTTTTCTTAATTACAAAAATTCTTTCTTTTCTCACTTTCTTAGTTTATATCAACCTTATTAAGAAAAAATAAAATAAAAGACATAACTAATGCTTTAATGACGTAGATATACCACGTATGCTGCCACTTAAGGTGAGCTCTATAGTGGTTCTCTAAAAAGTAGTTCACCTAGCATTATTCTTATTTTTTTCATTCTATCTCTTGGGTTTGTTTGTTTGTTCCATGTATCTTCTAAATAAGTAAATAGGGTTTTTTTGTTATGAATATGTTGGTATCTATCTATGAATCTCATATTTTTTGGTTAAGTATTTACTTTTAAAAATGTAACATGCACGTTAAAAATGATTGTTGATCAAGAATATGAAAGTTTGTCAACTTTAGCCAATACATCAAATTAATATTTGATAGATCAAGTGGAGTCGACTCAAAGTTCATTATTGCAAGATGGAGTGGACGGGGATATTGGCTCGAAAGTCACTTGGATCAAACTACATTGTGAAAGTAGAGCTGCAAATGGACTTTGATAGGATTTTGGAAGAATTAATTCATATGTTCTTTTATACTCATCAACTTTCCCCGTAGACATGAATCAGACTATACTCCAAATCATTCTACAAAATAAAAGAGAAAGAACTAATTCAAGAAAGAATCTTGAAGGTGTACACAAGATTTGATGATGGACTGCCAACTTCCAAGGATGGAAATCATCAACAACCTGCTAGATGGACAGGTACATCATCATCACGATCAATAGCCAATCCTGCTATTCCCAATCTAATTTGTGACGGCCTGATTTACGATTTCTTTTCTTTTTCTCGGTTCATAATTTACTGAACCTAAAAAAGAAAAAAAGAAGAAAAGCATTTCTATTTTGGACCAAAGACAATAGAGTACTTTTGGCACAGGCCCATAAATACATGGCTGGCTCCTCGTAGAAAAGAAATGTACCCAATTTCTTTTGGCGCCAATTTCTTGCCCTAGCTATCACTCCCAGTCCCCAAATCGAGGAAGACCCCGAAAGCTTCAATCTTGCTGAACCCACTGGAAAAGTAGCACCGCCGATACTCACGCGATGGCCGAGCCTCGGCCCAAGCGCCCCAAGATCACAAGGTTCCGATTTTCAATTTCTCATTCTGGTTTCCAATTAGGGTTTTTTCCCAAGATTTTGTTCTCTGAAAATTACCCAGTATTCTTATTTTATTAGAGGGACAAAGATTTGAGCTTTTTGTTATTTGGGTCTCTTCGAAATTATAATTTCACTGCTAGAATCATCTATTTAGCTATGATGAATTGACTTTCCTGTTCTAAAGATTTGGCTCTCTTGTTACGCTAAGATTAAGAGTTTAAGTTTTGATCTTTGTGAAAATTTGAACTTTTATTTCAGAGGTGAAGATGACTACATGCCCGGAAGCATTACCGAGATTGAGCTTCATAATTTCATGACTTTTGATAAGTTGAAGTGTGTGCCGGGATCTCGGCTAAACCTTGTGATTGGACCCAATGGATCCGGAAAGAGCTCCCTCGTGTGTGCAATAGCACTGGGTCTAGGTGGTGAGCCGCAGGTTAGTTGTTGTTGTTGTTGACAAGTGTGCGGTTTTATTTAGTTGGATTGTTTTTGAAGATTTTATGAATATGGGAAATTTTCGTGAGTGCAGCTGCTCGGGAGGGCTACCAGTGTGGGTGCCTATGTGAAGCGTGGGGAGACATCGGCTCACATTAAGATTACCTTGAGAGGAAACACAAGAGAAGAGAGTATTGTTATCATGCGTAAGATTGATGCGCGTAATAACAAATCGGAATGGTTATACAATGGTATGTAGTTTAATACCTGTTATTAACTCACCATTTCATTCTAGTCTTTTTAACTATTTAACAACTTTTGTGAATGGATTTAGCAACAAATGAATACTGAGATTTTAAGGCACAAACCTGAAATAGGTTTCTAGTCATGAAGAAAAACATCCTTGTCAGTAGCCCCTTAAACTGGCCTGTTTAACCTACTTTTCCTAAAAAACATACTTGTCACTATCTTTAACTCCTACTTGATTATTGAATCGACAGACCTTCTACTGAATTATGAAATGTTTTTTGTTTGTTGCATTTATCGAGAACAAGAAGGCAGAGGAGTATCTTGACCAATATTTTATTTATTTTCTTTGGATTTCAGGAAAAGTGGTACCTAAGAAAGAAGTGACTGAAATCATTCAAAGGTTTAACATACAAGTCAACAATTTAACTCAAGTGAGTATTTGCTTGAATCAATATCAGAACATTTCAGTTTGAAATTGTATTTTTTATGTTTGTTCTTTTGGGCGGGGGTTATAGTTTTTACCACAAGACCGAGTCTGTGAGTTTGCCAAATTGACTCCAGTGCAACTATTAGAAGAGACTGAAAAGGCTGTAGGTGATGCTCAACTGCCGATCCAACATTGTAAACTTATTGAGATTAGTAAGAAAGTGAAGAGAATGGAGCAAGTGAGTTCTAACTGGTCCTTTATTCGTAAGGCATTTAAAAAAAAAAACTTGGTCCTGTCATTTTGACATTGTTCCTTTGTGATGTAGGCTGTTGAAAAAAACGGAGAAACTTTGAATCAGATGAAAGCTCTTAATGCTGAACAAGAAAAAGATGTTGAGCGTGTCCGTCAAAGAGAAGAACTTCTTGCAAAGGTTTGCCTCTTGCTTTTGTTGATCATCAGAATACATACTCCTTGACAATTAAAATATCTTACTTGATCAGACTATCACGAAAATTACTTTTGCAGGCTGAGACCATGAAAACTAAATTGCCTTGGCTAAAGTACGATATGAAGAAGAAAGAATATCTTGAAGCTAAGGAGAAGGAAAAGGCTTCAAAGAAGAAGTTGGATGATGCTGCAAGATTTTTAAATGATCTAAAAGAACCTATTGAGTACGCTTACTTATTTTAATTGTCAGTCATACATAATATATTTTAAGTAGCTGCTCTAGGCAAGTTATGTGGCATAACATGTTTTCTTAATGTTAGACTCTTGTTCAACGCGACTGGTTATTCCAATGTCTGAGGCTTTTAGAGCAAGTGGTTATGTAAATGTAACAATGTGCTTACCAAGCAAACATTTTATCTATAACTGAAAAAATGGATTATACATCTGTAAAGTACTAAAAAAAACTTTAGAAAACCAGATTTATCAATAGGGATAGAAAATTCAATTCTGAAGTAAAAAATTGTAGAGAAACCAGCCTCTATTTTCTTTTGTCTGAAGAAATCACCAACTACAACTAACTTTCTTATCACCATAAAGTGCTCCCGCACTTGACGTGTGGGCCCTGGCTCGATATACTTTTTTGTCTGTTTTGTTTGGTTTTTCAATTCCCATTGCAAGTTTACTTTTTCCCCATGTAACAACAAAAAGAAGTTCTTATCGTACAATCCAATCACAGATGTTGTTCAACTAAATTCTCTCTACTGCCTTTTATTTCATAATTGCAGTGACTTTGTTTTTACTTCAGCTGTGGTATATTGAGTGTTATCTGGGTTGCAGGAAGAAAAGGAAAGAGAAAGCCATGTGGGATTCCAGGACTAAACAAGTAGGCAAACTCATTAGTGGGAATGAAAACAAGCGCAAGGAACTTTTGCTGAAGGCAGACCATTTGGTAGGTTGGAAACTACTTTCATTTACTCCTGCTAATGTGCTCTCAGTTTGCTCTAGTATTTTGTAGAATGGTCGTTAGTGAATCTTTTTTGTGCTAATTGTTCATCTATATATTTATAGGATGCTCAAATAAAAGGAAATTACAGCGAAATGGAAGAGTCAAGAAGGGAAGAAGAATCTCGTCAACAAGAAATCTTAAAATTCAAGGAGAATCTAGCTGTTGCTGAACGAGAACTTGAGAATCTGCCTCCTTCTGCACCGTTCGTGGATGAAATTGTAAGTTATGGATTTGATGTTTAAAACGTTCTGATTTTCAAAAGTTAAGTTGTCATTCTCCTCTGTTATTCAAACTAAAAGGGTGTAATTCTATTCTGGCTATTTCGATTAACATAAAGGCATTTAATTTTCATCCGCTAAAGCCAACCATTTGTAAGAGGTGTGGTTCCCTGAATCCCTTTCTCGGTATTTTATAATATTTTCTTGGCGCACATCATGTCAAGTTCGTAGTGTTGTTTGCCTTTAAGCTACAAAACTCTTCACTTTTTTACCTTGGAACAAGACATTTCTCGGTCTCCTATTATGCAAGTTAGATCTAATCCAACGATGGGTATGACTTTTAGTATTTAATACAACTCTTACAATATTTATTGGAAAGTAGCTGGGTCATCTAGCTGGCCATACCTAAAAACAAATAAGAGAGATTAGTTGTAATTTTAGGAGCTGCAGACATGTTATCAGTAATTTTGAGGAAAGTAAAAGTCTATTTGGCTTTAATCCTAACTACATGGAGTTTGGGAAAAGACCTCTGCTATAAACAATGAAGCAGACATTGTTCATTCAGAATAGTGATATTCCACTTTCAAACTATCATGTTTCACTGCTTTCATTTGGTTTGTAGACTTGCTTTAGTTCTTCCATTATGTTACTGAGTAAACCATTCCCGATCAGAAAAGATTAGGTGACCAAATTGTGAAGCAAGGAGGTTTTGCAAATGCAAAGAGGGTCCAGAAATATGAAAAGGAAAAGCACTTATCTGAAAAGAAGGCATCCTTAAATGAGTGCTTGCACAAGTAAATCTTCTTCATGCTTATTTTTTGTCTCATATTGCCGTTACTGTAATTCAAACATCTTTTACAATGCATCTTTGATACATCTTTCTCAGGCTGAAGGAGATGGAAAATGCAAGTAGTAAACTCTTATTAGCCTTACAGAAAACAGGAGCTTATAAGATATTTGATGCTTATAACTGGCTGAAAGAACATCGACATGAATTCAACAGGGATGTGTATGGCCCTGTTTTGCTCGAGGTCTGCTTTTAGAATGCTCACTTTTGTTCGGTGCTTACTGGATATTTCCATGAATCTTTCATAATATACTCGAGTTCACACTCAGGTTAATGTGTCTGACCGCCGTCATGCTGACTATTTAGAAGATCATGTTGCTTATTATGTCTGGAAGGTAATTATATTTCAATTTTTTTACAGCTCTCATCATCTTACGCTTTGCCACGGCATCCACTAGTGTTGTGAGTCCTACGTTCATAGAATGTTTGTCTTGTATAGGGGGCTTATACCGGGTGTCTTGTCAATTTTTTTTTTTGATGTGATAAGGTTGAGAAGCCATTTTGCTATGCTTCTACCTAACTGCCCTTTAGATCTTAACTTTCTACCACATAGATCTATGTCCATGGGTTAGCTTTACCAAAATTTCCTATGTAGTCATTTAATCATGGTTTCCTTCTATTTGCTTCTCTGCCCTTTTCTCTGGGGTTTTAGTGTCTTTTTGTTCCAGTGATGACCTGTGTGCTATATAGAAACATTCTAAGATGCTATTTAAATATTTATGTATTGGCTTGAATAACTCGTTTTGACTGTGAGTTATAAGATTTCATGTTGGTGACCTTATTTCTCCTGTATTTGTAGTCTTTCATAACTCAAGATTCTCAGGATCGAGACCGTTTGGTCAGAAATCTTAAGTCATTTGATGTTCCAGTTTTGAATTATGTGGGAAATGAAAGTCGACAAGAACCCTTTCACATTTCTGAGGAGGTATGGCTTTTGCTGCCCCCTGTGATTTATATGAACAGCTGTGTCAGTTTATTTTTAATTTTGTGTTTACTTGTGCAGATGAGTGCACTGGGGATCCATTCCCGGCTGGACCAAGTTTTTGATGCTCCTACTGCTGTGAAAGAGGTTTTGACTAGCCAGTTTGGCTTAGATAGATCAGTATGCTTCCCAAGCTTTCTTTTGTCTTCTTTATTTTTGGAAGGACATACGACGTTGATAATCATGTTAAACATATGGGAATTTGGGCAGGTGTTTCATTTCAGATAATAATTTGATATCCAATTGTTTGTTTTTCTTTTGTCTCCCTCAGTACATTGGATCCCGGCAAACTGATCAGAAAGCTGATCAGGTTTCCAATTTGGGGATTTTAGATTTTTGGACTCCAGATAATCACTATCGGTGTACAGTATCTAGATATGGTGGTCATGTTTCTTCGAGTGTTGAGCCAGTGGGCCGTTCTAAACTTCTTCTGTGTGGTATGTTTCAACAAACCGTTTTCCTCTACTGGCACATAATCCAAAGAACTTCTGTAAACACTCTGAAGTCTCTCTTTATTCGTATAGGTGTGGATACTGGAGAGATCGAAAGACTGAAATCTAACAAAACTGAGCTTGAAGAATCTGTTGCTACTTTACAAGAAAGTGTTAGATTGCTTCAAGTTGAGCAAAGAGAGATTGAGGATGAAGAAGCAAAACTTCGAAAAGAGAGGGTAAGTTGAAATGAGTACAGTAGATGTCATGGATTGTAATTTATACTTGTGTCTTCTTTGGGTGGACACGAGTATAAAAATATGTCTTATACCCTACTAACTGGGGTTGGTTAGACGTACTATGTCTTTTTTTAATGAATTTTTGTTATAAAAATATGTTGTAGGAGGAGATACAAAAAAGTATGGCTAACCACAAGAAAAATCGACAACATTTGGAAGGTCTTGTTGGTAAGAAATAATAGTTCGTGATTTGATATTTTAGAAGTTTTATGCTATATAACTTCCATATAATGTTCAAAGTACTATACTTTGGTGATGTTAGAAAAATGGAAAGTGAAGTTAGCAAATAAGGAGAAGGCGGATGACGTGGATACCACTATGGCAAAGCTCAGAGAACATGTTGCAAAACTTAGCATTGAGCGCTTTCGTTCAGTGATGGAACTTAAGGTCTGTTTTCTTGCTAATCATTTATTACACTTGCGGTGGCAGTTTTCATCACTTGAGGTTTATTATCACTATGGATAGTGAAACTATTGTTTGGCATAGAAATATATTTCAAGATTTGGAGTCTTCATTCTTTTGGTTCTGCTATTTTTCTTATCAGGGTCTACTTGTTGAGGCAGTTTCTTTGAATCAAAGTTTTATTGAACGACACATGGTTGCCATTGAGTTTGATGCACAGGTACATCTACTAAGATCTTGAACATGCTGTTTTGTGCCTTCTTGAAGACTATTTTTAATAGAAATATACTAAGTCTGCTGCCACTCAGTAGTTGAAGGAATGTTAAATCGTGTGTGCGGCTGCTTTTAGATATTGATATGGAGTGATTGCAGAAGTGTTGTTTGGTCTGTTGGATAAAATTAGAAATATTGATTGTATAACTATACGAGGCATCATGCTTTCATATGAATTTCAAAAGTATCAATTCCTTTCTTAAATTCTCTTCGTTCTTTTTTTTTTTTTTCTTAAGAAAAAAAAATTATATTTTTATATTGGTGTGGATCCTCTTCTAGCTTTTACATGGAAGGCTCATTCTTTTTTTTATTTTTCTGTTTTCGGTTCAGTTTTTCCAATTTAAATCTATCCCAAATGTAGTTTAATAAAAGCTTATTTAGTCTCCTTCCCTTTAGCATCTCACCTTTAGGAGACTTTATTGATGAGAGGTGTAGTAATTCATGTCCTGCTTTCGTGACATTCCACACACCTTTTCTCCTATTTAAGTTTATTTGAAAATTACTAAAGTTCAGTTACTTGGCTGGTGCTGTGGTGGATTTAATACTTGTGAAGTGCTTTAAAGAGGATGCCCTGCAACTCAATATTCCCTCTTTAGTGGGTAATGGTCTTAAAAGTTTTCCAAATATAGTTTGTTGTACTTTTCACTGATGTCTCATCTGGAGCAGGTTGATTAGGGCTTTTTGTTGTGGCCAGTTAAGCCGCAAGAGATTGTCATTCTTTGTTTTTAAAGAATGACAATCTCTTGGGAGTGGGAGGGTAGGAGGAGTGTGCATTTATATGGAGGCTTGCTGTTTTGATAGTTACATGGGTTGTTTGGTTCGAGAGGAATAGAAGTACATTTCATGATAAACAAGATGAGCTGGCTTCCCCGTGGGACAAGATCAGGATTCTTGTTTACTTTAGGGCTTATTTGTTCAAATACTTTCTTAAATTCAAGATTTTTGTATGGCTCTTTCAAAGCATCCCTCTTTTTCATATTTTTTTTAGGGAAGTATCCCTCTTTGTCATCCACAAGTAGGCATGTTGCAAGTTTAGGGAAGGTATTTCTTTGTTCAGAGTTTAGGGGAGGACAAGACTTAACAAATGGCTCACAACTTTAATGCTCTTAGTTTCTGCAAGCACAGTGTTATATTTCTACAATGATGTGTTGTTACTTCAAAAGAATGAATTGTCATGTTTATGTTACTTTTATTGTTTAAATGCTAATATGTCATGCAGAAGCTTGTAATTAAGTGATATATACTTTTTTTCATTTCTTAGATTAGAGAAATGGAGGTCAATATCAAGCAGCATGAAAAATATGCACTTCAAGCAACCCTTCAGCTTGATGAGAGTGAGTACTTCTCCAATCATTTCAGAATTCTTCCCGTGTTAGAATTTTGCTCAAGCTTATAGATCTGTGCATAAACTCTTCTCTATTTTTTTTAGAAATAATCGACAAGTATAAATTCTATATTTGTATTTGTTTTAAAGTAATTATTGCAGATCTTATCTTATAAAAAGGTAAAACTGAAATGGTCGACTAAACCTGGATCAGCAGCTAACTTGCGAGACATAATCTTCAACAACATTGCTTGGCTTTTCAAACAACTCTTTTTGTTATGCGTGTCTGCACAGCTCACAGAAATGCATGTATTGTGTATCTTTTGGGGGGGGGGGAGAGATCTGAGTCGATGTTGTTGTTGTTGTTGTTATCATTATTATTATTTAATTATTCATTCTTGTACATGGTTTCTGAATTAGGGAAGGTTCAGAACAATGACCTCTTATACTGGGATACCTTGGGAACACTTCTCTTTTTGGCACTTAATACTGGGAACCCTATTGTTTCTTATCCCAAAAGTGACTCATCTAAGTGATATACTATCATTTTGTAAAACTAATGTTTCTTATGTATAAAATGATTTTCTAAGGATATACTTATGTAAAACTAATTATTGCCATTTTGATGTATCCAGGTACGAAAGTAGTAGAGGATTGCCGACAACAGCTTTCTGCTGCTAAGAATCATGCAGAGTCCATTGCTATGATGACTCCCGAACTTCAGAGGGCATTTCTTGAGGTTTTTATGCAATGAGTTAACTTATATAAATTGGAAAGAAACTTCAGTTTGAATACATTGTAATGTATGAGTCAGTTTCTCAAACTTCTGCGTTAGGCAGTCAGGCATCACTTCTTTTTGCTGCATCTGATGCTTTGAAAGTTAAATAGGTCATCCTTTCTGGTTAGTGAAATATTTAAGGACAAACACCCTAACCAGTTACAAGAACAACATGCTATATGGTGAATTTCATTAGAATTAGAAAGGCATCTTTGATACATCAAAAGTCATATGGAAAGCATGACACAAACAAAAAGGTCAAGTACATCTGTAATCTGTCTCACGAGCATTGGTTCTCAGCCCCTTTGTGAAGGATTTAGTCTTGAAGTTTTAGCCAATCAGAACATTGTTCGATGACACAATGAAAGCATGCCTACCAGTTTCTTAGTGATCGAGTTATACGTCGATAACAATCTATGTCCGTTACTCTTATGAACTTTACACATAAAATATTCCCCATGTATTGGTGAATGGTGAACAGTGATATATAAGGGTATTCAAAGTAGGATTAGTTGTCATATGGAATATTCATCCAAGTACCATGGCAAAATATTTTCTTGTCTGTGGTTCTGGAAAGTAATTGTTTACTATTGTATCCAGATGCCTACTACAATTGAAGACCTGGAGGCTGCTATAGATGAAACTACTTCTCAAGGTAATTCTATTCTGTTACTCAATCAGAATATACTGAAAGAATATGAAGACCGTCAGCGCAAGGTAATTCCATTTGACATATTTGTTTTTTTTTATATATTTTTTTTTTTTTTTACTCTTCCCACTCTCTTCTTTGATTTGTTACCCATACGTGCAACATAAATGTTATAGATTGACGCTATCGCAAAAAAATTGGAAGAAGATAAAGCAGAGCTGATGAGGTGTATAGCTGAAGTGGATAATCTGAAGGTGAGTGAAGTTCAGTTCCACCTTAATGGCTGTTTTGTGAGATTGCTATTGCTATCCGCAATGTACTCGTATTTTTATTTTTTTTGCTATTTAGCTGTAACTAGTCAAATAACCAGAATGCCCTACCCTTAGGTTGAAGCCTTCATTGATACTGTGGTTTAGACTACAATTTCCAAAAGCATTGAACAATTCATCTCATTTCACATATTATTATGTTGAACTTGGGTAAGTAATTGAACCACAGTTGTGAAGGGTTTAACGGTTTTTTATTTTTTATTTATATTTGTTGATCATTAGAAGGTTTAAGAAATTATTAATGTCAGTGTCAAAGTAATATTTGTATAGTTTTTTTTTCTTATGTTTTTGTCTCTTTCATGTTTTTCCTCATTCTTTTCCTACTTTAATCAGTGCAGGTTGTTTCACTCATGTGTTGATGTAGTAAAGTTGTTTCCAAAATAGTGTCCTGATATAAATTATTTGTAGGAAACTTGGCTCCCAACATTAAGAAACCTTGTTGCTCAGATAAATGAGACATTCAGTTGGAACTTCCAAGAGATGGCTGTTGCAGGGGAAGTTTCATTGGGTATCACACTTTATAGAAATGTCTTTCTTTAAGGAACCTTCTTTCATTTCCCTTTTTGATTGGATGTTTCTTCTCAGATGAGCACAACATGGACTTTGATCAGTTTGGAATACTTATAAAAGTAAAGTTCAGGTGATCATTTTCACTCCTGTTTACTTACCATTTCATGGTGCTCTTGGCACTTGCATTTGGATAAAAAACTGAAACCTTCTGTTTGAATAGATTGTGAAGTTAGATGGTTGGACCTTAGAATCAGATCAGTTGGGGTTTATTTCCAGGAGAAAGAGCAAAAGTCTAAAACTTTTTCATTGGTGTTTGGAATAGATCAGTAATTCTTTGAGGAATCACGGATGCTGTTTATTTTAAAGCGAACTTTCTATTTTGGCATATTATAATACTTGAATCCATTTAACTATGATGTTTTATACAGACAATCAACAATATAGCTGAAAAAATGCTGTTTGTTAATTCAGAGTTCAGCAAATATTTGGAAGTTTTGCATGATTCGCCCATGGTTGATGTCGATTGGAGACAAATCTTACTGTTTTAAAAGCTTTGAGTTCCTACAACAGATCATTTTCTAGAGTACTTTTTTTTATGTTCTAAAAATTCAAAACTACTTAATTCACGAAAGATAGGTTTTTATTCATCTGGCCGGCAGTAGATTTCAATTTCAGACGATCTTAATTGTTTGAAATAAAACAATTTACTGTATCTTCATCATTCAGGAATCTGATTTTTTATATTTTGTTTCAATTATAAAGTTCCAACAAAATCCTGCTATTTTAAACCTACATTATGATAATTTATAAATTGTGAATTCAAAGTTTTTAGATTTATTATGTAAAATACTTCTGAATAACTATGTTAATTATTTTTCACATTATGACCAACAGACAAGCAGGACAGCTTCAAGTTCTTAGTGCCCATCATCAATCTGGAGGGGTATTACAACAACTATAGTCTTGATTTCTTGATTTGACTACGAACAGTCTTGTCTTATTATGCCTTGGTATTCTGATTGCTAGGAGCGTTCAGTTTCAACCATACTCTATCTTGTTTCTCTTCAAGATCTTACAAATTGCCCATTTAGGGTGGTTGACGAGATAAATCAAGGTTGGTTACAGAACAGTATTTTCTTTATTGTCTTAGATCGATCAAGTTCAAAGGATAACTGATTGTGTCATTTAATATTTTCTCAGGGATGGATCCTATAAATGAAAGAAAGATGTTCCAGCAATTAGTAAGAGCGGCATCTCAACCAAATACACCCCAGTAAGAGAAAATATGCACAAATTCTGTTGATATCTGTTTCTATTTTGCTCTGTGTGTCTTCATCAATATTATAAACCGGAGCATCTCAATGAATTATGCTACAAAAGAGATAATATGCTGAACTCGTGTCAACCGTCTCTTTTTGCTATGCTTTAGAAGTGGCCTTAATTATACTAGTACTCTTTTTGGTTAGTTGGAAACTAATACTTGATATCTGTCAATCTTAATCAGGTGTTTCTTGCTTACACCGAAGTTGCTGCCAGATCTAGAATACAGTGAAGCATGCACCCTTTTGAATATAATGACTGGCCCTTGGATTGAGCAGCCTGCAGAAGGTAGAGATGTTACTCAAAGTCAATATTATCTATTGATATGTTGAAATTATTAATATTTTAACATAAGATTTTCTTTTCTGAATTCAGTGTGGAGCGCTGGTGATAGTTGGGGAACTGTCATGGGCTTGGTTGGAAAAAGCCAGTGTTGAATTAGCAGTTGCCTCTATCCATCAGAAATAATCATGTGTTGTCCAGAATCTGATGGCTCTGTACAGTTATTTTCCGATTCCACCCGTGCAAATCATCGGTCATATCCTTTTGTAAACACAACCCTCTCAAATGTATCTTTGTTTGCTTGGTAGAGGCTCTAGGATCAGTTCATAGGACTGCCTTGTAGTTTTGTGCAGGGAATGCCTTGTATACAGCAAGGGATCAATTTGGGAAATTAGCAAACAAAAAAGTCCTTAGTTATGTTTTTGTTGCTCTTTAGTGATCATCCAATGCCTCAACATTCCATATGTCAAGCCTCATTATGGATCAGCTAAGTTATGTTTTTAATGCTCTTTAGTGATCATCCAATGCCTTAACATTTCATATGTCAAGCCTTTTTATGTTAGAATTAATGATCTCTTTGAGCTTATATATCATTACAATCAAGATATATAAACTCCTCCAAGAAGAAACTGCCAGCCGAGCCTCTTGAGCAAGGGTACGTGCTACTACCGTAACATGTTGAACTCTAGCTGATGACGCCGTCTGCAGTAGGAGCTTCAAATAGAAAACCCAGCTCCCTGAATCTTAATTACAGCAACCAGACATGTGACCTCTGCATCCTGACGAAGGCCGCATCAACACTTGCGCTGTTTTAACTTGAATCTTCCACATCTTGGCATTTCGGTGAATGAGAGTAGGAGGGGCTAACCATTCCAACTGTAGATATCGAAACCGAGCTAGGCAAATGAGCTAAATGTAATAACGAATTAGCATGAGCACAATCCCTCAAGGCATGTAGTCACCTCTACCTCTTCTTTCACATAATGGGCATTGTCCCTACTCGGCGACGGAAGAATGTGAGAAGCAGCCTTCGACACACAAATTTTCACTTTCCCCAGAACTAGAACTGGAGCCTTCCAACGTTGGTTCCATAATACGGGTATTGTCTTCTGTTTCTTCTTTGAGAGTAAAGGAAAAGCATTTGAGACCCAAATTAGGTCCATTGTTAACTGATTGAATTTGGTTCTTGACCATTAGCCCGAAATTGGAATAATTCACAAAAAAAAAAAAAAGGAGTTTGTCACAAATACCATTTTTTTTTTTTTTTTTTTTTTTTTTTTTTTTTAAAAGATCCACACATGCCTAGTTTGGTATTGAGTTTTGAAGATTAAAATCACTTATAATCACCATTTTAGATAAATTTTCTGTTTGGTAAAATTTTAAAACGTGCTTATCTAAAACTTTATAGTTTAAACAGGTTTAGTTTAAATTTTCTGAGTTTTTAAACCACAATACCAAACTAAGTCATACACTATGTGCACGAATAAGACTATGGTACGTACACAAGAACTCTATGTGATGATTAAAGGTCTCCCTCAAGGTAGGTTCTTGTTCGAGTAATTGAACTTTATTAGTGGTAATCAAATTTACCTCATAACCTTAATATATTGTAGAATTTTCCTATGCAAACATTGTAAATTGGCTAAATTCTTCCTCATTGATGAAAAAAAGAAAAAGAAAAGTGATGAGTAATAGTTGTTCACAAAAGTACATGGCCTTTTTCACCCAGTGTAGAAGAAACTGTATGCTTTATGAGACAGAGTTGGCCCAGATTCAACACCAAAGCCACCTTCTCTCTTCATCCGCCATACTCTCCAAGCATCTTTACTAACTACATTCGCAAAGATTAACAGTAGATCTAAGAGGCTGAATAAACATTTTAAAGACAACATGTACATGTGTTAAGAGTTCTTCAAGCATTTGCTGGAAGCTTGAAATCAAGCATCTCCCTTATGTTTAACTTAATTGAAGGGCCCATCGATGAGCATATATGTGCACTCTTCCAGTAAACACCTTTTGCACCTGGTGGCTTATTTGTTTCTACTGATTTCTGCCAGGTAAAGCATACATAAAGTTAGATTTCATGGTGAGTGAGTGGCATTTAGGCAGCACTGAATATTAGGAATGGAGAACATACAATTGCGGCGAGCAGGTTTACAAGAAGATCTTCTTCTGAAAAGTCAGCTCTTCCAAAACGTAAATGAACTATCCCAGTTTTGTCTGCTCTGAATTCAACTTTCCCCTGTTTGAATTCTGCTATGGCCTGTAAAAAGTTGGAAACAGTTAGCCCATTTCACTCAGTAGGCAACAAATCAGACCCCTTCCTGTAACCTGGTTGTTTCAACTCGATTCCTTTTCATTTCATTCTTTTTCTCTTTCTGTGAGGTTTTTCTTATTTTATTTTGCCCAAGTCCCCATTATTCTTACCGCATCAAATGCATTGGATGTATATGCACATACATACAATGTATTCACGATGGTACGAGGAAACAACTAAAATAGTAGCCAGAGAAAAGGCAAGTATTCAGGGTAAGAAAAACGCAAGTTCAGAAACAAAACCCAAAATATACCTGGGGTATATTAGGAGTCACAGTACCAGCTTTTGGATTTGGCATGAGCCCTCTTGGTCCTAGAATCTTTCCTAGGCTAGCAACCTGAGGAAAACAGCAAAACAAAATGGACATTACTTGAGACCATAACTTCCAGCCAAAGTATAAATCTGCAGAAATACACCACATAACTGAGAAGTAATATGCAATCATTTTGGGTCCAGGTGACTCATATGAGAGATGTATATTAATGCAGTTCATTTTGGTCTGTTCTTAACACGTTGAGATCAATCTGACAGCATTATATAGAATCCTTACATGCATAAGCAGCAAGTCAAATACACAGTAATTCCCTTTTATATACAATAATTACATGAATTTATCATCATAACTAGGAAGTGAAAAGTTGATTAGCCATATAAACTAACCGAATTTTGTACATCAAACTTAAAAGGATAAGGAACTCTAAAAGATTCCAGGAAAAGAAGAGATGGAGCGGAAGGGGAGTGGAAGGAGGGGAATAACGGAATTAGAACACAGAACATGAACAATGAAAAGCCATTTACAAAAAGCACATATCACATCATGAACAACAGGATTCAGATTCAACCTAGTATGAATTGCAATTTTTTTTTCTTTACTGGAAAAATGCTTCTGTGTCAATCAAACAACCATATTTTTGGCTTTTTACTGATTATCCTCACGACTTTTTCCATAATGCAACTGCCATACAGACTGCTCAATGTCATGTATAGCCACATGTTGAGTAGAACAAGATAATCCAGGCAATACCTTGGGCATCATATCTGGTGAAGCAATTAACTTGTCAAATTCCATGAATCCATCTTTGATCTGTTGTATCAAATCGTCTCCACCAACCAAATCTGCTCCAGCATTTTTGGCCTCCTCAAATCTTTCACCTATAGAAATTAAATAAAGAGATAACCTTCGGCACATTGCAAAAGCAGAATGTCCATGTATTGTTGAGTAATGAAATAGAGCATACATCTAATTAAATAAATCAATCACTTCCTACTCACTACTGACTAATGAAGTATCCATGTATGAAATAAATAAGGTATAACAATGTATATATACTACTGTAATGAGCAGAGGTTCATTGAAAAAAGGAAAAGAACAGAAGAGAGGCATAATAATTTATATATAACTAAAAACTAATGAACTTGAGGTTTAAATATGATGTATATAAACCTTACAGGACAAATGATAGAAAGGATCCACAATTTTTAATTCAATGCGATTATTGGAACAAAGTTCACATCATCCATTAAACCAGATTACCAGATCATGGACGAAATGAGAAAACTATACACCCATCTAGCCAATTCATTAGCAAATAGTACCTTAACAGAAAGTACAACCATAGAGAGATGCCTACAGTTCACTCATTTCAGCCAAGCTTTGATTTTCAACCAAGGTAAAAAAAAACCAAATAATGACCATTTGATAAAGGCTTTCTCTATGCTTTATATCAATTGAAAGAATAACTTGCCTATGAAGAATTTAGATGGTAGTTTCTAAATTGAAATTACCTACCTATTAACATAAGCTACTACAAATAGTGCTCCTCTATAAAAAGCTGCTTTCA
This sequence comes from Fragaria iinumae, assembly GCA_009720345.1. Taxonomy (NCBI): domain Eukaryota; kingdom Viridiplantae; phylum Streptophyta; class Magnoliopsida; order Rosales; family Rosaceae; genus Fragaria; species Fragaria iinumae. The sequence goes on from CM019123.1 coordinate 1,997,161, forward strand.
ACCTCACTGAGCCAAATGAGTTATGTACAATATTTGGTTCATCTCCTGAGCCCATGCTAAATTATATAGAACTGGTATGAACAATTACCTTGAGTAAGAACAGCCACTTTAACAGTTTGTCCAGTTCCCTTGGGCAGATTAACCTAGTAAAAGAAGTCCAAAACATATCAAGACTGTGTATTGTAACACCGACCAGTTGACAAGAGATTACATATATTTTCTCAGAACCAACCAGAGATCAGAAACTCACAGTTGCCCTCAGCTGTTGGTCATTATATTTTGGATCAATATTGAGGCGGAAATGGGCTTCTGCAGTTTCTACAAATTTTGCACTCACCATTTCCTTCAGTAAAGCAATAGCTGGCTTCACCTCATACTCTTTTTTGGTCTCCCTCAATTTCTGAATTTCCAAGAATCTTTTGGACCTCGTCTGACATTTTCAACAGAAGACAATGAGCCTTTGAATCACTGTCGAATTCTTGGAAGAATTTAAGCATGTGATTAACACAATAACAGCTCCGTGGATTTCTCCAAGCTTTGGAAATCAACTAAAAAGCACGGTACAAACCAAAACAAACTTAAATCGATACAAATAACACATTTGTGAAACCGTACTTTCTCACAGACGACAAAGTGACCCAAATAAATAAATCAATCCTCAGCATTTATAATTTGAATAAGCATAACAAACATATAAGCAAGCAAGAATGAATCTTAATCCCTTCCGTGATTCAACAATGGGTTTTCAACACACCGTTGTACAAAGAAACAATACTAGAATCAAACAGGCATTAGTTTCAGAAATTGAAAAACCCAAAACCAAACAAAACCCAGTAATGAAACAACCGAAAGACTAAAACTTTACACCAAAAAGACTCACTCTGTCTCTCTTTAAAAGCAATGCAGCTTTCCCTTTCTTGGGTTTCGAAACGGTGACAGGAGCAGCAGACCCATCAGCTCCTTTGAGAGTTTCATCTTCCACAGCCTCGTCCACCTCTGCCTCCGCGGCCAGAGCAGCCGAGACGACATGGAAAGGCTCAGACTTGGGTTCCTTGAAGAAGCTCAAACTGACCCTTCTGACTCTGTTGGGTCTGAGAACAAGTGGGCATATAGAGAAAGTTGAGAAGAGAGGCTTGGTGGGTTTGAAGGAGACGAGTGAGGGAGTCAGGTCTTGTGGGAAAGCGGAGGAGGAGGAGGAGGCGTACGTCAGCATCAGAGAAGAGGGTCGGGTGGTACTTGCTGCAGTTGTAGCCATTGTTGTTGTTGTTGTTGTTGTTGTGAAGAGAGATGAGAGCTCTCTGTGTTGTGTGTCTCGTCTTCTGAAATGGAGCTATCTATCCGTATACATTTGGGATAAGAGAGAGAGGGCTTTATTGTCTATTGCACACACAAGAGCAAGAGACTGTTTTTCAATTTATTTTATTTTCCATTTTGTTTCATCTCATCATGACATCATGTGTAACTTTTTCTTTTTCTTTTTTTCGACAAGTACTTTTTGGGTGAAAATGGATAATTTTATTATTAAAAAATCATTACGATCAAAAGATATAAGTTACACCATACTTGGAAAAGAATCACTAAACATATTTACTGAAAATATAGTCACAAAGTCTACTTCCATGTCTTAATTCTCCATCGAGTTGCTATAAAATTGTTGGTACAGTCAATAACCTTCCACCTATAGTTTTAACAAACCATATGATAGCACATTGGAAACCGATTTGAAGAGTAATAGCTTCAGAAGAAAGAACATTTGTAATGTCTACTGTTTTGGAGGAACCTAGCCGCACGCTCTGTTAGGGTTAACGAGAAAAACACTTTTCTTCGACAAAACCTTCACAAATCTACAGCTGTTATCGTTGAATCTCTTGTTTCTGCTTTTCAGATTGCCTCATCCCAATTGCTACTATCTGATTATGCGCGTCTCAATCTAAGCGTGATCGGAGGAGAGACTGCAATCCATAATGATCATTCATAACTGGTGGATCGTCTTCTCGACCCTTATCCAAGTTTCCTTACTTTAAGGGGACTATCTATTCGATCTGGAGGCTTAAGAGAGGATTTTCGGTGACTGACGCCGGTGAGAGGTATCGTGCTAGTATATATAATCATATGGCCTTGGCACTACCGAAGTAATACTTAGGGATGTATGATGGTCTTGAGAATCCATATGATGTACCTCTGAATACCTTGATGACTTGGGTGGGAGTTAAGAGTTTAACGCCTGTATACCTGATACTTCGAAACCCTAAATCTTTAAACATGTTGGGGACATCTATGGAAAGAATGATTTTGTATGATCGAAATGCATTGAATCGCAATGAGCTCATTCCCTGTATCATGTTGAGGACATATGTGGGGAGAGTGATGTTGTTTGATCGAAATGTATTGAATCGCAATGAGCCCATTCACTGTATCAAACTGGAGATGTTTGTCACATAATTAGGGTTTGGAAAGAAGTTGATTTCTCTCCAATTGTGAATACGGAAATTGAGTTTAGTTTTGAGAAAATATGGTGTTTTTGCAGGGACTATGGACTCTTCGTGCATGATCCTATTGGTTTTGAACTTTTGATCAATTATTGATTCATGAGAGAGAAGAGATTAAAGAAACAACCAATACAAACTTTAACCACAAAGCAATAGAGGGATGACACAAAAAGATCTTCAGGTGTGATAGAGAAACATCACCAGATCGGCCGGTGAAAGTTTGAAGTCAAACCAAACCAGTCTTGAGCTAGCATAGTAACAGAAAACCCATCGGAAGATCTCCACAACCTAAATCTCTAAACCATACAAAACATCCTCATAAAGAGCACGTGAACGAAAACAAATATAAAAGGGACCTATTCGTAAACAAATTGAGGAATAGACAGTCAAAGACCATGCATTTCCTTATAGCACTACCGAATCCATCAGGTTTACGCGCGATAACGAGAAAACCCTGTTTGAAAATCCACACCAGACGACGTTGAAAATAGAACTCGAAAGACCTAGCGAGCAATCAGTGGTGGATCTAATGAAGGAGAATGTGCGTCTTAGCCATGAAGAATTAGAGATTTGAGAAATTAAGGAAGAGAAAAGAAAAAAGTGATTTGATGGAAAGGACATAGGAGGAAGACAAATGGTGGAAAGATGAAGAAGATGGAAGAACAAAGAGATGATATGGATGAGTAATATGAAAAAAAAAATAGAATGGTTGGGGACTTGAATTTGGAAAGGAAAGGAAATCAAGGGAAAAACAAACCTGCCACCAGTGGGGCAGAAAGCTACCACAAAAGGGTAAAGAGATTGCCGACTATAAAGAGTGCTCCCCCCCCCCCCCCCTCTCAAGCTAAGATCTAGATCAAGAAACTGACCCAGATCTTGCAAAAGAAAAAGGGAGGAAGATGAAACTTGGTTTCTAAAGAGACTCTAAAAACACGTGTTTGCGTTTCGACTAATGTTTTTACATAGAAATTATGAAACTTCATGTGATAAACTCTTGATCGCTCACAGAATTGGTAAAGAGGGTTGACTAAAGTTGAGCAAAAACCATACTTTCCTTATAACCAATCTATAAGCTTGAAACTTTGCTAGGCTGAAGTTTAGAGATTATTTAGCTTCTTTGTTATCAATAACATTGGTTAGATTTGTGCTCTATGTGGTTATGGGATGGAGAATATTAATTGTCTTTTTCTTTTCTACCATATTTCGAGTTGTGTTAGAAATTTACCCTCTCATATTTTGTTCCCTAGCTTTGAGGAGTGGTTGACCTCAATGTTTATGAATGAAGCTCCTACTACTATTGAAGATTATGTCATGTGTGCCAACAAATTTGAAAAGCTTGAAACAACGTCATTTTTTTTAATTTGACATGCTCTCTTCCCTTCCTTTTTGTGGCGCATGTTGCTAATTCGGTTGGGTTCTCTTATTGACAGTTCAATTACGTACATGATTCCCTCATAGGCACCTACTTAATGAGTCTAAGGTTATTAAGTGGTATCCTCCAACCCCCAACTAGGTCAAACTCAATTTTCATGGCTGTAGTCGGTAGTCGACAAATACCTCCCCCGACCCGTGATGCTACGAAGCAGAAAGTTGTAACGGTCCCGCTCGGGAGGGAGGACGACTACACGGGAGTCATACTTGTCCCACATCGAAGAATGTTTGAAATGCAAGACAACCCGGGGCTATAAGTATAATGGTGAAGTCAGCCAAAAGGGTAAGAAAACATCTCCTTACATTTAAATACTCCCCTACCGATAAACTAACTTTACCATCGGAGAGATAAAGACCGGAAAGTCCCGGTCAGTATCCTTTTGCAGGCAAGAAGACAGATCCAGGACGAGTTTCTTCAAGGTCTACGGGATCTGGCAGAAACAATTGGCGCAGTTTGTGGGAAGTCTTTACGAAAAGCCAGTGTCATGATGACCGAGACAAATGAAGCAGAAGTCGGGAGCAGGATGACGACAGGAGACCACAGTGGCCTCAGTAGAGATGGGACACCAGGAAGCAATACTAGGACGGGAGGAACGGATGAGAGACTGGAGCGCGCGCTGGCGACAAACGATCTGCAAAGGACCCCGGACGGGGTGATGCACGATCCCACGCAGGAAGAAATGGAGGACATGGTAGGGAGGTTAAGAGCGGACGTGGCACGTATGGAAAGAGAGAGAGCGCGGGACCGCTTAGAAGCAACCGCTCGGGAGAAAAAGCTGGAGAAAGATAACGCGACGATAATGGGCGCGTTATCAAGAAGACTGGAGAGAGACGAGGCAATCGAGCGGGCTGCCGCCATATCCCGCGAGGCGCAAGGCGAAGGGTCGGGTTCACCGATGACGCCGCCGATGATCGCCCGCAGGACGGTCGTTGTCGGGGCAAACCTGTTCCCAGAAGTTATGGAGAGAGAGGGCCCACCACCGCCCCCAACGCCTATCGAGGATGGAAGATCGGAAACGACAGGCATAGAGGCGGCCCTAATGGCAATGCGGGACAGTGTGGTGAACCTGACAACGAGGGTAGACGAGGCGGAGAGACGGGCGGCCCACAACCCGCCCGGTGTGGGATTCGAAGAAAGAAGGGGACCGTTCACGCGGACCATTACACAGACCGTACGTTCTCACGCAGCAAAGCCTCTAAAGTTGAGCTACGGGGGGGGGGGGGGGGGGAAGGGGACCCGCATCTCTTCCTCGACAGTTTTAAATCCCATACAAACGCAAAGGGTTATTCGGATGCCGCGTGCTGCAACATGTTTCAGGAGACGCTATCGGGTGAGGCGCTGAGCTGGTTCTATGAGCTCCCGGCCGGCTCAATAGATTGCTTTAGGAAGCTCGCGGACAGATTCGTGAACCGATTCATACTGCGTACGGACGGGCAGAATACCACCCAACTCTTCAAGGTAAAACAAGGGCACGCCGAGGGGTTAAAGACCTTTGTGAATCGTTGGCAGGGAGCCACGGCCAAGGTTAGGAGTTTCGACAAGAAGGTGGCGGAGGAAGCCTTCGTCCAGGCCCTACTGCCCGGGAAGTTCTTATACGCAGTACGGATTGAAAACCCACGGGGCTATGATGAGCTGATGGAAATGGCGATCAGACATGCCTAAGCAGACTAAGACACGTATGGGGATCGGCATGCGAACAAAAGAAAGGAAGGTAGGAGGGCCGAATCCCGAGGGCAATCGATCCAAGAAGTAAGAACCTGGCAAGGGGACCCAGAGGGACAAGCATGCACCCCGAGCAAGAAGTTCAAGGACGGGGGCAGGAAGCAAACCAAGCCATTGGGGGGTCCACGCAAAGGGAGCTCTCGGGACGGCGGACTTGGAGCGACAATTCCTGTAGCCAGGGAACGCTTCACCACATTAACAGCAACCCCCGAGGTAGTATGGAACGAGAACAAGGAAACAATCCCGGGACCGGCGACCAGAAAGTTTCCGCCATCCCGATTAACGAGGGAAGATACCGGAAAGTACTGCGGATACCACGGGGAAGCGAGGCACGCGATAAATAACTGCATTGAGCTAAAAAAGACGATCGAAAGCCAGCTAAAAGCAGGAAAGCTTCAGCAGTACGTGTCAGGACAACGGCAAGCGCCTGCGGAATCCGTGTACGGGACGATCAACACGATCCGCGGGGGAGAGCCGATCAACCAGAGAAGTAACAGGGCCAAGAAACAATGCCCCGGGATCAGAGATGGGCGGGAGGTATACGCCTTCAGGAGCTGTAGCGCTCAGAATGTCAACTTGAGGTGGAAATCCGTGAGGTTCGAAGAAGAAGAGGAGCAAGGGACCAGGCTGCCTCACGAGGATCCGTTCTTGATCACTGCACAGTTGGATCATTATCTCTGTAAGAAAATTCTGAACGACACCGGGGCGTCCGTGAATGTACTGTTCAGAAATGCTTGGCAGGCACTAAAGAGGGGGAGCAGCAAGCTCACACAGGATAATGAACCGCTAATAAGCTTCTCCGGAGACGTGGTGCAACCTCTCGGATCTGACTACATACCTATGCTCCTCGGAGGTTCAGAGGGGAGCACGCTGCGATCAACGGTAGACTTCATCATAGTCGACTGTAACTCATCATACAACGGGATACTTGGGAGACCGGCCTTGTGGAAACTCAAGGCGTTCATCGCCGGTCACATGCTGATGATGAAACTACCATCCCCCACGGGTATCGTTACCATCCGTGGCGATCAGGTGGCTGCACGAGGATGTTACGCTATCGACCGGGATACTGGCAGGAAAAGAGCAGAGGTGTTAACCTCCGGAAGTACGAATAGACTCATGTCGGATGTTTATGAGGATCCCAGAATTAATGCTGCAACGGAAGGGACTGAATCCGAGAGACCAGGGTCGGTTGAGGAAACAGAGCTCATTTGCATCTCGGACCAGTTCCCAGCCCGAACCACGAAGATTGGGACCAGTTTACCTGTCGCCGTGCGGGAGGAACTCGTACGTTTTCTGAAGGCAAACAACAAAGCGTTTGCCTGGACGTACGCTGACGTGCCCGGTATCTCGAGTGATATAGCAGTGGATTACTACACAAAATGGGTTGAAGCAGAACCGCTTCGTCGGATAACCACTGACAGCGTGATGGGGTTCCTCATGAAAAATGTCTACTGCAGATTCGGTGTCCCGGAGACTATCATAACCGACAATGGCACGCAGTTCAAAACCCAAGGCTCATTGAGTTCACCAAGGACATGGGAACCCAGATGGTGTTCGCATCGGTAGCACACCCAAAGACCAATGGGCAGGTGGAGGCGGTCAACAAGATTATCAAGAAACTGCTGAAGAAGAAGTTAGACGCCGCTAAAGGCTTGTGGGCGGAAACCCTCCCGGAGGTTCTGTGGGCCATCCGAACTACTGCTACGGCATCAACGGGAGAGACACCCTTCAGCTTGGCTTTCGGCACGGAGGCTGTCATTCCCGTCGAAGTGACGATACCGACTGGAAGAGTCGAGGGATACGACGCACAAACCAACACAGAGGGGCTACAGTTAAACATGGATCTCATTGAGGAGAGAAGGGACAAGACCGACATACACAACCAAGTTTACAAGCAGCGCGTCGCCCGACATTACGACTCCAAGGTCAGACCGCGCACCTTGGGTCTTGGAGATTGGGTAATGAAGCGGGTGATGGCCCAACCAATGGCCCAACCAATGGCCCTTGATCCGACCTGGGAGGGCCCTTACGAGATCGTGGAGGAAGTCGGCCCAGCAACATTCTTTCTAAGAGACAGGGACGGCATCGTCACCGGGCATCCGTGGAACACCGAACACCTTAAATTCTACCCCGTTTAATCGAGGTCAGGAATTGTAAATCATGCCTCCCGGGTCTGGTTAAGTCGACCCGGGAAGATGCCTTCATTTGTTTTGTTAACAACTTACAGAAATGAAGAAGTTAAATTCACAACATTTGTACAGTTAAACTCGTAACACTGGAGTAAAACTGTGGGTGTGGTACACCGGATTCCAACGGGCAAAACAAAGAGGCAACACACAATTCAAAGGCATAACAATGAGAATTCAACATGGACACTTGAAACACATTACAAATATACCAACCGGACCACGGGCCGACACAGCCATTCCACAGCAAAATCAAAAAATTAGTCCAGTTGCGCTCAGCTCAACACCCTATACCATGTCATTCTCGACCGAGTCGGGTGTATCTTCTTCGCCCTCACTCTCGGACACATGCACCTCGGCCCCAGCGCATTCAGGATCGGCCTCGACAGGACCCTCCGGGTGGATAGCCTGGGAGCCCTGTGCTTCGCCCTTCTCCTGCGCAACAAGCAGATCCGCGAGCATCCGGGGTTTGTCGAGGTACCCGTGCACACTCCACTCTGTGAACTTCTCCGTGATGGCCTCATCCCGAGCAGACTGGAGCAGACCTTTGAACTCCTGCGACTCCTTGAACGCCGCAACAGCTTGCTCACAGCGCACGGGAACCAAGCTCTCCCACTCCGCTATCTCGGCCTCTTTCTCACGAAGCCAATCCTCCAGCGGGCGATATTTTTCCACCTCCACCCTCAAGGCCTGCAAATCGGCTTCGAGCTCCGGGACCCGATCCGCTTTGCTTTCCACCTCCCGGACATGCTGTTGAGTCGTGGCCAGCTTCTCGACCAAAACTTGTTTCTCCCTTTCGAGAGACCCCTTCTCAGTCTGAAGGTAGCTTACATGTCCGCTGAGCTTCGCCACCTGCTCTTTCCGTACAGCAGTGTCCTCGCTGGCGTCAATGAAGTACACCGCGAACAAAGCCTACAAGTACAAAAAAATGAGCCTACAAATACCAGTCCCCAAACACAATTCACAACAAAACACAAGCGTCCCGTACGCTTACCTTCATCAGGTGCTCCCGTGCTATCCTTCGGGACTCGGAGGGAGAACTCTCCTTGAATCTCACCCGGTCCAGATCAATCCCCTTCAGGTCACCAACCATCGCCCGGACGAACTTCTCGTCCGCATAACCATACTCATCAAGAACCTGCCTGATCGGAGTCTTCGAAATCTTCGGAACCGCAGAGGCAAGTATGGACAGCGTGGGAGTCGACGTAGATGCCCCGGGAGCCGCCTTATGCTTCTTCGGCTTTGTTACGTGACTCCCGGACACGACCCTGCCGGTGTCTGTCACCAGGGGCTCCTCGACACCTTGAGTTCTCCTCGAGTGATGATGGCGCCTTTTCCTTTCACCCAAAGTGATCGGCGAACCTGCAGGAAGAGGTACCAGCGGAGTCTCCATTGACCCGTATACTTCTTCGGGAACATCCAACACCTTCTGTTTATTCAAAACACGTACCGTATGCGTGTCCACGTCCACCTCAGTGCGCGATGCCAGATCCCCTTTGGTCAGGAGCCTCTTCAAGAGGGCTTGATCCTTCTCCATGTCAAGAGGATGATTCGGGCGCGGAACACGCCTAGGGATCTTTCCTGCACACCAAAGGACGACATTAATTACACTGGGCATACTAAAGACTTCAGATATAAAGCGGAAATCAAGATGAACCCACCGGACACTCTACCCATCTCACAGTATGCGAGAACGGCCCACCACGTCAAGTGATACGAGCTTCGATCCTTGTCGTGGGGCCACGCAGCGAATATACGGGCAATCTGCTCCCGCTCGATCGCTGTCAACGAGTAGCTCTGATCCCCAATAGCCCGGAAGTAGTTGGGAACCGTGTGCCGCCTCGTCTTTCTTTGCCAGGGCCCCCCCACCAGGACTACCTTCGCCCTCCACTCCTTGTTTATCGAAGAAGGGAGATCGGTGATCACTGACTCATAGTCCCGTGCGGTAAAGCCTACACACCCGGAGCTTCCCACCTTCTTCGAGTATGATAGCCTGTAGAGCGCGCGAAATTCATTGATTGTCGGCCAGCCCAAGTTCGAAAGGAAATACAGACAACCTAGTGCCAGTAATTGACGCCACTGGTTCGGCAGGACCTGGCCGGGAGCGAGCTGCATCATACTCAGTATGTACTGCACACATTGCGGTAGCGGTACGGAGAACCCATTCCTGAACATGTTGTCATGCACCGCTACATACTTATCTCTCGGAGCGCACGCAAGCTCTCCCGGGTACAAGCCACGCATAGGGATCTCGGGAGGAATGTTCCACTCCTCCCTCAACTGTTCGATCTCCTCAGGCGTGTAACTGCATATGGGCTCATCACACACCCTCCCGTCCTCCAAACGGTGAAGGACGTGAGGGATCGGGATCGCTTCCATCACCGGGTACTCGGTGCTCGAGCTGGAAACTCCAGAATTTGATTTCGCCCGCTCGGCATCCCTATTAGTCTCCCGGCGCAAATACCCCTCCATCCTCTCGTCCTCATCCGCACGGGCCAGCCGAAACGAATCAGAAACGCTCGCGTCGGAAGCCCTTGACTCCATTTTAACCCTATAAAAAAAACCCTATCAGATACCTACACCGCGTACCGCCGCCGGGAAGTTTCGACACCACCCGTTTCCGCCACCCGACGACACCTAGAAACCCAGAAACATCTATCAATCCACACCCTACTAGATACTCACAGCCACACAACTACACACTAGAGAAGGGAAACTAACCAGATAGCGAAGGCCGACGACACACAAGAGCAGCAAACGGATAGCACCTCGCAATCGAAAGATCGACTGTAGCAGAGCAGCAGCACTCCCCCAGGCGTACGAATTCCCTTCTTTCCTCCACGCTTCAACGGCAAGACGGGAATGGAGATAAGGCAGCGCTTCCTTATATACGAAGCCGGGGAAGGAACGCCTCGTTTTTCCCCCTCCCATTGAGGCAATCCAACCAGTCGCGCCCACCGTAGGATCCAGACACGTGCCCCACTACCGAGTAGCTTCTCCAACACGACAGGCGTGACACGCCTCGCATTAAATGCACATCCCTTCACCCCCCCCACAGCGCCACCTGGCGGACATACCATTAATGCACAACAACACTACCCGGTAGCACTCGCCAGTGGTCACCGAGCTTCCGGGGATTACGCAGACCCATCAATCAAGCCACCAGGGTCCCCTCCACGCAAGGTGAGGAGTTCACCCCGCGCAAAACGACTGAACAAGTCACGCGAGCTGAATACGTCGCTCCGCGTTCAATAGTTACACGCGAGTTCGCTCCGCATGCCAGGACTGCCCCGCGAGCTGCTGAGTTCGCCCCGCGGGCCACGACTTCCCCGCGAGCTGTTGACTTCGCTCCGCGTGCCATGACTAGCACGCGAGCTGTGGGGTTCGTTCCGCGTGCAATACTTTTACGCGAGCTGGGTTCGCTCCGCGTGCCAGTGACCACGCAAACTGAAGAGTTCGCGCCGCGTACATAACTGACACGCGCGCTGTGGTCGCCCCGCGCGAACCACCGGCTTGAGTTCGCTCCGCGTACCTAACTTACACGCGAGCTGCGTTCACTCCGTAGGCAACACTTTCACGCGGGCTAAAAGGTTCGCGCCGCGTACATAACTGACACGCGAGCTGTGGTTGGCCCGCGCGTACCACCGGTTGGATGCAAGGTTGAAACAACCAAGCCTTGAGAGCTGTAAGCCCCTTGTACGACTCCGGAAACACGGGAGTTGGGCATGCCTGTATCATTCCCTTCACACGGAGAATAGTGGCCTGATAACCCACACGGGGATCATACCCCGCGCTCGAGCAACAACTAACGTGGAATGGTTCGCTACCTTCCATCCCAACGGCAACCCGTTCAAACATGTCCTGAGTACGAACTTGGGGGGACTATGATCGGGTACCCGTTAACAATTTGGCATCACAGACCATTTCTTCAAGTCCCCACTCAAGACGTGTCTTGAACGGGAACTTGGGGGGACTTGTGGTCGGTAGTCGACAAATACCTCCCCCGACCCATGATGCTACGAAGCAGAAAGTTGTAACGGTCCCGCCCGGGAGGGAGGACGACTACACGGGAGTCATACTTGTCCCACATCGAAGAATGTTTGAAATGCAAGACAACCCAGGGCTATAAGTATAATGGTGAAGTCAGCCAAAAGGGTAAGAAAACATCTCCTTACATTTAAATACTCCCCTACCGATAAACTAACTTTACCATCGGAGAGATAAAGACCGGAAAGTCCCGGTCAGTATCCTTTTGCAGGCAAGAAGACAGATCCAGGACGAGTTTCTTCAAGGTCTACGGGATCTGGCAGAAACAATGGCTTTGTATCCTCTTCTTTCCAAGTTGTTGCTTGTTTTATCATCAAAAACCTTGAATATTCCCCTTTAGTTGTTGGTTCTTGAGGTCGTAGAGTCTCTAGTATCTCGATTGCGGAGGACGTTGCCCTCAAAAGATGGTTTATAAGTTGTTAAAAGTCATGTTATTATGGAACACTCTTCTCTAATCATAAAATGTGCAAATTGTTCATGTGATGTTCCCAAGCGTCACAATTTCTTTTCTCATGTGTTCGATAAGAAATTTTCTCGCAGTTGCGTTGGTGAACATCGATATTTCAATCCACTAGTTTAAAACCTGGATGGAATGCATATATTTCTTGGTAAGTTGCTTTTAGCTCTTCGTATAAACTATCTCGAACTTCCCGAGGGGCTTCGATCTCTTTTTTTTTTCTTTTTGTTTTTTCCGATCTCTTTGAAAGTTCTTTTTTCTTCATTTTCTCTTTTAAAAAAAAAATACTGTTATAAACTAAAGAATGAGAGAGGGATAATAGAGAGACAAAATGTGGGAGGAGTAAGAAATGTATTATTCATTCTCATTAGAATCCTTTATATAAGAGTATAGTTTACATCACAAAGACATAAGTAATGAGTAATTGCGTGGACATCCACATATATATAATATTTACAACACCCTTGGATGTCCACCAATAAATGATATGGTGTTGGACACGCTTATTGTTGTCTCATTAAAAATCTTGCCAGGTAATAAAAACCATGTGGGATAAAAACAACCCTGGTCGAAGGAGATAAAAAAGTGCAACGCGTATATGTCCTAGGTAACGTAATCTTGAATGCTCCCCCTGAGAATCTCCATTTGATTGATTGATGTACGCTCCATATCATGTATTTGATAAAATATATGTATTTCCATGTATAATAGATATCACGTGTCTATCATAAAAGTGAGATAATTTAAGCTTTGCATGAAGGGAACTCATCATGAATATTTGATCCTGCAAAGGTTAGAGTAATACCAGCAAAACTATAATATTATGAATAAATCTTACCTCGCAAGATAAGAGACCAATTTCTTTTGTTCAAGACATTGATTGGCTAGAGAATAAATATATAAAGAAATACAAATATTCCAACAATCGATATGGCACACTTAGGCACTTAACCATAACTATCAATCTGTAAAATTGATAATCTCACATAGGCTCAATAGGAGCTCTAATTAAGATATGTTGCAACATTGTGATTCAATCGATTTCTTAGTCTTGCCTTGCATAATATTCATTGAGGCAATAAGTCATCTTGAATTTGATAGAATGAGTATGTGAGCTTAGACTGCTTGATTCCATGAGTGGGCTTCATCCTCTAGTAATCATTCATGGACTTGCCTTTGGCAATATCAATCCTCTTAGAATTTGGTTAAACAATTTGCTTATATTCCTTGACACATAAAGTTTGGGGATGTGCATTTATTAATGTGCCTTTAACAACATCTTCATAATAAAACAAGACAATTTTTCCATAAGCCTTTCGTCCATATAACAGTTATATGTAACACTGTACTTGTAGAGAAAATTATCGTTTGAAGAAGAATGATAGCCCTTGTTTCTATAGAGAGAAATTGTGTCATAGTGATTTTATTTCACTAAAATGTCACCCTGTGTAATTTAGGGGTTGTAAAATCTAAGTATTTCATCACATTTATTTCATTGGAATTGCCTCTTTCCAATTTGACCAATATTAAAGTTTGTCGACATAACAAAATAACATAGAACAATATACAGTCCTTGATGATATTAGTAGCTACTATTGATAAGATGTATCATCAATTTTCAATCTCACACATTCATATATGCATGCATAAGCTATAATAAGCTTTTAATTATGTTGAGTACTCATGCTTCTTTAGGACGAATATTTGTCTCTTTAAGGACAACTTATTTGAGAATGTATCTTTGAATAACCTCATGAAGAGTGTTATAGGGCTTGTATAATCTTCCCTTAAGGGAAGCTTATGACATTGGACATAGTGGATGTATTCCACAACATAAATTCACGCCGTTATATTAGTCTTTTCTCCCCCTAACGGTAGGAAGACTATAATTTTGACCATACGCAGATATGCATTTCAAAAAAATTATTTATTTACCAATTGGTGGGTCGCGAGCCCAAACCAAAGTTTTAAGTCAAAATACATATTGTGAACTTGTCACTTTCTCAATTAATTGATTGAGATTTTCCTCAAAAGTAAAAAGGGATGATCGGTGGAAAAAGTAGCTCATCACCAATTTTCGAATAAATTATTCTTCCCCTGATGACAGGGAATGTGTCACTAGAAGTGACAACATGCAAAATATGCGGTTATATTCCCTTGTATTGTATAATATTATAAAGTTGTAGAGGAGTCTAAGTGACATTATAAATAAAAATTGACAAAAATTTGTCATGCCAAAATAATATATCTGGCTATATATATGGAACACATAGTTCATGTATAGAGTAGTACATGGTTGATTAATACAACTTAATCATGTGGAATTCATCTTCACCGATATACGCAACGATATGTATTTCATATTGGTAACATAATATGAGCTCAATTGGAACATGCTATTAAGGTCAGTAACTCTTGATGAGATGATTGTTACCCTGTAGCGTAAATTGCAAAAAGTATATGTAATTCAACATGTCTATGTCCATGTTCATAATTGGACTGTATGTAAAATATATATTTGTCATTATTTGGGATCATGAAAAGCCATAGTCTAAGCCTTCAAAATGACAAAGTCTTTGATCCAATTTATTTGACAAAATAATATACTCGAATTTCGGACAGTTGTCCTTATCATAGAGGATCATAGCCTCATCAAATTTCATATTTTACTCAAGTAATGAGTCATAGTTGGTGGGATGGTTGTGTATGTAACCCAACCCAAATGATAGAGCGACCAACTTTTGCAATCAACGCTTTTAGCGTAATTATTAGAATTTATCCAAAAATATTCCATATTATATGATCTTTGTGGTCTCAATATGAATCCATTTTTGATGTAGAAGAGAATAAAGTCTCTTGAATAGAGACAACATAGTATCGTTTGACAGTTTAATGTGTAAAAGAGAGATAGTTTGGTTAGAATAATATTCATTAATAATCGACATAATACATATACATGAGGGTTTCCTTACCTACAAGGAAACAACTACAATCACGTAGTACAACCAGAATACAATTGATACTAATATTCACATGATTGATACTTTCCTAAATAACAAGATAACCAAGATACAATAAGATACAAGAGATTACTTTCCTAATACTCATTCTCAAGTTGGAGAGTGGATATCTCGAACTCCCAACTTGCGAATCAAAGGAATAAAGTGACAATCCATGTTTTCCCAAAGCCTTAGTGAAAACATCAGCTAAAGAAGAACTCACATGTTTTGTAACCACTGAACCATCTTGAATCTTGTCTCTGATATAGTGACAATCCATCTCTATATGTCTGATTCTTTCATGAAAGACAAGATTAGCTGCAATATGCAAAGCTGCTTTATTGTCACAATACATCAAAGTAGGTTTTGAATGGAGAACATTTAAATTTTTGAGGAGGTTCCTCAACCATGTCAATAATTCGCAACAAGTTCTTGTCATTTGCTCTATATTCTGCCTTAGCAGAAGAGAGTGAAACCGACTTTTGTCTTTTTGACCTCTAAGAAATTAATGAAGAACAAAAAAAGACACAATAACCTAAAGTGGACCTCCGAGTCATGGGACAACCAACCCAATCTGAATTGTAATAAGCACGAAGTTTGAGATCACTTTGTGAAGAAAAGAACAAACCTTGCCCAGACGTGTTCTTGAGATAACGGACAACTCGTAAAGCTGCTTCCATGTGAGGTTTGAGTGGCTCATGCATAAACCTGTTCAACACATGTACTGAGATGGAGGCGAGAAGGCGCCGGAAAGATATGGCGAGTCAGCGCCGAAAATAGACGGACCCCGCTGTGGTGAGTCGGAATTGGGTGAGACAGAAGGCGGCGAGGCGACGCTGGAAAGAGACATAAACCATGTTTATAATTGCAGATATCATAGTCACATTAGCTTCAAAAAATACTAAAATATTGATAAAATTATCATCACATAGGATTCGTATGCATAGTTACATTGTGAGCAAAGCATATGTGGAGCTGAATGGATCCATAAATTTTAGCCTTTTCAAAGACTTTTAGCCATTGATTTAGTAAAATCTAAATAAACATATTGCTAGCGTAATATTTACAACAAATACAAGTTAAACCACATAAATATTACTGCTCAAGTAAAATCCACTTTGAATTGAGTAAAAGTTGAAATGTTTTTGTTTTTGAAACTGAGCATGACATGAGAATGATACGGTAACTTTCCTCATTGGTCCATAACCCTTTGACTCTCTGAGAATCACCGGTTTAGTCACCGATATCTCCACCTGTTTCTGGCCATGCAAACACCACTCGCTCTGCTCTCTCTCTCTCTCTCTCTCTTCATGCACTTCGGGTCCTTCTCTTTTGTCCTCCTTAACCCAAAGACTTGGACTTTATAAAATCCCATGTATGTACGTATGGCCTTCAAAAATCCCCCACCTTTTATATTCCCTAAGTTTTTTATTATATATATCCCTTCAATTATTCATCTTAACCGAGAAGCAGAAGCAGACCAGTCGGAGAAGACCGACTGACAGCTTAAGCTAGCTTAGCTTAGCGCGTGCCGTCCACTCTCGCATTTCTCTGATTAAGAAGAAGAAGCTGAGATCGGAGGACTCGCAACAATGGCGGTCGCCACCTTCTCCAACTTCTCCTCTTTCACCACGCCCTCACTCTCTCTCTCTTCTTCTTCTTCTTTCCCGCCATCCACAAGCCTCAGTTTCACTATCCTCACCAAAACCAGATCCCCCGCCTCCCTCTCTCTCGCCACGTCACCCTTCCCCCGCTCCTCTTTCGCCACGTGTTTCTCCTCCGGCGGTCCCCCCTCCGTCGGCGGCGGCGGAGGTGGCGGAGGAGATCACAACAATGGAGGCGGAGGCGGAGGAGACGGAGAGGAGGACCGGGAGAGGAACAAGGCGGAGGCGGCGATGGCGATAGCGGAGGCGGGAAGGACGGCGGAGAGTCTGCCGAAGGACTTGGCGGCGGCGGTGGAGGCGGGCCGGGTGCCCGGGTTGATTGTGAAGAGGTTCTTTGAGCTGGAGAAGTCGCCCATCTTCAGGTGGCTGCTTCAGTTTGATGGATTCAAGGAGCGGTTGCTCGCCGACGACTTGTTCTTGACCAAAGTTGGCATCGAGTGCGGTGTCGGAATTTTCACCAAGGTAATCTTTACGCTTTTACCTACCGTCATGTTTTTACTTTTACCACGTCATCCATCATTTAAATGAAACAATAGTCCTCGGTTCATTTTGTCACCATTTTTGCTTCTTATTTCAAGCGTCAACATGATTTCAGACTGCTGCGGAGTTGGAGCGCCGCAGAGAGAAATTTACCAAGGAGCTGGATTTTGTGCTTGCCGATGTGGTATGATTTCATTGCGCTTACATAATGCAATACTGAAAATTCAGTTGGTTCCTCAGTTGATATAAACAGAGCTGCTCTAAACAGTACTGTATTATGGGGTCGTATAAATTATGTTGAACTAGGAGAATGTGCTTTTAAATTGGACAATGGTATCTCAATTCAGCGATATGCATTTGAAATTTGATGGATGTAGAATGGTACCTTTGCTCATCCTGAGTTCAATCAATGTTAAGCTGTGCTGATAAGATTTTCACGGATGCTAAGCTCTGAGTTGTTCCTTGGAACACAAAACTAAGCATTTCTAGAAACTGATAATCTTTATTAAGTGATCAAGTGTTTCTTTTTTATGTTTGTTGGGTTTTATAACTCCACAAGTTTTCTCACTCGAGAAAGAGAAAATCTGGCATCGACTGACTAAGTTTCTTTTTTGTTGGGTAATCTTAGGTGATGGCCATTATAGCTGATTTCATGCTTGTCTGGCTTCCTGCTCCTACTGTTTCGCTTCGAAAACCTCTTGTTGTTAGTGCTGGGCGTGTTGCCAAGTTCTTCTATGGCTGCCCTGACAATGCATTCCAGGTTTGTGCATGACTATGGCTTTCTTAGTTGCTGCATTGTCAACGATAACCTCATGGGAATCTATAATCCTGTCTGCAGGTAGCTTTGTCCGGAACATCTTACTCACTCTTGCAGAGAATAGGCGCAATATTGGTACGTTTACAGCTCATAAAATTAGCAGTCATGTTGATTGCGAATTGATATTCATGGAATTTTAATCTTTTACTCAGAGAAATGGAGCAAAATTATTCGTGGTTGGGACTGGTGCATCTCTGGTAAGTAAACCCCCTACTAGTTTTGACTTTTGAACTTCATGCCTCTGATTTAGGTTTTTAAATTTGATTATAATATCTCTGCAATAGATAACAAGTAAACTGTTATAAGTAATAGTCATTTTCAGTTGCTGTGCAGAATATCATCTCTATGCAATTTATGCAGCCAGTAACAGAAATGGGAGTTTAGTACCTGGCTAGAGCTTTTCCAACTAATCAATTTGTTTATGCTAACATGTTCCTTGTCTTGTTTGCTTCTTAGCAACTAAATAACCAAAACTTATCTAGTTTAATGACTAGAGATATAGCAAACTAAAAGGAACTAGTCAAGTTTGTACAGGTTTCATGGTATGACATGATTCCCATTTTTGTCATATGCTTGCATGGTATTGTATGACTAATTGCAGTGTTTTCATTCTTTAAATTTATTTCCAGGTTGGTACAGGTGTCACAAATGCATTGATTGCTGCAAGAAAAGCTTTGGACAAATCCTTTGCTGGTGAAGCGGAAGATGTGCCCATATTATCAACTAGTGCAGCATATGGAGTTTATATGGCAGTTTCTAGCAATCTAAGGTACAATTTCTAGGGTTTGCGAATGTAAGGATATCTGTGACATGGTTATTTTAATGGAAAGTACACTACCACTTGGTCTTTTCTTATAAATGATACAGGCTAGTCACAATTTATTCTGTATTATGACTATTATCTCAACTTACACAAGAATACACCTTTTGTTGAAAGGTACCAAGTTCTCGCTGGAATAATTGAACAACGTATTCTAGAACCCTTGCTACACCAACACAAGCTTGCACTGAGTGCAATATGCTTTGCTGTTCGAACTGGAAACACATTTTTGGGGTCCTTGATGTGAGATCTAAGTTATCCTTGAATTTCATTCTATGATTCTATTACTATTTTGTGTTTTCCTATGCATGTCTCATAAGTAATTCATATTCTGGGACAGGTGGGTTGATTATGCACGCTGGATTGGAATTCAATAGATATTGGACTAGAGCATAGGGGTCCATAAGCTACTATCATTCTGTAAGTTCACTTCTAGTTAGATCTGGATGTAATTTGTATGTATGGTTTTGTTCATCCTCTGTAGTATAAAAGCATAACTGTGCTTTTTCGCCTTTTTGTTATACACTAAATTTTCCTTGATTTAAAACAAAAGTGGTAGGATTTTCGTGATAAATACTTTCTGATTATTGCCCGTTATTTTTGGAAAGGATGTTGCTTAAAGAGTGATCAAAACGTTTAACCTGGTTTGGTTACTTTGGCTAGTTTTAAAGCTGCATTTAAAATCTCAGTTTTTTGAAAGGTTTTTGCTTTCAGTGATCTTGTTACGTATTTAATGATTTAACAATGTTGTTAGAATTCCTTTGAATTTGAAGGTAATTAAACATCTCTAACTATTCCATCTGTTGCATTCAAACCAAGTATTTTCTTCGAGTTTTTATGCTTGGAACTAAACTTTGTCTGTAAAATGGTTGAGCATAGAAAAACCCGTTCAACAATGTTGGATATGCTGGAGTTTCTTGTGGTACATGCTACCCACTAAAGAGAAAAGTCTGATTTTTAATATTCTCAGGTGGTAAACAAAATAACAACTCAACAACGTTGAACTCTCCTTGTTTGGGTGGTTTTCGACATACTATTAATAGAGCAAACTCAGCTAAACCTGCTGAATTGTTAGCTCCGATTTATGGACTCCAATTTGCTGTTGCTCACCTTCTTGTTCCTCTCGTTGTAGAGACAGACTGTCAGTCTGAGTTGGGTTTCCTTGTTCAGGATCTTAGAGAATTATTATAGTTAGCCTCTTGTTCAGATTGTTCATGTTTGGGTTCATGAAGGCCAACATGGTGGCTCATGCGCTGGCTTTTGAGGCTAAACAAGCCTTGTTTTCTTTTATTTTGTTCAGTGTTTCTCCTCCTGTCTGTGGAGGAGCTCATAAACCTTGATTGTAATGACGTTTAAGTCCATGAATTTTATTCATTCCCCTAAAACAGCAACATGGGTTCTCCTGCTTCAACATGAACTTCTATTCTAGACCTTTGTTTCATGTTTCAAGTCTAGCACTGTGGATGTCATGCATACTTCATCGGTGTTGCAAATCTGGATAAAAGGAATTATGGAAGTGAAAATTTTAAATAAGTTGCAAACTGTGCAGCGTTGGTCAACTGAAATGAACTGTGCTTGTGGTTGTAGAGGAACTGCATATGGTAAAGGGATATCCTGAGTTTTTTTTTTTTTGACAAGTACAATAAAATTACAAGGGTAGAGAACCCTTTGACTACAACCGAGCCCTACTGAGTTCAAAATACAAAGCAGTCCTAGCTGAGGTGGTTAAGTTCTGATGCCAAGCTTGATTCCATTAGAGGAATGTCCGAGTTTAGCAAGAGCAACAACAGCAAAGTTCTGTTCTCTCAGGTATAGAAAGTAGTTAAAACCCATGTTTTCTACGTTTCTAAACTTTCCCAAATGAACTACCAAAAACAAAACTTTCCCAATGTGGAAGACGTGGAGTAGATTCTCATCCTCAAATAGCCCACTGTCAAGCCCAACCTCAAGCCCGTTTTGTTTTATTGTCAGAACTCGAAAACCCTTCAAACTCTCTCTCACTGTTTGTGTTCACCGACCACCACCACCGCCGTGAGTTGAATCAAATCAAATCAGCAGAAGCAGAAAAGATGATGAGGGACGTGTCGAGCTGCAACACGTACGATTACGGAGACGCCGATTACTGGGACGCCCGCTACGTCCAAGAAGGCGACTCCTTATTCGACTGGTACCAACGCTACTCTGCTCTCCGCCCTTTCATCCGCAACTTCATCCCCGACACCTCCTCCCCTGTTCTCGTCGTCGGCTGCGGCAATGCCGGTATTATTCAATCCTACCCTTTTTTACTCTTCTTCCTTTAGTTTCAGTCGTCTCTCCTAAACATGCATCGTCTCTCCTTTAGTTTCGGATTACCTAGAAAGTCTTTTGGATAGCGTGTTGAACCTTATAAAAAAAACATGCATGGTCTTTTACATGAGATTGAGATTAATACTAGGAATCGAATCTGATCAAGAATGTTAACTATGTTGTAGTGATGTCCGAGGACATGGCCAAGGATGGATATCAAGACATTATGAACATTGACATCTCTTCTGTGGCTATCAACCTCATGAAAACCCGAAACCAGCACATTCCTCAGTTGAAATGTAACCTGCTCAAATCCATCCTTAAAATCACTACTTAAGACACTATGTAGGACTTTTTCTATAGTGACTTGGTTTTTCTTTCGTTTATGTATGGTGATTATAGACAAGCAAATGGATGTGAGGGATATGAGCTTCTTTCCAGATGAGTCTTTCGACGGTATCATTGATAAAGGTACCGAGTCTGTTTAGTTGTTGTGGTTACTCTTTAATATACGCGGTATTCGTGTACTAATGATGTCTTCTATGGCTTGGTAATATTTTGTTGCTGTCACCACTTTTTGCACCTGCGATCTGTCGAAAACCTTGATATAGGAACTCTTGATTCATTGATGGTATGATGCATGTTGACATGTTGTGATTCCTCCTGGCCGTTACTGAGCACACTCTAATTTGTCTCATTTCTCGTTCTGTTTCTAGTGTGGCAATGATGCTCCGATTAGTGCTGCCCAAATGCTAGGGGAAGTGAATAGGTTGTAGACTCTAAGACTCAAACATTGTAGTTGCAGTTGTTTATACTTTATACCGGGGCTTTATTTCCCACTTCTCTTCTTCTATATAATTCATTTATTGTTTAGTTATATTTGTTTACTAATCATGGTTGTATCCACTTGCAGGCTTCTCAAACCTGGAGGGGTCTATATTTTGGTAACTGAAACTCCTTAGTTTTATATTGTGTTCTTTTTTATATTTGAAGTTGAAAGTACATAATCTGTTCTTAAAAATGCCCTATAACAGATAACTTATGGTGACCCTAAAGTTAGAATGCCTCGTTTGAGCCGGCCGGTGTACGATTGGAACACCGTTCTGTATATCCAACGTAAGTGGAATTGTATGTCCTGTCATTTCTGTTCTTCTTTATCTAGCTGCTCAATTATGTTTATTGTTATTTGTTCAAATTTCTGTATGTGATTTTGTTTCCATATTGGGATCCAATTACTAGTTTCATTGCACATTGTTTTCATCATTTGGTGGAACTGTTTATATTTTGTTTCTGTCTATCTAAATGAAGTAAAGATTTTTGATGTTAAGTCACCGTTAAATGTTTACTACGTTAGGAGGTATTCTCTGCCTTCCCAAAACCAATCATGTAACAAGTCAAAATTCTTGTTCTGATTCCATTCCTACATTAAGGTGATACTCCTCTTGTGCTTTGGTTTAATGGTTAATACATACAAACGCAAAACGAAGCATAAAATAATCAGATCCCTGTTAGAAATTGTTGGTAGCTGTGACTGATAACGTTTTAAAACTCGGTCATATTCTGTTAAGATATCTTATTGTGATTTTAGTCTCTTGATAGTATCATTCCAATGGTTGATTATTGGCTTTTGCAGTAAAGAGGGAAAATTTTGCTAGTATCTGGTTTCCTGCCATGTTCATATTTTAGATATGAAAAACTCGTAAATCATGACGTAATCTATTTTTCACTTCACTTCATCTGTTAAAGTGGGAAAGCTTGCATTATTAGTCCCCTATATTGATAAATGTGCAATTTCTTACTCTTTGTTATCTGCAAAATCTAACTCCTGACAAGCTTATCCACTTTAGTATCAAAAACAGAATTCAAGTGGTGTTTAAAGACTTCAACATAGCATGTGATAGTCAACTGAAAGTAAGTATAAATTGGCAGTTTTTATTTTTATTATGTCAACTGTAGCTGTAGTACGTTCGTGTGAACCTTTTCTGGGGAATTAAGTAGGTTAATATCATCAAGTGTGTGAAAGGGCGATCCAGCTTTGGTCAAGGATGAAGGTCAATAAGCACCTAAGAGGAAGAACTCTGCTATTAGAGCAGGGCATGGTTGGGGTTGGGGATGAGGGTGGGGGATGGAGGATTTGGGGTGTGCCACTGGATACACCTGTGGTAGCCACCATCAGAATACCTAACAACAGATGGTGTTAGGTATATAAATTCTTACTCGTGGTGCCACTGGATACACCTGTGGTAGCCACCATCAGAATACCTAACTTCTTACTCGTAGATCACTGCCACTGCATCCATAGTCTTTTCTGTGCTCCATAAGTCAGAAACAAGGTTGGAGTCAGTAGGTATATAAATATAAACACCCAAAGGGAACTGCAAGATATAAGTAAAAAAGCTATAATATTTCAATAACTACAGATAGTGAACATCTGTCAAATTTTAATGCCAGAAGAGCTTAGTCAGAGCCCAGGGAAGACCTATACAATTATTGTTTTGGAATCTTAAGGTTTTCATGTCATCTGTCCACCCTTTCCTGGGATCTGTTGTGGATAGTCAACATATATTATGTGGGTTCATTTCCTGTTTGCCAGTATTTTAGTTAGTACCTTGTGGTTTCAGATTTACAAACATGGAACTTATACTTTGACCATGCTTTAACAGCCAGACCTGGATTCCAGAGGCCTGAAGGCTGCAGTTCCTCAAAAAAGTCATATTTGGAACCTGTTCCTGTCACTCAAAACGGATCCCTTCCAGCTGAATTTGTGATGGAAGATCCAGATTCCCACTTCATATATGTGTGTAAAAAGAAGGATGCCACGGAATTACTTGCGTTATATAGATTGAGACTTGATGGTTTGTAGTGATCACTTCGAGTGTGATGGTGCTTGTGCTTGGGATACTAGCCTCAACATGCACTGTTGCCGTTTATGTGTTTACTTCCGAGGCTATTATCATCCTTGGGTGTCTGTAACATATAAATGATTCTATGTAATGAGTCTGCTAGCTTTCAAGTATGAAAGTCTAGAAATAAAAAAAAAGGAACAGTAATTCAGAGACCCTATACGAACATTATTTTGTTGTATTCCTGGGACATTGAAAGCTCATTGTACACGCCTGGTGTCCCTTGAATCCTGATATGGAGATAGTCTTCAAGTGTGACGACAAACAAACAGGCACATGCTCTGGTGGATTCCATTGAAACATTGAATCTTTTCCTTCCAATTTGATGCTCTGATCATGAAATGAATCATGAAAAGAAGAAAAGGATCATGAAATGAGAATAAGCTTAAGCAGTTGCATGTTAGTATAATGTTACCAATGTAGCGTACGTTTTAAGGAAACTGGTCTCAAGTCTTAACTACTGAAACTCAGCTAGCGATTCCCAGCATAAGCGATCCCGAAGTACCAGCTTCAGTTGGTTCAGATTACCAAAAGCAGGGAGTTTCCTAATAAGCGAATCCTGGTTCAGATATACAAGTAATGATCAGACAAAAATCTGTGCAGAAACTAAAACATATAGTGAAAATACACAAGGCATGTATGCATCTTTTCCTCGTGTATATCTGAGTAATAACACAATTGGAATGCCAAGGGAGAAAGGTGCTGAAGTAAGAGTTAGAGTTCTCTCAACTCCATTACATTACTTAATTTCATCTTGAACTAAAATCGAACTACCAACTACCAATAATTTAAATTTAAATTAATCATTCCTGTAATATTTCCAACTCAGCAGTATGTTGGAAAAGAACAAAAGCTTGGGCATACTGACCTTAAACCTATTAGCTGAAAGAGAAAGGTATTTGACATTAGAAACCTTATTCAAAAGATCAATCATAAGGAAAATTCTAGTAGCAAATCACATATACATCATCCAAAAGGATTTGAAACACAAATAAATCCACTTGTGTTGTTGTTAAACAAACAAGGACAATTTTTAACAATTAAGGACAATCTTTTCTCTACATGTTATGTGTCATGATTTAATTTACTAAACTAACCCTACACTAATTAAATATACTTTTAGAAGAGAAAAGTCTCTCATTTTGAGATTTTTCAGTAAATAGAATACAGTAGCAGGTTTTCAATAACTTAGTGTAGTAGCAGTTAATTCCAGTAGAAGTAGTAGCAGAGGTTAACATTCCAGTAGAAGTAGTAGCATGGGTTAACATTTCAGTAGAAAGTAGTAGCAGAGGTTAACATCTCAGTAGAAGTAGTAGCAGGTTTTCAGAGGCTCAGCTAATGTAGTAGCATGTTTTGCTGGAAAGCTACACTTCCAACAGATGTAGTAGCAGAATTTTAGTGGTTCAGCTAGTGTAGTAGCAGCTTCAGTA
Organism: Fragaria iinumae; assembly: GCA_009720345.1. Taxonomy (NCBI): domain Eukaryota; kingdom Viridiplantae; phylum Streptophyta; class Magnoliopsida; order Rosales; family Rosaceae; genus Fragaria; species Fragaria iinumae. The sequence goes on from CM019123.1 coordinate 2,022,896, forward strand.
AGTGCAGTAGCAGGTTTTCAGTGGCTCAGCTAATATAGTAGCATGTTTGCTGGAAAGCTACAATTCCAACAGATGTAGTAGCAGAGTTTTAGTGGTTTAGCTAGTGTAGTAGCAGCTTCAGTAAGTGTAGTAGCAGGTTTTCAGTGGCTCAGCTAATGTAGTAGCATGTTTTGCTAATACATGGTCGTCCAATCTTCATGCTACTACATTATGTGTTCGTCCAATCTTCCAGCTACTACACTGTCTGGTCGTCCAATCTTCCTGCTACTACACTGTCTGGTCATCAAATCTTCCTGCTACTACACTGGTCGTCAAATCTTCTTGCTACTGCCTAGTCGTCTAATCTTTATGCATAATGAGGTATACAACACTAATCACACTCAATTTGCAGAAACTCGTCGCTCAAATTTTAGATAAGAAAGAAAGTAACATTATGAAAATCAAAGTAGCACAACTCCCTTCACCTTAACTTTCCACAGATTAATACAAACCAACTCCTCGTCATCAGATCTGGACACTAAAACCAATTTTAACGGCTCTGATACCTAACTCCTCCTGCTTCGATTCTGACGAAAACCAAACCAGCATAACCTGGACATTCAACAATGAAGCCGAGCTAGCAGCATCCCCTCCTAAGGACGAAACCAGATGCTAAAACCGATCAAGTGGAGCGATCAAAACTTTATGATTTCAAGGGTGTAGACAGCGGCGGAGTCGATCGGCGAGGTCAATCTAGCAGGCGGCGAAGTCGATCTAGAAGGCGGAGTCGATCGGCGAGCGGAGACGATCTAACATCGGCATCGATCTAGCAGGTGGCGGAGTCGATCTAGCAGCGGCGGAGTCGATCGGCGAGGTCAATCTAGCAGGCGGCGGAGACGATCGGCGAGGTCGATCTAGCAATTACGACAGAGTCGATCGACGTCATGTGGTGGAGAGAGAGAGAGAGAGAGAGAGAGAGAGAGAAGATATTAAGATATTTTTTGTTAAAGTATTTTTGGTTGAGGCAGTGACAGTTTTGTAGTTACTTTAGAAAAGATTAGTTTTTTGGGTATTTTGCGTAAAAATTGCTGACAGGGCATGAGACTATGCATTGTGGGCTTGGGCTTATGTCCTTATTTGTTTAAATCTGTTGAAAGTTGGTTTTTCTGTGTTTTGCAACTGTCTATGGTAATGGTTTGTCATTTTCTCAAATTCTAGAGTACCCACTAATTTTCTATACCGTGGTTTATTTATTTATTTATTTTTTTTTTTACAAACATAAGGATATTTGGTTAAAACTTTTGTATTAAATGTCCATATGTTGTAATTACGAAACATAAGGACTTTTTTTTCAATTATATAGCTCAATTATATAGCAAGAGAGCTGTAGCTCGTTCATTTCTCTGAAATCAATACTAACATTGACTAAAGACTTCACGCTCCCCTTTAGGCGGTAAATGCACATACCCCAGAAACAATCCCTTGTGATATAAAGGTTTACAAGCTTTGGTGCAGTGATATACACACAAACACAGAATCTAAGTAGGACTGATATACACACAAACACATAATCTAAGTAGGATTGAAAACCAATTTCCAACGTCTTCAGTTCAGGCACAGAATCCACAAGCCTATAAACCTCATAACCTTCATTAGCTTCAATATTAGCTTTGAAAGTTCCTCCAATATTCAAAACATCAAGCACATGGCATCAAGAAAACAATTTTTCCATTGACGACAGCTGATGAACAAGAACTGTAACATGGAGAACTTTTAGATTTGAAAAACAGCGTGATTTAGGTGGATCAATACTGATGTCGTTCTGCCCAAAGTAAAGCTTCAAAATCGTAAGTGTCTTACACAAAAAAAAAGACAATTGGGTATTGTAAAAGGTGTATTGGGTTTGAATATTCTGAATATTGGAAACTCGAATTGAACAACATTCTGCCCAACAATAGCGCAAATCCAATCATCAATGCTAGAAGAATCGTGGGGACCACTCATCATCGACGAAGAGCATTTGTGTATGTTTACCGAGTTGTCACGGAGGTAAAGCACACGACTGACAAACCTTGCAAAATGATCAACCACTTCTTCGGCATCATCAATATCATCATCATCAACAACAAAAAATTTGCCCCAATAACTCAAGTTGAAAGTATATTTAGGGCCTATTTTCAGACTTATTCCAATTCTGAACAATAAAGATTGCAAGAACACAAGAACACCATATTTGTTAACTACAGTGTAAACCTTCCTCAAGAAAACTTTACTGCGAGACTTTATAATAGTCCACACTTGAATCAAATCCACTATAGAGTAAATAGAATTACAGTCTTTATCAAGCAGTGATGTTCAGCACAATCACATTACTATACAAACTAACTTGATCTTTTACAACTACAAAACCTATTCTACTTTATGTGAACCAAATCTGAAGGAAGGAATTGAACACGCTTCTTTGAATCAATCGAACCAATGAGGTTGATCACTATGAAATGACATATACAATGATACAAGAATAACAAATGACAATGAGTTTTTGAAACAGTTTCTACAAACTATGCTGCAAGACAAATATCAGTCAATTTCAGAATAAAACTCAGTGTTCTCAAAGTGCATTTTGATGTGTATATATAGAGGAAGATAAAATCTCCCCCTCAATCGAATCCCCGTTGATTCGTGATTGAGACACACAAGGAAACTTATTCTAAACCAAATCAGTTAGAATAACTTATTCTAAACTTATTTTCAAAATATTTTTTCTAACAGATATGTATTGTACTTCCTAAAACATCGCAAAGATATTTTAGATAAATCTAAACATAGTGAAACTCAATCTTTTCCAAATCATTTATAAAAACATGATATGCATGAGATGCATTTATCTTCAGAGATCGAGATCATTTTACTGCAAGTTTACTGTAGTCAATACAACTTGGACTTTGCTTCTCCTAGTTGAACCAGGAAACGACTATTTTCCTTGATTTCGGCAGAATCTCTTTTATTTCCAAGTTGAATATGATTGCCATATACTTACAATCTCCTCCTATGACATTCATATTCAACTTCACCTTGTTGATGTTCCTGCAATGACACAAGACCAAACATATACATATATAGAGGCAAACTTCAAAGGTTTAGAGTCTAACATAGTGTCAAATTTGTAAGACAGGTATTACAGATGTGGACTGTAGATCATTGAGACAGAAGAGTTGTAGCAATCTTTAAAATCAAGCATCATCATCTTCCAAGACTGGTAAAACAAAAAAAATTTAACTAACAGAAAAACCATAAACCAGCATCCAAGCATCCAAAATAGTTTGTGCTTATGCACTTACAACCCAATAAAAAAACTAAAATTGTTCAGCAAAAATAAAAACATCTAAAAATATTAACACACTCCCCCTTTGAATGTGAATGCCTTAGGATTTCCACTCCACCTCGTCTAGAAGATCATCGTCCTCATCAGCAACATCACCAGGAGGAGACTAATTCTGCAAAGCTTGAAGATCCATGATGGAACCGGAGAGATGGCCAATGACACGATGTTGAGTCTGTATCTCTCTCTCTCTCTCAATTGAGTCAAGATTGCAATTCTGAGCCTCCTGTTGATCTCTGATCACCAAAAGATACTAAAACATCTCGTTCAAGTTGGCTTGAACATGATTTGGACGGTTGTTGTTGTTCCTTCTTTGTGGTGGAGAGGGTGGAGGACGTTGATGAGGAGGAGAGGGTGATGGAGGAGGATGAGGTACCTAAGGACCTTGCTGTCGTGGAATTCTTGGATCAGGGAATTCTTCAGAGGGATGAGTGGGAAGTCCTTGTGCAGCCCTCCTCCTGTACCACCCTGAAGGATGAGCCTGTTCCTAGTTCATCGAGTTGTTTCTCGTTACCTCCTCGTTTCTAACCATTGAAAACCTGCACACTAGAGGAAAACGTGAGATTTGTGGATGGAAAACGGATGAGAGAGAGAATGCTCGGCCTGCCAATACATAGTGAACAAGTAGGGTTAGAAACCGCTGTAACACAGAGAGTCAGAAACAAAAAAAGAGAGTAAATTATGTAACAAGTGTCCTAGATTCTCTTAATATCTAGGAACTACCAAGAACGTCTCCCCCTAAAACAACGGTCTAATGAGGAAGATATGTTGATATGCTCAAGAAAAGAAAAGAATTTATGTTAAGCATGTAATTATGAATTTGTTTGAAAAAATCTACATGAGAATCTCACCAAAATATTTTTGTAGAAGCAACAGATCTTCGAATCATGACGTTGAAGATTGTGATGTATTCTACTAATTTAAAAATTAATCTGTGATCACATCATATCAATTTTGATTGAGTGTGTGCATTACCATTCTATGGATCACCACGTAAGACACTGCATGTCATGAGATTGGAAGAGTGAGCCACAGCGGATCACCAAACATATGGTGACGTTTTCCTTGATGATTAGGAGAGTATATATGTGATGAACCTTAAGACATTTCATTTGATCTACAACAGCTTAAACCTTAGTTTAAAAAAAAAAAAAAAACTTAAACCTTAGTTTGTTGTGTTTATTTTGGTGCTTTTCTTTTCTCAGACTAATGCTCCCCTTTTGACTTGAACACCCTGAGAGGTTTGCCACCTCCAGAGCCATGTTACTTTAGAAATACACCAAGTCCAACACTGAATTTACGTTTCGCTTTTTTGTCACCGATGATCATGTTCAAGCTCAAGAGACTTTCAAAACACATTATGCCTTAATAGTATATATAACACAAGAAGAGCAATTTGAAGTGAAACAGATATAAAGCTATGATATAATCACAAGAAAAAAAAAAATTGAAGTCCAGAATAAGGCACAACATGTACATCAATCTCATAAGTAAGATTTTGTTTCCCAACATATTTCATTGATGAGCCTTATGATCATATACTCCATCAAACAGATCATAGCATTTTCAATTAAAATTCTGAAATTCCTAGAGCATTTCTCAATTTTAAAAATCTTTCAGAGTCCAATGCTTTAGTAAACAGATCAACAAGTTGAGATTCAGTAGACACAAAGTTAAGTTCCAAGATTTGTTTCTCCACTAAGCCTCTAATGAAATGATACCTTAGTTCTATATGCTTAGTATTAGAGTGTAGCACAGGATTCCTAGTTATGCTAATGGCACTGGTATTGTCACAAAAGATAGATAACATACCTTGGGGAATGCCATAATCAGATAGCATTTGTTTGAGCCATAACATCTGTGTGCAGCATGAATTTGTTGCTACATATTCTACTTTAGTAGTGGATAGTGAAATGCAGTTCTGCTTTTTGATATGCCAAGCCACCATGTTGTTTTCCACAAAGAAGCACCCTCCTGATGTGCTTTTTCTGTCCTTAAGATATTCTCCCCAATCCACATCAGAGTAAGCTGCAATCTCAATATTAGTATCAAAAGTATAGAATAGTCCGCAACCTGTTGTGTCAGCAATATATTTGATGATTTTCCTGACAGCTTCCAAGTGTGATTCTCTTGGATCTGCTTGGAATCTTGCACATACACCTACACTAAAAGATATGTCTGGTCTACTAGCTTATAATCATAGACCTATACAAGGTCTGATCCACTGTTTTTCCTTCTTTATCTTTAGTGAGTTTTGCAGTTGTGCTCATTGGATTGGTAAACTTCTTCTTGTTGTCCATACCAAACTTCCTGACCAGGTTCTCTGCATATTTAGATTGAGAGAGAAACATGTCATTGTCAAGATGTTTAACCTGCAGGCCAAGTAATTATGTGTATGAAATAATTACTACTAAAACGTTATGAATTAGCTAATCATTATAGTTAAATTATGTAATTAATCCGTTTTTGATTTATTTTGTAGAAGATAGTGAAAGTTACGGAAAGGAGAGAAAATTGGGCGAAATTGGAGAAAATTGGATTTTCAACAAGAAGTCAAAATAGACGGCGCCGGTCGATCATAGTCAACATCCCTAAAAGAGTGGAAGCTACTTGTCTTGGATTGGATTTTCGGAAATGCATTAAGAGAGAAGAATAAGAAAGAAAGGAAAATATAAAAAAAAAAGAAAAAAAAAAAAAAGAAAGAGATGACGTCACCGTCAGATCATCATCCCACCCACACGGCTCCCTCTTCTCCATGTTTATTTCTTTTTATTTTCTTTTTATTTTCTTTTCTCTCCTCCAATTAGGGCTTGCCACGTGGCCCTAGCTAACTAAGAGAAATTCTTCTCTTCTTCTCTCCGGCCTACAAACACATCATAAATCATCTCATCCTCGTTGCCATCTACTCAACACCACCAAGACCGATCTTCACCTCTCCTCTTTGCCTCAAGGCCATCATTCCCCTCATCCCCATTTTCTTCTCAAGACCACTATCTCTTCCCTCTCACATCCTCTCACCAACTCTTCATCAATATTTCAAGACACTTAAAGGGAGCTTCAAGGGTCATCAAGTTGGAGTATTGGGTAAAGTGGGAAGCTATAAATCAAGTCTTGTCACAATTGCTCCATAGCAATTTGTGGCTTGTTCTTGTCACTTCTCACTCCTCTTCACCTTTATCTCTTTAATTTGATGTGTTTTGTTGTTCATTTGTTGATGGGTTGTGAGTAGTTTATCTAGAAAACTAGGGTTCGAACTCTAGCGTGGATTTAATGTAATAGATGTTTTGATTCGATGGATTTTAATTTTGTATTGGGCATATGTTCTCCTCTATATTATTGGCTTAGATACATGATTAGGAGCTTGATTAACTCTTGAATGTGTAGACGAGCATGTTTAGAACAAATTAAGGGACCTAATGACTTCTCTAGTTTATGGCTAAGACACTTGTTTAGAACATGATTAGTTACAATACCAATTTCGATTGCCGTATTTGCGAGGTTGGGAACCTTGATTCTAGGACTCTTTACCTTTTGGTTCATCTAAAGGTCCTAACAAGGCTCTAGATTATTCCAATTAAGTTTCTATTACCCTTGATCCTGAATAGGAGTACCATTGAAGGAATCTAATGACCCATGAGCCTTGAAAAGCCTTGGGTACGGTTCTTAATGCCGTTAGTAATTGAATGATCATTGGAAACACATTTGTGTATTAGATTTGGCTAGGAGGATACCCTACTGACTTAATTCTCATTTATTGATTAGTCTCTATTATTCTTATTTTCAATTGCAATTTTAGTTTTAACTTTCCAAAACCAAAATCAACTTTTTCACTCACCTCCATTGTTCATATCACTTTTTTAAAATTATTAGTGACTTAGTAATTGACATAACCGAAGGTTGAAGTTAGCTTTTCAATCTTGTGGTACGATATTTGGTCTCTAAATATTTTTCCTATTTTTGATGACCATGCTATTATTTTAAATTGAAAAAGAATTGTCACATTCAATTTAAGATTCTCAAATGCCAATCTTGCATAAGAATTATTAATACAAGAACATAGAGCACTAATTGTCAAGTGTTTCTACTAATTAGTTTCTTGACACAAGCACATAATATGTAGACAAAAGCAACTAAATGCAATCGACTAAGCCAAAGTTTCTTAACAATCAAATGGACCGGAGTTGCTTATATAAATTACCACCCAAATAGTCTGATGCCTTGTCTATGTGAGTCATCAGACAGCTTAAAAACCCTTCCTGCATTATTAAATAAAGTTCATGTCAAAAATATACTAGCAATAGGGATTCTTTAGTATACATAATAGGAAATTATAAATTTGAATCTTAATCACAAACATAAACACAACACTAAAAAACTCATATCTTTATTCTTAACTAAAATAAGAGCCAAGTTATTTACGTGGTTTTAAGTCTATGTACAGTTAATTGAACTGCAACAAGAGAACAATCTTCATCTCTTGTACCTATCACAACTCTAGAGTCCTTAATATTTGCAATAACAAGATCCTGACCCTACATACCAAAAAACACATGACACCAACATCCATAATAGTTAATTGTATGATGCACAACTGTAATAAAAATAATCTGAACTTGAACTAAAGATATCAACCTCTTGAAATAATAGTACTGTATTTAAAAAAGAAAGAAAGATGATACTCACATATCATACACCATTAGAATATGTGGACATTACTCGCAGCATTCAATCTATATTAAGTAATCTCATATTTTAAAAGCCAAAACTACTATGTTACGTACTAGAGTAATCTCACATTTCCAAAGCAAAAACATATCAGAAAAACAATAACATGATTTGCATTATTTCACTCACTGATGAACAACACAAAATGCTCTTATTAACATGATTAGGAAACACATAAAATCATTTGATTACAGTAAAATCACCTGAAACTCAGTCGCTGAGCTCTTTGCTTATCATATGATCCTGACATTTACAGTCCAGAAGTTCCAACAACACTCACCTGACATTTTCAATAAGTACTCATGTCAGTGTTATTTGACTTGTAAATACATGAATTAGTAAAATATGTGAATATAAGTCACAATTTGGGTTCATATGATGGAGAGGAAAAAATATATAGAAATGCCTTTTAATATATAGTTGGCTTCACCTTAAAAAAGCAAAACTGTGTCATCATGATCCAAAAATTGTAGTTCAAGAGCATGTTAGTGACAAAAATGGTTGCTTTTACCCAATTTTCTAGTAGTGTGCTTGCATTGCATAAAGAAATCATATTCTCATTCTCGTCCAAGTCAATACCTAGAAACATATGCATAGGTAGTTTTCTAGTTTTATTGACCAAAAGTAGAATTAGATGCCTGCTAGACTGCTACCAGGTACAAGTACTGAAACCTACAAGTAGTTTTGTTGAATCATATGCAATGGTTGTAATTGCAATTTGTCTTTGCACAGATTACTAAATATAAATCCCATATCAGTTTTATATAATTAGATGATTCAACTCCAAAACTTACCATTTTGCAGCAAGTCATGCAAAACAAAAGTATTTGAGGAGTCCCACAGGTGTCATCTATAAAAACTGTCAAGGGAACCACAAATTTATGATCTATCCAAAATAAGAGTTACATAAAAATAAATGTTATATTGTAAAATAGTTGTCATAAACCTTCTAATGCCACAGAGCACCTGTTTTGTAAAGATTCAGAAGCAAATAACCTTTCTATTTTCAACAAGGTCATGGAACCTTAACAATTGAAACACAGACGATACATACCTGACAACTTTGAACCCAATTCTACTTGCAAAAGTCAACATCTTAATGCGGGCAAAAACTTACTGGCAGGGAAACTTGACCTTCCCCTAAATTGGTTCTAGAATTGAATTCTAAGGAAGACAAATAATTTTCCAAATCTAAATAATAAACAGAGAGAATAGATCTCAATTTATGAACCTTTGGAAATCGGTTGGATGAGACGGAGCCTCAAGGTGAAGATTGCCAGGACCTTGAGAGGATTTCATTGAAATGGGAAGATATAGTTGATCCAAGAAAAATAAAATCCTCAAGGTGGATATCTGATGGAGCCTCATGGTGTGTCGATCGTCATCAATCCAGATCCAAAGATATTTCAGACCCATCAATTTTTCCACTGAGAAGAAAATAAAAGAATTGAGTGAACTATGAAGAGGACAATGAAAGTGTGAAACCAACTCAAATAAGAGATTGAGAACTCTCTGATTTTTTCAAACATAAACAAAAGAAGACCATCAGACCTTCTCGGTCGTCACCTTAAGCCAAAATAATAACCATTCAAATTCTCAAACGCGAACAAAATCCCAAAACTAAACCGATAAGCAAGGCCACTTACCCAGACTTGTCAAGCTCGATTATCCCGTCGTCCTCAACCCTGAAAGCAGCCTGGAATGTAAGGGGAAGTCGCCGGATTTGCAGGCCATGCTGGATCAGTACTTCGCAAAACCCAAAAACGGGAAAAAGAAGAATTAGGTACCAAAGCTGCGAATTGAAGCTCAATGAAGCTCGAAATTGAAGAAGGAGAGAATATATTACCTTGAAGAAGCAAAGGCTTCGCCAGAGAGGGATGAATCGCGCCGGAATTGGAATTGGGAATTTTAGGGTTTAGATTCTGATCTGCCAATTGGGTGGATGCATATTGAAATGAAAGGTAGGAGGAGGAAGAGGGTAGAGAGGGGATTCAACTGTGGTCTTCGTTTGGCAGGCGGCCTTTCGAAGGATGGGAGCCGCTCGAAGGATGGCAGCTGAGCACTGGGCCGCTCGGTGTCAGACACTCTCTCCTCTCTCGACAAAATGAGGGATAGAGATTAGGTTTTTCACTTCTATACTCAGGGTCAATATATAAAATCCATGGCCGAGATTAAAGGATGAGACAAAATAAAAAGTGGTGATTTAAAGGGTGCCACGGCTTTCTAATGCCGTTGCAAAGTTTCCATTTTTTACCACGGCTTCACATTGTTGTCGCAAAATTTTCATTTTTTTTTACCATGGCATGAAGTTGCCGTCGCGAAAATTGAACCAAGGACGATGGCAAATCCACACCGTGGCAATTTTGGGTGGCTAACTGAATTCTTTTTTGTAACGGATGACACCGACGTAATTAATGGGAGATATAAAAAGTTTGCTTGCTATTGGTAATTAATGGGCTGAAAAAATACGTGTATCTATCGATACGTGTATGTACAGGTGATGAGGCTAAAGTTAGGCAGCCTCATGTACAATTTTTTGGATAATGTACAATTTTTTCTAGTGTAAAATGCATGTAAAGACATTTGTTTAGTTCTTTTTTGACAAAACATCTAAGCACGAAATTTCCAAAAATAACACCGCAAACTACCACGAAAACAACATCCCAATTTTGTTTGGATACCTAATCCAGATAGGATAAGAATTCGGCTTTGCAAATTAAAAGGAAACTGGAAAGAACGTAAAATCAGGAAACCCGCACACAATTGTTTCCATGTCCTAGTTTGATTTGTTCTCCTTGTCCAACCCGGACTATGTTTCAGGAACACACAATTATAAATAGCCTATTCATTTTGCAAACACAGCTACAGATTTCTAAGTTTCTACAATACCTTCGACCTTTCAGCCACAACCATGAAGTCAGCTATTGTTATTGTCTTCTTCTTGTTCTTTTTGTCCGGTAACCAAGCCCATGCAGCATATTTTTCACTCCCAAACCTGAACCATCATGAAATACCCATCCATGTACCACAACCCGAAAGCATTTCTTTCGACTGCAATGGCGCACCCTACGTGGGTGTGGCTGATGGCAGGATCTTCAAGTGGCTAGGACTCCCATTTGGGTGGACAGAATTCACAGTCACCGCCCCGAATAGGCCGAGAGAAGTGTGCGATCTCTCAACAAGCAAAGAAAACGAACCTATATGCGGGAGGCCACTTGGTTTGAAATTTGACCTCACAACTTGCGAACTGTATATCGCAGATGCATACTTCGGGCTTCTAAAGACAGGACCATATGGTGGAGCAGCTCAAGTACTTGCAACATCAGCTGAAGGATTTCCTTTCCGTTTCTTGAATGGTGTGGACATTGATCACCAAAGTGGAATGGTCTACTTCACAGACACCAGTACTATTTATCAGAGAAGGAATTGGGAGTTGTCAGTCAGTACAGGTGATAAAACTGGAAGGTTGATGCGATACGATCCATCAACAAAGAACGTGACAGTGTTGCTTCATGGATTGTCTTTTGCAAACGGGGTGGCACTAAGCAAAGATGGTGATTTTGTTTTGGTGACTCAAACCACTGCAAAGAACATATTGAGGTATTGGCTTCGAGGGCCTAGAGCCAACACTGTTGATACTTTTTTCAACTTGCAAGGAGCCCCAGACAACATCAACAGAAACATCAATGGAGAATTCTGGGTCGCCGAAAATAGTGCTGGAAGAGGTAAAGCGGTGAAGCTTGACGCCCAAGGAAGTTTTCTGGATGTGGTAGATGGACTCAACCCTGTGAGTCATGTTGAGCAGCGTTATGGAAACCTTTGGATAGGATCTGTTGTTAATAACTTTGTTGGGGTTATTCTTCATTTTGTTTGAACTATACTGTAACTAAGTTTCTTGTATCCAATATTAGTATATCTTGTATTGAACTATGATACCAAAGTTACTTTCAAAGGGTTTTTTTTCGATCTTTGCTTTATTTTCATGCGGACATTGTTTACCTGTCTTGTTTAAAAAAGAAAAACTGTCAAATCTTGTTTGTTTGATGATCTATTTACTTACACCTTTTCCCAGAGTCTTCAATATAATAGAGCAGATGATATATAGATAGTGTTCCAAGAACATATATAGTACTTTTAATCGAGTGAGACTAATTATAGGTAATGAAATTAGTAGTTCCTACTTGTTACAGATCGACAAATGTCGCTCGATCTTCAATTAGACTTTGGTAATGCTGGAGTAGTCGGGTGCATTACTTATCTTTTAAGCCCCAAAGATGATTTTGGAATTTGGATACAACTAACTTAGGCCTTCAATCACACCGGACTTTATATTAAGCAATGAATGGGAGCAACTAACAATCAATTAATTAAAACAAGTTTAGAATCTAATACTTTCTCAAACTCTATAAGTTTATACGAAAATGTCTTACGATTTCGTAATGAGAAATTTCTCTTACACACCAAAATTCCATTTGAAGCTTTACACTATACCAAAAAGAGAATTAAAAGATTTACATTTCATATATTACTTTCTACACCATTTCTTAATAATGGAGACCAAGTTGATGCAACGATATTTTTCTACAAAGTGTGTAATGAGCCAGTGAGGTGACTGAGGTCTAAATTTAAAATATCTCATGTCTCAAGATTTTTAATTTAAAATAAATGATGAACTGTAATTTTGTAGTATCTAGCTACTACATGACGATTATCTATAAATTTCATTTCAAACAAAAAGTCCGAAACATTTGAGTACTTTTTTGTTTGGAAAAAAAATATAATAAAACCTAAAATAATTACATGACATTAGTACATAAAAGGGAAAATAATGTGACTTAACCTTAACAATTTTCAGGCACATCATGAGCCTCATGACCAGATAATTTTGGAGGAAACCGAAAAAACTAAAATTAGCAACTTATTCAAGAGCTGGTAGTTAGACGATATAAATGAACATAAGGAATTAGATGAAATATCTATATTTTTCTTTTAGTGAAAAAAATTGAAACTCAACTTACTATATGTAGCCAAAAAAATATCATTAAAATCTGTGGAAAGAAAAAATCTTTGGCAATGAGAAGATGAAGATCTGCCATAACCAATAATGGATTACAGCTAAGACTAGCTAGTCAAGACTTTTATCCAGAGAAAAAAAGACTAGTCAAGACTTCCTGATATTCCTTCCAAAAACAGAAAAAGGCATATTATACAAAAGAGGCAATGCCTTTCTCTAAAATTGGCAGTGACTTTACCAAATCTACCCACTTTGATGATGTAACCAAAACCTACCCAAAATGGCAAATAAAGCAAAGTGGGCTCTCCCTCCCCCAACACACCCAATTCCAAACAGGACTCTAAATGTGGCAAAACCAAATTACTCAAATGGAAAATGGATGAACTCTCCCTTCCCCAAAACAGCAAAATCTCACAGTACTCCACCCCTCTCTAATTTTGGCAACCCCCTTTACTATCCCTAGCTACCGCATTTAAGCTGCCAAAACAACAATTTACCTTGAAAACATGAAATTGAAAAATTGGGTCTCTTTTTTTTTGGGGGAAAACGTCCAAGTGGGGGCCAGAGTGTGACTAAAAGGAAAGGTGGGTACAGAGGAGGGAGCCAATAAAGAGCAAAGGATTCCAAATGTGGCAAAAAAGAGTCATGCAACCACTCTCTTAAATAGTAAACAGAGCCATGCATAGCTCCTTGCCGTTTCCAAGCTTTCGCCATTTGGGGTAAAAACGCTTCTCTCTTTTCTTTTCTTTTCTCTGTTTCTCTCACACATACACACACACCTTGCCCCTTCCTTTATCTTCTCCCCAATCTAATTTTGGCAACCCACCTCTTTCCCAACAACAGAGACAAGACCCAGAAACGCCTAGAGGGAAAGAGAAAGGGAAAGAGGCAAAGATCACTCCTTTTCTTGATTCTAGAGAGAGGGAGACCAAAAAACCCAGAAAGATTCTTCATTTTCTGTGAATTGGGTACTCCAAAGGTTTGGCCTTTAGGCCTCTTGAGGGGTTATTAACTGGTTTTGGCTTTCTGGGTTTTTTAGTGGTTATGAGGAAAACAATGGGTAGGGGGAAGATTGAGATCAAGAAGATTGAGAACATTAACAGCAGACAAGTCACATTTTCAAAGAGGCGTGGTGGGTTACTCAAAAAAGCTCAGGAATTGGCTATTCTCTGTGATGCTGAGGTTGCTGTCATCGTCTTCTCTAACACTGGCAAGCTTTTTGAGTTTTCCAGTGCTGGGTAAATTTTCCAACTTTCTTTTTTAATTTTGGGCTAAATTTTCTGAATTTTTTTTTTTTAGGTTCATGCATGTGCTTCTGATCATGTTTACTCCATTATTTTACTCTATTATCACAATTTTGTCTTTGTCTTTGGTTGAAGTTATCTGGGGTTTTGATGGTTCCTCTGATTTCTTTTGCTGTAAATTTTCAAGGTCTGCAAAACTATGTACTTTCATTATATTTTTTTTTTATTCTATCATATATGGACTAGTGGATGCTTCTATTTCTCGGGTTTTCTTTTGGATTTGTGTGAAGTGTCTTGGAATAATGTTTTAGTTAGGGACAGCGATTTCCTCTACATTGTCGACTTTGGGCGTGTTCCTCTGTGGATTGTGATTATTGATGAGCAATTTAGAGCTATGTATTCTGCAATTCAGTGAGTTCATAGTAACAAGTTGGATCACCGATTCCATAATTGTTGTTGTTATATTGATGGGTACCTTGGTTGACTCTGAAGTGGACCTTTGGTTGGGTATTTTTGGTGCGAATTTGTAAAAAGTTTTGTTTACTCTGGTTTCAGCTTCCATTACTGATAATCTGGTCACTATAGCAGAAACATAAGAAACTCTACTAGAGTTTGAAAGAGATTTTTGTTACTTGATAACTCCCTTGTTTGGTTGTTCCTCCTTTGTGGCTTTGGTGAAGTTGGACATGGGTTTATTTTAAGGAATTTTGACATGATTTTAAGTCTTGGCTTTATGGAAGTACATGTGTGATCAAGAGTGCGAATTTTGTTGTTGAACTCTCTAAGGACCTATTAACCAAGTCTTGAATCTCTGCTTATCATATTAAATAATCTTGCATAAATAAGTCTACAATCTCTGTTTGACAGTCTTGATTTGTATGTAGCCAACTCTTATATAAGATCCAATAACACTCGAGTGAGAGTTCATATGCCATTAGTCCTCACTGATGATTACAATATTTGAATCTAAATATCCCTACTGCCTTAAGCCGTTAGTCTTTCTGTGAAGATGCTGCCTACTGCTTTAGGTAGAGGCGCTTTCTCCAGTCCCCAGTCTATATGGGACGTTTCATTGGCAACCATACTTCCTTGTCTCCAAGGATTAGTGACACAAAAGTACCGTCTTTAGTTAATTAGTTGGTCCCATTGGTGTCTTTCTACTACATTATATTGTTCTGGACATTTTTGGTTAAAGCATCTTTTGTATGATTGCATTTAGTGAGAAGAAGCATTAATTTGTTTGTCAATCTATTACTAGTTCCATGTATAATACCTTAGAAACAATGCTGAGTGTTATAGCCAGATGACATTAATCGTATCCTGTTTTATACAAATTGTAGCTGGTGATATTTGTCTGTTCCAACTTTTTACAGTATGAAGCGAACTATTGCAAGATACAACAAGTGCTATGAGTCTTCAGAGACTGCTCCTGTTGAATCAAGGGCAGAGGTATTGTTCCGTATAATGATATATGTTGTAGTCACAAACTTTAAAATAAGGAAAATTTTGTTAATCAGTTGTCATATGTTTGCTGTTCTTGTTGCTAATTGTTCTTCTCCCAGCTGCATCTTGGTGTTGATTATATGGCAATTGAAAATATAGTATAAATTTTGTGCCAAAAGGTCATATGTTTCAATTGTTCTGTTTCCCCTGGGCTTTGATTCCCTTGGAATATATGAAATACCTATATGTTTCCAGAAATTATTTGACCTTCCTGGATAGAGTTGGGAATGCTTATAATTAACATAAGTTCTGGAGTCTTATCTTAACAAAAGCTTTCATTTTTAGCCATTAAAAGCTAGTACGGAAGGTTTTAAGAATTGTTCTGTTGCTAGAGATGACTTCATCTAGGCTGTATAAGAAGTAGCTACCTTCATTGCGTCAGATTTAATACATGAACAGAGAAAGAAAATAGCTTTTACTATCTTTCTGAATGGGCTAATGAAATTCATAGTAACCTAGAAGGGCTGATGAACTGCTGACATATCCTTTGTTCCAGTAGTGGGGCAATGTAGTTATGTAACATATTGAAAAAAGAAAAGAAAAAAAAGACTATTAACATACCTATCAGTTGCTTTATAACGCTTTGGTTTGCAAGATTGTTGTAGACCAGACTTGAGTCAGCGCAGTCTGTAGGAATTTATTTATGTATCCCTTGAGGCTTTTATCTGTTTCTATACTATATATGTTATATGCTTGTTCTCTAATAATCATACTTTCTAGATTGAAAATTCTGACTTTACCTGACTCTTCAGGAGGAACACCCTGAGGAGGTGGATGTCCTAAAAGATGGACTTGAGAAGCTCCAATTGAAACAACTGTACGTATTAGTTAGTTTTTGTATCTAACCTTTTAGAATTTTGGAATACATGGCAACTGTTGCTTGTGTTAACATGTAATATTTGTTGCAGGCGTCTGTTGGGCAATGACTTGTCTAGTTTGAGCTTGAAAGAATTGCAGAAACTAGAAGATCAATTAGCTGAAGGATTATTTTCGGTGAAGGAGAAAAAGGTTCTGCAAAATATATTTCCTTTCTCATTTGCTTTTGTTTTTGTTTTTCTTTGTTGGTTATAGATTTCCATCAGTAGGAATACAGATTACATAGCAGTTAAATTTCTCCAGTGTCAATGACTTTGATATGTAAATGTCATACTATTTCAGGAAAAATTACTGATGGAGCAACTAGAGCAATCAAGAGTACAGGTACAACCATCTAAATTCCTCCTTTTTTAACTTAGATCCATAAGAAGTTAATGATCTTCATGTTCTGCGAACATATGAGAGATGAATTTATAAGATAGTATTTATAATGAAAAAGTCAAATGAAAACATTGAAAAGAGAATGTGACAAATGTAAGATGCAAAGCTTTTCCTTAATAAATATTTCTGCTGCGGTTTTAATAGATTGGTAGTTTGGTTACGTACGAGTAGCATTTTAACCTTTGCATCTATACTTGCTCTTAAAAAAAAATAAAAAATAAAAACCTTTGCATCTATACCTGGTGTCAAACTGTCAATATTACAAAAGCGGTTTTTCCTTAATTATAGTGTTCATCTATTCTTTCCTCCAGGAACAGCGTGCTATAGTGGAGAATGAAACCTTGCGCAAACAGGTATATAATACTCTTCTTGCTAGTGCAAATTTCATTGTTGAATATAACTTGCCGTTGGACTAAACATATACCTTTTGTAATGGTATCCATTTGGCCTATTCTTAAATGTAGATTGAGGAGCTTCGCCGTTTATATCCCCAGGCTGCTCATGCAGTTCCATCTTATCTCGAGTATTATCCTGTACAAAAACAGAACTCCCCTGTGAACCATGGTGCCAAAAGTCCTGATTTGGTCAGCAATTTCGCCTTTGACAATGGAGATTCTGACACCACTTTACAATTAGGGTATTGTTCTTTCCTCAGTGACAAACTTAGCCTTGAAATAAATTGCAAACGCATGTTGATCATTGTTTCTTAAGCACCCTAGACTCAGTTTGTATCAAGCATTTGCTGAATTCATTGAGATAATCAAGTACAAACCAAAAAAAAGTTTCAGATGTGAACATTTATATTGTTCTCTTATTAACAGTTACTTGTCTTTATTCCAGGCTGCCAAGCGAGACTTATCGCAAGAGGAAGGCTCCAGAAAGGGAAAGCCACTCAAACGACTCAGGGAGCCAACTAGGCCTGTAATGGTTCCCAAGTTTCTCTTTGCCATAGAATCAACAGGTTCTAGAGGGTTAATACAGTTGAGTCTAGCTTAGCAGCGTTTGTTGAAAGTGCAGTAAGTAACCTGTAAAAGGAGAGCAGAATCCCTAGGTGGCCCCAAAATCATAGAAGTTGATTCGGTTGGAAGACGAAGTTTGTCTAGTTAGATTTACTAGCTTTTTTAGTAATCCAAGTCTAGAAAAAGGAAAATGTATTTTGGTAATTGCTCTTGCACATTGTAGCTACCTTTCCTTAGTTTTATGAGGTCTCTAGTGTACCTAGAGTACTTTTAGAAGTTGCCTAAATGTCTGCCATAGTTTTTAAAGGTTAAAGGTTCAACTTATTTTTCTACATGGTCTTGTGATTTCTTTCAGTACTGAAAGCATAATGATTAGAACTTAGACTCATGTTTCATATACTGAGAATCTAGTTAATCATGTGCCAGAAGTAATTTCCAGTTCCTAAGAAGCTCCACAATGTTGATGATAAAACAAATCTAATGAACAATATGGTTTGAGACTTTGAACAATCAATTTTTTTTTCTTTTATTTTTGCCATTTACAGAATCTGTATCACGATGATAAAAAGTAAAATCATTGAACTTACAACATTTCTTTACACAGTATATCTGAGAACTATTGCTTTTGGTGTGGAAATCCATTGAGCAGTTGATTTCTTCCAGCCAAAACATTATTGAAAACACAATCCACCTCTTTTCCCAAATCCTCCACCAATCTTTCAAACACCTCTAATCGTCTTTGTAATTCATCAGCTTCTGCTTTACTCTTTTGCCCAATCCCAATAGCAGAAACAAGGGCTGCAACTGAGTCATTGATCTCTATCACCTCTTTCAACATACCTTTATTCTCAACAATTACTTCACCCACACTCAAATCCAATCCAGAAATCAATGTACTTACTAACCTTCCACCAGATTTTCTCATCTCCAAGTATGGCTTGGAATCCCCAACTAAACCAGTCATCAAAATTCCATATACCCAAAACACCATCCCCTCCATAACCACCAAAGCCTGATGAAAAACTGATCTCTTGGTAATTGAAAACCTTTCTTTCCCATGCTCTTCATTTCCTTGGAATCTGAAATCCTTGCTCAAACTCTTTGGTTGGACTTGTATTTGTCTCAGACGCTCCACAGCCAAAGAAGGTGATGAACTCTCCACAAGGCTCAAACCATGAGACAGTGACATCCTCTCTTTCCCAAGATGAGAAAGAGACCAAGTGATGGAATTGCACAACTCTAGCAACTTCAAGGTGTATTGTAGATACTCTTCCACAGAGTCAGCTTCCCATTTAGTCATGGGATAGTCTATGGCCACAACTAGCTTTGCAAAACCATTGTTGATGATGGGTATGAGCTCAAAACACTGCTGCATCCATGGAAATGATGGAACTTCGGATTCTGCTGGATTTGAACTCGAAAACAATCTGTTAAGCGAACTGGAAACAAGGGTTTGAAAAGCCTCCAGAGAAGATGACAAGGCTTGTGATTGGTGGTTGTGATTGTGATGGTGGTAATTCTCCAGCTTTGAGTAGAGCTTGTCAATCTTTTGTAACAAGAGAACCATTGCAGGAAAACACAATGAAAAAAGGCTGCTTAATTTGAAACTTGAAAGCTTCTTGGTGCTTGGTAAGTTGGTATAATTTGTGCTTGTGGGTTTTATATACAATCGTGTTTGGATTGGCTTGAGACAAATAGACATATAAAAAAGGTGGCAAAACCAGGTGCGTGTGGACAGCGAAGGAAATAGAATTATAGAAACAGAGGCCAAAATGGTAGGCTGGTCAAATGTGCTTATCATCAGCTTTTCTGCTTCAGAAACACGATTTCGGGTACAAGTTGGGGTCCTTTTGTTTGGCTTTGAATGCAAGTTATGTAGCGAAGGAAGGAATGTGGACTCTTCTTGCTACTTTGATTTCTAGATAAGATGGAATATTTCCAGTGTGGCGATGAACATATATGGATGTGGGTTTGGATAAAAGAAGGCTCCAAAGGCATCACTGTCTCAAATCCAGGTGCCATCCACATCCTATTGAATAGTGTTCTTTGTTGGGTTAAAGCACTAAACATGGGGACACTGCCACCGGCCCATTGGGTGCAGTTTCAAGCTTATGTCATAATCAATCAATATATATCATGGCTTTTTTTTTTTTGTTATGTTGGTTAGGGACTTGCTCCAACATCTCGGTGCATAGAAGAATTTGAAGTCTGCAAAACTGTTCAGAGGATCTCCGATGAACATGTGAAATTTTTTTATTTTTTTTGTCCAAATGAACATGTGAAATTCAACCTGTCGAATTAAATATATTTCAGTGATTAAGGGATTGACATTTTACATGCAATAAGTCGAAACTAAACTTGGCATCTTATTAATCGATGGTATTGAGGAAAGTGCAGAAAGATCTCAAATTTTTAATAGCGAAAAAGAAGTCTTGTCAATTTTCATTTGGTAGATGAAATGGAGTTGCTCTGTGTGAATCTAAAACTGATTACAAATGAGTCTAAAATTGTAAGACAATATATAACGTTGTGTGCATTAACGTCTGCTGTCAATCGATTCTGAGGTTAAATGCCTAAAACTTATACCATATACTAGTTCTGAATCTTGAAATGAAATAACATTGAATCTTGTACTGCATCAGTGTCACAAGTAGCCATCATGCTGCTTTGTTATCCGTTGCCATCATGCTTAGACAAACCAACATATTGGCAAAGGGATTAGGGAATATGAAAAGGACAAGGTAGTAGTGTGTGTAGAGTTAACTTAGCTGACAAGAAATACAACTAACCAGGTCAACAACACGGCTGGCTCTTGCTTCTTCTTCTTCTTCTTCTTCATCTTCTCCTAAATTGCGGCACTGAGCAGAGTGCGTGTAAACTTGATATGACTCCATTAACGTGTGTGTGCTTCTTTCAATTGTTTCAAGTTAAAAGAGGAACATCCATGGCTGCTGGCACGTATTTTTCAAGAAAATATCCAAACATCACAGATTAAATATAACAACACTCAGGTGTCACATCGAACTAGGCGAAATTGTTTTCTAGTTCTAGATTATTACGTGTGCTCGTAGTATCAAAAAAAAAAAAAAAAATCTAATCATATGACCGGTTGATTTAGTCTTCACTCTCAAAGCCCCAAACCTAGCATCGTCTTCAACCTCCAACACAGGCACAACCTGGAAGAAAGCTCGGAGGTCGAAGAAATCAACCTCCTCCAACCCGACTGCAGCTCCAAGTCTTCTGAGTGAATTTCGGAGTCTTTATGCATATGTATTGTCATGATGCGTATTAGCCAATCATCACAAAAGAACATCGGAGTTGCGAATGCCTTGTATTCTGGGTACTCCTTCACGAAATGCCAGTCCTTCAAGTATAGCAACATCTTATCCCAACACTCTGAGCAGTATGTGGAATCCCAAGGCCATGGCTCAACATATTCTCCAACACTCATTTCTAATCGCTTCTGATCTGTAAATTCTCTATGTCTTCTAATACTATGTAAAAGATCGCTCTCTTGCACCAATCTTCCACTAGTTCCACAGCTCTATCAGTTTCTAAATTATACCTTGCACTAGTCTTTCACAACTCCAGCAGCTTCTAGTATTATACTACACTGTCAGCTCTGAAAGCCAATTTTGGCTCTCCTTTTGTATCCTTGATATACTTTTCTTCCATTTTGATTAATCCATTTGATCAAAAAATAAATAATAATTACAAAACAATTTTGGCCTCGACCTTACTAGCCATTCGTTCACCTACATTCAATTGTGGTATCCAGCAGAACCCCATATTCTGGTGACCAAATATTTAACAGATTCCGTTCACCTACACTATTTAATTAAGATTACCACTTGCTCATCCATAAACCGCTTGAATTACACCTATAAAGTTCAAGATAGTAACCAAATTCTGGGTCGAGTTGCCTCGAACGCCCAGTAAGTTATGAGGCGCCGGAGCAGATGCAAGCTGCACCGATTGCCAAACCATAATAATCGTAGCAACACAAGATCTGCTACACCCCAAGTCATTGCTAAGGTGAATCAATTCTTATAAAAAGAATCAAGAACTCAATCAGAATGCCAACAAGACGTCGGCAAAAAAGGACTCCAACTCCATCCACTCCTCTCAACTTCAACCAATAGAAATATCCACTCTCCTTCACAAGCCGCAGCCCGTACCCGCCAAAGTGAAACCCATCAACGCTTACATGCAGATCCGCCGTCTAGGCTAAAGACCCTATCTCAACTTTTAGTTTCTAAACCTAGCTAATCTTGCTTTTTCTTACCTAAGTATGGAAGCAAACTAATTGAAAGTACACAGAGCGTAAGCAGGATAACAAATATTCCTTTGATAAAAACTATGGGAATAAATACATAGAATGAGAGAATAAAATTACAAAACCTATGTAAAATCATACCTTTTCAAGCTAAGATATAGAAGTGGACAATTGAAGTTACAAATGAATGAAGGAATTTAGTACTGACCGAGTTCCCAGCGCAAATCCAGGAGAAGTAGAAGCACCACCAGTCTACCCAAGAGTCAAATTTTCAGAGGCTTAGCCTTGCGTATGTGGCCCATACTATTAACAAGATCTTTGCGGGTACATACAGGGAACATGTTGATGTTCTTGAGTACTTTCAACCTCCATAGTACATATGGGAAACTGAGTTGATCACGAGAAGTGAAACGAACTACCTCATTGAACCAGAGGCACATAAACATATTAGTCAACGGGGTATGCTCCCTCACGATAACAGATGCTTCGGCAAGGGCTGCACAGGTCAACA
This sequence comes from Fragaria iinumae, assembly GCA_009720345.1. Taxonomy (NCBI): domain Eukaryota; kingdom Viridiplantae; phylum Streptophyta; class Magnoliopsida; order Rosales; family Rosaceae; genus Fragaria; species Fragaria iinumae. Next base: position 2,045,746 of record CM019123.1, read on the forward strand.
ATGCAGGGATTGAGCATAGTAATAAAAGACAAGACAACAAGGTCACAGGCTTATAGATCATATAGTTCTGCAGGTTTTTTTTTCTTTTGATTTTCACATGAAGGTGGTTATTATAATTTCTTTAGTGTTAGCTATTGGACAGGGCTAATAAGAACAAAAATAGAGATGAGGACTGATAAACAAAACTTGAATAAATAAGAGGTTTCTCGTTTTTCCCTCAAAATAACATCATTAACAAAAACCCGATAGCGAATACTCTTTACTATTCCGCAACTAAGGTAGATTAAACTACTGCAACTTCAAAAATAACACAGTCAACAGAGATGCATAATAACTTTCCAATGATGATGCATCATAGATGTCCACACGCCAATCTAGAGATTATGTTAGAACAAGTAATAAAAAAAAGAAACATACCTTTCTTTCCATTGAACCTCTTGTCTTCTGGCAATCCATCACGACGGTACTGAGCCAACTGCACCTCAACTTCTTCCGGTTTTGCCTTGTTTTTGTGGACAACAGCCTTTGCCTCATCATAAACGCTACTGCGGGCTCCATGTTCTGAGATCGCAAGTACAGAATTGGTACGCCAAAGAAGGGCTTCCAGAACACCTAAAGGGTCCCTCCTAAATTGGGACTTTGAATCTACCCAAATGGAATACTTTGAATGAGGAAAAAGACGATGCGCCAACATCTAAAACCAGACAAAATAAAGTATCAGGGAGATATTCACACCCATAAGTATGATTTCAACTAGCAATTAAAATAGAACAATTGAAAATGTGATACTCAGATTAAACTGATCAGATGAAATACTCTCAGCCTGTCAAGTGCTCAACGTATACTTCTGAATCAATGCACATAATTGATGTGACTACATCAAACAGAACTATACAGAAAAATTATATGATATGACCATAGCCCTTAGAAATTGTGATCACACATTGGCTCAAAGTATAGATCAAGATACAATGCAAGTAACAGTTATTCAAATACAAAATGAATGATAGAAAATATGATGAATTATGTAAGGCAAAAATTTGTTACCTTTGGAATTTTTCCATTTAACCTTTGGTCCGCAAAAGGCAGATCCCTTACAACCACAATACGCCATTTCCCAATAAATCCATCCTCACCAATTTTATGTTCAGCTGATTCCTGAGTACTGACAGTAACTTCATCCCAAAAGGCAACATAGCAAACCTGCACAAATTGAGGAGCTTTACATAAGTACTGAACTTGTACAGCTAACAAGTGATGCATGGGGAAAAAGATAATAACCTTCCGAAGGGATGCCTCTGACATTCCAATCGGTTGATAAAGATCATCTCCACCACCAAATGCACAAGTGGAGACTACAATGTCACAGCTTTGCATGTATTTCTTGTCTTCATTTGAGATCTTAAACCCACCAATTTCACTGTAGAAACCACAGTTCATGGTAACAGTTTCATTTACCTGTGAGTCACAATTTTATAAGAATATGAACACTGCCTCTTCTACAACACTGACATCACATCCTACCCAATTACTTTTCTGTCAGACTCTTGATCTTATAAACAATAAACTATCCCCTAGAAATTAAGATAAAAGATGTAGCTTATAACCTTAAACATTTCACCTCTCTGATCTAGAGTTTGATTCCCAGTGAACATATTAAATCTCGTCATGTCCGTGTGCTCTTCGGACATGCTGTGGTACCCTCCTAACAACGGAGCATCATCATTCTCAGTTCTGTATACCAATTTCTTAACAGTGCTACTGGAATCTTTGCGCAAAGGCACCTCCAAATGCTCAAGTTCTTCAGGAGGTAAAATCGGCAAGCAACCTGGGAATTAAACTCATGTCACACATCAAAATTCTCTAACATTCCAATTCAAGTTAAAATCACCATCTTAGTCTACATAACTGAACCTTAGAAACTGAATCGAAAACGCTACGGAATCAAATTCTGAGAGCAAAACTCGACATCATTTTCATATTGGCTTCGGAGATTATCGAAATCAAACACTCAACAACAAAGAAGAAGGAACTTACGTTGCCTAATGCCATGAATAATCCGAGTGGTAGGATCAAGCCGATTCAAATTGGCTTCGGATTTCTTCTCCGTGCTCGCATTGTTCACCAAACTCGGCTTCTCCGACTTACTCACCGGCGAAGTGGATCTCCAGCCGATGCTCCAGGCCTCATACAGAAGCAAACAAATGGCGGGCACAAAAATCAGAAGGGCCCAGTACTTGACCAGATTCCTCACCACTCGGCGAACGAACTCGTTCTTGAATCGGTGGCCGAGTTTCTTGCGCTTCCGGCGAACTCGGACGCGCATCCGGCCGAGCTCGTCGGATTCTTCATCGGAGACTGAGATTGATATGCTGTTGTTGTTGAACATTGAGATATTGGGATTGGAATTCGGGAGTGGAATTTTGGGTGAGTAGGGTTTTCTTGAGATCAAACTGACTGAAGTGTGTGAGCTCTTTTATCCTCCCAAGTGTAGTTCTGTGCTGACGAATGACGATATTTTTTTTTTAAAGGAACTCTTGGTTGTTATTTTTATCGACTAAAAATGATTAATCGAGTCAAATTTATAACCTCTCTTCTTACATAAATAAAATTTTGTACCAATTGGTATTTCTAAGGTTGAATTTTTTTCGTGGAATTTTCTTGACGATTTACCCAATTGGTTTTTCTCTATTATTACCAGTTGATATGTACTATTGGAGCACTTCCTTTAATCTCATATGTGTTAAACAAATGAGACGGCGACTCTGCACATTCTTGAAGAATTCTCAAGCTTTGTCAAGATATCAAAACTCTTTAAAGCTCCTTCGAGTTTATAAGCTACAAACAATCAAAGATGTGTTCAGAGAAGCAAACTTTGTGGCAAATGCCATCACCAATCTTGGTCATAGGTCAGATAATTCTTGCGTTTGGGTGGAGTGTGTTCCTCCAGATGCAGCTTTAGCCTTAACCTTTGACGCTGTAATTTGTGGATGGACTAGAGTCACCTCTATCTAGTTATTCTTTTCCTATCATAAAAAACAAATGAGATGATGACGAGTCTTGCCTCAAAACTTGCATTGTGGGATTCAACAACTGCGTATAATCCAGGGAGAATTGTAAGTCTTCGATGATGGTGTCAATAGTCTTCCTCCTACTCTTTCATGAAGACCAGTGGAATCCGTTGTGTTTCACGAAATAATGGTGAGGCTTTGAGCTCCACCAGTGGTGTTCAAAATCCGAAAACTTGCTCCACATGTCCCGATTAGATATGATGTTGGTGTGTGAAGGGGTGTTGCATGGCAATGCATCACGATTTGATGATGCCATCCAACGTATGGAGGTTTTCTTTTTTTGTTTTTAAAAAAAATGAAGCTTTTGTTTTGATAGTAGGAGATTGGTGCAAAAATAGGATTGGTCATCAGAGTACACAAGCTCAGTATTACCCCCCTACAACTCTAGTAGTATGAGTTTGCATTAAGTTTTATGTGTCAGCAAGCTTGTCTTTAAAGGTTCGGTGCTTCTGGCTTATATCGATGATGGAGGAGATGCATGTTTCATTTTTCTTGAGAAGTTTGTGGCTTTGTTCTTGCGCGCCTAGATCATGTTGATCTCCCCAAGACTCCAGTTCAAACCCGTGACATTGTCAGGGTAGACCACACGCCGTGATTCTAAGCCAACAAGCGATCGACTCATCTAAAGCCACAAGGTCTTTTAACTAATTTTGCTAAACAATTCAAAGCCAATAACAAGGTACTTGTTTATGACGGCAAATGTAGGGAAAAGAGAGATGCCCTCCTATAAATCCTAGCATAGCAGTTTGCTAGATCAATATTGTTGAATTTTTTTTTTTTTTTTCAGTTTCACTATCATTTCTAATAAGAAAAGCAAAGTATTGTATTATACTTTTATAGACGTCCCAGTAGCGGGCTGATAGAGAATTCTGACGTTAATCCTTCAAAACCTGCACAAGAAGCAATTAATCAGGGAGTCAAGACCGAGATTGCCGGCCTATAATTTTCTGATGCCTAAGTCAGCAACAATGCTTACTTGATTAGGTGCGGGAAAGTTTAGTGTAGATAGAGAACTTATCTCTTTTGGGAGGTCGTGCCTGTTTATAAAGGTTTGTCTTGGAAACTGTGTCACTCCCCCTCAGGGCATGGGACTGCTTATTTTGGGCAGGTTTGCTACCAAGTTGGTGGTTTATAATGGCCACTATGTGAGGCTCCCGTGAGGGGCTCCTAGGCGTCGACGTCGGCGCCCTGCCAGGCAGATGGGCGTGGCCCTCCGATGGTCGGTCGCCCGTGTATATCTCCGGCAACTGCCTACCTGTGGTGTGTCTCAACTATTTCCCGATACGGGGATGGTAGTAAACATATTAGAATTTAGAACATTTGAATCTTAAAGGCCAGTCCATGACTAATTAATAAACATATTCAAAGCGATTTATTTTCAAATTAAAAGAGTTGATTGCTTTCCTTATTTAGACCAATTGTGCATAGGTGAGACACTTTTATTTGCACTACATTAGAGTCTCCTTACCCTATCGCAAGAGAAAGACGCGTTGACGAAGATTTATTTTGACTAAACTAGATTATTACGAGAAATAGACACATCGACGAAGATTTATATTGACCAGAACATATTCTTTTTCAACAAGCAAATTGACCTTGTTAAAATCTTTCCTACTTTTGAAGATAGAACTTTCAATTTAAATTGTTACAGACAATTTTCCTAAACTTCTCCTATTCATATTATTATTTTTTATTTGTTTTTAAGTTTTAAGAGATTATCTTCTACAATTCAGGCCATGTTCTTCAGAATTAATTGTTTTTCTTCCAAATGCTGAAACAACAAATCATTAACAAAATTTCTATTCCAACGCGATCCCACGAAAATGAATCATCTTGTTTTGGCCAAATTTAATATTGAAACTCTCTAAGGAGGACCGTCAATTGTGTTCATGCACAAATATGCAAGAAAACAATATCCCTCATTAATAGGGTGTTATTCAGCATATATGGTTTATTTGACACATATAGAAGATTAAAACACTATTATAAATACTTCTTTAGATTTCACACATAGAGTACGAATCTCATCTCTAATATATAGGGTTGGGTATTAGCATTACTTGCACATCATTAACCTGTGCCGCATGGATGTCTTCATTTCGAAGTTGAACCCAACAAACAAGCGACAGTTGCGTCGCAATTTGATAGCTTTATCTAAACATGTTAGATATATGGAAGAGATAAAGGGTGAGGCGACCCTCTTTATTAGGACTAATGACAACGAGTACCTACGTGTCAATGGGGATCCTGATAACCCTATCAGTGAGGTAGAGGAATCCAATCAAGAGTTATTAGATTGGAAGAAGCAACGTAGAGAGGTCAAGAAGCAAGAGAAGGCAGTTAAAGCTATTGAAAAGGAAAAACGTGAACAGTTTGAGAAGTTGAAGAGCGATTTGCAAAAGTATTTTCAACAAACTGAGAAGGCTGGTTCTGATTCCACCTCCACGAGTAACGGTGAGTGTACTCAACAATCAAGAGATGGCAGTGCTACTGCTAGTGTTTCTACTTCTCCTTGTTGTTCTGGGTTAGGACGTTAATGTTCTCATCAAGAAAGAAGGAACTAGCTCGCTTTATCGTCTTTAAGAAAATAATAAACAAATATGTATGTCTGCTCATATATATGATAATGTACGACCATATTAAAATTTGTATCACCTAATAAATTCTTGATACCAAATAATAACTGGTCTCGTTGAATGAATCGTATATATCTTACCTTATGTACGACATTGCCAAATAAGTTCATTAATAAGCATTTAGAATGAGCAAAAAATGAGTTTCTAATATGGATGTAAATCATCATATTGAATCTTTTCGCTTGGATTGGGGGTTTGCAGTTGTAAGGAAATTTAATTCAGTCAAAACACTTAACCCATTTCCTCATATGATTGATGATGAGGGTGGATATTCTAGACAAGAAGAAGATTACAACATGAAGAACGATTTGGTTCTTCCATGCTCAAATAACCTCTCTCCTCGCAACTTAAATTCTCGATAGAAAACTCTCAAATCACTTAATCTCTCAAAGCTTGTAAAACTCAGAAATTAGTTGAGACGAGATAGAATGCGAGGGAAGCTAGGTGTGTGAACCCTTGGCCTAATGTTCTTGTCTTGATCATGTAGTGCAAACATGTTTTCCTTCTTCCTCTTTGAATCATTCCTTATTTCGTTACGTAAAATTATAAGACTGCTCCCAAATCGTTGTTCGTGACGTGAATTTTTTATGCTGTCACAATGTTTTAAATTGGCCCTTTAAAATGTCCACCTTCCGCGAGTTTTAAAAACTTCTATTTGTGTACTTACGAAAATTATGAGATATCTCACTCGTTCTATTTGTTTTAAATTCTAAAATAACCTTTTGGTTTTAAGTTAATGGGTTTTCAGCACGATCTTCAGATGTGTCGGTTTCTCGTTGGCTTGGAATCATGACGATAAGGTTAACCCCTTCCTAGGGTGCTACAAGTAACCTGCACATCAAGTGTCCTCCATTCTCCCTTGACTCGAACTTCTTATAATAGTCTCTAACTTCGATTTCTTATCTCTAGCTTGAGAAGAAAAAGAGTTCAACACGCCCGTAACCTAGCACCTAAGTCAACATTAGGTCGCTTAGGCGGCCGCAAAATCCCCACCTGACTTCCCTCACCACCAAATCCCCACCCGACTTCCCTCACCGCAAAATCCCCACCTGACTTCCCTCATCGCCTAGGCGGCCACTTAGACGGTTTTTTAGAACCTTGCCTTGGAGAAAAACTCTCTCCCCCAAACATGCAAGAAAAAATCAACATGGTACACACTTGATTACTTGTGACCCAAAATATCTTCGCTAGAACATGCCTCAACTTATTCGCATTCCCCAAAATGTCACCTAGCCTCCTCCGTCTTAGCCTACATCGCATCCATCATAAGGTCCCCAATAACTTATTGTATGCTCTACTTTACCGATGAGAATGAACTGATAACATGTAGAGAAAGCTTGGTTTTGGTGAATCTGGAGATGCATTGGAAGGGAAAGGAAGTTGATGAATTGAGTGTGTGAAAAGAGAAGTCTTATGTTCTTCCCACTTATCCAAATTTCGTACAATTACTATTTGGATTAGTATAGTTTGAGACTTTATGTTCATCTCTCAACAATCCATAAGATAAATACATATCTTCCAATGCATTTTTATATATAGTTGCCAAAAGTTGTTAAGAGTATAAGGGTATTTGAGTCATATGGTCACAATCATGTGCCTTGTGGCTTCTGAATTTCTTTGCTAGCTTCCGCGTTTTAGATTTCTCTAGCTTTGTTTTCAATTTCAATTTCCCCCAAATTCACAAACCCTAACCTCATATTCTGCTCGTGTCTTCTCAAATCGAAACCTCGAATCAGAGTCTCTAAGCGCGACTGCTTCTTATCTCGAAGCCGTGAAATCCTCATCTCGGACATCGTCATCGCCGCCCGGTCTTCCATCGTCTTTCGCGCCGACTTCAATTCCTCAATCTGGAATCTCTTTCTCCAACATCACTCTGGTATAATCATCTCTAGCTTCTGCTTATTCTCTCTATCTGAACTTTTCGAAGAGCTTTTTGATATATAATTGATGATGATATGAATCTGGCTGGATGGGAGATGAGTATTTTGAGATGAATCTGGATGAGAGATGAGTATTTTGAGATGAATCCGGATGGGAGATGAGTATTTTGAGAGTGAATATCCATGGGCTTTTGATTTGTTGGTGATACTGATATCAATTTTTCTTTTCTGGTCTTACTTTGCTATGCTTCGGTTCTCATGTATCTCTGTTAGCATCAAATTATTTAGCAACATTAGTAATATCTCTCCAATTTGGCATCTCTTTCACTCGATTCATGGATTTTCTCTTTAGTCTTGGCTGTTATGATCAATCCATCAGTTTTCCACTTTAATTTTTCTTGTCGAAGTTTGTTTGCCGTCAACTAAAGAAGAATGTGATGAAGCAGTTTTATATTTCTTTTTTGAGTGGTGAATTGACTTGATGATTAGATTATAGTCTGAATGTATGGCTTGTGTGAGAGTTATGTTTATTTTGGAGTATTTTTCCACATTGCTGTTAAATTTGGAGTTTATGTCTACTGTTCCCTTAGTGGTTATAAGGATGGTGCAGTGTTTGATTAGAGTTGTTATATCTTCTAATGGAAAGTTGTGAAGATTTATTGGAGTGGTTGCTATATAAGAATTTGTGCTTATGCAATTTCAAAGTCTTGTGAAGATGCAGAACTTGGTATCCATTTCAGAGTGGCATTTCTCACACTTGAGTTGTAGACTATTTCTCTAGTCTTGGTTGTTCTACACAGGTTCATCATTTGTCCATTTCTTTGTTATTTTGAAGTTTAAAGTTTAAGTTTAAGTTGATCAAGAAGTTTAAAGTTTAAGTTTAAGTTGATGAAGAATTTTATATTTTTTTTTTGGGCTGGTGAATTGGGCTTGACACAATAGATGTGTGATTGATTCTATCGCTCTGGAGTGATGAGAGAAGTTTACATATCTTGGTCTTCTTATGCCCTAGAGATGGGGTTGCGTATGGTTTGGAGTCACCTACATAGATGTTTGAAATTGATAGTGATTTTAGCTGAAGAAAAGTTTGAAGATAGCTATTGCAATTTATTTTTCTTATGATGGTTGATACTTTTGGTCTGAAAAGGAAATGTAATGGTGCCTCTACTAGTATGCTGGATTATGGAACATCAAATCTACTCTTTTGGTAATTATTAAAAACAACATGATGGGTCAAGTCATGGGAATTAGTGTTTACTGGTTTATAATGCAGATTGATCATTCTCTCTTCACAAGTAATGCAACTCATGCAACAAGGATGATGGGTTTTGATTTGAGATGTTATCTTGTAACTGGTCTGCATCATGTAATTGTCTGGTTTTTTGATTATGTACTAAGTTTGTGCAACAAGCATATGGTTTTTTTTTTTATGGAATTACCAAGCATATGGTTGAAAGGGGGTGTTAAGAGTATAAGGGTATTTGAGTCATTTGACTCTAATCCCTACCCTATATAAATTATATGATATGTACACTATTCATCATCAGAAATACAATATGTAGTCTATTTGCAGCCTCTTCGTTTTCTTTACTTGCTTTCCTTCAATTTCTTCATTTCCTTTGAATAATCCATGGTTTCTAGCATGGTATCAGAGCCTTGGCTCAGATCTTTGCTATCTAATTGCTTCTGCGCTTTTTCTAGTCCCTTAGATTTAGCTTTCCCCAATTGAACCCTACCCAACTATTTTTCCCAAAATTTCTTGCTGCCCTCCTCATAGATCCAAATCATCTTCCCTTTCTCAAAGACCATGGCCGCCACAAAAGATTCCGCAGTGGCTCTCTCGGGTTTGTCGTCATCTTGTCCTCTGATTCTCACCGTCGTCGTCTGGCCGACTATCCTTCATCGATTGGTGCGAGATATGAGACTTTGGGTCTTCTAACATCAATATCTTCAGAAGATTCATTGGTAACCTCTTTCCACTTTTGGCATCTCTAGTACTACTCGAATCATAGGATTCATCTCTGATCTTGTCTATTATGTCATTCTCATTAGTTTTCTATTTTTTTCATATTTTTATCAAAATTAAAATTGAAGTTTAAGATTGAAAATTCTTTCTTTTCTTTTTGGACTGGTGAGATTGGTATGATAGTTAGATTATGGATGGGTTGTGTGGTTATAGTGTATAGTTCATGTCTATATTTGGTGAAGTTGTTACAGGATTCTCTGCTAATGTTGATGTGTTGTTGATGGATGGTTTGTGTTGATATTGCTCTTCATATTTGCTATTTACTGCCTTGATTGGAGATGTTTGAAAAAAAAGAGAGGAGAAGTATTGAATGTCAGTGTTGGTAGATTTTGTCAACAAGATGCTATGGGAGTTGTGAATAGAAACTGTTGATGGACACTTGGGTTATGATGACTTCTGAATATACAAGTATTGATGCCAAAAGATTGTTCCAGGAGTATGTTGGCTTGAAAGCAGCCTTGGCTTAAGAGTAGCCTTATGTTATTTTTCAACTATATATGCAAATTTTCAGTTTTTAACAATTTCAGCAAATATGTAATTTTTCAGTTTCATGATGAAAAGCTATACGAATTTTGCTGTCTCAAAGCTATGTTGCGTCCATCAGTCCTATCCAATTGATTTAAGAGTCACCTCATAAAGCTACATGGATGTTGGGTTTGAATGGGGATGTTATCTTGTAAGTTTGGTTGTATGTATGAAATTGTTGCAACCATTATGCTAGAGTAGCATATGGTGGGGGGGGGGGGTTGTTAAAAGTGTAATAGGTGTTAGGTTTAGTATAAGGGCACTCTTGTTATTCTACATCAAAGCCCTATCCAGACCTATATATACTTCTTGTAACCTCATTTTCCTCTATCAATGAAATTCACAATGTAGCCTCTAAGAGTTTCTTGCTTCCTTTACCTTTTATGCAATTTACTTCCAATAAACCATGATTTCTAGCAGAATCGGCCCTCGGTTAAAGCCAAACAAGGCTTTGGGCCCCATACATATATATTAAAGGAAAAAAAAAAGAACTGGGTATACTAAATGTCCAATGACTCCAAACACACGCAACTCCTTTAACTCTTTTTTAATCGAGTGCCTCGTGGACGAGTGTTTCTCATATCAAGGTCTCCTTGCAGCAGCCTGCAGCCCTCGACTTCTCACAGACGAAAGTCACGAAATTCTTTTCAAGTAAGTCTGTCCTCTGATCCTCCTCCAATGAGTTCAGTCCTATGGTTTTTGTAATTTCAGAGTTGAGAACTTGAGATTGAGAATGAGAAGGGTTTTGATTTCAATTCAGAAGACTGATTGTGAGATAAGTTTTGGTTTGAGTGTTTGATTTCAATTCATAGTCCAATCCCTTTTTTTTCGTTTTCTTTTATAGTATTGTTTCTCTTCACAAAACAACTATAGACATATAAATGGTATAAGGGAAAACATATTGTGTAATATCATATTTGTCGTAACAAATGTGTTTTACCTTATAATTGGAAGTTATCATTGATAAAAGATAGTGGTATGGTTGTATGGAAGTATATTCAATTACAATTGTGTTTATCGGGTTTGATATTGTCATGTTATAGTGATGGTATTGAACTAAAGTAAGGGCTTAAGTAGATAATCAATATCCTTCTGCATCACTACATGGAACCCTAATTTTTCTTTTCTTTTCGCTTTTTGTTAATAGCAAAAGCCAAAGTACATTTGCAAAATTGTATTCTAGAAATTTTATTCAATTTTATTGAATAAAATTTATCATTTTATTAAGAAACATACAAGCTAGTTGGAGGACGAAATCAAAGCCAACCGTGAAACAATATGCAAAACAATAATACAATATATGATATTGCTATTAACACATCCTTTTTTGCTATTAACACAACCTATTTATTTTCTTATCCACACATTTTTTTTTATTTACAAACTTGTCACTTGAATTTGATTGATGATTGGTTCTCACCATATAAAGGGGTACATTAATAGCACCACCCACAATATAAAAAAGAACAACTTTAAAGCTCTCTTTCCAAGAAACAAAGCAAAGCAAGAAAACATCAGAAGTCCAACAATATAAAGGAAAAGTATTTAACGAGACAACAATAAGCGCATCTAATTTCATCATTTATTGGTGGACATCCAAAGGGGAGTATTATAAATATTATAATATATGTGGCTGTCCACGTAATTACTCATTAGTTATGTACTCTGATGTAAACTCTACCTCTATATAAAGAGACTAATGAGAATGAATGAGTAGACTTCTACCTCCTCCCAACATTTCTCTATGTGTCTTCTCTTCTTATTTTATTTATTTCATAACACGTTATCAGCACGACTCTACCTTGAGTTGATAACGACTAAACCCTAGAAAACCAAAACTGATTTTGTGTTTTTATTTCTTAACTCAATGATGATCTAAAAGATCAGACGGTGCAACTTAATTGTTGTTTTTTCACCGATGTTCTTGATCTATGAGTTTGATCTACGTGTTCTTAACTCAGACGTTATATGATACGATGCCTTAATTTTATATTAATTGGTTTTTCCAAAAGTGCATCGATCATTTTTTCTTTTGCATACCTTCAGTTTAGTATATGACCACGAGATCAAATTGTAGCTGGGTCTTCATTCACGATTGAGTTCGCGTTTGAAGATTTGTTCGGGCTCAAAGAATTGGTTTTGAATTTGAGCCGAAAGAGCACTGGGCTCCCATCTGGAGACGGAGATGGTCAAAGCTGCACGACCAAAATCTTGGTTCGGGGTTTGGAACCTGTGGTCGTCGGAGACCACTGGGTCAATTTTGATGAACTGGAGGTGATATCCAGCTCTGATCGGACTTGAGCGTCCCGTGAGCATATGGAGATGAGTAGTTGAAGCTTGATCTGAATGGGGTGGCATTGTATACGTTTGATTTTGAACAAAACACAGAGACCCCGTAATTGATTGCTCACCCAAGAGATTCCAGATTTGATTTTGAGGTGAATTGGATCGCCCAAGCTCAACTAGAGTCTTGGAATATGTAGAAATCTACTGATGTGCTATCTAAGTTGTGGACTAGCTGTCCAAGCCCTCTCGCATTCTAAAACGGAGCGGCAGCCTGTGCCTTTTATGACTGCCCTATCGTCCTTCGACGAAATTGTGCAAATTGATATGTTCTTGCTGTGTTCATACTTTTGACCGCACGGATACCCTGTTGCCTATGTACACGCATGAGTCCTATAACTCTCTTATGTTTACATACATCATACAAGTCAAACTGATTACATGACCTATATTTTAAATGACACGAATGAACATCAGATTGATGCTTGTTTGTATATGGAAATATACAGCATATATATAACACTTGTTTAGTGTACGACATCTGGTGTTGTTTGACATTCAATTTTGGGTGTACATGTTACTGATTATTTACTACTTTTGGTTCTTGATGCTAGAATGCTAAATCCCAACTAATAGTAATTAGTTTGCATGAAGGTGCATCTATTTCTTTTGCTTATTATCAAATTTTGAATTGTATGTTTTTGTCAATATGATCAATTTGGTATTCAGTGATATCGATGCACAATATTTGTTTATTTGGGTATGGTATATTTGTTTATTTGGGTATGGTTGATAGTATGGGTATGTGTCTTATGCGAATGAAACACAAAGCCTTCATATTACCAATTAGATGATTGAATTCAGCCATTCAGGTATATATCTTTTTGACCTAGCTATTTGATCATTTGATCGTGTATACATCTGTTGATGAGTTTTGTGTTCATAGATCGAGACATGGAGTCTCTTAATCGAAATGGAGGGCCTGAAGTTCCTCGAGAGGATTATAATAAATAGAATTAATTACGACATGAAGCTTCTCAAAGCTTATGCAATTAACGAGGGTCATTGAACTTCTCCAAAGTCGTATAAAGATCGAAACGACATCTTATGATCCCTAATCATATGAGGACCTGAAGTTCCCCACCTATTTCATATGATGTTTCTTGCATGTGTAACTAGATGAGATCGGGAATCACAATTATCATATTTGATAAAGTTAACCAGACTTGAAGATCTGTGTATTTTATTTATACATGTCACGAGAAGTTTCCTATGTACAATTTACTTACTTTTGTTCATTACAATTTCCTATTTTGTTATGCACTTTCTTTTCAGTACTTATCTTTTAAATTTTATTATTATTCATTTGGGCCAACAGCCCTACATCTCGATCATATGAATTTCGAGTATAATATTTTTGGACCAGAAGTTTCAAAATATTGCATTGTAGAACCCGAAGTTTTAATAGTAAATATTCGAACATGAAACTTCGATTACACATATAATTGATGGCTCCAGAAGAGCACATAGAGTGCTAAATTTATCCAATAACTTGTGGCATATAATTATATCATGAACCAGTTCATTGAACCAAATACATTATGGCATGACAAGTTTATTTGGCATGACAAGTTATGTCATATTTTACTTATAGTGTTGCCTAGAATCAATAACAAGTTTTGATGACCACTAGCCCTACTCATAGCCAATTGTTTATTTGTCACATATTTTTGAGTTGTCACTTTAATGAGACAATCCTCCCGTTATGAGGGGGAGAGAGATTGTTCCTAAAGAACGATGTAGAGTGGTGTAAGTTGTTTATCCACCTTCTCATTTTGATTTTGAGAAATGTCTCAGTTAGTGATTGATAAAAGATCTTGACAAATGTATATGCTAAAAGCATAGACGTCAACTTGGATTTAAGTCTATGAAATCATCCATATTACCTCAAATACTCTATACCCCATTTGATTTGTGGGATGCACATGTATCCAAGTGACATGGTTCTCCTGAAGAGAATATCATGATACAATGTTAGAGTTCCTAATACGGCTACACATACAAATGTTGTATGTACGCCATTAGAGAATGATATATTGGTGGATATTAATGAATATAATATTTTTGACCTCATACTTGGTTTAGGTTCGCCACCAGCCAATGAACATCTCACTCGAAAGAAAGTGATAGAGTTTTAAACGTATATTTACGGATGGTCATAACATGACAGTCTTCCCACCGTTAGGGGGAGAATAAAACTATTGTCATTTGAATAACGGCGTGAATTTAAGTGGAATGTATCCACTATGTCTAAAGTTTTAAGCTTCTGAAAAATGATGATTATACAGGTCCTCTAATGGTCTACATGATATTACAAGTAAAAATCCATATTTGTTAAATAATATTTGTCCTAGAAGTGACAATATTTGCCCCAGAAGTGGCATGAGTACCCAATATCAAAAATGCATGCATATAAGAATGTGTGGGATCTATGAATGATGATCATCTATGACAAATGACAAATGGTAGCCACCAAAGACCATTAAGGACTGTATGACGCTATATCACGTTTCATTATGCATGTCGACAAAACATATTATTGGCCAAGTTGGAAAGAGGTAATTCCAATGAAACTGAATATATGAAACGTGATGAGATACTTTGACATTTTAACCCTACATGATACAAAAGGGTATTAATCACAGTGAAAATAAATCACTATGGCACAATGTCTACAAGAGACATGGGGATTACGAATATATTTCCTTATACGTGACAATTTTCTGTAAGTACAGTGTTACATATAGTAATTGACGAGAGACTTATGACAATTGTCATTGTATATTATGAGAATCATAAAAGACACGTTGCTAAAAGCAAATTTCCAAAAATGAAGTGTCATTACAAGCGTATCGCTTGTCAAATCCTTAAATGATTCAAGTACATGAATGATTCTAATGTAATTCGATCCATGAATACTTGAGAGCGCTTGAAGCTAATTCATGGAATCAACTAGTCTAAAGCTAGCTCATATATACTCATTCCATTATTGTTAACGTGATCAAAATTGCCTCAATGAGTAATCAAATTCGAATTATGATCATTATGTTGCTACATATTCTAACTTTCGAAGTTATGAATTACTTAGAGCTCTTGAAGAGCTTATATGAGACATATCACTACATAAAGATATTAATGTGTATGGCTAGATACGCCATGAGATTTTTCAATGTTTTAATGCCAATTTGCTTATCTTGTTTAGCTATTGCTTAGTGTATGAATTTGATCATATAACTAAATGAGGTAAGACGTATTAGAAATCGTTTAGCTCTGTTGGTATTGTTTTAATTTTGCAGGTACTCAATTTCATGATGAGCCCCTATATGCAAAGCACATGGTCTCACTTTGGTGATGGACAAATCAAACCGTTATTTACAGCGCATGAAGCTTGCAACGTCCAGGGGGAGATTCTCATCAGGGGGAGCATCCAGAAATATGCTACATAAGACATATATGCGTTGTACTCTTTTTCTCCTTCAACCAGGGTTATTTTTTTCCCACTGAGTTTTTCTTACCAGGTTTTTAACGAGACAACATTAAGCGCATCCAATTTTCATCATTCATTGGTGCACATCC
The DNA here is from genome assembly GCA_009720345.1 of Fragaria iinumae. NCBI lineage: Eukaryota > Viridiplantae > Streptophyta > Magnoliopsida > Rosales > Rosaceae > Fragaria > Fragaria iinumae. The sequence goes on from CM019123.1 coordinate 2,061,803, forward strand.
AAGGGAGAGTGTTATAAATATTATAATCTATGTAGCTGTCCACGTAATTAGTCATTAGTTATGTACTCTGATGTAAACCCTACCTCTATATAAAGAGGCTAACGAGAATAAATGAGTAGATTTCTACCTCCCTCAACTATTTTCTCTATGTCTTCTCTTCTTCTTTTCTTTATTTCACAGAAAGAGAATTGTAAGGTAACCAACAATTAAGAGGATTAAAATTACAGATGCTCTACGTCTCCTCAAAGAGGCCCTTGATACCATATAATTGTTAAATACCCAAGTAAACTGGTGAAGACCATCTCGTCAGCAGAAACCAGTCATACATGCACCGTGGTAAGTTAAAGCGTTTACAACCATTCTCATCCTTGAATATTTGCGACAATCAGATAATCATTTTCCCTTCTTAAAGTTAGCTGGGCCCCAAAGAGCTGAAGAAGACATATTAAAGTACTGAACAACCGAAGTTGAGTTTGTTTCCACCTACAAGTGACGTCATCCTTTGTTTCATGCAGTTTTTTAAGGCTTCAATTATAGCATTTCAGCCTCTAGGGCTTCCCCTTTCTCCTATGTAAGAAAAACAACCCAAGAAAGCTGCATTGTGATCTCGAAAATATCCTCCAAACCTGCCCTACCCTGGCCATGGAACGATCCATCAATGTTAGCATTGTGTCACGAGCTTCATTTTTCCCTAAGCTTTTCGTGCGGCCTTAGCACTTCCCTTATGCTAAGTCAGCCTTACGCAAACATTTTGGCTAGAACACGCGAACGAAGGGAGAAGAACTTTGAAAGAGAGAACTTGTATTAAGCTAAGAGAACTTTACAAAGCTTTACAAGTGAGCTTGAATGCTATCCAACTCTCTATGTCTCAAATGAGAGGGGTGCCTCCCTATTTATAGACATCATCCCTTCTTGCCTAAGTTTCTAGACAATTCTAGGATATTTACAAGTATAGAGACTTCTAAAGTTTTCTATACAACTCTAAGTGTTACCTTGAGTATTCTAGAGATTTCTGGAGTAGTCTTGAGCCTTGAGCCTCTCTAGGGTTCTAGAGAGTTCCGGAGTCTAGCCTCTCTAAGATTCTAGAGAGTTCCAGAGTTGTTCGAATGCCTCCCGATCCTTCTGAAAGCTTCCAAGACCTTTCTCAATATTCCGAAAGCTTCCAAGACCTTCTATAATATTCCGGATGCTTCTAGAATGCTCATGTGCTCTCCAAAACCTTCCTTGAGCTATGCTTGCATCAAAATGCTCAAGGAAACTCCTTGTTAATTTGGCGGGGTGTGACACTCTCCAACACCTAACCACGCGATGCCCTCATTACGCCTTCGTTATTGTAGCGCTAGATCTTGTCCTTGAATTGCCACAGTGTGTCCTTGAACTCCCAGCTGGCTTCTGTATCAGGTAGACCTCTCCACTTGATGAGGTATTCTTTATAACTTGGCACGCCTCGACGATGGATGACTCGGTCCGCGAGTATGTCATCTACTTCTTTGTCGAAAGAAGTGACAACCGCTGTTGGTGCCCGTTGTGAAACTCCCCTTGATGGGTCTTCCTCGTCTTCATGAAAAGGTTTTAACATGCTCACGTGGAAGACCAGATGAATCTTCAACTTGGGCAGGAGGTGAAGCTTATATGAAACCTTGCCGATGCGTTTGATAACCTCAAATGGCCCTTCGTACTTGCGTACCAAGCCCTTATGCACCTTCCTAATGGACTTGAATTGTTGCGGCAAGAGTTTCACAAGTACAAGGTCGCCTTCCTTGAACTCCACGTGCCTCCTCTTCTTGTCCGCCCACTTCTTCATCTTTGTAGCAGCCTTGTGTAAAGCCGCTCGAGCTAACTCCGTTTGCTCATGCCATGACTTAGCAAACTTGAACGCGGTTGGGCTCTTCCCTTCGTAGTGAGTGGCAAGGGATAGAGGGGTTGTCGGCTACTGTCCCAAGATGAGTTCAAAAGGACTCTTGTTGGTGGCCTCGCTTTGTTGCAAGTTATAGGAAAACTGTGCAACGTCGAGAAGCTTGGCCTAGTCCTTTTGGTTAGCACTCACATAGTGCCGCAAGTACAACTCCAAAAGAGCATTGACGCGCTCAGTCTGACTGTCACTTTGTGGATGGAAGCTTGTTAAAAAGTTCAAGTCCGACCCGAGCATCTTGAACAACTCTGTCCAAAATCTCCCAGTGAAACGTGGGTCTCGGTCGCTGAGAATGTTCTTCGGAACTCCCCAAAGTTTGACTACGTTGCGTAGGAATAGCCTCGCTGTTTCCTCCGCGGTGCAGTCGGCTGATGCGGCCATGGAGGTTGCATACTTGCTGAATCGGTCCACCACGACTATGATGCTTCCAAACCCTTCGGACTTGTCACACCCCAAACCCGATGTCGGTGGTTTCCTAGCACCTGACGTCGAATTTGAGGTGCGAGCGGGAAAAGTAAAAGAAAATAAAACAATTTCAAATACTTTTCCAGAAATAAAAGAAAATAAAACGTTTACAAATAACAAAACAAATACAAAGACAAAATGATGAGCCCTTGCGATCTATCTCACTTCTAATCTTTCGTACTTCTCGACTCTTGTACACGTAAGCTAATGTCAAAGTTAGTCTTCTCGAAAAGCATGTCGTACCTGAACAAAAGTCTATAGGGGTGAGCTTACGCTCAATAGGGCTTAACCTTTTTAGGTTATATTTAACTACGTCACACAATTAAATTATCAAACAATACCATATATAACGACAATTCGATGCATGTATGCTAATGAATGTTTTCCTCAATTACTGGCTGATCAGTCCATATATCAAAGACATGTGAGTCTACACGTCCCATACCGTGTATTTTACCAACCGGGGGTGATTCAGATGTCTCGAATATATGATCTAACAATCAGTAATATCTCACCATATGTACCTCTTTTGTTAGCCATCTTGTTATACTCATGGTCTCCTGATCCGCAACCCGATAAGATCGTTTTATCGATGTCCGCCATCGAAAAAATATACATTCCCTGAATTTGTGCATGTGTGGACTAATCATAGATCCCGAAGACAACCCATGAGGAAACTCAACTACACAAAATGTATCTATTCTATCAATCTCATTCTCCTCTCCAGAATCATCATTCTCACTATTCTCATGTTTCGTCACAATGCATAATGTATGCAATCGAATATCAATACTCGTAAAATAGCATTCAACACATACTTTTATGGAAAGCGATAACAATTATATAACTCAACGATATCACATGCTTTTAACAAAAATAATAACAATAACATTCAACAATTATATCAACCAATGTCACATGAACCAACGATTTCATTAATAATCTAATTATCAATTTATAGAAAAGTTTCTCAAGAAAGATCCTACCTGGAATCCAAGCGTTAGCTCCAACGCTAATTAAAATTAGTAACACATCGACTTGCGTTCTGAAAGTTTTGTTTTTATCTTTATGCTTCTAGGATGCAATCTGAATCGGTAACTATCATCCAAGTACTCCAAATAGACTACCATCACTCCCAAAACTCTGAGCTGCATTCGTTTCCGTATTGGGTGCAAGTCCATATAATTACCAAGGACACCCAATAATACTCTTAACCAAGTTAAAGCTTCCTTAATCAATAGCAAGTAATAGGTACTCAAATATACATCCTTTATATTTGCCTATTTCAATCTTGATCATTACTTTGTCGTAGGCATAACAGATGACCATTTCAGATGTAATAGGAGCATATCCAGGAACCCAAACCCAACCAAAACTAGCACTCCATTGTGAAATTCCCTACTGTTTCCAACTTCCCCAGCAATACAGTTTGATTTGGGATATCCACTTCTGGTCTTTCTGGAAATTTAAGCATAACAACACCAACATCATGTCCTGCAATTTCATCCAAAACATAAACCAAACCCAGAACTATCAACCACCACTTCCGTCGCCGAACAACACTGCCCCAAAACCCACTTCATCCAATTTTCAATCTCCTGCCATTCAAATACATCTCAAAGCACCCTTCCATAATCAGTATACTATGAAAAACCAGAAACTACAAGAACCACCACCTGCCACCGTCGTACACAGCAGCACTCACGGTGGCCGACGTCTGCCCAAACACCAACTTCTCCAAAACTTAATCAAACTCGAATTCAAGCATATAAACAGGTAGAGCTCGACGAGTAGATGAAGATTGATACCTGAGTCGGACCCAAAGCTCGCCGGAATCCGTCGAACTCTCGCCGGAAAAACTCAAAAACTTCCTTTATTCGATTCCCTCTCACCGAAGCTCCATCGACGACATCGAGATCATAGGAAGGATCACGAGGCTGAGACGAAGCTACCAGTACCATTCACGCTCGTCGTCGTGGCAGAAATCCGACATTGGCCGGCGAACCAGCCTCTCTCTCCTTCTCCAGACCTCTTAAATGAAAATCAAGGACATGGACATGACCACGAGGACGAGAGGAAGCTGCCGCTACCATTCTTTCTCCTCGCCGTCACCGGAATCGGAAGTTCACCGGCGAACCCAGAAATCCTTCTCTCCTTCTTTTCTCTCTCGTCGATCTGGAACTGGGTCGAGCTGATCCGGTCCGACTTCAATATATCCTAAAACCAAGAGCTAGCGGTTTAAAAGATCTGACGGCCCAGATCAAACCACCATAATAATATATTTTTAATTAATTTTTGGATAATACCAAATTTTCAAAAATCATTAAAAATAGTTCTGATATCCAAACGATGCTCCAAAAAATCTCACGAACTCGTAACGACGTCTAGGTTAATCCTATGAGCTCGAGAGATAAAATTTGACAAACTGAAAATTTAAATAATTTTTGAAAACAACAAATAATTAAAAGAATAATAGAAATCGAACTAAAAATACCTCGAAAAATATTTTTCCTTTTAAAAATAGAAAATTGAAATTCTAGGATGTTATAGGACTTCGGTAGACAAGTGATGAAATTCATAGAGACGCTTTCCCATGGTCTCTTGGGAATGGGTAAGGGGTCAAGCAAGCCCCCCGGCTGCTGTTGTACCACCGTGTCTTGTTGACAAACAAGACATGTCCTCATGTACTCTTCGACCCCGTTTTGCATCCTTGGCCAGTAGTAAGTGGATTTTAAGAGGGCAAGTGTGCGTTTAATACCAGGGTGGCCAGCCCATAAGGAATCATGACATTCCTTAATTAGCTCCCTCCTTAAGTTGTCCCACTTTGGTACATAGATGCGGCGGCCCTTGGTGTAGATAAGGTCTTCATCTAACGAAAACCTCTGCGTTTTGCCTTCCCTTATTAAGACAATGATGCCTTGAGTCCTTCCTTGATCTTACTCACTATAAGGCTAGTGACTTGGGAGATGCTTGCAAACTCCGCCTTTCGGCTTAACTCGTGGCTACCACGTTCACCCTTCCCGGCTTATACTCCATGACGTAATCAAATTCTATCTAGCTTGCTTCGGACTTAGCTTTTTGCAAGTAGTGTCGCCATACTCTAAGACAATGGATGATGGCAGTCATCTCCTTCTCTTGTATAGTGTAGCGTCGCTCCGTCTCATTGAGCTTCCGACTCTCGTAAGCAATCAGATGCCCATCTTGCATGAGTACACCACTAATAGCAAAGTCAGAAGCATCAGTGTGTACCTCCTATGGCTTGGTGTGATCGGGTAAGCTGAGTACAGGCTCCTCGCAGATCGCCTTCTTCAAGTCTTCAAAGGCCTATTGACACCTCGTTGTCCAATCTCATGCCTTGTTTTTCTTAAGAAGGTCGGTCAATGGAGCGGCCCTCGCCGAATAGTCTTTAATGAAGCAGCGGTAGTAGTTCACTAACCCAAGAAAAAACCTCAACTCATGTAGCTTGGTGGGTGGCTCCCATTCTTGGATGGCATACATCTTGCAATCCTCCATCATTAGTTTGCCGTCCTTGATCTTGTGTCACAAGAACAGCGCCTCCGGCTTAGCAAAGGAGCACTTCTCCTTTTTGATGTATAGCTCGTTCTCCCCTAGCATCTTGAACACTTCCCTCAAGTGCTCTACATGCTCCTCCAAGGTCCTGCTATACACTACTATGTCATCCAAGTAGACGACCACGAACCGATCGAGGTAGGGGTGGAATAACTTGTTCATCAAGGTGCAGAAAGTTGCCGGTGCATTAGTTAGACCAAAGGGCATAACCAAAAACTCGTAACAACCGTACCTTGTGACACACGCGGTCTTTGTTCATCTCCTTCGGCTATGCGCACTTGATAATATCCCGAACGAAGGTCTAACTTTGAGAAGTAGCGTGCATGACCCAATTGATCGTATAGATCGGCAATAAGAGGAAATGGGTATTTCTTCTTTACCGTAATCTTGTTGAGTACTTGATAGTCGATGCACATGTGTAGAGAGTCATCCTTCTTCTTTTGGAACAATACCGGGGCACCAAACGGGGCCTTTGAAGGTCTAATGAATCTGGCATCTAAAAGCTCCTTTAGTTGCCTCCTTAACTCTGCTAACTCGGGAGGCGCGATGCGATAAGCGCCTATGGCGGGTGGTTTGGTACCTGGTTCCAGCTCTACCTCGTGGTCTATTTCTCTCCTTGGGGGTAATTTCTTGGGCAGCTTGGCTAGTGAAACATCTTTGAACGCCTCGAGAACTGCTGCTACCTCCTTGGGCATGTCATCTTGAGGTATTGGCTCATCATCGTCGAACTCGCTAAGGATGGCCAAGTAGCTCTCTTCTTCCCTATTGATGCCTTTCTTGACTTGTAACGCTGATAACACCTTCAAGTCTTGCTTTGTGCCTCTTGTTTACGCCTAAATTAATATTTTACTGGGCAGTAAATATCCATGTGAATATTAATCAAATTCTTGGTCCATATCATACCGGCGAGCCCAAGTTCTTTAAGTTTACAAATAATGGCCTGCCAATAAGACAACGCGAACTGATTTACAAGGACTTCGCGCGGAACACATAGTTCGCGCGCGGAATGACTTCGCGCGGACTACACAGTTCGTGCGCGGAATTACTATTTGCCAGTCCGCGTAGGCGAGGCGAGATTGACACTTCGCGTAGGCGGGGCGAGGCGAGCTGGCGAACTGGCTCACGTAGGAGACTTTGCGAGGGAGACACATACGGAGTCCGCGCGCACCACAATAATCGTTGAAGACTTTTACAAGTCTTTGATATGCTTCGGGCCAATCCCTGTGCCCCATTTAATATAAAAAGCCCTTTTAAGGCTCGCGAGCTGCAATAGCCCGCGAAATGGAAGCGAGCTTCAGGAGCATGCGAGATAGCCTCCTGTGACAGCCCGCGGGATGAATTTCAGTTCGCATAGGACTCTACAGTTGGCGGCGCGGAAGCAAACCCTTATGCGCGGAATGAAGTGTGCGAACTGGACATGTGTCACAAGATGGTTGGTTCGCGTGGACAGAACAGTGCCCTTGTGCTATTAGGGTTTCAGAGTCCGACTTGAATTCTAAGCTATCTTTCTTCTGCCGCAAGTCGAACCACTATATAAAGGGCTCGAAGTTTTACAGAAAAACACTCTCAAACAAACACAAAAAACACAATACAAACTGAAACCCAGTTACCCTTCGAGCTACTCGAAAACCCTAACCCTAAGCGCCGCCGCCTAGGTTTTTCTTCAGAGCCCTCCGGACTCTACCCCGATTTCTCTCTTACCTCCCTATTGTTGCTCTGCTCGCATCCTCCGTGAGTATCGATCGCCTTGTGCTCGTAAATTCCTCCTCTGACGTGACACCTGGAAACCCCTTCGTCTGATCAAGAAGTCAAGTGCATACACACAATCACCCATTCCTCGTCCGTGAGGTGGCACGCCCGCAACACTCCCCCTTCTCTTTGCTCGCTATTTACCTCTGCTCCGCGCGCTGAGGATCGTGGCCAAAACATTGGCACGCCCAGTGGGATAGGGAGTACAAGCGATACATCATAGGGAAACCAGGGGAAGCGCCGTACCGAAAGCCTCAGCTTTCTTGCCTAAAACACAGATCACTACGGTACCAGCCCCATAACATCGCGACTTGCCGTTCCCTCACTCAAGAACAGGTCCTTGCTCAGTTTGATGACCCGAACTTCAGCCGACCCAAGACAAAGGTTCTACTCCGTCTATGGAGCGAATCTTTCAGATGCTCGAGCAGTTGACAAGTCAGAGTTTGGCTACTCAACAGAGCATCACAGTCCTCTGCGAACAAGCCAAACAATGTAGAACCCTTTTGCAGGCCACCCATGACAAACTCACCGTGATCAGTAAGGATCATGGCCACCTAGACGGCCAATTCACGAAAACCACAGGCCTAGTGGATGGGTCCTTCCAACGAAGCCAACAAGAGTTGGGGCAAACCACGAGCGTCTTGCACAAAAAGATTGAATTACCTAGCAGCCAATCTATTGACAAAGACTCTCCTTTGGACGAGCCGACGTCCAAGGAAGAAGCTGCTTTGTCAACCAATGACAAGGAGCCTGAGGTAGAGGCCGGCGAGATTATGGATGATAATCCCATCTCGAAATTTCATGGTTTTCCTCAGGATAAGAAGCCTGAAGATAGGACATAACAGTCCATCTTTAAAGAAGAAATCGGTTCGCACACTGAAGGCGAACCACAACTTTGCATGATGGCAAACCACAACTTCCAAGTACCCAGCTTCCTCATGGGAGATGTATACGTGGACACGGGTCAGCTGCATGGGGGGTAAGGCGGAGCTCGCCTTCCTTCTTTATTTAACCACCATGATCAAGGGTATGATCAGCTCAAGCTTTGTCCAATTACTGGACGTGATCAAGACGCTGCCCCAAGTCACGGCAAGCGAAAAGAAGCTGTGATAATGGATTGGCGCAGACTTGACGAGTTGCACAAGCAACTAGATGCGCAAGCAGCTGCTGAAGAAAATAAAAAGGCTTTACAACGCCAGAATGTTAAGCCTACGGTTGGCAGAGATTTTCATTTGGATGAACTTACGTCCAAGGAAGAGATTGCTTTGTCAATCAATGACAAAGTATCTGAGGTCGAGGCAGGCGAGACTTTGGAAAATGATCTTATCTCAAAAACCGACGTTGTTCCCTAGGACGATAAGATTGAAGGTAGGACAGAACAGTCCACCTTAGAAAAAGAGAGCGGGTCAAACACTGGTGACGAATCACAACTTCGCATGAAAGGTGACCCACGAGCCAGCTTTCCTATGTGAGACATATATGTGGACACAAGTCAGCCGCGTGGGGGGCAAGGCGGAGTTCGCTTGCTTTCTTTACCAAGTCATGACAAGCGAAATGAAGCTGGACCAGAGCCTCTTGAGTTTCTTTTTCAGCCTGTACACGCGGGGCGTCAAGGCTGGCGAGGTCCACCTCTCTTAATGATTCGCCTCGCCAATCTTATATTCACCAGCAAGATGCCTCAGTCCGCTTCGCCAAACCATGGTCATATTAAGCTTAACTATATATGGCGTGGTGGTATTCCTAGGTCAATCCGTGGTTTCACATTGCAATATACTTGGAGTCTCTGCATGCAATTTCAGAGCCCTAAAGGGGACTTTGGCTTATGTGCGAAGTACGTACATGTCCCATATATGCCTATGGTTGCAAAGAAGGTCGAGCCACCGACCTTTGTTGATTCTGCATGTGATTTTGACACAGAGCCAACTTTTGATGAATACGACAAAGACTATATGTTGGTGCGTCTGTCTCATAATCATATGCCACAAGAGTTCAATCCCAGTAAAGCTCTTGATAGGGTGAAAAGAGACCAGCAAGTGGTTCTCTTCCTTGACCAATGCATGGTTATTCACGCTAAGATCATGCATTATGACATGATAGTTGGCAACAAGGCAGATCTCAACATCATACGATCCACGAGAATGCAGTTGAGAATCATGCTTGGTCAAACAACAAGGATACGTGGGGGGCAACGAGACGTACCCTACGCAATACCTTGCTCAAATTTTCAAGTTGTTGACGCAGAACAACTCTGCTAAACACTTGGAAATTTTCAACAGCGACAGTCTCACGTTGGAAACATGATGACGTCGAGGCTTAGAGTGAAGTATTGGTGGCCTCCCCCGTGGCCTAACGAGGGATAATCTAATCAAGCTATGATCCCTTCTTTTCTTTTCTCCTACATTTTAATTCAGTTTTTACTTCCGCTTCTTTCAATTCCTTTCCTTTTTCGCATTGAAAAAGAAAATACAAAAAAATCAAATAGCAGAAAACAAAAAGAGATCCTTGGTCTTGCTGAAATGCAAGACAACGTTCTTGCCTCTGAAAGGCTTGAACTTTACTTAGGAGCCTATCCCTGAGGCTTGATGACAACATGCATTCCACATGCCTTCGAGTTACTGCCAGTGAAGTCAAGTCAGAGAGGCAATACAACTAGATTGCAATTCTGAAGCGTTGCAACAGCCACTACTAGACAGTCAATTTCGCGGACTCCATTGGAATGATTCAGGAAGCATTAGCCGGCACGCCTTATACCTACCGAAAGCCCTGGATGTCTATTTTCCAGAGAATTTTACGGTTTGTCATTCCGACATTCCTAGAGAGAGTTATGGCAGCTTGAATGCAGACAGGTCAGGATACGGCGAGTTATGGCAGCTTTCGCTTAAGCTCTACATCACCGCTGCTGACTTGTTTATCGGCGGACTCTTGGCACAAGACGACGAGAACGGAGTGGAACACGCCGTTTACTACCTTAGCAGGGTGTTGACCGATTGCGACACGCGCTACTCCCCAATGGAAAAGTTGTGTCTCGCCTTATTCTTTGCAGGTTGCAAGCTCCGCCACTACATGTTAGCCTTTACCACGGTGGTGATCGCTCAGTCCGATCTCGTCAAATACATGTTTTCCCCCCTATCCTACGGGGACGCTTAGGAAAATAGATATTGGCCTTGTCTGAATTCTCTTTGCAATATGTTCCGCAAAAGGCAGTTAACGGATAGGCCATAGCGGACTTCCTCGCTCATCACCCGCCAACCGAACTAACAGCATTCCGCGAGTTGGAGTTCGCCATAGTCTCCCTTACTCCGTGGGCTCTTTATCGTGGTCAGGTTACGCGCGAATTTGCAATGTGCGTTTTCAATGTGTTTTCAAGATCTCGTAGCGTGCTTTCCTCACTGGGGGACATGCTAAAGTTTTGATGTCCTTCCTTCATTCTTCTCAAGAAGCTTCGGCGAACAGACATCAAAACTGGGGGGCACATTGGAGGATCGTGTTCCAGAAATTTCAGACTTTAGACCTTCTTCAAGTGTCTTAGTCATTATTTAGGCCAATCCCTGTGGCCTCCAAATTTTCAAAGTTGGTTCGCCCGCTTTGTGCGGCCGTTCACCAACTCCTTTGTTTGCTTCTCATTGGTTCGCACTGGGGGGAAACGAAGTGCATGGCCTTTTAAAATTTTTCAGCTTTATACGGCCGTTCACCGACTCTTTTGTTTGTCTCTCACTGGTTTGCATTGGGGGGCAGCGAAGTACATAGCCATTGTCATTCCATGTTGGTCCACCATCGCCAAGAGCTCGCGAAGGGCTATTTTTTGGAATCTACTCAAGTCACATGCGTCTGCTCAAGATATATCCATGCGAGCTACATTCGCTCGCCATATGTGCAATGTTCCATGTCTTCTGAGTTAAGCAGGCGAATGCGGGCTAGGGGCAGGCGAATGCGGGTAAAAAGCAGGCGAATGCAAGCAAAAAGCAGGCGAATGCAGGCAAAGAGCAGGCGAATGCATTTGAAGTTCAAGTCCGAGGTGCCTAGGCGAACCATACAGTAGTTCGCTACAATGCCTAGCTAAGTGCGTTGGTTACATGGCATATTCACAGGCTTGTCTCCTCACACTCATTTTATGTATGACCCGAGCCAATACTATTGGCTTTGGAGCAACATGAACATAAACCTCTTCAGTCATTCTTGACAATCATGACTTCGAGGCTGGGGGCAATGTTTACGCCTAAATTAATATTTTACTAGGCAGTAAATGTTCATGTGAATATTAATCAAATTCTTGGTCCATATCACACCGGCGAGCCCAAGTTCTTTGAATTTACAAATAATGGCCTGCCAATAAGACAACGCGAACTGATTTACAAGGACTTCGCGCGGAACACACAGTTCGCGCGCGGAATGACTTCGCGCGGACTACACAGTTCGCGCACGGAATTACTATTTGCCAGTCCGCGTAGGCGAGGCGAGATTGACACTTCGCGTAGGCGGGGCGAGGCGAGCTGGCGAACTGGCTCGCGTAGGAGGCTTTGCGAGGGAGACACATGCGGAGTCCGCGCGCACCACAATAATCGTTGAAGACTTTTACAAGTCTTTGATATGCTTCGGGCCAATCCCTGTGGCCCATTTAATATAAAAAGCCCTTTTAAGGCTCGCGAGCTGCAATAGCCCGCGAAATGGAAGCGATCTTCAAAAGCACGCGAGATAGCCTCCTGTGACAGCCCGCGGGATGAATTTCAGTTCTCATAGGACTCTACAGTTGGCGGCGCGGAAGCAATGTCCTATGCGCGGAATGAAGTGTGCGAACTGGACATGTGTCACAAGATGGTTGGTTCGCGTGGACAGAACAGTGCCTTTGTGCTATTAGGGTTTCAGAGTCTGACTTGAATTCTAAGCTATCTTTCTTCTGCCACAAGTCGAACCACTATATAAAGGGCTCGAAGGTTTACAGAAAAACACTCTCAAACAAACACAAAAAACACAATACAAACTGAAACCCAGTTACCCTTCGAGCTACTCAAAAACCCTAACCCTAAGCGCCGCCGCCTAGGTTTTTCTTCAGAGCCCTCCGGACTCTACCTCGATTTCTCTCTTACCTCCCTATTGTTGCTCTGCTCACGTCCTCCGTGAGTATCGATCGCCTTGTGCTCGTAAATTCCTCCTTTGAGGTGGCACCTGGAAACCCCTTCGTCTGATCAAGAAGTCAAGCGCATACACACAATCACCCTTTCCTCGTCCGCGAGGTGGTACGCCCGCAGCACTCCCCCTTCTCTTTGCTCGCTATTTACCTATGTTCCGCGCGCTGAGGATCGTGGCCAAAACTGTCAAGACCCACCCCGAATTTCACCCTGAAACCCGAGGTAAGTCCTGCGGGGACCACCTCCAAGGAAAATTTACCGAAGGACTCGGCAAACCTCCCTTGAAAATGAACAACCCTAACCCGGAAAAAATATAGAACACCCTCTTAACCCAAAATATTAAACTTCACTTTAATCCAAATAACTGAATAACATAATACACAAATATTTTTCCGAAAATATTCAGAGTTACTACAAGAAAGACAACGGAAGCTAAAGAAAATCCTAGTGGGTTAAACAGATGACCTACTGGCGAACAGTAGTGGAAAAGTGGGTGACTATGCCTCGGCGCCTCCTTCTAGACCCCACCCGAACTCTGCAGACTAGGCAATTAAAACGAAGGAAAAGCCCAGGGGAAAATATTTAATCACGTCAGGGTGAGTGAACAAAATAATTCCGACAAGCAATAATATTTCCCCACGAAAAACAATCAAGGACACGACTAGTTCTGGCTAATCTCCAAATCTTAAACAAATACAGCCTCTCAGGCTAAAATTATATAATTATATCAGCATGTATTCACACCCGTCTACTCCATGCATGCTATCTATGAATAAGCTTGAAGGTAGATAGTCATACCAGGCTAGGACGCTCGCGTCTAACGCGCACGTCACCCCATAGTGGCATTTTTCCTCAGTATGGGGGTGGGACCGGGTGGTATTTATACGTGTTCATTCCCTGTACGAATTCTATGAATGAATCTAAAAACATAGAATGAACTCGGAAAGTAGAAAGTCGTACAGGGCTAGGACGCTGGCGTTTAACGCTCACATCACCTCATAATGGCATTTTTCCTCATTATGAGGGGAGCACGTATTGCTAGCTAGCGTTCTCTCATATACATACTATACTCATAAACGTTAAATAAAATGAGTAAAATCACTGAAATTCTCAATTCAGGATAAATTCCAACAAATGAAATTATTCAACAGTAAAACATTATTTAAAAACAAAGGTCCACTCACAACTTAGGCCTAAGCCTGACGTCGGCCGGAGGTCTCCTCTGCTCGAGCCTCCTCGTGTCCTGTTCCAATACATAAATAATTCCTCAAATAAAATCCCAACGTTAAAAAAAAATAGGAATAATTAAATATGAGCTTCCCGCGCTCACCATGCCTATCGTCATAAATCTTAACTTCACTGCCCACCATAAATCACCAAAAAATACCGACATCCTCAAAAACACCTTCCAACGTCCTAATCACAAAAATAATCCAATGGCCGGATTTTAACTTATTAATCCGCCAAAAATACCAAACTTAACAAATTCCAAAACCTATCCAAAACTCCTCCAAAAATTCTAAAACTCATTCCATTAAACTCCTCATAATAATCTCCACCAAAAACATTTTCTCGGCGGCCGGCGACCAGCTCCGGCGACCTGCAAATGCTACAAAAATTTGCCAGTACCTTCCTCTCAACCTCCTCTACAACATTCCTAACTACCACAAACTCAAATTCTAAGCCTAACCATGTCAATCGAACACAAACACACAATAAAGCCCTAGAATTTCAAATACCGATTTCTCTTTACCTAGCTCGAGATGGAAAGAGCCCTTTGGAGGGATTGAAGCACGGGAGGAGGGCTTCCTTTTGAGCCAAGGCTCGCCGGATATGGCGGCCGGAGGAAGGAGTTCCGGCGAAAAGAAGCTTCCGGCAGCCGGAGCTTTCGGCGTCGATTCCTCCTTCACGGCGGCGCTAGGGAGGCTGCCACCGGTCTAGAACTGTAGCTGGGTTGGAGACCGATCGTTTGGAACCGGTGCGGCGGTCTGGGGCGGCCGGACGGCGGCGGACCGGCGGTCGGAAGATCCGGCAGGGAGGAGGAAACGGGAGGGAGAAAAAACGGGAGGGAGGGGAGAGAAAGGAGAGGGAAAAACTGAAATGGGCCAAAGCCCATCCGGTCCAACACCACTTATACCCAATCCAAAATTCAACACCCCAAAATAATACCCCAATAAAAATTACTTTTTACTAGCTAAAATTTACCATTTTTACCGTCGTCACATTTTCTTCCTACGAATAATTCTTTCGAAATATTCGTCCCTCAAAACACCTCTAGGAACTTTAGGACTATAAAATCAATGACGAAGACGGTAAAATTCTTATTACCACAATGCTAGTAATTAAGGTAAAATTTAAGAGTCGGGGCGTGACAAAAACACCTCTAGTTGTTGGCACTACACAAGCTTTGTCGCCTTCTGTGATGCACAAGTTGTTGGCGAATGGCACCGAGATTGCCTTGACTTGATCGTGGAATTCCTACCCCAGGACGACTTTGAAGTCATCCATTGGAACAATCGAGAAGTCTAAGTTCCCACACCATGCTCCCATGCTAGTCTTGACTCCTTGGACTACACCATGAATGGGTCAAGCTGGTGAATTAACCGCTTTAATGGAGCCCCCTACATTGTTCCCCCTAAGTCCCAGCCTTCAGGCATCCTCAACTGCGATGAAGTTGTGGGTTGCACCTGTGTCGAGCATTGCCGTTGTTGGCTTCCCACCTATAGTGACATCGACAAAGAGTAATCCTTTGGCTTGGACCTTAGGTGTGGATCGAATAACATTCAACAGCTGCATAGACCCCACGTGTGCACCACCATTATCACCCTCGGCTTCCGTCTCACTTTGATCACTTCCTAAGAGTGCACTTAAAGCTCTCTTTTGTGGGCAATCTCTAGCCCAATGCAGACCATCGCAAAGGAAACATTTGTTATTGTTGGGCTTACCCGAGCTCCTTGTCTCCTTTTGCTTGTTCTTATCCTAGCTCCTTGCTGAGTAATTGTCTTGACGGGGCTCGTCTTTGCGTTGGCCTTTGTCTCCCCCACCTTTGGCATAACTACTCTTCTTTTCCTTCGGCTTGCCGGTGGACTCCTTTTGACTAGTATAGTCGATTAGGTTTTCGGCCACAGCTAAGGCGGTAGCAAGGTCTTGTACCCCATGTCGTCTTAGCTCGGTCTTAGCCCATGGTTGGAGACCGTCCATAAAATTGAAGAGAGCATCCTTGTCGGGTAAATCGGGAATCTCAAGCACTAAGTTGGTAAAATCCTTAATATAATCACGAATAGACCCTGAGGGCTTGAGCCTTCGCAAGCGAGCTCTTGCCTCATCATCGGCATTCTCAGGATAAAATTGTCTTTTAAGCTCCTTTGTAAAGTCATCAAAGGTAGTAATGGTGCACGTACCTTTTTTGATATCTCCTTGCCTTCTCCTCCACCATAACATGGCAGTATCGGTAAGGTAGAGAGTCGCGGTCATAATCTTGGCGTCCTCCTCGGTGATGTCTACGGCTCCAAAGTATTGGTCTAGCCCCCATAAGAAGTTATCTACTTCACGAGCGTTGCACGATCCTCCAAAACTCTTAGGCTTTGGCACCTCGATGCGCTTAGCCTCCACAATACCGCTGGTGTTGACTCCCGTCGCCAATGCACGTTTGTATAGGGCCAAGTCCCCATGCATTTCCTTAATGCGTGCAAGCGTGCTATTCAACCCCTTCTTGTGGACTTGACACATTTTGGCAAGTTCCCCCATGAACTCCTCGCGAATCTTCGTCATCTCACCCCGCAAAGACTCCTCTAGCTGGAGCACCATGCCCTTGATCGCAGTGTGGATGGCAGCATCCTCCGCCTCTAAGCCTTCTACTCGTTGGCCTAGATCATCCACCTGGGCCTCCATGCCACTCATGCCCTTCTCCACCTGAGATAGGCGTGAGTCGAAAGCAGAGATCATGTCCTTAGACCGTTCCCGTCTTGGGGCGTCAGGGTCGACATGCTCTTCGCGACTTCTCCTTTACGTAACTTCCTCGGAAGGGTTGGATCCTGATGCACCTTTGGTAGCATCATGCTTCGCCAATTTAGAGGGATTTTATCCCGCTTTGGTAGCACCGTGCTTCACCATTATGTCGAGCGAGGTTCCGATCGAACTTCTGCCCTGATACCAACTGTCATGAGCTTTCTTTTTCCCTAAGCTGCTCGTGTGGCCTTAGCACTTCCTTTATGCTAAGTCAGCCTTACGCAAACGCTTTGGCTAGAACACCCGAACGAAGGGAGAAGAACTTTGAAAGAGAGAACTTGTATTAAGCTAAGAGAATTTTACAAAGTTTTACAAGTGAGCTTGAATTCTATCCAACTCTCTATGTCTCAAATGGGAGGGGTGCCTCCCTATTTATGGGCATTATTCCCCCTTTGCCTAAGTTTGTAGACAATTCTAAGATATTTACAAGTATAGAGACTTCTAGAGACTTCCGGAGTAGTCTTGAGCCTTGAGCCTCTCTAGGGTTCTAGAGAGGAGTGTCTTAGAGCCTCTCTAAGATTCTAGAGAATTTCGGAGTTGTCCGAACGCCTCCCGATCCTTTCGGAAGCTTCCAAGACCTTTCTCAATATTCCGGAAGCTTCTAATACCTTCCATAATATTCCGGATGCTTTCTAGAATGCTCATGTGCTCTCCAAAACCTTCCTTGAGCCATGCTTGCATCAAAATATATACTCAAGGAAACTCCTTGTTAATTTAGGAGGCGTGACAATTAACCCGCTAAGGATTTAGAGACTTCTACACCACTAGAAAAAAATATTGACGCTGCTTTGCTTCATTTAATGGGACAGAGTCAACAAGTTAAAATGCGTATGAACAGTTGGTGTAGCTGACTTGAAGGCTAGGCTATAAAAGAAATGCGGCTTAAAATGAAAGAGATCGTCGAACCATATGAGTAGTGATCTATTTTTCTTTTCCTTCACGTGATCATCCAATTATTGAATCAAGTCCAATTTAATTAATGGGTGCGGCTGATTACGTCATTCTGAGTGAATTTACAGAACATCCAGCCCCAAATTGTGGGGTACGACAATAATTTGGGTAATTCAATAAAATTAAATTTAAGTAACAGAACAATAAATGAGGTGTGTGAATAAAGACAAAAAAAATATGGTTCTCAATCCATTAATAAGGTGGATAGAGGCCATCATAATCGAATTATTGCTAAGAACATTAGAAGTAGAATTTTAAGTAAAGCAACCTTGGATGTAGGAACTAATAAGCACAAAGCAGCAAGTAACCATTGATACTACTGAATACACAATGGACATGCCAAATACATATTCGATTTACTCCGAAGCTTTTAAACCACCTTACGTTGAGGGCTATCCAAAAGCATAATAGTTTGAATCAAAGCTAAATGTCCAGAAGAAATACACTAAGCCCACTCAAAAGTAGCCAAGAATAATGCACCTTTGAATGCCTATAAAAAGAAAATACCAAAAAAGAAAAAACACTAACTAACAACACCATAATGGCCCAAAGGTGTAGAGCTTAAATCAAAAGGGTTGGCCCAAATATAACCCTGCCTGACAACTAAGAATCATGGCATCTGGTCATTGTTGCCGCCGCCACCACCGGGACATAATCCGTCGCCGCCATGTTTTAACGAAGAAGTGGAAGAACAACCACACCAACCCTGGCTCCAACAGAAGCCGCCCTAAATGTCCATTGTATCAGTTTGAAGTTCAAGACTGATAAAAAAATGAACCAAAACCAGCACACCTGATGTTATCACCTCCAAAAATGCTTCCATTGCCGCCATTGTCGTTTCTTGCATCGATGCTCAAAAGACCATGCAATCGAGAAGAGAAAACAAGGAATCAAACAAGAAACCAATTGCCTTTACCCTCGATCTCCAACCTTTCAACTACTAAGACAAGGAAAACATATTATCGATCGACAACAAGTGTCACACCCCGGTCCCAACGTCGGCGGGTTTTAAGCACCGGACGCCATTTCCAAGGCGTGAACGAGTATTACAAAGCGGAAAGTAAACAAAATACTATCTTCTACGCTCTTCACTCTAGGCTCGTCAAACCCTTTTCCCAGCTCGGTACAACCTAAGTACTTTTCTGCAAAAAATATCAAAGATTGGTGGGTGAGCAAAACAACACGTTCAATGAGTAGACCAATGTAATATGCCCGCAAAGCCATGTCATTTTACCCACGCTATAAAATACATATATCGTATACACATCGAGTCACGCAATTCATCACATTGCACAATCTATTCTTATTGGATATCTTTCAATTTAGTGATCCCCACGGAAACCTAATGACTTTCAAGTCCTATACCTCCGTGTGTCACATCCTTACTTCGACATAACCAATGAAAAAGTTCACATGTTCCATAATTAATCAAACAATGGATCCAACACATAAATATATATATATATATATATAAACTCTGCACATTTCAAAAATAGACATGTTTCACTTGAAAACAGAGAGATATTTCATAAATAGATCAAAATCATGCTTCTTCGACTATTTTGATAACAAATAAGAATATTTGAAACATATTACACAAATCCACTCACCTTGACAATTCGAATCCGCACCAAGAACATCAATCGTAAATCGAGCCTCCTAAAACAAGCCATCTAGAACTCACCGTTGGATGTAACTTAAACTTCAAGAATAGAACGAGGGAATCGATACAAACCCGTATTACTTCGCGGAATCGAAATCGGAGTTACGGATCATAAGTTATGATTCGCCGAAGTTTAGTCGCAAAAACCCTAGAAAGAGAAAGTTTAAGAGAGAAAATGAAGAGATAGAAAGTTTGTAGAGAGTGAGAGACTGATCGGGTAGCTATATATACACAAAGCTAAGCCGACATTGAGAGTCGGTTAGTGGAATGAAGAAATGGAAAAGCGATATGAGTCAAGACATGGTTGATCTTCATCAACATCAAGTTCCACACGTCAACCATGGAAAGGCACGTTGCCCACTTGGTCAAAGCGGTCTCTATTCTTGGTCACTAAGTAAAGATTGTGACCAATGGAAAGGCGTCACGTCACCGCTCAAATTGATTTAGACGAAACTTCGATAGAACTTTGAAAAATCGTTAAAAATGACTCGAGATGTTACAACAAGGCACAATAACTACGAAGCAGAGCTAAAGTTGTCCTTGGTAGCCACCAGTCGAGAGGTATGAGAGAGAGAGAGAGAGAGGTTTCCTCGAAATTTGTTTATTACTCTTTTCCTTTTAAAATGATGTGTTAATGCCACAACCCTTGGGGTAACTATCGAGAGCATGGATACGATAAAACGAAATTTGAGGACCCTGAGTGTAGAAGTAATTCTCTTAACAACTTGATTTTTATTATTTATTTATTTATTTATTAATATAAGTTATTATTAGGGTCAGTAATTGGCTATTGAAATTGTCATCAATCTCTTTTGAGCAATTGCCTATTAAAATTGTCTTAAAAAATGAGTTCTTTGATTATTGACATCCAAGAGTACAGTTCAACAACCATCTAGTGTGGTAAAAAAGTTGAGCTGTTGAGTATGGAACCCCCACGTATGAGTTCGAGTCTCAATTCCCACTAGTTTATAGCTCAGGATCGACCATGGGGAAGTGCGGCTAGTACGCCTATACAAGGCCCCTGATCCGGTGAGCCCCCAAAAGCTGTATTTTCTATTGTTTTTCTTGGTTACTTTCAAACCAAAAACTTAACATAATGCGCACTAGGCCAGTTGGTGAAGAGGGCTCTTTAAGTTGGGTTGGCGGGTGACATCTTGGGTTCAAAACCTAGCACTCACATTTTTCTTTTACTTTCTACTAAAACCCTTCTCGTATCGGACTCTAACCCTCTCCTCTCCATCTCTGCCGCACAAAACCAAAAGAGCCCTTTATCAAGTAATCTTGCAATGGCTGTCATATTCTCTTTTGGTAAGGTTTAGTGATTGTTAAAGTTTTTGAAATTTGGATGGGATTGCTGGGTTCATAGGTAAATTAATAGAAACTTGTAGGTGTTGAAGGAGAAAAGATAACGAGAATAACGGTCTACTCATTGATTGATAGAAAGGCCTATTTATAGGCATTACATAGAATCTCCCGAAAGATCTAGAAGTTCTATCAACTGTAATCTATTCTAATAAGTAAAGCGGATTAACCAATCATACGTGTATTAGGGGAAGACACATAACAGAAGGACGGAAACATAATTTCCTTAAACACTCCCCCTTGTGTTGCGTCTCTAATACGTCACAGTGTTTATGGTGTTGCCTCTGTAAAAACCTTGTCAAGTAAAACAAAAACCTCGTGGGTAAAACAAAAGACTTGGACGAAGGAAAAAAGAGCACAACGCACCAATTACAATTGAAGATAGCATGTGATGCATGTAGACTCCCCCTGATGTCTACACAACGACTCCCCCTAATTGGTAACTCAATCTCAGAATACAGATAAACGGCACAAGCCAATGCACTTCACATACTTCAAAAGTAGACTTGGGCAACGATTTAGTCATTAAATCCAGCCACAATATCCTTAGATCAGACTTTCTATGCTTAGCATTACTTTGATCTTGAAGGAGTAGGTTGCCTAACAACTCAAAACATAAGTTCGCGTTGAAAATCATAATCACGCATGGCATGACCTTCATGTACTTAAACAGTCATAACATCTTCGATACAATAGGTATGGATGAATCATACAAAGTTCTGAAAACTAGACACACATAGATTTCCAACGATATAAGGTCCATAACCTAGTTCATCTTGAGCTGATCACAAAGTTCTGTCGAAGTTGACTGTTCTGCCAAAGCAGATTCTCGGACACATCCGTCCTACTTTATGAAAATAGCCATAACTCACTCAATATGATAGGTGTGATCAAATGGTTGATGTCTCTGGAAAGTAGACACATATACCTTTCCAATGGTACCAATTTCACCATTTTTCAACGAGTGGGCTATCCTGTAGGTCCGGTGGAATTTGACCTACGAAACTGGGCAAATTCTGATTTTGCATTTGATGTGTCTTTCTGTAGGGATGAATAAGCCTGAACCTTTCATTGAAGGAATCACTGCCATTACATTGGCATTATGTGGGCGCATCCGGCCACTACCTTGATGTTCCTTCACACTCATTTAAGAGGGAGCGAAGATGCTCGACCGTTAGGGAAAGAGTTAAAAGACTAAGGAGAACTTGGCCTTACAAGTTTATAGTGAATGAGATGTCAAGTCAAGCATATTGTAACAAGTACATGAATGTGCTATCGTACTTAGATGGAGAATTTCTCCTAAGACTTCTTCATTATATGGACGAAACAAGTCTTCTCAAGACTTCGACCGATCAAGGGATACATATAGGCATAACTCCATCGCCCTTTAGATTGCTTTAAGCCGACAGATGAATAAGCATCATCAATAACGATCACTTTCGAGACCAAGTGTTCCCAAGATCCTTTCATTCTTAATTTTGGATCAGTGACATCTCTTAGTTTAACAAGAGTTCATCACGATTCATCTAGAATTTACACACAAATAGGCATAATTCTTCATATCTCTTCCCTAATCAAGCAGATACTTAGCAAATACCTTGCAAACGCGCTCCGTGGTCAGGAGCCACTTGATTTGGGTGAAAACCGATCTATTCAAGATCTTTATGTACATCTCTTAGTTCCGAACAAAGATAAGTTGTGACCACAAGCTGCTTGTTCAGTTTTTCGGAAACTACCTAACTGACAAGGTAGTGGAGTGCAATGACATCCATTACGAGAGTATATCTCATCGTAGTCAATTCCAGGGCATTTGTGAGAGACCTTGCGCCAGAAGGTGAGTCTAAACTCTTTTTTATCACTACGCTTTCTAACAAAGACATAACTGATAGAGTTTACACTTGGGGTGTCGGCGTCACCTGACCAAAGCACTATCTCTTTGTTTAAACTGGAAACCCATCTTTTCATTTAGGGCAATCTACAACGTTGGTATTTTCTCTACGAAGTATGGTTCGATATAAAACTCATTAAACCACGTCATCATGTACACCGGTGTAATTTCTAAGTGTAGAGATCTCTATATGGATTGGTATTGACATTGAGGCGTCCCCCAATGATAACCATAATCCAGTATTAATAGACGAATGAGTATCACTGATCAAATGATCAAGTTGTGCCAAACTCGCATTCTTTCTTGGCAAGTATGTATCGAACCAAGTGGCCTCCCCCTAAACCGTGGGAGCCACAGCCTAGTGACTGTCACGCCCCGGTTCTTAAATTATTTTACGGTTATTTACTTTAGTAATATTTTGGTCTTTTACCGTTTTAAGTAACCGTTTACTATTTTAGACTCCAAAGTTGACTTTTGCTTCGGTTTGGAATTTGGGAAAACTTTCTTCATGAAAGTCGTAGAGGATGTTATTAAGAGTTCGTAGACATGCTATGCGTTAAAATTGGAGTTAGCATGGAAAAGTTATCAATTAAAAAAGTAAGTTTTATTGGGGTATTATTTTGGGGTGTTAAATTTTGGAGTTGGGTTATGTTTATTAAGTTGGACCAGGCCTTGTTTTTGGTCAAAGGCCCAAAACTCTCTCTCTCTCTCTCTCTCTCTCTCTCTCTCTCTCTCTCTCTCCCCGCACCCGCTCCCGATATCCCTCCTCCCTGCCGAAACTTTCCGGTCGCCGTCCGGCCATCGTTCGCCGCCGCACCGGTCCCAATTGACCGGCCTCCGACCCAGCTTCCATTCTAGACCGGTGGCAGCCCCCTTAGCACCGCCGAGAAGCCGTAGCCGAGCCCGGAAGTTCCGACTGCCCGGAACTTCCCGTCGCCAGAACTCTCTCCTCCGGCCGCCATAGCCGGAGCTGCTAGGCTCAAAAGAAAGCCCTCCTCCCATGCGTTCATCCCTCCAAAGGACTTCCTCCCTCTTGAGCTAGGTAAGGAGAAATCGGCAAAGGAAATTTTAAGGCTTATTAGGTGTTTTCGTTCGATTGGCATAGTTAGGCTTGGAATTGGTGTTTGTGCTAGTTAAGAAAGTTGTAGAGGAGGTTGACAGGAAGATGCTGTCAAAATTTGGTAGGCATTGGAGATCGCCGGCGGAGCAGCCGGCGGCGCCGCCGCTGTTTTGGGAAATTTTATGGTTTTTGATGTAGAATATTAAGGGAAGGTTAATGATGTGAATTTAGGAATTTGGGAAAAATTTCTTCATGAAAGTCGTAGAGGATGTTATTACGAGTTCGTAGACATGCTATGCGTTAAAATCGGAGTTAGCATGGAAAAGTTATCAATTGAAAATATAAGTTTTATTGGGGTATTATTTTGGGGGTGTTAAATTTTGGAGTTGGGTTATGTTTATTAAGTTGGACCGGGCCTTGTTTTTGGTCAAAGGCCCAAAACTCTCTCTCTCTCTCTCTCTCTCTCTCTCTCTCTCTCTCTCTCTCTCTCTCTCTCTCTCTCTCTCTCTCCCCGCACCCGCTCCCGATATCCCTCCTCCTTGCCGAAACTTTCCGGCCGCCGTCCGGCCATCGTTCGCCGCCGCACCGGTCCCAAATGATTGGCCTCCGACCCAACTTCCATTCTAGACCGGTGGCAGCCCCCTTAGCGCCGCCGAGAAGCCGCAGCCAAGCCCGGAAGTTCCGACTGCCCGGAACGTCCCGTCGCCGGAACTCTCTCCTCCGGCCGCCATAGCCGGAGCTGCTAGGCTCAAAAGAAAGCCCTCCTCCCGTGCGTTCATCCCTCCAAAGGACTCCCTCCCTCTTGAGCTAGGTAAGGAGAAATCGACAAAGGAAATTCTAGGGCTTATTAGGTGTTTTCGTTCGATTGGCATAGTTAGGCTTGGAATTGGTGTTTGTGCTAGTTAGGAAAGTTGTAGAGGAGGTTGAGAGGAAGATGCTGTCAAAATTTGGTAGGCATTGGAGGTCGCCGGCGGAGCCGCCGCTGTTTTGAGAAATTTTATGATTTTTGATGTAGAATATTAAGGGAAGATTAATGATGTGAATTTACGAATTTTTAGAGGTGGTCCCCGCAAGACTTACTACGGGTTTCAGGGTGAAATTCGGGGTGGGTCTTGACAGTGGCACCATCTACCACTTTTTTGGCGTCACCATGCCACCATCTATGGGTGACGACATGTCCTCTTATCCACACATTAACATGTCCTTATCCGGACATCAATCCTTGCAGGCATGTTTGCAGCATGTATATGTGATCTCGTCACTTTAAGAAACTTGATGAGACACAATAGGGACAAACCACGACAATTCCAAATCATTCTACTTGAACATTCTTGTTCTTATCTCCCCCTAACGACGGGAAGACTGGCTCATTAAAGTGACATAAAAGATATCGCCTGTCAAGGTTTCTATATAAGCGGACTATAGTCGGAAGCTCATGTCTTATTAAAAGACAATATTCATCAAATAACCCATCATTGTGCGCTTGTGGAGGCTGAATTTGGCATATACAACATGTGGACGATATAGATTATAGAACGTTAACTCAATCCAATAACAAATATGCATACCGTTACAACTGTAACATAAAGATTTGAATGATGGTGGGCAAAGATGAATAAGTAAAACTATGACCCTATTACAACCCGTAATCATAGGTCTTACAGGTCCAAAAAAACTGCTGGCCTCACCGCCGGGACCGGTTAAAAATAAACCAGTTGAACCAACCGCTAGCATCAACGGACCTTTGTTTTACACTTCCTTTAATGGTTCACTATCCTTCAGAGCCCTAAACGCTACCAAATTTTGTAACCCGGAAGGCATGGGAGATAGAATTCGGAAACCGCCAGTCTCGACGACCGAACCGGCCGGAAAAGTGCCGAACCGGCCGTCGGAGTTGCCGGACATCCGTGAACACTTATATTGAGCGGTTCACCACTTTCCATGTCTCTAAATGCCACCACATTTTGTAAATAGGTAGGCTTGGATGTTAGAAATCAGTGACCACAAACAGAATCTAAAGAACCGGTATAAACGTTGATGAACCGGTTCTCACAATGACTGATCCGTAAGCTGAAAAAACCGGAAATTCTAGGTTTTTTCAACTTTTCAATCATTGTTAAAGTTCCTCATAACATCTAATTATTATGGCTTGAGTTAAACCAGTGTGAATATCACCATAGCATCATTATGCCTCAAAGTGAACAATGAGAAGCCATCAAGGCCAACATCTTATATATCATTCTTGTAGAATCACTCATAGACATTGTAATGTCTTACTTAGTGAACAACGACTTAGCATCTTGTTTATGCTAGTCTCTACATATCATTATCTTTAGCGTAAGAGGGTGTCACTTCTAATCGTTGCTAAAGAATAGGCTTTACAAAACGATTAACGAGCATGGCCAATGAGAGATCATAGAGGTTCTTTTGCGTCATATGTGCTTGTGAAAGCATGAGTAGTGCCTCCATTGTATAGGAGGATGACGAGGACGGCTTTAATGCCATTTATAGGCCGTGAGCATTGCTCATGGCTCCACCAAGTTGTATTTTGGTGATCTTTGATCTCAATTGTTACTTTGCTCAAAAGAAAGGATGTCCGTGAGAGTCTTTACTCTATAGTATACGGATCATCAAAACACATCCAAAATTGTCCCGGACGATTTATGTTAAAGCCTACAGTCGATGTCTCTATTCTCATCATTAGTGACAATAACCGATTCAATTAACCGAATCTTAGTGACTCATAAATTTTGCGCATTCATTATAGTGATACATAAGAAATTCTCATCAATTCTCACAATGTGTTTACAGGTGATAAACGTTAGCGTGAATATCATTAAGTCATAGCACGGTTCGATTGCTTCCTTATGCATAAAGAACATGTGTGACTTTAATAATAATGCCATTAGGCATTGAAACTTGAGCATTAATCCGCTCTTTGATAATTTGTGATGAGCTAATCATCGTAGTCACAACGGATTTATAAAACACTAAATCCATTAATAGTTGTCTATTCCTTGCAATAAGCTAAGCACTCAATCTCGCTACAACACATTCATATACCAGAATGTAGAGACAACAGTCTTATGTCAAGACATAGAAACCGAAATATGTTAACAATTTCGATGGAGATTGAAAAAAAAAAGAAGGTATTAGAACCCTTTAGAGTGCATTCCATGACATGTAATACTACAAATATGGACAAAACAAGGCTTAGAACATGCCGAAGTTGGCAAAACAAGTCGTGAGCGCTATATATAGGGGCGGCGCCATCGCCAACGGCTCACTATTGGATCTTGAAGAGAAAGAGGAGGATTTTTCAACATCCAATTTTGGATGACATATAGCGTAACGCAAATTCCTTTTTGCAATTGTGAATCTGCTTAAGAGTGTAGAAAACTACTCTTGTTTGTAATGTCTTTGCAATTGTATAAGTGTGCATTGTGCCACACTTGACATCACAAATCTTCTTTTGATCCAAAACCGATGTGCATTTCGCCACATCATGATATTTAACCTTTAGAAACGCCACCTTATAATAACTGGTGGTCCAATGTAGTGTCACATTGTAATGCGATATATTGCATTACATATAGCTTATGTAGATCGAACCATATGTGGAAGACAAAATTAGAATATATATGCCAACAATTGTATCGAGGTCTTGATCATGAATTTAATTCAAAATGTAATGGCTAAGTAACTTTAGTCAAATATGTGAGTTATACGCCTTCACAAAACTTGGAAAAATAAACGGATTTGTAGTCACTTAGACTATTAAACCGAAGTCATGCACTTCATATTTTCCGCAATGTACCTTTTACTTTTAAAATCCGTAACTATGAGAATAATGATCTCATCTTCTTCCATATAGTGAGTTTCTTGTTTCAAGAACTCCATATATTTCTTGTACATTGACCATATTATTGCTTCTTTGCAATTAATGAACAAATGTAGAACCACATCCATAACAAGATTTTTCTTTCATTTACTGGCCCAATCTTTTTATGACATATAGGTTTCGAGGCGTTGCCTCTCCCTCTTTTCAGAACTCGTCACATGATATTCGTCACCTTTTATTTTATGTCAAATTCAGGGCTCATATTTTGGTCAAATATTTCAACAACAAGATGAAAGATTAACCATTATCGAGATACGATAATTAATTCCAAGTATTGAATTAGGTCAAGACCAAGGTTTATGGTAACTCAATTCGATGTGAACCGTGACAAATTCCGTCACAAATCGATATTAACCGTGACAATTTTCATCACTAATCGATGTTGACCGCGACAATTTCCGTCGCAAATCGATGTTTGTCCCTTTATTAACCACGACAATATTTCGTCGTAATACCGTAACTTGTCAAACCGTCACAAATTTCAACTTTGATATGAGGGGTCCCAATTCCTCACATCAACCCACATTATAAGAAAGGTGGGGGTAGAAGAAGGCTACGAAGCCCGGCTATGAAATTAAAATTCAAAAGCGGCAACTTTTATAAAAGCTTACGTGCTAGTTTGCCATGTAAGAGAAGTTGCCTTTGTAATTTTCATGCTTACTTCCATGCTGCGAAGTTACTCTCGCAATTCCAACGCGATCCGTCGTGCGAAAAATTTCATGAAAAATAAAAACATATGGTTAGTCATATTCACTATATATGAAACAGTAAAACTAATTAAATAGTTACTACTATAAATAAAATAAACTGTTTTTACTATTTGTAAAAAACTTTTTACCCGTAGGGCAAATTTACCGTTTTGCCCCTCGTACAACCAGTAATCCGGATCGACTGTAGCAGCACTGCAGCAGTGAAGGCGCGGGCGTCGTGCAGCGACAGACGCCGAACCGGCTGGGTTTGATGCGGCCCCAATCGTGTCGAGGTCGCCAGATTCTAGGTTGGTGGAGAAGGCCGGAATCGGGGCTGGGATAGAGATGCGTGTGCGGGCTATGCTGGTGCTCTGACCGGCAGAGAGCGGCGCTATGGTGAAGCCAATCGGGAAGGCGGCTGGGATTGGTAGGGGGTCGGATCGACAGGGCATCGGGGCGCGGGCGAGGTCGTCGACGCTGAAGGGCGCGCAAACGAGACCGGCTTGGTTTTGGCTCGGCTCGAAGGTGGGGCTCGGCTCGGTGGCGAGCTCGGTTCAGGCTAGGTTAGCGTACGACGGCCGCTAGAAAGAAAATTAGGATTTTTCTGTTTTGTTTTTTGTTGTTGTTGTTGGTAGGGTTAGGGGTTTTCGTTATCAAGCTCGGTTAGAGCACAGTGTTGATAACGTGTTGAAGGAGAAAAGATAACGAGAATAACGGTCTACTAATTGATTGATAGAAAAACCTATTTATAGGCATTACATAGAGTCTCCCGAATGATCTAGAAGTTTTATCAACTGTAATCTATTCTAATAAGGAAACCAGATTAACCAATCCTACGTGTATTAGGATAAGACACATAACAGAAGGACGAAACATAATTTCCTTAAACAGTAGGATTTTTTATTTCATTGTTCCTGTGACTTTCATGATGGATGCGGACAATGATTCAACTTATATATGATATTAGAGGTGTTTATTTACACTATGCGTAGCCAGAAACTTTGTCGAGCAGGGTCAAAATTATATAGCCATAATTTACATATATGTTAAAGAATTATCAAAATTAATGCTTTATCAAAATAATTATTCTGTTAAATTGTCAACCATAATAGCTTTAATATTAAGGACAAATATATTACATTGAACTGATTTATACTGAAAAAAGAAAATTAGATGCTCTGTAAGAGATAAGAAGAGAAGAAAACTAATAGTCCAATGTGTTATTGTACTCGATCTATTGAAAAAGTTTTTTTTTTCTTGCTTGAATCTATTACTGACCAAGTTGCAAACAGATTTTTTTTGTTAGAGAAATATATATATATATATATATATATATATATAAACTTCATATTATATTTATTGATCATAAGTTCATCGCCAATAATCTTGAACTATATGATTTCAAACTAGAATACAATATACCAATCCTCTCACAATGGTCAATTTTTTATACAAATCTCAGCCAATAGTGTTAGTTTTATTGATAGAAACCCACAATCTTAACCACATGAGCAATTTTCAAAAGTTGAGAGGGGTCACCTAAACCCTCTCGCTCTATATTGCTTACACCTCTAACTATGGATTGATTTGATGACAATTACACGATATATATGCATGTTACGTCGTTTTTATTTTAAAAACATAGAAATTATTTGATGGTATAAAACAAAATCAATAATTTGTATGTTACAATAAACATTATCTTTTCAGCAGCACTTAATCTAAACTGTTTTTCGCTTCTGGCCATAATCAATAGAAACTAAAATTCTTTTTTCATTCCATTAATTATTTGCAAAATGTTTTGCCAATTCTGTTGAGTTTGTCAAAGATGCCAAGCCGTCCTCACTCAGGAGCATCTCCCTTCCTTATCTTCTTTGGCTTGTTTTTCTTGTACAGATTGATCAACACTCATCATATCAAAAGAAGCACCATGGACAAACATATTAACCTCATCTACTTCACATTTATTCAAATATTCTTTGAAAAAAGACAACCATTACAGAATATATCGATCAATTAGTGGATTGAATATTGCAAATTAATTGATTGACATCGATCTAATTTGCACCTATATGCATTTGTATGTTGTGTGTCAACTACCAAGGCATGAATTGACAATGTAACTATCAATGATTGATGATGTTGTTACCCTAATAAGTTACTCGATTGAATCTAAAAATATTCTCTTTAACTCGATCTCTTGAATGAATACACAAGCTAGGGTGACTAACCAACGTTTTATATATTGGCTCGTTAGTAGTTACTAATTATTATTCCTAGCAATGATAACTAGTGTTGCATTAACTCGATCGATCTGTGATATTTTCATCGATCTGCATGGTAACAATTTTAGAATTATTAGTAAGAGGCAGGTTGTGCCCGGCCAAATGGAAATCACTTCAGTTACACCAAAAATGAGTTTACATATTTTCTGTATGGATCGGAACTCTCTCTGAAGTTCCTTTTGGCAAAAGCAATTTCGAAAATCATCCACGAAAAATGCCAAAGAAACATATATATATCGTCGTCCCATCAAGTATACAGTATAGAATGTAATCCGCCATATCCAGCCCTGTTCAAGTACGAAAAATATTGAAAGGACTGAATTAATCTCCACGCAAACACAGTGACAGTACTAGTGGCAACCTCCATTCTCTCAATGATTGCTGTATTGTATCACGCGGTCCATATCCAGTTACGTATGTAAACTCTCACTAATCTTAATTTTTTTCCTTATATACATGAAGTTAGTTTTTTTCTCTCGTCATTTTCAAGTAACCATCTCTAAACAATGAGGATAATTTGTTGGAATGTGCATCTCTGACGTGATGATCACTCTTGACTGTTGAAATTGCTGACCCAAAAGTTGTCATGAGCATGCATGCAGTTTAACAATTACAATTACTGATATACATCTCTCTCTGGGTATACTGATTCATTGATCATTCATTCATTGATTCGTGCATGGGAACTTGGTGGATATATAGAATTGAATTGGTACTAGCTACTAGTGCAATAATATATGAGCTAGAGTGATCAAAGATTTAGGATCCAAAAGCGATCGATCTGAAAGTACTAGCTAGACGGTGATATGTAGTTGTTTAAGCCTTCTGGTGGCGGCGATTCTTTCACGAGGGGCAAAGCAATTATAGGAAACAAGAATGCGTTGACTACGGGAACTATACAATTTATAGGAAGATAGAGGCACTTTACCTAGCTTGCATATATGCATGTTCTCTCTTGATCGTTCCCAATATTGCCATGTTCCTATATAGGACGTGATATTCATGATTGTTAGACATGATATATATGAGGTTTCCAAAACTACTGTATGTCTTCTTAACTTAATGTTAATGATAATGCTGAGATTTGTGATTAATCGGGGTCGTGCGTACTTGGTTTTCTCGTGGACGTGTATTTTCAAGTGATCGAGGAATACAATATGTCGACGATGCATGCATGTATGTATAAGAACATCGAAAAGAAAACAAGCAAAAGCTTGATAGATACTGGCCTTCGCACACGCGTGTAAGTAGAAGTGCGATTTATGCCAGTTCGATAATTTATTGTCTAATTTTTGCTACTTCGATCCATTATTATGCAGTTTTTACAGACACCACCTCTCTGAAACTTAAATAAAAAAGACACAAATGAATAAAATAGTAATAAAAAACAAATAGTGCTGCTGCCGGGTGTTGGAAACCAAATTTGTACAAATACAAAATGTAATCTTTAACTGGCAACAAATAATCAAATAATGTGAAAATGAATATCTAGCTACATAATAGAAAGTGATATCTTGTAAGGGTCAATGCACCTATTGTAAATTATACACACATTAAGAACTGTCTCCCTGTAGGGTTTATAACATTGTCCATTGCTGACTGATATAATGTGAAGAGAAAATCATATTGTACATGCGCCATTATCTTTACGAAAGGGATCATTTGTGCCTATTCCAGTCTTGTTTGGTTTTGTTCCTGCCCTTGCTTTCTACCCTCTCTGTCAATTTAACATCAAAATTCAGAGAAAAAGCTATAATGAAAAACTAAGGTAAATCTAGTTGAAAGTAAATATAAAAAAAAAAGGCTTCAATGCTTACTTTTGTAGTAAGAGTCTTGCTTGGGTTTAGCCATTACTTTCTTGCTGCACTTCTGATAGTTAAAAATTAAATTTGTATAGTAGTTAGTAACAGATGACTGAACAATTGAGATTATTAGAGTAGGATTTTGTTGTGAAACAGAATGTCCATTTAGTGAGTCACCTTGATGATAGAAGGAATTGAACAAGTACGAAAAGCATAAGCAATTAAAGAGGAAAAGAGGAGATTGAAGAGGAAAAAAAGAGAAATGAAATCTAAATCTAAAAAATGTCACGACTTCATACTACCATATGAAGTAAAAGTATTAGGCAAAATATATTTAAAAAACACCTGCATCGTCATGCTTCTACCATATGTTTTAAAGGAATAGAGAACCTTTTTTCCTATTCCAATAAGTTGTTTGCAGTCTTCTGTAGCATACAAAATGCAATAATTCAAGTGCAATAATTACTATCCAGAAGCTAATTTTACAATTGTGAGTTCAACTTGTGACAGCATAACAACTTAACATCCAGAACTAAAATGGCTTATCACCTTCAGAATTAAGCCAACCATAGCTGCAATGCATCATTCTCTGCATCAGTAATTCCGTTATCACTATCCTTTTGAGCATATAATGCTCACATGATCCTCAAATATCTGCACAAAAGAAAAAAATAACAAAATCGGCGATATCAATCTAGTTTCCTGAGTTTGTAGCAACCGAACCTCAACCTTTATTAATTGATTTGATCGAAGCACATATCCTCTAGTATTGGTAATACCATTCAACAAAATGGATCATCATACAGCTCTTTAACCTAACCTCAATCATAATAACCCCATAAACCCAAGAAGCCTACAAATCAAATATGTGAATTACCTGTTCAAAAATCAGACAAATATCCACCCTCCCAGTCCCATAAACAAAGAAACACATGCAGCCAGCAAAATTTAAAGATACAAAAAGATATGGTAAAACACTAAAACCTGAATTTCACACTAAAACTTGCTTTAGTAGTTGCATAAATTTGAAGACTCCTATGGCTATTGCTTCTAACCAGAGAGAGAGTTACATAAACGTATGGCATTAGCTATTCCGAAGGCAGCTTTGGGCAGGATCGACTGCTCTGAAGTTGACACTTGGGCCTCCGGGTTCCAGCTTGATCGGCCGTCGTGACGGTGCTTCATGGTGGGGAAATAGGCCGGATGACGAAGAAACTTCACGGAGATACAAAAGAGTTGAAGGGGTGATAGAAGTGTCGAAGCTTGAATATGAGAATGAAGCGGTAGTGAGGGAAGAGCTTGCGAAAAAAATTAAAATCTGACACGTGGTGGTTGAAGGGATAATTTAGGAACAAACGGAGGATAAAGTGGTCAGGTTACTGTTCACGTGAATAGTAACTCGCCTTCCTCACTTAATATTTAGAGTTTAGGAACAAACGGAGGATAAAGTGGTCAGGTTACTACTCGCCCTCCTCGCTTAATATATAGAGACAAGGTTGCATGTTATGATATACGACCAGAGGCATAAGGGTCTTTCAGATACCAATGACTTCGACAATAACAGAATACAGAACGAGAATGAGTTTACTTACCGAAAGCTAAGCAGAGAGAGAGCTCGGCTTTGTTTGAGAGAGGCAACAACTCGGCGTTACTTGGCACAGCTTTAAGTCTCTGGATTCCTCGGAATATATGAGGCCGTTGATTAAGACTTAAACTTTCTATCATTTAATTAATAAGACAGGCCCTACTTGTCATATAGACGAAAAAATTAATTATAAAGAATTTGACTACTAGAAATTATATGAAAAAATAAGGCTCGAAATTTGCCTGTCCTGATCCAAGAATTTCTATAGAGATATTATAGAAAATTAACAAAACCATGACAGTTTTGGGGCTTTAGGGTTACAGGGAGGCTTACAGGGTAACAAATTTGATCTTGGATCGATCAGTCAACTCTTTGATCTTCGATCGATCAACAAACTGTAGTCTCTCCCTCTATGTGCTTCTGTTTGGAAAAAAAGGAGAAGGAGCCCAGATTCTTGCAAAGGTGTGTAAGACCGACGACAACAAATCTAAAGTTGGATCGATCAGTGTACTCTTTGATCTTCGATCGATCAACCAATTGTAGTCTTTCCCTCTCTCTGCTTCTGTTTGGAAAAAAAGGAGAAGGAGCGCAGAGACTGATGAAGGAAAGAATAACCATGAATAAAGATAAAGCGGAAGCAGCCTCTGACAATTGGACTAAGCCTCGACTCCAAGTACGCTCGACCTCATCTATACTTAGCCTGCACACTGGGCATTTGAAAACAAAGGGCCCATGGGAAAGTAATTTAAAACGTTAGAGTGAGTGGACAAAGATAAATTAATTAATTTAACAAAACGTAATTTTCAATATTTTCCCACATTTAAACTTTAAAACCTTGGTGCACGCAACTTTGATAAACATTTAACTTAAAATCCAGTATCTCATAAAAATGGGCAAACCAGCCCCGCTGCTTAATCAAATACGGAAATCTCATCAGAAGAGATAAACCAACCCCGCTGGTTAGTCAAATACGTAACTGAGAAGATTAAAATAAGGGGAAGAGTTATCACCATGTAAAATGAGCCTCCTAGGCTCGGGTCGGTGCCTCCCAGGCTATAATATCGTCCCACGCTAAACGCCCTACTCACTTATAGTGAGTAGCCGCTAATAATGGCTAGCTAACATATATATATATATATATATATATATATATATATAATTACCGATCGGTTGTCTCTCATGCTATAATAGCGTCCCACGCTAAGCGCACTACTGACCTATGGTGAGTAGCCGCTAATAATGATTAGCTAGCAATACTACTCACTTATGGTGAGTAGCCGCTAATAATGATTAGCTAGCAATAATGAATATAATCGACCATATATTATGGTGACTAAAAACATACGAAAACACTTAAATCCACTTATCTTCCCCAAGATCATATGAATGGTACGGTTCCCAACTGTACTTGAAAATCATCATAAGAAATTGTAATAAAACTCAATGACGTGTCTCACACGTCAAAATATTCTCAAACTTATAAATATACGCGAGATTTCAATATCAAATATAAATCATAAATAATAATATCTCCAAGTCAAAATCATTAAATTATGATTGAGAACTACCGAAAATCTCATTTTCGGTAATCATTTATAAATTTCAAAATCATCCAAAAATAAAACCGATAGTATTTAAATCCATTAAACTCAGTACAGTTCCCAACTGTACCTGGAAATATTGTGTAATAAAATAAATCATTTGACATGTCTCACATGTCAAATAAAATGCTCAAGAGAGTTCTTGAAAAATAAATGGAACTCATTACTCCAAGAAAATATTAAATATTCAATATGCCTTTGAAAATTAAATAAACTTTAGTGCATGCATGACATTCAAATTAAAGGTCCACTCACAGTGCTCGGCTATGCCTGCCGACGACCCGAGACTTCCTCCAAATGATCCTCTTCACGTCCTGAACAATAATTAATATTAATTCCCATTCTACATTAAAACTTCAATAAATAATTTCATAAAATTAAGGGTCTAAAATCAATCTTCTTCCTTGCCCATTTTCTCCATCCTTAATCCATTATAACTCAAGATTCACCACCATCACCGATAACCAAAAATTAACCTTATACTCATTTTAAAACCGGTTAACCCAACTACCGATATTCCATTCTAATCACCGCTAAAATCCTTAACTATTGAAAAATCCCCAACATTAACAAAACTCCTCCAAAAATTCCAAACTATACTTCATTAAACTCCTCTCCTTAATACCATCTTAAAAACATGAAAAATCAGCCCCTAAGGGGCGGCGCCGCCGGCAGCCGTTCTCCAGCGATCTCCAATGCTTCTCAAATTTTAACAGAATAATCCTCTCATCATACCCAACAACTTCCATAACTAGCACTTAGTCCAATTCTAAGGCTAACTAGGGTAATCGAACCAAAACATCTATAAATCCCTAGAACTTCAATTATACAATTCTCAACAACAAGATCGAATTAAGCCTATTCCTTTCGAGGGATTACTCACCTAGATGAGGGCTACAAGTTGAGCCAAACATCTCGGCCTATGGTAGCCGGAAGACGGAGCTCTGGCGAAGAGGCAGTTGGCGTTCCGGCGGGGTTTTCTCCTCTCCGGTGGCACTACCGGCTCGGACACTAGGCCGGGGAGAGAGAGGAGGTGGCGGGGGTCCGAACTGGGCTGGAGCGACGGCCGGTTGCTGGCTGGACGACGACAGCTGGTGGCAAGAGCTTTTCGGCGAGAGGAGAGCTCGGGGGAAGAAACTCGGGAGAAGAAGAGAAGAGAAAGAAGAGAAGAGAAAAAGAGAAAAGATTGGGCTGCCACACCCGGCCCATCACTCAAACCCAACCAAATGTAACCACTAAAAATTTTACCCCTTTTTACCTACTCCGTAACTTTTGTTTTTAGACCATAACTTCTTCATACGAACTCCGTTTTAAGCATGTCGCGTGTCCACGAACTCTGTTTAACATCCTCTACAACTTTCATGAAGAAAGTTTTCCCAGAATAATTTTTCTACAAAAAGTCAACCCTAGGGTCCGTAAGGGTAAACGGTTACTCATCACGGTAAAAGACCAAAGTAATACCAAAGATAAATAACCGTAAAATAACTTAAGAACCGGGGTGTGACAGACAAGGGCAATTCAATTGGCAAATCAGCAATTGTGTTTTGCCTACGGGTGCAATTGCTCTAACAAGACAACAAATTAAGCAACCGGACGTCTGTCAATTAATTTTCAAGTCCCATCCCAATTTAACTAGCTTGGTGTGGTCATTTCGAACATTGGCAAAGTTCTAAATTGACAAGCAAATGATCATGACCAAGTTTAATAACTAATGACAATAAACTTCTCAAAATAGTGAAGAAATTCATGTGAGCTATATGATTTGTGGCTTATTCCTTGTCCGGTTAATTGGATCCATTCTCATTATATATATATGTATTCCATGTGTGTGTTCTTAAATGAACCAAGCACTCCCAAAACACTACTCACATGGCATAACATGATTGGTGACTAAGAACAAGCTCCGCACCACAAACTTCTTCTCTGAATCATTGGATTTCAAGTTCTTAGGAACAACCCCTCCACATTTCAAAACAATCATTCTTCTTTGGACCCCAAACCCCATAAGAGCCTAAGCCTCTTTTCTTTTCCTTCAAAAAGTCTTACATTGCTAATTAGGATGAATATTCCTAGGCCCTATTTGGTTCTTCTCTCTTCTTTTTTCCTTCTTTCTTGCTTCTCCAATATCCCTCAAATCCATGGGAGCAAACTTTCACAAGCGCTTTCTCAGCTTTACAAGTCCAAGCTGAATGCAGAAAGCGCAGGCGTCGACACGAAGCCATTCGAGGTGATTCTTCATGCGAATGCGAGCAGCATTCATCATCCCCAGGAAGGGTTGAAGGAGAAAGATAGGATCACGAGCTTGCCTGGACAACCAAAGGTGAACTTCAATCAGTATGGTGGGTATGTTACTGTCGATAAAAAAGCCGGTCGTGCATTTTTTTACTACTTTGCTGAAGCTGAGGATCAGCAGGCTAAGGATTCTTTGCCTCTTCTTCTATGGCTCAATGGAGGTAATTTCTCGATCACATCCTTGCTTTCTAAATTTCCTATGTGTCAATATCACCAGCTCAACTGGTGCTGTCATAGTTTGTTTGCTATAGAAGATATCTAAGGTTGATATTTTTCTCGATTTGTTACTTTTCTTCATTTTTTTTGTTCCTATCATTATTTTCTACTTTTGGTGATTAATTATATATCCAATGCAATAAAATGAAAAGTTTGATCATTCCGGTTTCATGCTAAGCTACAACTCTTTCTTTGTTTTGTAGTATGAACCACTCTTTGCATGACGGTTCCAAAACTATATTAGGCTGGAGGTGCTTGTAAAAAAGAAGAATAGTTTTGTGGCAATATTATAGTCATTCATCAATTATTGATGGCAGCAAACTAACTAAATTATTATTTAGTAATTACATTGTTGCTTGGTTTACAAACTTTCATCAATTCTTACACTAATGACTTTGGTATGGCAATCAAGAACTCTTATTGCTGATCGATGAGTGAACAACTGTGGATCATAATTAACGGTTGATAATTGCTTAAGTGTGGACATACTCCAGTTAACCGTTGATAGTTATCATGTTAGAATGTCACGTGGTCCTCCCGTAACACTGAAAAATTTCTTCTTATCATGACTCTAGGTGGCTTCCTGCCACCTCTTTTTTAGATATCAGGCCTCAAATCCCAGAATTCACTCCTATGGAAGATATCTCGGAGTTCAAAATTGTAGTTATAAAACTCTTAGTTGAAAACTCTGTAATATAAAAATGAACATTTGAACAAGTTCGTTTATATATTGGTAACATCCAACTCAAATCATTTACACTCACATGTTGTGGTCAAACACAGATGTAAACTAACTATATATATGCCAATTTAACAATGGTTTTCATAGTCCAATTAGGTTGCCTTTTCTCATTTCTACCATTACTAGAATAGGCGTTGTCTATGGTGCTGGGATGTATACCATACACTCATTTACACTTCCTCACTAATTGAGTGAACTTTCATATCGATCATTGTTGATGATGAATATCTTACAGGACCTGGATGTTCCTCTCTTGCCTTTGGAGCAATGCTTGAGCTTGGACCGTTCCGTATTCATAGCGATGGCAAAACCCTTTACAGGAACAGATTTTCATGGAACTATGGTACTAAATGATCCAATGCAATTGATCACATTTTCAAACTAATTCATAGTTTCGATACAACTAATCGTAATTTTTTTTTTTTTCTGTTCAGCTGCAAATGTTTTGTTCCTCGAGTCTCCTGCTGGTGTGGGGTTTTCATACTCCAACAGAACATCAGATTATGATAAAAGTGGGGACAGAAGAACAGCAGCAGATAATTATGTGTTCTTGGTGAATTGGTTGGAGAGGTTTCCTGAATATAAGGGGAGGGAGTTCTATATTTCTGGTGAAAGCTATGCAGGGCACTATGTACCTCAACTTGCACAGACTATCCTCCACCACAACAAGAAGGCTAAGAAAACCATCATCAACCTCAAGGGCATAATTGTAAGTCCCTCTCTCTCTCTATCTTCCTCTACAATTGGATTCTCTTGGTAGTTAGAATTTAGACTTGATCTAGTGCTATGTTCTTGGATTCTATTGGTGGTTAGTGAAAGGCATAAAGGTTGTGGAGATAATAACAAACTTGCTTTGGTCCCTCTAGGCAATTGTTGCACAAAACCCTTTTACTCTTGTTTATCTGTCCCTTTCATCATTTCTCTTTCTGATTCCTATTCCTATTTATAGTTTGTTTCTTTAGGAATTCATGATGTGATACCCATTTCGGGTTTAGGGTTTAGGGTGTGAGATCACTGAGATGTGAATATGCAATAGTACTATTGTTTTGAATTTTGTTCAAGAGTATACATAGTCTTGTCGTACATTAACATGAAATATCATGAACATCATTATCCATTGCTAATTGGTTTTAGGTTTGATGCTTTAATCTCTTATATCTAACATCTTTCATGTATGCCGGCCTTAACTAACACATGGTAAAGGCACTAAGTAAATAATACTAATACAATGTCAAAGTTGTTGATAATTCTAACAAAGTTACAACTGAATTGAGATCTCTATATGTTGCAAACACCAACTATCCCACTTCTCCCTTTGCCTATAAATGTTCTTTGGTATATGATGCAGATTGGGAATGCAGTGATTAATGATGAAACTGATACAAAAGGAATGTATGACTACCTTGCTACTCACGCTCTCATTTCCGATGAAATTGCAAATCAAGTCCACAAATACTGTGATTTTTCACCCAATTCCACAACTGAAACCAAGGAGTGCGATGATGCTATGGATGCTATTGACAGGGCTACCTATTACATTGATATCTATAACATATACGCCCCCTTATGCACCTCTTCCAATCTCACTGTCAAACCCAAAAAGGCTTCAGTAAGTTCAAACATCCCAATACAAGTAAAAACCAAACTTCCTATTAATTCTACCGGCTATTTCTCAACTGTGCTACTTTGTGGTACAGATACTGAAATTTGATCCGTGTAGCGAGAACTATGCGTATGCGTATTTGAATCGGCCTGATGTTCAAGAAGCTCTCCATGCTAATGTCACTAAACTCTCACATGACTGGGAACCATGCAGTGATGTAATTACACATTGGGGAGATAGCTCAACAACTATACTACCCCTTTTACATGAGTTTATGGATAATGGACTTCGAGTCTGGATTTTTAGGTATACTTTCAACTTCTTCTTCCTCTTAATTCATCAATCTCTGTTCTGTAGTTTCAGTACTTGCAAGAAATATGACTGAATCATGTGAAATCTAGCTAATTAATACAAATTCATATGAACGCGTAACTACCTATCGCAGTGGCGATACCGATGGAAGGGTTCCAGTCACTTCAACAAAGTATTCTCTTGAGAATATGAATTTACCAATCAAGACTGCATGGCACGCTTGGTTCCTTAGCGGACAGGTTGGTGGTTACACACAAGTGTATGAAGGAGACATAACATTTGCCACAGTGAGGGAGGCAGGGCATCAAGTCCCAAGCTACCAGCCTGCGAGGGCACTTTCACTCATCAAGCACTTCCTTGATGGCACACCTCTTCCTGATACTACAAGATATACTTGAGCAAAACGAAAAGACAGTACAGATTCATTTCTTATTAGCTTTCAGAATGTCGACTGTCATTGCCTTGTTAATAATTTTTTATCCACACAAGGTTAGCTGGTTATTCAGTGTACTCAATATTTCACGCTAATATATTTTTCATTGATTAATAAATGTCTATATTTCCTATCATCTTAATACACAAGCATGAATTTTTCTTATGGTGGGTGTGTCATTGTGTTAACCGTCCATATTAAAGTTATGTACTCTGCAAGTTCAGCATACTGGCTAGCTATCTGTAGAAATCGATTCTCATTACTTTCTGTTTTCAAGATATATAATATATATAGCAGTAATATAGCTAATGATACTGCTATTACAAATCAGTATTAAAGAGAAAATAAACTACATTTACATCAGTATCAAAACTGATATACAATTGACACCAAATCATAGTAACCTAATCATGGCATCCTAATTTTAGCTTGATTTGAGGAAGAGATTGATTTGTTCTAACATCCCCTGTAAACTTGACGGTCCTAGACGAACAAGTTTGGTGGAGAGAAGAAGATGTCGAGCCTTATGGAGCGGCTTGGTCAGGAGGTCAGCGGGCTGGTCGACAGAAGGATTGTAGCAGACCCTATGGCTCCCAAGGGCTACTTTCTCCCTAACAAAATGATAATCAAGCTCTATATGTTTAGTGTAGGCATGAAACACAGGGTTAGAGGCCATGTAAGTGGTGCTAATATTGTCACAATAGGGCAAAATAGGAAACTGAATCCTAGCACCAAGTTCATGTAACAGAAAACCTAACCATGTAGTTTGGGCACTGACATGAGCTAGAAAGCGATACTCAGACTCGGCACTTGAGCGGGCAATTGTTGGTTGCTTTTTAGAGCACCAAGATATCAAGTTGGAGCCAAGGTAGATAAGGTAGCCGGATTTAGAACGACGTGAATCTGGACAACATGCCCAATCAGCATAAGAATAAACAGATAAATGAACAGGTTGACGCTGAGGGGAAAAGAAGAGTCCATGAGCTAGAGTACCTTTGATATATCGAAGAATGCGCTTGGTAGCTACAAGATGAGGTTCACGCGGCTGACTCATAAATTGAGAGACAGAGTTCACCGCAAAAGCAATATATGGCCGAGTGATAGTGAGATATCATCAACATATAGCAGAAAATAGATAGTGTGACATCCATGATGGAAAATAAACAGTGAGGAGTCTGCCAAGCTTTGTACAAAACCGACTGAGAGAAGAAATGAGCGCATCCTTTGAAACCAAGCTCGGGGGGTTTTGAGGCCGTATAGAGACTTGTGAAGCTTACACACAAAAGATGGATGAGAAGGATCAATAAAACCAAGGGGTTGTGTCATGTACACATCCTCTTGGAGAAAGCCATGAAGGAAGCTTGACGTCCAATTGACGAAGAGGCCATCGACGTGACACAACAAGTCTAATCACAATTCTAATAGTGGCAGGTTTAATAACAGGGCTGAAAGTTTCTGCATAATCAATACTTGGTTGTTGATGGAAGCCCTTTGCCAAAAGTCGAGCCTTGTATCTTTCAATCGTGCCATCAGGATTGCGCTTCACCTAGAACACCCATTTGCAGCCTACTGTGTTCTGAGAAGGTGAGGGTGGAACCAACGACCAAGTCTGATTCTTTACCAAGGCATTGATTTCTTCTGACATTGCCTCACGCCAGTGTGGATGCTTGGGAATAGCAGGTGAGTTCACTGTTTTCAACAATGGTGAGGACAGCTTTGGGGAGTGGGTACCGGAATGTGCCATCACTTCTGATTTTTGGTTTGATGATGACAGCTCGGGACCGTGTGGTGACGCCTG
Organism: Fragaria iinumae; assembly: GCA_009720345.1. Classification (NCBI taxonomy): domain Eukaryota; kingdom Viridiplantae; phylum Streptophyta; class Magnoliopsida; order Rosales; family Rosaceae; genus Fragaria; species Fragaria iinumae. The sequence goes on from CM019123.1 coordinate 2,104,816, forward strand.
GAAGAGAGGGCTCGACTGGGAGAGCCATCGGAGGAGAAGGCTCGGTTGTTGGAGCTAGTAAAGGAGAAGGCACGACGGTAGAGATTGTGGGTGATGTGGAGTGCTTGTGGTAATTGGGTTTCACACGTGAACGTGGGTAACCCGCCCACTCTGATATCATGTAGAAATTAATTCTCATTACTTTATGTTTACAAGATAGTAATATCAATCTCGTTCACACAGTCACTAGATGACCACAGAATATTTGTTTAACTACCATTAGATTAAGCTCATTTAAATCCAATGGATAAGAAATAATTATACCAAAATTAAACTAAATTTATTACTTTATATTTTTTTAATCATTTTCAAATGGCAATTAGGTCAATTGGTACTGAAAAGAGGACACCCAAACCGCCAGACGTCATCTCTCTCTCTCTCTCTCTCTCTCTCTCTCTCTCTTATGTCGTCTCTTCTTCTCCTCTCAGTCCCAAATTCTTAAAAGTTTGTTGAAAACCCAGATTGATTTCGCTTGGAGGAAGAAGATCTTGGATTTTGGCGATGAAGAGCGGAGAAGACGATCCTAAAATTGTCTCTGATAGGTTAGTTTTTTCTCTAAATGTGATCCTAACATAGGTGTCGAGCTGCAGAAAAACAAATTTTGGTTTACCACTATTTTCTACTTCCATTGTTTTGAGTAGGACCTCGACATGTTGTTTAGCAAATAACATGAATTAATTTGTTAGAGAATCTAGTAGAATGTAAGTGCTGAAGTGTTGGATATACTAAGTTATCAATCCACTTTATGATATCATACTGGGCTCTTCGTCTCTCATTCTAATTCTTTTGATTAATTGATAGGCAAAATATCACAAATGGTCAGTGACTTTTGACTCATTAATCACTTTACTTACTCATATTTTAAAAATATCACTTAACTCACTCACTTTTGATTCCGTCTCTCACTTAACTCACTGCCCTTAGACCCACCATTAGAAACCGTTAACATCGAGGGTATATTTGTCTAAACATCAAAATAGAATTCCAATTAGTTTTTTTTTAGGAAAAAATAAAAATTGTTTTATTCTCATCAGATTTTAATTCTAAAACATTTATTTTGTATTACAAATTCCAGATTTTTTTTGTTTAAAGTTGAAAATAATTTAATCAAATAAGAAAAATATGCATTTCTAAGTTAATAATGTATCGCGAAAAAAATAACTACAAATAATTTTTTTTTCAAAATAATTTCTGATTTTATAAAGTCACTCTTTTTCATAAAATAAAAAGGGAAATGATTTAATAACTTTAGAAATAAAGTAAAAAAGTTAGAAATGCATTTTATGTGGTTAGACAAATATACCCTCAATTTTAACGGTTTCTAACGGTAAGTTTAACGGCAGTGAGTTAAGTGAGAGACGAAATCAAAAGTGAGTGAGTTAAGTGATATTTTTGAAATCCGAATGAGTAAAGTGATTAATGGGTCAAAAGTCAGTGACCATTTGTGATTTTTTACCTAATTGATATGATAATCCAATGAGAACCACATGTTCTTGTTAACTCTCTATACTTTTATAATATATAAAATCTTGGCTCTCTTGACCCTAGCGCTCTGCTAGGGTTTGTTTATCGTCGACCTCAGCTGTCTTCGACCATAATTATGATGAGAGCTCTCGCTCTCTCACTTTGGCGGCAACCCTTCCTAGGGTTTTCCCGTCTAGATCTCTTGAACGGGGTTGCTTCTTATCCTAGTTCTTGGCTGACGAGCCTCTCGATCTCGCAAATCTCTCCAGGGCAAGCCTCGGCTTGCTTCAACTCTCTATGTTCCTCCTGGCAACGCTTTGTTGCTGTTTCTTTGCTCAAGGATGATGGGAGAGTACGACGGCTTTCTCAGGTAGATCCGATTCAAATATGGGATCCAGGGTCCATCAAGATGCACGTCTCTGGTATCGCTCCACCCATCTTAGTGGAGGTCCAACGTGTCGCTTGTTGGAGGAGGAGGGTTTCAGTTTTTCCTCGGTGGCGGTGTTGCTTTTAGTGGAAAAAGATGTTGGTCATCCCGCAGAATCTCTTGAAGCTAAATGGAAAAGATCCTCTTGTTGTGGTCAACCGTGTATGCGCGTGACGGTTCACATTGGCGAGCGAGCGACGAAATCCCAGTTGGATCAAGCGACCACGCATTTGGGGACGACGTTGTGGTTGCACTAATGGTGGATGCGCCGACGTGGTGTTTGCTTGGGGAAACCCTAGGGGGAAGTGGGCTCAAGGTGTTTCTTTGAATTTGGGCCTAAGTCTTTTGGGACCCAGAGTAAATATATCTAGGTCCTTAAAGTTTTGGATTCATATTTAGGATTCAGGTGGTTTTAGAATAAAAATTTGGGACCCAGGACTTAATGTTAGTTCGGTACCAATTTTTTTCTTGTGATCAATACCTGCGAGGAATTGCTGGGATTATTGATCGAATGTTGTTAGCAAGTATTCTAATGGATGCTGTGGAAAAATTTATTGTCAGTACTTTATTAGTTTACTCTCCCCTGAGCTTCAATAAATAGGTGAGTTGTATTACGTTTTAGCGGTGTCTCTTTCTGACGGCCCTGCAAAGGCGGGTCACTATGTAATATGACTTGTGCTTATTGAATAAAATCGTCTGACCTCATTTCATTCAAAAAATATATATAAAATCTTGATTTCAGCAAAGTTAGAATCTTATGTTCTTATTATTGTTTGATGATATCATTGTTTACATGCAATTGATGTTATTAATCTTACTATTTACAGAGGTGTGAACGGAAACTATTTAAGAGGAATTGCAGTTTTCCCCAACAAAAGTTGAGATAGTATGTATCCCTCATGTTGAAGATAATATGAAACCAAAAGCTGGACAACAATATGAAATCGATCTGGATTTTCAGCAAACTTTTAAGAATTTGGGACTGAGAGGAGAAGAAGAGACAACGAAGGAGAGAGATATGACGTCTGAGTGTCCTCTTTTCAATACTAACTGACCTAATTGCCATTTGAAAATGATTAAAAAAATATAAAGTAATAATTTTAGTTTAATTTTGGTATCATTATTTCTTATCCATTAGATTTAAATGAGCCTAATCTAATGGTAGTTGAGCAAATGTTCTATGATCAACTAGTAATCGTGTGAACATGACTGATACAATGTAGGGAAATATAGCAGTAGTATGGCTAATATTGCTATTACGTACAAATCAATAATAATGAGGAAATAAACTACATTTACATCAGTATCAAAACTCATATACAATTTACACCAAATCATAGCATCCTAATCATGAGAAATTTTTCTGTCCACCCGGAGGACCATGTCACCATGCCAATTTGGTCCTCCTTCCCGATGGTAATTCGATACATAAGCTTTTATTTGGTTTAATTAAAATTAAATTGTTTAATTATGTCATCAAAAGACCTTACTGGTCCTCCATCTTCTTAATCTCCATAACGTCAAAAATCTCCTCATCTATGTTCTTCTTTTTCTATCTATCATAAACCCTAACCAGATTGATGTGGAGTTCAATTTCATTGGAGGACTAGAGTATATATAAAGAATGCCTTATTTGAAATGGTGATTCTTCCACTGAAGAGGCCAGGCCTCTTTATGAAGAAGAACCTTGATGTCCATAGGTTTAGGTGGGAGTGATGGGGATGAGATCAGAGAATGAAAAACATATCAACTGTAGAGATTTTGTTCGTATAAAGATTCTTATTTTAAAGGTTTGACAAACACGTATAGATCCAGTCAAAATTTTATTGATGAAATGCAATGAATAGCTCTCTAGTACCTTAAATGACTATGAGATTCGAATTTCATCGATTTTTCTCTTTTCTCTTCCTCTCAACCCAGAAATCTCAGTAAACAATCTCTATGAATTTATGAACAATTTTTAAAACTCAAAACCTCAAACTACGTTTAGGAACCTTTATGAATTGCCCAATTACTAATGAAACGATCCAATCAAAAGAACAATTAGAAGTATCAATAATTTTGATTTGGGAATGCTTGCTTGAAATAAAGTTGCAAAAGGAGATGAGATACTGGGCATTATCGAGGACGAGGAAGGTTGCTGCAAATTTAAGAGACCCGAAAAGATCTTTTGATAATATAATTAAACAGTCTAATGTTAATTAAACTAAATTGAAGCTTATGTGTCGAAATATCATTGGTAAGGAGAACCAAATGACATGGTGACATGGTCCTCCGAGTGGACAGAAAAATTTCTCCTACATAACGTCAAAAATCTCCTCATCTCTGTTCTTCTTTTTCTATCTATCATAAACCCTAACCAGATTGATGTGGAGTTCAATTTCATTGGAGGACTAGAGTATATATAAAGGATGTCTTATTTGAAATGGTGATTCTTCCACTAAAGAGGCCAGACCTCCTTATCAAGAAGAACCTCGATGTCTATAGGTTTGGGTGGGAGTGATGGGGATGGGATCAGAGAATGAAAAACATATCAACTGTAGAGATTTTGTTGGTATAAAGATTCTTAATTTAAAGGTTCGACAAACACGTATAAATCCAGTCAAAATTTTATTGATGAATTGCAATGAATAGCTCTCTAGTACCTTAAATGACTATGAGATTCGAATTTCATCGATTTTTCTCTTTTCTCTTCCTCTCAACCCAGAAATCTCAGTAAACAATCTCTATGAATTTATGAACAATTTTTAAAACTCAAAACCTCAAACTACGTTTAGGAACCTTTATAAATTGCCCAGTTACTAATGAAACGACCCAATCAAAAGAACAATTAGAAGTATCAATAATTTTGATTTGGGAATGCTTGCTTGAAATAAAGTTACAGAAGGAGATGAGATACTGGGCATTATCGAGGACGAGGAAGGTTGTTGCAAATTTAAGAGACCCAAAAAGGTCTTTTGATAATATAATTAAACAGTCTAATGTTAATTAAACTAAATTGAAGGTTATGTGTCGAAATATCATTTTTATCCACTGCAGCAGCGACGAGAAATTTGCAGCAACCTTCCTCGACCTCAATAATCCTTACCAATGATATTTCGACACATAAGCTTCAATTTAGTTTAATTAACATTAGATTGTTTAATTATATTATCAAAAGACCTTTTTAGGTCTCTTAAATTTACAACAACCTTCCTCGTCCTCGATAATGCCCAGTATCTCATCTCCTTCTGCAACTTTATTTCAAGCAAGCATTCCCAAATCAAAATTATTGATACTTCTAATTGTTCTGTTGATTGGGTCGTTTCATTAGTAACTTGGCAATTCATAAAGGTTCCTAAACGTAGTTTGAGGTTTTGAGTTTAAAAAATTGTTCATAAATTCATAGAGATTATTTACTGAGATTTCTAGGTTGAGAGGAAGAGAAAAGAGAAAAATCAATGAAATTCGAATCTCATAGTCATTTAAGGGACTAGAGAGCTATTCATTGCAATTCGTCAATAAAATTTTGACTGGATCTATACATGTTTGTCGAACCTTTAAAATAAGAATCTTTATACCAACAAAATCTCTACAGTTAGTATGTTTTTCATTCTCTAATCCCATCCCCATCACTCCCACCCAAACCTATGGACATCGAGGTTCTTCTTCATAAAGAGGTCTGGCCTCTTCAGTGGAGCAATCACCATTTCAAATAAGGCATCCTTTATATATACTATAGTCCTCCAATGAAATTGAACTCCACATCAATCTGGTTAGGGTTTATGATAGATAGAAAAAGAAGAACATAGATGAGGAGATTTTTGACGAAGAGATTGATTTGTTCTTACAATATCGTTCCATTTATTACAAATTTATCCCATACCAGTCTCTACACAATGTCTAAGCAAAGACAGGGTGAACATTGATTAGTGAATATTGAAGATTTGCCGTCAGATTTCATTAGTGAATGTTGAATTCCACATATTTAGCAAGCTTGGACATGCCTCATTTCCACTATTGGCCTCCAAAGATGCACATGATGATATGCCCCAGGTTAATCACATGATGATATGCCCCAGGTTAATATTTGGTTAACGTTGCTAAAAGTGACTCCACTAGTTTGCCTTCAACAGGTGAGCCTCCAACAGATGAATCATAATGTATTATTCCAAGTGCTTGAAAACAAGTGGCCAAGAAAACAAGAAAACTCAACGGGTCTGTTCTTTTGTTGGAATTATATATGTCTTTAACCTCTAGTTCTGAGTTTCAGTCAAGTTCGATCGGCAAAAGTAGCAATCAAAATTGCCATACAAAAAGACATTACGAAGAACGATTTAACCAAAAGAGAATGTTCTAGTTCAACAATGAGCTCCTCAAAAGCATGCCACAGAACTTGGACAAGCACAAAGGAAATTTGATAAAGCTATAGAGACAGAACTTGAGCTCCATGATAACATTGCAAAATGAATGACTCTCAGAGCCAATTATCAAACAGTCAAATCTAACACAGTAGTTATAGTCACCGCAACAAAACTAACACTAAAGGGTAGACAAATACACATGGTCGGAAAGAGTTATTAAAATCTAGCTTCTCTCGTATTCATTCTTGAATAAATTAAATTTTTCTTGAAGCAAATCTATCTAGCTGGAGAAAATTGAGAGAGAAGAGAGAGAGCTCTGCGCTTGCTCAACGCTCAATTTTGAAATTGAAACCGAAGATGATGTGAAACCGAACAGTTTTGAAATGATATAAATAAAGGAAAATAAATAAGAGAGAAGGCGGGAGCTAACGAATTGTTTTACTGGCCGGTAAATAGTTATTTTACAATTTACTACGCATACGGAATGCGTGAGTAAGGTAGGTAATCTGGTACACTCTGTACCAAACTAAAAACCAAGACGACACCTCAGAACACGTTTCAGCTCGATAGAGCTTCCCGGCGGAGATGGAACCCAGTCGTGCCGGCAGCAGAAAGAGGCCAACCAGAAGCTCAAGAGCTCCGGCCAAAATCCAATCTCTCGACCACGACATCCTCTGCATCATCTTCTCTTTTCTCGACTTCTTCGACCTCGCACGTTGTTCGGTCGTCTGTAAAACCTGGTACTTTCCAACTAGTCTTATCCTCTTCCTTCCGAAACAGTAAGGTAAATGGGTCTTGTGGGTGTTTTGTTGTGTTGATGCCAGGAGTGGTATTATCAACAAGTCCAAGTTGCTAGAAGCGCTCTACTACAAGAAGTGGCAGATGGGTCTTGTGGGTGCTGAGAGTAGGTCTGGCGGGTGCCCTGAGAAATCTTTGAATGTTTATTTGGAGGAGATGGCTCTGCAGCATCATAGGGTGGCCTTAGAGCAAGGTCGGGTTCATGTTGATCACTGGAGAGCTCACTCTGTTGGGTACTGCCTTTTGTCTTTACACTCGCATTTTGTTTCTTTTCTTTTCATTTCATGTCTTGCAGTTCTTTCTTTGAATTCTGCGGCTTTTGTTGTTGTTGTGAATGTAATGAGTAGACACTGTAAATGGGAAATGGGAATTTAATGTGTCGAAAAATATCACATAAACTCAACTACATAGACTTAGGGAGTAAATCAAAGGCGTGAAGTTGCTATACAGTCAAATTGTAGGAAGAATCGAGGGGATAGTGTAGCAATGACCAGAAACTCGTAATCATTAATAAGTTGTCTCAGGTACTAAGGGGGTAAATTGGATGACGTCTAGAGGTGACTTGAGCCAAAGGTATAGGAGATGGGAGACAAGATTGGTGGACTTGCTGAATGCATAAAAATAAGGAGAGAGGGATGGGTGTTAAGATCAGACGATGAAGCTCACAGTGAAGATGAGTGTAATTAATAAGAGGCTGATTTTGAGGCATTTCTGGAAGGATATGAGTTTGATTTGGCATGTGGCATTTACAACATGTTGAGAACTTCACACCAACAACCAATGCTATGATTGGTTTAGAGAGAGTGGCAATGATGAGACTAACAAGGGGTGATCCGTTTGATACCGAGACATATATAGATTTTTTTTTAAGCAAGACACATGAGGAAATCAGATGGTGGCTGAAAAGATCAACTAATAGGCCTACAAAAAGAAAAATCCAACTCAGAAATATGCAGTTCAATTTTGTTAGCAATGATGAAGATAGTTGGAATCATTCACATTCACGCCCGCCAAAATGGTTATGTTTATAGCATTAATTGAAGCAAAGGAAGGGTGTATTAGTATGGGATATGAATCAGGTTTAAGTTGTAATGGTTTCATGCATATTTCAAATTTAGTGACTCTTTTAGAGTAGGAACTGTGTAAAATTGTGAATATTTGGTATCACACATCTCTGAGCCCGACGTATCAAGCAAATTCTCAAGTTAGAATTTCTGCTTCTAAGCAGGCACATATGTGGATGATATCATTTTCCTAACCTTGTTTCTATTAGGGTTGATCAGTGCCGAAAAAAGATGGGTTTGCTTCTTACTGGCATTGGTGATAAGGTAATTTCCCCTGTGCACAGCTTACAAAACTAGCCTATATATTCCTACTTCACAATTCCATAATACACTTCTGCTGTGGTGATACTTAAATTGTATATTAGGTAAGAAACATGTAATTATTAATGGATATACTTAAGAATTATGAATTTTTACAATAGTATTCAAGTAGTAGGTAATGACATGTGATTAGGTGAGGTCTGTCTGTAAAAGTACTCCTTATTTGACTGGTGAATCTGGTTTAAGGGTTGTAATAACAATGCCATGTCCAATCTGAATAACCAACAGACCTTTGTTTGATGGACCAACTCATTCTTCTCGTCATAATTTTCGTTACTAAGCAATGTAACTTATTGGATGCTATTAGTTGTGCGGTTATCCTCTTATGAGATTTCTCTTCTTTGTATATTGTCTGACTTTTGGCATTACCATTATGCTAGGTTATGCGCCTTTGGTCATTGGAAAGCTATAAATGTGTGGGTGAATATCCCATTCCGGACAAGGTCCCTTTAGTTGACTTTGATTTTGATGAAAGCAAGGTAACTCAAAATACAAGTTTTTGGTTGTAATTTATGTGAGGCTTGACTAATTACTATGAACCATGTTTAGATCGACAGATCCATGTGAGCCATACCTTGAATAGATTGACTCTCAGTCCCCAGATTGTGAAAAAAGTCTGTGTGGTCGCTGAGATGTTGTTTGCTAAACTACTTGTTAAAGGATTGGCATCCTTTGTGTGCTTTTTCATCTTACAGATCCATGTAACTATCAGTCTAGCTTTAACATTGTTTATGTGAGTGATCATGTATGGACTACTAAAAGTTTGCTATTAAGATTAATGCATTCTTCTAGCTTCCTTGGACATGTTGTGCTATCATACTTCATGCATTCTTCTAGCTTCCTTGGACATGTATAAGCATGTATCATGTGCACCTTCCCTTTTCCTCATGTTTTTATTTCTGAATGATATGGGTGATGGTTATGGTATAATTACTTGACCTTTAGTCTTTACTCTGACTAGATAATACATTTAATTAATTATTTGTTTAAAAGTACATGGTTGTCTTTTATTGTTGAAGGAAATTACTTATTTCTATATGCACAACTTAAATATTTTATAGATTGTTGGTTTGGTCGGCAGTCGTATATGCATATGGAGGCGGAATGGGATAAGAAGTATATTTCCCTCACGTGAGGGCACCTTTCCAAAGGGCTTATGCATGCGGTATGTCAATAAAATATTAAGAACTCTCACTGTCTTGGCATATGTTGCTTCATGAGAAAAATACTATGCGTGTTAAGGATGAAAAGCATAGAACTTGAAAATTTATTATTTTGCTTCTTTAAGCATGAAGAACACACAAGCGTCTCTTAAATTTATTACTTAGATTGACCTACTATTCTTATATGGGTTAACTGTATTGATTTTGAATTTAAAAAGCTATCCAAGATGCATCGTCATTTGGTCATTCAGATGGGTTTGATATACATATTTGGAGATTTTCTTTTTGCGTGCACTAATGATCTCCTCTGTAAATAGTTACTGCGATCCTGATGCTGTGGTTGGATGTGTTGACGGGACAGCTCGAATTTTTGACATGTACAGTCAACGATGTTCCCAAATCGTGAAGTATGTACTCTAAGACGTTTTCCTTTACTTGTTGAACGATATTTCTTTGTTACAGTAAAGAATACTGGAGGTGACTTGTGATATGATTTTTCCAGAAATTTCTTGTATATGACCTAGGAGAGTAGTTTTTGACTTATAAGTTACAGGTATGAATTTTAGTTTCAACAGACATAAATTTCTTGATCAAGCGGGAATGCGGGATTCAAATATACATTAGAAAACGTTTGTCTGGCACTACTAATTCAATGAATGTGTTTCGTGCCAAGTCCTGATTGCTGCTGTAATTTGCATTTATACTGCTCATAGCTTTTCGTTCTTGATTGCAGAATGCATGCCAGTCCAGTGACGTGCTTATGTTTGAGTGAGGATCAATTGATACTTAGCGGTTCTTCTCTTGGCAGTATCAGTGTGTACGGAGTTTTATCTGATCAGCGGGTTGCAGAATTAAGATCGACACATTCCACAGGTAACATTGTATGAGGCCTCTTATTATTGTCGTGTTATATAAGTCATGGAAGATATTTGCCTCTTTTAGTCCCTTAATATAGCCTCAACAATCGACATCCTTTCGTAATTTTGTTTTCCGTCAACAAATGAGTGTCTGTTGAGTTATTGGCATCTCCTCATGCAGTGATACTGTACATAAATACTTTTGTCAATGAATGGCCTCACAATACTTATGTCATCAGTTTTTAACTTTTGTCATCGATTGTTATTCTTTAGCCTCCACCCTGTAGTTTTTTCTCTAGCCCTTTTTGTCCTCAGTGGTAGGCTGTAAGTCATGTGACTTAGTGATGCAGGACAACGAGTGATGTAGAGTTAAAGAAAGAAATTAGAAAAGAGAGAAATAAAGAAGAGTGTTTCAGAAAATGAGAAAATAGAGAAAATAAGAATTCAGGAATTTACAATAAGGCCTACTTGTATAAGCTATCCCCTGCTTATAATGTATTTAATGTAACCTTTTACAAAGAGTCATTCCCGGCTTATGGGTTGTTGGATTCCCCAAGACTCTTTGGAAACCAACTTGCTTAAATGGGGTCTAACTAGCTCCAATGATTGTACTGTATCATAATTGTTTCTTACTCTAATGTATGCCATTAGTTTATACAATTTTTTGCCTTTTTTTTGGTCCTTATTGAATGCATGGGAAAGAGAAATGTCATTTGCAGTGTTTTGTATTGTTGGCACTCATGAGATATTCTATGACATGTTTGTTTTTGAAACCCTGTTTCTCAGAGTGGTAAGGTCGTTATAATCCTGAGTGACCTTAAATTGAGTTTCATTTTTTCATGACAGGCATAAGGACTTTGTGTTTCAACCCCTCATCACACCTGCTGTTCGCTGGATCAACTTCTGGATACGTAGATTGTTGGGACATTAGGTATGATATTACTTCAAATGCTATCGTAATGATGTGAACTTGATTTCTGATGAAAGTCTATATCATTATTAGTGTCTATACTATAATTTACTGTATCATTGTTTATCAGCGTCCGGTGTGCCTTTTTTTTTTATCCTTTAACTGAGAAGAGAATGTTAGGTTCTAAACCCGTGCTATATACGTTGAGTGACTTGTCTTTTTATCTGAAGAAAGAATAAGTGTTTGGTGAGTGAAACTATAAATTGAAGTATTGAGTAATTTTGCTTTGTAATATTTACATATCTCCTTTTTGAAGTGATGGCAAACTGTTAGGTACATCCTATATGAATTCTGAATGAATCGTAGATTTTCGGCTAGATTCCATGGATGTATGTGTGTGTGTGTATCTGTTTAGGACATCACAAAATTGGAGGTGCCGATTCCAGTTCTAAAAGATGGTCTAGTGCACAACCATTCATTTTAAGTTTTCTGATTTGTTTTTAAGGCCGTTGGGAGTAAAATTGGTCAAGAACTTCATAACTTTTAATTAGGGTCTTGAGATCTTGAAACTTGAAAGTAGTACACGAAACTGACTAATAGGGTTGGCCGACTCTTTCTGTGTTAATAGTCTCCTCTTCCACTCTTTAGTTTGCTCTTTCAATAGTAGCAGATGATATTTGTTTATTTTGTGGTTGGTGGACTGTCTTTTTTACCATTTTATTGTAAAATTTAGGACATGGAGAAGTTTGTGGGAGACCCGAGTGAGTCCAAATGTGGTATATTCAATGCAACACCTGAGAAATGATACATCAAGCTTGGTTGTTGGTGGAATAGATGGTGTGCTACGTATACTGAATCAGAACACAGGTGAAGTAGTTTCAAGGTTTGTTTTGGAAGGCAACTTATTATCAAGTTCAAGTTCAAGTTCTCATCAACACGTAGTTGGAAGTGGCACTGTCCAAAGTATGATAGGATGGAGGCTTTCACAAAATGCTTCAATTGACAGCATTCCTAGAAGCAGTCGACCTCCCATCACTTGCTTGGCGGTCGGGATGAAGAAGGTTATCACCACACACAATAATAAGTACATCAGAACGTGGAAGTTCAACTAACCGAGAGAGGTTACTCTTTTTGTTAGCATCTCAAAATCTGCAGCTTAAACTCAGGCACTGGGAGAAAAACTGCAGTCTCACAGAAAGATGATTTTACCAGTTTGGTGCCCAACACCTGGGGTTAGTGGGTTGTTCACTTTCCTCCCTTCAAACACCAGGCATTCTTGATTAGATGCTATATATGCAATCTGTTTTAGAGATTCAACGATGTAAAACCGTACATTTTGAAAAAAAAAATTATGATGTTTTATGAAAATACCATGCCTTCATTATTTTGTGCCGTGTCTTCATGAAATGTTTGATTTCTGATGTGTGTGTCTTTGTGAATTCTGGTTTGATTTCCCTATTCTACTTTTTCATCTGTTCTGATCCATAAGAAAATCCATCTCGATTACACGGTGGACACAGTACACCAGAATTAGAATAGGGAAATCAAACCAGAATTCTAAGGTTGACACCGCTTTTCATTCAAAACAACTATTCAAAACGTCTGCTAGTAGTTGTTGCCCTATTATATGTCAAGATCGAAGAAGTTTAAAAGAAAAACAGTAAATGGATAATGGATAATGCATCAGAATCCTGACAAAAAAAAATTTGACTGCCTGGATGTGATTAATCACTACTACAAAGATTGCATCATACAACACATTAGACGACATAATGAAGATCACATGTTGTGTGTTAATTAGCATGAACTCTATTGTACATTGCTGCTAATAATGTTCTGTTGTGTCCATGTAAGCAAATTTTAAATGCCTCGTACAGTGATTTTCAAGAGCAGATAAGCAATTAGTACTCAACTCCAAAGCTCCAATGCCTCTGCATTTGAGGGGAACCCAAAACTTTGCCATTTCCGAATCAGTGCCTACCATTTCATGACAATGATGCAGATAAGAACAGTCAACATGAGCAACAAGTTCCCTGGTTTCAAATTTGGTCACATCACAGGTTTTCTGGGAATCATTGGCCCTTTGTATACCAGGCATGGAGATGTGCATATTTCAAATTCCTAAACAATCTATCGGATACGCTTTATTATAACAGTTTGTACTTCTAAGATGAAGAGAAGGGTTAAAAAGCTTGACTGTTGCAGACTTAGTTCAAATCCTGATAATATGTTTCCCTGTCACAATGATCACACACTAGTCAATTGTATACTTTGTAGAAATGCAGTGCAAATGTAATCACTCAAATACGAACTAGTCAATTATCTGTTTTTAATTGCATTCAAATCCCAATAAGTCCAATACATAACATACTAAACAACAATCACAAATATAGAATTGTCTGGGAAATGAAATAAAACCTTACTTAAATAACACAGAATCACCCTTCACTCGAAACACACAGGATTTGGAAACAGCTTGCACCTGCAGGGGGACGACTAGCTTCAATCTACGACATGAGGACCGGAGAGTATCACATCACACCCCTCATCTCTGAAGATGTGAAGCTTCACATGTTTCTTGACAAACTCCAAAACGATGGTGTGCCCGACCTCAATCTGGTTCGCTTGGCAACAATCACGCCAGCCTTTGACATGGACATCTTTCACTCAAATGGTCGATATTTCTTATTCTCATGCATTGCATTCAAAAGACAAGAATAAATATTTTTCAATCATAACAGGGAAAATGCTTTTGAAACATAATAAGCTTATTCACTTGGTAGTATGACCACTTATTACTCACCAGCTGATACAATCTGTGCCTCTCCATAGTTCTCTTGAAGCAAAAATGCTTTGATTTGAACTCAATGATTCTTGACTCCCCAGGCGGAACGTCATCCCCTATACAGTCCCAAATTGAAACACGATTTCAGAAGAATGTAAATTACTTGACAGATGAAAATAAACTTAGTTGTCTGGTCTTGTAGAGAAGTAAAGCAAACTAGCTACTTACTCCTTTGAGCACCGCCACTTCTCTTTGTCTTGGCAGCTTCCATGTCCATTTCACATGCACTTTCATCATAGATTGTCACTTCGAAACACGAATTGCCATCATAATCGAAAACCAGAAAGTCTCCTTCATCCAAAAAATTATCCTTCACAAATCTCTTCCAGCCTTTGTGGAAGAAAAAATCATTATTTTTCTCTTCCAATTTTACATCCCAGAAATTTCCATTAGGGCCTTCAAGTTGGCAGAGTGCTGGTCCATTGAAGTGGTTGACAAAAGCTCTTGGTATTTTCTACAAAATAAATTTGCTTGTCAGAAAAAATTAATGTTTAAGTGTTTAACCATTACCAGAACTTCATTTGTATTACAACACAGGCAAATAAGGCATGGAACATAACTGAACACTTCTGAAATACTTCAGGCCATCTCTTTGAAAGCTTTTTAGATAATTTTACTACTGATCATCGACTCATTGAGCAAAAGGAGGTGATATCATGTTAGAAATGCTTCTTCTTTTTTCTGATCTTTTTGTCACTACTATTCCATATTCAGTCAAAATGTTGTTGAATATACAACACTACTTTAACTCAGACATTTGCTACTTACTATTTTAGAAAAATAGAGATGGTCTAATGATTTAGTATCACACATTAATATTAGAATTTGATGAAAATCATACACTTGATATGGAATACGCTAGACATAAATGGATTCGTGAATTTCTAATACCCTAAAGTAAAATTGAGGTGAACTGTAGACTCATTTTCTCAGAGAAATCACCAACAAGGACCGTGAAAAAGGCTGGCGCTGGTACCGAACTAGCCATTTGAAGGTGTTACCTGCAGCTAATTTCAATTTAGATAATAAGCTCAGAAATCGAGTCACAGATCAGTTTTTTGGAAGCAGTTGCTTTATATACTAATCCTGCTACTGTGGGTACATACAGCTACAAAATAGATACGATGAACCTCAAAGATGAACAGAGGTTAAATAGTTTTAAAGGCAGTGGCTGCCTACATATGCTTGGAGACTAAAGGGTAAAATAATATCAAATGAACCTCAAGGGAAACATTCTGAGTGCCATTATATACCTTCCTCTTATGCTGTAGTACTTATACTAGTATTTTCCAAAGCGTTTTTTCAGTTTTGAAATTCGGCTCAACACTTGAGGCTCAGCTTTTGCTGGAAATTAAGTTATAACTTGGGCCCAAAACAGAAGCGAATTGGACTAGAAAAACACAACCCCTAGGAAAAAAAAAACAGGAAAAAGGAGGTATAATAAACTAAAGAAAGAAGAGAAAAGACTGACCTTGATGCCTAGAAGAAGAACAGGAAATGCAGAACTCTCTAAAGTGTAAACTCTGAAAATTAAAACTAGAACACCTTTAATCAGTTTCTACTAGTGCCAAAGAGATTTAAAGAAGAAGAGGAAGAAGAAAGAAGGAGAAACTAAAGTAGGTTTGAACCTGAGGCAGCAGCAGAAGTAAATGTGAGACTGCCTTGAATCCCCATGATAAATATATAGACCAAGAAAAAGAAAGAGTAAAAGAAATATCCTGAAAGATAATAAATCTGAATGAAGTGAGCATAAGGACATGTTACACAGTATGCATTGACTCCAAACATAAATGCTTTGAGTAATGTCCAAAAGGACATACACACAGAGAAGAAACCCAGCTGAG
This sequence comes from Fragaria iinumae, assembly GCA_009720345.1. Lineage (NCBI taxonomy): Eukaryota > Viridiplantae > Streptophyta > Magnoliopsida > Rosales > Rosaceae > Fragaria > Fragaria iinumae. The sequence continues at coordinate 2,120,891 of CM019123.1, forward strand.
CAATAAATCTATGTCATTTGTATTTAATTTCAAACCAGTCTGACTACTGAGCTTGGTTGCTGTTTTTGTGGCCTGTGAACTTTATATGCAGTTGGCCTTCCTATAATGCTTGCCTATTCTTATGCAAAGCTGCTCTGCCTTGTTGATTCGTTTTGATTTTGTGCAGACTGGAAAAATCAGTGAGCTTTAATTTTCTGATAGCCGTTGCCATTAGTTTTTCTGCTAGGTTGGTTTTCTTTAATTTGGGCCTTGGTCTTCAAAAACTGCATTACTTTCACCAGATGGTTCCTAATTTAAAGAGTTGTCAACCTCACGGTGAGCAAGTCATTTCAACAAACTACAAACTTGTCTGCATCGATCCATCTTTGATGAATTGTAGAAACACTATATATGCCTGAAACTAGGAATGAGACATGTTTGGATTTTGGAAGAAGATATATATCTCTACCCTCAATATCTCCACTGGGTAAACTTGGCCTTGCGAGGACAGGCGGGGTACATTCCTAGTTGGTTTGGGACTCCTCCGAAGCTCTTTTCGGATCCAAAATATTTTTAGGTGATTTTCCAAAGTAAATCTGTAGACCACTTTCTTGGTTTTTAATCAAATATTTCAGCTAATTGATTGTAAAGGAATGGTATTGATGCATATAAGAATAGACAATGCTACTTTCCAAGAGATGAATATGATTTTGAGGAGAGAAAATGGTACTTTTCAAGAGATGAATATGATTTTTCCAGCAATTTCAAAATGATCTCTGTATAACAACTAACTTCTCATCAATGTTAGATAAATAAAACAACCTAATTCAGAATTTTTAGCTTTTGGTTAGTAAAAGTAAAAGGTAGACACAATGAAACTCGGATATCTTTGTGAGTGCAAATACATGCTTCATTTTTACATGTGATTTTGATATTCATGCCATTAGCTACTCGTTCAGTCACAAATAAAGGTATAACCTTGGAAAACAAAATGAAACCCTCTATAAAGGAGACCAAATAAGACATAGTAACTGGTAAGTCCCTTGAGAAGAAATGCAGAAGTCTCTTAAATGTAAACTCTGAAAGCTAATGAATGCCTTGAACCCAAAAGAGTGTATATGTGACATAGTAGATGAGCAAAGCATCGACTCCAAAGTGAAATGGGCGTCATCTGTGTTCAATTTGAAATTAACCAGTCTGGTTTCTGGGGCTTCATAATGGCCTTTTGAGCTCTGATGCAATCGTCCTTCCTGAAATCAGATATGGTTTGCCCATTCTTGTGCAAGCTAGCTGGCTCTTCCATTTAGTTTTCTGCGCACTCCAATTAAAAAGCTACCAGCTTTAATGTCTCACCGCTAAAACATTAATCTCATATCGGGAATATGGGTATTTTTTATTGGGCCTTGTACGAAAGAAAAAAGAAACCAGAGGTGGCCCATTATTTAGCCCAAGCAGAGCAGAGAAGAACCAAAATCTCATTAAAAAAATCCTCAAAACCTCACAAAGCGCAGCGCTTCTTCGTCCCCAAATCCAAAATCAAATCAATCTCCAAAACCCTAACCCTAGAAATCCAGCTTGCAGAAATGGTGTGCATTCGCAAGGCCACAATGGACGATCTGCTGGCGATGCAAGCCTGCAACCTCTTCTGCCTCCCGGAGAACTACCAGATGAAGTACTACCTCTACCACATCCTCTCATGGCCGCAGTTGCTCTACGTCGCCGAAGACTACAACGGCCGCATCGTCGGCTACGTCCTTGCCAAGATGGAGGAAGAGAGCAACGAGTGCCACGGCCACATCACCTCCCTCGCCGTCCTCCGCACCCACCGCAAATTGGGCCTCGCCACCAAGCTCATGAGCGCCGCCCAGAACGCCATGGAGCAGGTCTTCGCCGCCGAGTATGTCTCCCTCCACGTCAGGAAGAGCAACCGCGCCGCCTTCAATTTGTACACCGAGACTTTGGGGTATAAGATTCATGACATTGAAGCCAAGTACTATGCCGACGGAGAAGATGCTTATGACATGAGGAAGGAGCTCAAGGGGAAGAAAGTGCATGCTCATTCGCACCATGGCCATCACCACCACCACCACCACCACCACGAGGGCGGGTGTTGCCCCGCTGAGGCCAAGCCGGCCGAGACCAAATCCAAGGCAGGGAGTGCCAAGTGATAGAGGTAAAAATTGAGCTGTGTCAGAAGAATGTACTGTTTTACTTTGCGCTGTGGTTTTGATATTGGTATGTCTCTACTGTTTTGGTTTGTATCTGGTGAAAATGTATGCCGTTCGAGTATTTGGAACTCAGTTTTATGATATTTCTATTCAGCTTGATGTTTAAATACCTGCTCTGACCCTTGTGCTGTGTTGTGTGGTTATCAACTCCATGTTTGTTTTTTCCGCTCTCTGCAAGTGATTTTATTCTCTTTGGTAGTATTGCATTGTGAATATGACATGGAATCGCACTGCATTGATTGTGCATTTATCATTTGTATTTCACTATTTTGTGTGTTTTCTGATTGGCAGTGTGTGCCCTTTACCCACATGCTCATAAGATATAGGGACTTAGTTCTACCTAGCTCTATTATCTCGACTCATTCTTAAGAATCAGAAATACAGAGTAATACTGAAATATAGTAGGAAATATGACTAGATTACTCTGCTGGCTGATTGATATCAGGATCTCCATCCCCAGCTCTGTTGTAAAAGGGCAGGAGATACCATTATGCCCGAACATGATTGCTAGCTTCATTTGAAACTTTCATATTTTCTGTTCATATGTTTCAATTAGGATCATTTATGGAAGCGCATATCTTGTCGTACAAGAGATGATTTACTTTCTATATGCAGTTATCATGACCAACTGTAGTAACTTTAAAGGGATGTGTTGTATAAGGTGATTGTTTCTGAAGTTAAATAATGTCATCATCTCCGAAGTACAGGGAATGAATAGCTTTCATTCAAAAATGTTACTAGTTTCTTTCCCTTAATTTTTTTTTTCTTTTGCCAAGTGAGTTGCCATAGAACAATTGAAAATTTAGATCTGTCTTTCGTTTCTGTAGTTAATTTGTTGGATACATAGCTTGCTAGGTAGTAATCCTATTCAAAGATCTTGGCTTGCATAGTGCTCTCTATAGCGAATCAAAAGCTTTTATAAAGAGTAAAAATTGCGTTGCTCTTGAAAATCATTATAGGAAGTGGGAATTTATGCCTCTCTTCTTCTTCTTTTTTCTGTTTCTTTCATAAAGAACAGTATCAGATATATGGTGATTATATTATCTTTCACCAGCATTACAGGAGTTTTCTCTGTTTCTACTCTTTTATTATGTCATTAAGTTATGATTATGAAGATTTTTTTGCTCCCCCCTTTCCTTTATCAAGCAAAACGATACAGCTTATGAGTTGCAGGCTTAGTTTTTTGATTAGTGCTCTAGCTTATTCATTGATTTCCCATCTCAACGTTTTGCATGAGACAGAATTGTGTCATTAAGGGTATGCAGTTATGCATTACCTGTTTGGATGTATTCCACCACCCTCCCACTTTTGGGATGGCAAATATAACCTCTTTCTATGCTGAGCTGGTATTCCACTGGTTTTATGGTCTGGTTGCTCATTCATTTTCAGTATTAACTAGATTCCTTAAGTTGAATAAGCCCATTATAACTTGGCACTCATGCATTTATAACCTCTCTCTATGCTGAGCTGGTATTCCACTGCTTTTAGGGTCTGGTTGCTCATTCATTTTCAGTATTAACTAGATTCCTTAAGTTGAATAAGCCCATTATAACTTGGCACTCATGCATTGGAGTACGCCAAATAATTAAGGTTTTGTAAAAAGAGTGCTCGGTGTTTACTCTGGTCTGGTGTGCTCAACTGTCGTTACAATTAAATAGAAAGCTGGAGAATGATAAAAGTTGACATTAGTGTAGTTGTCTTCTTTTTCTCAAAATTTAAATTCAAAGAGGGATGGCCAATTTGAGAAAAGAAAAGAAAAATGTGTGAGGCGTCTTGAGTCTTGAGACAGTTTCTTGGCCAATTTATACCAAGAAAGTGTGAGGTGTCTTGAGACAGTTACCCAAGCCACAATTGAAACTTCCCTCCACTGTTTCTTCCCTACACCTCTCTCAGATCTGAACTCTTTCTTTGCCCATCTACACCATGTTTCAGGCCCTTTCTTTGATCCAAACCTATCCATGGCAGCAATTGATGACATTGCATTTCAGGATGGTGGATGTGGAAACTATTTTAGCTGTCTCGATGTACATAGTGGTAACAACACAGTTAGAATCAAGTAATGTGCATTGATTTCAAGTAAGGTTATTGCTTCTATATTATTATTATTTTTATTTTATTTTTACGTTCACACTGTTTCCTCCTAACATTTGGCCATTTGGGTAGTAAATTTACGATTTAGTTTTAGTCGTGTCATTGGCTAATCAGGTATAGATTGGATTTGAGCACTGGGAGTTTAGATTGAAATGTTGTTGGTGATACAAGAACTGTATTCCTCAACCCCTGAATTTCTAATATCTAATTTGTTACATATATACACCTAGTTTAGTATGCTACATCCTAGTTTTAAGCAAGGAATCTTCGGTGTCTTGGTTTTGCCAAGTTATATCCCCAGAATGTTCCGCCACATCCCATTTTTTCTTCATCTAGTTCATCTACGGAAGCACCCTACTGCATTATAAGAAGGGATGTACTTCCCAGTAAGCTCGAAGATGCCAACGTCTCCCCCAAAGTTCCAAGCTTATTGGTCCTGATGGATTCGAACGATGGTAGTGTTATTGGAGAGCAACCATCATGACCTCTTCCCACTATGTACAGCTGATATTGACCTTCCATGGTGCTTACTATATTGATAATTTCTTCCAAATTATTGGCCAGCTTCTCACACAGAACTATAGACGGTTCATTCATGGACTTAAGTTTGAACTCATCTATGCATGCGTCGTCAAGTTGTTTCTGCTGCCTAATGTTTTCATATGCCGTGTATTCCTTACCGCTATGACTACTCTCCTCCCATGCCTCTTTACTTGGAGTGAACCGAATAACTGTCAAGTTTACCCTAGGATGCCCAGCCATCCTCCATGCGTACGCTAGTGCCTCTCGATCATCTGGCCCTCCGATGAAAAACATGGCGTATTTGTGGGACTCCATAGAAGCATTTTGGAAGTCCGTAATTCTGGATGTTACAAGTCCACAATCAACAAAAAGACCTACAGAGCACTTGGCATTTTCCGTCACCTTCTTACTAATTTCCGATAGAAGAGGATCGTACCGATCATCTGGGACTCCATCAATAGTAGTTTGCATTCGGAACGGGATGATTATGAAGTTGACATCCTTCTCGTCAGCCATGTTGCATATATCCTCGTGCATAGTAGAGTAGGCAGACACAGCAGTGAGTGACTGGACAGAGACATTCTCTCTTTTCCTTGCATAGTTCTCAAATGCATTGCAGCTGAAGTCAGACTGTAGCTTGTTGCTGCCATCTGCTCCGGTTTTGTGGCAAGCATCATGTACGATTAGCATCGCAGCGTTATGGTCAGTAAGTTCAACCAGTTTGACAGCTAAGACATGAATTGGGGATTTGCTGGACGGATTGGAGGCCTCGATGAGGCTTATGATGCCGGATGCATTGCTCGCAGTGTGGGTGCATGCAAGGATTCGAAGCTCTGTTTCAGCTCCTACACTTTGTATGCTTCTATGTTGATTTAGTGTAGAACTCTTGGTGGACTTGCATAATAGGGCTAGGAAAGGTCCAACCGGAACCGTCATTGCCCAAACTGCAACCAACATTACTCCATATGTTTGGTTGTCCAAAGCCTTTAGGTCAAGAGAGGAGCTGAGTATAATGAGTGCCAATAAGCCTTTAGTGTTCATGAGGATTCCCAGAACTAAACTATCTCGAACTGTCATTTTGTTTAACAAAGCAGCGATGAAAGTGCCGACACTCTTCGCTCCGAAAGCCAGGATGATCACCCCAACAAGCTGAGCTACGTTTGATTCGGTTTTCAACTGCTGATTGAAATCACCAAAAAGCCAAAAGGAATTGAATCTCACCCCAATGACCAAGTAAAAGAGGGGCATGAAAAGGCTTTTCACAAACTTTCCAACACGATCTTTGAACATTTGTTTGAAGTGCATCCCCTTGGGCATAATTGCTCCCAACATGAAAGGTCCGACGATGGAATGTCCACCGCAGGCATCGGTTATCAATCCGCACAATACAATCCCAAACAGAATACAACATATTTGGGCATCACTATAGCTGTCATCTTTCGTGGTGCAACACATTGCCCTGGCCAGAGCTGGCCGAAGTAAGAAGACACAGAATGCAATGAAGCCTAAGGTTAGCAACACCGTGTACAATTTACCATCGCCGAGTATGGCCATCACCACAAGAAAAAGAAACCAAGATGACACATCGGAGATAATGGCACCGGATAAGGCTAGTCTTCCCACCTCCGAGTGGAGAAGCTTGAAGTCGGCAAGAATTTGGGTGAGATCAGCGAAGTTGGTGCCGGCGAGGATAATTCCCCAGAAGATGGGGCCATAGGCTACGTTTTTCAAATTGCTTTTGTCTTTCACAGTTTCAAAGTCTCTGAAGAGGACATAGGTATGCAAGAGCCACCCGGCGGGGATGGCAAAGGCTACTCCGGCGACGGCAATGCTGATAGCCTTTGTCCCTGCACGTACTACTGGTCTGATTTCGAAGTCTAACCCGATCATGAAAACATGGTACACAAGCCCCAAGTTTGCCATAGTCTCTAAGGTGATTATGCTATCAAAAGGAGTTATGGTCACTCCCACAATCTTCGGGATCGAAAACACAGATGGACCTAACAGAACTCCAGCCTGCACACAGATAACGAATCCATGCTCTATTATAATCAATCGCATGCAGCATTGTACGTACCGAAATGAAAAGCAAATAAGCATTACTGGGACTCACCAGAATATTAGCAACAATGCGAGGTTGGCGCAAGCGTTTGAGGAGGTAGGCAAGAATGTGACTGAGCAACAAGATGGAGAGGAGTTGGAAGATGAGCAGTGGGAGAGATGAAACCCAGGCGTTCTCAGCATTCCATAACCCGGTCGCATGGGTTCGTGTTTTGTTGTAACACACATTGAAAGAGGTTTTGGATCTATACGTGATATTGTATGTCATTTGAGCCATTTTGTAAGCTCGAGCTTTATTTGTTCCCAATTGAATCCCTCAAGTTCGATCAATGAGTTTTCTGCTTTCTTTGTGGTTCTCTATCGGTACATTCACAAACAAGAGAAAACGAGGGATAAATAATGCTCCAAAGAACAGAAAATCTTAACTTTAAGGGTTTGTAACAAGCTTTCAGAGTCTTCTTGCTCAATTTGCTTTGTGGTTTTGTGGAAAATTTTGGTCGATTAAATATTAGCGTATTAGTTTCAGTCTTGTTTAACGTAACCAATTCAACTTACCGAACTAACTAACCATTTTGGTGTTTTTGTTTTTAGGTTAGTTGTAAAATCTTTTCTTACTTCCATTCTCAACCATGTTGGATTGTTATTGGGTTAGTTGACTTCTCTCATCTTATCAGTCAAACTAATTTACTGTTTATGTTGTTGAATTTTAAATTTTTCTTACTTTTATACCCCTAAGAATTAAATAAACATTATCTATATTCAACAATAAGAGGTAATTTTCAAAACTAACTGATGGGTTAATCAGTTTTTTGTAACAAGCTTCTTGGTGCGTATTCCTCTCATTCGCTTGAGGGGGCACTTTATTCTCCCAGCAATTCTAGGAAAGATCATGAAACTAAGTCACAGATCTTTCCACCTGATCAATGTTGTTATTAGCAGACTGTGATCCTAGAAAACGATAGCAGATTTTCACGAGAGAGAGAGAGAGAGAGAAAGAGAGAGAGAGAGAGAGAGAGAGAGAGAGAGAGAGAGAGATTCATCGTACATCCCATGTTGTGCTACACCAAATCGTATATTGCTATATCGATGCTATAAGAGCATCTTTAGCAATGTTAGCTATTTTTAAGTTAAAATTTTAGTCAAAATAGCTAAAATGTCATTTTGGCTAGCCACTTTATAAATACATCTACATCAATGCTCTCTATTTTAGCTATTATTAAATTAATATTATTCTTTTTTTTTTTAAAGGGGCACGTCAATCTATATTGATCAAATGTAGGTAAACAATATGAACACGATCCGTCCTCACGGATTACGTAAAAAGTGAACCATGCGAAACTACCTATAAACTAAGCAATTCCAATGTCGAAAACCATAACCTTGAAGCACAAAAGTAACCAAGTAACTAGAGCCAGAACCTGTCAGCGCCTGCCAACTTATTGAACCAAACTGGAATCACCTTACGCAGAAGGGATCTCCCCGGACTCCGACACCGAATCACTGGAATCGGCAGTGACAGCAGCATCCTCTACAGCTTCTATCACCACCCTAGCTTGATCCGCTATCCATGTAGAGCCACCAGAGCTCTCTCCCATCTCAAGAACATGGCGAGCACCGAAAGTCCGCTTCTTAGCTTTCCTAGGGCCCCCAGAGTTAGCTCCCGCCTTCCTAGGCTGCACCTCCATAATTTTCTTCTTGTTCTTGGAGCCAAAATGTCTTCCACCTTTCTTCTTCTTCACCGGCGAGATTTGGATCCTGCCATCCTTAAAAGCCAAATACATCTCAGGTACAAAAGAAGGCTCATAGGGGATTACCTCCATAGGAACATCATCACTCTGAGCTCTCTTCCCCATTGGAATGAGGGTTAAGTCAGCATATCTCTTCACTCATATAACCAGATTATAGACTGCCGCCGAAATCTGAATAACCGATATGGACGGCAGCAAGGTCGGAGATGGAGACTTGAAAAAAGTCAGTTGCCTTGCCAACTCTGAGACCGAAACACCAGGGATAGAGGATATACTCACCGACTGCGACGACGACGAACTCGGACTCGGTGCCGAGAGAACTCCACCTGAGAAGGGATTCACCGGAGCAGGAAGAGGGTTCGATCGAACCCTATCTAACCCTAAACCCTGCCGAAAGGTAGGGTTAGGGCTTTTGATGACATGAGAACGTCCAAACCCTAGAATCTCCCTCTCCACCTCTGTCACCGGCACCAAACTGATCTGATGTACCTTCGTTGCATCCGGTGGACCACCGCACCCCTGAGATAGATGCTCCAACAGTCCACAAACTCGACAAAACCCTACCACCCTTTCATACTTGAAGGAGAGCATAACCGTCGCCTTCCGATCACCCAAATCAAATTCAAAAGGCATCGGAGGGAATGCCTCCCTCACCGGATCCAATATATCATGGATGAGCCGGACCTTGGCCCGAATTCCACGCCGCAAACCGATCTTGTCCAAAAACAACACCTGCCCTAAGAGATCGCTGACCTTCCCTGCAACCTCCTTTGTGAACAAACGTTGTGGGAGTCCAAGGATCTCAACCCACACCGGCATAGAGGAGATCGGAACAATAGTCACCTCAGAGAGGCCATCATACTCTGAAAGAAAAAAGTTGGATCGTCCAAAGAACCATGGTCCTCCTTGGACCAGATGGCGACGATCTTCAAGGTGAGAGAACTTGAGCAAATATCGATCTCCCATCGAACGTACCTGGAGACGGTTATGGAGATCCCAGACGGATGTCAGGGTGCCGATCACCACCTTCGGGTCTGGGAGACGCTTCTTCATAGACAGCAGCCTACCCATGGCAAAAGAGGGAGCCAAGGCAGCCGGAGTTCGTTGAATCACGCCAGGAGTGGCCGGACTGCCCTCACGAATGGTGAGAGCGGTGGCAAAATGGGTTGAAACCTCGTCAGTCATGGTGAGCAAACGAGGAATGGGTGCTGAGTGGCAAAGATGAATGAAACCCTAGGGAAGCAGAAAACCCTAGCAGTGCTCTCTAGTTTTTGGATTGTTAATATTATTCTTGAAATGAAAATTAAATAGTTTAAATGTATTTATGTATTACATAAAATATCTTAAAAAGAATGTATTAAATTATAGAGAACCTCATCTAAGTCATTTCGCTAGCTAAATATAGCTAGCGAGATAACAAAAAGTTATAATAGCTAAACTTTAGCTAATCTACTGGAGCTCCAAAAATATCCAAAAAAGTTAAACATGCTCTCTAAAATAGCTAAGGAGTCAAAATAGAGAGTCTGCTAAAGATGTTCTAATACCATATCATATCATTATGATTGAAGACTTTGCATAATCATAATGCAAATCTACCACTTGTTGGTGACTTGGTGTGGTTGTCATGTTCTAGCAACTTCTCCGTGACAATTTTGGACGTAGATGGCATGTACATATAGGAAGCCTTTCTAATGAGGACCTTTAAGTTGAGGACTTTTCGGCTTATCCCACCTTTCGATCTTATATCCACATCTTGACCATTCAGTTTATAGGTATTTATGAATAGATCATTTCTCCAAATTTTCAACTATATTGAAAATTGTTAAGGCATTCATAAGTGTGATTTATCAATTATGAACTTGAACGATTCATATTTGACAGATTTGTGTTGTTCAGTAATTTGTTCTAGTTTGTTATCTTAACGAACACTAATTTTGTGTATAAATGATCTACTCATATAAACCTAAAAATTGAATGGATGAGATATCAAAATGTGATCGAAAAATGGGTTTTTTAAACCATAAACCGAAAAGTCTTCAAATTAATAGTTCTCACTATAAAGGCTTCCTACCAAATCTACCACTTGTTGCGATTAACAATTGGAGAAAATTAAAAACACAGGCATGAGATATTATACATGAAAAACTACGTACAGCTCACAAAGATAAAGTTAAAAAAACTCGATTTTTTTCTGAAATATGTGATATAATTGCATATATGTCATTCTAAATTACAAAACATTGTGTGAAGCACTGAAGTGTCTTATAAATATATGAAATGAGGGCTTGTGTTTCGAGTTAATCTAAGAATTGTGTGCTTGTGGAATTGAAAGGTATAAGATTGAACGTGCTCTACAAACAAACAGACAAACAAACAGCCTTGGTTGTTTGTTACGTGCGTAGACCAAATTTGATCATATACTTTTTGATTATACTATGTAGACTAGAGATTTATATGATTTTATAGGCATGGAAGAGCTTCTTTAATTTTATTGAATTGAGAAACTTCATTAAGGTTTCTCAAGCAATGGGGTCATGACGTGTCCAGGAGTTCAGTCGCGGTGGTTGGTTACAGCGATTAAGGGCCTTTTTTTAGGCAAGGCTCAGAGTTGAGAGACGGATCTCGACATTCGAGAGATCAAGGTTTTTGGTGCAGTCTTAAGGCGCTGGAAGGAATGAGGTTGACGGCTGATTAAGTGGTGAATTCATTAGAGCTCCTCGACAACCCGTGTTTACAGGTTGTGCGTAGAGGATCTAGGCAGTGGAGCGACTAAAGTTACTTACAAACTACTCATTTAAATATGTTTGATAATTAACTCTTGTTATAAATGAGGTGTGAATAACAAAATGGCGTGTTTTGTGAATAACGCTACCCTTAATAAGATTTTAGTTTGATTTAGTTGATTGACATAAGAGCAAGAGCAAGTCCAACAGGTTCCTTAAAATTTCTGTAAAATAAGGAACCAAAAACCAAAATCTCTATAAATTTTTTGCTCCAAATCCAACAGATTCCTCATTTTAGGGATTTATGCATTTATTACACTAATAAAATATTCAACTTGAGTATTATAACAATAATAATAAAGTATTGTGTTAATTCCCTTCTCTGACTTCAAGACTTGGACGACATAGACTTCAGAGTTCACTCCCAGATTAAACCAAGATTGAAGATGAAGAAGATGGGTGTTCTAGTCAATCAAAAAAGAAGAAGATTGGGTGTTCTAGTTGTGATGCTGGTTCTGTGCCATATGGCCCCTAATTTGGAGCAGAGTGTTGCCTATTTCAACAATGACTTATTCCACGATGTGATGAGAAATGCCGGATGAAATGTGTCCAGATGATTTTGAAGTTGAGGAGAGTTTGCATTGATATGCAAATAAAAAACTACTAGAAATCCATAAATCAATAAGAACACATATAGTAGTGTGTAAGATTTGACCTTCTGGTCAACTGGCAAAGGAGAAGAGATTAACTAAGTCCTTGGTATAATATCTTGTAATCATGTTATACTAACTACCAAGTACTCGGTAAATTGTATCATTGACTCATTGTAATCCTCCTCATTCAACTGGCTAGTAACGGCTAGTTGACATCTTCTTCTTCTATATATAAGAACAAGTTGTACATCACAATTTGTATCCCATTCTCATATCTCTATTTCCATCGCTTCCTCATTTTCTTTCCCATTTTGAAACTAGTCACTTATGGCTCGTCGTTCATTAACAAGTCGCTATTTAGTTGATACATACATGAATGACGACGATGATGTTGACGAAGAATATGAAGAATCGTTACTTTCTCAAATAGAAGAAGAAGAACGTCTTGCCAACAAGAGTTCATGAAGAGGTCATCGTGGTTCGATTGAGCCATGCAGATACAAGAAGTTTGTCTTCCTCAATTGAGAAGTTAGCTTGTCGTGGTGCAGTAACTTTCTTGCTGCTAGGTTCACAAGGTGGCTGCTGCTCTTCAGTAGCACAAAATTCAGTACTACATATCTCTTCATAAAGAGAATCATTGAGATGACACTGGCTTAGTGGAAAATCGTATGCATTCAATGGTTCATTAAGATCATCAAGGGCTGATTTGCTATTGTTGAGGAGGTTAGTGAAATTCAATGGTGTCAAATCCATCTGCAAAAGTGTATTTGGTAAATTTAGACATATGATTTGATGATTGCAGCATGATGAAGATACTAAACGTACATAATATTTTGTTCCAGCAAGTCTGGAATCTTATTTATAAGTGCCAACTCGTATATATGAAACAATGAGGACATATGAGTACACGTTCTTCAAGCTTGAATGATCATATTGTGAAGCCTCAAATCTTACAAAAAGCTCTACTGTAGCTATTAAATTAGCATGTGTTATCAAAACACCTTTACTCACACCTTCACTATTAACAAGCTGATAAAAATCCAAAAACACTTCTTTCTTTGAATCCAACACATCATTTCCTGAAACTGCAATTGCAGGAATACTCACATCTTCACTATTATCAACATTTTCACATCCAGTAAAACCAAAACATGCATTGCAACCCTTAATCTGTTTCTTGATCTCTACCACACTGCTTAAAGGGTTTATGGCTGTAATAATAGCACCAATATACAAAGCACCCAAGAAAACAATGGGATAGTAAACAGAATTAGGCAAAAGAAGCAGAACAACATCACCAGGCAAACCTACAACAAACCTAAACCATTATAATCTGTTTTGGCAATTCAGATAAAGGCAAACCAGTATGGGTAAATCATTCAAAGCATAATCAAGAATCCAAAATCAGAATACTAACATAATCAAGAACCCAAAATCAAATAGAGAAGGAATAGAAATACAGAGGAGGAGGAAGAGTCTCACCTCTGATGCAGTCCGTCTGGTTTGGCGGGTGTTTCTCATCTCCTTTCGCGGGTTTTATTCATAGCGAAGTTGAAAGGTTTGAGTTGTTGTAGTCTTGGAGACAGTGAAGCCATGCGAAATATTTATAGCTTTGTCTATCCGCAAACGATTTGGCGAATCTGTAAATTTAGGGAACGGATCGTTCTCTCTCATCTCTGTCCCTATTTTAGAGAAAGAGATAGGGAAACTGTTGGACACAAAAACACCCTAATATTCTTTAAAATAGGAAAAAACAAAGATTTTACAGAACCTGTTGGACTTGCTCTAACTACTAAAGATCCCTAAGGGGTGGATTTGCATGATGAGTCATACCATATACCGATAAAAAAGTTGGAGGGCAGAGGGCTGCTTTCTCAACTAGGAATCAATTGAGCATATAAAATTTGTTTGATGCTAATTCAAAAGTCGAACAAAATATGTGATGGCTCTGTGATCTCTATCTCACACTCTCACAGTGCTTGCCACTACACTCTCTTATTGGGTTTCCGGAGACCTACTGAAAGGAAGACTTTAGGATAAAGCACCGTTGAGGAAAGCGGTTTCTTATTGCTTTACGATTTGCATCTTTTTTCATAAGCCCTGACAGTTTTTAAAAGATTGTTAGCTCGACAAATTCATTTGACTGTTAAAAATATATGCATAGTTTTAAGTTGTAATAATTAATGTTTGTATGTTTAATACATCTGGTTCAAATACATTTATCGCGGTCCTTAAACGTTGTCCCTTATATGAGCAAACCTATTTTTTTTTCAGTATCCTCAAGACCTCAAAATAGAGAGGGTGAATCTTTTGGATCCGGATTCTTTGCTTGGATTAAAATTGCTTGGATTTGCTTGGATGTCTTATAACCATTAGATGGAGTAAGAATGACATAAAGATGACATGGTGGTCCCAGATTGTACTCAATCCAATGGTTAGAAGTCATCCAAGCAAATCCAAGCAGAGAAACCAAATTCGGATCTTTTACTGAAATGGAAGATAATGGAGTGGTAAATTTAGGAGCATTTATCCATTAATCTTTTTGATGTCAAGATCACTTATCAACAATGTGCATTAATCTATTAAGTCTAAGCCTGATTATTACTATTTTTGGCCATAAAGACTAGAAGAAAGGTCAAAACTTTGAATCACAAAGTCGAAGATATATCTACAAGATGAGATTACATTGAATCAAAAAATGAATAATTACAGAAGAATTGTATGTCTTGGAAGCATATGGGATATGCCAAAAGACGCTTGCTTTTGGCCTTGTTCATTGGAATCTCAGTGGGCTCTCCACGTTCCTGGCTCCCAATAGTACTCTGCTACCTTCAATAATGCTTCAGCGCTCTCCTTCAAATTTCTCCATCACCAATCACCATCTCTCTCTCAATTTCTCTCTTGTAGCTTTACAATGTTTCAATGGAGCTCGTTTGGTTTTTCTTCATGTCCCATAGATAGTAACCAAAGATAGTGACTGTATGCCTCAGGTGTATATATAACTTAGCTTCTCTCTTACTTTTCCTGACGACTCTCGCATAAATGTTGCAAGAGGAAGGTTCATGCAAAAATTGATTCATCAACGCATGAGTGTGGGGAGTGTCTTATGCAACTCCTCCAGAAGAGTGTGGGGGGAGGCAAGGCGTTAATGCTAGAGTCGCTCTCTATTACCTTGCTGCGAACCGGTGAGGGACTCGAGGTGTGGGGGCGAGTATATCTCGACCAGAATCCACCAAGGCAAGACGATCCTTCATTGTGTTGTCAAAGAATCTGTTGTCTGGATTCTCTGCCCAGCATACGTAGTAACAACCTACACATGCATGTGGTAGTGCCATTGCTATTCTGGTCTGAAAAACATCAAGTTAATAAGAATTGATACAAGTTAGGTACGTATATTGAATAGCCAAAAAGCAAAGATTAAAGAATGGCCAAGTTGATCACATGATTTATATGCGTTTAGATGAATGTTAAAGTATGAAGATACACTAGTCAAATAAGGGCCACCTACCATAAGGTATCCAATGAAGAATGCAAGCAGGGAAATGGTGGCCATGAAACTTAGGTGTACTCTGGCGGTCCAAGCAGCCACGACTATGACGCACATAGAGCCACTGCAGACGCCAGTCAGGAAGCAAATTGAGCTGGTGATGTCAGAATCCACAATGTGCACAACTCCTCCTTGCCTTTCAAAGAGCTCCCAAGTCTCTTGTGATGCCCTCACAAAATCTTTGCCATATGCTGCTATCTGGTAGTAATTGATTTACAATAAGTTAAATTTATATCTAATTTGAGTTCATTACTAAAAATGTTAACCATTGACAACATATGGATTACTTCATATAAAATTAGAGGTATTGGATGGTGACTGCATGATAATTAATTGAGAATAAGAAATACTGATCAGAAGTTAGTTGACAAGATATTATTCACTTAACAAAACATTAAGTTGAATTAGAATTCCCAGATATACATAGAAATTGTTATAGATAGGAATTCAGTAAAAAATTACTTGCTAACGAATATGAAATTATATGATAATAGCTCTGAATTATTCTGAAAACTTTATGTCCACTCAGGATATTTAAGAATGACTGAAACTTTAGCGCTAATAAATAGATTACACACTTCAGACAGAGAAATTTCATCTAATTTGATTCGTTTAATCAGTCAGAAAATGAACTATTTTATAGCAGGTAGGACCTTTAGGCAACTACTCACTTACAGATAATCTCATTGACACAAAAAAAGCGGAAGAAAATATCAGCTGTCAGCATAATTCGTTATCCATGTTATTATATATGATTTTTAAAACAAAACAAAAAAAAAAAACAATTTGTTCTATTGACATATTGATCAGCTGACTAAACTAATGTTTTGCAATGCCTAATAAAGCCGTTCTGATTGGGAAAGAAGCTATGGACCAATGGTAGACTTTTTTATTGCTTTGCGCATGATATGCAAATGTTGGAGAGAATTGATTCAAAACGATATAGCTAATGACTCAAGTGAAGGTACCTGAACAAAGGCCCAGCCATTGCCATATCGGAAGATGGACTGCATGACATGGAGACAGCAATGCGCACAAGAAAACATGAACTCATCCTCTCCCTCAAGTAGATTTAAAGCCCGTGCAACAATTCTCAGTGCTTCAATTGCAGGCACAAACAGAGATCCAAAACAAGCACTTCCAAGACTTTTACTCAAGGCTCTCTGGAAACAAAACTGAGTATTGGACTGCATTCCTCTCAGATAATATAAAGCAATCACCCTGCTCACAGTTATATTAGCTACATTCCGCATTACTTCGGCTGTCCAAGCCAGGCTCAATACCAATAAAATTATCACTAATGGAGTAAAGTAGAAATTCATGGATCCAATCACTGCTAAAATCCATAGAGACATCCACAAGAATCCGACCCCAAGCATCCAGTAAGTGGGTTGATTCAAATCAGGGAACTTTGATACAGGTTCGAGAGACTTGATCAATACCTTACTACAAAATCCTATCCGCGGTGTGATCCAACAAGCGTACAAGCTATTCCCAATGGCAAAGCCAATGAGACAGACTCCCACTCCAGTAGTAGCAGGCTTTTGGAAACAAATTAGTAGGATTCCAGCAGATAATGTCATGACAAAAGTGTTCCACAGTATGAAATGTACCATAAACTTAGGCCATTTCCTAAATGCCTTTTGCCAGGCAAATGCAAGAGTAATGCTCATAAGAGATGCAGCTTCGACTTGCGGTAGAAAGTACCGCAACACCCTTTTCTCCTTTCTTGAAACACTGCCTGAATCTTTTATCAGACCTTGAACTCCCTTGAACAGAAGAAAACCAACTAGCCCAATAGCCGCCACCATGTGCACAACGAAAAGGAACAAAGATAACTTGTTGGTGTACTTTTTTGAGTTCAATGTTGTAATGGATGGCTGGTCAACAATTCAGAAACAGTTAAAGAAAAACAAAAGGCATCAAAACTCTAACTAATAACTTCAAAATTATGGCCGAAAACTCATAAATAGAAAACAAATCGACTTTATCTTCCGACAGAAATTAAGGTGTTTGACAAGACATACTTGAGGGGTTGGAGTAGAGCGAGGCTGGGAATGCGGAGGAGGAGGAGGAGGAGTTTCGCGAGACTGATGAGACAAGTCAGAAGGAGATGGAGAAGGAGTAGCAGTAGGAACTCTGACATTATGGGCCTGTTGGAACCTCATGGGAGGAGGAGCAGCGCTTCTGGTTTTAGGATTAATAGCAATCCTCAAAGGGTTTGTAGGATTAAGCCTCTGCAACATTGACATACGAACATCATCTCTCTGACTCTGTTGTTGTTGCTGCTCAAAACCCACCTCACCTCTCTTCTCGGCATCTTTGTTTTCCTGCTCTCTCCTCTTCTCCTCCTCCTCCTCCTCCTCCTCCCTCTCATCTCTCTCCCTCGCCTCCAGCTCTTCACTTTCTCTCTCCACCACCTGCACACAGCACCAAATTAAGTTTTAGACCCTATAACACATTTCATTACACAAATGAACAAACCAAACCAACTGAAACATAAAAATGAAAATGGAAACTTTACGGGTTGTTCGGCGCCCATGACGGCGGTGTGGTTGTCGGAGAATGAATGTTAGGTGGGTATTGTGAAAGAGCGTGGTGGTGGTCTTGGTCTATTAATCCATCATCGTCAAGTCATCCTTAAATGGCCTTTCTAAGCTATGCTGGTGGCTTCTGTTTTTTCTTCTTTTTTTTTGCGTTACGGTAATTAATTACCTCAGAGTATCTGAGCCCAGTTGGGGGCCCACTTGTTTGTTGTTTGGGGAATCGTGACCTACGCGCTGGCAGGGGACCTGGAGCGTCTGTTCCAGAAGCACGTGGAAATTGGGGGGAGGGGAATGAGTGAACGGTTGGATATGCGTGGTGGTGAAGGGACGGCGGAGATGGCGTCTGGGGAAAATGGAGAATTGGGTGGCTTTTGACTTGTACAAAAAGACGAAAATGACAGAGAAGCGTATGCAAGAAGGGGATCACTTCCCCCACCTTATCGTCCTTGTTGCTTGTCATCCAAGAAGAAATTTCTGTTTTATACCATTACCATAAAAATAAAGACAAATCACTTACCGTGCTTCTTATTCTCATGTATTAAACTGTCTACCAAAGCCACATTTGAAATTAATAGTTGTAACAATTAATTTTTTTGAAACTCCATACGAATCTGGGATGCTCTTCACGTCGCTTTTATTAAGGTGAGTACTTCACTACAACAAGTACTTACGTTTAAGAGTCCATTAAACATTGAAAAGAATATTCTCATTTTTAAACTTGATTAAACAAACGGTAAGACTATATACTCTCGAAATTCATTAGACCTGAATTGTTTCGTATGTATGTATATGTGTGTGTGTGTGTACAGTCCCTTCCAGAGTGGTGTCCCGCTTTAAAATTAAAGTGTGGACCTCCTTATTTCGCTCACTTTTAGGTCGCATTTCCACAACTCCACATTTCAGTGTCTAAAACACAGTGTGTAAATCATTGCTACAAAGTTTCATCCAATTTGAAGATCGTTTGAGCTTCTGTAATCGTGATTTACACGAACGGTTCTGTTTGGACAGTTTTTGTTCTATTGATTTATTTAATCTAATTTGGTACCCAAATGATCTCCAAATTAGAATGCGACCTGAAAGTGAGTGAAATAAGGAGGTCCACACTTTAATTTCAAAGCTGCACACCATTCTGGAAGGGAAGGGTTTAGGGACGCTGCTGGAGTCCGTTGGGGTGGAGGCGCGTCAGATTACCCAAAACTTCAAACAAAGTTGATCTGGCCGGAAGGGAACTGTGTGTATATATATATATAATAAAGATAAACATTTTGGAAGTCAAAACACAATTACACAATTGTGCATACATAACACAATAGGCTTGTCTTCAATTTTTTTTTTCTTTGTTTTTTTTTGGTTCAATCCAATAGTATTAACTTTTTTTTTTAGTCAGAAACTGAACTTTTCATTGAACTTTTTTTCATCACTAAGAAAATCTGGAGGAATACTCTCCCCGTCGTTGTTCTGTGAAGATTCAAAGGCTTCAGCTGCAAGCCTATGAGCGACTGCATTTGCAGTCCTTGGAGCAAAAACCACATTTACTCCATTGTTGTGTTGCAATTGTCTCTTAATGTCATCTAGCAGATTGCCAAATTCCAGTTGCAAGTGATCCTCCTGCTGTAAATCTTGGACATCAGTTAGACAATCAGATTCAACTATACACACTGAAATATGTTTATCTTGAAGCATCTTGAGACCCTGCTTTATTGCTAGAAGCTCTGTTTGCTTAGCTGAGGAAACAAACTGAACTTTATGAGCAAAAACAGCTACAAAATCCCCTGTATGGTTTCTGAGGGCACCCCCAATTCCTCTAGTTAGACCATTAGGCAGAAGAGCCCCATCAACATTGAGTTTGAGGACTCCATCAGATGGTGCTTGCCAACGCTGCACTCCTTGCTACAGAAAGGAGTGAGTTAAAAATACAGACACACCTAATTTCCAAGGAAAACAATTATTAGTGCTTCTGAGTTTTGGGTCTGCTGCCCCATGCTTGGTGGCATTGTCAGGAAGTTCATTTGTCGTCACTCATTGCTATAATCTTCAAGCCTGTTTCATCGATAGAATTAATCTCCGTTAATCTTCAATTGATAGAATTAGACTCTTGAACTTTAAGAAATTGCCAAGTTTTGTCATTCAAATGTTGATCACGAGCCACTCTTGTAATGCGTAATTAGGCCTTTCACTGGGCCAAGTGCTGAAAACAATAGGTCCAATTCATATCATTAGAAATCAAGACCATAATTGGTAAGCCTGGACCATTAGCTTGGATGACTAGGATCCACATCAACTTCACTCATGCGTCTGCATCAGTCCTTTTGAAGGGGAAATATTTTGTTTTTGAGAAGGAAGGGGAAATAGTACTGTATACCAGACGTGCAATAAAGATGTATACATTTTGAATAGCAATTTGCAAGATGGGAAAATTACATTTCAATTTGAAATAGCGGTAAGGAGGGTAGAAGAAAAACAATGACCCCCAAATGTAACCCAGAAAGAAAAGGAAAAAAAAAATGCAGACATAGATCTGTAAAATCAAGATTTAAAACCATTTAATGCTTTTACAGATCAAAAGATCACAACATACAAATCTCAGTGAACTTCTGGTTTTGAATACGAAGAGAACATCCATATCACCCTAAAAACAAAACTTCAAATGGTACTGGTTAAAAACAAAACTTCATACTTAGAATTGATATCAAGCTACAAAGTAGTCAATGCACTGAAGCTGAACATGGAAACACAAGAGTAAGGAATCTAATAGGACAACATCAGCACAAAAGATGTTCAATAGTGTCATGTTTAGATTTTTTTTTTTGCAGACCATCCATATTCTCTACATCCACAACTTGGAAACTACTATTTCTTTCCACCACTATTTGACTCTGGAGGATTTTTGACAATACTTAGTTGGCCGCCTTCTTTGTTTGCAGCAGTGGCTGCCTTCACCTCATTGCAGTGGTTTATGAACTTTGTTATCTCCTGATTCCACCAAATAAAAAATAAATAAGTCGCCAGAAGAGATGTAAAGCAAAGTGCTTCTGCAGAAGCTAATAAGAAAGAAACATAATACACACTACAGATTTGCAAAACAGGATACCGACTACAGCTTTGCAAAATAGATAGAAACTAAGAAATATTTACATGTTCCTCTATACAAAATGTGTGACGCAGTTGAGTGTAGTGAGGATGAATTGTTAGAAGCATTCGCTCCATATGAACTATAAAGTTAGCAACACCTATATCCAAGGC
Source organism: Fragaria iinumae (assembly GCA_009720345.1). Lineage (NCBI taxonomy): Eukaryota > Viridiplantae > Streptophyta > Magnoliopsida > Rosales > Rosaceae > Fragaria > Fragaria iinumae. The sequence goes on from CM019123.1 coordinate 2,142,232, forward strand.
CATATCTGGTGGATTATATAATCAGTTTGGTCTGGTCTTCTTACAATGGTAGTCGCTAGACTATAATCAGCATAGATAGTTCCGAAATCGGTCTAACCCACACTCACTAAGAACCCTTAAAACAACCCCTTACACTGTAATTAGTTGACTAGTAACTCTTATACTTGAACAAGATAGTTGAGAGCTGAATTATGAGTAATTTCAAATCCAATTCCACCCAATTAATTTCCTTAAAAATTTGCAATGACCAAAACCTCATCAATTTAATGGCATAGTATTAACAAATTTAGGGTTTTAGCGCAGAACAAAACAGAGCAGGAGGAGGAGAATGAGGAAGAGAAAGGTACCCGATCGGTGTCCATGTCCTTGGTGAACTTGGCCGGCTTCACGTTGCGCTTCCCTTTACGAGTTTGAACGCTCTTCCCATGGCGGTTCGGAGGAATCGTCTTCCTCTTCTGCTGCCCTTTGAATTGCGTCGCCTTCTGCGTCATCTCTCCCTCTAGGGTTTTTGCTTCAGACTTCTATCTTATATACCCTCCTTAAAACGGTGTCGTTCCGTGACCGTCCTACACCGACCCGACCCGACCCGATATATTAAAAAGAATAAAACAGCCTCTTGAGTCATTCGAGCTCGTTATCAAAAATGCTGAGAAGAAAGCCAACCAAGATCGAGCTCAAAATCGAAGACAAAGAAGAACTCGAAGAAGCTCGTCAGCGCGCCGCCGCTTCAACCACCGCCGCGTCCACCGTCCTCAGTCACCTCGACCGCTCCAAAGACCCCTCCTCCAAAACGCACCGCATCATCGGAAATTAAAAAAACAATGTCCCACGTCTCCAAAGCCCTAATGGAGGTCGAGGTCAAGCTGCGGCTGCCGGACGCCGCCGCGCACGGCCAGGTCACCACTCTTTTAGCGCCGTTCCACCGCGGGACCCACCGCCAGGAGAATCTCTTCTTCGACGGCTCCAAATCCGAGCTCTCGGCGCGCCGGGCCGTGCTCCGGCTCCGGTTCTCCGACCGGAGCCCTCTCTGCGCGGTGACGCTGAAGGCGAAGGCGGTGCTCGTCGACGGCGTCAGCCGAGTGGAGGAGGACGAGGAGGAGATGGACCCGGCGGTGGGGCGGGCGTGCGCCGCCGAGCCGGAGAAGCTGATGGCGGCGGAGTCTAGGGTTTTGAGGAGGGTGAGGGAGGAGTTTGGGGTTTTAGGGTTTGTGGGGATGGGAGGGTTTGGGAATGTGAGGGATGTGTATGATTGGAAAGGGTTGAAGTTGGAGGTGGATGAGACTAAGTATGAGTTTGGGACTTGTTATGAGATTGAGTGTGAGAGTGCTGATCCTGATGGAGCTAAGGAGAAGCTTGAGGAGTTCTTGAAGGAAAATGGGGTGAGGTATTCCTACTCCCAAGTCTCCAAGTTTGCAACTTTTCGAGCTGGGAAGCTGCCTTGTTGATTCCAATGTGGTGAATTTTCTGATAGAATTGTGTGTTCTGATGCTTCTGTTAAGTGACTATACTATGTGGGTTTGTGAACAACTTTGGATTGTATGAGGTTTTGTTTAGTGCACTTTGGTTCAATAAAGTATTTAGATTTGCTGCAAAAAAAAATTGGGTGTTTGTTTTTGTTATAAGTTTGTTTTCATTGTTTGATTGTGATGTACTTTTGCTCAAGACGGTTCTGTTTTCACCAAGAAATTTCCATTCTATTGTTAGTGAAAACTAAGGCTTTCCCAGATGACACAGGAAATGCACTTACATGGCATGTGGGAGTGCTTTGGCCTTTGGCTGTCTAGTTTTATGGCTTCACTCTATCAATTGTTATGGAACTTTTTGTACTCCTGGACTTTCAATGTTTTTTTTTTATCTTCTTCTTCGTTGTATTGTGGTTGCTTTTAATCTTAATTTTCATAGTGATGTATAAATAGGAATGGCAGTTATATTATCAGTAGTGACTGATAATAAGTGAACTGTGTTTTGATTTTTCTACCTTTTGAATAAGTTATCCCAGTAGATGTGTAGGTGTGTTCTTGAAAGTTGGCATACCAAGATGGCTAATCTCTACCTTCAGTAAGAGTCTGTAGGTGTGTTCTTGAAAGTTGCCACAGGTGAAACCTTGTCTAGGAAAGAGTAACCTCCTACACATCTTAACCTTGTCAGTAAGAGTCTGTAGGTGTCTGTAGGTGTGTTGCTGCACTTGAGCTTGATGAAGTAGATATGCTTTCGGGTTCTCGAGCAACAACACGGGGAATGAGGAAATAATTCCCCTTTCAGCAATCACATCAACCTTCTCTCCCTTTTCTGTTGGATTGGTGGTGCAGAGACAGCCATTTCTAGCCTTTGGTAACTGGCTAGATAATGTTGTGAGGATTTGGTGGGAGAAAACATACCTGAGACGGTTGGATGCTGACCATTTGGAAAATTGCAGTAATATATTGCTAACAACATTGCTGGTTGCGATAGACACCATCCATAAAAGTCATTACCGCTCGAACTTTCAAACCTCCTTGTTAACCAGTGATTCACATGTCCTGATAATCCTGAATACTTCAGACAGTTCTGATTTCTTCGTTTTTTGGTTCTTAACTTTTGAGCATCTGTGATTTAATTGTTCAAATGAAATGAACTATTGTCATAACCTTTCTATCAATTTTCACAGCATTTTTAAGCTGAAAGTATTTCTGCTTTTTTAGAGATTGTGCTATTACGCCTTGCTTATGGTTTCATTGGCAGTTTTGTGTTTCAATCGAACTTTATACTTAAACATTTTTCATTAGTTACCCTGGTAGATTCCCAAATTAGAATCACTGTTGTCATAATAGACTCTGCTACTACATTTTGCTCATGGGTTCAAGTTGCCCAGATATTGCTGCGGCTCTGTTTTTGAAAGAGGAGACATATATCAAACTCTTTTCCTTTCTCTGGGATTGGTGAGCAGACTCATCGTCTTCATTGTGTCAGTAGGTGATTCAGATATGATGAATTGATGAGGTGTTGGTCCGAGCAAACAAACCGGAACAGAACTTGCATCACCACTGTTGATGTATTGTCCTAAATCAGATGTTCCATTACAACTCCGGGTAGAGCTTTGGTATCTTATCAAATCTGAACGATTCGAAGAAGAATACTCCACCGTTGTGTTGGGTTGCAGCATTTACACCAAATATAAAACTCTACTAGAGAGAGTTGCATGTTGACACCGCATACAAGCTTGTGGCAGGGCAGATGCAGAAAAATCACACGTAAAGCCCTACCCATGCAGGTTTTCACTACCTGTCAATAGCTCACATCGTCCATCTGCCCTTACTAGAATTTGAGACAACCAACATTAAACCCACTCCCCTCAGTTCCCTCCTTCTCCAAACACAAAGGAAACCCCTAGGTGGCTAGGTAAGCCTGAAACAGAGAGAGGAGAACGCAAAATGTCTCAGACGCAGCAGAGGAAGGAAGAAGATACTAATGTGCAAGAGAAGAAAAAGTTATCAAACATTGAGGAGAACCATCACAAAGAAGATCATAGAGTGAAAGATCAAAAGGAAGAGCACCAACTTCCTCTAATGGCCTTGAATCATGTATCGAGGCTGTGTAGGAATGTGGAGGAGTCGTTAAATTTCTATACTAAAGTCTTGGGGTTTGTGAAGATCGAGAGGCCACCGGCTTTTGATTTCGACGGTGCTTGGTTGTTTAACTATGGAGTTGGGATTCACTTGGTGCAGTCCAAGGATGAGGATAGGCTACCTCTTCAAAATCATCTGGATCCCATGGACAACCACATCTCATTTCAGGTTTTTTTTTTCACTGAAAAAGTTTGTATTCACGTCTTTGTTTAAGGGTTCTGAAATCCACACACCTCAAATTAAAAAAATCGACACATTTTTTTTTTTTGTAACTTAAATTTTGTTTTTAGTGACTTAAACTTTGTCTTTTTATGAATGTATTAACCAAAAAAAGAAAAAAGGTGTGTGGATTTCAATTTAGGGTGTATGGATTTCACATCCTTGTTTAATTATACATGCAACTTAGTCTTGTTACCTGTATGGTTTTGTGTTAGTTAGAGTTGATATAAACAACAGCTACCTTTCATGGATATGATTCTTGGTCATACTCAAAACCAAAGTTCTTATGCGTACCCATCCCAACACTTTAGTTGTTCAGTGTTATGAAGCTAGTGTTTTGTTCTAATATAGTTATAGTCGCATCCCTTTAATACAAGTCTTAAGTTGGCTCTACCATGCTTGGAGCAGAGTTTTACATTTGAGCTAAAATCCTGAATAGGCCAAGACAAAGTTGTTTATACTAGCTAGCTGGCTTTGAGTTTGAGGGGATGAGCGTAACCCAACCAAAATAAATTGATTTGTTCAAGTTTCGATTTCAAATGAGCATATATATATATATATATATATATATATATATATATATCATGATGATGTTCAACTGATATTGGTTGTACGTACATGGTAGTTTGGTAATTTGTGAACTCTGAATGGTTGCAGTGTGAGGACATGGATGCAATGGTGAAGAAATTGGAGGAGCTAAACATAGAGTACATGAAGAGGACAGTGGGGGATGATAAAAATGGGGCAAAAATTGATCAATTATTCTTCAATGATCCAGATGGATTCATGGTGGAGATATGCAATTGTGAGAATCTCAAGCTTGTTCCTGCAGGTTCCATGGGCAAAATAAAACTGCCATTTGATAGGCATAATCCTCCCGTGGATGTGAGCGACAATGGTACTGAAGACAAGTGACTATAGTGGCCTTTTCTTTTGATGGTTTTTTTTTGTCAACTGCAAACCTTTTCTTTTCTTTTGATGGTTAACATGGTAATCTTAGGGTTAAGTGCTTGCGAAGTTGATTGGGTAGCTAGGTTCCAATTGTGCCTCTTTGACTCTTAAGAGATCGAGCACCTCATATACCTTATGTAGCACTTCGTAGGATACGTAATGTTTCTTTTTCTGTGTTTTTGTCGACCTTTCTTTTTTGTTTGTGTGTTGTAGTGAGTTAATGCTTTAAATTGTTTTTATGTTTTTGTATGGAGTGCAGTTTATCAATGAAAGAAATAGTCTTATTGATCGCTTTACATCAATTCATATAAAGAAAATTTTTTAAATGGTGTCCTAAGATAAGCCCATTCATTATTTTGACAACTCAATTTTGAAAACTATGATAATGGTACCTCAATACTTAAACTCAATCAAACATTAGTTCCCTCTGTGATTGACACAGTTAAGTTGGACTTTATCTATAAGCAAAATTGTCTTTTCATGTTTTCCACCTCCAAATCTTTTCTCTCCAGAATAATGTCTCTTTTCCCATCAGTATCAGAATTTGTGGTGAGCGATGTGTTGGCTGCATACAAAAATTAGAGACATCTAGAAATTATAATACACCATTAGTCATTAATATTCATCATTAAAAGTAGCTTTTACAACCTACGATGAGAGAAAGAATTAACATTGATTAAAATACATTTTGTATCAAGTACAGAAGTTCATGAAATATATATACTTAAAAGAACAATCAAAGATAACTAGGTAATATGACTCACATTCATAGTTGATATATTCAGGTCGAGAAACTCTAATTCAACTGATAAGGTTTGTAAAAGGAAAACATGAAGAGATAATTTTGCCCATAGACAAAGTCCAACTTAACAGTGTCAATCACGGAGGGAACTAATGTTGAGTTGGGTTTAAGTGTTGAGGTATCATTATCATAATTTTCATTGAGATGTCAAAATGATGAATGAGCTTGACTTGGAGCACCATTTGAAAAATTTCCTCATCCATATATGTGTGTCATAAATTGTCTTTTTTTCTTTTCTTTTTGAATTAAATTCAGTTTACCCCCTCAAACTTTATGACTAAAATCAGTTCAGTCCCTAAACTTTTAGTTTTCATCAGTCGTGTCTAAATTTCGAAATTGACTTCAATGATTACATCACAAGCTGAGTTGGCCCAAACAAGTTGGCCCACTTTTACAGACTATGAACCCCTTAGAAGGGTATAATTGATATTTTTACATTCCACCCTAAAATAAAAAACATAAACGCTCTAGCAGTATTGCAATAGTGCAAAACCACGACTCTTACTATTTCATTGTCCTTCTTCCACCAAAAATCCATAGAATCTTCCACGAAGTACCACTAGCTATGTTGAACCCACCATACATCTCAGTGTGCACCACCAGAAGCTGACGCTCGGCCACCATAATCTCATCTATCTCAGTTGGTATGTGTCCTTCAGTCTGGTTAAATTGAGGATCGGTGACGGATAGCTCATCAAAAACTCATCAGAAATCTGCCTTGAAATCGCAAAACTCGGAGCGGCACGACTGTTGATTTCGCTTCAAGACTATGACATCACGACTTTAAGTTTCTGGGTTTCTGGGCTTTGAGTTTCGACGATGCCACGCCATCGTTATCGTCTTCATCTTCGTTGCCGTCTTCATCCAACAGATGGATTGACACCACAAACGACGTCGAATTGGTCAACATGCTCTTCTCCTTCTTTACCCTACCAGTCTCCTCTTTCGCTCAATCTCTACTGTCAATCACATCTCATTCGTCAATTTCAAGGTTTTCGAACCAGGGGTAGTTTAATTTTTGACTATATCTGTAGAGAAGAGCACGACAGAGCTTGCATCGTCATCTCTGTGGATATAGGGACGACTGTTTTTTAATTTTTAAGTAACTAGGGGTAGATTAGACATTTTATTCAAATGAAGGGTGAAAGGCTGAAAAGTGGGCCACTGTGTCGGCTCCAACTCACCAGATGACATCAGATTTCGAGCTAAATTCAAATTTTGGACTAGGTTGATGCATTTTGAAACTTTAGGGACTGAACTAATTTTAGCCCTAAAGTTTGAGAGAGTAAACTGAATTTAATCCTTTCTTTTTTAATCTTTGTATAGTTCAGATCTCCATTTTACTTTACATTATTCAAATCAGTTGAGTTGTCATGCACTTCAATGGACAATCTTCGGAGTTTCCCGCTAAATTTCGAGTGGCTTCAATATCCAGATGAATCACGCGTATGATGTCTGGTGATATGATCTTTTGAAGCGACATGATGTCCGGCGGTTGCAATAACACGTATCTTTTGAATCGACATGATGTCCGGCGGTTGCAATAACATGTTGTTAGCCATGAGTTTGGTGTGTTAGTGAAATAGACATTCTTATTGCAGAGTTTTTGCATGTTCGGTGGTTGCAGTTACACGCTGTTAGCCATGAGTTGGTGTGTTAGTGAAATAGACATTCTTATGGCAGAGTTTTTGCTTGTAGCGACGGCTTACATATGTTACTCGAAGTGGATACCATATTGTTCATTGATGCTCTCAAACATCATACAACGATGTGTTCAAAGATCAAATTTGTCATCAAATGTATTTAGACGTTTTGTAGTCATGTTTAGTTTATCGAATTTGGCTCCTCTAAGACATTCTTATGGCAGAGTTTTTGCTTGTAGCGACGGCTTACATATGTTACTCGAAGTGGATACCATATTGTTCATTGATGCTCTCAAACATCATACAACGATGTGTTCAAAGATCAAATTTGTCATCAAATGTATTTAGACGTTTTGTAGTCATGTTTAGTTTATCGAATTTGGCTCCTCTAAAGTAAGAAAATTGTGAATTTACGTAATTTTCATAAAATCTAATCTAACGATCTTGACAATTGACACATCACTCCTCAACTAATGTCAGGTTTTTGGTCTAACCGTTGACTTGTTGTTAACTCTAGAAAAAAGAAGCGAAAAAAGAAAAGAAACGAACCAAAAAATTGGAGATTTCTCATTAAGAGTTCTATCTCTTCTACGTCAAGTTTCTTCTTTGTGCTTGATTTCTCTTTGCTTCGATTTCATGAATGTGCATACATAGTCATTCTTAGACTAGTGTTAATTAGTAAATTCATAAAGAAATAATTCGATATAAACTATTCATAATTCAATATAAACTATTCATAATTTTATTTTCATAATCGGAAATGAAGAATCAAGATGCTCATTAGGGCTTTTGAAAATGTTGATTTGAGAGAAATTTTATAACTATAGTCATCTGAAGATACCCAAACCATGATTGAAGACTAAAATGTACACTGAACTTGCTTTTTTTAAAATTTGTTTTGGAAGAGAAGAGAAAATATTTCTTTTCTCCAGACGAGTGAATATTTCTTTTTCTTTTTTGTTTAACGACGTTATCCTCAAAATCTTTCTGGGCCCAGAGACTAATTCACGTTGAGAGGTCATATATAGTTTATCCTCTATTGAGATGTTGGAGATATGTTTCAATATTCAACGACAGTATCCTCAAAGCCTAAAAAGAATAACCCGTGCTAAGAGGTCATAGTTTATCCTCTATTGAGATGTTGAAGATTTTTTTCAATATTCAACGACAGTATCCTTAAAGCCTTTCTTGACCCAGAGACTAATCCGCGCCGAGAGGTCATGTCGAAACGCTTCCTCCCCCTAGCAACCAAGAACAAATTGGAATTTAAATTCCATTTAGCGTCGGCGGGTTTCGAACTTGGGTATGAGAGTTCCATACTTAAGTTCTTACCAACTCGACCACCTGTATTGGTTGCGATGTTTAAGATGAGTTTATTGACATTGATGATTCACGATCAATCTGATAGCAATTACTATTAATTATTATATCCATGAAAATTAATCCTATACCCGTGAAAATAGAATTTGATAATCGATCTAATTTCTTTATTTCTCAAAATTTATTTTGTGATTTTTATTGGACAGTCAAACTGGGTTCCAAGCTTTTGGCCGGGTGATTGGTTACGGTTAGGAATAGAGCTCTAGTCCGTCTGTCGGTGTAGGTCATGAGAGATACTTTATCGTATCTGGGACTCATGGGTACACAATTTATGGTTGTAGGTCATGAGATGTATTTATTAATATCTGGGACTCATGGGTACATGTCTTAAGTAAATGTGTGGATTTTAATTATTGATCTAATTGCTCTTGTGGTATATTTGGATGTGAGAAGTGTTGTGTTATTTTTGAGATTACTCATACGAGCTTTTTAGCGTATCGGGTTTGTTATTTTACAACCCGGTGCACCACTTCTTGGTGTAGGGGTTAGACCTGCAGGTGAGGATCAACAGGGTTGAGGCGGAGGTTTAGTGGCAGGGTTCTTTTTGGTTTTTCTATACTCTATATAGTTTTATATATGGTAGACAATATTAAACTCATGAGATTGTTTTCATGTTCTTGATTTTCAAGTTTATGTAAACAAGGAAATGTAATATTTAACTCAGTGTTGGGTTGTGTGACATTTACATTTCCGCAAATGAGTTTTAGTTGCTTGAGAATTTTTGTTGGACAGGTTTTTGGGATTTAATATTTTAAGTTATATCATGCCAAAAATTTTGAAAATTATCTTTCGAAAATTGGGGTGTGACAACCCTTCTACCAGTGCTGAATGAAGACTTGGCTGCTACCATACTCACTTGGATGGCCAACACATCTTTTGCAAGTGCAGCAATACCTGGATACTTGTCACCGTTCATCTTCCACCATTCTAATATGTTGAATTTCTTAGGACTTGGAGGCTTCTCAATTGGGTCCAGTAGGTATCTGTCCACTTTATGTACAACAACAGCTTCTTGAAAGTCTTCCAATTCTCTCTTCCATTCTTCTTCCATGTCTTTTATGATTCCAGGAGCCTCTACGGTACTCTATTTGGATGAGGATTTGTTGGTTTGGCTAACTATGCTTTGACTGCTCTCTCCACTCCTACATTTTCCTGATTTGGAAGATGATGGAACATTCATTGAGCTACTGTAAAGATCACATAGCTCCACCAGAAGCTCTTTAACCTCGGCAGACTTCATCTTAATTTCAACATACCCCATCTTCAACCATTTCTTATATATACTTTCGAAGTTTCTGATCTTGTATCTTGGGTTTAACATCTAGGAAATGAGCATAAGCTGGTTGCGGTCATCTAAGGTGGCAAAATACTTATCGTACTTGATTTTCATACTCGAAGCCATATCAAACAAGGTTTTCTCAATCAGCGCACCGGTACACATTTCAGGTTTACTGAGCAATCCATCGATCTCAGCCTTTATGGCAACTATATCATGAAAAGCTTTCCATGAAGTTGGGTGATTGAAGGCATTAATCCTTATTTTCCCAATCATGTCTAATCGGTGGTCCAACCATTTTCTTCCTTTGTTTCTTCCTTGCATTAGTTGTTGTTTACGCCTAAATTAATATTTTACTGGACAATAAATGTCTATGTGAATATTAATTAAATTCTTGATCCATGTCATACCGGCGAGCCCAAGTTCTTTAATTTTGCAAGTATTGGCCCGCCAGTGAGGCCGCGCGGATTGAGTAACACAGTTCGCGTGCGGAATGGACCGCGCGGACTGAGTCACACAGTCCGCGTGCGAAATGGACCGCGCGAGCTGAGTTACACAGTCCGTGCGCGGAACGAACTTCATGCGGACTACAGACTTAGCTTATTTAACGTACTTCGTGCGGACTACAGATCTCGCGCGCGGGATGACTCCGCGTAGGCTAAGTGAGGCGAGATTGACACTCCGCGTAGGCGAGGCGAGGCGAGATTAACAGTCCGCGTAGGTAGGAAGCGGATTAACCAAGGCGAGCTGGCTAGCTGGTTCGCGTAGGAGACTTCGCGAGGAGGCAACAGGCGGAGTCCGCGTGCATCACGTTAATCGTTAAAGACTCTTAAAAGTCTTTGAGATGCTTCGGGCCAATCCCTGTGGCCCTTTTAATATAAAAAACCCTTCTAAAGCCCGCGAGATGGAGAGAATGAGTCTATAATTCCAGATCGCATAGGAGTCTATAATTGAGCGGCAGTATCCTATGTGAAGTATGCGAACTGGACAGGTGTCACCAATTTGTCGGTTCGCGCGGGCGGAGAAGTGTCCTTGTGCTATCAGGGTTTCAGAGTTCGACTTGAATTCTAAGTCATCTTTCTTCCGCCGCAAGTCAGATTGCTATATAAAGGGCTTGAAGGTTTACAGAAAATGACGACTCTCAATACAACAAAACAATCAACTACTCAACAGAAGTATACAAACCTTCGACCTAGTCGAACCTCCAACGCTCCCCGGAGCTCTGCCTTCGCTTCCCTGCTGAAGCAACACACAAAAATGTATACAACAACTCAGAGACAATCTCTTTACAAAACTGAAACCCAGTTACCCTTCGAGCTACTCGAAAACCCTAACCCTAAGCGCCGCCGCCTAGGTTTTTCTTCAAAGCCCTCCGAACTCTACCCTGATTTCTCTCTTACCTCCCTATTGTTGCTCTGCTCGCATCCTCCGTGAGTATCGATCGCCTTGTGCTCGTAAATTCCTCCTCTGAGGTGGCACCTGGAAACCCCTTCCGCCTGATCAAGAAGTCAAGCGCATACACACAAACCCTTTCCTCGTCCGCGAGGTGGCCCGCCCGCAGCACTCCCCCTTCTCTTTGCTCGCTATTTACCTCTGCTCCGCGCGCTGAGGAGCGTGGCCAAAACATTGGCACGCCCAGTGGGACCGGAAGTACAAGCGACTCATCATAGGGAAACCAGGGTAGTCTCTGACGTTACCTTCATGGGGATCGGAGATCGGAAGCAAAAAATGCGATAATGAATTGGGACGATTTGCAAGAAAAATTAGCAGCTAGCCAGGAAAGATTAGCTGTCATCCATAGGAGAAGTGTCGAACGAGCGGCTACCATCCACAAGCGACAAGCTGAGCGGGCGGCCAGAGAGGCTGCTGAAGAAAACGAAAAGGTTTTACAATGCCTAAATGTAAAGCCTATATAGTTGACGAGCATTTCCTTGCCAAAAAGATTGAGTTGCCTAGCAGCCAATTTAATGGCGAAGATTTTCCTTTGGATGAACCCACGTCTGAAGAACCTGAGGTCAAGGTCGCTGAGATTATGGGTAATCATCCTATCTCAAAGTTTGGCGGTGTTCCTCAGGAAAAGGAGCCTGAAGATAGGACAGAACAGTCCATCTTTGAAGCAGAAATTGGTTCGCACACTAATGATGATGGCGAACCACAAGTTCGCATGAAAGGTGACCCAGGCGCTAGCTTTCCTATGCGAGACTTATATGCGGACGCAGGTCAACCGCATGGGGGGCAAGGCGGAGCTCGCCTTCCTTCTTTATTTAACCACCATGGTCAAGGGCACGATTAACTCAAGCTTTGTCCAATTACTAGACGTGATCAAGACGCTGCCCCAAGTCAAGACAAGCGAAGTGAAACTACGATAATGGATTGGCGCAGATTTGACGAACTGTGGGCAGCCTGCCGCAAGCAACTAGATACGCGAGCGGCTGCTGAAGAAAATGAAAGGGATTTACAACGCCAGAATGTGAACCCTACGGCTGGTGAAGATTCTTCTTTAGATGAACTTACGTCCAAGAAAGAAATTACTTTGTTAATCAATGACAAAAAATCTGAGGTCGAGGCCGGCGAGACTTCGGATAATGATCTTATCTCAAAAACTGACAGTGTTCCCCAGAAAGATAAGAAGGTAGGACAGAACAGTCCACCTTAAAAAAGAGAGCGGGTCAAACACTGGTGGCGAATCACAAATTTGCATGCAAGGTGACCCAGGAGCCAGCTTTCCTATGCGAGACGTATATGTGGACACAGGTCAGCCGCATGGGGGGCAAGGCGGAGCTCGCCTGCCTTCTTTATCAAGTCCTGACAGACGAAATAAAGCTAGACCAGAGCCTCTTGAGTTTCCTTTTCAGCCTGTACACGCGGGGGGGTCAAGGCTGGCGAGGTCCGCTTCTCCTAATGAGTCGTCTCACCAATCTTATGTTCACCAATGAGATGACTCAGTCCGCTTCGCCAATCTTAGGTCATGATAAGCTTAACTATACATGGTGTGGTGGTATACTTAGGCCAGTCCGCGATTGCACATTTCAATATTCTTGGACTCTCTGCATGCAAGTTCAGAGGCCAGAATATGGCTTTAGTATTTGTTATTTCACTCTAGTGTGCAGCAGGAGCTTGGCGGCATCTGAGCATGATGCTTATGGATGTCATATATCTGTATCAGGGGCAGAGGTGGATTCGCTGGACTATAGTGACTCCAAAGTTGAGTTTGACACAGAGCCAATATACGATGAATACGATGAAGACTACATGTTGGTGTGTCTATCTCATAATTATAGACCACAGGAGTTCAATCCCAATGACACTCTTGATATGGTGAAAGGAGACCAGCAAGTGGTTCTCTTCCTTGACCAATGCATGGCTATTCCTGATAAGACCATGCATTATGACCTGATAGTTGGCAACAAGGCAGATCTCAATATCATACGATCCACGAGAATGTAGTTGAAGATCATGCTCTGCTAAAAGATAAGGATACGTGGGGGGCAGCGAGACGTACCCTACGAACTACCTTGCTCAAATTTTCAATTTGTTGATGCGAAGCCCTGCTTAACACTTGGAAATTCTCAACAGAAAGAGTCTCACGTTAGAAACATGATGACATTAAGGCTTGGAGTGAAGCACCGGTGGCCTCCCCCATGGCCTAACAAAGGGTACCTAATCAAGCTATGATACCCTCTTTTCTTTGTTCCTAGCTTTCCTTCAGTTTTTACTTCTGTTTGCTTTCAATTTCTTTCTTTCTCGCATTGAAAAAAGAAAATACCAAAAAACCAAATAGCAAAAAATATAAAAAGAGATCCTTGGATGTCAATTTTCCAGAGGATTTTACGGTTTGTCATTCCGACATTCCTAGAGAAAGTTATGGCAGCTTGAATGCAGACAGGTCAGGATACGGCGAGTTATGGCAGCTTCCGCTTAAGCTCTACATCGCCACTGCTGACTTCTTTATCGGCGGACTCTCGGCACAAGACGATGAGAATGGAGTGGAACATGTCGTTTACTATCTTAGCAGGGTGTTAACCGATTGTGAGACGCGCTACTCTCCAATGGAAAAGTTGTGTCTTGCCCTCTTCTTCGCGGGTTGCAAGCTCCGCCACTACATGTTAGCCTTTACCACAGTGGTGATCGCTCAGTCCGATCTTGTCAAATACATGTTTTCCCTCCCTATCCTACGGGGATGCTTAGGAAAATAGATATTGGCCTTGTCTGAATTCTCTTTGCAATATGTTCCGCAAAAGGCAGTTAACGGATAGACCATAGCGGACTTCCTCTCTCATCACCCGCCAACCAAACCAACAGCATTCTGTGAGTTAGAGTTCGCCGTAGTCTCCCTTACTCCATGGGCTCTTTATCATGGTCAGGTTACGCGCGAATTTGCAATGTGCGTTTTCATGATCTCGTAGCGTGCTTTCCTCACTGGGGGGCATGCTAAAGTTTTGACGTCCTTCCTTCATTCTTCTCAAGAAGCTTCGGCGAACAAACATCAAAACTGGGGGGCACATTGGAGGATCGTGTTCCAGAAATTTCAGACTTTAGACCTTCTTCAAGTGTCCTAGTCATTATTTAGGCCAATCCCTGTGGCCTCCGAATCTCCAAGGTGGGTTCACCATCTTTACGCGACCGTTCGCTGACTCCTTTGTGTGCCTCTCATTGGTTCCCACTGGGGGGCTGCGAAGTGCATGGCCTCTGAATTTTTTTTCATCTTTATGCGGCCGTTTGCCGACTCTTTTGTTTGTCTCTCATTGGTACATACTGGGGGGCAGCGAAGTACATAGCTATTGTCATTCAATGTTTATCACCAAGAGTTAGCGCAGGGCCATTTTTTAGAATCTAGTTAAGGTAAACATCTGCTGCAAGCGAATGCGGGCTAGGAGCAGGCGAATGCAGGAGAAGAGCAGGCGAGTGTGCGTTAAGTTCAAGACCAAGGTGCCTGGGCGAGCCGTATAGCACCTTCGCTACATTGCCTTACTGGGTGCTTGGGTTTCAAGGCCTATTCACAGGCTTGTTTACTCACACTCATTTTGTATGACCCGAGCCATACTGCAGCATGAACATAAACCTCTTCAGTCATTCTCGACATTTCATGACTTTGTGGCTGGGGGGCAATGTTTACGCCTAAATTAATATTTTACTGGACAATAAATGTCTATGTGAATATTAATTAAATTCTTGATCCATGTCATACCGACGAGCCCAAGTTCTTTAATTTTGCAAGTATTGGCCCGCCAGTGAGGCCGCGCGGATTGAGTTACACAGTCCGCGTGCGGAATGGACTGCACGGACTGAGTCACACAGTCCGCGTGCGGAATGGACCGCGCGAGCTGAGTTACACAGTCCGCGCGCGGAACGAACTTCATGCAGACTACAGACTTCGCGCATTTAACGTACTTCGTGCAGACTACAGATCTCACGCGCGGGATGACTCCGCGTAGGCTAAGTGAGGCGAGATTGACACTCCGCGTAGGCGAGGCGAGGCGAGATTAATAGTCCGCGTAGGTAGGAAGCGGATTAAGCAAGGCGAGCTGGCGAGGTGGTTTGCGTAGGAGACTTCGCTAGGAGGCAACAAGCGGAGTCCGCGTGCATCACGTTAATCGTTAAAGACTCTTAAAAGTCTTTGACATGCTTCGGGCCAATCCCTGTGGCCCTTTTAATATAAAAAGTCCTTCTAAAGCCCGCGAGATGGAGAGAAGGAGTCTATAATTCCAGTTCGCATAGGAGTCTATAATTGAGAGACAGTATCCTATGTGAAGTATGCGAACTGGACAGGTGTCACCAATTTGTCAGGTTCGCGCGGGCGGAGAAGTGCCCTTGCGCTATTAGGGTTTCAGAGTTCGACTTGAATTCTAAGTCATCTTTCTTCCGCCGCAAGTCGGATTGCTATATAAAGGGCTTGAAGGTTTACAGAAAAGGACGACTCTCAGTACAACAAAACAATCAACTACTCAACAGAAGTATACAAACCTTCGACCTAGTCGAACCTCCAACGCTCCCCGGAGCTCTGCCTTCACTTCCCTACTGAAGCAACACACAAAAACTTATACAACAACTCAGAGACAATCTCTTTACAAAACTGAAACCCAGTTACCCTTCGAGCTACTCGAAAACCCTAACCCTAAGCGCCGCCGCCTAGGTTTTTCTTCAGAGCCCTCCGGAGTCTACCCCGATTTCTCTCTTACCTCCCTATTGTTGCTCTGCTCGCGTCCTCCGTGACTATCTATCGCCTTGTGCTCGTAAATTCCTTCTCTGAGGTGGCACCTGGAAACCCATTCCGCCTGATCAAGAAGTCAAGCGCATACACACAAACCCTTTCCTCGTCCGCGAGGTGGCACGCCCGCAGCACTCCCCCTTCTCTTTGCTCGCTATTTACCTCTGCTCTGCGGGCTGAGGATCGTGGCCAAAACAGTTGCATCATCAGTCGGACTTACTTCCCCCAAGTCTTGAATCAGCTCATCATCAAAATCAATGTCTTCATCCTCTTCACAGTATCTCTTGTACTTATGTTCTTCATCTTCTGCCATTATATCAAAGGCCTTCCTCACCTCTAATGCATTGGATAACATTAGATAAGTAGAGTTCCACCTTGTTGGGACATCGAGAATGCAAGCCTTCTTAGACTCGACCTTTTCCTTCTCCAAACACATTTTGAAAACTTCAAGCCTTTGTCCACTACTCCGGACATACCGCTGACAAGACCCGCCCAAAAAAAAAAATACAGAAAAACAGGTAAGTCCTGCGGGGTCCACTCTAAAAGATATTATACCAAAATTTTGGCATAACCTCCCTTAAAAATGAACAACCCAACCTGAGATTCAAAAAAAAAACAAGACACTTCAACTATTAAAAAATCAACCACAACACCTGGAGCCCTTCGCTCCCCACAACATGAACCAAGTCATAACAACAATTAAACAAACCAAACAGAATGTTCAACTGCATTACATAAACATGGACAACAACCAAATTTAACTCTCTACTTGAGTTATAGCCCAAAAAAAACAACTCCAACTTAATTTACATATACCAGGGTCATCAGAGCACTAAAGGAAGAAAATAAAATATTCACACATAGGTTAACAGGTAACCTACGTTCAACCAGATGCAGCAGAGGATACTATGCCTCAACTCCTAAGGAAGCCGAACAAGAACTCTACAGTCTGGGCATTTGAAAACGAAGGGCCCAGGGAAAAGCATTTAAAACGTTAGCGTGAGTGGACAGAAAATAAACTAATTAATGAGTGACCAAGAACAAAATAGTACGAAATTAACTTTTATATGTTTTTCCATTTATACGAAATTTAAGAAATTCCATGCATGCAAATATTATAAGCCAAAGATGGGTACGTAATTTTTGCTGGAATGGGGACCCTCTAAAAGATGGTTCAGCACTTGTAGCTTGGAAGAATTGTTGCATCCCTAAGGATCAAGGGGGTTTAGGCCTAAAGAATTTGTTTACTTTAAATAAGTCGCTTCTCTTGAAACGTTGTTAGGATGTAGTCAAAAGAGCCACTCCCTCTGCTGTCTTACTTAGTGACCGGTTCTTAATTTCTGGCTCTTTTCCTACAACGACCTACAGAAAGTCAACGATTTGGTTGGGGCTTAAAAAATTGTGGCCACGGTTTCAGGAAAGCTTAAAATGGATTGTGGGTGATGGTGAACTAATACACTTATGGAAAGATAATTGGCTTGGCGACACACTTGTCAAATCTGTCAATTTTGCTCCTGAAATTCTGCCATTTCTTAATGACAAGGTTTGTACCTTCATTCATAATAGGGAATGGAGAATCCCTTGGAGTTTCAAACGGGCACAACAAGAGGTAGCCGAGGTTATTTCTTCTCTTCCTTTACCAGCTTTTGATATGCGGGACCAGCCAGTTTGGCCTATGGAGACATCAGGGATCCTCACAGCTCGATCTGCATATTGCATGTTAGCAGAAGACTTACCAGTTGTGAATTGGGGACGTAAAATATGGCATGCTGCCATTCAACCTCGCAAGAGTCTGGTAACGTGGAAAGTTTTGTTAAATAGGATTCCTACTGATGAGTTCCTTCAGCGTAGGGGTTCAATTATCTGCTCGCGTTGGCAGCTATGCAGAAAGAGTTTCAAAAGCACAAATTACCTGTTTGTCACATGTGAAGTCTCTTTGTCTGCATGGAATTGGGTTGCTTCTATGTTCAGGCTTCCTTTTGACCCAGGTATGCCACTAGTTGATCTTTTTGGGGATTATTATATTGCTACCCTTTCAGTTTCCTCTAAGCTCTTACCGTACATATTGATATGTAATTTATTTTGGAGCTTGTGGATGGAGCGAAATAGATTAAAGCATGATGGGGATGAGTTTAAGGAGGTCCTCTTCAAACAGAAACTAATATTGGTACTCAAAGAATCAAGGTCCTTGGCTTTTGTTTCTACTCCCAACCCCTAGTCTACTCCTATATTTGATTTGTTGGGTCTTTCACCTTTAAGGCCTACAGCCCCTAGAGTTGTTCATGTTTTATGGTAGCCTCCTCCTATACACTGGGTGAAGGTGAACACAGACGGATCATTTTGTGACCAGGCTCACTCAGGTTATGGCGGTATTTTCAGAAATCATAAGGCATCTTTTCTAGGTGCTTTTGCAGCTCGTGCTCATGTGTCTAGTGCGATTGATACTGAGATGTTAGCAGTCATCGAGGCAGTGCACATTGCCTGGGCTAATCAGTGGCACAATCTTTGGTTAGAGGTTGATTCGTTGTTATTGTTAACGTACTTCAATGTTCCTTTGTCAGTTCCATGGCTATTGCGTATAGCTTGGGGAAATTGCATGCATACTGCTCGCCAAATGAATGTTCACATCTCACATATATACAAGGAAGGTAACTCAGTTACTGATAAGCTAGCTAATTATGGTGCCAATTCAGAGGGTTCTTCTTGGTGGGATTCTTTACCACCTTTCCTGCACTTGCCTTTCGGTCATGACCTCTCAGGTCGGCCTACCTACAGTTTTTCATAGTTCTAAAGTCTCTTTTTTAAGGGTCATTTTTGTAATTCAATTACGACTCTTGTTAGTTTTGTACTCTCTGTTAGCAAGGTTTTGGTGTAGTCCCCTTTGCTTTGTATCTCTCTTTTTCATATCAATAAATTTTCGGATAAGAGCGATGAGTTAGCTCTTAACCTGATTACCCAAAAATATATATATATATATATATATATATTATAAGCTCATCAAAAATTCACACTAACCGCGCTAGTCATAAAACAACAAGAAAAATAAATGGATTCCTCATATACGAAACTTCCGAAATAATGGACTAGCCCCGCTAGTCTAATTAACAACTCAAATAAAAGAACCTACATGGCCATATAAGTGAGTCTCCCAGACTTGGTTGCCTCCCAGGTAAAGTACTCTCATACTCCATGTACCTTCACGTCGAGTTGACGGATATGGTACAGGGCTTGCGTGATCCCACTTGGAACGTGAAAGTCATATCACCTCGAAATGTGGAACAACTTGCTAACATTGACATCATATATAATCTAAAAATATGGCATAAGTAAGGAAAATATAAATTCATATGAGTTTCCCCGAAACTCATAACTAAAGCATAAGTACGATTCCCATCCGTACTCGGAAAATTCCAAGAGAAAAGAAATAAATAAAATTTGATAACCTATCCCACATGTTAAAATGCTCAATAAAATAACTAACTCAAATACCAAATTTCTTACCCAAGCTCAAATCCATAATTTCATTAAAGAAAGCATAACCAATATGTCAAACTCAAATAAATTTCATAACTAATTCAAAAGCTGTAATTATAATTTAAGCTTGGAAAATATAATTGACAATTTATAAAATCATGCATTGCATATTATTTAAAAACCAAAATGTCCACTCACAATATAGACCGCTAAGTCTGACGCCGATCAGAGCTCTTCTCACGTGGTGTCTCCTCTCGTCCTGTACAAAGCGAGGTTTAAGGTCCGAAACAAAAATTCAAGAATATCAAATTTAACAAAGTAAAACAATGTCATCCTCACTCATTCTACACTCTCCAAATTTTAGAAGAACTCCAACTCTTTTTATCAATCTCCTCAAATCTTCCTCCACACTCTAACACATAAATATAAATATAGAAATTCCTATGGATGAGACTCACTTTTCCTCTTCCATCAAAATCAACTTAAAAATTTCCTAAATCCCAATCAACATTTACCAAAATTTTCATTACTTCTTTACAACTCATTTCTCATCCATAGAGCAACCCAAACTATCCCAAATTCCAAGCACCTATCACCAAAAATCACCATACATTATAACAATATTATCCCCTTCTAGAAATCCACCAAAATTCCTCAAAACCACCACCACCATATCAACTTCAACCAAAATTAACAAGGTATATGTCAATCTCTTCCTCTCAACAAGCACAACAACAATCATAACTAGTATTAAACCCATAAACCAAAGAATTGGCCGGAAAATACCTCCAAACCTCAAGAACACACTAATCCTGATTTGCTCTATACACCCCGAATTGATTTACCACCTTTGGATGGTTGAATGACCTAGAGAAGAGCTACAAAACCCCCCAAAAATCGCTGAAATTGGTGGCCGGGGAAGGAAGTTCCGGCAAGGCAGCAACGGCATCACCGCGCCTCAACGCCGGCGAGTTAGGGCCGATTGCACCCCAGACTGGACGAGCGGCGTCCCAGCTGTAGAACGCGATCGATGCAGCGGCCAGGCGTGGTTGGACGGCAGCGATCGGTCAAGGAAAAGTCGGACGAGTCGGGGTTGGGGAGAGAGAAGGTGGGGAGCGGCTTGACTTTTATGGGTTTTTTTTTTCCTAACAAATAACGTAAGTCCCACTTAAAAACCCTAGCCCAAATATGGAAACTGTTATTATTTTAGCTACCTTTCATTTACGAACTCTTATTCGGGTAACCAAAAATCTATGAACTCGACTAAACCACCTCTATCAAAAATAACAGAACAAATTTCCGAATTGATTAACTACAATTAAATCGGAAACCACAGTATAAAAATAATCACTAGGTTCAGGGTATATCAACGCACTGCATTCCTAATTGAAGCAACATAATCTACCATCATTTCAAGCCCTGATCTAACAATGAGGTTCATAATGTGTGCAAGGCACCGAACATGCAAGAACTTGCCTCCTAAAATCGGTTCCTTCTCCCACCCTAACATCTTTTCCCTGATGTAGTCAATTGCTACCTTGTTTGCACTCGCATTATCCACTGAAATAGTCAAGACTCTCTCCACTTCCCCACTCAAGTAAACTGTCATCCAACAACTTCCCGATGCTAGTGCCTTGATGGTTAGGAATCACCTTAAAACTTAGAATTCTTTTCTACATTTTCTAACCCGAATCTACAAAGTGAGAAGTCACAACCATGTAGTTTATTTTTTGCACTGATGTCCATGTATCGGTGGTTAAACACAGACAATGACCATTCATCTCTTTCTTCAGCTTTGCTTTTTCTTCTTTATACATCAAAATAAACTGCTTCACAATCACCCTTCTAGAAGGAACTTTCCAATGAGGCACCGCGTATCTGCAAAAATATTTAAAACCTTCCTTTTTTATGTGACTGAAAAGAAGCTCATCCATGACTATCATCTTCACCGCTGCTTCCCTACAACCTTGTTGAGTTCATTTCCCCATCACCAACTCATTTGTACCCCCGGTAACTTGCTGCTCACCTTCTATATCTACCCTCCCTGGATAGAATTTGCACACAATTTCTATGTGTCTCTTAAGAGTGCTAGTACCATTCGAGTGACTATCACAAGCAAAATCAGTTTCGCAGTGAACACATTGAGCTCTCTCTATTTCATCAACTACAACCCTCTTACCATCCTACATCCCATAGAATGTCTTCTTAATGTTTCTGAAGTGTAGCTAGACATATGATCTTCAAGCTGGGTTTTCATCTATTTCTTTATCGACATCATCTTCATTCCCTTCAATAGCTTCAGCACGTTCTCTCCTCACACGACGATGCTTCCTTTTTCGAGGAATCCTCTGAACCCCCGATTTTGAATTAGAGCCAGAATTGTGGGACGAATGGGAGCCAGAACTCTTGGATGAACTTGAGCCTAGGCTGAGTGAAATTTGAGGTGAAACCATGAATCTCTGAAAATAAATAAAAAAACAAACATGGTTCAGTTTGTAACATTCAGAGTAAAACTCATATTGATAAATGCTTTCAAGTAAAACATACATGGACATAGAACAAAATGCTCACTGCTCTGTAGTGAGACTATGCTAGCACGCTGATACAATATACAACATGATACACTAAACTTAAACCAAAACCAAAACCTACAACCCTGAATAAGCAAAGCCCTTTTATACGTGGGTTTGTCTCAACTTTAAAACATCACTACACACCTCATCTCCTTAAACCCACCATCAGTTTAAGATAAATCATTGGACATGTAATTAAACCTGGCAGGACCCACCCTGAATTTCACCTTGAAACCCGAGGTAAGTCTTGCGGGGTCCACCTCCAAGGAAAATTTACCGAAGAACTCGGCAAACCTCCTTTGAAAATGGACAACCCTAATCCGGAGAATCCATGAATTACCCATAAAAATAATCCAAATAATATAACATAAATCTTAGCACACTCTATTAAAATATTATACAATAATCCCAAGAGTATTCAGAGCTACTAAAAAACAACGAAAGCAGGAAACTACCATAGTAGGTTAAGCAGGTAACCTACTGGTGAAAAGTGGCTGAAAGATGGGTAACTATGCCTCGTCTCCTCCTACTAGTACCGACCCGTACTCTGCAGACTGGGCATTTTAAAAAACGAAGAGCCCAAGGGAAAACATTTGAAAACGTTAGAGTTAGTGGACAAAAATGAATTTAATGAAAATATTTATGCTTCCCCAATTTAATTTCCATAGAAATTATGCTGCATGGGACAGCTCAAAAACTGGCAAGTATATGACTAGCTCCGGCTAGTCTCCAAAACTTAATAAAATACAGCCTCTCAGGCTAAAATATATATATGTATGTATTTACACTCGTCATACTCCTTGTATGATTTCTTATGAAGAAATATAAGAAAATAGAAATTCATACAAGGCTACTACGCTTGCATCTAACGCTCACGTCACGCCATAATAGAATTTCACCTCATTATGCGGAAAAGACAAGTGTATTTATATACGTACATACTCCCTATATGAATCATTATTATATTCATATAGGGCTACTACGATTGCGTTTAACGCTCACGTCACACCATAATAGTATTTTACCTCATTATGGCGGAAAAACACGTATAGCTAGCTAGCATTTATTTATATACATACTATTCTCATAAACATCCATATATAAATATATAATCACCGAAATTCTCAATTTCGGTTATTCTCCAATAAAAGAAAATATTCATCAATAAATCCTTTTGCTGGCATAATATTTAAAACAAAGGTCCACTCACAAATTAGGCCTAAGCCTGTTGTCGATCCGATGTCTCTTCTGCTCGAGCCTCCTCACGTCCTGTTCCAAATATATAATTAATTTCCCAACTTAAAAATCAAATATTTATTCAAAATAGACAAAATTAACAGTGAGCCTTAACCACGCTCATCCTTGCCCAACTTCACCATTCTTAACTCAATATTATCCAACCTCACCGGAAAATAACGGCAGCCTTAACGCAACCTTCCACAGTCTAAACAACATCAAACCAACGGCCGGATTCTACCCTATTAATCCGTCAAAATTATCAAACTTTAACAATTTCCAAACCTATCCAAAACTCCTCCAAAAATTCCAACATTCACATCATTAAACTCCCCTTAATATTCCACATCTAAAATCATAAAAATCCCCCTAACAGCGGCGGCGCCGGTGGCAGCCGACTCCGGCGACCTCCAATAGCTACCAAATTTTGATAGTATCTTCCTCTCAACTCCCTCTACAACTTTCCTAAGTAGCACAAACACCAATTCCAAGCCTAACTATGCCAATCGAACGAAAACATCTAATAAGCCCTAGAATTTCAATCACCGATTTCTCCTTACCTAGCTCAAGAGGGAGCGAATCCTTTGGAGGGATGAACGTACTGGAGGAGGGCTTCCTTTTGAGCCTAGCAGCTCCGGCTATGACGGCCGGAGGAGGAAGTTCTGGCGACGGGAAGTTTTGGGCAGTCGGGACTTCCGGCGAGTTCTCCTCCCGATCGGCGGCGCTAGGGGAGCTCTCACCGGTCTAGGAAGGGAGCTGGGTGAACGGCCGACCGTTTGGGACCGGTGCGGCGGCGGACGATCGGGAAGAAGTTTTCGGGTAGAGGGAGAGGGAGAGAGAATCGAGGGGGGGGAGGAGAGAGAAGAGAGAGAAGGGAAACAGAGTTGGGCTTTTGCCCAACCGGTTCAACCCAAAATATAACCCAACTCCAAAATTCAACACCCCAAAAATAATACCCCAATAAAACTTACCTTTTACATGCTAAAATTTACCATTTTTACCGTCGTCACATTTTTCTCCTACGAATAATTCTTTCGAAATAATCGTCCCCCAAAACCCCTCTGGGGACCAATTAAACTATAAACTCATTGACGAAGACGGTAAAACTCTTACTAACACCATGCTGGTAAATAAGGTAAAAATTTAAGAGTCAGGGCGTGACCAAACCCACCATCATTGGACATGTAATTAAACCAATTGACCAATTCTACATCATTCATAGCGGGCGTATATATATATTTATATTTGCAGATAGAAAACTCATACATCAACTATAACAAACGAAGAAGCATGATATATAACATCCAAACACTGCAGGTCTTTCTCTGTTTCAATTCTTCTACATCAATCAGTAGCCAAAAACAGTTTTGTAACACTAAACAAAGAAAGTGAAAGAAACCCAGAAAACCCATGTCAAGACCCACCCCGAATTTCACCCTGAAACCCGAGGTAAGTCCTGCGGGGACCACCTCCAAGGAAAATTTACCGAAGGACTCGGCAAACCTCCCTTGAAAATGGACAACCCTAACCCGGAAAAATATAGAACACCCTCTTAACCCAAAATATTAATCTTCACTTTAATCCAAATAACTGAATAAAATAATACACAATTATTTTTCCGAAATATTCAGAGCTACTACAGGAAAGACAACGGAAGCTGAAGAAAAACCTAATGGGTTTAAACAGATGACCTACTGGCGAACAGTAGTGGAAATGTGGGTGACTATGCCTCGGCGCCTCCTCCTAGACCCCACTCGAACTCTGCAGACTGGGCGATTAAAACAAAGGAAAAGCCCAGGGGAAAAAATATTTAATCACGTCAGGGTGAGTGAACAAAATAATCTGGACAACAACAAATATTTTCCCCAAGAAACACTTTCAAGGACTCGACTAGTTCTGGCTAGTCCCCAAATATTAAACAATACAGCCTCTCAGGCTAAATTATATATTTATATCAGTATGTATTCACACCCGTCTACTCCATGTATGCTATCTATGAATAAGCTTGAAGGTAGATAGTCATACCAGGCTAGGACGCTCGCGTCTAACGCGCACGTCACCCCATAGTGGCATTTATCCTCAGTATGGGGGTGGGACCGGGTGGTATTTATACGTGTATACTCCCTGTACGAATTCTATGAATGAATCTAAAAATATAGAATGAACTCGGAAAGTAGAATGTCGTACAGGGCTAGACGCTGGCGTCTAACGCTCACGTCACCTCATAATGGCATTTTTCCTCATTATGAGGGGAGTACGTATTGCTAGCTAGCTTTCTCTCATATACATACTATATTCATAAACGTTATATAAAGTGAGTAAAATCACTGAAATCCTCAACTCAGGATAAAACCCAACAAAGGACAATATTCAACAATAAAACATTATTTAAAAACAAAGTCCACTCACAACTTAGGCCTAAGCCTGACGTCGGCCGGAGGTCTCCTCTGCTCGAGCCTCCTCGTGTCCTGTTCCAGTACATAAAAAATTCCTCAAATAAAATCTCAACGTTCAAAGAAAATAGGCATAATTAAATATGAGCTTCCCGCGCTCAACCATGCCTATCGTCCTAAATCTTAACTTCACTGTCAACCACAAATCTCCATAAATTACCGACATCTTCAAAAACACCTTCCAACGTCCTAATCATCAAAAATAATCCAATGGCCGGATTTTAACTTATTAATCCGCCAAAAATACCAAACTTAACAAATTCTAAAACTCATTCCAATAAACTCCTCATAATTTTCTCCACCAAAAACATTTTCTCGGAACCTTTAGTGGGGAGTATTGTAATATCTCACATCGGCCAAACGGAGAGGGGTTATGTGCTGTATATGTACATGCCCACCTCCAATCTAATACGAGGCCTTTTGGTGGCTCAGCGGCTTCGGAGGGGATGGGTACTCCGAGGTTAAGCATGTTGATGCTAGAGCAATCCCAGGATGGGTGACCTACTGGGAAGCTGCTCCTGAGCTGCCGGAAACAAAACCGTGAGGGCCGGTGGGCCCAAAGCGGACAATATCGTGTTACGGCGGAGCGAGTCTTGGGATGTGACATAAGTCCTGCGGGGACCATCTCCAAAGAAAATTTACCGAAGAACTCGGCAAACCTCCCTTGAAAATGGACAACCCTAACCCGGAAAAATATAGAACACCCTCTTAACCAAAATATCAATCTTCAACTCAATCCAAATAATCAAATAAAATAATACACAATTATTTTTCCGAAAGTATTCAGAGCTACTACAAGAAAGACAACGGAAGCTGATAAAATTCCTAGTGGGTTAAACAGATAACCTACTGGCGAACAGTAGCGGAAAGATGAGTGACTATGTCTCGTCGCCTTCTTCTAGACCCCACTCGAACTCTGCAGACTGGGCATTTAAAAACGAAGGAAATGCCCAGGGGAAACATATTTAATTACGTCAGAGTGAGTGGACAAAAGTAATTCCGACAAACAATAATATTTCCCCAAGAAAACTTCAAAGGAAAGCGATATGCAAGCGACAGCTTAAAAGCTTAACTCAAAAATTCTTGACTGGTGTCTCGACTCCTAAACTTCAGAAAATGGCATCTCAGGCTAGAATTATAAATATATCAGTATGTATATACACTCGTCATACTCCTTGTATGATTTCTTTGAAGAAATTTAAGAAAAACAGAAATTCATACAAGGCTACTACGCTCGCGTCTAACGCTCACGTCACCCCATAATGACATTTTTCCTCATTATGGGGGAACCGCATGAGTGTATATATATATACGTGCTTACTCCTTGTACGAATTCTAGGAATGAATACAAAAAAAAAAAAAAGTAGTACAAGGCTACGACGCTTGCGTCTAACGCTTACGTCACCCCATAATGACATTTTTCCTCATTATGGGGGGAAATCACGTATAGCTAGCTAGCGTTTATTTATATACATACTATTCTCATAAACGTCAATAAATGGGTATACACACCGAAATTCTCAATTTCCGGTTAAATTCCACAAAAGAAATTATTCAACCATAAAACATTTCAAGCACATTATTTAAAACAAAGGTCCACTCACAACTTAGGCCTAAGCCTGATGTCGGTCGGAGGTTTCTTCCGCTTGGGCCTCTTCACGTCCTGTTCCAAAACATAAATAAATCCTTAAATAAAACACTGACGCTTAAAGAAAATAGGCATAATTAAATATGAGCTTTTCGCGCTCAACCATGCCTATTGCCCTAAATCTTAACTTCACTGCCAACCATAAAGCTCCACAATTTTTCTGATATCCTCAAAAGCACTTTCTACCTTCCTAACCATAAATAATCCAATGCCCGGATTTTAACTTAATAATCCGCCAAAAATACCAAACTTTAACAATTTCCAAACCTATCCAAAAGTCCTCCAAAAATTCTAAAACTCATTCCATTAAACTCCTCATAAAATTCCCCACTAAAAACAATTTTTCTGCGGCGGCCTCCAATGCTCACCAAAATTTGGCAGCACCTTCCTCTCAACCTCCTCTACAACATTCCTAACTAGCACAAACTCCAATTCTAAGCCTAACCAAGTCAATCGAACGAAAACAACAATAAAAGCCCTAGAATTTTCTTTACCGATTTCTCCTTACCTAGCTCAAGAGGGAGCGAATCCTTTGGAGGGATTGGAGCACGGGAGGAGGGCTTCCTTTTGAGCCAAGGGGCTCCGGCTATGGCGGCCGGAGGAGGGAGTTTCGGCGAGAAAACACTTCCGGCAGTCGGACCTTCCGGGCGGCGTCTCTCTCTCACGGCGGCGCTAGGGAGGCTGCCACCGGTCTAGAAAGGGAGCTGGGTCGGAGACCGATCGTTTGGGACAGGTGCGGCGGCGAACGATGGCCGGATGGTGGCGGACGGGCGGCCGAAAGTTCCGGCAGGGAGTGGCTCGGGGAGAGAGAATCGGGAGGAAGAGAGAGAAAGGAGAGAGGGGAAAAGATTTTGGGCTTGGCCCAACCGGTTCCAACCCACTCCAAAATTTAACACCCCAAAATAATACCCCAATAAAAAATACCTTTTACTAGCTAAAATTTACCATTTTACCGTCGTCACATTTTTCTCCTACGAATAATTCTTTCGAAATATTCGTCCCTCAACACATAATCCAATGACGAAGACGATAAAATTCTTATTAATACCATGCTAGTAAATAAGGTAAAAATTTAAGAGTCGGGGCGTGACAATTCTCCCCTCCTTATAAAAATTTCGTCCTCGAAATTTACAAACACGTCAATCAAAGAGGTAGGGATACTGTTGTCTCATTTGCTCCTCCGATTCCCAAGTAGCTTCCTCTACTTGATGGCTTCTCCAAAGCACTTTGACAAGCGGGATTGTCTTGTTCCTCAACACTTTCTTCTTTCGGTCAAGAATCTGAACCGGTTCCTCTTCATAGGACAAATCCTTCTGCAAACTAATCGGTTGCTCTTCAAGCACATGAGAAGGATCGGCAATATACTTGCGAAGCATGAATACATGAAACACATTATGTATCCTGGACAACTCCGGAGGCAACACTAACCGATAGGCAAGAGGGCCAACTCGCTCTATTATCTCATAAGGCCCGATATACCTCGGACTAAGCTTCCCACGCTTACCGAAACGTACTACCCCTTTCCAAGGAGATAGTTTCAAGAACACCCAATCACCCACTTGAAACTCAAGGTCCTTCCAACGGACATCTGCATAATTCTTTTGCCTACTCTGAGCGTCCTTAAGTCTATCTCTGACCACCTTAATCTTCTCATTTGTGTCACGGATAATCTCAGGACCACAAAGTTCTCTTTCTCCGACTTCATTCCAACATAGAGGTGTACAACACTGCTTCCCATACAGTGCCTCAAAAGGTGTCATACCAATACTTGAATGGAAGCTGTTGTTATAAGCAAACTCCATCAAGGATAGGTTCTTATCCCAACTTCCCCTGAACTGCAAGGCACATGATCTCAACATATCCTCCAAAGTCTGGATAGTCCTCTCTGATTGCCCATCAGTCTGAGGATGAAAAGCAGTGCTGAAGTGTAGTCGGGTACCTAAAGGTGACTGAAGAGCTCCCCAGAATTTAGAAGCAAATCTAGGATCCCGATCTGACACTATGTATTCTGGTACGCCATGAAGTCTCACGATCTCATTCACATACAGCTCAGCCAATTTATCTAGTGTATACTTCTTTCCCACCGGCAAGAAATGTGCAGATTTCGTGAGTCTATCCACAATCACCCAAATTCCGTCATGCCCTTCACAGGTACGAGGTAAACTGAAAACAAAATCCATGGTGATGTGGTCCCACTTCCACACTGGAATCGACAACGGCTCAAGCAACCCTGAAGGTTTCTGCCTTTCAGCTTTCACCTGCTGACAAATCAGACACCTACTCACAAAAGCTGCAATTTCCCTCTTCATGTTAGGCCACCAATAATAATCTTTCAAAATCCGATACATTTTTGTACTACTCGGATGAGCAGCATATGCAGAACTATGAGCTTCCTCCATTATCTCTATATTTAACTCTTCATTCCTCTTTGGAACACAAAGCCTATTTTTGAACAACAAGGTTCCATCTCTTCTTACCGAAAAATCCACGGCTGCTCCATTCACTGCTTTTTCCATCAACTAAGCTATGGAAGGATCATTATACTGAGCCTCACGCACTTTATCCACAAAAATTGGCCTCACATGGAAACTAGCTACCAAGGCACCCACTTCATCCACCGCTAAAACCACCCCTATAGCTCGCAACTCACAAAGAAATGGAACTCGAACCATCCTCAGGTGAGATAAAGATATGGAGGGATTTCGACTAAGAGCATCAGCTACCACATTAGCTTTTCCAGGATGATACTCAATAGTGCAATCGTAGTCATTGATCAACTCCATCCACCTTCTCTGCCTCATATTTAACTCTTTTTGAGTAAACACATACCGAAGACTCTTGTGATCGGTAAAAATCTGACACTTGGCTCCATAAAGATAGTGTCTCCACAACTTGAGAGTAAAAACTACTGCTGCAAGCTCTAAATCATGGGTGGGATAATTCACCTCATGCGGCTTTAGTTGCCTAGAATCGTAGGCAATGACTCGATCATGCTTCATCAATACTCTGCCTAGACCTCGTCTAGAAGCATCACAATAAACCACATACTCCCCACTATCATCCGGAAGTGCCAAAACAGGAGCAGTAGTCAAACGATCCTTTAATTCTTGAAAACTCTGCTCACACTGATCTGACCATTCAAACATGACTCCCTTCCTGGTCAATCCTGTTAGTGGAGCTGCAATCTTTGAAAAGTCTTGCATAAATCGCCGATAATAACCTGCTAACCCCAAGAAACTATGAATCTCCGACACAGAGACGGGTCTTCTCCAACTGGACACTGCTTCCACCTTCTGGGGATCCACACTAACACCTTCTGCTGAAACTACATGACCCAAGAATCCCACTTTATCCAGCAAAAATTCACACTTGCTGAACTTGGCAAACAACTGAGCATTTCTCAAAGTCTGCAATATCAATCTTAGATGTTTGGCATGCTCCTTCTCACTTTTTGAGTACACCAAAATATCATCTATGAATACGATCACGAAACGGTCAAGATATGGACTAAACACCCTATTCATGAGATCCATGAACACCGCGGGTGCATTAGTAAGTCCAAAAGGCATCACCACAAACTCATAATAACCATAACGTGATCGAAAGGCAGTCTTGGCTACGTCACTCTCCCGGATCCGTAACTGATGATAACCGGATCTCAAATCAATCTTTGAGAAAACAGAAGCACCCATCAACTGATCAAACAAATCATCAATGCGAGGCAACGGATACTTGTTCTTCACTGTGACTTGAATAAGCTTCCTATAATCAATGCATAGTCTCATGGTGCCATCTTTCTTCTTAACAAACAACACCGGGCCACCCCATGGAGACATGCTAGGCCGAATAAAACCCTTGTCTACCAACTCCTGCAGTTGAGTCTTCAACTCCTTTAATTCCGCTGGAGCCATTCTGTAAGGTGTCTGAGAGATAGGTCTAGTTCCAGCAAGTAACTCGATAGAAAAATCTATCTCCCTTACAGGAGGCAAACCAGACAACTCGTCAGGAAACACATCCGGAAACTCTCTTACTACAGGAATATCCCCTACTTCCAACACTCCTATTCTTGTATCCATAACATGAGCTAGGAATGCCTGACAGCCTTTATTTAACTATTTCCTAGCGGCCACAGCTGATATCAGGCAACTCAAAATCACATCTCTTTCCCCCTGAAAAACAACCTCAAATCCATCTGGACTCCGAAGTACCACTTCTTTTTGGAAACAATCTACCATAGCTCTATAAGCCTTTAAAAAGTCCATTCCAATGATGCGCTGAGTCATCCAGAAAAGTCTCTGCCATCTTCACTTTCTTTTCTTCCGGTATATCAGTGCTCTCAAAAGCCTTTTCCATCTTGTCTACCCACGTGTAGCATCAAGGGGTCCCTTGGCACCCTTGAACTCAATTGCCCCAGCATCGAAGACATCCTTCTTCCTCACAGACTGTGGGTGCTGAACCCTGTCTAATACACCCCTTAGCATATTCCCAATGGAATCAACTAATCCTCTAACCTCATCACCCTCATTCGCGTTGGTCGAGGTAGCAGGAGGCATAGTGCCTGAGGAAGGAGATATTTAGTAGTCTATACACAAGACTAATAGAACTATCACACATACCTAATAACACATAGCATCCAAAGCATAAAATGCTAGTGAATCCGCCGCGGTCGGACCACCACTCTATAGGAACTACGTGCTTCTTAGGCAAATATGTTAGTATTAAGGAGGCAGGAAATGAAACCTAGAGCTCTGATACCAACTGTCAAGACCGACCCCGAATTTCACCCTGAAACCCGAGGTAAGTCCTACGGGGACCATCTCCAAGGAAAATTTACCGAAGAACTCGGCTGTAGTCGGTAGTCAGTAAACTACCTTCTCTGCCCATAGACCAGTCATGAAACTTGTAGACCGACGTCCAGGCTACCTCGCCGTGGTGACAAATCATCGGTACCACATCGGGAAGGTGCTCTTCCAAGCTCCACAAGAAGGCACCATGATAAGATAAATGCATAGTTTGTCCCACATCGAAAATGTATAAAAAGAGGAAACCTTCCTTATCTATAAAAGGAAGGCTCCCCCTATGTAGAAAGGACTTTTAGTCTCTCTGACTTCCCCTCCCCCATTCCTCCCGGGCGGGATGGATGGTTGCCCTTGTAACACCAAAGGCCTATTGGCCATGATAGTGAATTCTTAAGTGGACGTAGCCATGTCCTCCGAGGCATGGTGAACCACTATATGCCTTTGTCTCTTACCCATGCTCTCTTATGCATAGCCTACGGGTCCATGCATCAACAATTGGCGCCGTCTGTGGGAATCATTACAAAAAGTCACGTTGCTCTACTTCCGAGAGACATTCCACCAAGAGGCATAAGTTAGAGAGAGATAGACATTCCACCGAGAGGCATTAAAAGTCTTGTTGCCCTACCGGCGGGCTCATGCATGAAAGTCAATTGGTGGTACCTAGCATGCAGGCCCAAGCCATCGGGAGAAATCACTCTACCTGCCCGAGTGCTCTTTTATCACCCGGTCATCACAGAGGCCAAGAGGCTAACTAGCTCTGAGCGACGCCTCCAGGCAGACAACACCCAGAGATAGCTCACCGGGACCCGGATAGTTTAGTCTTGTCAACCAGGAGCTTCATAGGTGACAACCCACTCCCGCTGCCCGATCATCTTCTTATCCTGATGACTTCAACGGTATTCGTCATTCCCCAGCCGGGATGAGAATTCGTCAGAAATAGCGAGGGGATCTGCCTGGCATATTCGGGGTCCCGTTGGTAAATCACCGATAGTCTCTTTGCCTCCGAGATGGCGAAATCTGAGTTCAGGCTAAGCTCATGTTCCCGGTTGGTCGGGAGAGGGAGTTCATGTGGAAGTCGAGATCAGTTACGATCAAATTAGTAGCTTCACCGGGACAGCTCTCACTATGGATCGCCGGCAGTTTCCCTTCCCCGCTCACCTTTTGTCACCGGTTTCATCAGTCAACCATCACCGGTACGTGAAAATGCATCTCGGTAGGCACGAGCTGTTAGGGATTTCTTGAATATCAGAGCATGCTCTCGGGATCCGGGGTAACAACCCGGAGTCCACACAATAGTCATGTCGACCGGGAGCCTCATCGGTAGCGACCTCCTCCTGTAGCCTGCGTTCGTCGATCCTCCGGCCAAGATGAGTATTCATCGGGAGCATTTGGAGATCCACATTGAGAAGGTATTTCTTCTGGGTATGTACGGGTCCCATTGGCAGGAAAGAAACTTCAATCTCGATCAAGATTTCATCGCGGCCTGCTGCCCAGCTGTGCCTCACTCGATGACCTTGCCAGTCGTCTGAAAATCAACATGGCACATGGGTTCAACTCGGTCGAATCGCCGGGACACCGGCACAGGAAAACCTTGCGGGATCTGAGAATTGATTCCCCTCTCCGGCTAAAGAGAGAAGAGGAAGTTGGTCTGATCTTGGTGAGGGAGTTTCATCTGAAAGTGGTGTTGATCTAAACACCCAGCATCTTGCTCTGGGCACTCGCACGGCCCCCACAAGAGCTTCTCGGGGGTACAACAATCGCTGGTTCGTCATGTTCGAATGGCATGGAGTTATCTGGTGATGATAGCAACATGTCATTCATCTGCTCTCGGTCGGCATCGGTTAAAAGTAGGGAAGGAATACTCTTGGCATCCTAACAACTAGCCAACTGCTATGGACACCCATATCTTGTCTCCAGAAGAAGTCATTCCCGGAAGCAGTAAGTCTTGTTCTTCCCGGTGAGTCGGTGACCTTACCTATGTTCTGAACCTCCCAAACCCGATGACTCCATATTGAAAGGATTAGCCACTGGGAGAAGAAATGAAATCTCCAAGCAAGTTAGGGCTCTACCAGTTTCATCTTCGGGAACCGCAAGGGGACGGATAGATGCCTCACGGACTAATCCACAAGCAGCAGGGTGAAAAATGGGTAATTATTCATCGGGTCTCGGGGGTTTAGGGTAAAAAAAAATAAATAAATAAAAAAAAAAAAAAAAAAAACCGACCAAGAAGGTCTCATCCTCCGGGAGTACTAAGATTAAAGTGCTCATGATACTATATCTCCTATGTGCACCCATTCAGCAGCTATTTCCACAGATAAGTCTTTCATTTGATTGCCTTTCATGAAAGTACAAAGCATGCTTCACTTATACGTACATGATATGATTAGACATGAACATGTACATGCTCAACAATTATTGATGTCTTGTTTCCTATGAATAGTGGTCAAGATATGCTTGGTAGTATAACACCAGTAAGCACTTTGCTTTATTTCTATGTTGTTTCACCGAGTGATACTTGGAAACTATAGTTGATCAAGTCACACAATAACCTTGATACCATTGGCTTATAATGTTGTAACTAATTACCATCGTCCATACTTCATGTTGGGCTGTTAGTATCTTACTTTGCCTCCCGGACAACAACATATCGGGTTAGGAGTTCCAAGTCTTGAAGATTGGAATCGGTAAGTTTGCAATTGAGTATTGAGTTAGAAACAAAGGGGAATTAAGTTGTAAAACGTTCCAAGTCACCATGCGAATGGACCTGTTGATTATTACTCTCAACAGGTTAAGTTGGAAATAGATCGTTGATTATCAAAGTAGGGCACCAGGTTGCCATATATTCCAACTACATGGCCAATAATTGGAGAGGCAAACATGATAGTAGTAAGTCCCGGATAAGTGTCACCGGGAGGAAGCATGCAACAACTGCTTAGGAAAATCTCGATTCCCGGATAAGAACTAACGGGAAGAAACATACAACAACTGTTTCATGAAATTCTTATACCCGAGCAAGAACCAACAGGAAGCATGCGCACGAACTAGAAGACATGCATACAACCCCGGAAACGTACCACCGGGAAGCATGGGCGAAACAACTAGAGCCATGAGAACCGTAAGTCCCTTATACAACTCCCGTAGAGTGGGAGTTGGGCAGTTCATATCATTCCCTTCACACGGAGAATAGTGGCCTGATAACCCATGCGGGGATAATACCCCACGCTCGAGCAGAAGCACATGATATGTAAAGGTTCGCTACCTTCGTCACACATTGGAAATCAGACCTGTGCAACATACGTCCTGAATATGCGTGTTGGTCAGTAGATTTTGGCATTCCATCGAGAGATAGACATTCGACCAAGATTGGCATTCCACCGAGAGAGTGGCATTGGACGTTCAGTATTACACAATTGCATGAACCATTTTGCTTTTCGATAATTATTATGTCATATCCATACTTGGTTAGCCCCCTAATTGTGTCAATCATTTGTTCATTGTGAAGGTACAACAATCCTCGCCCCGCCGAGTCAGTCTTGAGGCCGGGATCGGGCGGGGTATTTTTTATCTTATAGGCGGACTCCACAGCTCGCGCGGTAATAGTGGCACGCGGAGCGAACTCCACAGCTCGCGCGGTAGTAAGGGCACGCGGAGCGAACTCAACAGCTCGCGTCGTGGTCGTGTGACGCCGAACACACTTGGCAGCTCGCGTAACAATTTCAGTCATTATGGCGCGAAGCACACTTGTCAGCTCGCCCGAGAGTCAACCCTTCTGTGCGGAGCGAACTCCTCAGCTCGCCTGTTAGTGTCAGCCTTTCTGTGCCAGGCGGACCCGTGCAACACACGTCTTGAGTACGGACTTGGGGGGACTGGGACGGGTCCCGTTGATAAATAACTGGTCTATGGGCATTTTGTATATTAAGTCCCCACTCAAGACGTGTCTTGAACGGGAACTTGGGGGGACTTGTAGTCGGTAGTCAGTAAACTACCTTCTCTGCCCATAGACCAGTCATGAAACTTGTAGACCGACGTCCAGGCTACCTCGCCGTGGTGACAAATCATCGGTACCACATCGGGAAGGTGCTCCTCCAAGCTCCACAAGAAGGCACCATAATAAGATAAATGCATAGTTTGTCCCACATCGGAAATGTATAAAAAGAGGAAACCTTCCTTATCTATAAAAGGAAGGCTCCTCCTATGTAGAAAGGACTTTTAGTCTCTCTGACTTCCCCTCCCCCATTCCTCCCGGGCGGGATGGATGGTTGCCCTTGTAACACCAAAGGCCTATTGGCCATGATAGTGAATTCTTAAGTGGACGTAGCCATGTCCTCCGAGGCATGGTGAACCACTATATGCCTTTGTCTCTTACCCATGCTCTCTTATGCATAGCCTACAAATCCATGCATCAACATCGGCAAACCTCCCTTGAAAATGGACAACCCTAACCTGGAAAAATATAGAACACCCTCTTAACCAAAATA
Organism: Fragaria iinumae; assembly: GCA_009720345.1. Classification (NCBI taxonomy): domain Eukaryota; kingdom Viridiplantae; phylum Streptophyta; class Magnoliopsida; order Rosales; family Rosaceae; genus Fragaria; species Fragaria iinumae. The sequence continues at coordinate 2,178,977 of CM019123.1, forward strand.
TCAATCTTCAACTCAATCCAAATAATCGAATAAAATAATACACAATTATTTTTCCGAAAGTATTCAGAGCTACTACAAGAAAGACAACGGAAGCTGATAAAATTCCTAGTGGGTTAAACAGATAACCTACTGGCGAACAGTAGCGGAAAGATGAGTGACTATGCCTCGTCGCTTTCTTCTAGACCCCACCCGAACTCTGCAGACTGGGCATTTAAAAACGAAGGAAAGGCCCAGGGGAAACATATTTAATTACGTCAGAGTGAGTGGACAAAAGTAATTCCGACAAACAATAATATTTCCCCAAGAAAACTTCAAAGGAAAGCGATATGCAAGTGACAGCTTAAAAGCTTAACTCAAAAATTCTTGACTGGTGTCTCGACTCCTAAACTTCAGAAAATGGCCTCTCAGGCTAGAATTATAAATATATCAGTATGTATATACATTCGTCATACTCCTTGTATGATTTCTTTGAAGAAATTTAAGAAAAACAGAAATTCATACAAGGCTACTACGCTCGTGTCTAACGCTCACGTCACCCCATAATGACATTTTTCCTCATTATGGGGGAACCGCACGAGTGGATATATATATACGTGCTTACTCCTTGTACGAATTATAGGAATGAATACAAAAAAAAAAAAAAGTCGTACAAGGCTACGACGTTTGCGTATAACGCTCACGTCACCCCATAATGACATTTTTCCTCATTATGGGGGGAAATCACGTATAGCTAGCTAACGTTTATATATATACATACTATTCTCATAAACGTCAATAAATGGGTATAAACACCGAAATTCTCAATTTCCGGTTAAATTCAACAAAAGAAATTATTCAACCATAAAACATTTCAAGCACATTATTTAAAACAAAGATCCACTCACAACTTAGGCCTAAGCCTGATGTCGGTCGGAGGTTTCTTCCGCTCGGGCCTCCTCACGTCCTGTTCTAAAACATAAATAAATCCTAAAATAAAACACCGACGCTTAAAGAAAATATGCATAATTAAATATGAGCTTTTCGCGCTCAACCATGCCTATCGCCCTAAATCTTAACTTCACTGCCAACCATAAAGCTCCACAATTTTTCTGATATCCTCAAAAGCACTTTCTACCTTCCTAACCATAAATAATCCAATGCCCGGATTTTAACTTAATAATCCGCCAAAAATACCAAACTTTAACAATTTCCAAACCTATCCAAAAGTCCTCCAAAAATTCTAAAACTCATTCCATTAAACTCCTCATAAAATTCCCCACTAAATTTTTTTTTTCTGCGGCGGCCGGCGGCCAGCTCCGGCGACCTCCAATGCTCACCAAAATTTGGCAGCACCTTCCTCTCAACCTCCTCTACAACATTCCTAACTAGCACAAACTCCAATTCTAAGCCTAACCAAGTCAATCGAACGAAAACAACAATAAAAGCCCTAGAATTTCCTTTACCGATTTCTCCTTACCTAGCTCAAGAGGGAGCGAATCCTTTGGAGGGATTGGAGCACGGGAGAAGGGCTTCCTTTTGAGCCAAAGGGCTCCGGCTATGGCGGCCGGAGGAGGGAGTTCCGGCGAGAAAACAGTTCCGGCAGTCGGACCTTCCGGGCGGCGTCTCTCCCTTACGGCGGCGCTAAGAAATGCATACTCTGGGTCTCTGGCTGTCGAATCTCGTCAGACCGCCGTAAGATCCAGTACTCTTAGAAGAGAGTGGCAGCAAAACGGTCTCTGTGGTCAAAGAAAATTGTATCAACCAAGGAGACGAAAATACCCCTTTAAAAGTAGAGAGTTAACGCCGTCATTGACAGCAAATACTAAAAGTGATATCTGTTCCATTATTTGAGTACCAATATGATAGTTTTTAAATAGAGATTTTCGTCTGAATGATATACAAACTTTTGCTCCTTATAAACTTTGGTATATTAAGTTTTAAAAATATCAGATTGGTATCTCTTTTTTCATTCCGACCTAAGATTGATATATATAGCCATTAAGATTACTAATTTACCCTCAAACCAAAAACAAAAATGACCAATTTACCCTTAAATTATCTTTTTTTTCTTAGTTTTTCTTCTTTGTTTTCATATTTCAATTCTATTTTTTTTTTGCTTTTTATATTTTTAGGAACGTAGAGAAAAAATTCATCGTCACTTTCTCCTTGCTAATAATTAGTTCTTCATCTCAATCATCTTTAATGTCAACGGCAATAACAAGATCTTTGAGTGTCAGCGAAAACAAGAAGGATTGAACTTCTGTATTTTTCCCCTCTTCAATCTTCTTTAAGTTTATAAAGGCCAACCCAAATCATCAGATTGATATCTCTTTTTTCATTCCGACCTAAGATTAATATATATAGCCATTAAGATTACTAATTTACCCTCAAACCAAAAACAAAAATGACCAATTTACCCTTAAATTATCTTTTTTTTTCTTAGTTTTTCTTCTTTGTTTTCATATTTCAATTCTCTTTTTTTGGTTTTTTATATTTTTAGGAACGTAGAGAAAAAATTCATCGTCACTTTGCCCTCTTCATCTCAATCATCTTTAATGTCAACGGCAATAACAAGATCTTTGAGTGTCAGCGAAAACAAGAAGGATTGAATTTCTGTATTTTTCCCCTCTTCAATCTTCTTTAAGTTTATAAAGGCCAACCCAAATCATCAGATTAGTATCTCTTTTTTCATTCCGACCTAATATATATATATATATATATATATATATATATATATATATATATAGCCATTAAGATTCTAATTTACCCTCAAACCAAAAACAAAAATGACCAATTTACCCTTAAATTATCTTTTTTTTTCTTAGTTTTTCTTCTTTGTTTTCATATTTCAATTCTCTTTTTTTTTTGGCTTTTTATATTTTTAGGAACGTAGAGAAAAAATTCATCGTCACTTTACCCTCTTCATCTCAATCATCTTTAATGCCAACGACAATAACAAGATCTTTGAGTGTCAGCAAAAACAAGAAGGAATGAACTTCTGTATTTTTCCCCTCTTCAATCTTCTTTAAGTTTATAAAGGCCAACCCAAATCATCAAATTCTAAAACCTCTTTTAATATTTCTTGAATATGAAAACAAATAAAAAAAAACTAAGAAAAAAAGAAAACTTAAGGGTAAATTGGTCATCTTAATGACTATATATATTAATCTTAGGTCAAGATGGAAATATAAAACACCGTTATGATATTTTCAAAACTTGATATAAGTTTATAAGGAGTAAAACTTCTTATACCATTTAGACGAATTTCTCTTTTAAATATGATGTATTGAACTGATGAATGACTTTTATTTGAGATATGGTTTGAAAAATTTCTTCTAAAAAAAAATCCGATGACACGAGATAAAAGTTTCAAGAAATAGCCTTAAGTCGTGTACACATGTCACGATCTGATTGGCCTCGTTACAAACAGACCTCACTAATAAAAGCCGGAGCCACATAGGACTACACAACCCGCAAACACGACTCTTAAGCCAGGCCCGGTGTAACGCCAGCGATTTGCAAATATCAAATACTCACACACGAACTCTCCCATCACAATTTCGAGAGAGAGAGAGAGAGAGTCAGAGAGAGCGAGTGTCCCTCATTCACTTTCTAACACACAGATCCAAACCCTAGAAATTCCAGATTCCCAATTCCACCAGATCCAATTCCAGAGGCGTCTCTGTATAGATTGACTCCAAGATTGGCACAATTTCTTGAGCCATGGCGTGTATAAAAGGGGTGAACAGATCGGCGTCGGTGGCGGTCGCGCCGGACGCGCCGTACATGGCGGCCGGGACGATGGCGGGAGCCGTGGATCTGTCGTTCAGCTCCTCCGCCAACATCGAGATCTTCAAGCTTGATTTACAGTCCGACGATCGTGATCTTCCGGTGGTCGGAGAGTCGACGAGCTCCGAGAGATTCAACAGGTTGTCGTGGTCCAAGCCCGCTGCTGGATCAGGCTCTCAAGACTTTGGCCTTGGCCTCATCGCCGGTGGACTCGTCGATGGGACTATTGATATCTGGAATCCGCTCACTCTGATCCGGTAACTCTCTCGCCTTTCGTGTTGGTTTCGATTAGGATTGAAACGAATCTCGGATTTTATGCGGTTTCGAAATATGGCTTTAGAATTTTTCGAATTCTCTAGTCTTTTTGTGTTTTACTATGATCTGCTTGATTAAGTGTGATTGAATCTGTCCCAATTAGTCATTTTAATTTGGTTTTACAATCTATTTCTATCTCTAGTTTTTTTTTTTCAGTGATATGGTGTGTGAACTTTCTTGCTGCGAGTAATGTAAATGTAGAGAAATCTGTGTGGAGCATTAATGCCATTCTACTCCTGGACCTTGGGGGACTAACATAAGACCCCATCCACTGGTTTACATTTTTTTGTTTTGTTTTTAAGAATGAGGTCACATGGTTTCTGAGCAAGTAATTTAGTGTAGATATTGTATAATGATACTTTTGCGAATGGACATTGTGTGCTCTCTTCTGGCTTATTTATTTTTGGCTGCTAGAGGTGGCATTACAAATGTTATTTGATCCAGACATCTTGGTCAAATTTTTCCACGTTAAGATAGGTTTGGCATGACCTCTTTTCTCTTTTAATAAAACTCAGGTCTAAGCTACCCACTTTATTTTCCAGTACACATCGTAGCTTCATAACTCAACAACTTGTCATTTGTTTATATAATTACTGGTTCAGTACCTCCTATATTTATCTCGTACATCAATATTAACTCTTAATACTATCAACTCTTAATACTATTATAGAATGTATTCCTAAGTAGTAAGATATATAAAACTTGACGTGGTAGATTCTAGCCATAGTTTTTTTCATGTGTTCCTTGTATATTATCATATGACCAAGGTAGACGAGGCTTTAAACATTTATAAAGCTATTGCATTACTTCCTGGAACTTTTAGTATGATGCCATGAAATTTGTTTTTCCTTTGACGATTTCCATTATATTATATATGTTCATTTAAATTATATTTTCTTGTGTATCAGGGTTGCTGATAAGTGTACTTTTACTTGAGTTTGTTATCTATGAAACTTTTGTGCTCATGTGTATATATTTTATTTTATTCCTGGGGCCTGTCAATACAATCAAATAGAAAGGCCAAGGGATCTCGAGTATTAGGGAAATTGCAATACTTTGTGGCTCATGTTAACTTTTGTCTCTTACTGTTATTTATGCCACCTTCTTTCTTCAAAATATTATAGTATTTCTTTGGTTTGCTTTAGAAAGAACTTCATATATTGTTGCTTATTCTTAGTTCCAAGATGGGGGAAAATGCTTCAGTTGAGCATCTCACCAGACATAAGGGGCCAGTAAGTCGTTTTTTTTTTAGATTCTTTCAGTGCTAGGATATTTGATGATTTGTGGCATGTTTTAACCTTCTAAAGCTTTTGTTTTATTATTCTTATTTTAGGTTCGTGGTCTTGAATTCAATGCAATTACACCACATTTACTTGCATCTGGGGCCGACGATGGTGAAATTTGCATCTGGGACTTGGCTAATCCTACTGAACCAACTCAGTTTCCGCCTCTTAAGGTTTGTATTGATCGGTTATCGGATGGTCGAAGTTCAATTCTTTTTCTCTGAATGCATCACACACTTTTCTTCTAATATGCCATGAAATGCACTTCTAGGGCATAATCTCTTAAACACAGCTTTCTTCAATTGGTCTCTCTCGTGAAGGACGAACTATTGGACTTGTGACTCGTACAGACATCTAACATATATAAATATGTATGCGCAATATGTGACTTTTTAGTAAAAGTAAAGCACTAGATCTTGAATATGTAAAACACGAATTTTCTCGAACTGTTTTCTGTTTTAAAGGACAAACTATTGGACTTTGGACTCGTATACACGTCCATGTATATTTGGACAGCTAACATATATAAATATGTACGCGCAATATTTATCGCAAGAACTATGTACTAGATCTTGAATATGTAAATGCGTGAATATCTGTAAGTTTTCGTATCCTCTTGTTCGTTTTAATGAAAGTTCTAAAAAAAAAAGTTTTTACAATATGCATAGCAATTATGATAAAGATGTGGGATTTTCAAAGCAATAAAATAAGCAATGAGAACTGGACAGCTGGGAAGGACGAGAGTCTTCTTTTTATATGTAACTTGATGAGACATATAAACATATATTGTTGCCATGTTCCTCCACCATAGTAAGATCTGTCTCTCTACTTTTCTAAATATTTGAGAATGTTATATGTATCTGGGCATTATTGATCCTTAACTTATGATCTTCATGCAGGGAAGTGGCTCTGCTGCCCAGGGTGAGATTTCATTTTTATCTTGGAATAGCAAGGTCCAACATATACTGGCATCCTCTTCATATAATGGGACAACTGGTGAGTAACCTTATACTGTACAAGGATTTGTTGGCTACAGATTGCAGTTAATTTCAGAAAATGACATCTGATATCTTTTCCAGTGATTTGGGACCTAAAAAAGCAAAAGCCGGTGATTAGGTAACGTCTCTCTCTCTCTCTCTCTCTTTTTTTTTTTTTTTTTTTTTTTTTTTTTTTTACTGTTAACTGATCTCGCATTCTTGCACAAATGTGAACAACATTTCAACGACCTGACTTAACATTATTTGCTGACAGCTTCGCGGATTCAGTTAGAAGACGTTGCTCTGTTTTGCAGTGGAATCCTGATATTGCCACTCAGCTTGTTGTTGCTTCAGATGACGACGGTTCACCTTCTCTCAGGGTAACAAATTTGCACATGATATTTCATTTGTCTAGCCGTGAGAATATCTTAGGGATCAAACATGTTAACTTCTTAGTTTTTGCAGCTCTGGGATATGCGTAATATAATGTCACCAGTTAAAGAGTTTGTGGGGCACACTAAAGGTAACATGTGCAATATGGTTTATCTTCCTATTACTTGTTGTTGTGATATGTTTAGTCCTTTCCCTTTTGCTTGGGAATTATCTTTGCCCTGTATGGATGCCATAAGTTTTGGAATTTCTGTTACACCCCCCTCTTTTGTTATTGTTCTCTGTTGTTAACCTTTGTATTTATGGGTTAGTTTAAGTATTAGATTTGTGACTTGTGAAATAAATGTTTCTACGTAACTTGCTCTCTTGTCATTGTTCTCTGTTGTTGACCTTTGTACTATTGGTCTACTAAAAATTGCTGGGATTAAAATTGAACTGCCTTCAAGTTTGGAGAAAAAAAAGGGGTATTTATGGAACTGTATTAGTTGCTGAGATAATCCAGCTGTCAAATCCTAACCTGCTAGTCGGTTCGTGTTTCTCTTACTATAGTACCACCCCATTTCGTTTATTCTAGGTCATCTTTACTACTGTAAAGCCAAGCCAGAAAAACTTCACCAAATTTTGGATTGCCTAAATTACCCTTCATACTGAAAAACCACTTAAAATGGATTATCCTATAAGAAAAAACATAAAACAAAATGAAAGAAGGTGGTGGAAAAAAAATTCACATTTTTCTTCTGTTCAAACATGTGCATCACATGGGTATGAGGCTATTAGTTTGAAAAAAAGGAGGGAGAAAGCATCAGGACATTGTCAAAACCTCTAGTTGCTAGTCGTTGCTATAGAGACTTACCCTATCTTGTTTATGCGAATGGAGGTGGGAGAAAGGATCACTACCTTCAAAGACCCTTCTGATTTTATGACTAACATGTATAATTTGGGAATAGTTGTTTCCGATGGTGGCCGAAGATTTTTTTATTATGCATTGTAGCATCAACTTCACCATGTTGATTAGATGTGCTTATGATTATTGTATGTGTATAATCTTACCCCAGGTGTAATTGCAATGTCATGGTGTCCTAACGACAGCTCTTATCTGCTAACATGTGCCAAGGACAATCGAACTATCTGTTGGGACACAGTTTCTGCAGAGGTATTACTTTACTCTACTCAGCACAGACCAATGCCTTTTGTACTCAACCTCAATTGTTCCCCTCACTTCCGGTGTCAGTTTAATCTGCTTTTTTGTTTTCGTGGGGTGCACTGTTTGGTGTTTAATTTGACTGTTTTCTTGTATGTTGGTCCAGATTGTATGTGAATTGCCTGCAGGCACCCACTGGAATTTCGATGTGCACTGGTATCCAAAAGTACCTGGAGTGATATCAGCATCTTCATTTGATGGAAAAATTGGAATTTATAATATTGAGGTATGCCCTTTTTCTTATTGCTATTTTGAAGTTATGTAATGTAAATCCTCTTAGTGTGATATTTGATGGATACGAATTGAAAGAACAAAAATTGAAGTCAGGAATCTGACATTGAGATTGGCGAGCCAAAAGCATTTGAAGTGACCAGTTAAATAGAATGCTGCCCAACAGTATTGTTGGTGAATGCTTATACTAAGTTTTTTTATTTGATAAGAATGATTATGCTAAGTTTGATGATTGATGAACAACTAAAACTCATGATTGGCCACCATTATTAGCTGGTGTGCAGCCTTTTGTTTCAAAATTTGAAGAATGAAGGATTGTTTTTTTGTTTGTTTTGTTTTTGGTAATTGGAATACAAGCATGTATTCTGATGAGTGAACTTACTGTGGTTAATCTTCTTTCCCTACAGGGTTGCAGTAGATATGGTGTGGGGGAGAGCGACTTTGGTGCTGGTATAATTCATACTCGTAACATTTGCATGTTATTAGTACTCTTTTGTTGGATTAGCATTTTTCTTTCTTCTCTTTCCTTCTTTGTTTTCCGGTTTTCCCACATCCTCTGTTTTGCCAGCTGGCAATAATTCTTGGTGATTCTTTGACAAGATGGATTCAGGGGTTAGGACTGGCGTATACTATAGGAAAATTTTTAAAAAAATTATGAAATAATTGATTATATGCGTTTTTTCTGTTCTTTTGGATTTCTTCAGGTCAACACCTAATTAGGAATTTGAGGGGTAATCAGACAATGATTGTATGACCTTCAGGTCAAAGATTACCAATCACAGGAATTACCAAAATGCATCTGTCCAATTATTGTAATACGGAAGCATTAAATAAATTATGTCTTGCAGCTTTAGATTCGGATTACAATTGTGCAATGGTATAATAGGTACCGACACTTCTGTTTGTTAAATAGATGAGGATCAATGATCATACAAAACTCGAAAAATGAAAAATATCAAAAGAAACGGATAAAAAGCTTCGGCTTTAGTGCCAAGGGACCTACATCGTTGTGCCTCACTTGTATTCTTAATGGTCGTAAGAAACGATTGTGGAATAATGTAAGATCGGATATTTTGAAACTGCATTTTATTTTTCAACAAGTTCTCCTGGAAGGAGTGTCGCCTATTGCTACTGTCTCTCTCTCTCTCTCTCTCTCTCTCTCTCTCTAAGTTCATGTGTTTTTCCTTTCTACACAGGGCCTCTGAGAGCACCAAAATGGTACAAGCGACCAGCTGGGGCGTCTTTTGGTTTTGGAGGCAAGATCGTGTCCTTTCACCCTAGTTCATCTGGTGCAGGTGCTTCAGAGGTAAGTTATTAGTATGCTGCCTGCATTGGCTTTGTGAACTTATGATGCACTTTATAGCTTTTTATTTTTTTATTTTCCAGGTTTATGTGCACAGCTTGGTTACTGAACAAAGTTTGGTGGATCGCTCATCTGAATTTGAAAGTGCAATACAAAATGGGGAGAGGTCTTCACTCAGGGCTTTATGTGACAAGAAGGCACAGGAGTCTGAGTATGTCATTTACCATAAGAAATGAACGTTTTCATCAGCCTTGGGAGAGACACCATTTCTATCCCTTCAATTCTCTTTTATCATGTTTGTTCTTGGCCTCAATTTTACATGGTTATCTTGACAGGACTACTGATGACCGGGAAACATGGGGCTTATTAAGGGTTATGTTTGAAGATGATGGGACTGCAAGGACAAACCTGATCACACATCTTGGTTTCATTGTACCTGAGGAAACAAAAGAAATTGTTGAAGACAATCTATCCGCGGAAGTCAATGCACCTGGGATTGAGGACTCAACAACTGACAAAGCTGGTTTGGGTGCTGAGAAGGAAACTACAATTTTTCCTTCTGACAATGGAGAAGATTTCTTTAACAATCTTCCTAGTCCTAAAGCTGACACTCCTCATTCAACCTCTGGTGACAAATTTGTGGCGGGGGACACAGTTCCTATTACAGACCAAGTTCAAGAAGAACATGATGAACTGGAAGAGAGTGCCGATCCATCATTTGATGAATCAGTTCAACATGCTTTAGCTGTAGGAGATTATAAAGTGGCTGTTGCAAAGTGCATTTCAGCAAATAAAATGGCTGATGCTTTAGTTATTGCTCATGCTGGTGGTCCTACATTGTGGGAGAGCACTCGGGATCAATACCTTAAGTTGAGCCATTCACCTTACCTTAAGGTACTTGAACCTTCTTCTTTTGTCCTTGAAGGCAGTAAAACACGTGATTTTTTTACATGTGATGATTTCTCGCACAATAATATGGTAGAATAATTATTTTGATTTATCTTTTGAAATTGGAACCTTTGTTTGCTGTCAGATTGTTTCTGCAATGGTGAGCAATGATCTATCAAGTCTTGTTAACACCAGACCCCTCAAATTCTGGAAGGAAACACTTGCTGTTCTCTGTAGTGTAAGTTCCATGCTCGAAGAGTCTGATAAAATGTATTATATATGCAATAAGTGAAGTTTTAGAAAATATATTCATTTGAATAGGTGTTACATAACTATTTCCGAGTCTTCTTAACTGCACTTACAATTGCTATATATGTGATTTATGTGATTTTCGTTTTCATGATCCAACAGTTTTCATCAGTAGAGGCGTGGGAAGACCTCTGTAATACGCTTGCTGCCAGACTTATAGCTGCTGGTAATACCCTCGCAGCAACTATTTGTTATATATGTGCTGGAAATATTGATAAGACAGTAGATATTTGGTCAAGGAATCTGACAACTGATCACGAAGGGAGATCCTATGTTGACCTTCTTCAGGTAACTTTGTTTTATATATATATATATATATATATATATATACGAAAACGATATGAAGCGGACGTCCGCACTGGGCTTGAAGTGCGGACGTCCCTCCGTTCTCTCCACCCAAGCGGACGTCCCTGGTGTCCCCAATCACTTTCCCTTCCCGGTGAGTCCGCCGAATTCCAGTTTTCCGGTGAGATCGATCTTGGTTGAAGTTTTAGGTGGAGGTTGCTGCCCAGACCTTCAAATCGATCTCGCCGGGAAGGGAAAGTGGTCGGGGACGCCAGGGACGTCTGCTCGGGTGGAGGCGTGCCGTCGTCGGCGCCGGACGGAGGAGAACGGAGGGACGTCCGCACTTTAACATAGTTGCGGATGTCCGCTTCATATCCGGCCTGTATATATATATATATATATATATATATATATATATATATTGTATCTTATAGTGCATCAAAGCTTTTAGGACTTGATTTTGACAAAATTATGTATTTGCTTTAGGAATTAATGGAGAAGACTATAGTACTTGCCTTGGCAACTGGACAGAAGCGATTTAGTGCATCTTTGTGTAAACTTGTTGAGAAATATGCTGAAATTTTAGCTAGTCAAGGTCTTTTAACAACAGCACTGGAGTACCTGAAACTCTTGGGCACTGATGAATTGTCGCCTGAACTTGTGATCTTAAGGGATCGTATTGCTCTTTCTACAGAACCTGGTATGTACTTTTTGGAAATGCTACACATGCGCTGTTCATTATGGGCCTCTTTGTGTTGCTTCTAGAAGACCTAAAAGAACATTTTAAATGTGGCAAAAATCTTTTGTAGGAGGAATCACTTGACAGGTGCTCAGGCGATAATTATTTATTTAGTTTTTTTATTTTTTTTCAAAATTTTCATTATTTGTACGAACTTTTTTGAAAATGTTTTTATTTTATAAAGAAGCCTCATGTACTATTTCTTTGCTGAAGATCATGTTCTGCAGCCATCAATAATAATATGATGATTGTTATCAATTGTGTAAAAGTTATTATATATCAATGTTCTAAAAATCCCCCCGCCTAGGTGCTAGTCACCGGCTGTCCGCCCGACTAGCGCCTAGCGTTTTTTAGAACATTGTTATATTTACATGATATAAGATTCACTTGATGTGGACATATCTCAAATATGAAGCCTTTTCCTCATACCTGCACTATTCATCACCACTGATGGATTGTATCTGTTGTTTTGCTGCAATAGAGAAAGTCGCCGAGTTTGAAAACCCTGCACCAGCTAATATATATCCAGAACCAAACCCTTACAGGCCAGGGAACGTTTCATATTATCAGGTATTCATTCAGATGTCATTGTTGTTTTGTTGCCTAACAAGTGTCTTCATTGTGGATTAACTTTATCTTGAACGTTTACTTATTAAATTGGGTAGGAACCAACTCCGACACATGTGCAACCTCGTGGTCCTGGCAATACGTATGATGTTTATCCTGAACCTGCGAATCCTTCGTATCATGGATATCCTCCCGCCCCTTTCCACCAGCCTCCGTCACAGCCTCCATCACAGCCTCCTATCATGTTTGTTCCTATCCAAACACCTCAAGTACCAAAGGTACCTTTGCCTTTTCTAAATTTAGACCTACAAGTCATTTTTTTAATAGTTTTTTTTTTTTTTTTTTTTTGCAATCCTCGAGTTCGTGGTATACAAGGAACATTTTCATATGACTTGTATATGTTTTTCTTGTAGGACAAATTCTATACAACTCCTGCACCTACTCAGCCTCCCGCGACCTTTATTCCTTCGACTCCTCCTGCTTTGTTAAATGGAGAAAAATATCAGCAGGCCAACACCAACACGCTGGGTTCTCAGTTGTATCCTGTCTGTAGATCTGCACTTGATTTTAAATTAAAGGTCTGAACCATCTCCACAATGTATATTCTAATGTTTTCTCTGTTTCTGCTACAGCAGGGAGGTGCTTTTCAACATATGCCAACAGGGCCTAGTTCAGGAGCTCCTCATCAATCACATGTCAATCCAGTTCCCGGAAATAAGATGCCACAATCTGTGCCCCCTACACAAAGTGGGTTTATGCCAGTCACTAATCCAGGAGTTGTTCAGGGGACTCTGCAGCCATCTAGTCCCCCTGCTACAGCTCGACAGTCCGTGGCTCCAGCTCCACCACCTACCATACAGACAGCTGATACTTCAAAAGTTCCTGGTAATTTTTTGCTTTAATCTGGTTAAACCTTCTGATTCTGTGGGGGTTTGCTTCCCTTTGAACTTGGGCTATCTTTATATGAAGCAAACTTCATATTGCAGCTTAAGAAGACAAGTTACTTCAATTTTCTAACTTGAGTGCATTTTTGTGGTATATAACAGCCCACCAAAAGCCCATAATCGCAACACTAGGGAGACTTTTCAATGAAACCTCTGAAGCGTTGGGAGGTTCACGTGCGAACCCTGCTAAGAAGCGTGAAATAGAAGATAATTCGAAGAAGATAGGAGCATTGTTTGCCAAACTTAACAGTGGAGACATATCTAAAAATGCGGCTGATAATCTTGTGCAGCTGTGCCAGGCACTGGATAACGGTGATTTCAACACTGCGCTAACAATTCAGGTACTAAAATGGAGACTTCAACCCTTACGTATGTCAAACGATGAATATATGCTTAAATTTTCTTTGGTTTCGTCCTTATTAGATACATCTTACCACTACCGAGTGGGATGAATGCAACTTTTGGCTTGCAACCCTCAAGCGGATGATCAAGACCAGACAAAATGTCAGATTAAGTTACGGAGCTTCCCGAGTGTCAGATTGATTGGTTTTTGAAATTTCATGTGGCCCAAGGCTTGTTGGTGCAGGAGTTGTTGCATCTTTTTTGCACACAAGGAGAGCATCTATAGGTTTCGATTTCAGGAATTTGGTCTCAATATCACTTTCGTAGGCCAGTGATTGGTTTCAAAGCAGTTAGTTAAGATAGTATCTGGACAGTAATGGACTTGTGTTTCTATTTTATATTTGTAGTCATCAGCAATAGTATTGATTTTCCTTTTTCTCACAGTTGCATAGGATGTTTACAGAGCTGCTTCAAGCATTTCTAGTGGTCTGGTTACGTTGGCCATCAACGTGTACCACCTTTGTGATTTCATTATATGAACCCACAAATCAGAATGATGACTTCAATTTTGATGAAAATGATCGACTTGCTTTGCTTTATATTTACTCTTTTGCCAATTTGGGATATATAAAATACACTTTTGGCAACACATTTTTTCTCTTTTGGTTTCAATATCATAATTCTATCCATGCGATCATTGTGGTCACTGATGTGGAAATTTTGATGGACACTTGCTCAGTCCCTTTAACAACCTTGAAATTCATCTGTGTTGCTAGTAGTTACTTGCTCGGTCCCTAAGAAGACAAACTCTTCACGTCAAACCATTAGAAAATACCTGTGGATTTGCTGGACATCCTTAAATCCTTAATAACTATTGCTCCATTTTCGTTTTGGAGTCGAATCTCTTGGTCTTATATAATTCATGATTTGCACAAACGTCGACGTATCAGTTGCTGCTGTCTAAATTTTTATTCTCTTTCTTTTTCATCATGCATCCTCCTCACACACAATTTCACAACTACTTAAAGTACGAAATATTTGTACTTCAAAATTCAAACTTCAAAATTGTCCCTAAAATTCAACCCCTAAAAAGAAAAAAAAAAGATGTGTTGCCCAAGTAAGAAATTTGTTGTATAATGTAAAAACGAAAAGGGTGCGGCTATTGTTTACCTTGCATCATAATATTACCTATGTTAATTCAATTTTACCCTTGATCTAGAATAACAAAAAGAACAAAAAAAAAACATATTCACGGCAGTTCCAACATTAAGGAGATGAACTTCCTGGAACTTTTTTCATCAATTCCATCAACATATATAGATCCTAGCCATCCTATTATCTCTGAAACTTTCTATAATTTATGTTAATTCAATGTATTCATTTTAAGTCATTTTATATATTATCAAAACACATTAAATTAATTTTTTTTTATTTAATCAATAATCAAACTCGAGTTGAGATGATTTTTTAGCTATATTAGCTAAAATTTGACTATTAAATAGCTAAAGATGCTCTTATTAACATAGGAAAGTTGAGCACAACGATACAAGAATGCAAACGCAAACGGTTTATGAAATAGTTACAATGAGAAAAATCTGAGTATTTTCGTTTAGAGGGTATTTTGGTCACTTCATCTCATCCCTTGCATAAATGGATCAGCCCCTCCCCACGTTCGAGAGAGAGAGAGAGAGAATGGGCCGCATCCAAAGATCACATCTCCGGCGCCGATCTCGGCCACCTCCGGCCATAAAACTGGTATCAATCTCTTCCTCTTTTCACGGGTATTCTATATATAATAGGCTCTTAATTTATTTTTACTTGTGTGCAACAAATCAAAGAAGAGAAGGATTAAAGTCTTTTCGGCTAAATCTGTGAATTCCGGCCAAACCATCAAGAATTTGGAGAAACCCCGAGGTATAAAGTTGCTCCTTACCTCATGGGCTATCTTTTGAGTATAGTATTGCATATAGTTTTGGAGATTTTTAAAGTTGAGGATTTGACCATCTTGAGCCATCGCGGCTGCGCCTTTCATGGCCATTTTTAGTGTTTTGGAGCATTGTTTTGCCTCTTAGGATGTGTTGGTATTAGCCTTGGTGAAGTTGTTAAATTTTGGTTAAGAAATTTATTTTCTTTATTGATGGATTATGAGGGACAGGAGGTCCTGAATGGGAGTTATTTGAGATGTGAGAAATTACAAGTGTACTTATTGATTCATTTACAGGTTTTGGGGTAGTCTATTTTTAAGGGAGATGTTATGTTGAATTTTCGATGTAATCATTTCCTAACTTGGGCTACATAGGTCCATCTCGGATTCCCTAACTTAGTCTGAAAATGTAAAGTATCTATTTAAACCATAATAAGCCACATATAAGAACATAATATATTCAGTTTTGGGTTGTATGATCTTTATCATGGTGGGTGATCTCTTCCAAATTGAGGGTCTGAGGCTCTTCAATCCTTAAATATAGTTTCACTGTTTTTGCTCATTAATATAGGAAAAATATTTGATTTGATATTTTTGAAGCAAAGCTGGAAATTGAAGACGCAAAATATTGTTTAATCCTTTAGACTTCAATTATTTAAGTATCAGTAATTATTAATGTGTTTTTTGTTTTTTATTTTTTTCTAATCATGTAGGTTAACACATGAGAATAGTTACTGTAGTTACACTAAATTCATGTCTTCCTTTTATGCTTCAATCACAGATTTCAAAAAGTGAGGCTCGGGGAGGTTTGATGAGGCTTATAGTCAGTGGTGGATGGGCTACTGAAAGTTCTGAATCAAAAGGTTCTGTTGTGGGTGTAAGAACTCTTAGCGAGGCAGGTCGTGTTGGCAACTTTTTAAAGAGCAGGTATGCAGTTTACTTGTATTTGATTTGTGACGAATTTGTCAATACTGTTCAATGTAGGAGGAGATTCTTTCCTCTTCAATAATGCATTATATTGTATTTTGAGATAGGTTCTTGTTAAATGAATTAGCTATCACAAAGTGTAATCATGTGAAATATATTTCACATCTCACAAGTAATTGCTAAATAGCAAAGTCCTGGCCTGTTTATTGTGAGCCGTTTTACAATGTTTTCCATACTGTCTCAGTTGGTCTCACTGTTTTGGGCCAAGGAGTAGTCTTTGCTCTGGGTTTAGGCTTTAGTGTCTTGTTGTTGTGTTTGCGTTGATGAACTTATTTCTTTTGATAAACAAACTTGTGTTTTTTATAGGAAAAAAGAAAAAAGTAACTACCTTTGGGAAAAAATTATATTCTGTAAAATGTAGTTTTTTTTTAATTTAAGTTCTTTGTTCTCTTATTATAAATTAATTTTGTTATTTTTTTAATGCAATTATCCTCAGCCCTACACACTCCATCTCCACTTTTTTCTCTCCCTCATAGAAAAAGAGTCAAATTCAAAAAATAACTGACAATTGCCGTTTGTGTCTATACAATCCTTTTTGTTTTTTTTTTTTTCATTTTTTATTTCTAATTTTGAAGTTTCTATTCTGCCCATGGTTTTATAAATCCTTAAACTTGAAATTTTAATCAATCAAGGGTGTTATAGGAAGTTCAAAATTTAACCATTCAGACAACAATTTGCTTTATTAATAGTAGATTTCATGGGACATATGCTTTTGATATTCATTAAGGCTAAGTTACATTGCAGTAGTTGCAAGATGTTTACATGGCATGGTAATATGAGAAATATACTCAAATCATTATATATGGTATTGCATAATCATTAAAGCCAAGTTACATTGCAGTAGTTGCAAGATGTTTACAACTTTACATTGTACGGTAATATGAGAATTATACTCAGATCATTATATATGGTATTGCATAATCATTGTTTGATAATTGTATCGGAGCTTACTCATTTTTGCTGAGATTGTCTTATGTATATGCATCATTATTCTCAGGTAGAACTTTCTGTGTGAACCACTCTAGTAATTGCTCATCGGAGTCCACTGAGGAATTTATTTCTAAGGAACTCCGCTTCGCTTTAAGAGATAATAGGATGCGTGCCGCTTTCCAATTGCTTCACATGGGACTTGAGGTAATCTCATCGTGACTCATAATCTTTCTGTTGAATTTAAATGTTGGGGACATTCGTGTTATATGCATGCTTACCGCTCCGTGTGGCGTCCCTTCGGTTATTACTCCTAACCGCTTCGTGCGGTGTCCCTTCGGTTATTACCCCTTCCTCGCTTCGTGCGGCGTCCCTTCGGTTATTACCTCTTCCCCGCTTCGTGTGGCGTCCCTTCGGTTATTACCCCTACCCGCTTCGTGCGGCGTCCCGTCAGTTATTACCCCTTCCCCGCTTCGTGCGGCGTCCCTTCGGTTATTACCCCTAACCGCTTCGTGCGGTGTCCCTTTGGTTATTACCCCTACCCGCTTCGTGCAGCGTCCCTTCGGTTATTACCCCTTCCCCGCTTCGTGCGGCGTCCCTTCGGTTATTACCTCTTCCCCGCTTCGTGCGGCGTCCCTTCGGTTATTACCCCTACCCGCTTCATGCAGCGTCCCGTCAGTTATTACCCCCAATGGTCTAAAAGGCGCTAGGCGCTAGGCGGGCGGCGACCCATAGCCTAGCGTCTGGACAGCCTAGGCGGGGACTAGGTGATTTACTTTTTTCACATATAATTGATAAATATAAAAAATTTAACATGACCTTTATCCAAAAATGAGCAACCCCACCTGTAAATTTACAAACAAAATTGAGTTCTAATTCAAAACACCCTTAGCTCTTGGATGCTCATCATACAACTTCAAAATAGCATATTTCAAATGTTCAAATGTAAATGTCACAAGCCGGCAAGTTTACAATTTCCATAAGTGCATAGCATAAGTCTTAAAAAGAAAGATTAATTCTAGTGATTCCCTTACACTTATTCTTATCCTCATCTGAAGACATATTACACGAAGCGACATTCCCTTTTACGTGGGCAATATGTTGCTTAAGCCGATATATTCCACCACTAAGTACTTTATCACATAACTTGCACTTCACCTTGTCTAAATTTGAAAGGTTCACCAATGCTCCATATTCCCATCCAACATCATCGGATTTACGCTTCAAATACATCTCATTCTCCAACATTGTATTCGACGCTTCAGAAGACGTTGTACCCGCCATTTCCTAACAAGAAACAAGTCAACTCCAATCACATTATTTTGAAATTACTGAATTACAAGAACTCAACTAGTGCATAACTAATTTTCTATATATGTAGCTGTAAGTATATACTTTATATAACATTGATGTGTTAAGTTCTTTACATTGCAGCCATATATAAGTTTACTTGCACATTGCTGTCCTTAGTTTCTTACTTCCTTATATAAGTATTTTCTATATATAATCATGCGATTCATGCCCAAGTTGCCAACACAAATTAAAACTACATAAGCATGACTATTAATTGAATAATTTGAATTCGAGAAACAAGCCATTTCCTAACAAGAAACAAGCCAACTCCAATCACATTTTGCATGTTTCTCAGTTTCTCCATTTTGTATAAGTGTATAACAGATTAACAGATCAACAATATGTCAATAAGTCTCAATATCATTGTATGTCTGTATCAGCAACACAGTAATACTAACACACAAGAAGTGAAAGAACTATATCAGTAAAGAACTGGACAACTAAGTGAAGTAACAATAACACTAACACTATATCACTATATCAGTAAGTCTGCCCAACACTAACACACTAACACTAACAATATGTACGTCTATATATATTGACAAAATGATTGAATGCTTTCATCATTTGACTGAATCAGTAAGTACTAAGTAGTAACACAGAACTATATTCTATATGACTATATATATTGAATTATTGATTGAATGATTTGAATTGAGAACAACTGAACAAGTAAAGAAATGGGAAGTAATCGGAAGTATATTCATACCAGAAATCATAACATAAGAGATGTGTGTCTCCCAGAATCCAACTGCGCGCCAACACTCCCCAACAGATTGAACAGAGTAATGAGAGTATATTGAGTTGATGACCGATTCTCAGGAATCTCAGCTGTATAAGGAGGAGAATCAAATCTCAACAACGCAACAAGCCAAAAACATAATAGAGTGAATTCTGTCTTCATCGAAGCTGAGATTTGAATTTTGAAGAAATACCTGTCAAGAGAGTGCGCCATGACGGAACAAGAGAGAGAGAGAGAGAGAGAGAGAGAGAGAGAGAGAGAGAGAGGCGAAGCTCAGATGTCGCTAAATTGTGGAGAGGCAAAACGGCGAGAAGAAATTGATTTGGGAATTGGGTTGAGCGCGTTTCAGTTTTATACTTTTATTGGGTTTTTTTTTTTCCGCTTGGTTTGCCTAATCCAAGGTCGCCTCGGACGTGCCTTCTTAGCCTGGGTGCTGCCTTGGCTGCCTAGGCGGTCCCTGGGCGGCTGACCGCCGCCCTTCAACGACTTGGTGAAAATCCGTGCGGCTGAGCTCTGCCTATAGCCTGGGCGGCGCAATTTAGAACCATGTTTACCCCTACTGCTTCGTGCGGCGTTCTTTCGGTTATTAACCATTCCCGCTTCGTGCGGGGTCCCTTCGGTTATATATTCTATGGATTATAAAATACCTGTGGATTTGCTGGACATCCTTAATAACTAATTGCAGGGTTTGCATACTTTTCTCCATTAATCTTTACGCTGAGCAAAGCTATGGAGTTGAATCTGTTAGTCTTATATAATTCATGGTTTGCACCAACGTCGACGAATCAGTTGTTTGAATGACAATCGCTAGCTTGCTGCTGCCTAATTTTTTATTCTCTTTCTTTTTCATCATGCATCCTCACAAACAATTTCACAATTACTTAAAGTACGAAACATTTTCCAACCTAACGGGAGACCCAACCCGTTTTCAAAAAAAAGAAGTACGAAATATTTATACTTAAAAATTCAAACTTAAAAATTGTCCGTAAAATTCAACCCCTAAAAAGAAAAAAAGAGAGCTACTTTTAAGAAAAATTCAGTTTATCCCCCAAATCTTTGGTGTCAAAATCAATTCAGTCCTGTAACTTTTTTTTAAATCAGTTCGCCCCTTCAACTTTTGTAAACACATTAATCGGTCCAATTTTTAAATTCTCCTCGAAATTTGACGTCACCGAAGCTATTGGAACTGATAAAGGGACCCATAATTCAACTTTATCCCTTCATTTTAAATGAAATGTCTGAAATTCCCTCATTGTTTTTTATTCATTTTGCCAAATAGATGCATTTTTTTATCTTCTTTAATAATATTTTGTCAAATTGGCTATTTTAAAGCTGAATTATGAGTTCCATTGTCAGTTCTAATAACTTTGGTGACGTTATATTTCGAGAGGAATTCAAAAATTGGACCCGATTGATGTGTTTATGAAAGTTGAAGGGGCGAACTGATTTTAAAAAAAAGTTGCAGGACTGAACTGATTTTGGTACCAAAGATTTGGGGGGTAAACTGAATTTAATTCTACTTTTAAATAGGTTGTTGCCTAAGTAAGAAATTTGTTGTATAATGTAAAAATGAAAATTAAGATATTGTTGAAGGAATTTACATTCCTATCCTTGATGATGTGTCTTGACCGAATCTTCTCCTTATTAGATTAAAATATCTCTTAGATATCTATCCCTAATTGACAGGGATTCTCTATGTATGCTTATATAAATGCCAATCTATCAATGAATGAGTAGACTTTTTTTTTTTTATTCTCATACTCTACAACACGTTATCAGACTTGGTGCCATAACCAAGAGATAATAGGCCAACCATCCCGAAAAAACCCTAAAACCTTCGAAAACCCAAACTTTTTCCCAAAACCCTAATCTGCCTGTTTCATTTTTCCCGATTTCCAGCCTGATTTTCTTCTGTCCACGACCGGAATTACATATCCACAGAAACCCTCGACGTCCAGGTTCCAAACTCACCGGTCTCACCCCGAGAACCGGCCGAAAAGTTCCTGAATCGGTCGCCGGAAATTTCTAGACCTCCGCCACCACCGACCACCGGTTCACCGCCTTCCCGTGCTCCGATCGACCTGATTTTTGGACAGCAGAAGTAGGTGAAAAGTTGCTTTCTCCTCTTGGCAGAAACCAAAGATTTCAAGAATGTTCGCCTTTCAAGGAAAGCCAGAAAAGTTCCCAACCCTTGGTCGAAGACTGCAATCGACTCAAACTCATCAGAAGTAAATTTTTAATTAAGGTTACTGCTTTCTGAATTTCAATTCATAGTTCGGGCTTAGTAGCCTTTCCATCTATCCCCACTCTATGACGAGATTGGGTTTTTTTTGGGTGGGGGAGGGGGGGGGGGGGAATAGAGTTTGAGAGTTTTGTTGGGGCTCCCATCCTCTATTAAAACTTTGTGACTGCGACATACGCGTCACCATATATTTGCGACTACGATTACACGTCGATGTGACAGCTGTGAGCGTCGCATACAAGGGAAGAATCGATTGTGACTGCGATTACGCGTAACCTACTTTTATTTGCATCGATGTTATGACCACATCATTGGTTAACTAATTCCAATCCCCTTGTCTATTGTAGATGTCTGCGCCTCCAAGGCCTAAGTTTGAGATCCTCGATGTACGAGGCAATTAGTACCTTCAATGGACATCTGATGTTACACGATTGTTCATCGGAAAAGGATTTACTTCCACTATTTTTCCTCCTGATGGCCCAGATGCGGTTCCCAGTGAGATGATCAAAGCCCAAGCCCTCATGTTCTTGAGGCACCATGTTACACGATTGTTCATCGGAAAAGGATTTACTTCCACTATTTTTCCTCCTGATGGCCCAGATGCGGTTCCCAGTGAGATGATCAAAGCCCAAGCCCTTATGTTCTTGAGGCACCATATCCATAAGGAATTAAAGATGCAATATCTGATGATAATGGATCCCAAAGAACTGTGGGACGACTTGAAGATCTGCTTTGATTACGTACATGATATGCAGTTTCCAGCGTTGCCGACAGGATGACAAACAATCCGCCAACTTCTATTGCATTCAACTCAGCTCAATGGTCTTCCTTGCTTTCATTGCGGCTTTAATGCCCATATGCACAAAGATTGTCGTGCCAGCGAGGATGCTAGAGATACCTACAAAAGACACAAGCAGTGCTTGGCTCAAGAAGCTGACTTTACTGGGGGAGATGACATAGGTGTTGAGCCTTCCACCAATCTCACCATAACAGATTTCCTAAGAAGCAAGCTAGTCCTGGGCACATGGATGCTCCGGATTTTGATTAAACTCTTTTGATTAAATGTGTTTTCTCTGCTATTTTCTGTTCGGCACTTGTGTAGCCACAATTATTTTTGACTTTTCAGTCAGTTTTTATGGAATTAGACATCCTTTGATGTATTTTTTCAGTTGGCATTAATAAAATCTCTCATTTATATTCAAATGTGTTGAATGGATTGAGAATTTTATTCCCTTATAATTGGTTTGAATTGCACAAATCTAAACGCTTTAATACATGACAAACATGCTAAATCCATATGTGTTTATGGTCCTTGAATTGGTTATGGCATAAAGAATGGCAAAACATGAGAACAATTGCGAAAAATCGGCGAAAATACACTAAGGCAGCAAGTTGCCATGTATTGGCAATGTTGAAGGGCCCCTAAGGCGCCCCTGTGCTGTGCGCGCTGGGCAGCTGCATAAGCCCCTAGAGGGCACCTACCGTAGCCTGTCGAACCCTAGTGCTGGCTGTGAGCCCCTAAGGGCCCTTGCTGCAAGCTGCCGAGACCTGCCGCACGTCTGTGTTGGCAGCGCGCCCCTGCTGAGCCCCTGTCGACCCTATGACGGCAGCAGGGCCCCTGCTGCGCCCCGGCCACACCCCTGCGTGTCGCTGGGTGCCACTGAGCTTCGCTGAGCCCCGGATGAGCCCCGGCTGCGCCCTTGCCGCACCCATGTGCACTGCTGCGCGCCGACCGAGCCCCGGACAAGCCCCTGTGCGCCCCTGTCGTGCTGCGCCGCAATAGCGCGCCCCTGTCGTGCCGCGCTGCAATACAGTGCCCCTGCCATGCCGCGTCGGAATACCGCGCCCCTGACCGTGACCCAGGGTGTCCCGCACGCGGACATGCCCTCGACTGCGCGCTGCCGCACCTCTGCACGTGCCCTGCCGTGTTGCCGCGTACGCTAAGCGCGCTGCCGAGCCCCTGTGAGCCCCTAGCGGGCCCTTGCAATCTGCTAGCGCTGCGAGCGCAATGCTAGCGCACTTTTGGTGCTGTTGCCGAGCCTCTAGGCCGGCCACATGCTATGATTTCATGAATGTGATTTTCGTGTTATGTAATTGCACTCATTCGGTTTCCAACTTAGTTTAAATTCCCGATTAACCTCTCTATGTTTAATTAAAGTGTTCGCATTGTCTTGATCCAAGACCAATTAATTTCACATATTTGTGTAGATGTCTCTTGGCGAAATTGAGTGTCTAGCTGACAGTGGGACTACCTACACTATTATAAGGAATAGGTTGTTATTTACGGACTTTGTGCCTCACGTATCCTCAATGACTACCATGATTGGTTCCTCGCCTTTGATTCATGGTAGAGGTAATGCGCAGTTCTTATTGCCAAATAGCACAATGATCTATGTTACTGACGCGCTTTACGCGCCTAAAGGTAATCGAACCTTGCTATCATTTAGAGAGATTCGTGCCAACGGATTTCATTTGGAAACGTTCGAAGAGAATGAACAAGAGTTTTTGTTTATTACCTCTAATGACTGCGGCTGTAAACGCATCTTAGAGAAGCTCAAGAGTCAATCAAGTGGGTTGTATCTGACAACCATCAAGATTATTAAATCTTATGTTGTTTCTCGCAGTTTTTGCGACTCTAACTCTTACAAGTTTTGGCCTGACCGTTTGGGACATCTCAGACGTAACATGATGATTCGAATTCTCAAGAATTCACATGGACATCCATTTTTCCGAGCACTGAAGCATGTTGGAGCTCCTTCTTCTACCGAAATAGGTGATGCGGCCGTGCATGATGCACCTGCCATAGGTTCAGCCTCCAAGACCATTGCGGAGACTCCAAATTCCTCTATGACTATCTCTAATACTCACCGCTCGTTTTGCAAAGCTTGTTCACTAGCCAAATTGAATGCAAGACCATCTTTCGCTAGTGATTCTAAACAAAACATTCTATTCCTACAAAGAATCCAAGGTGATATTTGTGGACCTATCAAACCAGAGTGCGGACCATTTCGATATTTTATGGTTCTGGTTGATGCATCAACGTGTTGGTCACACGTTGCGTTGCTATCCACAAGAAACACTACATTTGCTAAACTCCTAGCTCAAATTATTAAGATCCGGGCTCACCACCCTGATCATCCAATCAAGTCTATTCGATTGGACAATGCTGAAGAGTTTACGTCTAAGTCTTTTGACGACTATTGCATGTCTATCGGGATTGAAGTAGAACATCCCGTACCCCATGTGCATTCACAAAACAGTCTTGCAGAAGCTACAATTAAGCGCTTACAATTGATTGCACGGGCCTTGGTAATGCGTACCAACTTGCCCGTTTCTGCCTGGGGTTATGCAATTTTGCATGCAGCTACACTTATTTGTTTTTGCAGCTGCACTTATTCGTTTTAGACGCACTACAACCCAACAATTTAGTGCGTACCAAGTGGTAACTGAATATGAGCCTGATATTTCACACTTAGGCATATTTGGTTGCACGGTTTATGTGCCTATTACGCCTCCACTGCGTACTAAGATGGGTCCTCAAAGACGATTAGGTATTTATGTTGGCTATCAACATCCTACGATTTTCCGCTATTTAGAACCTTTGACAGGAAATCTATTTATTGCGAGATTCACAGATTGTCGCTTTGACGAGACATTCTTCCCACCGTTAGGGGGAGACATGACCGTTTCCGTTCCAATTGAACGTCGAGAATTAACGTGGTGTGACCCCACTATGTCTCGTTATGATCCCCGCACTTCTGACAGTGATTTAGAAGTTCTGCGTATTCTCGATCTTGGTAGAGTTGCAGATTCGATGCCTGACTCATTTACCGATATCGCGAAAGTGACAAGATCAATTATACCTGCTGCAAATGTTCCTGCAAGGTTAGAAGTCCCCACAAGAGGGACTTTACCGGCCGCACCCGGGCTCGGCAATAGCGTCTTAGACGCGCCGGACGCTCATAGTGGCTGTGTGGCCACGGCCTCGGTTCCCACCAAGAAGAGGGGGAGACCTGTTGGTTCAACAGATACTGTGCCACGCAAAAGGCGTGACAGTAAGGGACAAAATGATCCACTCATCATCAACACTGTGAATCCTTTACATGAGATTGCCTCTGACTATAGTTATGTCCAAGAATCAATGTTAGCGTATCTGGGGGACGCCTCGGATCCAATGTTGATGTTGGAGAACGAAGAATCTCACTAAAGTATACCGATGCGCACGGTATGATGGAAAAAACTTCCACGACTATTGATGATGTTTTTGCTTATTCCGTCGCTCAAGATATTATCGACGACGATGAGATTGAACCGCGCTCCGTTGCAGAATGCCAACGTCGAGCAGATTGGCCGAAATGGAAGGATGCAATCCAGGCTGAACTAGACTCTCTAGCAAAAAGGCAAGTTTTTGGTCCGGTAGTGTCATGCCCACCGATTGTTATGCCTGTTGGACATAAATGGGTCTTTGTTTGAAAGCGAAACGAGAAACATGAAGTCATGCGCTATAAAACGTGACTTGTGGCTCAAGGATTTTCTTAACGCCCTGGAATTGACTACGAGGAGACATATTCTCCCGTTATGGACGTCATTACATTTCGCTACTTAGTCAGTTTAGTAGTGTTTGAAAAACTGAGCATGCAGCTTATGGATGTGGTTACTGCATATCTCTATGGGGATCTTGATTCAGAGATATATATGAAAGTGCTTGATGGACTTTCACTACCCAAGTCAAGTGACTCTAAGCCACAGAATGCCTTTGCAACCAAATTGCGGCGTTCACTATATGGATTGAAACAATCCGGACGAATGTGGTATAATCATCTAAGTGACTACTTGATAGGGAAGTGATATAAGAATGACAATCTTTGCCCATGCATGTTCATTAAAAGAACAAGTACCAGATTTGCTATAGTAGCCTTCTATGTTGATGACATGAACATCATCGGTAATCTCGAAGAAATTGATGAGACCGTGACCTACTTGAAATCCGAGTTTGAGATGAAAGATCTTGGGAAAACTCGATTTTGCCTAGGCCTAGAGCTAGAGCATATAGAGACTGGAATATTAATTCATCAGTCAGCTTATGTCCAAAAGATGCTCAGGCGATTTAATATGGACAAAGCTCACCCTCTTGGTACTCCCATGGTCACACGAAGTCTGGATATCAAAAATGACCCATTCCGTCCTAAAGAGGATGATGAGGAAGTCCTTGGAGCAGAAATTCAGTACCAAAGCGCTATCGGAGCTCTATTATACTTGACTCAATGCACAAGACCAGACATTGCATTCTCAGTAAATTGGTTAGCTAGGTTTAGCTCTGCGCCTACGCAACGTCATTGGACCGATGTTAAACACATCTTCAGGTACTTAAAGGGTTCAATTGATTTGGGCTTGTTTTTCCCTTATGAAACTGAAGTGGAAGACATGAATGTCGATGTCCTTGTTGATGGCAACACTGCCGGCACATTGGCTGAGCCCCTAAGGGCCCCTGCTGTGCCCAGCAGTGCCTCGGCAGCACTAGGCAACGCACAACGCGCCACCAGCGCGCCCCTGCCGCAATCTACCTCGGCCGGCAACATGCAGTGCGTCCCTAGCGCGCCCCTGCTGCAATCTGCCTCGGCCGGCAACATGCAGCGAGCCCTGCCGAGCTTGCCGCGCTTCAGCGTGCCCCTGAGCACTCTTGTCGATGCTGCAGCGCAACGCTGCAGCCGAGCCCCTGCGCATCCTCGAGAGTTTCCAATGCCGTAAATGAGCAGATTTTGTTCCCCAACCAAAATCAAGCTTCCAAAGCTCCTTCTAGCTCAAAATTGACGCAATACGGTATTGTCCCCTATTCCGAAACACCGAATAATGTGTTAGTCGGATTTGCTGATACTGGGTAACTTTCTGATCCACACAAAGGACATTCCTAAACTGGTTATGTGTTCACCATTGAGACTACGGCGATTTCTTGGAGATCTACCAAGCAAACCCTTGTTGCTACTTCCTCGAATCGTTTAGAGATTATTGCACTACATGAAGCAGTCAAAGAATGTGTTTGGCTTTGCTCTGTAATAACTTATATTCAAGAGTCCAGTGGATTGACATCTACCACTGAAGCACCAACTTGTATCTATGAAGAAAATGCGGCATGCATTGAACAAATGAAGTTGGGATTCATCAAGGGTGATAATACTAAGCATATCTCGCCTAAGTTCGTCTACAATCAGCAACAACAACAACTTTTGAATATCCAATTGAACCTAGTGAGTTCCGAGGATAATGTAGCAGATTTGTTCACCAAGTCTCTACCCAAATCTACTCTTGAGAAGCATGTGCGAAGTATTGGTATGTGTCACTTATTTGAACTCCATAATTGATTTAATTATCAGGGGGGAGTTGATTGTGTAGACATCATGGGGAGTCTACATCACATGTTTTACATTCAAGTTGTAGTTGGCGCGTTGTGCTCTTTTTCCCTTCGACCAAGTCTTTTGTTTTTAGTTTTTTACCCAAGAGGTTTTTTTTTTACTTGGTAAGATTTTTACCGAGGCAACGTTCATGCGCCATATGATTCTGGTGCGCGACACAAGGAGGAGTATTGAAGGAATTTACATTCCTATCCTTGATGATGTGTCTTGACCGAATCTTCTCCGTTTTAGATTAGAATATCTGTTAGATATCTATCCCTGATTTACAGGGATTCTCTATGTAATACCTATATAAAGGCCAATCTATCAATGAATAAGTAGACATTTTTCTCTCGTATTCTCATACTCTACAACAGATATTAAATTTAAAAAATGATCATCAAGATATTCGGATCAATTTTGATTTCTTGTTTAATTATAATTTAGATATTTTCTGATATTACATGTTTTTGTTGCTATGTTGCTAGATTGTGAGTTTATAGATTTAGATCGTAATTTTTTTTTAGAATTATTTTTTTATTATAAATATAATTAAACTATAAAGAAAAACTAAATGGACATTACGCTTTGAAGTTGACCCCGAACTGAAAAATCTCATGTCCATGCCTGACCATTCCTTTTCGATGTGACTATTCAGCAGATCATCTTTAACTTTCGTTTCAACTATAAGTTTCACGCACGCTTCTTTTGCCCAAATAGCTCAATAAGGCACAGTCAAGGTTTCCATTACTAGTAAACACTTGATACTTAAAGTCAATAATACAAAGATTTTGCAAACTGGTTAATTATAAATTGTAACAGTCCGGCCCAGTCCATTGAGATATTGTCCGCTTTGGGCCCAACGACCCTCACGGTTTTGCTCTTGAGGTTTTACCCCCAAAACGCGTCTCAATGTTTCCATCTGCCCAAAGCGGAGGGTCGTTTTGGGGGTGAAACCTCAAGAGCAAAACCGTGAGGGTCGTTGGGCCCAAAGCGGACAATATCTCAATAGACTGGGCCGGACTGTTACAGAAGATCTCTCTGTATCTAGATTGATGGCTTGCGAGTTGGGGGCTGGTTCCTTCTCTATATTTGCTATGTTTCTTCTTGGGCTCTTTTGTTCTCTCTCTTGCTTTCATTTTTTTTTGTTCCTCTTACACCTTCTATGGTGATATTAAACCCGTTCTTGTGGTGAATCTAGTGATTTTACTGACGTATGTTCAGTCCTAGAGGAATTGGTTCCTCTTTCTTTATCCAAAAAACATTTTTATATCAGGAAACCTTCATGATTCCTCTTACCCACTACCTCATACTAATTCTCCTCCATTACCAAATAAAGTCACCTCTTTAAAATGAGATCGGTCACTTACCTAAAAGCTTATGGGTTTCACCACCCCCCCCCCCCCAAAAAAAATTCACTATTGGATTTTTTCTTTGTTACTGGTTTTTGTCTCAATTTGGTGACTTTGTTTCCTTTTTTTTTTTTCTTTTTTTTTTTTCCCCCCTTAAGTCTCTTTAGGGAAAAAGCTAATGTGTGGTATTAGTTCCATTCTTTCATCCTCATTAGCATTGGTTTTGACAAGATTTTAGTTTAGGAATTTTACTAGCAGCGGTTTCTCTGCCCTCAACCTTTTAAATCAGTTGCGACATCTTGGCTACTGGCTGCGACATCTAGAATTGCCAATGGAGATGTCATTTGTTTTGTTTCAAATTCAAATTTGACATGTGACATGGCATTGTCATTTTTGCAGAATTTGTATCCAATGGATATGTATTTTTTGATAGGTCAAATAACAAAAATATGATTTCAACAAAAAAAATGCTTATCTATCTCACTGTCGATGACTTCTCACTCCAAATCAAACAACCCAGATCAAACGTGCCTAGATCTCTCCACCTCTTCTTCTTCTATCCAAATACGTTATCTTCTTTTCTCCAAATCAAACTTCTGCCCAATCTCGACTTCCTATTTCTTTTGATTTTCTACAAAAACAAACATCAGAAGCTTGGAGGAAAAGAAGAGAACATCTACATCTTAATTTCTGATGGCTGGGTTAAGTTCTACATACCGATGTTTGATTCAGTACTAATCTTCTGATTACAAACTCAATCTATTATTTAGATGAGATTTTGCTGAGAAAGTTGATTGTGATAGAGATGAGAAGATCAAACTTGATTTAGTGGGAAAGATAATGGATTTATAGCTATAGTCTTGGTTGGGTTAAATCTATTTAATTTAGGAGAGAAAGATGAGAACAGAGAAAGAGAACGAAGGGAGAACAAAGAAAGAGAGAGAGAAAAAAAATTTGACAGTGGTTGAGAGCGTTGTCAAATTTGAAAGTGATGGGTGGTATGCCAAATCCACGTAGGTCCACGTAGGATTTGACATTTTTTCTGGAGATGGTTGATTTTATCATTTCTTGCCGTTATAGTCTCCACTTGTCAAAAGACGTATCCACTCGAAATGCTCTTAGACGACGCCAACTTTGTTAGTTTTTTAGGAGATGATGTAATCTGTAAACACGAAAATATCTGCAACAAATAACAGAAACACGTGTATAAAAAATAATTTAATTTAATCAAATGCGAATACGGGTTACAATTTTTGTGAACTCTTCTGATTCTATCCTCGAATCTAGGTCTAACTCAAGGGTGACAAGCACTTGTTCTTGAGGGTTACGTGGATTGATCACGTAACAAGTATTTGGGATTTGGATTTGGATTTGGGTTTAGTGAGGAACTGGCTATTTATGGAGCTTGATAGTTCTTCAAGGATCTAGTGAAGAACTGGCTATCTGGGGAGCTTGATAGTTCTTCAAGGGTTTAGGGGAGACTTCTGAGCTCGCGGAGGGATTTTTCTCTCTCTAGTTCGCTGCCTTCTTTTATGCTCTTCTTGGTTTCGCTCCCCCTCCTCTTGGTATGAGAGAGGGTATTTATAGTGTTAACATGCCTCCACTTAAGGCAAGTAATGAAGATTCTGAATCAATAATATTTCCTCAATCGAATCAATGAATCTTGACTGATTGATCTACTTGCCGATTTTAACATAATCAAATCAATCAAATCTTGAGATTTAGATATGCCCCGATCGCTTTGGATTGAATGTCCTGTTTTGGGCGAGATCTTTAGTAAGGGGCGAGCTATCTCGCGGACATGGAAAGTATCCCGCGAGGAGGCTTGATTTCCAAGCGAACGGTGATTTCTAATCCCATTTCGCAGATGACTTATCTTGGACGTACATCCCTGCAAGCATGCGAACTCTGTCGTCTAGCTAATTCGCGAATTTCCCAACGTGGGGCCATCTCGCCTTGCCTTTATGTCACTCTACGCGCACGGAGTCATCTCGCCTCGCCTTCACGTAAACCTACGCACGCGGAGTCATTTCACCTCGCCTTCACGTACACCTCGCCTTCATGTACATGCGCGCGGAGTCATTTCGTCTCGCCACTGTTTACGTCTACGCGAAGTGAAGTCTAGTTCGCCTCGCCACTATTTAATTCTACGCGAAGTCATTTCACCTCGCCACTGTTTAAGTCTACGCGAAGTGAAGTATAGTTCGCCTCGCCATTGTTTACGTCTACGCGAAGTCATTTCACCTCGCCACTGTTTAAGTCTACGCGAAGTCATTTCACCTCGCCACTATTTAAGTCTACGGGAAGTGAAGTCTAGTTCGCCTCGCCATTGTTTACGTCTACGCGAAGTCATTTCACCTCGCCACTGTTTAAGTCTACGCGAAGTCATTTCACCTCGCCACTGTTTAAGTCAATGCGAAGTGAAGTCTAATTCGCCTCACGAAGTCTAGTTCGCTTTGCAAAGTCTTTTTTGCCTCACGAAGTTCAGTTCGCCTCGCGAAGTCTATTCTCTAGCTCGCCTGACCGCTGGCGAACCATCACCAGTCATTTTTGGGGATGTCCGATTAATTGATATCTGATCATCAATTGACACTTGATAATTGATTTCAATCGGGTTTTAAGGTTTTGTTGTCGGCCGACCATTTCCACGTTGCCATGTATTATTTCCAACGACTTTCCAATGTTGTTGACTCACAAGCCACGTATTTACTTAGATTATTCAACGACTATTATTATCGTTAAATTTTATATGTCTACAAATGCCCCCACTTCAAGGTGCGTCGTAGCCATGCTGTCGTCATGTGCCAGAGGCGTGACTTGAAGTCTATGTTTAATGGGTTTGTGGTAATTCCCGAATTGATAGGGATTCCTAATTTTGTAAGGATTCCCTATTTTCTTGTAGAAATTCCTCGAATTTATAGGATACCCAATTTTGTAGGGATTCCTTAATTCGCAAAGATTCCTGTAAAACTTCCAAGTAATGGGCGGAAACCTTTGATGTATTTCTTCCTTGATTTGCTTGATTCTCCATACTTTTCCAGTTTCAATGAGGAAAGATTGCACTATAAATTAGAGCTTCCGGTTGAACATTATGCATCACAAAGTTACAACCATCTTGCTATGAGATCAGCAGTATACTCTCTCTCCTTTTGATTTGATTGCTATGGCGCGCAGTCATATGATTCGCTGACCCCTCTTTTTTTTTTTTTTTTTTTAATCTTGTAGGTTGCGAGATATTTATGAGTTATCCATCTTCAGTAGCAGCAGAAACCTTACTCGGCCAAGCGCGGCAGAATCTCAAGGCAGCGAAGCGCAATTTTTCAACAAGTAGACGTACACCACTTCGCATGGCCTTTTTCAAAAGTTTCAAGAAAGGCACAATCACCATCCTTGAAGATATTAACGACGTTCAAAGTGATGGCACCACCTTATATACCTATCCTTCATTGACTGGGCCGCGCTCTCTTGAGTCTCCCCCTATATGATGGTTCGGGTCATATTCCTCGGTGGTCTTTCCAACAATCGCGTCTGCTAGCCACTTTTCAATCAGCCAAATCCAACAGTGAGAAACGAAGCGCAGACGTATGGATGTTGAAGTCCACCCATCATGATCATAACGTTCCTCAAATACCGTTCGTGCTTCTTAGCGACCGTACGTGCAATGGTTCAGTGCAATGGAGAGGGTTTCGTGCCAACGGAGCCTTCTCCTACACGGAACGTTATTGGGAGTGGTTAGAAGACATCCTAAGCCGAAGCGGAGCTCTCATCCACAAAACTGGCCTCTACCGAGCGGTGTTTGCATCGCTCTTCAGCTATGACCGTGTTGTACCTGTGATGCGGGCCTTCTGTGAGTTTTGGTGCCCTGGCACGAATACTCTTCATACATCGTGTGGAGAGATGTCTATCTCTTTGAGGGACTTGACATATATTTGTGGCTTGCCCATAACTAGAAGGTTCTACGACGAAGTTGTTCCATCTATTGAAGAATTTGCAGCCAAGGGTAAAGGTGTTGAGCCAATCATTCCCAAGAGTTACAAATTCTTATTTCTTGCGTACCACAAGCTTTGCGATAAAGGGCAAAAAGTGAAGATTGCATCATGGATCCAGTACTGGTACAAAGGAAGTTTGAGATACAAGAGGCCGCCCGCCAAGAGTGTACGGAACAAGAAAGATGCACTTCAGAATACGTGCAACCCATCTGGCGAAATCCGTGAGGCTCACGCTCGAACTGATGATGACTCCGCACCGTTTGATGACTTGGGCGTGGATGACGAAGACATAGAGTCTACGTACTTGGTGGCATTTTACGCGTGTTGGTTGTGTCTATTCGTCTTTCCTGTGGACGATACAGGCTTGATCCGACCTAGCGTGTTTAAAATTGCTAGCAAAATGTCTCAAGGTTGTCAATTATGTCTAGCTGTACTTGTGTTGGCCAATATCTATCAAGGCTTGAACGAGATTTCCGCTTCCAAAGATCTAGGGAATTGTTCGGCTACATTGCCCTTTCACTATGTGTATACGTGGTTGGCAGAGTATTTCGGCACCCATTTTTATTCTCCTCTTCCTGACAACTTTAAACCACGCATGGTTCACTTTTCAGGGGCATTTTCGGCCAAGCACTTTGGAGACGCACAAGCTCGTTCATTATTCAACACATGTGGCAATGCAGGGATGGACATCTTAGCTGTAGTCTCTAAAGAACGCAAAATGATCGTTGATCGTGCAAATGTTAACCATTCAGACATTGTCTATCTCACCTGCCTTCGATCTGGATTTCTTACTCTTAGGCAAGGCAACCGGCGAGTCGTTCAACCCTACAGTCCTTACCGTTTCAGCCGTCAGTTCGGCTATGTTCAAGATGTTCCAGGAAGTCTTCAAAAGGACATTCAGACAGGCGCATTATCCTTGGCGTACTGGCATTGGGAAAGTTTTATTAAACGTGAGACGGGGAGCACAGTGACGTTGCCTCCTGAGAGCGTTCTAACAGAGTACATGGTGACTCGTGATTATGTTGAATGGTGGTCCAAGGTGTATCGTTCCATGCCCAAGATGACCACAACAACAATGCTTGGGTCACCGCACAAGCCTTTAAAAACGAAAGAAGACAAGGTTGCTGCTCGCGTGGTACCGCCCCGCCAGAGAGTAGTTCCTCGCGAGATGCCATCTCGCCAGAGAGTGGTTCCCCGCGATATTGAACTTGACAATAATCTTCACTCATCTTCTACCAAGGCGTTGCCCCCAAGTAGCAATCCTCCCAATGAACCGCACCAAACTTTAGAAGGTCATGGGGACTCATCTGATCATCATCTCGCCCAGAGTCACCTTAAGTTGAAGGGGACAAAAACTCAAGCAAAAAGACTTAGTGGGAGTAGTAACAGTTCCAAGGACTTGTACTTCAAGCGTCGAAGGATTGAACCCGACCTTGGCTCCGTTTATTTCAATCATGACGATGAGTTTCTCCTTAATAGAAATTTGCTTGGCGAAGTTCCTGGTCCCTCGAAACAAACTCCAAATCATGTCGAGGTATGTTCGCCACCATCCCATGTATTATATTTTTTTTTACATTATATGCATGATCTGAACTCATTTCCTTTACCTTCTTTTTTTTTCAGCTAGAAGGACTCCCACCTTTTGAAGACGAAGCTTGCTGGAAAGAGGTTCGTGCTCCTTCAACATAACCAATGAAGACCGATTCCCTCCACGAAGACGATGCATGCATTATCAAACAAAATGTATTGCAACAAGTTAATTGTGAAGACATTTCGGTGAATCCTCCGAGGCTTGTAAACAATATGGCATTCTCTGAAGTCACCCGCGGTGAAGTTGATGTTATAGACACCAACCAGGGGCTCCGAAAGATTCGTATGCAGGCCGCCACTCTAATTTGTGAACAAATTGAAGACGTCATTACGAAGCACTCGTCAAGAACCATTCTTTCTAAACGGAAAGACCTTGGCGAGATAGTGGCCGAACTTCAATGCTATGGGTTTGATCCTTCGCCAGTAAAAGACAAGGTAGAAAGCTTGATGACTTGTGCTACTCAGTATAACGCGGCGAGGCTTGTATGCATGCATAAAGCTACTCCAGGCACATGTGATCAGTGTTTGTCTCATATGGAGGCTGAAATTGCAAAGTCAATCGAACTTTGTCAAACTGATCTTGGTCAACGTCAAGTTGTGATTGAGTCCTTGGAGAACTTGAAGGAGAAGCAGCGGCGGTTGGAGCAGGAAATAACCTCTCTAGATGTGAGCCTTCTACTTCATGACAAAAGGCTTGCCGATTTGGAGAAGCAGAAAATTCAAATCAAGGAGACTCCAGAGTTGACTGCTGAAGAACTTGCGGAAGCAAAGAGGTCCGAGATGATTTTGAAAAGCAACGCAACAGCTTCAAAGACCTATCTTGGACGTGAATGGCCCATCATTGTTTAGTAATTTATGATTTATTCTTTTTTTTTTTTTGCGCATGTAATAAGTCATTTTGACAATAGAACTCATTATGCAATAAAAAAAAGATTTTTTATTTTGATGTGACTGAATTTAAGAATATAATTCTCAAGCTGCTTACGTATCCTTCCAAAGAAAGAATCAAGTCATAACGTAGTTCAAGGATGAGGATTTAGGACTTTTTTTTTGAGGTGCCTTGTGCAGTTTAGGCTCATGCAGGCTAGGAGTATTTTTTGTCATTTGCAGTTTTAGCTCGTGCAGAGAAGGAGCGTTTTTTTGTCATTCGCAGTTTATGCTCGTGCGGACAAGGAACGTTTTTGTCATTTGCAGTTTAAGCTCGTGCAGACAAGGAGCCGTCTTCACTTGATTTAAGCGTAGTATTTCTTCAAGAATTTGCCGTTGATTGGGCCAATTCTCAAACCGTCTTCAGCCACGATTTTATAAGCTCCGTTGGTGTAGACTTTGCT
This sequence comes from Fragaria iinumae, assembly GCA_009720345.1. NCBI lineage: Eukaryota > Viridiplantae > Streptophyta > Magnoliopsida > Rosales > Rosaceae > Fragaria > Fragaria iinumae. The sequence continues at coordinate 2,215,345 of CM019123.1, forward strand.
GATGACATAAGGGCCATCCCACTTTGATTTGAACTTGGGACCGGTCTTGTGTGTCATGATGATGGGTCTGCACACGGCAAGGACCAAATCACCAATTTGAAAGGATCGAGGCCGAACTCCTTTGTTGAAGGCACGCGACATCCGGGCTTGGTAGCATTCTAGATGTTGTTGCGCATCGAGCCTCTTCTCGTCTAAAGCTTCCAACTCTTGAAGTCGTAGCTTGATATTTTCTTCATTTGTGAGGCCTTCTTGCAAAGCAATCCTCAATGAGGGAATTTGCTTCTCTAATGGCAAGACGACTTCAACACCATACACCAGAGAATAAGGTGTGGCATTTGTGGCAGTTCGATATGTCGTTCTATATGCCCACAATGCTTCGCCCATCTTCTCATGCCAGTCTCTTTGTGACTTGCTGACGGTCTTCTTCAAGATGTTGCAGAGCGTCTTATTAAATGCCTCCATCAAACCATTAGTTGGTGCATTGTACATCGATGAAAAGTGTAGCTTGAAGTGATACTTTTTGCTAAGTTTTTGCATAGCACTATTTGAGAAGTACTTGACGTTATCTGCAATGATGCAACGTGGCACACCATATCGCTGGATGATACATGTCTTGATGAAGTCTACAACGGTTTCTTTCTTTATCTCTTTAAGCGGTACCGCCTCTGGCCACTTTGAGAAGGAATCCGTGGCTGCCAAAATGTACATGTGCCTTCCTGAAGATTTCGGGTTTATGGGTCCCACAGCGTCTATCCCCCAGACATCAAACGGGTGTGAAGCGATCGTAGGATGCAATAACTCAGGCGGTTGATGGATAAAGTTTGCGTGGAATTGACAGGCTTGACATTTCTGTGTGTACTCCATGCAATCCTTGACCATTGTGGGCCAGTAGTAACCTATTCGCCTTACTTGAAAGTGTAATTTAGGGCCTGATTGATGAGCTTCACATATTCCAGAATGGACCTCTTCCATGGCTTTGGACGCCTCTTCTTTTCCCAAACACCTAAGGAGTAACCCATCAAATGATCATCGATAAAGAGTCTTCTTGTAGTAGAAAAAGCACTGGGCTCTTCGTTTGATATCCGTTCGCTGTTTTAGATCGTCAGGCAATTTGTTATGCTCAATGTAGTCGATCAAAGGATGCCTCCAATCTTCAACGTCAATAACATAGACGGAGACCACATTGGAATTTTCGCACAATGGGACAATCCCTGTTGAGACAACCCATCGTTGGCAAATTGAAAGGTCCACAATTTCATCATTTGATAATGCTTAAGTTGCTGCTAGGTTGGCCAAGGCATCCGCCATCTGGTTTTCTTTTCTTGGCACATGTTCTAGTGTACCAACATCGAAACCCGTCAAGAGTTGTGTAGCGAGACAGAAATAAGGAATCAAATCCTCTTTCTTGACTTCGTAATTAGTTAGTAGTTGATCAATTACTAACTTTGAATCCCCGTACACTTCTAGATTTGCAATTTGCATTTCTAAGGCCGTTTGCAATCCCATGATGAGAGCTTGGTATTCCGCAACATTGTTGGAACACAATTCACCGTGAGTGAAAGCATATGGCAATATTTGCTTTTGTGGGGTAACGAAGACAACGCCGGCCCCTGCTCCATCTATTCTTGAAGATCCATCAAAGAACATCTTCCAAGTGGGGAGAATTTCTGCAAGAAAGACTTCTTCATCCGGCAAGTCATCTAAAATTTCCCAATCTGCAGGGATTGGGTGATCCGCTAGAAAGTCAGCCACAGCTTGGCCTTTAACCGCCTTGGCAGGTACATAGACGATGTCATGTTGATTGAGGAGTAGAGCCCATTTTGCCATTCGTCCTGATAAGACTGGTTTAGACATGACAAACTTGACTGGATCAGCTCGAGCTACCAAATGCACCGTGTAAGCTTGCATATAATGCCTCAACTTTTGAATGGAAAAGATAAGAGTGAGACATGTCTTTTCTATTGGAGAATAATTTAATTCTGCTCTTGTGAGAGTTCGACTTAAATAGTACAAGGCCATCTCCCTTCTTTCCTCGTTTTCTTGGGCGAGAAGTGCGCCAAGCGATCTTTCTTGAGCTGCGATGTAAAGGGTAAGAGGTTTCCCAGAAATGGTGCACCTAACACCGGAGCATTAGCCAAGTAATGTTTAATGCTTTCGAAAGCATTGTGACATGCTTCATCCCACACGAAAGGCACATTCTTCTTCATGAGTCGACTAAAAGGTTGATATCGACTTGCGAGGTTGGAGATGAACCGCTTGATGAACGCGAGTTTTCCTTGAAGGCTTCTCAATTCTTTTAAACTTGTTGGCTCTGGCATTTCTTGAATGGCCTTAATCTTCGATTGATCTACTTCAATGCCCCGATGCTTCACAATGAATCCAAGGAACTTGCCTGAACTCACACCAAAAGCACACTTCAATGAGTTCATTTTGAGTTGGTACTCGCGTAACCTATCGAACACTTTTCGTAAGTCTTGCAAGTGATCACTCCTTTTCCTTGACTTGACAACCAAATCATCAACATAACATTCAACGTACTTGTGAAGCATGTCTCCAAAGACTTTCTGCATGGCACGTTGGTATGTTGCACCGGCATTCTTTAATCCAAATGGCATGACTTTGTAACAGTAAATGCCTTTTGGAGTGCGAAATGCAGTTAACTCCTCGTCTTCTAGCGCCATCTTTATTTGGTTGTAGCCAGACGATCCATCCATGAAAGACAAAGCTTCATGACATGTGGTTGCATCCACCATGAGTTCGATGATAGGCAAAGGGAAATCATCTTTCGGACATGCATCATTCAAGTCGCGAAAGTCTACGCACACACGCATTTGTCCATTCTTCTTTTCAACTGGGACAATGTTTGCGATCCACTTAGGGTATTAGACTTCTCTGATGAAGCCTGCAACGATCAACTTGTCAACCTCTTCTTCAATTTGAGTTTGAACCTCCGTTCGAAAACGTCGTGTCAGCTGTTTGATGGGTCGAGCCTCCGGTTTAACAGCTAATCGATGAACTGCTACTTTAGGGTCAAGACCGGGCATTTCTGTGTAGGTCCAAGCGAAGACATCCCTGTATTCAAGCAACAAGTCATATTACTCTTTCTCCTCTTGGGGACTTAGTGATGCGCTTACAAATATCGGTCTTGGGTCTTCCTCCGTCCCCATATTGATTTTCTTAAGTTCATCAACTGTAGATTTCACCCCAACTTCAAGTTCTGGAGGAGCTGCCTCTACTTCATATTCGAAGTCTTCATGGTCATCGTCTTCATAAGCTTCTACCTCTACTATGGTGATGTGATAGGCACATTGAATAACGTCATCCTCATCGCTGCTAGCATCGTCGCCTTCTTTATCTTGACCAGTGAGTATGAAGGTATGTTGCCTCACTTTAAGTTGGTCTGTTGAATTCACCTCTAGCACACAACGTCTTTTCATGCGTGATGGGATAAGACTTTGGATTTCTTTATGTCCCGATTGGCTGACTTCTCTTCTTTTTCTATCTTGTTGTTCTTTAGGAGCTTGGATCCTTTCAAGTGCCGACTTTCGAGGAGTTGGCTTTATTTGTTTATTTTCTTCATTTGACGATGACAACCTTTTGAACACAGAAGTTTGCGTAGCTGCGGTGTCAAGACGACTGAAGATGGAGTTTCGACTTGTTGACTTTTCGACACGTTCAAACACCGAAACTCTGCCTGTTGATTTAGTAGAAGTAATTTGAGAACTTGGGCAAATGCGATCGAACGCTGAAGTGCGAGAAACAGATTGTATTTGTGGAATCTCATCTTCTATTTCTTCGACGCTTATGTACTGCATGCTTGCCTTCTCCGCCTTTCTTCTGCCTGAGATTTTGACTGGCTTGCTTGGGACAAAACCAAGCCCCATTTTAACCGAATCACTTGTTTTTCCCTGTTCTCTCAACTTCTTTTGAGACTCATTGAGCTCATGTGCTTCCTTGCTGATAACTTGATCATCCTCTTTACTCGACGAACCGAAGTCGAATCCAGCCTTTGCCAACAATTTGTAAGCATTGGGGTCAAACCCTTCATTTGTTCTTTTCTCGGGTAAAGGTCCGTGCTCTACCCTTCCTCGGATTGGTTTGACAAATCCCTTCAATGGTTGCTTGGTAGGAGTTTGGTCGTTTAAATTTGTCAATGGCAATATTGATGCTTCCTTCAATAATTTTATGTCCTCTTCACTCAACTTCCGAGGACTCACTTGCCGCTTTGTTCCCGCAAACGGAGACTCTCCTTCCTTGCGCTTGGACTTTGGCACATATCGAAGAATTGGGACAATTGGACTAGACTTCTCTGATGTCACTGTTTTGGATGGAGGCTTGTGTGACTCTTCATTTCCCTTGCCTTTTGCTTCAACTTCTTTCCTTGTTGCCGTCGTAGCCTTCCCTGTTGAGGGTACTTTGACTGGAAGAACTTCTATTACCGATTCCTCATCTGAATAGAACTTGGAATCTACGTAGTAAGACTCATCTTCGGTGAATGGCTTGGTATCACCTATCACTGTTTTCACGCCTCCGCGGTAGAACTTGAAGCATTGATGCAGAGTTGAAGGTACGACATCATTTTCATGAATCCATGGTCGCCCCAATAATATGTTGTATGAAGTCTTTGCATCGATCACGTGGAACAAAGTGTGTGACTCCAATTCGCCAATAACCATGTCTAGTCGAATCATGCCTATCGCTCTTTGCTCTCCTTAGTTAAAACCCTGGATCATGAGACGACTTTTAGATAACTCGTCGATATTGATACCGAGTCGAGACATTGTTGATTTTGGCATAATGTTCACAGCAGACCCTCCATCTACAAGCATGCGGTTTAACTTTTGCTCTCGCATGTAACCTGTCACAAAAAGAGGTCGATTGTGTGGTTTTGAACCCAATTGCAAATCTTCATCCGTGAAGTGAATGGCGTCACAACACGCTACGCATGCCGCACACTCATTGATGTTCGAAGAATGCTGGTCTTCATCAAGCAACAACTGGACCAATGCACGTCTCGCCGATTTGGAAAGTTGCAACAGGTTAGAGAGGCTAAATTTTAGAGGCAAATATTCCAATTGTCTCAGCACTTTAATTTCTTCAACCTTCTCATCATCTTTGGAATCACCTTTAAAGCTTGTTGTCATTGAGCTAGCTCTTAGACTTGGTCGCGCCTTGGGCATGCACTTCGTTGGCGGATTTTGAGTGAGGGACGTTTCTCGCGAGGCATTGCCGACTCCCATGTGGTCATTTATGATCTGGCTGTGAGAGTGGTGGACTTGACAACACACCTTTGCGCGCTTTTCGTCGAGTGACAAGTATCCATCCCTCGCCATCATCGCATGGGGCGGCTTTAGGAGCGAGGTTTATTTGCTGGATTGGTTTCACTCCTTCTAACTTTTTATCATTGCCCGTCTCGTTCGAGTAATGGCATGGCGCTTTTACTGGCATGGAAGGTACTTGAACCGGCTCAAAAGACCCAAACGAAATGGTAGTGCAATTGACCGCAGCAACCTCGTCGACATCTAACTCGATTCTTCCTTATTTGGCAAGTTTCATGATCAAATCCTTCAAAACAAAGCACTTCTCAACTGGGTGGCTGACGAGGCGATGAAACTTGCAATACTTCGGATCATTGACCCGATGCATTTCTTCTGGACGTTTACATTCTGGAAGTTCTATCACCTTGTTCTCAAGCAAATCTTCCAACATGCCTGCCACGTCGGAATCCGGGAATGGATAAGTCTTTTGCTCCCACTCAATTAATGGATGCTTCTTCCTCCCGTAGGCTTGAGTCGGTTCTACTCTCTTAATCTCCTTCTTGTCTCGTGTGGAGATTTTGATTGGAGCAACATTTACAGTCATCGACTCCTTTGTAGATCTTTTCACGACCTTGTCAACTTTGCTGCTGAAAGCTTTGTCTTTTCGTTGATCATCGACAAACTCCTTCTTACCCTTGTGGCTAGCTATGCTCAACTCCATATCATGGGCTCGCGTAGCTAGTTCTTCAAAGAATCGAGGCTTGATACCTTGGAGAATGTACAACAAATCAAAATGCATGCCTTGGATGCACATCTCTACCGCAGATGTCTTCGACAAGCGGTCTTTACAATCGAGGCTGAGCGAGCGCCACCTGTTGATGAAGTCAATCGCTGGTTCGTCTCTCCATTGTTTTGTGTTGGTGAGTTCCATCATGCCCATAGTTCGCCTTGTATTGTAGAAGCGGTTTAAGAATTCATGTTCCATTTGTTCCCAACTATCAATGGACTCGGGCTCTAAGTCCGTGTACCATTCAAAGGCATTGCCTTTCAACGAGCGAACGAATTGCTTGACAAGGTGGTCACCTTCTGTCCCAGCGTTATTGCAGGTTTCGATGAAGTGAGCAACATGTTGCTTTGGATTGCCCTTCCCTTCGAATTGCTGGAACTTTGACGCTGGTATCCCAACGGCATCCTTAGTCCATTAATTCTTTTGGTGTAGGGTTTGGAGTAGGTGAGAGAATCACGAGAAGGACCTCCATATTGAGCTCTGATGGAGTTGGTGATGATGTCTTGCAATTGCTAAAAGGACATAGATCCAAGCGAGCCATCATCGTCTTTGTCAACGTTCTTAGAGCTCTCGCCTACTTTGTACTTCTTTTCTTCATCTTGACTTTCAAGCCTGCTGTAGAGCTCGGCGATCTGCATGTCTTTTTCTTCCACCGTTTTGGTGAGCTTCTCAACCGTTCCCATCAGATTGGCTATTTGCTCTTCAATGGTGGATGCGCCTGTCACCATGACTTGCATGGGGATAGGTTGTGATGCATAACCCGCTGGCATGCCATACGTGTTGTCTTCATCACCATTTGGACTTCCATCGTATGAAGCCGTGCTTGATTCATCATCCGTGGCAGGTGAGAATGATCGCTCCCTTGATTTGTTTGGAGTTTCCTTCTCTTCACTTCGCGAGGCGCGCTTGACTCCACTTCGCGAGGCATGCTTGTCTGCGAGATTCGCCAAGGTGATGACTGGTTCGCGAGGGTTGGAAGGCAAAGCCACAAATGTTGTGGGTTGATTCCTCGCCATGCTACGGGTGACATGACCAGAGGGCTCGCTGTTTGACCTCGCGGTTGTTGGTTTAGACTTCTTCGTCGAGATGGCTTGAGTGCTCTTGGAGGCCATTACTTCGAATGGATTTGAGCTTGCTTGCGGAGAAGCAGATGAGAGGCAAAGTTGTCCCACTGGGCGTGCCAATTTTGTAAACACGAAAATATCTGCAACAAATAACAGAACAACACGTGTACAAAGAATAATTTAATTTAATCAAATGCGAATACGGGTTACAATCTTTGTGAACTCTTCTGATTCTATCTCCGAATCTAGGTCTAACTCAAGGGTGACAAGCACTTGTTCTTGAGGGTTACGCGGATTGATCACGTAACAAGTATTTGGGATTTGGATTTGGGTTTAGTGAAGAACTGGCTATTTATGGAGCTTGATAGTTCTTCAAGGATCTAGTGAAGAACTGGCTATCTGGGGAGCTTGATAGTTCTTCAAGGGTTTAGGGGAGACTTCTGAGCTCGCGGAGGGATTTCTCTCTTTAGTTCGCTGCCTTCTTTTATGCTCTTCTTGGTTTCGCTCCCCCTCCTCTTGGTATGAGAGGGGGTATTTATAGTGTTAACATGTCTCCACTTAAGGCAAGTAATGAAGATTCTGAATCAATAATATTTCCTCAATCGAATCAATGAATCTTGACTGATTGATCTACTTGCCGATTTTAACATAATCAAATCAATCAAATCTTGAGATTTAGATATGCCCCGATCGCTTTGGATTGAATGTCCTATTTTGGGCGAGATCTTTAGTAAGGGGCGAGCTATCTCGCAGACATGGAAAGTATACCGCGAGGAGTCTTGATTTCCAAGCGAACGGTGATTTCTAATCCCATTTCGCAGATGACTTATTTTGGACGTACATCCCTGCAAGCATGCGAACTCTGTCGTCTAGCTACTTCGCGAATTTCCCAACGTGGGGCCATCTCGCCTTGCCGTTATGTCACTCTACGCGCGCAGAGTCATCTCGCCTCACCTTCACGTAAACCTACGCGCGCGGAGTCATTTCACCTCGCCTTCATGTACATGCGCGCGGAGTCATTTCACCTCGCCACTGTTTACGTCTATGCGAAGTGAAGTCTAGTTCGCCTCGCCACTGTTTAAGTCTACGCGAAGTCATTTCACCTCGCCACTGTTTAAGTCTACGTGAAGTGAAGTATAGTTCGCCTCGCCATTGTTTACGTCTACGCGAAGTCATTTCACCTCGCCACTGTTTAAGTCTACGCGAAGTGAAGTCTAGTTCGCCTCGCGAAGTCTAGTTCGCTTTGCAAAGTCTTTTTTGCCTCACGAAGTTCAATTCGCCTCGCGATGTCTATTCTCTAGCTCGCCTGACCGCTGGCGAACCATCACCAGTCATTTTTGGGGATGTCCGATTAATTGATATATGATCATCAATTGACACTTGATAATTGATTTCAATCGGGTTTTAAGGTTTTGTTGTCGGCCGACCATTTCCACGTTGCCACGTATTATTTCCAACGACTTTCCAATGTTGTTGACTCACAAGCCACGTATTTACTTGGATTATTCAACGACTATTATTATCGTTAAATTTTATATGTCTACAATGATGTAATCCATGTGGATTGAGCTAAGTGGTAACTTTCTTAAGTTTATTTGTATTTGGTCCTTCTTGGGCTCCTCCATTGGGTTTATTCTTTTGGCAATCATTAATCAAGTTTTTAATTAACCTTTTTGAGATGAGGGTGTACGTACAAACTAGAAAAGGTTTCTTGTCAGATACAAGGGCTTATGTTAGGTATAAATTTGAGTGCTCGAGTTGTGTATAAACTTGAGTGATATTTTATATTTGTGTAATTTTCTCATGCTGAAGATGAAAACTCTACAATAAAATTGGCATAGATTTTGGTCCAATACTAGGCGTGGTTATTTCTTATTTTCATCTCCAATACAAGTACTTCCATGGTGAGATTAATATCTTAACAACTCTCAAAGTTCTCGCATTGATGATGATGAAATACTATTCTTCTTTTTAGTTCTATTCCTTTTTCCGTTCAAACCTTTGACTGATTTTGTTGCTCATTTTTAAGTCATGGTAGATGGAGATGGATTGATTATGGGATCTACACTCAAAAGAATTTCAATCCACACTCCCTTTCAATTTTAAGAAAGTGAAAAGTGAGTGCAGATATTATTAGAAAATTGAAAGGGAGTGTAGATTGTAATTCTTGAAGTGTGAATTTCAGCTCCCTTGATTATTTGTGTTGATGTTGCACAAACACATTATTTGTCTTTGAAAATAATGAGAGACGATAGGGTTGTTTAGCGCTAATTGTATCAACTTGTCCAACCATCCAGATAGAATTTTCTAAAAACCAATTACACAGAACAAAATTCAAGACCGAATCGAATTTAGGAAGTATCGGGTTCGGTTTGAATGTTCATTTTGAAAACCGAATTGAACTGTTAATCCCCGTATCAATTTAGGCTGGTTTGGATTTTACAATTTGAAAATCGAACCAAATAGTCGATCTTGAATATCGGTTTGGCCCGATCTCGGTTTCTCACGTCAAAACACCCGGCCTTATCCACCATCATTATATTTGGAAGTTCTAAGTAGGCAAGTATTTGGAAGTGAACCAATTGATCTCATCAAGGACAAAAGATCAAGTATGCCAAACACTAGGCAACAAGATATAGGCGTATCCAATTAAAAACGTCTAACATTTATATACCTTTTGGTCTTATTAACCAAAAGGCTTCGAATTTCAGAATTTCAAAAGCAGTGGCTGATCGAGAAGCACATGCAAGCTGTAAAGCCTTGACATATGGAAGTGGAATATAGTTGCTTCTGCTTGCTGCTAAAAGCTAAAGACACAGTTCCTTTTATAGGGTTTTTTTTCGAGTTTGAAACCAAATTTTGGAAGAGCCCTTCTAGGGTTTTCGATGATTGCAATTCAACTTGTCTGTGCTTTTCTGGGTTTTATTCACTCCAAATGGGAAACAAACAGCAAGAAAATAAGGAATTGTCGTTAGTAAAGAGACTGTTTGGCTGCAGTTGAGTGCAGCTAGCTTGGTGTTTGTGCAGTCCTTTTCATTCTGAACCGGATAATGCGTACGTGATTGAGATACAGTTGAGGTACTAATATAGTAAAGCCTACGCAAGAATAGAGCTAGGTTTGTGATCGACTTCAGTTTGAACAGACTGTTCTTATGACTAGAGCATAAGCACGATCAGTAAAATTCTAGATGTTTGAATCGATTCTGGTATGAGTGTTACGATTTGGTATTGTGACTTCAAAGTTGATCGAGCACCTTCAAACACATTAAGTAGAAATAACAAATCCAACATGAGCATGCAAGTCCTTTTCTCAATTCTCAGATTTATCGATTGCAGTCTGGTATTCTACTGGAACGTTAAAGTTTATAGTGAGAGGAAGAAAACCAGTTGCTGGTGATAATGACTGGTAGTGTTAAATATCTTGAAAGATCACGATGGGGATGAAGAAGTGAAAAGTAAAAGTAAACAGGTGCTAGATGGTGTAAGATTAAAGACGAGATTGCATGACCAACTTTGATGATGGAAAAACAAAGCAACAGTGTGTGATACTATTAGCCAGTCAAACAAGAAGATGAAAAGAAAGACTAAAGTGGAAATTTCCAATTATATTCCGGGTAGAATTATTCTGCCTTGTCAACCTATTGTCAAACCCATCTAGAAGCAAAACAAATATTCAAATTTGGGCATTATATAACCAATATTTCAGGTTTGTGATGCTTTCAACTGCGTTTTCATTCGAGCTTTGGACGAAAAATGGAGACTTATAGACTAACAGATTTACCTTATTTTAGTTTAGAGACTTTGAATGCTGAAGATGTGTAAAAAAACATGTGTATTTTCTCATGTTATTTGGTGACCGGCAACGCCAACATAATTTAGGGGTGCAATGATACGTTCAACAACTCGATAAAATATTGGAAATAGAAAACCTGGAAGATAGTTCGTTAAATATGGACCATAGGACCTGTTTCTTACACACCTGTGGTTACCAACCATGCTAATCTGGATGCCCGTGATGCCATTATGGCATTTGGCTACAATATAGCAGGAGGATGCCAGTAGATACTTTCAGCTAGTTCCAACTTGCAAATATATATCTTGTTTTGAACTGTTGATATAGTCATCTCAATCATATCTTGTTTCACAAGAAACCACATTACATGTAAAGATCAGAAACAACGCAACACTTATCTTTTGTCCCTTGTTTCTAGTATGACCAGTTTTGGAAGTGTTTCTGTGGGTCTTCTTCAAAGCAAACGAAAAACAAATTATGAACAACCATATGCATCTCCCCTGGAAACGTTTCTTGAATTACCGATCACACCCTAGAGTGTGGAACCGATATCAAAATCTCAAAAATGGGAAGAAAAAGATGGTTGCATTCTGCATTCAACAAGGCTTAAGTTCCTGATTTTGCTCAATCATTTAACAGGGCATATACATTTAGAGCTCAGCCCTGAACATAATTGTGTTGGATACTTACGGTGAGAGCAATGAGAGGAAAAAGCTTTCGGACAGCAGAGAATTGGTGCAAAGTAGTTCTACCAAGAAGCAGAACTAGAGCAGGATTCACATTGTTAGTTTCAACACCTGCACATATTAGAACAACCCACAAGACAGTTCGCAGCAGCATAGACATTGTTACAGAATCTCTTCAGAATCAATATTCTAAAATCTATAAAAGATTATCCTCATATGCCGGCGCCAAAATGCAATTTCATATGATTCATATCCATAAGCAATGATGGAAATTCAATCATCTTAATATATTATCATCAATGAAGCATTATATCATTTACATCAATAACAGATGGACAGATGAAAAATAAAACCTACAGGGGGCACATCAGCAATGTACCCTTGATTGTTATATGACAATTGACAAAACATTAGCAAATATATGAATACACAGATATCAGGTAACAAAATCAAGAATAAATGAGATACCAACAGCTCTACATCAATGTATAAATTGCAAGCCAGAAAGCTTACAGGTCCTTCATTCTATTCACTTGAATAATATTTATGCAGCAAACTGGATATCACTTGCATGCGAAATGGTATCATCTCTTTTTGAACATATAAATGACCTCTGTCCGAATGAATGATTTCGATTCAAATGGGGGACTTCTCTCCCATTACTAGGCATTGACTGATTACTCCCTCGGCTAAAGTATCTTGCACTGCTAAATCTAGAAACCCGATTTACTGGCTTAGAATTGGGCTCGTGTCCATCTCCCTTACCCCGAAATTCAGACTCTTCATCAGTACCAGCCATAAGCTCCATCAAATTGCTACTAAACCCCAAATCAGAATAAACCCTCCTCGAATTCCTCATAGCTTGCCTAGCCAACTTAGCTTCCATGCTTTCAAAATGTTCTTCTCCGAACCCGTATGGCTTCAAATTCATCTGTGAAGCCCTTGATTCGACCGGTTGCCCCATGGTCTCCACCATCATACATGGATTGTTAAAATTATTCCACGAATGCAGAGGGACCAATTTACTCAACCCAGTAAGCCAAACCACCACCTCCTTCATCGACGGCCTCCGCTCCCTACAAGACCTCACACATTTTGCTGCAATGACAGCCAGCTGCTTCCTCACAACAGGGTCTTTAGGAGGCACAATCCTAGGATCATAAACAGTGATTAGCTTCCCTCTCTTTATAAGCGGAATAGCCCAATCCACAATTGAAGGTGGCGAAAACCCAACATCAATAGCCTTCCTCCCACTTATAATCTCCAACAACAAAATCCCAAAACTAAACACATCAGTCTTAGTGCTCAAATTATCCGGGGTCACATAACAAGGATCCAAATACCCCATAGTTCCCGCCGGCGGGGTTGACCGGAGCTTATAGTCATCCAAATGGCACCTTAAAGCCAACCCAAAATCCCCCAACCGAGCATTGTAACTACGGTCAATAAGAACATTTGCAGACTTAATATCTCTATGAATTACAGGTGGGTTTGATGAATGTAAAGTGTCAATGGCCTTAGCAGTTTGCAAAGCTAATCTAATTCTCCTTCCCCAACTGGGAGGCTTATTGTTATTAGTACTAGAAGAATGTAAGACATCATAGAGAGTACCGTTGCTCATGAACTCCACCACCAACAGCCTATCTTTCGAGTCGTTGGAGAACCCAAGAAGATTGACAAGTCTTGGGCTATGAATCTTTGACAAGATCTCGATCTCGTTATCGACCTCGTTGGTGGGTTCAGACCCAGAAAACGAGGTGGGTCTGGGAACTTGGCAGCGAGCACTGGAGGGTCTCTTGACCGCAACAAGACGGCCACGAAGTACAGCTTTGTAGACATAGCCATGGCTGCCTTTGCCTAGAAGCTTCTGATCAGAGAAGCCATTGGTGGCAGCCACGAGATCACTGTAATCAAAGTGTTGGATCTTGATGGGTTTCTCATGGGATGATGATGATGCTGATGATGGGGTCTGGGAATTGGCGACGGAGATAGCAGATTCAGCTTTGCAAGAAAGGTACCCCATTTTTCTAATCTCAGAAGAAGAAAAAAGATTGTTACTTTGGAGTTTTGGGATTGAAGAACAGAAAAAGAAAATGTAAGAGAGAGAGTTGGGTGGTGTTTGAGGTGAGGTTAGGAGTTACCACTAGCAAAATTGGTTGAGGAAGTTTTGGGTTTCTGTTGGTGGTGGTGTTCTACAAAGTAGAGACTGTAAATAAGTGGAGAGACTCAAAAACAGAGAGCCCACCTTCCTATTTTGGAATCCAGGAGAGAGTCCTCTACACATCAACACATGACATTGTATAAATGTAGAACTGGTACGTAAGTTGTGTAATTGTCAACTTATTCCTCTCTTCCTTCCTCTTGTACTATACTATTTAGGCTCATAGCTTAGAGGTGTTTATTATGCCATGTTTAGTTGGCTTAAACAAGTACTCAACTTGTGGCCCTTATCATTAAGAGATGCTTTGATATTAGATGTTTTGATATCCCTCCTAAATCCGATCACTTAGTGCACAAGCATAGTATTAAAGGGATGCCTAGTTTATAAATGAGAACTGCTAAACTTAACACCCCCAAAATAATGTAACGATTAATAATGCAAGTTTACATTAATAACATTTTTGGCCCAAAAATATTTACATTAATAACTTTTGTATTTGCTTAATATTGTCTCTAAAGAGGCAAATGAAGGTCACCAACTCCCTAATAGTTGTGTGTGGCAAGATGAATACTAAATTTTTGCGTTTAGAGTTTTGTTATTCAATAATCTAAACTCAAATTGTCTGAGAGAATTTTCTTGGTAATCGTTTAGTTTTCGTATAAGAAAAATATCAATATTTACAAAAGTGTTGTACCTTTGGACGTGATGGCGGTTGGAGGTTCCGAGTTAGGCAAATGTTGGATCTCCAGTTTGGATTGAGGTCCTTGTTCGATTGTGAATGAGTGGTCGCCTGCTTTGTAGACAAATCTGGGAATGGACGCGTTTCTTGGGACGCTGCTTAAGTTTTCTCTTGGGTGGATTTCTAGCCATGTTCGCTACTACTATTAAATCTGATGGTAGGATTGGTAGCTGCTTGTAACAGACTATATCATGTCTAAATGGGTGTTCGCACAATGCATTGGAGACTTGGACTTCCTTGTCGACTCTAGTCATTCTAGGTTAAAGTACAATAAAACTAAATGTTATTCATTTTTTTGAAAGGGTAAATTCCTCTTATGGTACCAGAGGTATGACCAATTGGACAGTTGGTACCTGACGTTTGAAAGAGGCTCTTTATCTTTATTTGGTGCAACTACTAGAGCCGGATGAGAGGAAACTTTCATGTCCGATTTTGACTTTGGTACCTCAAGTTATGGTATGTTTGACAGTTTGGTACTTCCGTTAACTTTTTAATTAAAAATGAGGGCAAAATTGACATTCAGGTGTTATTCATAAATAAAACATAAAACTATATATTTTGTGGTTTAATGAGTATTAGTCACAAATCTTCATCTATTATATAAGATTAATGTTTTGTTCTAAACTCAATCGATTTATTTTTAAGACGAACATAATTCAATTTTACACTAAGAAATTTAGTCGTTGTGATCTAAACACTTACCAGACTATTTCACGGAGCTATATCTAAGTAATCCACTTAAGGTAGTGTCATGGTTTAATGAATTTAGTCGTAGTGTTCAAATCACAAATACAACTTTCTTAAACATATAATTAAATTAAGTCATATTCAATCAATGTAACCGAAAAACATTAATTCATGTTTATGTGCTCCCAAAAGACTTAGAAAATAACGAATATCCAATACTAATGGTCATCAACCCACAAAACTTATGTTTTTATTTCATTCATTAATTTCATCAATTATTACTTTATATACTCGATTGCTCTCTTCTTCTTCTTTTACGCACAATCACTTTTTGATCAAAGGAAATATATGTAGAAATACAAAATGAACATAGTCCACCCTCACGGGCTACATAAATATCGAATTATGCAAAACAACATAAATACTTAAGTTATCTTAATATTGAAAACCTAAATTAGGCGTCATGATCAATAATCCGTACCTGTCAGAATCATCTGCCTTATTTGAAAAAAAAAATTAAGCCCGACTACGCAGCGTAGGCTTCCTAAGAGGGAGAACCAAAGGTAACGGGAACCGACCATTTAGCGTTCCACCAACAGTAGAACCAAATGCAATACCATCAGTTAAAGCCAATAACACCCTATGAGCTCCAAAGCTCATTTTGTTCGCTTTCTTCGGACCTGAATTAGCTACACCCAACTTCTCTGGCCTGACATCCTCAACCTTCCATTTGTTCCTTGAGCCTACCAGACAACTCACCTTTCTCTTTCTTGCCAGCGAGACTATTATAACCCCATTCAGGTGAGCAACTCCGGTAGAAGTGAAAAAGAAAGCTCTAGCACCAGAAGCTCAGACACATGAACATCTCCCCTACTCCTTTTGCTATATGTCCTGGTCTCCATACTAGCTTAAAACCAATAATGGCTTCAGCCATTAGCACCTCTCATATCATTCCTTGGTCTAACACATCAAGACCTAATGACTCTTAAACCGATTCAACTGCATAGTGATAGGAGCATAAAATGCGACATTCTTAATATGTTATTACCTCCATTTGTACTTTGATTATCTCTTATTGTTGTAGAATAGAGTCATAATGTAGAGTCGAAAGTTTTTGGTAGAGTTATGCGTAAAACGTGTTAAACATAGATGATTGATATAGAAAATTGTCAAAAGCTGATTTGTGGAGTCTTAGAGATGTTCTTATGATTCTATAAAGCTTTTACATTGTCACAAATTGATTTAACTTCTCTGATACTTAGGTGACATGTAGAAGAGTGCCGAGAGGAGTGTTCTTGATGGACCTAGGGAAGCAAAGCAGCTGATCCACGAAGCCTAGTCCATGAAGGAGAGGTCCAAACCAAGTCTAATATGGAGAAGAAGATCTAAATTCGGCAGAATTTCAAGAATATCCAAGCTTTGAAAATCCGAATTAAATCGGGAGAATTTCTGTGCATGTCTGTCAACTTCAACGGACTCTCTAGGACAGCTCACAATGAATCAGAAAACGTGCTAAATATGGATAGAAAGCTACAGGAGTCTAGTTTCCAAATCAATTGGAATCACCTCAATATCTGTTTTCTAGAGGGAGTTATGATGTAATCATTAGACGGAGGTCATTCTGCCGAAATTGAGAAGAACTAGGAATCTTAAACCAACTTGGT
The DNA here is from genome assembly GCA_009720345.1 of Fragaria iinumae. Lineage (NCBI taxonomy): Eukaryota > Viridiplantae > Streptophyta > Magnoliopsida > Rosales > Rosaceae > Fragaria > Fragaria iinumae. The sequence goes on from CM019123.1 coordinate 2,232,184, forward strand.
TTAGGCTTTGTGGCCGACTTCTCTAGGGTTTTTCCTCTATATAAAGCACGACTTCAAGGACAAAAAGGATCATCACTACTCTTGCAATTACATAGCCGAAATTCTACCAAACCCTATACAGAAAATTACTTAGCCGATCCATCCACCACAAACCACAAGAATCACTCCATCCTTCCACCGATTTTCCCCACACTTGCCGAATCTTCAAAGGTTGTAAAAGTGTGATTTTCTCATGGCTTCTTGTATTATTTTCTGTTTAGTTTCGAATTCTATTGTAATATACTTTTCGATTTTTGTTTTATTTATCAAACATGGTTTTCGGATTTCTTTGTGATCTTTGATTGTTCTATGTTTTGATTTGTAACTTCTTGAATATATGATGATTTCATGATTTAGGTTTTGGGGCAGTAGCATTTTCTTATGTGTTTTTGATTTCTAATTGATTAATTGTCATGAATTCGTGCATCTAAATCAATCCTTGAGGACAACCATGGCCAAGGCAGCCTCAAGGATTGATTTAGATGCACGAATTCATGACAATTAATCAATTAGAAATCAAAAACACATAAGAAAATGCTACTGCCCCAAAACCTAAATCATGAAATCATCATATATTCAAGAAGTTACAAATCAAAACATAGAACAATCAAAGATCACAAAGAAATCCGAAAACCATGTTTGATAAATAAAACCAAAATCGAAAAGTATATTACAATAGAATTCGAAACTAAACAGAAAATAATACAAGAAGCCATGAGAAAATCACACTTTTACAACCTTTGAAGATTCGGCAAGTGTGGGGAAAATCGGTGGAAGGATGGAGTGATTCTTGTGGTTTGTGGTGGATGGATCGGCTAAGTAATTTTCTGTATAGGGTTTGGTAGAATTTCGGCTATGTAATTGCAAGAGTAGTGATGATCCTTTTTGTCCTTGAAGTCGTGCTTTATATAGAGGAAAAACCCTAGAGAAGTCGGCCACAAAGCCTAAACCAAGTTGGTTTAGGATTCCTAGTTCTTCTCAATTTCGGCAGAATGACCTCCGTCTAATGATTACATCATAACTCCCTCTAGAAAACAGATATTGAGGTGATTCCAATTGATTTGGAAACTAGACTCCTGTAGCTTTCTATCCATATTTAGCACGTTTTCTGATTCATTGTGAGCTGTCCTGGAGAGTCCGTTGAAGTTGACAGACGTGCACAGAAATTCTCCCGATTTAATTCGGATTTTCAAAGCTTGGATATTCTTGAAATTCTGCCGAATTTAGATCTTCTTCTCCATATTAGACTTGGTTTGGACCTCTCCTTCATGGACTAGGCTTCGTGGATCAGCTGCTTTGCTTCCCTAGGTCCATCAAGAACACTCCTCTCGGCACTCTTCTACATGTCACCTAAGTATCAGAGAAGTTAAATCAATTTGTGACAATGTAAAAGCTTTATAGAATCATAAGAACATCTCTAAGACTCCACAAATCAGCTTTTGACAATTTTCTATATCAATCATCTATGTTTAACACATAGCAAGATTCGCCACCGATCCTCAGGCAAAGAGTAGGTAAGCGTTAACGGCGTAGCCTGGAATGGGTTCACCACCGGGGACGAAGAGCTCCCACGCAATCCTTTCAGGAATGGTTTTTTGTGTTTTTGTCGATATTTTCATGGTGTGTTTTCACAGAGGATAGCTGCAGTTGTTTGCCTCAAAATCGTCTTGGCCGAAAAGAGAGGCCGAGGGACTTTGCGGTACAATCGTCCTTCTAAGTGCGCGGGCGTGCCAACTCGCGGCCTAATGGCCAAGCGAGGTTTTGATGAAATTTTGCACCTTATCTGACTTCTTCCAAGTGATTGTAGGCGGAGGAAGGAACTGTCTCGGTCTTTAAGTTCTCTTGTTTTTGTTGCAAGGACTTTCGGCGTTTTCACTGATGTTGCTCCTCTCTATTTTTTTTTTTTGTGATTTTTGTATAAGTTTGCGAGAAATAAAGTGCGAAAAGTAAAAGAATAAGAATCTAAAGGTGAAAATTTAAATTGCATGAAGTAATTACGAGAAATCAAAGTGCATGAATTTAAAGACGCGGAAGAGAAATTGCATGAAAGTAAAGTGCGGAATGTAAAGAAAGCGATAAAAAGAAGAAAATATTGATGCTGAAGAGAATTTGTAGAGAATTTGGTGTATTGTATTGAGTTGAGTTGTGTTGGTTGGGGATCTTTCACAATGAATTACATGCCTCCTATATATACTACTACAAAGTACAAACACAAAAATTAGAGAAAGAGAAAACAATAAAATAAAATAAATATTTCGGTCTTAATGACCGAATCAAAGATGTGCTTTGTATTACTTTCTCCTTAATTTCTTTCTTCTTGCAGTTTCATTGGAATTGATTCGCTAAATATCTTGAAATATTGCGTTAATTGGTTCCCATATATCGCCGTTGCTCGAATCTTTGGTATGTATTGGTGTTAATACCAAATCATGAATCTTAGAAAATCTTAATAATGATGATAATTATACGAGATAATCGTGATAATTATCATTAAATGTTATAATTTTCTTCGCAACCAACAAATTGGGCTTAGTAGGCCGACATGCAAAAAATAGGTGCAAACAACAGTGCTACCTATCCTGAGTTTGTGTATCTTAGTGCTTCCCCACTTGAGTCTTGCTGGCGTAGCTTTTCAACTATGCGTTAGCTATATGATGTTCATACACAGTTTGAATTTCATGTTGTTTCAAGTTCAATTTGTTACCTACGTTAGTCGTTAACCTTGCCCAAAGTTAGTTTGGGTTGTGCTATCATAAATCAACTCGATCGTGACCTAATGACTAGGGCTCTCTAAGGCTCTAACTAGGGTTGTGATACACAAATCAAGTATCACCTACTCACATAGAGACTAGAGTGAATATGCACTTTATCTCTAGTCTCTAATCTAGAGAAAAACATGATTAGGAAAGTTTGTTTTACCTTTTGTGCATGGCCAATCTGTCCTTATATTGGCAGGTGTGCCTGCTCTCTTAGAGGAGTTAGAGAGCGCGCGTGTATATATATATATATATATAACATTTAATATATATATATACACAGTCTTTCTCAGGTGCGGAGGTCCGCACCAATAGTTTTGGTGCGGATTTCCATTTTTGCACCACTTTTTGATCGAATTTCCTCATCTCCACCGTGTCGTATCTCGATAATATTGTGTAGATCATCTCTGTAAACTTTCAGCCAATTTGGTAATCGTTAAGGCCCTCAAACTCGAAAAACAAATTGACGGACTGAATTTTGTCAAACATGAACCGTTCATGTTTAAAACAGAAAAACGCAATTTTGAGGGCCTTAACGATTACCAAATTGGCTGAAATTTTGCAGAGATGATCTACACAATATTATCTAGATACTAGACGGTGGAGATGGAAAAATTCGATCGAAAAGTGGTGCAAAAATGGAAATCCGCACCAAAACCACTGGTGCAGACCTCCGCAGCTGAGAAGGCCTGTATATATATAGTCTGGATCCAAATAGGACGTCTGCATTGGGCTTAAAGTGCGGACGTCCCTCCGTTCTCCACCGGACGGCTCTGACGACGGCACGCCTCCACCCGAGCGGACTCTAGCAGCTTCCCTGATCACTTTCTCTTCCCGGCGAGATCAATTTGAAGGTCTGGGCAGCAACCTCCACCCAAAACTTCAGACAAGATTGATCTCGCCGGAAAACTGGAATTCGGCGGACTCGCCGGGGAGAGAAAGTGATCGGGGACGCCTCTGGTGTCCGCTCGGGTGAAGGCGCGCCGTTGTCGATGCCAGACAGTGAAGAACGGAGGGACGTCCGCACAGCCTTTAAAGTGCGGACGTCCCTCCGTTCTCCACCGGACGGCTCCAACAATGGCGCCCATCCACCCAAGCGGACTCCAACGGCTTCCCTGATCACTTTCTCTTCCAGGCGAGATCGATTTGAAGGTATGGGCAGCAACCTCCACCCAAAACTTCAGACAAGGTCGATCTCGCGGAAAACTGGAATTCGGCGGACTCGCCGGTGAGAGAAAGTGATCGGGGACGTCTCTGGTGTCCGCCCGGGTAGAGGCGCGCCGTCGTCGGTGCCGGACGGTGTAGAACGGAGGGACCTCTGCACTTTAAGGGTGTGCGAACGTCCGCCTCTGACCCGGACTATTTATATATATATATATATATATATATATATATATATATATATATATATATATATTTTCTTAGGTGCGGATGTCCGCATTTATTCTTACGGTGTGGATTTCCACTTTACACTCACTTTTCAATCGAATTTTCACATCTCCACTGTCTAGTCTTTAGATACTAATATATAGATCATCTCTGCAAAATTTCAGCCAATTTCGTTATCATTAAGGCACTCAAACTCGATTAAACCAATTGATGAACATAATTCTGTCGAACTTGAACCGTTTATGTTTATAAAAAAAAAAGGCAGTTTTGAGTGCCTTAATGATAACCATTGGCTGAAATTTTGCAGAGATGATCTATACATTAGTATCTAAATACTAGACGGTGGAGATATGAAAATTCGATTGAAAAGTGAGTGTAAAGTGGAAATCCGCACCGTAAGAATAAATGCGGACGTCCGCAGCTGAGAAGCTCTGTGTGTATATATATATATCAGAGCCGTTCAGAAGAGGATGTCCGCATATCCCTTAAAGTGCGGACATCTCTCCGTACTCTACCGTCCAGCGCCGACGACGCCTTTTCTTCTTGCCGGAGGATAGCAGACCTTGATATTGAGCTTCCTCTTGCTGGGCCTATATATATAGGCCCGTTCTGGTGCGGACGTCCGCACTCGGCTTAAAGTGCGGACGTCCCTCCGTTCTCCACCGGACGGCTTCGACGACGACGCGCCTCCACCCCAGCGGACTCTAGCAGCGTTCCCGATCACTTTCCCTCCCTGGCGAGTCCACCGAATTCCAATATTTCAGCGAGATCACCAAAAACTTCAAATCCTATCGATCTCGCCAGAAAACTGGAATTCGGCAGACTTGCCGGGGAGGGAAAGTGATCGGGGACTCTGCTGGAGTCCGCTGGGGTGGAGGCGCGCCATCGTCGGAGCCGTCTGGTGGAGAACTGAGGGACCTCCTCACTTTAATCCAAGTGCGGACGTAAAATATATATATATATATATATATATATATATATATATATATATATATATATGCCCCTGCATACCATGAGATCTATTTGGCAGTGCAACAACTCGATCGATAGATGTTCTTAGTGAAGCTGCTTGGAGATAGCTGAGTTCATATATAGTTGAAGCTTTTGCAACCTTCATGTGTAAATATTTAGGGACAAGAGATAGAGTGAAGTTTCTTAGATTAGTAGAGAGACTAATATAGGATACCAAATATCATAGCTATTAGCGGTGTTGTAATCTCGTCAAAAGTGTAAATTACATATATAGTGGATTGATTTGTCCCTCAGGAATTAAGGACACGCATGCAGTTTTCTCAATGGTTGTATTTTTTCCTGCAAGTACAAAATATCTTGATGTTATTTGTTAAATTTCCATCATCACTTTGTTTTCAGTCATCGTATATTTGCCGATCATTGTAGCATCAAATATTGCTATCCTTAAGAGCAAAGTTTCCCCCTATGAGGACCTTCACCTTCTCTAGGAAGTAAATTTTGAACGAAATCAACGAAAAAGAAATTAGTAGTGAGCCTTTTCATGATCATCACCACCCTTTTGCCTGTGGTCCTATAGTGCTTCATCAGTACGTCTTCAAGAGAATGTCAGGACTCATTCTCTGTAACCCTGATAGAAAACCCATCCTGTCTGCATGTACGTGCCAAGCAACGGACCAAGAACTTTGACCTAGCTAGACACCATTTGGTAAAATTCCCCCTTAAGGTGATCGAAGAGAGCCCAGAAGCCTATCCACATCGATCAATTATCCCCATTCCAATTCGGTAATGCATTAATCTACTAGTGGTTCGGGACCAGTAGAGTTGTCATCCACATTTTGGACCCTCCAACATAAGAGCCTTCTCAGTTTGTCATTAGCCACAGTCTCAAGCTCTCAATATTAAAAATATCGATAGACACTGAATATTTACATACATCCACAAGAAGAGCTAATACTCTTTCAAAGTGTGATCAACATTGATGAAGAGACGAGTGATCATCTTCTTTAAATACCAGTACCAGTATCAATTGCAGGATATATATTCGATCAGTAGTTGAACCATCTGTAAAATTGCATCCAAATTCTCAGTGGGTATCAACCACACACAGAACGTGCAAAATAACCAAAGTCACATTCTTAGTAGCATTGCATATTTGCAACGGAAGTCCCCCCTCAGCTAGCAGTTTCCATAAAATGATGATGAGCGCATGCCAATACTCTTGGCTAGCTAACCTAGCTTAAACCACGAGTACGTTCTAATCCAAATCTGAGCATCATGATCTGTTGGTGGAAGATACTCACCTGGTTTAGACTTTAGACTCAATTTTGCATAATATTCATGAACAAAGTTGCATGCCACATTAATATTTGAGTAGAGCAATGCAAGATGAACCTATTTTGTTAAGAAATTAAGAGGAAACTTTCAGAGAAGAGAACACGAAACAATAGAAAGAACATGATCATGTACGCAACACAACACGAAATGATTAAACACCTTAAAGTTGTCAGTTAAACACCTTAACCAACCAAGCCACGGCCTTAATTATATATTATTAAAGAAGTATAAGGATAAAACTTGAATCAGAAGTACGTGGGAAGTCGATTTTGAATTCTTGATTTATAGACCAAATTATTGAAGTCAAGAATTGATAACCATGCATAATGTCCAGAGCCAATCAACAGGATGAAAAGGCACTGGCTACTTCAAAGTTCGAACAAATTCTAAGTCCAAGAATTGGCTAGTTCCGTAATCAATTTTGTTTAATTCAAACACATTTTTTCTTAATTACGTTTCTACTAGAGTCTAGAGCGAATTGATTATCAAGGAGACTAGTTTGATATTAATTAACAACGATGTATTAAATATATATATGGCATAGGAAGGTATGTATCCGTTTCATTCTTGCTTGAGTAATGAAAATGTACGTCTTGATCGCATTCGATAAAACAAAATACCATACATATATTAAACAGGAAAGTGGAGGAGTGTTGTGGCATTGCTGTTTGCTGAAGCATGGATTGTGTTGAATGTGGAATATTGGCTGATTAGATTGTTGATTCTGCTGAAGCTTAGAAAGAGATGAATGCAACGCAAACGGGTTGCTTAACAGATTGCTGATTGCAAAAGAGACTTGCTTCCCAAGGCACCAAATATAACAATTTAGACGGACTGCGTCAACAGATCATGCAGACATTTACTTGTGCTTGGTGATGGTTAAACCTAGGTTTTTTAACCCTAAGCCCAAATTGTTATACACTTGTTTGTTATTTCTTTTTAATTTCAGGTGGTTTTAGGTAGATAATAACTCGCGACCATTTTGTGATGGAACATGGGGGCTTTTCCGGGTTTGTGCAACTTTGGTGACCCTAGATAGCTAGACAGCGAGTTTCTCGCTTCATCAAACATTTTTGTAACCCCTTTGTGATAGAAATCAAGTGTTACCGAAATATATTACTATCTTCTGGTGGCAACATGGTGGGAGAGATGAAACTAATTACAATATTCTGAAAGTTTTCAATGTTGCCTTATAGTATGTGATGAAAAATGAATTCAAGATTAAACAATTAAACAAAAGCCCTCTTTATGAACATATTTTTTTATTTTTGATCTTATCATAATATATTCTTCATCCATCACAGGTTGTTCTACAACTCTTAGTCTCTTATTATTATTTTCATGATCATCACATATATATAGATCAGAGAAATGATGAATCGTATGTACTTGTTTTATGTAGTATATCTAGAGGCAGGGTAGGAAATAGCGGGGATGAAAATTAAGCTAGTAATTCACACGTACTGGAGGCAAGGGAGTAATTCTGATGATGAGAGCCCAGCAGAACTCTGAAATCCAGCAGGTGACTTGGAATGTTAATCTGAATGTTCTGTGATAAGAGTTATCCCAGATTGATTGGGGCTAAGAGAGTCACTGTCCTTGATCGGCAACTTTGGGGTTACACATTACATGCACATAAACACAATGAAAATTAATAACAATTAAGAGGTAATTAAACCGTAAAATGGGGGGTTGCATGTACATATGTTTTACCTGGAAGAGATGAACTGCAAATAAATGGCCATTATGTTGCGGATTGCAAAGGAATGGAGCAGACCTTGATTGGTCTACACGATAAGTTGAACAAATTTTTTGGAAGAAAGCAAGCAGCCAAGTTTGTTTGCTTGCACGACATATCCAAGGGCCGGTCCCTTCCCTTGGTTAGCTTTGCTGTTTGTTTTTCTATCCATCTCTCTTTGACGTACATATATGATCTTTTGCAGTCATTCCATCAATTTACAGATCAAATGCTGCTTCTTGTTCTGTCCGCTTTCTCCTCATTTTCTTCTCCCTCTCTTAGCTAGCCAGCTGATACCAGCTGCTCATAGCTTTCCAAAGATTACATCGATCCATCGTTAATTAATTCTTTTCTTTCTAGCCAGGTTATATATCATATCCACTTAATCTTTCGTAAGAGAAAGACTGGTCATCAACAATGGGAAATTGCCTTTCCCTCTCATCTTCAACGAAGGCGACTCCGATCGAAACCACATTCAAGCTTCCCTCTCCATTTCCCGCTTGGCCATCTGGTAAGTAGTCCATAATCTCAGATTCATCCAGTAGCTCTTTGATTTACAACACATTCATGCATTCCCCCATTTCTCAGCTGCAGTAACTTTCATTTGATTTCTCAGTTTCTAATTTTAGTACTGGCTGTTTACCATATATTCAATACAAGATTACAAGTATATAAGTTACAGATATGATTGGTCTATACATGATTAGATAGATATGGCTATGCATATATATTCATGTCGTGCATGCATGCAGGTGGTGGATTCGCAAATGGAATCATAAATCTAGGAGGATTACAGGTATGCCAAATTTCATCTTTCAACAAAGTATGGGCAACTCATGAGGGAGGACCAGACAACATAGGGGCAACCTTCTTCGAGCCTTCACCCCTACCCCAAGGATTCTATATGCTCGGCTGCTACAGCCAACCCAACAACAAACCCCTCTTCGGATGGGCCCTTGCTGCCAAAGCCGAAGACGATCAACCTTCCTCTCCATCCCCAGCTCTACAGCAACCAGTTGATTACACACTGGTATGGAGCAGCGAGTCTGTGAAGATGAAGAAAGATGGTGATGGATACGTATGGTTACCCACTGCCCCGGAGGGCTATGCTGCCATGGGACATGTTGTCACTAGCTCGCCTGAGAAGCCACCTCTTGATAAAATCAGGTGCGTTCGAACCGACCTAACTGATCAATGTCAAGCTGACTCATGGATTTGGGGACCTCCTGGTGCAGCCAGTGATGGGTTCAATGTGTATAGCCTCACACCCATCGATAGGGGCATCCAAGCAAGGGGTGTCCCCGTCGGCACATTCCTAGCCCGAAATGGAAAAGCATCTTCGAATGACAATAATATAGCTTGTTTGAAGAACACTAACACCCAACCAAATACTTATATGCCAAACCAAAGCCAAATTGATGCATTACTTCAGGCTTACGCTCCGTTCATATACTTCCACCCAGATGAAGTTTACCTCCCTTCGTCTGTGGGTTGGTTTTTCACCAATGGAGCACTTCTGTATAACAAGGATCAAGAACAAAATCCCGTTCCGATCGAACCCACCGGCGCTAACCTTCCACAAGGTGGCTCAAATGATGGTGCCTATTGGTTGGACCTACCGGTCGATCAAGGCGGCAAAGATAGAGTGAAGAAGGGAGATCTCCCTGACGCCGAGGCCAACCTACACATAAAACCCATGTTAGGCTCAACATTCACTGACATAGCTGTTTGGATCTTCTACCCTTTCAATGGTCCTGCAAGGGCCAAAGTCCAGTTCTTCAATGTTTCATTGGGGAAGATAGGTGAACATGTTGGTGACTGGGAGCATGTCACATTAAGAGTCAGCAATTTCACTGGCCAACTCTGGAGTGTCTACTTCTCCCAACACAGTAAGGGAATATGGGTGGACGCTTCTGCGCTTGAATTTCAAGATGGTAACAAACCGGTGACTTATGCATCTTTGCATGGACATGCCTTCTATCCCAAGCCAGGGCTTGTTTTGCAAGGGAGTGGAGGCATAGGAATAAGGAATGATACTGCAAAGAGTAAAATGGTAATGGACTCTGGACTAAGGCCATCAATAATGGCAGCCGAGTATCTGGGCAAGGCTATCATTGAACCACCATGGCTCAACTACTGCAGGAAATGGGGCCCGAAACTTAGTTATCAGATTGCGGATGAAATAAAAAAGGCGGAGAAGCTCTTGCCTGGACCGCTCAAGAGTGTTTTTGACAAGTTTATCAGAAGTATACCTGATGAAGTATTGGGAGAAGAAGGGCCTACAGGTCCCAAGATAAAGAATAACTGGAATGGAGATGAAGTTGTTTGAACATTTAGAAGTTAATGTGGTAGATGGAATGGATACTTCAACTATTAAAGAGATCGAAATTCTTGGTATATATACAATGTCAAAAGTATATCCAACATATGTAAAATAAAGAATAAATATAGGATGCAATGTTCATGAACATGTAGAACAAGTGAGGAATTGTAATTCAGAGCAGTGTGTAAAAGTCATTCTAATTTCTGAATGATAGAAACAGTATCATTTCCTTGACATATTCGATTAAAATTAATGAAAAATCTCAAGGAATCAAGATTCAGGAACCAATACAGTTAACGTAAATAGTTTGAAAGGTTTATGAACAATCAATGATGTATTTGTGTTCTGAGACTAAGTTTGACGTTGATCATGATCACATGTATCCACAGTGGCCAAAAAACAATACGGATCACATACTAAAAAGCAATGGAAACAATGCATTTTGTAAAGTAATCATATCTCTATCGCATCAACCAGAGGTATTTTCTTTGTTAGTCTGCATTTCAAAAATTGCTCAACCATCGAAGGGTTTCATAAACACAGGGTATGTGCTTCACTCAGTAAGAGAAAGGCATTTACATTTACCAGTCACATTTGATTCTTCAGCACTGATTCTGCAACCGTTTCAGTGAATCTGATGCCTTGAGCAGATCAGATTCTGCACAGGCAGCAGAAACAGGAAGTCTAATTCCCACGGGCAAGCAACATTTATCGAGTGTTGACCTTTCAGACACCAAAGCAAGTATTGAATCATCCTTTAACAACTGTAAAACCACAGAAAACATGCTTAAAAATCGAAAATTGATTCAGCTTAGTTTAACCAAGAAAAAACCATATACTTACACAGTCAGCAATATCGTTGAGGAGTTGCAGGTCACTTTTCACAGAACCTGTGGACTTCTGTAGTTTAAGAAACATAATAGGTGATTCTGGATTGCTTGCTAATATGAGGCCCAATACATCTGACAATCCTGCACATCCCAGCACAATACTCAAATCAAGAGGATGCCAGAGTAAGACATGTGATAAGTGACTACTAAGACTTCTAAACAAGTGATGACTATACTGGTAGTAATTATCCAAAAATACTGAGAAACACAATTATGCACATGGTAAAGGAGATCAAGCACAGACCTATTCATAGTAAAGTAATGTTTTCTTCAGCTTCATAATCAATTCAGGGTTCTCCTCAAGAACATCAATGGCAGTGATGGCAGCACTCGCAAGATATGGAGGCAAAGAAGCAGAAAAAACATACCCAGAACTACTCAATCTCTGCCACAGACAATACCCCAAACTTATTTCTTTGGAAATGATATACTATATCCACACAAAAACATAACAGTTATTACGTTAAGGCCAAAATTTCATGTTATAATTCAAATCATTTGACACATACGTCAGGATCACATCAGTTTCGCAAATTATGATCACCATACTTGGTGATCATTGACTCTAGCACTTCCAGTGCTGAATCCTCCTTCTGCTGCTAAGGCATGTCCCATTGCAGCAGTAATAATATCTATCTTTTCAACCTGCATATATCACCACCGGAAAATCACAAACTGACTATGAATCAATATTGTGAATATTTTCTTCTAGAGAAATGTTAGAAAAATACCAGAACCCCGTAAAATTCAGTGAGACCTCGTCCGGCTGTTCCAAGCACACCAAATGAGTTGCTCTCATCTAATAAAACAAGAAACCTATATTTCTCCTTCAATTTAACAATTTCATCACGGGGGGCTATTTGGCCAGAATTCTGCAAAGTTTAGAATAGAAGATAACCAGTCAATATCTCCCAGTTAAATATCTCTATAACTAATTGGAAGATGGGAAGGAGGAGTGACTGTATGTTATAATGTGACAGAGAAAGCCCTAAACAGAAGAGATCTCATAATGCTTTTGTAAAGTTCCACATCAGTCAAAGCAATGAAACAACTATAAAATAGGTTAAACACTTGGCATCAGAAAACCGTAACAGAGTACATGAAAACAGAACAAGTCAATACTGTTGTGATATCGGCCAATTATGTATGTCAAGGAACCCCAAACAAGCACAGCAAACCAAGAGAAACAACCACAGAGATAAGACACAAAGAACACAGATATAAGGTGGTTCAGCAAAACTTTTGCCTACGTCCACCGGCAGAAAACACTCTCCACTATATTAATAATTGGTACACCAGAAAGTATAAGAAAACAAGGACTCTCTTCTCTTCCTATCTCTCTCCTCTCTGCCCTCTCTCACCCTCTAACCGAGAATGGGACACACTTTGGTCTTTGTCTCTGCGATACAAAACCTAGAACTGAACCTCTCCTTATATAGCCATAAGGATATCAGATCTCTTCACCAAACAGGAAATCCTATTCCTATTAGTGGTAGGCAATAATGCCTCCTTCCTTCTCTGTAATCAACAAGATTACAGGTACACCATCATCAATAAGGATTTACTTTCCTTATTGGAACACCATACTCTAAGACGAAACATCTTAGGAAAAACACATGGGCTGGAAACCCAACAAATACACCTATAATAGGAATCAAAACTTATAGCATACATCTATTTCAATTTTCATTAAAAATGGAGGCTATTTGCTAACATGAAAACTATGAAATGATGGAAGGTCATTTGTTGACTTTCTAGTTTAATAGCAAGCTCTTGATTTTTAAGTACAATTGTCATTCTGCTGACAGTGCTCCTATAACAGCAATTCATGAAGAGATGGAAATCTCACATTTATTTCACATAGTGTAAGCAACCTCTGAATTGAAAGTGGATGACGCTGAGTTGTGTCTTCAAAGACCTCAAAACATGCCCAAAAAATTTATATCAAAAAGATATACTTGATGTAATGCATAGACATAGATACCTGGTAAACAGCTTCAACCACAATGTAGCACCAGAGATTCTTAGCACGCTTGCTCTTGACAGTGATTCTCTCAAGAGTAATCCATGATGAATCCATGTCACTGGACTTAAAATATACAATTGTGCTTCTAGAGGGAAAAAGACCATTTTGTATTCCCCAATGGACTCCTTCATCCCTGAAAAGAGGAACAAAACCCCACTTTAGATATAAATTCATATCTAAACAGAAATTTTCGTGCAATGTTTTTAGCAGGCAGAAACTCCATATATGCTAAGACCAGGACAGTACAGTAGTAAAGTAGAAAAGTAATGTAGCACCTGAAACATATGAGAGCAAAGAGTAACCGTTCTAATCTGCATGCATCTGAATATACACATACTTCAATTACTTCAGTAATACGTAGCTTAACAGTCACAAGATTTTCCAAGTTATGTTATCCATTATTCAAATTCATACTTCTTAACTATATACAGCCCATAGTAATATACAACAATAAAATATATGATAGTAGGCAACATCTTTTTGAGTCCGAGATTAAACATGGAGAAAAGTGCAGTGACCAATGTTTGTTTCTTTCTTCAGAAAGAGATGTAGTATTACACTACTACATGGTCATTCTCCCCTGATGAAAATAAAAAAGAGGAAAATCCAAATCAAAGCATAACCAAACTATGGATTTGTTTATTGACAGCTAGGGACTAAGCTCACTTACCCTTCCAACACCGGAGATTCATACTGCATATCTTCAGTGATAGGAGGAATGAAGGTTAAGGAACCCATTCCACACATAGATCATCAATTTCCTACATGTACTAATACACTAGCAAAGTTCAGTTAAGAATCCAGGATAGATGTCATATCAAAAAGCACAAGATTCAGAGGATATCATCATAGTAGACATTTAACAAGTTTATGTCCAGTGATATGCACATAGTGGCATCACTAAAAACTACATTCATTGAGACAAAAGTTAAAAACTAAATTGTTCACATAGATACGTTCTTTTAAAGCCCACTACGGAATATGATCAAATTACAACAATGCCTCACCTCTTAAGTTGTGAATATAAAAAGCAGTCCAATGGATTGAGTGAGGTTTGCTAGCATAGAAGTTTAAAGAAACCTTATCTGTCAAAGGCTTCTTAGGGGCATGTCATGATCACTGCTAAGATGTCCTGTAGAAAAAGGCTAATCAACAAAGATTTATTAATCAGAAACAAACTTTCATTAATGAAAAGCATGAATCTCATAACGACAGTTGTGAAAATAAGTAGCATACCGCCAATCGGCACTCCAAAAACAACAGCTCCAGAGGAGGGAGCATCTAAAGTCACAGCCACCCAATCCAATGTAGAATTCACCAAGTTAAAAACATGACTTGATGCCATTTTACTCGAAATGCTGTTATTAACCCATTAACCCATTAACCGATCATTCACAAGTAAAGGCCAGCAATATAATATATCAACACTCCTAAAGTAGGGAATTGGCAGGCGTGATAATCTTGACCATTTATTTATTTTATTTTATTGATAAGGATAATCTTGACCATTTGAACTTTCAAATGTCACCACAATACCAACCATTTTACAAAACAACTAAACATTCATTCCAGAAATAAGGATACATCTAAACCCTTTCTGAATGTCAAGAGCAACAAATATGCTTGCAGGGCTAACGTTCCCTTTCTGCAAGTCTAGCTATACACTCATAAACCCTTCTATCTTTCTCATTTATAAAAGATGGACAGGCAAATCTGGATCTATTACATATACCCTGCACTGTCCAGGGTAATAGGATTTAGTTTTAATGTTTGTGAAATTCATGGAATATCTCACAGATTACAAAGTTACTCTCTAAAATCCCAAACACTTGGTTGTCAAGAATATAGATTAATGGCACGTCTTTTACTGTTGGTCTATTTTCTGAAGATCAAAACTTAAATTCTATTTTAGAAGACAAACAATATATTGTTCTAGGGAATGTAGTTCTGGAGCTTATTATACAGTAACAAAACATCAAATCATATAAAAGGCACTAAATTTGATCAACTCCAGCCAAAACCTAAAAGTATTGATCAGTTAATGATGAAAAGCAAACATTCATTGAAATTTGGTAACATGGAGCAATCATAAACTGTTCAAACTCCATCCAGAAACTTTCCACAACCATAATCAATGAAGAGATACAAGTCCCACAATAAGTGATCAAAATCAAACAAACGCACACAGAATCTAACTAAATAGAAACAACAAGAATCAAAGAAACAAGTACCTGAGCAAAACGAATATCTGCCCACAAAGGTCAGAGCTTTACACCCAAATGTGTTCGTTCTCTCTACTTCGAAGGCGGTAGCAGACCTAGAACCGGAATTGTTAGCTCTCCTTTCTCGTCTATCGTAAGAGATCATTAAGGGTCAAAAGCGTCAAATACCACAGAAAATATGGGACCAAACCAATGAACACACTATTGTTTACGTGGGTTTAGCCGGGACTCGACTACCTCAGACAAGAAAATAAGTCTTGTTCTGCGTTTGGTGAAACTCGGGACTCATATTAAATGAGCATGCACAGTCCCTGCGTCCTTTTCTCACCTTCTTACGGAGCGGCCCCAAAATTGGGCGGACTCCATAAGCAAGAGTTGGAGAACGATTGCAGACGCTCCCCAATGCTCCAGCTGAGAAGTATTTCTCGACTCATTCACTCACTGCTTCGGTCCGATCTTCTCTCTTTTTCTCTTTCTCTCTCATCTTCAACTCTTCTCTGGTTTTCTTTTTCTTGGAGGATTTGGAATTGAGTAAACATCGATTACTTAGCAAATTTGGTAATCGTTAAGGCCGTGGCTGAAATTTTGCAGAGATGATCTACAAAATATTATCTAGATACTACACGGTGGAGATAAGGAAATTCGATCAAAAAGTGATGCAAAAATGGAAATCCGCACCAAAACGATCTCCACACCTGAGAAAGACTGTATATATATATATATATATATATATATATATATATATATTTACATATGTGAGTATAAAATATATGTAATTTTGTAATTTAGCCCATTAGTTGTGTTTTTAGACCCAAGCCCAGTTTAAAGAAAAAAGCCCAAGACCAATAGATGATTCGTGGGAGGATGTTGTTTAATGACAGAAAGCGTGTGTTGAACTGAATTCGTCATCTGGTCTCTTCATGTTCGTTTTCTGCTCTCTTCACTCCCTTCACAATCGTTCTCTGCCATCTTCATGGTCTTCGTCTCCATTTTGTTGCTCTTCACAAGCACCACTCCACCTAGATTAGAAGATCATACCTAATACATTGATAAGATTGAATTATCTTAGAAGCTGAAGTTGTCGTTCATATAGGAGAAGACTTGAAGAAGTCAGTTACCAAGAAGCAGGAGGTGGCGATTCCTATCGAGCTGGCATCCGATTCTATCCTATCTAGAATTGAATTTTGACCTATTTGCATAGCAGTATAAATACCCAGTTCTGGTCCTCTTGTTTTTCATTGAGTTTCCTATCTCTGATGTTTAGGAATAGAGAAAGAGTGAGGGAAGGAATTTTGAGATTTAGGAGGAATCTGAAAAGCATAGTTATGAATTGAGGTAGGGGGATCTCGGGAACCTCTATTTAATTTATTGTGTTTTGTTTGCTGGTTTTCTATATGTGTTTTGTTTGTTGTTTTGAGCACTGTGTAACTGTTGTGTTTCTGGCTGATGTTTTGCTATATATGGTTTTGTTTATGAAACTTAATTGTGAAATTATTGATTATGTGTTATTTGTGATATGTTCTTAGTTAATCAACATAGGGTTGGGCATAAAAAACCTAAATCTCGATCCCGTCCCGAAATTTGATAGGATGGGACGGGATTGAAATTTAAAAACATTAGACCCGTCCCGTTGGAGCAGAACGGAACGGGTCACGAGACTGATAGTTCAAGGCTTGTTTAGGCCCGTCCCGTCCTTGTTTAAGTTATATGTAATCTCAGCCGTTGATATTCTTCTTGGGTCAGTTTCTACCCCTGATACTAAATCTAAACCAGTCAAACACTCGAACCTCATTCTCAATTCTGTAGTCTCATCCCAAAACGGCAAAACCCCAATGGCTCTCACCCCAAAATCTCAATCCAGCAAAACCTGTAAATCTATAATCGAAGATGCAAACCTGAAATCCCCAAATTGCTCATCTTCTGGTCTTCACCCCAAAATCCAAATGGCTCTGCTTCTGATCTTCATTCTCACCCAAAAACGATGGATAGGGGAAAGAAAGTAGCTGCTCGATCGTGCCCTTGTGCTTCTGGCCTTCAAAATTCGTTGACATCAGTCGCATCACCATCTTCATCAGGTTTTATACATTTACTCCTTTTCCGATCTATTTTTGATTGCATATATTTTTTCTGTGTTCTTCTCTTCTCACGGTGTAAATATATTTGGTTCGCAATTCGCTGCTTTAGTAAATTATCTGCTTGTTTAGTTGTTTAGTATAATAGTCTAAACATTGGTCTGAGTATTTTGTGTAATCAACTGAAATTGATCTGAAACTCTCTCAAGACTTTTACTTATTGAGCCAATCGTCTCTGTAAGCAACATCAGTTCTATTTCTTTGGCAATATATATGTTATAAAATTTCTGCATTTTTGTGGTGACGATAGATTGTAACTTATGTCTGATTTAGTCCTCAGTATGTATTACAACTCTAAAATGGCTCTGGACAAATCGAGAGTACTGTCGTATTTGAATTCGGTTAAATTTGTACATTTGAATATTGAATGAATCAAGTCTTAAATTGGTATTTGAGCTTGTTCTAATATTGTTGAGTGGAGTAGAAGTCCATTACCTTATTTCCTATCTATACAATTCTAATTACTGCAGTATGCATGTCATTCCATTTTGTCTCTGCATTTCTGGAATTCCATATTCTTGTCTTCAGCAACAATGCTTATATATACCTTAACTGGACCTTAACTCTGTAATGCTTATATACATAGCAACATGATCACAGTTGAGTCCACTTGCATGCATACATACATACATATATATATATATATATATAGAGGGCCCTTCCACTAAAGGATCCATTTTTTTGACATATATGAGTGATGGGGGATTACACTAACTTTTCGATTATATTTTTGAATCTCCACCGTTCAGTTTGTTAGTCCTTATATATAGATCAATTCTGAAAATTTTCAGCCAATTTGGTGATCGTTAAGGTGTCGAACAAGATTAAATCAATGAACGAACCAAATCTGCCAAACCTGAATCGTTTATGGTTATAATTATAAATCGTAGTTTTGAATGCCTTAACGATCACCAAAATTTCTGAAAATTTGCAGAAGTGATCTACTCATATAGAACTACATATTGAATGGTGGATATGTGATTTTGTGATCGAAAAGTTGGTGTAATCCCTCATCCCTCATATATGTCAAAAAAAGGGATCCCTTAGTGGAATGACCCTGTATATATATATATATATATATATATATATAGCAACTTTGAAGTGTTTATACTTTTGACTATTTTCAATTTGGACTAACTAGTTTTCATTTTTGCAGAGCATGAGAGCACTGCTTCAAGCAAGAGAAGGGGGGAAGTCCACCTCCAATTCCAAACACAAAAGAGAAGGGGGGAAGTCCGTTGCAACCGGTAATGTGAAGGTTGTTCAGGGTTGAAATTGTATTTTGGATGTTTGGTGCAGCTTGTATTGCTCTGTAATATTTTTCTAGTTTGCTTGTTTAACTTTATGATGCGCGAACTAATAATGAAGCATTGGATATTGCATTTTTGCCGTCAGACATTATGGATGTTATGTACTTGATGGAATATTGGATTCTTCCGGTCAAACTTAGAAGACCATCAGGGATTTTTTTTAATTTGTTAGTTGTGGAATTGGCCGGGATTAGGCCCGTCCAGTCCCGATCCCGACCAATCCCGTCCCGGTTGGGATAAATTCTTAAAAACGTAAGGCCCGTCCCGTGTTCAATGTCCGGGACGGGCCGTGGGATTACCCTAACCCCGTCTCATGCCCACCCCTAAATCAATATGTTCATGAATATAAAATTGAGGCACTAGTTTGGTGAAATTGGGAATGAAATTTTTGGGAGAATGTTTTTGTGTAGTTGAGCTTAATTCGTAGAGACCAAGTATCAGGTGGGCTAATATGACTGTACAATTTTGATGATCGAGATTAAGCAAGAGGACTAACAAAAAGGAAATCATGGTTTGGGTGAGGGGGTTATTATTGAAGGGATCATTGCATTCATGCATTGTTATGGTTGACATCTGTTGTTTAAAGAGGATTAGCCTCCTATTGAGCGTTGCTCACCTTTAAGAAAATATTGTGCAGGTATTGAACATGAAGTTTAGGTTTCTCTGTTTGAAGAGCTTTATGCATGATGTGAAGAAAGTGTGTGCTTGTTCTTGTAAATTTTCTATTTAGAATAAGAACAAAGACTGCAACATGGTGTTAGCCTTTGAAGTTTATGTTTTAAATTTAATTGGAATAATGAACTATCGCAAGTTTGTATTGTAATCTATGACATCTTTATTGAATTAGTTATGCCCTTAATTGATTCCAAGTTCTTCGAGTTGGTTTCATTGTTTTTCAGCTTTTATAGTTTGGTCTGCTTGGTTAAACTCAAGATATAACAAAATCTGTAAAGTATGTTTCAAATTCTGTATCAGTTACCTCTCTTCTGAAAACTGTACAGTTTTGTTTGGAATTTGAAGTTGGTTTCTTCATAAGATTTGTAGTAGACATCTTAAGGTTCATTCCAGATTTTGAATCACTTAAAAAGGATTTTTCTAGATTAAGTTATGATTTTTCAAAGTTTAAGGTTTGCATCAGGAAATTCTGCAAATTAGTGTTTCTGAGATTTTGGACCAGTTACCATCTTTCGAAAAAATGTACAAATTGGTTAGTTGTTTGCACTTGGTGTCTTCATGAAAGTTACAGTACACATCTTAAAGATCAACTAAGAGTTGGAATCTCATGAAAATAAGTTTTCTAGAATTAGTTATGATTTTCCAAATTTACAGCTCTGGTGCATATTTTCCTGAAACATCAAACTATCATTGGTTTGTATTCCTATCTTATTTTATATTTTATTTTTCCAGTCACACCTTCGACTCAAGAAAAAAAAACATCCGGGTCAGGGTGTGACAAATCTTTTCCAAGAAAACGGTACCAAATAGGTGGCAACATCAAACGTTGATCTCTCGACTCTTGACCATTGGATTCGTGTTATCGACGTTTGTGTGGCTCATAGTTTCGGCTCGGGGTTGATGTTAAAGCTTTCGAGGAGTATGCTGCAATGAGCACATCTTTCAGAAACATCATGAACATGACTGTTTTTAGGGTTAGCTAGGGGTGATGGACAGTGACTAGCTTACTATTTGGGAATCAGGGAGCTTCACTTGCACCCTTCCCTTCTTATGTCTTAGGTCAATTAACCTCAACTTCTTTCATTATACCTAGCTAGTTACCTACTATTACTCTCACAACATTAACACAAGGAACTTGACTTGAGCATAAGACAAATGTAGACGGTCTGCCCGGTCTACATCTTAAGCCTCCTGTATTACCTTTGACATGTAGCTGCTAGTCCATACTCGAGCACATTTCATCCACCTTTAGGTTAATATGTATTTATATCAACCGAACAGGATCATTAGTAGTTCATTACAGAATCTTTTACTTAGATTGAAACCAATGATTGATATATTAAAACCTCGAATTGATAGGTTGGAGAAGGACCTGATACCAAAAGGATCAAAATGACCCCAATAAATTTACTAAAATTGGTGTGTTGTAGACTTGCAGCCAGATTATAAGAACTATGTAATGCCCATATGTCAATAACCAACAAACTGAAGATCAGTTTCTTGCACGAAATCAAATCAAATCAAATAATGAAATGCATATGATCTCCCATTCACAAAAAAGAAGCCAATAGTCAATAACCCAATGAGCTAGTAATAGCTTTTTGTGCTCCAGATCGAATCAAATGCCTATATTGCACTCCAAAAGCACCAATTGAGTTTGCCCAGTTGATTCTTTATGGTCATCAACTCGATCAAGTACCTTTCCATCTGTCTTGATCTTTCTTAATCCTCCCCAAAACCTTCCATTTTTGTCAGATAAACAAAGAGAAATCAAGATCAGAGAAGAAATGGAAGGTGAATTTGGCAACCTCATTGAGGTATTAAGTTCGATATTTGCATGTTTATTCTGTTCCTACTCCCTAGGCAAAATAGTCCCCAAAGGTAAAACCAGGCTTCTTTGTGTTGTCCCAGTTGTCTGTCTCTTCTTGTACCTCCCTCTTCACCTCTCCTCTGTACATCTTGGAGGTGCCACTGCTTTCTTCATTTCATGGCTTGGCAGCTTCAAGCTTCTGCTTTTCGCCTTTGGCAAAGGTCCTTTGGCTTCAGACCAGTCAATCTCCATTGGACGTTTCATGGCCATTGCTTGCCTCCCAATCGAAATTGAAGAAATCCCACCTCCAAAACATCAAAATGGCCACATTAAAACCGACCCATCTCCATCAAAACCCCATCTGAATGGCCAAAATGGGAACACCCCACATCCCAGAAGCGCCAAATCAACAACCCTGAATCATGTAATCAAGGGCTTCCTTTTGGTCATTCTGATAGGAATCCTCTATTTTAGTGAGCATTTTCATCCAAACCTCATCTTAGTCCTTCATTGTCTATACATATATCTCCTCCTAGAGTTCCTCCTAGCTATGGTAGGAGTCCTGGCTCAAGCCCTTTTGGGATTGGAACTGAAGCCCCACTTCAACGAGCCCTACCTCTCCACATCGCTACAAGACTTCTGGGGCAGAAGATGGAACCTCATGGCCACCAGTATCCTACGGCCGGCAGTATACGAGCCCATCCTCGACTGCTCCACGCGCTTCATTGGCCGGAAATGGGCTCCTCTCCCTGCTGTAATGGGAAGCTTCGTAGTGTCCGGGCTCATGCATGAGCTGATTTACTATTACCAGGGACGCGTGAAGCCGACATGGGAGGTTACGTGGTTCTTCATTCTGCAGGGGTCGTGTTTGACGGTGGAGATCCTTTTGAAGAAGGCATTGAGGGGCAGGTTCCGGCTGCCGACACCAGTCTCAGTGGTGTTGACAGTAGGGTTTGTGGTTGTGACTTGCTTCTGGCTCTTCTTTCCGCAGTTTCTTCGGAGTAAGGCTGATGTTAGAATGCTTGAAGAGTATGTTGCTTTAGGTGCATACATGAAGAATGTAGCTCAGACTTTCCAAAAATGGTTATCTAGCTCATGATATGTTGGTCTAGTAACACAAGTGTCTTTGTTGTAAGTGACATGCTTAAGAATGTCAAACATTCCAATAACCATTGTCTAATAATTTCGCATTCGATTCCTATTTGTGGAATTATAAACCAGTGGATAGTATGTTTCGTGATAAAATCATAGGAGGCTTTCTAACAATGGCTAATGAAAACAGTCAAAATCAATTTTGATTTTTCAAATTGGTAGTGTAATAGATCAGTCTTCATGTCCTTATACAAGGATTGCAACTTTCGCAAGAAACCTAATCTTATTAAACTTCACAAACTTGGAAACTACGTGCGTGCAAACATGACAAAACGTTATTTGAAGTTTGCACATGACATGAAGTGTCTATTGACTTATTGAGCTTGCAATAATTGATGGTAGAAGTTAAATGTTTTTCTGGGAAACTATGTGTTGCAACTTGCAAGGCAGTAACTCATTGACCAAATTGAAGTATTGAACGCCACTTGAAACCAAAACAAACTTAAGGTGTAAGAACACAATTGTCAGAAGCAACCAACCAAGCATAGAACTGCAAACCAAACCAGCCTAGGCTGAATCGATGGAAGTTCTATTCTGTGTCCATAACATGATTACATAAGTATGATTAGTGTTGCAGGAGACATTAAGGGAAACAATACAGTTAAGTGGTTAACTATAACTAAAACCAGTAAAATGTAAATCTCATTAACTTCAAGAAAGTTCAGAATAGAGTGTGAAGAGGACGCTGAACAAATAATTACAAACTTTCTGTTGTTTCATATAGTAAGTAATAATATACTGTAGTAGACCACTTCAAGACAAAAATTTCTCCATCATCAGTCGTTTTTAGTTTTGGACGAATTTTTTTGTGATTACAGTGCTTCAGTGTTACGTAGTATAAAGATCAATTGATTGTCCTCAGGTTAGATAAGTTTCTTTCAGTTAAAACATATTAATTTACATAAATATAATGGAAAGTGTAGCAACCTGGGGTTTACAGTTTACCATGTTATAACGGGTTCAGTTTCCAGTCAATTTCCAAGTCAGTGCAATCAAATATACCTTTAACTCTATTTAGAGCTGCTTGCCTGTGTTGTAGTAGAGGAGGCGACAAATTGTGTGCTTGTTCTGCCTTACTGTGATCCTTTCTTTTTCGAGGCAAACTCCTTGATAAAGTTTTCCATTTTGATTCAAAAGCACACGCTACACAAAACAAAAAGAACATTATTATTATTAAACAAAAGAGTTAAAGAAATGACAATGTATCAGAGATCAAATAGCAGACATAAAAGATCTTTACTTCTGCATAAATGTATATCAGAACAAGGATCGTGGGTTCATGGTAAAGGAACTGGAATGATCAGTATGAGTACACATTAGACAAGGGCATAAAAATCAGTAAAGTTCATTAATGTATGGATTTTGTTATATGAAGGCAAAATACATAAAGGTGGGGTGGATAGAAAATTAGATGGTTCTATTTCAATCCTTCTGACTTGCTCCTATGAAAACAAGTTTGGAAAGAGTGAGACAAATCAGTCATTCACAACCACTGATGAAGGGTGGCTCAAAAATTTAAGGTAACTTGTCTGTATGTGTTGAAAATGAGGAGAAGAGCTTTTAGCCACTCCATTGAAGGCCAATAGAAAAACAAAAGGGGCACATATCAATTGCATGAAAAATAGTTTGTGTATTTTCATCAAAGGAACCAAAACAATAAGATCATAATAGCATGCCAATCATAAGGCACTCTAATGACTGTAGTTGTCTAGAATAAGAACAAAGGGTCAGACTCAGAAGTTAACATTTATAGTTCAGATCCCTATTGTCTGTATTTAAAGGATATATTTAAAACATATGCAATGAAGATAGTTGTATTAAAAACTTTCTCATGAATGCCATTGCTTCACCAGTCCCTGTGATTAGCAAATGGTAAATGGTCACCATGTTTGGGTGAGTGGCAATCAATATGAAAGTAAAAGGCACGCATGGATTATAAGTGGTCCAAGTTGGTTGGGAATGTGCATAAACATCCACCAGAACTTTACCAAGAAGTTTTCATAATAGAACTTATCATCATAGAATGGCCAGCCAACAACATCAACGCTCATCCTCTTACTGAAGTAGTTATCGGTTATCCACTAAAAACCAGCTCAGAATCGCTAAAACATTTTCTTACAAAATATGGATTCCAAGAACACTCACATATCACCACTAGAGCTTTCTCATTCAGATCAAAATAAAGAGGATCATGCAAAACTGAACAAACAACCCTGTTGCAAACCATGTAAAAGATAATATACTTCATACTGACACTCCAAAATATGAGTACCTTTGTTGGCCACAATTTTTAATAGCTGGAGTAATCAAAAAGAATCAAATGTCCAAAAAGGTGTGAACTTAAGAAAAAATTATGGCTTCATTGGATAGCCACAATGTCATATACGCTAGAATAACTCAAGTTCAATGCTTTGTAATAGGCCTTAAACTCAACTTTTTAAGTAAATCCCAGGAATAATCATGTGAGAAGCACAAGCTCTTTTATCAAAGTATCCAATCAAATACCTTCGTTTTGGTCCTTGAAACCATGTACTAGGCATGCACAAATCCATGGTCTTCCAGCACGGGATGCTTTTGCACCACCTTTTAGTTCACCATTGTGTTGTTTCAGACTGCAAATGAATATAAAAATTTGTCATAATCAGCCTGTCCAAGCAATTTAAATTGATTCCCAGAAATAGCTCGATTCTATAAAAAAAAATCGCACATCATAACACCACAAAAGTGTGTTCTTTTCAAACAATTAAAAGATAAACATAAGAAACAAGAGCACCTTAGGTAAATATTTGAAAAACCTCTAACAATGTTGAAGTTAAACACAAACATAAAAGCACAAAATTGCATGCTACAATAGATCATACAACAACTACAAAGTAAAATCTATCTAACGTGGTAACAAATGTCAAGATCAATATCATAACCATGCATCTCTGCTCCCAAGGCAACAAATTGATGCTGGTAATCACACAAATTACTTAGTGCATACAGTGAATATCCGCACGGACAGGTCTAATGGTTGTTTATCAAAACTGGATTATTTCTAAAATGAAGTTGGAGAAATTTACTATCTATTCATTTCAAAACTGGCAGGTTCCACAATAGGTAACTGATGGAATGGCAATCAGTGCTTCAATTGACTACCTTCTCATTCTTCTCAACAGCCCAGAATCATAACCAGGAAAAAGAAACATCACTGAGCACCAACCCAATTCCAAGAGCGAAACAGAAAGGAAAATTGCTAGAGAATACAGCCCATATAAACACCAAAGCACCCAAAATGAACAAGACCCAGATAGAAATTTGTCGTAAATCTATCAAGTAGCTCTGAAAAATGATAACTTTAAAAGACCCAGAAAGTAATTTGCAATATAAGGGATAAATTTGAAGGACCCAGATAGAATTTGTCGTCAATCTATCATGTAGCTTATGAAAAATGATAGCTCTGAAAGACCCAGATAGCAATTGTGTAATGAAACGGATAATTTGGAAGGACCCAGATAGAAATTTGGTCCTTATCAATTAGCTAATGAAAATAACAAAATAGACAAAGCCCAGATAGCAATTTGTTCATACCGGCGAGAGAAATCGGTGGTGACACCAACGTAGGTCTTGATGGGGGCATTGGTGGAAAGGATGAGATACACAGACCAAGACCTTGACTTTGATTTTGAGGGAGAATTGGATGTTGCTTCTGATTTGATCTTGGGTAGTGATGTTGAACACGATAATAGATTTGAGGAGGGGCGAGGGTTTGTGAGCTTCACGGAAGGAAATGTCGTGGAGAGCCGCGTCATTATTTACGATGGGATTGTCAGCAAGTTTTGAACTTTTCGGATTATATATAGGCAAAGTGAAGGTGTCAAAGAACCGTTGGGCTTTTCTGTTTTCAAACTAACCAGCTAAATATCAGCTGATATTTTACTTCTGCCCAAAAAAAATGTTTTACATCCATCAATAAAAATTGGGTGCCGTTATTGTCATCCCAGCAAATATTTTATTCACCCCACATTTTAATTTTAAACTAAATATTCCAATATTAACTCTACAATCAAGAATTTTTGTGAAAATATAATATTAAACTAAAATCTATAAAATCCATACAACAACAATTCTCTACATCTTTCAAATCAAATTTAAGAATCACTTCAATCTCCAAATTATACAGTGTGGTGAGATTGTTCCTTCTTATTTTTATTTTATTTATAGCTTCAAATGTAGTCTTTCATATATATATATATATATATATATATATATATATATATATATATATATATATATATATAATTGTAAAGAAGAAACTCAAGAAAGAGATCGAGGAGAACATATATAGGATGAAGTTTGAGAAGAATGGAGGTCTGTGTCGAATATATTGATGAGATATTTGTATAGATTTTTAGATTTTATCAGATTGAGGAAAATAAAATAAAGAAAATAAAAATCAGATTTTCTCAAAATTTTGAAGGCAGAATTGGAACGTTAAATGTAAAAAATAAGAAGTGGGGTGAACTAAGCATTTAGTGAGGTAGAAATAGCCGCACCCTAAAAATTTTGTTCACACATCTCCGGTTACTTACTTTTCCCAAAGCGGAAGTTTTTCTTGTTGGAAAATTACTCATTGCCTGGGGTACAACAATCGATCTTTCATGGGCTCCAGTCTCATGTTTCCTTGATATCTTTTTGTATCTAGTTTTTTCCTTTGCTAAGCTCATGAATAAGTGAATTAAATGTCTAATGTAATGACACTGTTTTGATCCATGTGATCATTGTACTCTCGTCATCTGGCTTTCGATTATATATATGATGATTACTTAAAAAAAACGATCTTTCATGGGCATGTTCAAGACTGCATGCACTCTTAATGGACAATTCCGAGTTGAACTGACTGATGGAGAACGTGTGTTTTTCGTGTTCTCAAACCCTAATGATCGAACTAGGGTTTGACGTGGTGGTCCGTAAGGTTTCAACCATGTGTCGGTGGCTATGGCGAAGTATATATGATGGTGTTGATTATGTTGAAGAGGTTCCTCTGGTGAAATCCTCATATTGGATTAACTTGCTAAAGGTCCTACCGGTCTATCTATCTGAAAGATTGATGCTAATGGAGGGAGCACCATGGGGAGATAAAGGAGTTTGATCAGATTTCTTGGAAGAACATAATCATCAAGATCTAATCGAGTGATGTTTTCTTTTGAGTTGTTCTTGAATCTTGAAGTGGTTTATGGGATTGGATAAGGGCTAGGGAGAGAAGCATGGTGGGAGAGATGTATCATGGCAGCAGAAGAGTACTATAGAGCTTGCTAGCCTCGTTCCTTCTGGTTTCTTTAGTTAATAACAGCAGGTATTTATAGGCAATAATAGTAGCTAAAAGAATCTTGGTTGAAGGTTTTTTCATTGCTGAGTGAAGGGGATGAGTAGGTTTAAGCGTGTATTGGTTTTTGTAAAGTATTTTGTATGTCAGGTTATGTCTAAAGTTGTTGGTTGCATGTGGACTAGGCTTTGAAAGCCGTTAATGTAGGCTTTGGGCCAAGAAATCTGTTGTTGGGATTCTGCTGTTGTTTTACTTTATATTTTATTATGTGGCTGGAAATAAGAAACATACTTTTTTGTTTGAATCTTAAAGGGTTCGGGCTTGACTTTTGGGACTCTCTTCTTTATTTATTTGTATTAAGAATTGGATCGTTGGACATGAATTTCGGTCTCAAGTCCAAAATTACCAATGATCTTAAAACTAATAACGGACCTCATTCAATTCAGTTACCTTCCACGCCATACTCATTCTTGAAAGCCCCAAATGCATGAATGTGGCTTGAATCCACGTGCATGACATGATGTTGCGAGTAGAAATCGCCTTAAAGCATGAATTAGGCTTAACAAATTAATTAGGCCTGCGATTGATCTAATGAATTTCAACTTATTTTCATAAAAATAAAAATACACCTACCTCTTTTTTGAAGTTTTTTTTATTACACTTTTATCCTTGAAACTAATTTCATAATGAAAGAAAAAAATTGAAGCTGTAAACATTAAACCTAATTTCAAGCATAATATATTTTCTTTTTCTTTTTTAAAAAAAAAAATCAAATAACTCACACACCCTACATATGTCAGTGAAGTTTGAACACTAACTTCAAAGTTGTCAGTTAAGCTTCTTAACCAATCAGGCCACGACACCGACATTTCAAGCATAATCACATTCTTGAAAGCCTGTATACGTACACATGGAGGTGAATAACATTACAGCAAAAAAAATTGGATCTTATGTTATAACGAATTAGAGTGCAAGTCAAGTAGTTGGGTTGCAACAAAACCAAACAAATGAAACACTAAGTCATCGAGAAACTTCAATGATAAAACATACAAATGAAACACCAAGTCATCGAGAAACTTCAATGATAAAACATAGTTGATAGGATTGATACTAATTGGCCTTATTAAAGCCTGAATTTTCTTCCTTTCCATGACATGCAACTGCGAATTATGTTGGTGATCGGAGGTTGATCGAAATCTCTATAATCTTTATAGACTCTTTGGATGGCGTTTGTTGCTTTCAACTATTTAAAATATGATACACAATGAAGATACATAATGTGGTGAGGGATGATGATGGTGATGAACTAGCCTTGTTGGAGACTTGGGGAAGATGATGATATTGGCGTGCAATGTTAAGGCAAAATAGGCAATTTATGAGAAAAATAAGTACCAAAAAAATTGGGATGTGTATTGAGTAATTTAGGATATGTGAATAAAATTCCTCTAACTAGGGCTGGGCATCTTCGGTCCGGGTCGGTTTTAGGACGAAACCAAAACCAATCCAAATTATTCGGTTTAAGGTTTTTTTCAACCGAATCCGGATTTTAAAACCTTTGACCCGAATATTCGGCCCATCCGAATTTTTGGATCGGTTCGGGTCGGTTTTGATTTTGGTCCATATTTGAAAAACTTTTTGTCCATCTACTATCTCACTGTAAAGTTGAACTTCAAGTTTTTAACTTGAGTAACATGTTTTTTTTTTTATAAAGAAAAATAGAAACTCAAAGTACAACAAGCAATCCAATGCACTCCCAACTTTTATAGATTAACAGATTTTTCCAAAAAATGAGTTGAATGAGAAATTGTCTTTTTAAGTGTGGGAAAGTATACTGTAAGTATAGATAAAATCAACTAATAATAATAACATTTCAGGTATATAAATTATATATATTTATACATTATATAATTCAGATCGGTTCGGTTATTTTCAGTTTGTTTAAGAGCTTGAACCGGATCTAATCCAATCTAAACCGGTTCGGTTTGGTTCACTACTTGTTTTGACCCAATTGGTTTAGTTCGGTTATCCAATCCAGTTTTCGATTCGGTAGCCGGTTTTTTGCACACATTTGGTTAAATGTCCAGCCCTACCTCTAACAATTAACTCTTTATTCTGAAACAAGGATGGTGCAGCCGCCTTCAACATTCATATGGAACGACTGCATCCAATAGGGGGCCGTCAATAATACCATATCACTTAATGGTAAAGCGCGAAGGGTCTTATGTCAGTCTATACACATTATGTGCATTATCTATTCTAGGTAGGCAACACATCTTTTGTTTGGTCAAATGATCCCTGTATTTCCTGGCTGGAGTTGGGAAGTTTCGGGCTCCCAGTAATGCAGTCACATAACTATAACCATGGAAGATGTCATATTAATCAAAGAATATATGTTACAATTTACATTTAAATATCTACAATACCTATTAAGAAATCTTTCCCGGTTTTCATGATTTGAGCTCTAATTTCCCAAACTGAGAACTGATGTAAGAGCTTATCTTGTCCCAAAGTGAGAACTTCGATCCAAAGAACCGCACCTTCACTGACTTTTTTGATCCATCTCTGATGAACTCCAAGTCCCTGGCAATGTTAATCTGCGTACTTTCTTGGGCATCAAGCAAAGGTAATGCAACTAAACCCCGAGATTCTAGGTTTCTGATCCACCCACGCAACAAGTAGTTCACAACCTGTATAAATGATGATTAGTCTTCTAAGAACACAACACAGTAAAGCAAATGATGCCAAAGGAAACTAATAGGTTACAAGAATGTCTTAGGAAATCTAAAACCAAAGACCAATATGGTAGCATAATATATATAGTTGGTCCAACTTGTTATAGCTTTATCCTTCGATATATATATGTTTTGTATACATTGTATCAGAGTTCAGAGACTCGGTTGCTTGGAGGATAGATGTATAACAGGCTATGAATTCCAGTAACGATTCTTGAATTACTAGCAACTGAATGGGAGACTGAAAAATTTCATGGTAATTAGTAATTACTGAAGGATTGTATTACCTCAGGAACTTCATCATGAGGGCAGTGACCAGCTGGACTGATCTCATAAAATGGAGCTTCAGGAACCTGCTTCTTAACCTGAAAACCCCAAATAGGTTGCACCCATGGGTCTTCTTTCCCATACATAAGACAAACTGGTATGTTGCTCGTTTGACATCTAAACATAAAATTCCCTGAAACCGTTAATAAACATGGACCAGAAAAAAGTAAAGCAGATAAATATAAATATCTTTGCATTGCCTACCTGGATAAAGCCTCCTTAAATGATAATTCTCCCTGAGGAGCAAACATGATTGAAGCAAATGATGCAGCAGCAGCCGGATGTTCTGATATCTCAACTATGCGGGAAAATACTTTGTCAACATCTGTTGAATGATCTGCATAAACTTGTTCAAGTATCTGTGCTATACTCCTAGG
Organism: Fragaria iinumae; assembly: GCA_009720345.1. Classification (NCBI taxonomy): domain Eukaryota; kingdom Viridiplantae; phylum Streptophyta; class Magnoliopsida; order Rosales; family Rosaceae; genus Fragaria; species Fragaria iinumae. Next base: position 2,263,697 of record CM019123.1, read on the forward strand.
ATCACTTATCTTTTGCCAACTGAAATTAGACAAGATCAAGATGTTTTAGTTCAAGAGTCTACTATAGTTCGTTTATAACTATATAGTCCACACCAAAGATGATCTCCGAGTTCAGTATTAAATCAGTTCTCTGTCAATTTTTAGTTTGCCTACTTGTTTGTAAATAGAGGAACTATTACTACAATTTACTCCAAAAATATTTATGCAAGCTATAAGAGACTTACACAAATTCTACGAGCTTCCTCACATTGGCAGGTAGAGGAAATGTTCCTGCCCATGGGAATAATTTTGCCAGTGTTGGAGATCTAATGGGATTAGGTAGAAATCCCCAGAAAGGAGTTGCATTGAGCAATGTAACACCTTTCACTAAATGAGGGTTACATGCAGCAAAATATAAAGCAACGAACCCTCCGAGTGAGTTTCCAGTAATATAGACAGGTTCGCCGATTACCTGTACGAAAAATCAAATCTGATTATGTGATCACTGGTAAGTGGTCAACACTTGGTAGAATTCATGCAAACAACTTCCAACTTTTAGCTTATCAATGCTTTACAGTATCCCATACATATGAATATATAAATCAAACTCAAGGCATGTCGATATCACTAGCCTCATAAATACATATGTAGTGAACAGAACAAATAGAATATCTCAGGATAACGGTACAACTAGCATAACGAGGGACAGTAACAACTTCGGACAATTACATTTCTTGATAAAAATGGTCTCACTAGAATTATCAATAGACCCCAAAATGGTCTTACATTTCTTGATATGTTGTATACTACATTATTACTGCAATGATCCATTCATATCCGTGTATAATGATCAATCTGGAACAATAATGATGCAAGGTAAAAAAGAGGAAACTTTTAGTAAACCTGGAGTTCAGCGTGTAAAGGAAGGTAGAGGCAGCATGAGCTACAATATGAGCATCTAATAAAAGATCATATAGAAGATAGAACTGATTCTCTGCAAGTCCCCATCAGATAATGGAACAAATAAAAGTTATAAAACTATAAAGCTATCACATACCTCTTCTATGAAATAACGAACTTGATCCTGCCATAAATCAATTGAGTAAACAAGCTCACTTGCCCATGGTTCAGATTCATCTCCAAAGCCCCAAGCAAGATTGTTCTTGTCCGTCATACCTTCTTCCCTAGAACGAGGGGCAGGGTCTTCCAATGGCAAGGACATGCCCTGACCGAGGAAATCAATTGCCCACACTCTAAAATCTCGTCCCAAATCCTTCATTTGCTTCTCATAGTGAAATGAACCAACCCCAAAACCAGGAAGAAACAGCACTGGTGGGGAGCCCAAGTTTTCAGATCCTGCTTTCTCATAATGCACGTTGTACTTGGGCTTCCATTCCCAAAAGCAACTACTTATAGGAGCACTTAGTTCACCATTGGATTCATTCGGTATACCAGGAATCAACACTTTCGTTAATGGTCCACCGGTCTCTGAAATATTTGCATCCTCTTCCGCTCCAATAACGTAGCCATCAGAGCTTCCACTTGACATAATTGGACCAACTTGTTTAAACTTCTCATGGGAGTCTAATGACCTGAAACCTCCCCGGTGATTTAATTTCTTTGAGAAAGACTGATTTATATGATAACAGCTCACAACCTCACTTGCGGAATCAAAATTAGTATAGATGACTCTACTCTTTCTAAAAGCTGGGAGCTTGGATCCACCAAAACTCGAAACTTTTACAGCTGAGTTCCACCTTAAATTTACAACATCACAGCACGAAGCAGAACTGTAAGAGAGTATTTCCATGCCTAGAAATTGTATTCTGCAATGATCAACAACAATCAAAAGACTCAGGAAGGAGTAAACTTTACCGTCTAAAACATCAATAACCGAGAAAACCCAAATCACAACTGATAAATCCTATGTTGTACAGTGTGTTCAAGTATTATACATCATAAAGTGGCAGTATAATCCTAGTCCTGACACCCCAGTTGAAAGTAACTAACACCCAGTATCTCAATTCCATAATTCCAACATATGTTTGGAAATCAAACCAAGAACAAAGCAAAGAGAATCATTTTCTTTGACTAAATAAGCATAGGAAAAACAATTTAACATGAACAGAACTCATTATAAACTAGAAAGGCTCAACTTAATAACCAGTTCATAGTGAAAAGATGAAACACAATTAGCAATCTTGACAAATCAAAGAGCTCCAGCATCATACTAAAGAGAGTATTAATAGGAATAAACATGAGTTTTGTGTAGTGGGTTTACCTTCAAAGTGAGCAGAGAAGGTTCATTAGAGTTTGTGGAAGGTTCAATCTTCTCCAAGTAGTTAGGAGCTTAGAGAAAGCAAGATCCAGAAAGTGAGAAAATGATACGCGCGGTTGCTTAAACGTTTCTTCTTCCTCTTAAAGCCAAGCGAAAAACCGACTTTTGAATTTGTGTTTTGTATTATTTATTTAAAGATTAAATTTAATTTATCCCCTCAAACTTTTTAAGCCTAAAATTAATTTGGTGCCTGAACTTCTTTTTTAATCAGTATGCTCCTTGTACTTTTATTTTCCATCAGTCTCGTCCAAACTCACAACATGACGTCACAAGTTGACTTTACACTAAATTTGACGAAAAAGCATAAAATACCCTCATCTCCCTCTCTACCTCTTCTAAATCCCACAACCCTCCATCTACTTCCAAAACCCAGACCCTTGCGCAACCAACCCTCCTCCGTCCTCACCATCTCCAATACATCACTCTGATATATATCAGTTCTCTTCTCCTTTCCAACTTGCTCCTTTCCTACCTCTTCACCTCCTTCAAAATCATACACATCTAAAGTATTAGATTTTGCTAGAAAATCAACAATTAGACAAATCCAAGTCACATAAGGGATCTCACAAACCCTAAAAAATGGTTCAAAATACTGAAGCAACTAATGCATTCATATGAACACAGAAAAAAAAAATGTTGAAAGAGATGGGAAAAAATTACATAAATTGGAATCCAAAGATCTGGTGAACTTTTCGGCAACAATTTCTTCGTTCTAGCTGGTCCTCTCACAATATTGCAGCCGCCACTAAAGCCCAACAAATATGAAGAAGAACCCATGCGTCTCGAGCTCCCGCCGCAAGAGGCGTCATCATTGGTCAGCCACATTCTGATGCACTGTAATTAGTGGGCGATCCAGATCGAGGCATCACTAGGGAGATTGGTTGTCGAGCTAATCATCATCCACATCGGGAACGACATATAGAAAAGAAGAGGGGATGTATGTCGCCGGAAAGATGACGAGAAAGAGGAACTAAAACCTTTTATCTAGAAATTATTAAGTTTATTATTTGTTAATTTCAATTTTAGGGTTTATAAGCTTAAATGTCCATTATGCCCTGTAGAGGGGTTGAAATTATGAAAACAATGGCCCTGTTGTCAAGACCAACTCAGCATATGACATCATGTTTCAAGTTAAATTCAAAATTTGGCTATGACTGATGGAAATTGGAAGTACAAGGATCAAACTGATTGAAAAAAAAGTTCAAGGACGGAACTGATTTTAGTCCTAAAGTTTAAGGGGATAAACTGAATTTAATTTTTTATCTAAATACCAGAAAAGATCCGCTCCCCTCTAAAGTCCACACCGACAAACTACGCAAATCATTCAAGTCCATACTTGCAGTATAGTGAATTTGTACAATCGACTAAAAAAAAACGTATATGTATAAATAAGTTTATTTGATGTATTGATACATTGATGTACGGGAAACAAACTCATTATGATAAGAAAGACAAGACAATGAAACACGATATGAATTTAATAATTATCTTTAATAGATGAGCTTTAAAATAATTCAAACTCTTGTAAAAAATAGCAATTAGTCATTTAGTTTTTGATTTGTGCAGTTCGGTATGCCTTTTTCTTCTTTCGCTGTAACCAGCAAGAAGCCTAAAACAGTTGTTAGAGTGTCTGCAGAGAAATAACTTAGTAGAATGGTATCATTCTAGTTTACTATACCGTGATATGTAAGATATCATAAACTTATCGATCAACTTGTTAATTGATTTTCCGACCTCAAAGGAAATATATGTATTCACACTTTTAGACACAGTTGAAAAATCAAGCTAAGTCACCCTCAACTCCTCAAGTTAGCATTGAAGAACGAAATTAAGCCACAAACAAAAGGAAAAAAAAAAGTGAAGTAGACGAGTGGAGATATTATTAGGCCAGTTTTGTCCTTAGACCAAAGGCCACAGTCCAGTCCCTACTACGCACGTTAGTGACAGGTCCAAACCCTAATCAATTGTCGCTGCCCAAACTCAAGCTTTGATCGTCTGCGACCAAAACGAATTCTCCGGCCTACAACACGCTGCGAGTTCCAATCAGACACGTCCTAGAATATCTCTGTCTGACGTGGCTGGTATGATGGATAAGCACGTGTTGAAATGGACGGGAAGGAGGGAAACTCGTTTGTAGGTAAATAGAACTGGAAACGAGCTATAGTGTTACGCAAATGGAGCCATCAGATTAGGTTTACACGTTAATGCAACTTCATGTATGACAACGGTAGTGTTCAACCGTTTCGTGATGCATCATTCTTGTTTGGCTTGGATCTAGTAGAAGCAAGAAATAAAATACCGAGGAAATTTCGAGACTCCGAAAAATGGATATATCGATAGAAATATAGAGAAAGTTTTGATACCAGTAAAATTTCGAAAGGAATTACAAAAATATTGTGAAATTTATTTGGAGTATAATAATTAGGAATGTAAAGATATTACTATAAGTCAGCCCCAGCAGGAATGACTAAGGAGAATTAATGCATCGTGGGTGACCAAGTTCGATTCTCAGTTTTGGTGAAATCTGAGAAATTTTCCAAAATATCGCGATATTCCTAATAGAGTGCGTCTATGAGACCTCCAAATTTGCTCACTAGACCTCACTCTATTATGAATTATTAAATGATATATATATATCCTCATACACAATGACTCTTAAAGACAATAATTATATAAAAGAAAATATTATATTTATTCTCTCTAGACTTTCTAATTCATAATAATTGATTACATTCTTTATTATTTTCCTTATATATTTTCGTTTTCCAATTTCTTTTTATTAAAGCATATATATATACATATATAGTTCATAAGAGCTCAAACAATGATCAAATATCGATCATATGACATAAAATTTTGTATTATCATACATGTTGAACGCATATACTTGCAAGGTGCATAAATATTTTTGTAAAAAATAAAAAAATAAATATATATATATATATTGATTATAGAAAATATATATTTATTAAAATAATTTATTATGAGGTATAAAATAGAGATTGAATTATTTAAAATAAAAAAACAGAGAAAAAATAACACATACAAAAGAGAAAAACAAAAATTAAAAAGATATATAGAATAGTTCATGATAAAACATTAACTTGCATGAAAAAAAATTAATTAAAAAATGAAGGTAGGGATAATGGATGTTAAAAACAAAAAGGTGAAAAAAATAAAAATAAAGAATGAGAGGTCTATTGAGTGAATAAGATGTAAAATAAGTAATTAATTGATCGAAATATATGTCAATAAATAACTAAGGTTATGTTAGGAATTTGAAATGAGGTATTATGAGAAAATGCTTATATTGAAAAGTAAAAGGGAGGTGTAGAGAGAATGAGAGATATATTGAGCAAATTTGGAGGTCTTAATAGCTGCACTCTTCCCAATATTTCAAACGATAACATCTTTGTCACACTCCAATTTTTGAAAGAAATTTTCAAAAATTTCGGCATGATCTAACTTAAAATATTAACATCCCAACCTGTTTTCAACAACAACAACAAAACTCAATTACTGAATATAAATTTCCACAAGATCTATCACTGAATTAAGATTACACTTTCTTGTTTACATAACGTGCAAAACAAGAACATGAGAACAATCTCATGACTTAAATATTGTCTACTCAAATCTAAAACTATACAGAGTCTGATACAAAAAGAAGGAGAACCCTGCCACTATGCCTCCTTCTCACCCCTGCCGATCCTCACCTGCAGGTCTAACCCCTACACCAAGAAATGGTGCACCGGGATTGTAGAATAACAAACCCGGTAAGCTAAAAAGCCCGTATGAGTAAACTTAAAAAAAATACTCCACATTTAACACATCCAACATAACAAAAAGTGAAATTTGATCAATACTTAAAAACCACTCATTAACAAGAAATGTACTCATGAGTCCCAGATATTTAATAAATACCCCTCATGACCTACAACAACAATATGTGTACCCATGGGTCCCAAATACCATCAAGTATCTCCCATGACCTACACTGACAGACGGACTGGAGCTCTAATTCCTAACCGTAACCAATCACCCGGCCAAAGGCTTGGAACCCGGTTTGACTATCCAATACTAAATAAAATAAATAAATAAATAGTATCTTAACCGTGACCAATCACCTAATTAAAGGCTTGGAACCCGGTTAGGCTATTTATTCAACAGTCATCATATCACAACATCATTATCAACATCACAAGATTTACATCATAAAATTATATCCTTCACAAGGATATAATTATATGAACAATATAAATTATTCCAATAAAATAGTTTCTCCCAATTTAATAAAATTATGATCATATGGGCCTTAGAATAACACATAAGAAAAACTTGTTTTATCTTACCTATGAGCCGTTGACGATCAAGCTCATATATTTTTAAAACTAATACTAGCAAAATATTAAATCACATCATAATCATTATCCTCCTCAAATGACCATAATTAAACTTGGTTCAAAAGTGAACCTTGGTGAGGTTTACTCATCTAAAATAATCCTGCTGCGTTCTTCCGCAACACAAGAGCCAAGGAACCCAACAACTCACAAATCACCTAAAAATATACAATTAAAACCCTTAGTAAAAACACCACAAGGATTTAAAATAGCAAATCACATATACATCCTCTAAAAGGATCTGAAATACAGATAAATCCACTTGTGTTTACTTTAAACAAATAATGACAGTTTTTAACACTTAAGGACAATCTTTTTTGTGCATGTCATGTGTCATGAGATAGTTTTACTAAATTGCCCCTGCATAACTATCTAACCAATTTAGAGCTGTGAGGAGGAGTATATAAACGCTGGAGGACGATTGAAACGCAACGTCTCTCTCTCAGTCTGTTCTTCGTCTCTTTGTCGTTGCGATCTCTCGGTCTCTTCGTCGTTGCGATTTCGTTTTGCTTCGTCTCCATAGGTGAATTTGCAGGTAACCTTCATGCTTCTTCTTCTCACATGCTTAAGTTTTCATTCTTCTCCGTCGATTTCAAGCTTTCTGTTCTACTGAAAAGCTAGTTGTAAATTCGAATTCCTCTGAATTTGATCCAATTTTAATTTAGGTTTACTTTGTTTTTGAATCGGTTTGAAGCTTTGATGTTAGTAGTGAGCAATTTGTAGGTTAAATCTCTTGATTCTTTATTCTTATGGTGTTTTCATCTTTTTGAATTTTGAATTGGAATTTGATGACGAGCTATTTCTGTTTAGGTTTTGTGTTGATAATTTTCCGATTGCAGTTATAAATCAATTTTAAAGTTCATTCGAAGCAGATTTGTTGAGCTATTGAAATTTGCAGATGTTTGTTTTTGTTTTGATTCAATGTTTTCAGCTATTGTAGTAGCAGCTGCCTAGGTCGTGTTTGTTTTTGTTTATTTGTTTTGATTCAACGTTTCAGCTACTTGTAGTAGCAGGTGTTTGTTTTGATATGTTTTTATTTGCAGTTTATATGCAGTAGCTATTGTATTTTATATGTTTTGATTCAATGTTTCAGCTATTCTATTTTATATGCAGTAGCAGGTGTTTGTTTTGGGGTTGATTCAATGTTTTAATGTGTGTTGTAACGAGAACATTTTAGATGTTTTTTTGGCGGTGCAGCGGCATGCTGCCCTTCCTTTTTTTGGATTTTTTCAGTAAATGCAGTATCAGAATATTTTTTGTAGCTTTATTGGTTCTGTGTTCTCAACAAGTATAGTATCATATATATACATCTTGTTGTATCAAGATCTAATTACTCATTATGGTTTTGTAATTTAAGTTGGATTTTGTGGTTCAGCAGGTGTAGTTGCAGACATATAACTAATCTAGTCTGTGTAGTAGCAGCTCTTTAACATTAGTGATTCTTAAGGTTCAGCAGGTGTAGTAGCAGGCATTAGTGTTTTTTTGGTAGCAGCTCCCTAGCTTGTCTCAGTTGCATTTTTTTTGGTTTGAGGTGATGTACTAGCCGGATTAGCGGTGCAGTAGCACGTTGCCTTTTTGAATCTTTTTTTAATGTATGTGCATAGCTGTGTTTGATAGTGTGTGTGATCATTTTTTGTAGGATGTCTAATTCTAAGTTTGGAAGGTTTTCATATGGAGGAGATTCTTTCATTATGTGCTTGTCATCAAGCACCAAGTATGATGATATGTGTGTGACGATTTGTTTGAAGTTTCAGAATTTGAAGGTTGGTCAGTATGTCCTGAAATATTCACTCACTGATCTTCCTAATTGTCGTCTTGACTCTGATGAGGATATTGCCGTAATGATGGAGATTTTTGAAGTGTTGAACTCTCGTTTCATAAATATCCAAATCTTTGATGTTGGATCTAGCTCATCTACCTCTATAGTGCCTTCAACAGTTGTAATGTCTGCTACTGTTAAGCCTGCTACTGTTAGCATTAAAGCATCTTTTGATGATGGTGATGTTAGTAGTGATGATTCTAATTGTGAGGATGATAGTAACATGATCCTAGGGAACTTTGTAAGTGACAAAATGAAGAGGAAGTACATGTCAAGCGAGTGGAATGACTATATTTTCAGGATAGGTCAGTTTTTTACTGGCGGTGCTGTTGAGTTTCGGGATAAGTTGTGCAAATATGCTGTTGAGAACGGATTTCAGTTTCGCTATACGAAAAATGACAAGTCTCTCATTAGTGCTGAGTGTGCCAAGAAAAAAAGAGAGAGTTGTCAATGGTATGTGCATGCCTTGTTACGCCAATCCAATAACTTTTTCTACATCACCAAATTGAACAATGAGCATACTTGTGTTTGTGTTGTTCGTCATCAGAAACACAAGAGGCTGGGATCCAATGTTGTTTCCACTATCATTAGTGATAAAGTTTGAGCTAATCCATTGGTGAAGACTAGGGATATTATGGATTACTTGAAGCAAGATTTTGGCTTTGAGGTTGCTTACCATACAGCGTATAGGGGAAAAGACGCTGCCAATCGAAGTTTACATGGCGATGAAGGCATAGGCTATGACTATTTACCTTGGTACCTAGAGGCAGTAAAGAGAACAAATCTCGGTTCCCGTTGTGTTCTTGACACTCAAGATGGTCGTTTCCGCCGCTTGTTTATTGCTTATGGGGCTTCCCTCCATGGTTTTCAGTACTGTCCTCCAATTTTGTTTGTTGATGGAACCTTCATCAAGAACAAGTACAAGGGGATGCTTTTAGGTGCTTGTGCAAAAACAGGGAACAAAGGTATGATAAATTTTGGATATTTGTTCTGTGTAGTAGCAGCTATTTTAGTAACAGTAGCAGTTTTGAAATTATTGACCTCTTTTCTGTTTTTGTAGTAGCAGTAGTATCTGAGTATTTTTCTTGCTTGAATCCAGTAGCAGTTGAAGTAGTAGCAGCCTTCCTCATTTTGTTTTTTCTTCTTCTTTTTATATATATATTTATTTATTTCTTATTTCACTTTATTTTGCAGATATATTTCCATATGCATTTGCAATTGTTGATGCCGAAAGCAAAGAGAACTGGAGGTGGTTTTTTGAGTAGCTAGCCATCATCTTAGTCAGTGATCATAGGAATATTGTTTTCATGACAGATCGTGGTTCAGGTTTGTTGGATGGCATTAGGGAAGTTTTTCCTAGTTCCCCACACTCATACTGCATAAAGCATCTCAAGGACAACTGGTTTGGTAGGCTATCGAAGAAGTTGCCTGCGTCTTATAGAGACACTCTTGTGTCGTCGTTTGCTGCTTGTGCATATGCTAGAACTCATGAAAAGTTTGATGAAGCAATGCAGAAGTTGAGAAGTGATGGTAAGGGGGTGGTTGAAGATTTTCTCAAAGAACTGAAACCGGAAAATTATGCTTTCGCTCACTTCCCTGGCAAGAGATATGGTGCAATGAGCAATTCGCAATCCAAAAGTTACAACAACATGATCAAGGATGAAAGGTGTATGCCATTGCCTCAGCTGCTTGAAGGTGTTCGTGTTCATACGATGGATTTGTTTACAAGAAGGAGGTTAGACTCTTCCAATTGGGGCAGCGTTCTGTGTCCTAAGATGGAGAAGAAGTTGTTGAAGAGCCTGCAGACGGGAATGAGTTGGAGGGTTAGCCAGTCCAGTCAAGATGTTTTTGAACTTTTTACTGAAACCTGCAACGTCATGGTAAATTTAGCTATGTGTGAATGTTCTTGTCGTCACTGGGAGTTTCGATGCTTTCCTTGTGCGCATGCTGTTCAAGTGATGAATAAAGCCAATCTCCTTGCATATGACTGCATTGAAGACTACTGGAAGACTACATTCTACAAGAAAACATATGAGTTTCCTATCTGTCCAGTTCCTGATCTGGATAGGCCTAACATCTTGAGTTTTGGAGATTCCGCATTGCAGCCTCCCAAGACTAGAAGACCACCTGGAAGACCAAAGTCGAGAAGAATCAGATCTTTTGGTGAACAATGCAAGGAGATCACTTGCTCGCGTTGTCACACATTAGGCCACCACAACAGCAGAACATGCACCAATCCTATTTGAGTACAACATGTGTGTTGTAATGAGAACATTTTAGATGTTTTTTTGGTGGTGCAGCGGCACGCTGCCCTTTCGGTTCATTGATATACTTTCATCATTTAGTATGGTCTTTTTGTGGTGCAGCGGCATACTTCTTTTTTACGGGTTCATTTTGTTTCTGATTTTGTTTGGTTATAAAAAACAAAAGAATTCAAGGATTTTTTCTCACTAAATGCAGTATCAGAATATTTTTTGATTTTGTGGTTCAGCAGGTGTAGTAGCAGACATATAACTAGTCAAGTCTGTGTAGTAGCAGCTCTTTAACATTTTGCATTTTTTTGCATTTTTTGGGGTTCAGCAGGTGTAGTAGCAGACTTATAACTAGTACAGTCTGTGTAGTAGCAGCTCTTTAACATTAGTGTTTTAAAGGATTTTTTCATACAATGGAATGTTATAATGATATGCTTCCAGAAAAAACCAGAAACCTAAACACCAAATACAGTAGCAGTATTTTAAACAACAAAAACTTAAACACTCCAAATACAGCAGCAGCATTGCTAAACAATGTAATCAAGAGCATCACATTTGAAGATCACAAGATATCAAAAGACATCATGCCTATACTCTCCTCAAGTACGAAAACTACAGAACAACGTAATTATATTCATCCATATGATAAAACAATAGTTGACCGCACAATTGATTAATCCGCAATATCCAAAAAAAAAAAAACATGACCTACTAAACAGAGAAAAAATGTGATTCTCATGAGTTCATAATCTCAAACTAAACAGCAATACACAGTAGCAGTCCTCTTATACAAACACATAGACTTTCAATCACTCTTCTTCCTTTGTCTCTTTAAGGGAATCTGGACCTCAAAATCTTCCATCTTCTTCTCTTTCCGGTCGGTCCTTGCTTTTATCCTTCTTACAACTGAACGTGTCCTCGGTCCTTCTCTTTCAACTGCACCTCCTACATCTGAACCTTCTTTTTCTCCTGCACCTTCTACATTTCCAGCTGAACCTTCTTCCCCTGCAGTAGCAACATTTTCAGCTGAACCTTCTTCTCTCTCTGCAGTAGCAACCTTTTCTGCTCCTAAACCTTCTACATCATTTCCAGCTGAACCTCCTTCAACCTGAGTTGTAACACCAACCTCACTCGTTTCTCCCTTTTGTCCTAGCAACAACAATTTATACTTGTATTCCAACTTTTTTATGTAATCATTTTTCTGCTGCAGTTTTTGCTTCAACTTTTTGTTATTTCTCTTCAGTTCTTCTCTTTCATCCCAAAGCCGCACATAGGAGTCATTCTTCGATTTGCAGCTATAGATTGCACTCGCCACCATTTCTCCCCTTACTTTGGCCAAACCCTGCCAGTATTCCAACTCCTCATCGCTAGTTGCTTTTGGAAATTCTTTAGACTCCTTTTCAACAAACTCTTCATACAACCTGAAGTCCTCCGGATCACACATTTTCTCACTCGCAAACTCTTCATGTCCTCCTCCTTGATCCGCAGCCTTATCTTTATTGAAAAACTTCTTCAAAATCTCTTCTGTGTTTGCTGCTGCTTCTTCATATGTTTCACCTTCATCGTCCACAGCAGCAGCTTTTTCATTCCCTTCCAGCTGCAAAAAAAAAAAAGGACAAATAAATGAGTCAAGTTTAATTCCACTCATATTTACTGTAAGTGTAATCTAACTTTTATACTTACCCAACCATGTAATGTCATGTTGAATGATTCAAGGCCTTCACGAGTATCCTCTTCGGCTTTTGAAGTAGCACCCTCTTCGGCTTGTCCACTAGAACCCTCTACGGCTTGTGCAGTAGCACCCTTCTTAGCCACCACAGGAGTACCCTTTTCGGCTTGTGCAGTAGCACCCTTCTTAGCCACCACAGGAGCACCTTCTTCAGATTCTGCAGGACCACCCTTCTCAGCCACCACAGAAGCACCCTCTTCAACTTGTGCGGTAGCATCCTCTTCGGTTTGCGCACTAGCTCCCTTCTCAGACACCACATGAGCACCTTCTTCGGATTCTGCAAGAGCACCCTTCTCAGCCACCACAGAAGCACCCTCTTTGGCTTGCGAAGTAGCACCCTTCTTAGTCACCACATGAGCACCTTCTTCAGATTCTACAGGACCACCCTTCTCAGCCACCACAGAAACACCCTCTTCAACTTGTGCAGTAGCACCCTTCTTCAAGTTCTTCCTCGCTGCTTTCTTCTTTCCCACCTCATCATGCATAGTAGCACAATTCTTCGGTGAAGGGTTCTCAAAGTCATCGTCACCAACTGCATTATCAACCTGCAGTGCAGTGTTTTTCTAATAAATATAGGGTTCTCAGAAAAAAAAATAATAGTTTATTTTTGAACAAATAACAAAGCTAAAGTAAAATAATAGTTTATACCAGTAGCTTTTTATTGTTTTTCAGAGTAGTAGCAGTTATTTTTTTCCGTGTAGTAGCAGATTAATGCGAAAAGAATTTGGTAGTAGCAGAACCCAATTAAAAAGCTAAAGTAAAATTCAATAGAGTTACATAAGCAGTCTTACTGTATCTCTCAATGTCTGTTTTACAATCCCTTTCCCTGCGACATGCTTTTGCTTCTTTGCCCTCTTTGTTTTTTTTCCCACTTTTTGCTCCACCGCAGTAGTTTGGCTTGATGATGTTTTTTTCTCTTCTGCTCGTTGTCTTTTTTTGCCTTTTGGCTTTGCAGCAGCATGCTTTGGTGGATGATTCATAAAATCATCATCACCTTGTTGTTCGTTATCCTTCGCATTTGTCTCATCCTCAGCATTATCAATCTGCAATACAAGTTTTCCTAATTAATCTAAGAAAAAATGATCACAAGACAGTAGCTGAGCTAAATGAAAATGTAAAATCAAATAGTAGCAGCTACATTTGTTATATGTAGTAGCAGCTTAATGTTTGCAAACTAAAATTATATGGAGTTGCATCCGTTACTTACATCAATTTGATGGACTTGCATTTTTTAAATGCCGTTGTCAAAGCAGGGAGACTCCACTTTACGCAGCACGGAGTCATCCCACATCTCCCATCAATTTCACAAAGCACGGTGCTTCTTTCGCAAATCCAGTACTACAAAACAAAAACAAGTATGTAAGAAAGTAGTATTAGCAGAAGCACATAATTCAAAGGTAGTAGCAGCAACACTATTGCTTACCGGGATCAATACTACACATCCTCTATTGGTGTGCAGCCTCCCATTCTCTGAAGTAGTCAAGCACGATAATAAGTAATCCCTAACTCCTTTGGCCCAATTGTACTTCTTCATGGTGTCATAATCTGTTATGCATTTGACAAAGCTCCAACCAAGAGTTGAACCCGAACTTGCAAACAATAGTGTGGTGAATAAATGCAGTAGCAGGAGTTGTGTGACTCTCATTGGCCATCCATACCTTTTGACTTTCACTTCTGCATCCAGGAGATCTAATATCCTTGACTTTGTTATCCTGATTTCATTGCTGAAAAAAGCTTGCACCACTGAATTATCCACAGGCTTTTTTGAATCTTCAAGTGGGGTCGGCACATTGAGCCCGTTTTTTGGGTTTGGCAGCCCAAAAATCTGCTCTACATCAGACACACTGATCTCAGCCACCTTGTTTCCAAACTTGAACTTCTTCAATTTTAGCACGTAGCAGTCAATCAATCGCTGAATTTCTCTATCCGACTTCTTTGCAGTGGATTTTGACACCAAACGTCCATCATATATTGATATGAAATCCCATAATGGTGTCTTCATTAGCTCATTTCTTAGAATCTCTTTATCCTCACCTAAGTCCTTGCAAACCTTGGTGAATACTTCTTCAAATGCCAACATGTTGCATCTGAATTGACGAAATTTCTGCTCACACCTTGGCTTTTTAACCTTGTCTACTTCCTTGGCTTTTTGTTGTTGTTTACCCTTCCTTGGCAACTTTTTTCTACACGCTAGAGTCTTATATCGCTTCCCTTTCAGTTTGACATTCATATCATTTTGCACCTGTGCACAATAGCAAGAAAATCAGAATTAAATAACTCATGTTACAACAGCACATATACTTCTTACTTTTTACAGTAGCATAAGCATGATCAAGTTAGCAGGAAACAATTGAAACAGTAGCAGTTTAAATTTTACTTTAGCAAGTGTAGTGGCAGACTTATTATTAGTCTAGTGTGTGTAGTAGCAGCTCTTTAACATTAGTGTTTTTTTGTATTTTTTGTAATTCTTGTGGTTCAGCAAGTGTAGTAACAGATACATAACTAGTCTAGTTCGTGTAGTAGCAGCTCTTTAACGTTAGCATTTTTTTTTGGATTTTTTGTGATTCTTGTGGTTCAGCAGGTGTAGTAGCAGACATATAACTAGTCTAGTCCGTGTAGTAGCAGCTCTTTAACATTAGCATTTTTTTGTATTTTTTGTAATTCTTAAGGTTCAGCAGGTGTAGTAACAGATACATAACTAGTCTAGTCCGTGTAGTAGCAGCTCTTTAACATTAGCATTTTTTTTTTGGATTTTTTGTGATTCTTGTGGTTCAGCAGGTGTAGTAGCAGATACATAACTAGTCTAGTCCGTGTAGTAGCAGCTCTTTAACATTAGCATTTTTTTTTGGATTTTTTGTGATTCTTAAGGTTCAGCAGGTGTAGTAACAGACATATAACTAGTCTAGACAATTCAAGACATATTCTCACTTGCAAAACACCCAATACATAGACAACTCATGATACAAATACAGTAGCAGAGATATTACTTTAACAGTAGCATGAGCATGATCAAGTTAACAGGAAACAATTGAAGCAGTAGCAGTTTCAATTCTACTTCAGCAGGTGTAGTAGCAGACATATAACTAGTCTAGACAATTCAAAACATATTCTCAATTGCAAAATACTCAATACATAGACAACTCATGATACAAATACAGTAGCAGAGATATTACTTTAACAGTAGCATGAGCATGATCAAGTTAACAGGAAACAATTGAAGCAGTAGCAGTTTCAATTCTACTTTAGCAGGTGTAGTAGCAGACATATAACTAGTCTAGACAATTCAAGACATATTCTCAATTGCAAAACACTCAATACATAGACAACTCATGATACAAATACAGTAGCAGAGATATTGCAAATGAGCATGTGCATAGAGAATTACCTGGATATCGGTGGCAGACCCCGGTTCCTCCATTAATCAAATCTATAAACTGCTACTGCCTCCCAAAGCACTGTAAAATATGAATTTCGGATTCTTATAAACTCAGTGCTACTGCTCGATTATGAAATCGAAAACGAAATCATGATTTCAAGTTCAAATAACACCAAATCTAAATGAAATGCACAACCACAAAGCCAATCCATGAAATCGAGTTCAAATTCATAGAAATCAATTATTCATTTCTGATTGCTACTATGAAATCGCGAAGCTAAAAACTTAATCTCAGACATGCAGAAGCCATAGAAGATTGAACAAGTACCTGAATCGTGAATCGTGAGAGACGTCGATCTGCTACTGTGGAGAATCGGTGTTTCGAATGGAAATGGTGGAGAATTTTGGGACGAATCTTTCTGCTACTGTGATTTAGGGCTTGGGATTTTGAGAGAGAATCGTTGTTTTGAATGGAAATGATGGAGAACTGTGGGATTTAGGCTTTAGGCGGAGGCAGTGGGATTTTGGGGGAGGCAATGGGATTTTGGAGGAGGCAGTGGCAGCTTTGTAGTTATTTTAAAAAATATTGGTTTTTTGGGTATTTTGCATAAAAATTACTAATAGGACGTAGGACTATGGATTGTGGGCTTGGGCTTATGTCCTTATTTGTTTAAATCTGTTGGAAGTTGGTTTTTCTGTGTTTTGCAACTGTCTATGGTAGTGGTTTGTCATTTTCTCAAATACCCTTAACTTAAAAGTTGCCCAAAGAAGGGCAATCCTTCCTCCAAGACCTCTCAAGGTCATCGGCCACTCAACAACAATACTACCACTCTCCAAGATCCAATTTTCCAAGTTTCCGACCTAACAAACCCCTAGAACCAACTTAGCACCTACAAGACAAAACTTACTCAATACTCAAACTTCACACACAACAAAACCCTAGCAATAACAAGGACTAACTAACACGGCAACCAAGGCCTTTGCCCTACCCGGACGCGCTCCCACGTGCCGCCATAGGCGGCGGCGAGTGAGCTTCACGCGCCTCCATCAACTTCACAATTTGGGGAAACTCACAACATGAAACTTGTAGATTAAAGCATGGTAAACAACTTTAATACCTGAGGTTTCAACCAAAACTGGCTGGAACCGGCCGGAAACTACCCCGAACAGCAACCCGAAATCAAACTACAAAACCTGCAAATCCAGGTTCAAAAACTCAAAAGCTTGATTCAATCTATGCCTAGCCATAACCAGGAGGAGGAGAGGACCAGAACTCACCTAAGGTTGTCCCTCGTCACCACCGTAAACGGTGGCTCCGACCGGTGACACAGCTGACCATAACTTATTCATCCGACGTCCGTTTCACGCGTGCCATATGTCTACGAACTCGTATTGACGAGCTCTACAACTTTCGTGAAGGAAGTTTTCGAAGATAACTTACGGAAAGTAAAGTCAACTTTTTGGTCTTTTAAACAACAAAGCACCTTAAGATAAACTCCCGAACTTCAACTTCGCATAAACCAATAAGAATTTCCATAAATTTTCCTTCATTAAAAATGAGAATAATACAAGGAAAATGGTATGAAAATCTAGGGTATTACAATCTTGGTATGTAGAGAAAATATCGCAGGTATAAAAAAAGGATATTTTTGGCGAAATATCGCCGATATTATCAAATTTAAAGACCTTGAGTAGAAGCATTTTTAGTGAAAACTAGACTCGAAAATTGACTGATGTACATGTACTATATTATCACTAGATTCTTAATTAAAAAAAATTCAGATACAGAAAAATGCATTTAACGATATTTTAATGTCATTGAGTTTATTTTATCATAAAGCTACAATTTCATGGTTTTGTTATTGGAGATCCACATGGTAATTGTCACAGGGTTGTAGTTTTTGTCTAAACTTTTCATCTTGTGATGGCGCCTAGTGATGCTCCCGCTCGACCAGTCTTCGTCTCTCACTCGTTTGTTTGCTTTGCACAGCAGAATTATTAGAGTAAGCAACGAGTGTAAAGCACTCACACACACACACACACCCGATACAAGTGTTTACGAGAGGCCCCCTTTCAACATTTAACCCAACTAAAGGAATTCAAGAGTATAATGAGTGTCTTGTGTGTAGCAAGTGGACATGCCCAATCTTGCCTTTGACACTCTACAAGTGCGTACTTGCTCTTAGTACAACTACACTTGCTCGCTCTCTTGCTTGCTAGCTATTTCGCTCGCATCTCTCGTTGTCCATGACATCCCCATTGAATTAGGTTGTATTGCATAACAATATGTGTGGCGGTTAACACCCCCAACCGCCTAGGGTTATGTGGCAGCACGCATGCTTGCCAAGCAATTATGCAACTTCTCTTGTGCAGCCCTAGGGTGTTAGAAAAATCGCACCCTTCTGCTGGACCCGTGCTGTGCACCCTGCTGGACCCTGTACGGACCCTTAGGTGCATATGTGTTGCGCACCATGCAAGACCCTTCCCGGACCCTGGGGTGCCTAAGTGCTGTACACCCTGGTCGTGCACCCTACTGGACCCTTTGTGGACCCTGGGGTGCCTAAGCGCTACGCACCTTGGTTGTGCACCCCACTATGCATCCTCACACTAACTTGCCTTGCATTCTTGCACATGTCATCGACATATGCGCGTGCCTCGCTTGGGCATGGCACAAGGCTCACACCCTGCCCAAGCCTACTCGGCACTAAGGGGCAAACAGTAATCCGCTTACTCCTACATCAAAATTAATTGGAGAAACAACCGTTTTAATAGCATTGTGGTGTTAAGAGAAAGTCTTCATGATGCTTTGGCTTCAATATAAAAAAAATGTGATTCTTGAAGGAGATTCAGAGGTGCTTATGATTGTTTGAATGACAAAACTTCCACTCGCCGGTGTATTAGTTCTCTTGTTCAAAATATCTATGGTTGGCATCTCATTTTCATGCTTTCAAAATGTTCATAGAGAAGCTAACTTTCAGGCTATAAAATTACCTCTCTATGTTTTATGTTACTCCTCTAATATAGTTTCTTTGCTTTCCTTTTGTGTCCCTAACGTTCCACTTAGATCTCCCCAACAGAATTTTGAATACACTTTTTTCACTTATGTGGCTCTAAGTTGTGTTACCTATAGCTTGTTTTCCGTGCAGTGATAACTCATGGTACATGAATAAAATCAATCTTATCATAGCATGAATTTGTCCATATTTTACGAGTTTGTTCTTCTTTATTTCTAACGTGTTATAAATTGTTGTTTGAGATCCATATTCTAGACCCCGTTTCTCATCAGTTTTCACTCCAAGAAAAACATGCCCTCTCACGTGGATGCATTCTATTTGTAAATAAATCCACATGGAAATATGTCTACATGGGTAGTTCACAACTTCACATAGTACAACCATGGATTCACAATTGTGGGTGTTGGGAGCACTGCTAAATCATTTCAAACAGAAAGCATGTATATAAGAGCTTTATTAGGTGGGACTCATATGAATTAATTTACAAACCATTAATCTTTTTTTTTATTACTGAAATAAAGTGCAAAACTTCTAAGAACTCCAATTTCCAGCTGATCTAAATGGAACACTGGGGACATAGAAAGGGAAAGACAGTAAAACCATACTAGAGGAGTAACAAAGTGAAGACCTATTAAGGTTATTCTATCAGCTACATTTGTCTTTCTATGAACATGTCAACCATTAATCATTTTTTATCAGTTACTGAATTCGTATCCAACAAAAAGCTATAACTTGTAGAATAGTTTACAAATGAGTAATGAGTGTCCTCTCCTCTTTGAGAAAACCCTAGAGAGGAGAAAATTCATAACCTTGAAAGTGCCGAGGTGACTTGTACCTATCACGTTGTGCCTTGGCGCTGGCACAGGCTACGTACTGGTCTCACCGGTGTTCGATGCGTGCGGTCGGACTGATGATTTCCTTTGGCATGCTTGAAGCTTAGTGATGGTGTGTGAGGAACCACCCCGAATTTCACCCTGAAACCCGAAGTAAATTCTGCGGGGTCCACCTCCAAGGAAAATTTACCGAAAATTCGGCATAACCTCCCTTGAAAATGGACAACCCTAACCTGAAAAATTCAGATAAACACTTCTATAATAAACCAACCATCCTCAACTCCCAGAATCATCAACTCCCCACAAACACATCCACCACAATATCATTTAAACCATTTCCAAATCCATCACTCAAACATCTAAAGATAAATTATACACCAACCTCCAAATATTCCTAAAATATATTAATGAGTCTTAACAAACAACTGAATATTATACAATACCCCAAGGTAATCAGAGCTACTAAAACTAGAGGAAGTAAGAAAAATACGCCGGTAGGTTAAACAGGTAACCTACTGGTGAAAAGTGGTGGTGATGTTGGTAACTATGCCTCACCTCCTACTAGTATCGACCCGAACTCTGCAGACTGGGCATTTTTAAAATGAATGGCCCAGAGAAAAACATTCGAAAACGTTAGAATGAGTGGACAAAAATAAATTTAAAAGAATGAACAAATAAAAATATTTATGCTTTCCCAATTTAATTTCTATAGAAAAGCTATGCAACATGCGATAAGCTCAAAAACTTTTAACTTAAAAACTGGCAAAAACGTGACTAGCCCCGCTAGTCTCCAGAACTTTATGATATAGAGCCTCTCAGGCTATAGTATATGTAATACCCTAAAATTTTCATACTATTTTCCTTGTATTATTCTCAATTTAATGAAGGAATATTTATGGAAATTTTTATTGGTTTATGCGTAGTTGAAGTTGAGAGTTTATTTAAGGTGCTTTGACGTTTAAAAGACCAAAAGTTGACTTTATTTTCCGTAAGTTATCTTTGAAAACTTTCTTCATGAAAGTTGTAGAGCTCGTCAATACGAGTTCGTAGACATGCGGCACGCGTGAAACGGACGTCGGATGAAGAAGTTATGGTCAGAGGAAGTTAGTTTCCGAGTTTGGAAAGTGTATAAGTAGAAATTGTGGAGGAGTTTTTTTGGAAAAAGCTTTTCAGCTCTCTTCTCTCTCTCCCGACCCTCTCTCTCACTCTCTCTTCTCCAACCCATTTCTCTCTCATCCGGCCACCAAATTGGACGCCGTCGGTTTCGTTGGGTCGGCACGAGTCTCCTCTCCACTGCTGGGGCAGCCTTGCTCGCCGTCGCGCCGCCTGGAGGCCGCCACGAAGCGGCGGAGCTGCTGCTGTTCCGCCGGAAAGTCGGCGATTTTGACGCCGATTTCGGCCAAGTTTAGGTGAGTCTTGCTCTCCTCTCTCTTCTAGAGATGTTCTTACCCCTTTGGTGATCTAGAAATCAAGTTTTGGGGCCGATTTTGTAGGTTTGGAATTTGTTTTCCCGGTTGGTTTGCGGGGTGTTTTCCGGCGGGTTCCGGTCAGAATCGGTTGAAACCTCAGGTATTAAAGTTGTTCACCATGCTTTAATCTACAAGTTTCATGTTTTGAGTTTCCCCAAATTTTGAAGTTTGTTGGAGGCGTGTGAAGCTCACTCGCCGCCGCTTGTGGCGGCGCGTGGGAGCACTTCCGGGCAGGGTAGAGGCCTTGTTTGCTGTGTTAGCTAGTCCTTGTTGATGTTAGTGTGTTGTTGGTGTGTGAAGATTGAGTTTTGTTTTGGTTTTGCATTGTAGGTGCTAAGTTGTTTCTAGGTGTTTGTTAGGTCGGAAATTTGGAAAAAATTTGGTCTTGGAGGTAGTGTGGTTGTTGTCGAGTGTCCGATGACCTTGGGAGGTCTTGGAGGAAGGATTGCCCTTCTTTGGGGCAACCTTTAAGTTAAGGGTATTTTATTTTCTTGTGGTGTTTTACTAAGGGTTTTGATTTGTTCATGTTTAGGTGATTTGTGAGTTGTTGGGTTTCTTGACTCTTGTGTTGCGGAAGAACGCAGCAGGAGTATTTTAGGTGAGTAAACCTCACTAAGGTTCACTTTTGAACCAAGATTTATTATGGTTATTTAAGGATAATGTTTAGGATGTGATTTAATATTTTGCTAATATTGGTTTTAAAAATATATGAGCTTGATCGTCAACGGCTCATAGGTAAGGTAAAACTAGTTTTTTTTTATGTGTCACTCTAAGGCTCTTATGATCATAATTTTATTAAATTGTGAGAAGTTATGTTATTGGAATAATTCTTATTGTTCATATAATTATATCCTTGTGAAGGATATAATTTTATGATGTAAATCTTGTTGTGTTGTTAATAATGTTGTGATATAATGATTGTTGGATAAATAGCCTAACCGGGTTCCAAGCCTTTAATTGGGTGATTGGTTACGGATAAAATGCTATTTATTATTTTGTGTTTTGGTTTTAGACAGTCAAACCGGGTTCCAAGCATTTGGCCGGGTGATTGGTTACGGTTAGGAATTAGAGCTCTAGTCCGTCTGTCGGTGTAGGTCATGGGAGATACTTGATGGTATCTGGGACCCATGGGTACACATGTTGTTGTTGTAGGTCATGAGGGGTATTTACTAAATATCCGGGACTCATGGGTACATTTCTTGTTAATGTGTGGTTTTTAGTGATTGATCAAATTTATTTGGGGTATGTTGGATGTATTAAATTGTTGGATGGGTTAAATGTGGAGTTTACTTTTGAGTTTACTCATACGGGCTTTTTAGCTTACCGGGTTTGTTATTCTACAATCCCGGTGCACCATTCTTGGTGTAGGGGTTAGACCTGCAGGTGAGGATCGGCAGGGGTGAGAAGGAGGCATAGTGACAGGGTTCTCATTTCTTTTATTCAGACTCTGTATAGTTGTAGTGTTGAATAGACAGTATTAAGTCATGAGATTGTTCTCATGTCCTTGTTTTGCACTTTATATAAACAAGAAAGTGTAATCTTAATTCAGTGATAGATCTTGTGGAAATTTCTATTCTGTATTGAGTTTTGTTGTTGTTGTTGTTGTTGTTGTTGTGTTATGTTGTTATTGGAACATGTTGGGATGTCAATATTTTAAGTTAGACCATGCCAAAATTTTTGAAAATTTCCATTTGAAAATTGGGGCGTGACAGTATATATGTATGTATTTACACACGTCATACTCCTTGTATGAATTCTTATGAAAAATAGAAATTCATAGAAGGCTACAACGCTTGCGTCACACGCTCATGTCACACCATAATAAGATTTCAAACGCTACATCATTATGGCAGAAAAGACGGGTGTATATATATGCATATCCCCTATAAGATTTCCTACATTCATATAGGGCTACGACGCTTGCGTCCCACGCTCACGTCACACCATAATGGCGGCTAATTGCTACATCATTATGGCGGGAAAACACGTATGACTAGCTAGCATTTATATACATACTATCCTAATAATTATACTTATACTTATATATATATATATATATATATATATATATATATATATATATATCCACCGAAAATCTCATTGTCGGTAACTCTCTAAAAATAATGAAAATTGTCAATTATCATGAGGGCATATAACCCCAGAATGTGTACAACTCATTCATGTAAACATACAAGGGCCATAGTTACAACAAAACAGGCTGCTAAAAAAACTTCGTCGTCATTAAGGGAGCCTTAAATCAGACCACTGCAACACAGCACTGTACAACTTACATGCATAACTAACACAGAACATCAAAACAGCTGTTTACATAGGAAAATACATTTAGATAAGGGTCCCGAATCACTCTAAACTCCCGACACAATCAAACCAGCGAGACTTATAGATTGCTTCCAACTTAAAAGCACTCAAATCTGAGTATAGAATATCCATAATTCAACAAAACATGGTTTGTCGGAATAGAGTGACCGGCAAATGAAACAATAAAACAAACCAAAATAACATCATGACAACGACGCTGACAGAATTGGATAAACGCATGCCTTTGCAACATGAGTGCCCAACAAATCCAGCGCAACTTGCCTTCATCCTTTTTATAAAGTATCACCAACCTGGGAGTTCAAATTAGCCATGTCTACATCGTCACGGCATTCAACCCTTTCAACTGATTCTGTCACGTATTCTAATGAGTTGGATGACCGCTGCGTGCTGTCGACAACCTTACACTGGTTTACCTCAATAGCCTTAGATTCAGATTTTGAAGGGTTTACTGTCTCACATGCACCTTGTTCATGTACATAAGCAGTCCTCCCAATGTCGGCAGATTTATCGGCCTTCCCAGATTGATCACCGTTCCCGAATTTAGCAGCCTTCCTAGATTTAGCACCCTCCATGGATTTAGCAGCCTTCCCGGACTTACCATCCTTCCCGGATTTAACAGCAATATCGGATTTAGCAGCATTACCGGCTTTAGCAGACTTCTCAGATTTTTCAGCATTACCGGACTTGTCGGCCTTGGTAGATTTGTCAGACCTCCCGAATTGTGCAGACGTCTCAGATTTAACACTCTTCCCAGCCAGGTCTGTTTCAACCACTACAAGCGGACATCTGCGTGTGTTGTAACCAGGAATTCCACACTTTCGGCACTTGTTACCTTCTCCAACGTTCCCGTTAGCCGCGGCTGCCACATTGTTACCGTGCATACCCTTAGTTCTTGCAATGACAGGGTCTTTTAAGACATTACACATGCCATTGTTAGGCTCCTGGTCTGCCACCCTTGGTTTTTTGCTACCCCGGTACTTCACGGAACTCTCCACAAGCCCACACAATTGGACCATCCCTGTATCAAAACCTTCGGCTGAATAAGACAAGTTATGACATGCTTTCTTTGCTTCGGCCATAAGCGCGGAGTACCTCAGAAGTCTTCCTGACATGTCGTCACCACTTTTAGCGGCTGTATGATCAACTTTCAATCTCCCACCCCCTTTAGTCCACCTATCTAGAATCATTGATTTCGGATATACACTCACATTCTGATATTTCAATATTGAGAAAATATGTGGACACAAAATACCATCTGACTCGTAATGCAGGCAACAAAATGAGTACACTCCATCAACCGGCCTGTACAACACTGTCCAACTACGGTTTGGTCTCTCGTATTGGGACAAGTAAAACATCAAGTCTTCTGACCCACCAAACTGAATACGACTAGTCACACTGAACCTGGCCTCCAGCAATATCTGACCCTTTATAACCACAAATATATCATCCGTGAAGATATTGAATACATCTTCCTCAACTCTCTTAACATGGGAGTCGTATTTTCTCTTGTGGTTTTTGGACTTGTAAATGTCCAGCAAAACACGGTTTCTCAAATAACCAACACCTGAGTAAAATCTAGGAAGAAAGTTAGAGAATACAGTAAACCTTCCGATCCGAGTCTTAATCTGACCATTATAACCCTCGCATCTTTGGGTGCTGCACATCCCCGCGCAAAACTGACCTCTAAAAAATGCTTCCGCCCACCTATCACGCTTCTCGTAAAGTGCTGTAATCCAAGTGTTGTTCTCCAACCCAAATATGTCTACCATATTGTCCCACGCAGCCTCCCATTCGTCAATAGTATAAGAAGCGTAAATCATCTTCCCCAATTCTTTTTGCACCTCTGCATCCTTCACGTTCTGCCCAATATTTCTACCAATGTGCCACGCACATAGCCTGTGCCGCGTCGTAGGCATGAGTTTGTTCAAAACAGTACGCATGACTTCATCCCCATCAGTCACAACCGTCTTTGGATGCTTGTTATTCATGCTCTCAAGGAATTTCTGAATCACCCAAGTAAATGTTTCCTCCTTCTCATTAGCAACAATGGCACATGCAAACAAGACGCTTCCTCTATGGTTGTTCGAACCTACAAATAAAATAACCGGACATCAGTATATGTTTGTCTTGTACGTACTTTCTATTATCACAACATCACCAAAAGCATTGTAGTCAAGAAGGGACTCAGTATCCCTCCAAAACAGATTAGCTAGCCTCCCTTCCCCATCAGGAGTATACCTGCCAAAAAAAGACTCTTCTTCATGACCTTTCATTCGCAACCAATTTATGGCAGCCTGTGCATCACCCTTGTTATTATTATGTTTTCTAACTTCATCCAATTTGTTGTACAAGTCTTTCAACATGAATCCAACAAACTGAGGGCCCCCTGCTTGAAGTGCTAGAAACTTATACGCAACACTAGTAGGGACATGGGCTGTTCGCAGAGCTAGAACAACAGAGATGTCATCCTCAGTCACTTCCCTAAAACATGATAGAAACTGTCGCTCCACAGGTTCTGCAAGTCCATGATTGTGCTCAGTCACAAACTTTCGAACTGTGTACAACATCGTCTTCTTATCCAATCTTAATACAAAAACAGCTTCACATCCTGTTCTTGAATATTTCCATCCCCTTACAGCATTCTTTTTCTTCTTCCTCTTCTTCAAACAAGTCTCATCCTCACTCACATGTTGTTCTTCAGTTTCCATTTCTGAGTTATGAACCACATCCGGCTTCCCATTTGCTGCACTCTTTTCACAACCCTCTTTTGAACAACACCATACCTTCCTGGAAACATGCTCTACGCCATTAATTGTAACCTTGTCATTCTTATAAACCCTCTTACAAAACCCAATAACAAAGCAGTAATACCCATAAAACTTCTCGCCTTCTTTAACGTTGTGAAATGTGATGTCCTTCAAGTCGTCATAGGTAAGCGAATTCACCTCCTTCCCTTTCAAAGCATAATACCATTCGGATGTATACACATCGTCATTAATTTTATCAGCCGGTGGAAATTCTTCATAAGGTGGTTTATCAGCCTCACTCGGTTTAATCATTGGGCCTTCTAGTTTTTGCCTCAACTCCCTCTCTGAATCTTCATTCAAACAATTGTCTTTACCTAAAGCAGGAACATCGTAGTACTTTGCATCACTGAAACAGAGACCACACTCATCTGTATCATCGATCTCGTAAATGTCTTCAATCTCATCAGTGTCTTCTATTTTTGCCCCTACACAAAAAATTCTACACTCAGTAGCTGAATACCGATCACAAGACTATAGCCACATACACAGCACATCATATTCAGTTTTTTTTTCTTCAGTTTTATATTCAAGAACAAGACAAATTCATAACAATATCATAACAATGTGTCACATCCTAGGACCCATTCCGCCGTAACACGATATTGTCCGCTTTGGGCCCACCGGCCCTCACGGTTTTGTTTCCGGCAGCTCAGGAGCAGCTTCCCAGTAGGTCACCCATCCTGGGATTGCTCTAGCATCAACATGCTTAACCTCGGAGTACCCATCCCCTCCGAAGCCGCTGAGCCACCAAAAGGCCTCATGTTAGATTGGAGGTGGGCATGTACATATACAGCACATAACCCCTCTCCGTTTGGCCAATGTGGGATATTACAATCCACCCCCCTTAGGAGTCCGACGCCCTCGTCGGCACACTCGCACCACACGGCAGAGTGGCTCTGATACCATTTGTCAAGACCCACCCCGAATTTCACCCCGAAACCCGAGGTAAGTCCTGCGGGGACCACCTCCAAGGAAAATTTACTAAAAAGCAAACCTCCCTTGAAAATGGACAACCCTAACCTAGAAAACTAAAGTGTTACTTTCTTAAATAAATTTGAGCATCCTCCAAATCAACCCACAATTATACGAAAGTGAGTAAATAATTACAAACTTCGTATATTCAAAAATACAATAAAAGTCTAAGCACACCACCAGAAACATTACAATAAATCCCAAAGAGTATTCAGAGCTACTATACACTAGAGGAGTAGGAAAAATACTCTAGTAGGTTAAACAGGTAACCTACTGGTGAATGGTGGCTGAGAAATGGGTAACTATGCCTCGTCGTCTCCTACTCGTTCTAACTCGAACTCTGCAGACTGGGCATTTTAAAAACGAAGAGCCCAGGGGAAAAACATTCGCAATAATTAGAGTGAGTGGACAAAAATAAATAAAAAGAATATTTATGTTTTCCCAATTTAATTTCCAAGAAAACGAATGCATGTCTTAAACGATAATTCTCTTATCGTTATAAATATCGAGCCTCTACTGCTCAAAACTATATATATATATCCAAATACAGCCTCTCAGGCTAAAATATATACATGTATATATTTACACTCGCCCAGACTCCCTATATAAATTAATAATAATCTATATAGGGCTACTACGCTCGCGTCCAACGCTCACGTCACGCCTTAATGCGGTGATACACTATGTCATTAAGGTGGACAGACGGTTGTATAAATATGTGCCCATACCCCTTATATGAATTAAACACTCATATAAGGCTACTACGCTTGCGTCCAACGCTCACGTCACACCATAATGCAGTTATATACTATGTCATTAAGGTGGACAGACACATATCGCTAGCTAGCATTTATATACATACTCTCCTTAAAAATATATTATAATTTACCGAAAATCCCATTTTCGGTAACTCATCACAATGAGTAAAATCGTCAAATAAAAATGACGTCAAATGGTCCAACCAAATAAACAATTGCATGCACATTATTTAAAACAAAGGTCCACTCACAAGTTAGGCCTAAGCCTGAAGTCAGTCGGAGGTCTCCTCTGCTCGAGCCTCCTCGCGTCCTGTTCCAAAACATAAATAAATAAAATCCCAACGTTTAAAGAAAATAGGCATAATTAAATATGAGCTTCTCGCGCTCAACCATGCCTATCGTCCTAAATCTTAACTTCACTGCCAACCAAAAATCTCCGTAAATACCGACATCCTCAAAAATCACCTTCCAACGTCCTAATCATAAAAATAATCCAATGGCCGGATTTTAACTTATTAATCCGCCAAAAATACCAAACTTTACAAATTCCAAAACCTAACCAAAAATCCTCCAAAAATTCCTAAATTCACATCAATAATATCCCCTTAATATTCTACATCAAAAACCACAAAATTTCCCAAAACAGCAACGGCGGCCGGCGACCAACTCCGGCAACCTGCAAATGCTACCAAATTTTAACAGAATCTTCCTCTCAATCTCCTCTACAACATTCCTAACTACCACAAACTCCAATTCTAAGCCTAACCATGTCAATCGAACACAAACACACAATAAAACCCTAGAATTTCAAATACCGATTTCTCCTTACCTAGCTCGAGATGGAAGGAGCCCTTTGGAGGGATTGAAGCACGGGATGAGGGCTTCCTTTTGAGCCAAGGCTCGCCGGATATGGCGGCCGGAGGAAGGAGTTCCGGCAAAAAGAAGCTTTCGGCAGCCGGGGCTTTCGGCGTCGATTCCTCCTTCACGGCGGCGCTAGGGAGGCTGCCACCGGTCTAGAATTGTAGCTGGGTTGGAGACCGATCGTTTGGGACCGGTACGGCGGTCTGGCGCGGTCGGAAGATTCGGCAGGGAGGAGGAAACGGGGGGAAGAAAAACGGGAGGGAGGAGAGAGAAAGGAGAGGGAAAAACTGAAATGGGCCAAAGCCCACCCGGTCCAACACCACTTATACCCAATCCAAATTTAACACCCCCAAAACAATACCCCAATAAAACTTACATTTTTAATGATAACTTTTACATGCTAACTCCGAATTTAACGCGTAGCATGTCTACGAACTCGTAATAACATCCTCTACGACTTTCATGAAGAAAGTTTTCTCAAATTCCATACGGAAGAAAAAGTCAACTTTGGAGTCTTAAATAGTAAACGGTTACTTAAAACGGTAAAAGACCAAAATATTACCAAAGTAAATAACCGTAAAATAACTTAAGAACCGGGGCGTGACACAATGTCTTGTAGAACCCAAAATAGCATCATATCGATGAAGTTCACTAGAATATCAAGTTGATGAGCCAACTATTTACATCAACACACATTTAAAACAATCACAGAGAAAACTTCCATAAACACACTGATAACATGCTAAATTAGAATCACAGCAATAAAGAAAAGTTGTCTTTCCTATCACATATCTTACATATCAGTAGCCAAGCATGTCCAATAGAAATCACGCTACACAAGCACCCAAAACCATCTCCATCACTTAATACTATTACATTTAGATTGTTAGAAAAAAGAGGTCAAACCCATGTTAGCAATATCAATTGAACAAACCCTATGCTGAAGAGAAGAGGACAAAATTTTGAATGTAAAAGCTATAACCACTCCAGTAGAATTAAAGAGTTCATACTTTTATATTGGTGCCCTTCAACACCATGAATGTCTGGTCTCACCAATACTATCAATGGTTTCAAGCGACATTGAAACATTGCCAGTCTTGACCCATTTTGTAGCTAATGAACAACAACTGTATCCACATTTCCTCATTAACCCAATATCAATTTCCCACTCAATTCCACACTTCTAAATTAGTAAACCATAAAGCACCAAAATTTGAAACCAGGAGAGTAAAACCTCAACATACAAAACACCCCACTAATCCTAATTCCAAACAAAACTCAATACTAAACACTGAAAAACTCAGCTAATAAACACATAAAATCGAATTTTGACTGGAAAAAGCAGAACCGAACAAACCAAACAAAGATAAGTACCAAATGGAGAGGAAGTGATTGGAGAATAGAGGAAGACGAAATTGAGGGCTGCTGTTGGAAATAGTCGCGGCCTCCTTCATGGAAAACTCGCTACACAAATTCTTCTCTATGCCCAGAATTTCACCAAGCGCCAAAAGGTATGTCACCCGATTGTGCCGCCCCCGCCGCGATAATATCTCAGACCAAAGCGCGACCTCGTCTGCCCACTCGATCCCCTTTCAATAGCCCTGATTTGATACCCCTGATTTGATACCAGTTCAGTTCAATACCATCAGCAAATGATAGTTAACCCCACGACTCTCATTTGACCTTGGTCTCCATTCACCCTCTGAATACATCCACGTATCTACCTCAACAAACTAACCCAGACCCCCAAATACATCCCAGTATTTACCATCTCTTTTGGTTAACCACATACAGGCGCTCTCAACACGTGTCATGCCTGTCTGCTGACACCTGTCCACAAACACCTTGGGTAGACACACCCTCGGGTAGACACCAGCCGTCTCCTTCATCTGGAGTCTAATGAGAGGGAAGTATTAAACGAAGTCATAAGATGAGCCATCCATTGGCCATAAAAGAGTACGAATATTTAAGTACATAACCAAATAAAACTACTGCATACGAAATTTTGAATATCAAATACAATAACCAACAAAGAACTAAATTCAAAGCAGTGGACTGCTCACTCCTAAGACAGGATGGCACCATCAGGGACTCATTTTCCAGGTAAACGGACGTCGTCGTTTTGGTTGCTGCGCTCAGAACCTGAGCTTGGTGGAAAAAAGAAATTACCTATTCTTCCCGAGCGTCAACCTCTCCTTGAACCTCTTCTTGGTCTTGTTCAAGGCTGGTGAGCAAGTTGAGGGTGACGACCTTGTGATCCATGTCTAGAGAATCTCGATTTAGTTCCACCAATTCGATCTAGAGATCTGCAGTTTGGAGAAGAGTGATCAACTAGAGGAAGAGAGTAGGGTCGTTAATCGTTGGGGTCAAAGGCTAGGTCGTCCGTCGGCGGCGTCAATGGCCGGATGTCGATCGTCGACGTTGAGGTTTGGAGAGGGCTGGGCTTCGATCGTCGACTTCTCTTTCGTTGCAGCAGATTGGCGTCGGAGAGCTGCGGCGAAGAGATCGAGAGGGAGAGAAAAAGATCAGAATAAAAAAAGGGCAGTTTGGTCATCAAAATTATGTATAACGGTCACAGTTTTGTTAAGAGATCATAGGGCTGATGGGAATTAAAAAATCTGTTTTTATTAGTAGGAAAAAAACAATCTTCAAATTAAGGGCTTTTGGGCATTTTTTGAAAAAAAAAAGAAGGCCAAATTTATCCAAGTTAAAGTAGAATTTTATTAAAGCTTCTGAAAATATTTCAAAAATAATGTTAATTCTCAAAATATATATTATACAACTAAGCTTGTTTGTTTAGAACCAACAAAAAGATAAGATAAATTTTATTTGTACACATCTGATTTCTTAATACACACTTCTTGTTTTTTAAAAAAAAAAATATATAATACATTTTTACTCCTTACAGTAACGATCGATGCCAACTCCTTCCAACAAGGCCAGCGACGGGCGACCAATGAAGCTCCTACACCGCTCACGATAAGGTGACATAAAGAAATGTGGGTGTTGAATGAGAGGAGTTTCTCCATTGTTGTTATTCAAGGTCTTGTCATTGGGATTGAATAAAGGGTTCTTATTGCATCAGTTTATGTTCCTAAATACTTTGTTTTGGGTAATTTAATGAATTCAATAGAACATGCTCTATGAGCGAACAAAATCCAGACCAAACTTTATTACTTTTGGTACTTTGACGAGTTTAAATGAATGAATTTAAACAGGTTTGTTAGCTTATAGTGCTAGGATTAGTTTCTTTAGATTTTGAATCACGTTTATGTGTAGAGAATTTATTTGTATTGCAAAGACATCACCTTGTTTTAATACTTAGATACATATCTTCTTCATTATCCATGAGATTCAATTTGTTTGATGTTAGTGGTGGTTGAATTACTCGATCTGATTTGAACATTTGAATCTATCTGCATTCTTCTTTTTCTCCTTCAACAAGAGGGGCATTAAAGGAAGTTTAAAGAAAAAGTTAAAACAAAAAAATTTGGGTATGTGTATCTAGTAATTGAGTGTGTGAACACAATTTCTCAAACAGAGAACGAAAACCATCAAAACCAAATGAAAAAAGAAAATACAGAAAAGAAAACCCATCAAACCAAAGAATAAATGCAAAAACAAAAGAAAACCCACCAAAACTACTTGTGGTCAAGTGTCAGTCAAGTGTCTTGAACCAAAGACCTCTTAGTTGCTAAGGCCCAGTTTGGGAACAATTTTAAAACTGCTTTTGGGGTCAAAAGTGATTTTGAGGCCAACCTGAGGTGTTTGGTAACCACGAATATAACTGATTTTAGAGGAATAGATTCTCTTAAAAGCAGGTTTTGGAGAAGCAGGGTAAGAGATGTTTTTGCGGGAATCGGTTAGAAAACACGGAGCGAAGCTTTAATGAATTTTTTGTATATCCTATTCTACCCTCCTCATTCGTTACGAAACGAACCCGAGACCTATCTCTTTCTTCTTTCTTCATTGCCTCACACTCCAGTCGTCGCCTTCATCTGGGACAGTCCGCCTCACTCCAGTCGCCGCCTCACTCCAGTCCAGGCAGACCAGCGACGTCGTTCTCCGAAACTCTTCCGTCGCTATTTCGTCCTCACTCCAGTCCACACTGCCTCACTCCAGTCGCCGCCTCACTACAGTCCACACTGCCTCACTCCAATCCAGGTAGACCAGCGACGTCGTTCTCCGAAACTCTTCCGTCGTTATTTCATCCCCAACTCAAAAGGTAAAACATCTTCCTTGAACTATTTGGTATGTTGGGTTTGCTAGATTTTGGGAGTTGTTAATAGCCCTTGATTATCATAAAATTGTAATCGGGTTCGTTATTGTTAGGAAGTACACACTAAAATTGACATGTACTTGGCCGATTGATGCTAGTGACTTGGGTTCAACGATTTGTTCTGTGTTCTGTCTTTGTTTTGTCGATGCCAGCAAATTCAAGAAGAATATATGAGTTCCATCAGACTATACGAGCGATTGATGCTAGTGACTTGGGTTCAATGATTTGTTCTGTGTTCTGTGTTAGTAGTATTGTTCTGTGAATATATTTTGTGTAATGCAATGACATTTTGTATATTATTTAAGAACTTTGAAATGGTTTTTGAAATGACTTCACTTTTGTAATGCAATGGCATTTTGTGTAATACAATGACATTTTGTATATTATTTAAGAACTTTGAAATGACCTCAATTTGAAATGCATCTTTTGTATGTTCCAATTTGTATCTTTTGAAATTGCTTCACTAATCTTTTGTATATTATTTAAGAACTTCATTTGACTATGGTGTTAAGAAATCTTATGTAATATCGTAGATTAATTTTATAATTCAGTTACATACAAAAGAAACAACTATTTATTTTAATATCAATTTATAACAATGCCCATTTTTGTCATTATACCCATCCAAAGCAGTTTTTACTTATAACTTACCAAACACACGAAATTGCTTTTTGGTTCTCACAGCACTTATGATTCTTCTTATAGCAACTTCAGAAGCAATTTCTCTCACAGCACAGCAATCCCAAACTGGGCCTAAGAAAACTACACTCCACTATGCTAAACATGTAAAATGGTATGATATTCATACTAGAGGCATTAATAAACTTCAATGGGACACGAGACCCACTAGGTCCCAACGTGCCTCCGCCACTGGTTAAGTAGCACCACATAATACACCGGTTGGCACAATATTGTACGTCTTTGTCTCAAGCGTTGGTATTGTAAGGAGCAGGGGCTAACTTGGTTTCATGATGTAATTGCTAAGAACTACTTGTATGAGTTGGGGTGTTCAATTTGAACATATTTATACCGTTTTTGTATGTATTTATCTTTGAAGGTAATAAAATCATATTTCAATCAAGAAAAAAGTACGTATTTCTTTTCTTAAAGTTGTTATTTCAATTTCGTTCATTTCTACATGTTGATTTTTATCTGTTCTCCATTTCATTTATTGCGAGCAGTGGACCAACTTAATAGAAATATTAGAAAATTCTACGGTATCTACTCGTATGTGATACCAACTTTTACAAATGTGATAACATATTTATAATCAAAATGGTAATATTGAGTCGTACCGTTTGTAATCTTGTTATAATAATTATAATTACAAAATGTACAACCATGCATGTTACAAATTTTTGAACAAATTGTTCTCAGTGTTGTAATTTTATTCAACTTTGTGTATATAGTATAAATGAATATGATACATTTGTTCTTAATGTTGCAATTTGATTCATATATATTGTAATTTTTATTCAACTATGTGTAAAAAACAAAATAAGATAAACCGGGTTGCCCTCAATATCGTATTTTGTCTCATAAACTCTTATCATCTTCTTTAAATTAAAACTTTTTATTCAGGGGCACTAAATAAGGAGACTAATAAAACTTTTAAGGGGCAATAAAATTATTAAGGGGCGATAAAAAATTTATTGGGGGTAAAAAGATCTTTCATTGGAGTATAATAAACCTCCAAAAACTTTTACAAGATATTTAACAATATTCTTGTGGGCCTTTGACGACCTCTATGTTGACCTCCAACAACCGGCGTGGTATCCGCTAAAGTCCGGTGAGATTTTGATGAAGTTTAAGGAGGTTCGACAAACTTTTTAGTGACCTCATTTTATTTCTATCTAAAAGAAAAGGGCAAAACAGTCCCAAATAAACAAATTAATATTAAGCAGCAAATACTTATTTAAATTTGGGCCAACAATTATGGGGAGCGCTGGAATACACGGTAGTACGGTACACCGTGGGCGTCCAAGACACGTGGCAGCGTTTTATTAGCAGTGAACAAGTCTGAGGGATAACGTTTGAATTTCTCATTTGACGGGAAATCCAGTCGATTCGACGGTGTCTGGGTTAAACGGCAGGGGCTTCTGTATAATATGCCGGTGGGGTGAAAGAGGGGGTTGTTAATTCCACGCCGCCGGAAGATGAGCCACGTCTCCTCAACGGAGAGGACGAACTGGCGGCAAGCCCATCCTCCACCTCGTCTTCGAGTACCTCGACACCAATCTCAAGAAGTTAATCGATTCCTAATCCGAGGCCGCTGGCTCGGGCGATGGTCCAGAGCTTTCTGTTTCAGATATGTAAAGGGAGTCGCACAATGTCACTCGCACGGCGTGCTTCACCGCGAGCGATTTGAAGCCGCAGAATTTGTTGCTGGATAAGGATAGAGCAGATCTCGCATTGGGTAGAGCAGTAGAGCGTTCACTCTGCCGCTCAAGAGCTATACAGTACACACATGAGATTGTGACTCTTTGGCAAAATTTCCGTTCTGCCCTTCCATCTCACAGTAAAATCAGTCACTTACCGTGGCGGCCTGAAATTACAGAACTACCCCTTCATTAACGTCTCCGTCTGGAGTACGCTACTACCCATGTATTCCAGTTTTTGCCAACAATTGTGGAATTGGAGTGGATTTGTACTCGTAAGTCGTGTCGTAAAAAGAAAGGACGACAGAAAATAAAACTAAAATTAGGAAGTAAGGCACAACGTTGATCGCCGGTCTGTGTTCTTGAACTTCTTGTGAAGACACGCCCAAACGTGCCGCCGGCCACCCAAAGGAATCGCCGAAATGCCGCCGTGAATCTTCTGGACAAGTTAAGTTGGTTTATGGGTTTCGCTTGGAAGTGTTCTTTTTGGCTTTCAACGGTTTATGTTTGTGTCTGCAAATAAGTTATATTTATTCAGTAACTTGAGCTTTCTAATCTTTGTTGGTTCAGCATTGTATTATGAACCAGGTTGAAGACAGTGATATTTAGAACATGGAATCTGCAACTACTGCTGCCTTTGAGGCAGGTACGATCAATCATCACTTCATTGAAACCCAGATTTTACTTCACTTATTTTTCAATTACTGGATTGATTTTAGAATGAAAGGATGACACATTGTACATATATTATGCTGATCAAATCTCCTCAACTTGTTAATGTCTGATATAACTTGAACCGAATTTATTTCATATACATGGATCCATACAAGCTACACACGAAGACTTCTTCTTCCTTTGTTTTGGCCAAATTACTCAGAAAAGACTTGACTTGCAACTCAAAGACCTGGTAACTATGGTGAGCTAATTATAAGGGTTATAAATAGGTTGCTTTTGTCCTCATCAATTGTCTGAGTACTATATTGAATCAACGTTGATAGGCTTTATTAACAATGCATATTTAATAACTACTTGGAATCAATACATAAGAACCACTTGACAACATGGTAGCTATTGTAAGTTGAACAAATGCCTACTTGCTTTCTCCATTTCTCTCTTTAGCATATTATCTGATCATCTTCTCCCTTACTCCTCGTCTCCTCCGAATTCAGAAACCAAGACCTCAGCCATGCCTATTGTTCGAGCACTTGAATCTGCTTCTGTAAGCATCCTCCTTAACAAGTTGGCCACTCAAGATGTCATAAATTTCTTCCTCAAGTGGGGAATCGATGACTCGCTGCGAGCAAAGCTCAAGAGGAACCTGCTTGTCATTCATGCAGTTCTCAATCATGCTGAGGAGAAGCAAGTCCAGGACTCGAGTGTCAAAGCTTGGCTTGAGGATGTCAGAGTTGCAGCTTATGATGCTGAGGACATATTGGATGATATCACCAATGATGCCCTCGAATCACAAAACAGAAAACATGAGGTATGGATTTCTAAGATCAAAGAAGGGATAGACTTTAAAATCAAAGACATTGCTGATACTCTTAATCCTTTTAGAGAACGTGTAGAGTCGAAAATGATAAAGATTATAGATATTTTGGAAGAGCTTGCAAAACAGAAAGATATTCTTCGTTTGAGAGAAGATTCTGGAGGTGTAAAATCAGGGTTTGACAGATCACCCACAACTCCGATGTTGGGTGATGAATCTCATGTTTATGGTAGGGAATTTGACAAGGAGGAGATAATTACTTTGCTGAACTTGGGTGAAAGTGATGATGAGGTTTCTATTATTCCAATTGTAGGCATGGGGGGCATTGGGAAGACCACACTTGCTCAGCTTGTGTATAATGATGTTAATGTAAGTAGCCAGTTTGATTTGAAAGCCTGGGCGTGTGTCTCTGATGTGTTTGATGTGCAAAGGATAACAAAAGCACTTGTTGAGTCCGTGACTAAAGCAAGTTGTAGCTCAAACAATTTGGAGTTACTTCAAGAACAACTGAAAACGTGGTTAAAGAACAAGAAATTTCTTTTTGTTCTGGATGATGTCTGGAACGAGAAGTATGAAAGCTGGGATGAGTTAAGAGTCCCCTTCACAGTTGGTGCACCAGGGAGTAAAATCTTAATCACGACACGAAACAAAACAGTTGCATCACTTATGGGGACTGTTCCTACTTACTGTTTGGAGGGGCTTTCAGATGGTGATTGTTGGTTACTATTCGAACAAATTGTTTTTCGGAACAGGAATTTAGATGCCTATCCAAAGTTGAAAGTGATCGGCAAGGAAATAGTAGACAAGTGTAAAGGGTTGCCTTTGGCTGCAAAGGCACTAGGAGGGCTCCTGCGTGCCGAACCAGAACTGGATGAGAATTACTGGAATGATATCTTGAATAGCAAAATTTGGAAGCTGGCAGACAACAATATCTTACCAGCTCTAAGATTAAGCTACCATCACCTCCCTGAGGATTTGAAGCGGTGCTTTGCTTATTGCTCAATGTTTCCTAAGGACTATGAATATGATAGAGAGATGCTGATCTTGTTATGGATGGCAGAGGGTTTTGTGCCAGAGCCAGAAGGGAACCAGCGAATCGAAGATGTAGCTAGAAGATACGTGTCAGATTTTTTATCAAGGTCCTTCTTCCAACACACCAATGACAAGTTACGACTGGTAATGCATGACCTCATACATGATCTTGCACAATCTGTGTCTGGAAAAACATTTGTTAGGTTGGAGGAAAATACAGAGAATCATAACAAGTTTACAAAAGCTCGGCACTTATCATATACTCGTGGATTTAACGATGTATTTCAGAAATTTGAGGCATTCAGTAATGTGGATTGTTTACGGACCTTTCTACCATTAGACCCGTTGCAAGGATTTTCTATGGGTAGATTGACTGACAAGGTTCCCTGTGATATGATACCAAAATTAAGATTCTTGCGGGTGCTATCCTTTAGTGGTTATCTCATAGAAAAGTTGCCAGATTCATTTGGCAGTTTGAAACATCTGCGGTACCTCAATCTTTCTCATTGTCAAATAGAAGAGCTACCTGAGTCAACAAGCAGTCTATACAATCTGCAGACATTAATTTTATTCAGATGTTGTTCACTTACCAGGCTGCCTGCAAACATGGGAAACCTAAGGAATTTACGGCATCTCAATATTGAGGGAACTAAGCTGAAAAGTATGCCTTTGGGAATGGGAAGATTGATTAACCTTCAAATACTGTCAGATTTCATTGTGGGGAAAGCCATGGGAAAAGGGATTGCAGAATTCAAGGACTTGTCACATCTTCGAGGATCCATTTCTATTTTGTGTTTGCATAATGTCGACAGTGTTAGAGATGCAATTGAGGCCAGATTGAAGGATAAGAAGCACCTGGATGATTTGGTTTTGGAATGGAGCAGCAGTAGTGATGGTTCACGAAATGAAGGGACCGAGACAGAAGTACTTGATGCACTGCAGCCTCATGAAAATCTGAAGAAACTCACCATCAAGTATTATGGAGGTACAGAATTCCCATATTGGATGGGAGATCCTTTGTTCACTAACATGGTGTACTTACATCTCTATGGTTGCGCAAAATGTACATCGTTACCACCCCTTGGCCAACTACCTTCTCTTAAAGATCTCAAACTTGAAGCAATGCATGGAATAAAACATGTAGGAATTGAATTTTTTGTGGATGATGATGATTCCATAATTTGTTTCCCCTCTTTGGAGACTTTGAAATTTGAGGACATGGAAAAATGGGAGGAATGGTCTTCAGATGAAAGGCGTAAAGAATTTCCCAGCCTTCGGGAGCTTTCCATTTTCAGATGTCCCAAGTTAACAAAGTTTTCACATGGATTTTCTTCTCTAGAAAAGCTGCGCATCAGGAAGTGCGGAGCACTGACTACCTTCTCACAGAACCCTGCACTTGGGAATTTGGAACCTGTAGATTTCCCTAGCCTGCAACTGCTTGTTCTTGTTGGTTGTGGTGATCTTGAAAACCTTCCTTTTTCCCTCCCTTCGTTGAAAGTGCTTGAGATAGATGGTTGCGGAAAACTGGCTGCACTTCCAAGGATGGTGGAACTTAGCACAATGTACCTGATGGATTCAAACGCTGAATTACTTGGATGGATGATGGGATTCAGCTCGCTGACCTCTCTGCACCTAACTCATATTCCACATGTGAAGTGTCTACCTGAAGGCTTTATCCAACAGTGTGAAAAACTTGAAGAACTGAGTCTTTCAGCCTTTCCTGACCTTGAATATTTGGCAGATGACCAAGTTGGACTAGCACACCTTGCATCGCTTCAACGGTTGACAATATCCAATTGTCCTGAGTTAGTTGCTTTACCTGATGAAGATGACAAGCTTCCACCTGTACTTCAATATTTGGATTTGAAACATTGTCGTAGCCTGATGAAGCTGCCGGGTAAGTTTCACAACCTTGAGTGTCTTGCAGAGCTGCAGATTGAATGGTGTTCGAACATTGTGGCATTTCCAGAAATGGGGTTGCCTGACAAACTGAAGCGTCTTGTAATCCGTGACTGTGGTGCTCTGAAGACCCTTCCTCAGGAGCTTCTCTGCAATAACAATATTCTTGAGTATTTAGAAGTTCATAAATGTCCTTCTCTTGTGTCCATTCTTGACGACGGAAATTTGCCATCCACTCTGACACATTTGAAAGTTTACTACTGCAAAACTCTGAGATCACTGCCTGAGGGTTTGATGCGCAAAGACAATACGACTCTCAAGTATATGGAGATAGACAACTGTTCCTCTCTCATGACCTTTCCAAATGGTGAATTACCAACAACCCTTGAGCGTCTTGAGATTAGTGATTGCTCTAATTTGCAGGCATTGCCACTGAGCCTTCTCGACCTCACAAATCTTGAGACCTTGGAAGTAAAGAGCTGCCCTCTTCTTCAGCGCTTTCCAAAGGGTGGGTTGCCGGCCAATATAAAGTTTGTCACAATTTCCGAATGTGAGAATCTCCAGTCTCTACCTGAATTGTTTCATAAACTCAAACGTCTTCAGAAGTTGGAGATTTCTAGCTGTCCTAGTCTCCTGTCCTTGCCAAAGCAGGGTCTGCCTTGCAGCTTAAGAGATCTTAAAGTTACTGATTGTGAAAAGCTTAATCCCATGCATCAGTGGAAACTTCACAAACTATCCTCTCTAGATGTTTTCATCATTGGTGGATTTCCTGGCCTGAAGTCCTTTTCGAAAGATTATCCTCTTCCCCACACTTTAACCTCTTTAAGCATTCAAAGACTCCCAGATCTTGAATCCATATCGGAGGTGCTTGAGAATCTCATCTCACTTGAAAAACTGACTATCAGGGAGTGTGATAAGCTCCAATCTTTGCCAGAGATGGGACTACCAGCAACGATTTCTGCCTTGACAATTCAGAATTGTTCGCTTCTAAAACATCGTTGTGGAAAAGACAAAGGAGAGGATTGGTCCAAGATAAAAAACATCCCCTTGGTGAGTTTATGGTAATGGCAAGAAGATAGATAGAAACACAGAAGTATTGTCAGGTTTGCTTTCTCATTCTTTTAACAAATTAGCATTCATTGTATTGCAACATTCTTACATCTTTTTCCCCTAACCAGAGACATTTGGATGCAGTTAATACATCTTTGGCATTCCTGATCAATCCAGAAGTACTTGCTAGGTCCCATCCTGTACCAGTAGCTATAGCTGGAGTGTAAAGTGTTACAATTTCTATTCGAGAACTCCTTAATTGTTGTGCTACCAGAATTATGGCAATGTTTTCGGACATTGCAATCTCATGAAGACTGCTTTCAGTAGCAAGCATTGATCAATACCCTCGTCAACTCATGTTGACTAACTGCAGGGGATGCACCTATACAAATCTCACATTTTGGAATCAAACTGCTGCTTCCTCGTAAGCTGAACTTCCTTTGCAAGCCATATACTACTTTTGTGGTCATGGAAACTCAAACACAGATGTTGATTTATGTTGAATTTGATGATTGATTGTGAAGTATATTTTTCGTTGAGCTGAGAAATGATTGCTCAACTAAATATGATTTCGGAATCCATACGCTTTTAAATCTGGTATACTCGGGTTGCCTGTAGTCCTGTACTCTGATTGTAGCTGTGGTATAATGAAGCGCAAATAGTACATGATCAGAGTGACGTTTGGTATGATCCTTGCCAAAATAGATGAGGGAAAAAAGGTTATGCCAGTCTACGGAAGAAGTTTACATTCTGTTTTTTTTTTTTTTTCGATGAAGAAGTTTACGTTGTGTTTGTGTGACTACACATCTTGAATTAGTGACATGTTTCTTGACCACACTCCTTGTCGATTACTGAAGCAAATTTTATAGAAGCATAAATCAGAATTAGAAGGATAAATGAGGATTTCTAGCAGTACCTACCCCACTAGAAAAAAGGAAAAAAACATAGAAGACCGCAGAGAAGGTGCCATGTCTATGTTATCTGAATAAAATACGGTTGACAGTGCTCCATTTGCTCTGAAGGTGGCAGACTATGATCATCCTCATTCTCACTGAACCTTAGCAAAACCCAGGTAACTGCAAAGAATATCCACAATTTTCTACAACACAATCTGATCCCCTATTCCTTTTCTTGCTTTCTTTTTTAGATTCTCTGCTTTTTTATGTTCTATTCCCTCATGTTCCCCCACTTGAAACTTGGGTTCTCTTTCCAGTTTCCACTAGTTGGAGGATCAATACCATGGTCTTGTCTTTATCATTAGTTTTTTATGACTTCAGCCTCTAGCTTCTGGGTTTGAGCTTAGGTTTATTTCTGCTTATGGTTAATTCATGAACTGTATTGAACTGAGCATTCGTAGTTGAGTAAGAACTGTGAGGTTTGATTCAACTATGCATGAAGTTCTTATTATTTACATAAATTATATAGCTTTATTGTAGTGCTATGCTATAGCCTGATGACCAATAACTGAGAATTGGGTATTGCAGATGAGCTCTATCTTGTGGTGTTTGGCTCCTAATGGTTCTTGTTTCAAATAAAGAGAAGATGGATGATGGGGAAGTAGAGACCTTAGACCATGCTGTAATTCCAAAATCCAATTCCTCTGGTAATTTCCATACTCCAACTTCTATAGATACATTTCGGACATGCCTTCACACTCACACATGCAACCTACCTGGCCCTGATGCTGCACATACACACACTTGCTATCACACACATACCCAAGTTCTTCCGTCGGAGGAAAATGATCACAGTAAAGAGGATTTGGTATTGAAACCAAAAAGAAGAAGGCCTTCAGGAAATAGAGAAGCAGTTCGGAAGTACAGAGAGAAAAAGAAGGCACACACAGCTTATTTAGAAGAGGAAATCAAGAAATTGCAGCTGTTGAACCAGCAACTTGTTAGGAAATTACAGGGGCAGGCAAGTCTTGAAGCAGAGTTTTTAAGGCTTAGAAACCTATTGCTGGACTTTAGAGGAAAAATTGATAGTGAGTTGGGTGTTTTTCCATTTGAAAAACAGTATTATAAACCTGGTGTTATTTCCAAGGAAGGAGATTGTGAACTGCAATCTAATGTTGGGGAAACTGGCATTCGTTGTCCAATTGATTTGCCATGCTTCTGTCCACCTGCTGTTGGGTTATCATTAGAGGCCGGAATTGGAGCGAGTGAGAAAACAATGGCGTCCTTTGGAGGAAATTGTCAGTCACCGGTAATTGAATGCCGAGATCATCCAAAGGTGATGGCAAGTGCTGAAGTACAAAATCCCCACATACAAGAAACCTTGGTATCCTCAGCAATGGATAAGTAGCTTACTGTGGCAAATATACCATGTAAGTTTCATGAATACACCAGTACTTATACTAGCTTCGAGTTTGTCATAGTTTGTAGCAGAGGGGGATATTTTTGTACAGTGTTTAAAAGGTGTGATTACATCTGTGATGCATCCTAAGTTATTTGTGTTTGTGATTTTGGCATCTTTCAATAACTTGAGTCATGCTATCATGCATATAAAAGTTTCTTAATTTGTTTCCTTGTGAATGGTATATTAGTTTTTATGATATTATGTTTGGGAGGATAACTTCTTTTCCTTAAATGGCACATTAGTTGTTTTCAAAAAAAAAAAAAAAAATGGCACATGAGCTAGCTTCTTTTAGTCAATAACATTGAGAGCACAATCAAATATGTCATGAGATCATATTATTATGATCAACTATGATGTTAGCCAATCATTTGCTGAAATGATAGTGTGTCAAACTAGGATTTTTGTTAAATTTTTCATTTCATGGTGTGTCTCAAATGAATCAGTGATATGGAATTAGTTGATTGATAGATAGATACAGTTTCTGATTATTGCTATGTTGATAATTACGGATGTATTTAATTTTCCACAAAGTGATGTAATGATGAAAAGTTTATGTCTGATGTCTCCTGGTTTATGTTCATTACACAGAGAATATGTATATGTATATGAGTATATGTATAAGTGAGTTTGTGACTAGCTAGTCTGTTTCAACTCAGAGTGACAGTAAAAGACTCTAAATTAAAGCAGCTATACTTTGATACAGTAGTGGAAATTTGAATAGTTTAGAATGAGCATTGCAAAT
Organism: Fragaria iinumae; assembly: GCA_009720345.1. NCBI lineage: Eukaryota > Viridiplantae > Streptophyta > Magnoliopsida > Rosales > Rosaceae > Fragaria > Fragaria iinumae. The sequence continues at coordinate 2,307,874 of CM019123.1, forward strand.
GTGAAATCTATTTGATTACCAACCGTATGACAGTATGAAGTGATCTCGGCTCATTGGAGACCATGTGTTTGAGGTTGTTAACCATTATTGCCGGGAACCCTTGAGGTCTTGGTTATAGCTTCCTACCTACGGAGACTGCAATGTTCTCTTGGTAGTAGAACTTCATTTGCCTATTCAAAAAAATAAATAAATAAATAAATAAGAACTTCATTTGACTAGAGCTTGCTGAAGCAGAAGAGCCCTGGAAAGGCATCCTCACTACTGTGTCATAGGGCTTCTTCCTTATCCTTGCTTCCATCTCTGAAATGTGGGACAATAAGGCTTTCTGTTTGCAAAGTATTTGTAATTTCTTCATGCTACTGGATGATGAACCTGAACTTTGGATATGAAAGTCAACAACCTCACAAGTATAGATGGTTCTATCACTTCTATGCCACTTCCATTTCATTGCATCATTGATCCCTGTTTCATTATATTGGAACTTAGCTGCAGGAGACTGAGAATGAACATTGTCTGTCACCTAATTTCATTGAAGCTTGAGTTTGATGAAGAAGATGCTGGTTTCATTTTTCATGTCAATATTTCAGACTATATTTGTATTTAGGGGATCTCTTTCCCAGTGTTGCTGTATGTTTTAAGGGAACTCCTAAAAACATAGTATATGGTTGTTTGAAAAGGATGCAGAGTCTACAAACTGATCTAGTTGTTGCTTCAATTAATGATTAGTGTTCGTAAGATTGTAGAAGTTGTTGCTTCAATTAATGATTAGTGTTCGTAAGATTGTAGAAGGAGTTTCTCTGTGGTGTAAAGAGGGAGTACGGAAATGAAATTATATCTCTTGTTTTAGGTCTAAACCGTAAATGAAACTGCATGACAAATAAATCCCTATATTATGGTACCACTGAGTAGGCACATATGGACGTCAACCACCGACTTTGTTTGCTACAAAGACTATAGAAGCGTGAAAAGCTTCTTGTGAATTTGTCTTTCTTGTATATCTATTAATCAAGTTTACAGGAGGTTTATATACAACCTAACATCTGCTAACCCTAGCTAATAGGGCTGACATGTATAGTTACAATAGGAAGTCTAGAAGAATAAGGAAACAACTTAATCAGTTGTTACAGATTGATCTACTTGAGTTAAAAGCCGATCCTCTCCTTTAATACTCCCCCTCAAGTTAGAGTGTATATTGATGACACCTAACTTGCCAAGAAGAATGTCAAACTGTGCAGTACTCAACGGTTTGGTAAATACGTCTGCAATCTGCTCTTTAGTACCAATGTGCGCAGCCTTGATCACACCTGCATGCATCTTTTCTCTCACAATATGACAATCAATCTCGATATGTTTAGTACGTTCATGAAATACCGGATTAGAGGCAATGTAGATAGCAGCTTGATTGTCGCAAAAGAATTGAGTAGGGCTTAACTGTGGTGCATTCAAGTCTCGTAAAATGTTTCGAAGCCAAGTTACCTCACAGCATGTGGTTGCCATGGACCGATACTCAGCCTCTGCACTTGAACGAGAAACTGTAGTTTGCTTCTTTGTTCTCCAAGAAATCGGTGCTGCTCCAAGCATCACACAATAACCAGTTAAGGATCTTCTTGTGTCTCTACACCTTGCCCAATCAGCATCACAGTAGGCTGTCAACTCGAGCTTTCCTTTAGCTGGTAAGAAAATGCCTTGACCAGGAGTATGCTTGACATACCGTAGCACTTGATGAGCTGCATCAAGATGTGGTTGTCGCGGTTTATCCATGAATTGACTTAAGACATGGACTGCATAAACTAGGTCCAGTCTTGTAATGGTCAAGTAAATCATCCTTCCAACTAGTCTTCGGTATTGTGAAGCATCGGCAAGCAGGTCTCCTTCTTCTTTCATAAGCACAAGATTTTGATCTATAGGAAACCGAGAAGGTTTTGCTGCCAGGAACCCTGTGTCTTCTAATATCTCAAGCGCATACTTTCTTTGACATAAGCTTATGCCTTTACTTGATCGAGCTACTTCGATGCCCAAGAAGTATTTAAGTTTCCCTAAGTCCTTCAATTTGAACTGCTTTGCAAGGGAGGCCTTGGTAGCTGCAATTTCTTCAATACAATTTCCAGCCAAGATAATGTCATCTACATACACGAGGAGGGCCGTGAACTTGCCTGAGTAAGTTCGGCAGAAGAGTGAATAATCTGATCTGCTTTGTGAGAATCCAACCGCTTTGAGTGCATGAGATAACTTGATGAACCATTGCCTTGAAGCTTGCTTGAGGCCGTACAAACTCTTATGCAGTTTACAAACTCGTTGCTCCCCCTTGCGGCCAAAACCTGGAGGCAGCTGCATGTACACCTCTTCGGTAAGATCTCCATTGAGAAAGGCATTGTTAACATCAAGTTGGTGGAGATGCCAACCACGCAAAGCAGCAAGACTAAGGAGCACGCGGACTGTTGTGAGCTTGGCAACCGGTGCAAAAGTTTCACGGTAATCAACTCCTTCGATTTGGCTATAACCTTTGGCAACAAGGCGCGCTTTGTAACGTTCAACGGAGCCATCAGGATGGAGCTTGATCTTATAAACCCATTTACATCCAATAGGTTTCTTGTGAGGAGGTAAAGGAACAAGGCTCCAAGTGTGGTTCTGCTCTAAGGCTTTGATTTCGAGACTCATGGCCTCACGCCATTCTTGATGCTGCACGGCCTGTGAATAAGACTGAGGTTCTTTGTGGAGCATAAGGTTAGCGGCAAAGGCTTTATAAGATGGTGAGAGCTGATTATAGGATAGTACAGTGGAGAGGGAATGAGAAATACCTGTGCTCGGTGGAGACGACGAGATGGATCGAGTAGGAAGAGCTGCCTCGACGTGGTAGTCATGCAGGAAGGTAGGTAACTTAGTTGGACGTGAGGAACGTCTTGGTGGAGTTGCGGAAGCTTGTGGTGGTGAACTAGTGGAAACGGAGGTATCGGGAACAAGGATTTCTGTGGTGTGTTCATCAGTGAGAATTGGTGAAGACTGTGGTTCGATGGCTGCACTGGACGGCAGGATTGACGCAGGAGTGATGCTGGACGAGCAAGGAGTGGAGGTGTCAGATGAAACACTAGGGTGGGACGTGGCGGAAGGAACCCTAAGAGGAGACGGACTAGGGGTTTGAGTTTCAAATGAAACCCTAGGTCCGGCTGGTCTCTCATGCAAGGCAGAGACCCGATTTGAATTGTACTCAGGATAAGGAAATACATCCTCATGGAAAGAGACGTCGCGGGAGACAAAAATGCGATCTGTTTGAAGGTCAAGCAGCTTATAACCTTTCTGCCCGTGAGGGTAACCCAAAAATAAACATTTGATAGCTCGAGGGTCAAATTTAGTAGGCTTAAGAGGGTGTGTTGAAGCAAAACACAAACAACCAAAGACTTTGAGATGATCATATTGAGGTGGTTTGTTGAACAACTTTTCAAAGGGGCTATGGCCATGAAGTAACGGTGTGGGAGTTCTATTGATTAGATAGGCTGCAGTAAGGATAGCATCTCCCCAAAATGATTTCGGTAGATGAGCTTGAAAAAGCAAAGCCCTGGACATATTGAGTAAATGTCGATGCTTACGTTCAACGACACCATTTTGTTGCGGTGTGTTGACGCAGCTAGTTTGGTGAACAATGCCCTTTGCCATTTTCACTACGCACAATTTTAATGCGCTTATCAAACTGAGTATCGATCATATGAACAAAATTGACTAAAAGTTGTCTGGCTTCTGATTTTTGAACCATAAGGTAAACCCAAACACACCGTGTGAAATCATCAACAATAGTAAGAAAGTATTTTGCCCCAGAAAGTGATGGTTCATGGTAGCCACCCCAAATGTCGACATGAATTAAATCAAAAGCTGTTTTGCTTGAAATTGAACTCAAAGGAAATGAATTTCTAGTTTGTTTAGCTAAAGGACAGACTTGACACTTTCTTGCATCACAAGATTTATTTGCTAGAAAGGGAAACATAGGATAAACTCTAGACGAAGGATGACCTAAGCGTTGATGCCAAAGCGAAGATGTAGAGCCATCAACCGAGTTGCATGTAGCCTGCTGAGCTTGGTCGAGGCAGTATAATCCATCCTTCTCAGATCCCATCCCAATCATCTTCCCCGAGCGAAGGTCCTGTATGAAACAAACTTGTTTAAGAAATATGGTGATGTAAAAGGACTCATAAGCTAATTTGCTCACGGAAATCAGGTTGAGGTAAAAGAAAGGTACACAAAGGACATTGTGTAATATAAAGTGAGGTGAGAATACAACTGAGCCAAGATGAGTGACTCGAGTTGTGTGACCGGTAGGAAGCTTGACATATCGGTTACTAGCAGGACGAGCATCAGTGAGTAAATTAGGATTGCAAACAATGTGATGGGTAGCTCCACTGTCTAGAATCCAGGTATCACTCATATCGCTATGTAAAACATGTAAAGCTATACCTGACAACTCTTCACAAGAGGTAGAATTACCGACATGATTCACTTCTGTCGTGCGGGTTTGTTGGAGCAGTGTGATGAGTTGTTGACAAACCTCCTTGGACAAAGGAAAATCTGCCCCATTCTCCAAGCTAGAGCCCGCTGCCACACTGTTGGCTTTAGAATAACTCTGAGCTTTCTCCTCGGCACCCTTCCTCTTTCTACACTCATCATATGTATGGCCCCTCCAATTGCAAAAGGTACACTTGAGGTGTGCCTTGCAATTCTTTGTCACATGATTTGTTTTGTGACATTTGGTACACTTGGTTTCTCCAGCCTTTTCTGTGACAACACTGCCTCCATTCCGAACTGCATAAGCCGCACCTTCAACCACCATCTGTGGTTTCCCTCCTGCCGCTGCAGCTGCTTGCTTTTCGTGTCTCAAGGCCATAGAATAAGCCTTGTTGACACTCGGCAGAGGCTCAATGGCGACAACAGTACTGCGCAAGGATGCATAATCGTTGTTAAGGCCCATGAGGAACTTCATAGTCATTTGGTTCTTCGCATACTCACTGATCTTGGTCCCTTCTATGCACTCACATCCTGTCATGTCACAAAGGGCATCACGTTCATCCCACAAGCCCTTCAATGCAGTGAAGAAGGTCGTCACAGTTCCACTGCCTTGCACACAGTCATGGATCGAGTTTTCGATGTTAAAGAGTTGCACTGTGTTTGTTTGCCGAAACCTCTCCTCCAACTCGACCCAAACTGCCCTAGCCGTCTTGCAATTACTCACACTGTTTGCAATCGGCTTAGACATGGCAGCAACAAGCCATGTTTTCACCAAAGTGTCGCACCTTTCCCATTGCAGCTGCTCGTCCGCATTGTCTGCAGGCTTCGGGCTGCTTCCATTGATAAGACCACTTTTGTTCTTGATCTTTAAAGCCTCTTTCATGGATTGAGACCATTGATTGTAGTTATCCTCCATCAAGGATTGTGACACGAGTATCATGCCAGGCTGATCCGAATGATGAATGTAGAGAGGGTGATTTGAATACTCCCATGCTTGCGGTGTGCGTGCGTTACTGGCCGAGGCTTCATCCTTGAGGAATTTCTCCCTCAACAACAAGGCCAGCTCTTTCTGCTCGTCACCTGTCATGATGGTGAGTCGGGATTTGTGTTTAGGATTTTGGTTTAAGGTTGCTTGGTCCCCGATCGATGCTCTGGTACCATATAGAAGCGTGAAAAGCTTCTTGTGAATTTGTCTTTCTTGTATATCTATTAATCAAGTTTACAGGAGGTTTATATACAACCTAACATCTGCTAACCCTAGCTAATAGGGCTGACATGTATAGTTACAATAGGAAGTCTAGAAGAATAAGGAAACAACTTAATCAGTTGTTACAGATTGATCTACTTGAATTAAAAGCCGATCCTCTCCTTTAATAAAGACACCCATATTTGGAAGCGGTAGATGATCTTGCGCAAGAATGCATGAAGTTGATACTTGTGTGTAAGGTATGGACATATATCACTGTCCACCGATCCAATTTCAATATAACAGATGAAGTCTGATTCTTGCACAACAATGTATGAAACTTGAGACGCGCGTATATAAGCCATGAACATAAATCCACTAATCCACGCACTGATCAGCTGTCAAAATTTTCCATGTTCTACATAAATCTTCATGATGTAATGAGAGAGAGAGGTTTTGTCTCTCAGTTCACAAATTGATTGGCACAATATATAGTTGTGCCTATGTGCAAATGGACATGTTGCACCGAGTATGTACATATGGGACGTATACATACACGACCGACTTTGCTTGCAGCAAAGACACTCATACGTACATGGAAGCCGTCGATGCAGGAAGCTCGTATACTTGTAAACATAAGGCATGATTACAAGGACTAGAGTAGTTTTTGTAATTCATCAAAACTAAACACATCCTTGTTGCAGAGGAGCTACATCCTCGCCCAACATTGCATAAAACTTGCTACTAGTGTATATCAAGTAATGATATGTATCACTAACGTACCATCAACTTTCAAAATTACTATTAAATGTCATAAAACTGTATGTACATGTCTTGACTCTTGACTATAAATGAGCTAACAATGCTGATATTGGAACTTTGGCTAGCTTCAATCAGCTTTACTCTGTAGGGAGGGGAGCTTTTGTTGCGGACGCACTAGCTAATCTTGGCCATCATGTCAGAACTGTAAGTTGGATTGATACACTGTCACATGCTCAAAATGTCTTCTATTTTGACTCTCTTAATTGAGTTTGTTTTTGGTGCACATAGGTATAATGACATACATACAACTAAGATGAGGTTGCATGTATAACAAGAGTGGTAGGGTGAGAATTTTGAAGAAAGTTTGTTTAGAAATCAAGTATGCTTGTTATGCTTATCGGCACAGCATAATTTTCCCTTTTAATTTAGAGTGTTTTAGACGTTTCCCTCTTTGCAAGTTTCTTTTTCTTTCATGAAAAAAAAAAACAAAAAGAGAGTAGCGCTTTGATACTACTTGTGTATCGCCACCCATCGACTTGGAGAGAGAGCGAGAGATCTTTGTCCTGTATATACGAAGGATCCTTACGAGCTAGGCAAAAGAAGATTATACCCCAGATCTCAACCCACCCCATAAATGTCATTAATAAACAAAATCATCACTTGTCACTAGGGGTGGGTTCGGTTTTGTTCGGTTTGGTTTTCACCTAAAACCAGAAACCAAACCGAATAAAAATTTCGGTTCGGTTGGGTTCGGTTTGGCATTTTTTGAGAGCTTAAACCGTAAACCAAACCAAACCGTGGTTCGGTTCAGTTTCGGTTTTTTTTCGGTTTTTCTTCTTCTTTTTAAAAATAATTTTTCTTAAAATTTGTATGCTTTTGACTTAGTAAAAAATTATCGTATTTTAGGTCCTTTTTTTTTTTTTTCCATTACTTGTTTTTATAAGCACATATAATATATCAATAAAATGTTTGACAATAATTCTTCAACAAACCAACAATTTATAAACTAAATAGATACTTTGAAAGTTTAATACTCCATAATTTCGAAAGTATTAGGAATTGACCACACTAGCATACCATGAAACCATAATTTTAAAACTTCTAAGTTCATCTTGAACAGAAAATATAGACTCCATTGTTTAAAGTCCATCCAAATAAATTCCGAATTTTAAAGTTTAAAAATCATAAATTTGAATAAAGAAGAGAAAAATAAATTAAATATCATGGTCTATCATCTAAAACTCGCAAGAATAAGGTCTTTGATTTTAGAGGTAACATATCACTCTTTATACTTCGCATACACGGCACCTAAAACATTTCTATATGTATATAAAACAAAAATAAAAAGCAAAATATTAGAAAAGACAAACATATAATTATATAGAACATAAAACCTAAAATCATATTGTTCAAATCAAATATTTAATACGAAAATAAAGACAAAAAACGACGTCGTTTTAGAGAGATTCGGTTTTTCGGTTCGGTTCGGTTTTCAAGGGCCGAAACCAAAAACCAAACCAAACTAATTGGGTTCGGTTCGGTTTTTCTTAATTCAGTTTGGTTTTTTTCGGTTTGGTTTTTTCCGGTTTCGGTTTGGTTTTCGGCTCGGTTTTTTTCGGTTTTCGGTTTCAAAATTCCACCCCTACTTGTCACTTCATTAAACAATCAAACTTGCAACTGTGTTTTTGTATTTAGCGCCAACTTTTTCTCTTTGGAATTATGAGACTTGAGGTTAGAATTGCTTCCTAGCTAGAATGGACATCAAAGGGTACGTAGCTTTCCTTGAATCGCTATCGATCCCCTTGGAAACCATGAGAAGAATAATAATCAAAAGGTTCAGTGCAACTAAGACCAGATTAAGATAACCAAATTAGAAATGTTGAAGAACAGTGAAGCTTGGCCATATCTGACTCGGTATATTTGCATAGATTGCAACTATTTGCCTCATCAGATTGAACTGAAGCGACAAAACTGTTTGCCTCATATAAACAGAGTGAGACATTTCATGGAAAGCACGCGGCCTGCACATGGTTTCCCTTCTTCTTTCCTCTTGCTTTCTGTCTAACTTGTCTTCTCCCTTTCTTCGTCTTCTTCTGTCTCTCTAATTTCTACGTACTCTTTCTCGTCTTCTGCTTCCCACTAAGGCTTCTCGGTGTTTCTGTCTAACAGTGTTCATTTCTATCCTAGAAATTTCCATTTCTATTGTCTTTCCTCCAATGGATTAATGTGAAGGCGCATGATTTGTGTATCCATTTTACCCTTATTTTCAGAACCTCATTGACATCAGAGACATCACCATTTTCTTTGCTCTTGAAGCCAATGAACTAGGTCAGAAAACCCAGCCCAAAGACTTGAAGCCCTATAGGGCAGCTGCCCAAGGAAGGTTTTCCAAGCTCATAAAACTGGCTCGGACCAGTCCACCGTCTTCTCTGGGCGCCGCACACTGTTGTCATACGCCCAGTCTTGTTGAGCTCCTAGCGACCCACGCAGCAACGACTTGCTCACACCGAGTGCCCAAAGTGAACATTTGGTGCATTGTTGGAGTGAAGCAATAATTTAAGGGTGCGTTTATTGACACCCTCACAAACCACTTTACTCACCTCATATTCTTATCTTTGTTCACCCATTTACAATACCCAAAATATCATTTTTTAAATTCTATTTTGTTCACCCTACATTCTCTTCTCTCCCTACATATATTTTTCAGTTTCAAATTTTCTTTGTTTAAACGACCATTACTTAGAAAAATCTCTGATGCCGATGCAAAAAAAAAAAAAAAAAAAAAAAAATCGGATATAGTGAGTCACTAGACATGAAAATTTACATACAAAATCGACATGGGAAATAATAAGTAAATAGAGACGAAGCATCAACAAAGAAAAAAAATTACAAACAGTTCACCTCAATTTTAGGATGAATGCTAGCGTCTTCAAACTTCATAAAACGACCGAATATAATAAATTATGAGTTAGAGATTATGAAGTATGTGTTCATCCAAAACAAAAGGATAAAAAAAAATAAAGAATTTGTAAAATTACTAATTTGTAACAACTTATTATCCCTTGCTGTGATTTTACATCAGGGTATTTTGGTCTTTCAATAAATCAACAACGTGTGAAAGGATAAAAAAAGAAAAAAGAATTTGTAAAATCACTAATTTGTAACAACTTATTATCCCTTGTTGTAATTTTACACTAGAGTATTTTAGTCTTTCAATAAATCAACGTGTGGGGTGTGCTAAGTGGTTTGTGAGGTGACAATAGACGTACCCTAATTTAACCATACATTTAGAACAAGACAAATGTAGTGTTTAATGCAGTCATAAGTTCGACAATCATGATAACAGTAAATTGAAAATATAAGTGTGGTGTCATAACCTCTTCAAGTATGACAATAAAATGAGTGGTAATCACGACCATAATTACGGAGCTACCGGCGACTTGCCGATCAAGCCACGACAACTAGCTACCTAATTAACGAGCAAGCAGTTAATTCTTGCCGCTCACACCAAAGGATCGAAACTTGTTGTACAAGTAACACTTGCAGCACAAGTAGTCTAACTTGCACCTAATAAAGAAGGGAGTGAAGCGACGGTGAATGAGGATCTAACTTCAATTGATTTATATTTTATCAGACTCGACTAAGCAACGTAGTGACTCGCTCAGACATAGGATGGTTTTTAATTGTAACCCCCTCCATCCCTCCTCGGTCAAGTTTTGACTGAACGATCAAGATAAGCTTTTCGATAGTTCTAGGTCAGCTACTTCTCTAGTCAGTATTCAATTGGTGAGACAAAATACTCAACAAAATTTCTCCTCACGAGCAACAACAACAAAACCCAACTAGCCCGTATCTCGTAGTATCTATATCCTCCATCATGGCCATGCAGGGGAAGCAATGATGTGAATTGATATGTGTGTGATACAAAAAAAAGAAAAAAAAGAACATACAATGTCATCGATCAGTACTTGAAATGGCTTTATAGATATCAATGATCAAATAGTGGTATACCGATTACAGAATATATAGGAAGCCATCATTTTCATACTGGTAACTTATTTATTGGTATGTTAATTCATTTTCCAAGTCCTCAAATCATTTTCATACTGGTAACTTATTAATTCATTTTCATACTGGTAACTTATTTATTGAGTCAAACGGACCAAAAAAAGCTTCAAATGACAATGCACATATAGACACTAGATTAGTCTACGTTTCCAATGTGGAAATTGTATTCCAATTTTCAGTACGAGGGGTTGTGTGTGAGGCCAATGAGGGGCACATAAATATGTGACTTATAACCACTAATATAGAAGAGCATTTCTTTAATATTCCAAATACATTGATATAGTAGAATTTTTTTTCATAAACAGATTTTTTTATCTGCGACAGACCTGGGCACAATAAATTGAATGAAACACAGTTTTGATAATTGATATACATGAAACCCACCACCAACCCTAGAAAAGCAACACAAATATGAAGATATACATGTCATGGGCCATTCATCAATGATGCTACAAATAAAAGTGTGTTTATATGCTCCCACGCGCTTCTTGAGCTTTGAATTGATTCACGCGCGTACTTGATAAAAGAATGTTGTGATTAGAGAGCTCAAAACATCCTAATTTGTTTGGTTTGGATTCAATGATTGTATATTTGTAATAGTGTTTCAATTAATGTTTAAGGAGCAAAGGATGGTTTTGTTTGAAATAACATGAAACTTGTAGTAGCAAGTGTTAGATTTGATGGAACATAATAGATCACAATGTCATGATTTTGGCATTAATACTTGAGGGTACGGTGGTGTATGTCTACCGACTACAGTGCCTCCTGTAAAGTAGAGATTGATGTAGGATGAGATTACAGAAGACTTCGTCTTTATTATTTTATTCGTGTTTTAGTATTTTTAGGTTAGTATTATTATTTTTGTTTTATGATTTTTTTATTTAAGGTTATTTGTTTTCTTCTAATTTTTTTTATCAAGTTTTCTTTTAAATTTGGATTCTTAGGAATTATTGTTAGATTATGATTGTGATTACGATTAGGTCATTGATGCATGTTTCTCCAAGATCCTGTTGGGTCCTCCGAAGCGTGTGCTTTGTGGATGAGAATTCTCTCTCCTCTGGGTGACCTGCAAGTAAGATGATGACCGGGATCCACCGGTCTTTCCTTCTCCGATGGTAAAGTCAGTATTTGGTGGTTGAAGTGTAATTACTTGCATAATTAAATATTACCTCATAAGCTAGTGGCTGGCCCAGTGTGGGTTCTCCTTTTACCTACCAGTCGATGTGGGACGAATGTCCCTGCTGATGTTTCACACTCAGCTCTCTCCTATTCCTTTTCTTGGTTGGTCTCGACCTTTATTGCTGCTGGGCTTGGGCCCGATCCGTCTTGCTCATGGTCAGATGTCTATTGGTATACGGGCTTGGGAGGTAGTTCATCTACTACCGACTACAAGTCCCCCAAGTTCCCCATCAAGACACATCTTTAGTGGGGGCTTGCTAAAATAAGCCCGTAGACTAGTCTCTTGCGAACGAGCTCCCGATCATAGTCCCTCCAAGTTCGGACTCATAACGTATTTTGAACGGGTCTTGCAATTTCTCATGGACAAAGGTAGTGAACCTCTCCATATCATGTGTTTCTACTCGAGTGACCGGGTGTTAATGCCGTATGTGGGTTATCAGGCCACTTGCTCCGTTTTTAAAGGGATGATATAATTGCCCGAACCTGGCCTCTCGGGGAGGCGCATCCCACTAGTAGAAATAAAGTCTTAAGCGACAGTAAAAAATTGTCACTTAAGTTCTAATTTTTGTCGCCATACCACTTAAGCGACGAAATCGACGTCGCTTAGGCTTCGTTGGATATGACGCGTCTCATAGGCACTTAAGCGACAAAAACGTATTATCCATCGCCTAAAAAAGCGGAACAGGCGACGGATATAGTTGATGTCGCCATAGTTCAAAGCGACGAAACAATTTCCTTAAGCGATGAAAGCTATTCGTCACTGTAAAGCTCAAGCGACGAATGTTATTTTGTCGCTTTACTGTTAAGCGACGAAACTTTTTAGTTTAGCGACAAGGTTACTTTCGTCGCTTGATATAATGCGACGAAAAATAACTTAAGCGATGAAAAATATTCGTCGTTGTACTGCTTAAACGACGTATGTTGTTTTGTCGCTTTATTGTAAAGCGACGAAACATTTTATTGTAGCGACAAGTATTCTTTCGTCGCTAGATATAATGCGACGAAATTATTTTCTTAAGCGACGAATTTTTTTTGTCGCCGAACTCCTTAAGCGACGTATGTTATTTTGTCGCTTTATTGTAAAGCGACGAAACTGTTTAATGTAGCGACTAGTCCGTTGGGTTCTATAGCGCGGAGTCCGCTGGGTTCTATTGCGCGGAGTCCGCTGGGGTTCTATTGGGCGGAGTCCGTTGGGGTTCTATAGCGCGGAGTCCGCTGGGGTTCCTATAGCGCGGAGTCCGCTAGCGTAAATGGCTGGAAGTAGCCGCTGGCAACATGGGCGAACCAAAGAGGGAAGAAGGAGGACATGTAGAGGGAAGAAGGAGAGGCAGAGGGAAGAAGAAGGAGGAGAGGCAGAGGGATCCAGGAGGAGAGGCAGAGTGAAGAAGAAGGAGGAGAGGCGGAGGGAAGAAGGAGGAGAGGCAGAGGGAAGAAGGAGAGGTAGAACCGGGACAACTAGAATAGCTAGGAGTCTCTCGGTCTTCTAAACTGGGGCAGAGGAGAGGAAGAAGAGAGGAGAGAGAAGAGTCTGAATATATACCTTAGAGATGACTGAGGGTCTAAAGGAAGAGAGTTCAAATATGGAGAAATGATAAGTCAAGCAGCGGGTAACGAAACTTTCAAATATTTGGTTCAAATTTTCCTAAAATTTTTGGCGGAGTAGGTGCCGCACAAAGTTTTGGTACTTAAGCAACGAAAAGTTATACTTTCGTCGCTTAAGTGATTAATTTAGGCTACGATTCCGTCTCTTAAGAGCTTTTTTTCAATAGTTTGTAGATTCCAACGTTTATATTTCCGCTGCATCCAAAATGTTAGTAAAGTATATAACTAAATCAATCAGAAATTAATACATATCACAACATAATAGAATAAATTCATTACATATATAATAAATTCATGACATAATTAAATCAAAAATTTGACGTTTTAACACATCATGAGTTTTCAATCGCTATCAACGTAGTCTCTGTCTTCTAAATCATCCTCACTCACTTCATATGAATGATCGTCTGAGTCTTCCTCTTCGTCGTCTGGCCGGATGAATGGAAGTGAACCAAAGTCAAACTCTAAATTAGAAATGGGAACGTACTCGCAGGGTTGGAAGTGGATGTCGTTGTTGATGCGAATAGTCTCCGTGTCGGGGATATTAGACGTCGAGGCTTCTTGATATGGTTCAAGAGAGACATTCTCAATATCTCTATTTGCAATACCCATCTCAAGTGTAGTTGCAATGTAAATACTTCTATGTGACATTACGTTCACAACTTTCCAACCCCCACCCTCCTTTTGATCATCAAGATAAAAAGCTAGTCTTGCCATTGTGGCAACAATAAACGGTTGATTCTCATACCAGCTTGTGCATGTATTCACTGATAATAGACCATGATCCGTCTTGGTACTCCTCGGTATATTTGGGTCGTTGAACCATCTACACTTCAATAACACAACTGGCATACCAGTTGCGTAGACTAGCTCGACAACAGATATAACGACCCCGTAATATTCAGCTCCGTCTTCCGTACCCACACACATTACGCCACTGTTTTGTGTATTTCGACCATAATCTCGATGCAATGTCAAAAACTTAATGCCGTTAACTACACAAGCAGCATATATACCGTCGCTTTAGTGTTAACCTAAGACGACGAAAATTAAATTTCTCGGGTTTATCTTGATGATCCAAAGGAGGGTGGGGGTTGGAAAGTTGTGAACGTGATGTCACATAGAGGTATTTACACTGCAACTACACTTGAGATGGGTATTGCAAATAGAGATATTGAGAATGTTACTCTTGAACCATATCAAGAAGCCTCGACGTCTAATATCCCCGACACGGAGACTATTCGCATCAACAAAGACATCCACTTCCAACCCTGCGAGTACGTTCCCATTTCTAATTTAGAGTTTTACTTTGGTTCACTTCCATTCATCCGGCCAGACGACGAAGAGGAAGACTCAGACGATCATTCATATGAAGTGAGTGAGGATGTAGATGCAGGATATCATGCGACAATCAATTTTGTCGCTTAAGAGTCAACATTTTCGTCGCTTTAGATAAACACTAAAGCGACGAAAATCAAATTGGTCGCTTAGGTTCAGGATATCACGCGACTAATTTTTTCGTCGCTCAAGAGTCAAAATTATCGTCGCTTTAGTCTAAAACTAACGCGACGAAATCTCAATTTGTCGGTTAAGTTCAGGATATCATGCGACAAACATTTGCGTCGCTCAAGAGTCAAAAGTTCCGTCGCTTTAGTGAAAAATAAAGCGACGAAATGTAAATTTATCGGTTAAGTTATGAATCTTATGCGACTAAATTATTCGTCGCTTAAGGGTTCATGTTTCGTCGCTACAAAAATAATTTGCGATAAAATTTTTGCTGTCGCCTGAGTAGGATCTGTGGTAAAATAATTTTGTCGCTCCAGAGAATTGTAGCGACGAAAAATGTATCTTTAGCGACAAAATGAGTTTTCGTCGCTTAGGAAGTACCTAAGCGACGAAATATGAATATACCTGTCGCTTAAGCCTTTTTTTCTACTAGTGTCCGGGACTTAATTTCTTGGTTTATTGATTCCTTGGTCATCCTGTATTTTCTTCCAGTGACATTTATCCGAAGTTCTTGGATTTGCATATTTCTCTTCTCTCGGTGATACTTATATGAGTTTCTCAAGTTTGCTTGCTTCCCATTGTTGTGTCAGGTGCATTTAATGCATGTGCGCCAGATGGCGCTTTATCCCTTGGGATAACTAACATGCAATAAATGAGCTAACCATCCGTCGCTTCACTCTCTCTTCTTTGAGAAGCTACCGCGGCGTGGGACACGTGCCGTCATCCTATGGTTTGATCCGACAGTGTATGGTTCCTTGTTTTTGGTTAATGGTTTTTTTATTGCGTTTTTTTGGGAACCGAGCATCTTTTCCCTCCTTTTCCCTTATAAATCGCCCATTCTCTTCCTCTCCCCCATTTCTGTTCTTTTGGCCTAGTCCTTTCTTCAGTTTCCAGAGAGAAGTTTGTTTTTTTTTTTTTTTTTTTTTTTTTTTTAAAGAGAAGCCTGAGCCTGTGCTACCTTGTATTTCTTCCTCCTCTGCTTCATCGATTTGCTTACCCGGGCTTTGCGATTGCGAGGTGTGATCCTTTTGTTGTTCTGGCGTGTTTTTTGCTCAAGCGAATTCGTAAGTCCTAAATCCTTTTCTTGAGCACTTTTCTCTTTTCTTTGCTCTGTTGTTATTATGGGTTTTGGTTTTGAGATTGTTTTGTTGCTTATTTGCTTGAGAAATCCGATTTCTCTTCTTGTGACTGCTGTGTTTTGCCATGTTTGCACATTGTTGCTTTTCTGGGTTTCTTTCTCCTTTCTGTACTTTTTGGGTTTTATGGGGGTGGTGGATGTTTTGTGATTTCTTTGGCTTTTGGGTGGTTAACCTTCTTGGTGTTCTCGGCGGCGCATTCTAATAGGTTCTAGGGTTTCCTCGGTGTTATTTTAAGAAAAATAGACTCTCGAAATACTATTGACCTCAGTGGTGCTAGCACTTCCTCTCGCCCGGTAATAGATGATGACGAGAGGGTGGATAAGTACCTGAGCCAACCTTCTCGTCCAGGTGTGTCAGCCTCCATCCCTGACTCAGCTTCCTCGAGCCCCGAGGAAGAGCTCACTGTTGCTAGCGCTTCCCGAGAGGTGGATTGGTCTTTTGGGTTTACCAAGAGGTCCCGATGACTCGCGTTCTTGGTGCGTTTTCGTCTCCACGTTATCGTTTGGAGGATGGCACTGTGTGTGATGATCCCGTAAGCTGCATGACTCCTGCCAAGATTGAACAGTTTAGGATAGACTGGGATATTCCTTCTTCACCCTTTGAAGGCTCTATGACTGCGAACTAGCCTGTTGGCCGAGGGATAATTTTGTTGTTGTGCATGATAACAAGTTTAGGAATGGTTTTTCCCTCCCGCTCCCTCAGTGTGTTCAATATCTGCTGAGTATGCTCCAGTTAGCTCCCGGACAGATTCCCCCGAATCAGTGGCGCCAACTTCTGTCTCTTTGTTGTTTATATTATCAGTCTGATATGGGGTGACCCACAATCAATGAGTTTCGGGCGTTATACCGTCTATCCTATTCGAAGAAACAAACTGTGGTGGTTGTGTTTCTTTCACCTCTTGAGATTTCTTGTCTCTCATTACCGATCTACCAACCTCCATTAATAACAACTGGCGTTCCAAGATTGTTCTTGCTGGTAGCATATGGCAAAGGAACTCCCGGACATTCGTTGTCCCCAATAGGTTTAGGTACATTTGCGATCAATCCTATACACTTTCCGATATCGAGAGGCAACGGATTGCTCGAATATTTCCTGCATGGCTTAAAGAAGAAGACCACATCTCCTATCATTTGACCCGGTGGAATGTCTTGGTGCACTGCGAGCTCGGTCGTACTCCCGGTGGGGTTTCCAATCTTGCACTTCTACTTTTTCATTTGTTTATGTTGGTCGATTTTTCTGTATCTGAGATGTTTACTGTGTTTTGACATTCTTTCCTTGTGTTTCAGCTAAAGTTCCCAAGCGCAAGCAGCGTTCCCATCACCCGCGCGATATAGATTCTGACATGGATTTACTGAGCGGTCTTTTGGAGGTTAGGAAATTGGCATCCCATACTGAGATCAATCTTCAGGATTCCACCACCCGCGTCTCTAAGGGACTTGTGTTGCTGGAAATTGCGGATGAGGGCTATAGGAAGTCTCCGAATGACTCTGAAGGTCCTGACAAAACTTCTAACGTCGTGGCTGTCAGCATGGGTGTGAAGGTCAACTTGGGTGAGAAGAAAAGGCGTCAACACTCCAAGAAGTCTCAATCCTCCCGGGATGAAACGGTGACGTTGACTGGTCTTAGTGTGACCGGGGTCTCTTCTCCTCCTCCAAAGAAGCACAAACCCAAAAGGTCATCATTCGCTTCTTTAGTTTGTGCGAAGTTGAAGTTTCGGGAGTAATTTTAAGGTTCTTTGACTTTTAGGAGGCCAAAAGTTGACTTTCTTTTCTGTAAGTTATTTGTGAAAACTTCCTTCATGAAAGTTGTAGAGTTTGGCGATACAAGTTTGTAGACACGTGGCACGCATAAAACGGATGTCGTATGAGAAAGTTATGGTTAGAGGAAGTTAGTTTCCGGTTTTGGAAAGTTTTTAAATAGAAGGTGGTGGGTTTTATTTTTGGGAAAACCCTAAAACCTTCTCTCTCCTCTCTCCCGACCTCTCCCGCACAGCCTTTTTCCGCCGGAGCTAGCTCCTCCGTCCGTCCACCGTTTGGACCGCCGCCGATCCCTTTCGACTCCCACCGGCGTCCTCTTCAAGGCTGGGCAACTGCTGCACGACATAGCACGCCGAAAACGAAGCTTTTGGCGGGAAAGGGAGCTGTTGTGTCACCGATCGGAGCCACCGTTTACGGCGGCGACGAGGGGCAACCTTAAGTGAGTTTTGGTCCTCTCCTCCTTCTGGTTGTGGCTAGGCATAGTTTGAAGCAAGATATTGAGGTTTTGAGCCATGAATTTTGCATATTGAAGTTTGAACCCGTTTTGGTGTTTCAGGGCGTTTTCCGGCCGAACCAGTTAAAACTTCAGGTATTAAAGTTGTTCACCATGCTTCAATCTACAAGTTTCATGTTGTGAGTTTCTCCTAATTCGGAAGTTTTGGGGTGGCGCGTGGGGCTCACTCGCCGCCGCCTGTGGCAGCGCGTCCGGCTGAGTTGCGGCCTTAGTTTGCTGTGGTTAGCTAGTCCTTCCTGCTGTGAGCTTGTTGAGAGATAGTATGGCTAGGTTTTGAGCAAGGTTTGCATGTTAGGACTTAGGTTTATTTGTTTTGGCTTTGTTGAGTTTGAGTTTAGGTTTTGAAGATTTGAGACAGCTCTATTGTGTCGTTGAGTGCAACGACTTTGAGAAGTTGTCCTCCCTTGAGCTAAGGGTTAGTTTAAGGGTATTGTGTTGTCCTTTAGTACTTTGGTTTCTAAGGTTGTTAATTGTGTGATTTTAGGTGTTTTGTGAAAATTGTGATTGACTTGCTTTTGTTGCGTTGAGGAAATCGCAGAGGGATTTTTAGGTGAGTAAATCTCATTATGGTTCACTCTTGGACCTAATTTTATTATGGTCATTGGATGTTGATGTTGGATTTAATAATATGCTATTAATCGTTTTTAAATTTATGAGCTTGATCGCCAACGGCTCATAGGTAAGATAATTTTTTTTTTCCTTATATGTTTATTTTTGAGGTTCTTGTGATCATAATTTTATTGATTATTGATAAGTTATTCTTGTAGAATAATATATATTGTTCATATAATTATATCTTTATGAATGATATAATTTTATGATGTGAATCATGTGTTGTTGATGATGTTGTGGTGTTATAATGAATTGTTGTTCAAAATAGTCAAACCGGGTTCCAAGCCTTTAACTGGATGATTGGTTACGGTTATGATGCTATTATTTGTTTTGTGATTTTTATTGGACAGTCAAACTGGGTTTCAAGCCTTTGGCCGGGTGATTGGTTACAGTTAGGAATAGAGTTCTAGTCCGTCTGTCAGTGTAGGTCATGGGAGATACTTTATGGTATCTGGGACCCATGTGTACATAAATTGTTGTTGTAGGTCATGAGAGATATTTATTAAATATCTGGGACTTATGGGTACATTTCTTTGGTAATGTGTTGGATGTGTGATTTTTAATTATTGATCAAATCTCTCTTGTGGAATGTTTGGATGTGATAAATGTTGTGGTATTTTTGAGTTTACCCATACGAGCTTTTTAGCTTACCGAGTTTGTTATTTTACAATCCCGGTGCACCAATTCTTGGTATAGGGGTTAGACCTGCAGGTGAAGATCAACAGGGTTGAAGCGGAGGCGTAGTGGCAGGGTTCTTTTTGGTTTTGTTGTACTCTGTATAGTTTTAGAATTGGGTAGACAGTTTTAAACTTATGAGATCGTTTTATGTTCTTGTTTTGCAAGTTTATTAAAACAAGGAAATGTAATATTTAACTCAGTGTTGGATTGTGTAACTTTTACATTTCCGCTAATGAGTTTTAGTTGCTTGAGTTTGCTTGTTGAAACAGGTTGGGATATTAATATTTTGAGATTTATCACTCCCAAATTTTTGAAATTTATCTTTCGAAAATTGGGGTGTGACATATAAACTTTGCTCCACTGAGAATTAAGGTCACTTAACTTCCAACTGACACATAAGTATAAAAATTATTGGACCCGACCGAGTTTGGGTACATGTCGTTATCTAATCTGTTAGTTTTGTGTTGTCCGTCATACTTTGAAGGACAATTTGATCTCTTCAGACATGACAAATAGAAAATAAACAAAAACAAAAGAATAATCCAATTAATGCAACAATTGCTGGAGACACCCTATTCCAATTAATGCAACAATTACTGGAGACACATATTCGTTGGGGACATATGACTGGTCTATGGGCATTTTGTATATTAAGTCCCCACTCAAGATGTGTCTTGAACGGGAACTTGGGGGGACTTGTAGTCGGTAGTCAGTAAACTACCTTCCCCGCCCATAGACCAGTCATGAAACTTGTAGACCGACGTCCGGGCTACCTCGCTGTAGTCGGTAGTCAGTAAACTACCTTCCCCGCCCATAGACCAGTCATGAAACTTGTAGACTGACGTCCGGGCTACCTCGCCGTTGTGAAATATCATCGGTACCACATCGGGAAGGTGCTCCTCCAAGCTCCACAAGAAGGCACCATGATAAGATAAATGCATAGTTAGTCCCACATCGGTAATGTGTAATAAGATGAAACCTTCCTTATCTATAAAAGGAAGTTCCCCCTGTGTAGAAAGGACCTTTTGACTCAGATGCTCCCTCTCCCTCCCCTACTCCTCCCGGGCGGGATGGATGGATGCTCTTGTAACACCAACGGCCTATTGGCCATTATAGTGGAATGTTAAGTGGACGTAGCCATGTCCTCCGAGGCATGGTGAACCACTATATGCCCTTGTCTCTTGCCTATGTTGTCTCTTATTCATAATTGTTCATGTTCCACCGTGGTTCCGCATAGCCTACGGGTTCTTGCAGAAACAATTGGCGCCGTCTGTGGGAATCATTACTAAAAGACATGTTGCTCTTCCCCCTGAGAGGCATTTCATTCAAATCTATGAGCAATAGGAAGAGGCCTCGCGTGGAAGCGAGGCGAGATAGCTCGCGTGGAAGCGAGGCGAGATAACTCGCGTGGAAGAGAAGCGAGATGACTCGCCCGGGTTCTTTTGCCATCGGGATTTTACCAAGAGCTGAGCCACAGCGGCTCATGTCCGATGCCTCCAGTCATCACCCGAAGATGATTCACCGGGACCCAGAGCTCAGTCTTGTCGAACGGGAGCTTCATCAATGACAACCCACTCCTCCCGCTGCCCGACCATCTTAAGGGATCTGCCTAGCATACTCGGGGTCCCGTTGACAGATTGTCGGCAGTCCCTTTGCCTCCGAGATGGCTGAATTAGAATTCAAGTTAAGTTTATGATCCCGGTTGACCGAAGAGGGTTCACATTGGATCCGGGATACACTTCCCGGTGGCTACTCGACATCCCCTCTCGTTGATTTGTCTGGTGCACAGCTGAAAAATTGCTATGGACACCCGGTATGAGAGGTATAGGGTGAAGAAGAAAGAAACTGGAGAGATTAGCATTGACCGAGAGATTGACAGGGGTGGCATCGCGTAGGAGATAGAGGCCTAGTATGGAAGCGAAGCGAGACGACTTCGCATGGGACACTAGCAACAAGGATTCATCGTCCGGGAGTAGTACGAGCATGTATCTGCACCTCCTATGTGCACCCATTCGGCAGCTATTTTCACAGATAAGTCTCGTCTAGCTTATGATTGTTATAACCTCATTGGTTTGTGAAAATTCATAATATTCTACTTGCAAGTCAACCTGCATGTTTTGGCATTCCACTGGGAGAGAGGTATTCCACCGAGAGATAAGCATTCGACCAATATTGGCATTCCACCGGGAGCGAGGTATTCCACCGAGAGATAAACATTCGACCAAGATTGGCATTCCACCGAGAGAGTATTACACAATTGCATGAACTATTTTGCTTTTCAATAATTATTACGCCATAACCATACTTGGCTAGCCCCATAACTGTGTTGATCATTTGTTCATTGTGAAGGTACAACAATCCTCGCCCCGCCGAGTAAGTTTTGAGGCCGGGGTCGGGAGGGGCATTTTTTATCTTATAGGTGGACACAACAGCTCGCCTACTAATTTCATTACATATGCGCGAGGCAAACTCAGGCGCGAGATCCGTCACACATACATTTCGCCAAGATCGCACCGGGTTGCAATATATTCCAACTAAATGGCCAATAATTGGAGAGGCAAACATGATCGTAGTAAGTCCCGAATATGTGTGGGAAAAGATAGCAGGAAAATTGTAAGTCCCGGATAAGTGTCACTTGAGGAAGCATGCAACAATTGCTTAGGAAAATCTTGATTCCTGGATAAGAACTAACGGGAAGAAACATACCAACCGTTAAATGAGATTCTTATACCCGAGCAAGAACCAACGGGAAGCATACACGAACTAAAATGCATGAACATACCTCGACAACATATCACCGGGCAGCATGGACGAAACAACTAGAGTCATGAGAACTGTAATTCTCTTGTACAGCTCCCGTAGGGTGGGGGTTGGGCAGTTCATATCATTCCCTTCATACGGAGAATAATGGCCTGAAAACCCACGCTGGGATAATACCCCGCGCTCGAGCAGTAACACCAGATATGGAAAGGGCTCGCTACCCTTGTCCATGAAAGTATAACACCAAGATCCACCTCGCGTGTGTCACCGAGACCCATCTCGCGTGGAACAAGATGCACCTCGTGTGCGTCACAGAGATAGTCATTGCGAGCGGAGCGACCACAGCTCGCGTGTCAGTTATGTACGCGGAGCGAACTCTTCAGTCCGCGTGAAAGTATTGCGCGCAGAGCGACCACAGCTAGCGTGTCAGTTATGTACGCGGAGCGAACTCTCCAGTCCGCATGAAAGTATTGCCCGCGGAGCGACCACAGCTCGCATGTAGGCATTGTGCACGGAGCAGACTCCTCAGCTCGCGTGTAGGCATTGTGCGCAGAGCGGATTCCATAGCTTGCGTGTAGGCATTATGAGCGGAGTAGACTCCTCAGCTCACGTGTAGGCATTGTGCGCGGAGCGGACTACTCAATTCGCGCGAGGCGGAATCAGCTCACCTGGTAGTGTCAACCTTTCTGTGCGAGGCGGACCCGTTCAACACACGTCTTCAGTACAGACTCCTCAGCTCGCGTGCCTCCTCAGCTCGCCCGAGCGTCAGCCCTTCTGTGCGGAGCAGACTCCTCAGCTCACGTGCCTCCTCAGCTCGCCTGGTAGTGTCAGCCTTTCTGTGAGACGTGGACCCGTTCAACACACGTCTTAAGTACGAACTTGGGGGGACTGGGACCGGGTCCGCGTTGGGGACATATGACTGGTCTATGGGCATTTTGTATATTAAGTCCCCACTCAAGATGTGTCTTGAACGGGAACTTGGGGGGACTTGTAGTCGGTAGTCAGTAAACTATCTTCCCCGCCCATAGACCAGTCATGAAACTTGTAGACCGACGTCCAGGCTACCTCGCCATGGTAAAAGATCATCGGTACCACATCGGGAAGGTGCTCTTCCAAGCTCCACAAGAAGGCACCATGATAAGATAAATGCATAGTTAGTCCCACATCGGTAATGTGTAATAAGATGAAACCTTCCTTATCTATAAAAGGAAGTTCCCCCTGTGTAGAAAGGACCTTTTGACTTAGATGCTCCCTCTCCCTCCCCTATTCCTCCCGGGCGGGATGGATGGATGCTCTTGTAACACCAAAGGCCTATTGGCCATGATAGTGGAATCTTAAGTGGACGTAGCCATGTCCTCCGAGGCATGGTGAACCACTATATGCCTTTGTCTCTTGCCCATGTTGTCTCTTATTCATAATTGTTTATGTTCCACCGTGGTTCCGCATAGCCTACGGGTTCTTGCAGAAACAGTCTCCTATCCTCTTCTCAACACAAGTATAACCCAATTATATTTCTAGAGATGATCTGAACATTCACACTCTTTTTGCATCCCTCAAATAGGTAATTCAATCAACAAAAACCAACATGTGTGTGTGTATAATCAACCCAAAATCTAAACCTAGATGCAAACTCTATTTCTCTCCAACTCCATATGCCCAATTTCAAAAGAATAACATATGCAAACAGTAAACAAATAATAGACGGATATAAAAATTGAAGAGGTGGATGAAGTAGCGGGAATCGAAGACTCAAAGCTGAGGGTTATGCTAAATTTCTCTGAGCACATGGAGGAGGAAGAAGGCGAGGCGGGATCGGAGGGCTCGATGTCGGCAACCTTCGAGGTGATGGGGATGGAAAAGGTTGTAATTTGGCTTCTTGGTCTTGCTGAATTCTGGGTACGTCGAGCGGTAGGGAGAGCAACGTCTGAAATCAAGATTCAGGCGGATGAGAGATCAATCGAAGTCGAATCCAAAGTAACAAGACGAATGGTCCGAAATCAAGATACAAGCGATAATTGTCAGGACTCATTCCGAATTTCACCTTGAAACCCGAAGTAAATCATGCGGGGTCCGCTTCCAAGGAAAATTTTACCGAAAATTCGGCATAACCTCCCTTGAATATAGACAACCCTAACCTGAAAAATCCAGAAATACACTTCTATATCAAACCATCCATCATCAACTTCTGGAGCCATCCGCTCCCCACAAACACATCCACCACAACATAATATTAAAACCATCTCCAAATCCAACACTTAAACATCCAAAAGATAAATTACACACAATCTTCCAAGTATTTTTAAAATAGATTCATGAGCCTTAACATACAACCGAATATTATACAATACCCCCAAGGTAATCAGAGCTACTAAAACTAGAGGAAGCAAGAAAAATACACTGGTAGGTTAAACATGTAACCTACTGGTAAAAAGTGGTGGTGATGTTGGTAACTATGCCTCGCCTCCTACTAGTACCGACCCGAACTTTGCAGACTAGGCATTTAAAAACGAAGGGCCCAAGTGAAAACATTTGAAACCGTTAGAGTGAGTGGACAAAAATAAATTTAAAAGAAATGAACAAATAAAAATATTTATGCTTTCCCGATTTAATTTCTATAGAAAAGCTATGCTGTATGCGACAAGCTCAAAAGCTTTTAACTTAAAAACTGGCAAATACGTGACTAGCCCCGCTAATCTCCAAAACATTATAATATAGAGCCTCCCAGGCTATAGTATATAAGTATAGACTTACACACGTCATACTCCTTGTATGAAATCTTGTGAAAGATAGAAATTCTTACAAGGCTACTACGCTTGCGTCCCATGCTCACGTTACACCACAATGACAGCTTATTGCTACACCATTAATGCGGAAAAGACGGGGTGTATAAACATGCTGCATATCCCCTATATGAATACCTACATTCATATAGAGCTACTATTTTGGCCACGATCCTCAGCGCACAGAGCAGAGGTAACTAGCGAACAAAGAGAAGGGGGTGTTGCGGGCGTGCCACCTCGGGGACGAGGAAAGAGTTGTAGGTGTTTTGGCCACGGTCCTCAGCGCGCGGAGCAGAGGCTTCTAGCAGACAAAGAGATGGGAGTGTTGCGGGCGTGCCACGGCGGCGCGAGCAGAGGAATCAAAGGGAGTTCGGAGAGAAGCGGGGATGCAGAGTCTGGAGAGCTCTGGAGAAAGGCCTAGGCGGCGGCGCTTAGGGTTAGGTTTTCGAGGAAGGCTCGAAGGGAAACTGGGTTTCAGTTTGTGTTTGTCTGAGAGTTGTCTCTGAGTTGTTTGTTGTAAAGTTGTGTGTATTGATTTGAGAGAGCTTTTGAACCCTTTATATAGTGGAGCTTGCTTGCGGTAGAAGAGAGAGATAATCCTACTTCAAGTTGGATTCGGAAAACCTAATAACACAAGGGCACTGTTTCGTCCATGCAAACCCACCAACTCGTGACACATGTCCAGTTCGCACACTTCATTCCGCGCTGCCAACTGTAGACTCCTATGCGAACTGGAATCAGGAGTCTCCTCATCTCGCGGGCTGCTACAGTATTCTATCTCGCACGCTTCTGTAGCTCATTTCCATTTCGTGGGCTATCACAGCTCGCGAGCCTTAGAAGGGCTTTTTATATTTAATGGGCCACAGGGATTGGCCCGAATCATGTCAAAGGCTTGTCAAAGTTTTCAACGTTTGTCGTGGTGCGCGCGGACTCTGCATGTTTGCTTCCTCGTGAAGTCCTCTACGCGAGCTACTTCGCCAGCTCGCCTCGCGGAGCGTTGAACAGTAATTCCGCGCGAAGTCATTCCGCGCGCGGGCTAAGTAAAGTCAAATTCTCATGCAGTTCGTTCTGCGCGAAGTCTAACTTGGCTCGCGTGGACTTACTGGCGAGCTATCACTTATAAACTTAGAGAAACTCCATCTCGCCGGTATGACCTGGTCCAAGAAATAATTAATATTTACGTAGACATTTACTGTCCAGTAAAATATTAATTCAGGCTTAAACATTGCCCCCTAGCCTCGAAGTTATGAAATGTCGAGAATGACTGAAGAGGTTTATGTTCATGTTGCTCCAAAGGTTCATGTTGCTCCAAAGCCAATAGTATTAGCTCGGGTCATACATAAAAGGAGTGTGAATCGTAGCGAACTGCTCTATGGCTCGCCTCGGTACCTTGGACTTGAACTTCGAATCTAATCGCCTGCCCTTAGCTCACATTCGCTTGTTCCACTTTTGCTTTCGCGTGCTTCTAGCCCGCATTCGCCCGCTCCACTTAGAAGACATAGTACATGGCACATACGCGAGTTCTTGGCGATAGCGGACCAACATGGAAAGATAATGGCCATGTATTTCGCTGCCTCCTAGTGCGAACCAATGAGAGACAAACAAAAGGTTGAAAAGTTTTAAGAGGCCATGCACTTCGCTGCCCCCTAGTATATACTTCGCTGCCCCCCAGTGTGAACCAAAGAGAAGCACACAAATGAGTCAGCGAACGGTCGCGTGAAAATGGCGAACCAACCTTCGAAATTTGGAGGCCACAGGGACTGGCCTAAATAATGACTAAGACACTTGAAGAAGGTCTAAAGTCTGAAATTTCTGGAACACGATCTGCCAATGTGCCCCCCAGTTTTGATGTCTGCTCGCCGAAGCTTCTTGAGAAGAATGAAGGACATCAAAACTTTAGCATGCCCCCCAGGGAAGGAGTTGTGGTACCGATGCCCCCCAGTGAGGAAAGCATGTTTCAAGGTCATGAAAACACATTGAAAATGCACAATGCAAATCCGCGCGTATCCTGACCTGTCTGCATTCAAACTGCCATAACTCTCTCCAAGAATGGCGAAATCACAAGCCGTAAAATCCTCTAGAAAGTAGACATCCAGGGCTTTCGGTCGATATAAGGCGAGCCGGCTAGTGCTTCCTGGATCACTCGAATGGAGTCCGCGAAGTTGACTGTCTGGTAGTGGCTGGTGCAACTTTCAGAATTGCAAACTAGTTGTATTGCCTCTCGGACTTGACTTCGCTGGCAGTAACTCGAAGGTATGTGGAATGCCTGTTATTGTCAAGCCTCAGGGATAGGCTCCTATGTAAAGTTCAAGTCTGTCAGAGGCAAGAACGTTGTCTTGCATTTCAGCAAGACCAAGGATCTCTTTTTGGGTTTTCTGCTATTTGATTTTTTTTTGTATTTTCTTTTTCCAATGCGAGAAAGAAAGAAACTGAAAGCAAACAGGAGTAAAAGCTGAAGGAAAGCTAGGAACAAAGAACAAAGGGTATCATAGCTTGATTAGGTAGCCTTTGTTAGGCCACGGGGGAGGCCACAATTGCTTCACTTCAAGTCTCGACGTCGTCATGGTTCCAAAATGAGACTGTCGCTGTTGAGAATCTCCAAGTGTTGAGCAGGGCTTCGCATCAACAAATTGAAAATTTGAGCAAGGTAGTTCGTAGGGTACGTCTCATTGCCCCCCACGTATCCTTTTTTGTTGACCAATCATGATCTTCAACTGCATTCTCGTATATCGTATACCGTTAAGATCAGCCTTGTTGCCAACTATCATGTCATAATGCATGGTGTTTTTAGCGGGGATAACCATGCACTGGTTAAGGAAGAGAACCACTTGCTGGTCTCTGTTCACCCTATCAAGAGTGTCACTGGGATTGAACTCTTGTGGAGTATGACTATGCGACAGACGTACCAACGTGTAGTCTTCGTCGTATTCATCATAAGTTGGCTCTATGTCACATGCAGAAACAACAAAGGTCGGTGGCTCGACCTTCTTTGCAACTATAGGCATATATGGGACATGTACGTACTTCGCCCATAAACCAAAGTCCCCTTTAGGCCTCTGAACATGCATGCAGAGACTCCAAGTATATTACATTGCAAAACCACGGATTGGCCTAGGGATCCCGCCACGCCATATATAGTTAAGCTTAATATGGCCATGGTTTGGCGAAGCGGACTGAGTCATCTCGCTGGTGAACATAAGATTGGTGAGGCGAATCATTAGGAGAAATGGACCTCGCCAGCCTTGATGCCCCGCGTGTACAGGCTGAAAAGGAAGCTCAAGAGGCTCTGGTCCAGCTTCACTTCGCTGGCTATGACTAGATAAATAAAGCAGGCGAGCTCCGCCTTGCCCCCCATGCGGCTGACCTGTGTCTACATATACATCTCGCATAGGAAAGGTGGCTCCTAAGCCACCTTTCATGCGAACTTGCGGTTCGCCATCAGTGTTTGACCCGCTCTCTTTTTGTGAGGTGGACTGTTCTGTCCCACCTTCAAGCTTATCTTTCTGGGGAACAACGCCAGTTTTTGAGATAAGATCCTTATCCAAAGTCTTGCCGGCCTCTGCCTCAGGTTCTTCATCACCGATTAACAAGGTGATTTCTTCTTTGGACATGGGTTCGTCCAAAGGAAAATCTTCGCCAGTAGATTGGCTGCCAGGCAGTTCAATCTTTTTGGCAAGGACATGCTCAACGAAATTCTCATTGGGTACGGTGAGGTTGTGCTGGTCTGCTTCACAAAGGGTTTTGTCCCTTTTGACTTGTTCAGTGAGACCGTCGACCTTACCAGCAAGGTCGGTGAGGCTTTGTTGAGTTTGGGTTGTCAAACCCTGGATCTGCCCCGTGAGTTGTGCGAACATCTGGACGACTTGCTCCATAGATGGAGCAGAGTCTGTATTTTGGGTCGGCTGAGAGCCTACCATGGCGGAATCTCAGGTCTTCCAGGTTTCCCTATTGTGAATCGCTTGTACTCCCTGTCCCACTGGGCGTGCCAATGTTTTGGCCATGGTCCTCAGCGCGCGGAGCAGAGGCTTCTAGCAGACAAAGAGATGGGAGTGTTGCGGGCGTGCCACCTCGCGGACGAGGAAAAGGTTTGATGGGGGGGTGCTTGACTTCTTGATCAGGCAGAAAGGGGGGTCACAGGTGCCACCTCAGAGGAGGATTTACGAGCACAAGCGGGTCGATACTCACGGCGGCGCGAGCAGAGCAAACAAAGAGAGTTTGGAGAGAAACGGGGATGCAGAGTCCGGGGAGCTCTGGAGAAAGACCTAGGCGGCGGCGGCGCTTAGGGTTAGATTTTCGAGGAAGGCTCGAAGGGAAACTGTGTTTCAGTTTGTGTTTGTCTGAGAGTTGTCTCTGAGTTGTTTGTTGTAAAGTTGTGTGTCCTTTTTTTGAGAGCTTTCGAACCCTTTATATAGTGGAGCTTGACTTGCGGCAGAAGAGAGAGATAATCCTTCTTCAAGTTGGATTCGGAAAACCTAATAACACAAGGGCACTGTTTCGTCCATGCGAACCAACCATTTGGTGACACCTGTCCAGTTCGCACACTTCATTCTGCGCTGCCAACTGTAGACTCCTATGCGAACTGGAATTAGGAGCATCCTCATCTTGCGGGCTGCTACAGGGTGCTATCTCGCGTGCTTCTGTAACTCGCGTCCGTTTCGCGGGCTATTGTAGCTCGCGAGCCTTAAAAGGGCTTTTTATATTTAATGGGCCACAGGGATTGGCCCGAAGCATGTCAAAGGCTTGTCAAAGTTTTCAACGTTTGTCGTGGTGCGCGCGGACTCCGCATGTTTGCTTCCTCGCGAAGTCCTCTACGCGAGCTACTTCGCCAGCTTGCCTCGCGGAGCGTTGAACAGTAATTCCGCGCGCGGGCTAAGTAAAGTCAAATTCTCATGCAGTTCGTTCCGCGCAAAGTCTAACTTGGCTCGCGTGGACTTACTGGCGAGCTATCACTTATAAACTTAGAGAAACTCCATCTCGCCGGTATGACCTGGTCCAAGAAATAATTAATATTTACATAGACATTTAATGTCCAGTAAAATATTAATTCAGGCGTAAACACCCCCCAGTATATACTTCGCTGCCCCCTAGTGCGAACCAATGAGAAGCAAACAAAGGAGTCGGCGAGCGGCCGCATAATGCTGGCCAACCACCTTTGAAAATTTGGAGGAGGCCACAGGGGTTGGCCTAGATGATGACTAAGAAACACTTGAATGAATTTGTTTTTTATTTAGGGCCTCTAGAATAGGCCCCAATCTTGTACTGGTCTGTTAGTTAGACCACGCACGTTTACAAAGAAAAACTGATGACTGAGAAACACCTAAATTAAATTTTTTAATATATTTAAGGCCTCTGGAATAGGCTCCAATCTTGTACTGGTCTGTTAGTTAGACCACGCACGTTTACAAAGAAAAACTAATTGCACGCTTCTCCCTGGGGTTGCCCCCTAGTGTGAGGTGATGGAGCGTAAGCGCGACGGCGCGTGACACTAATGACAGTGGTCGCGGGATCAGGAGGAGGAGGAGGATCTGCGCGCTCCCAAACACCGGCGAAGTGGCGCTTTAAGAAACGACCATTAATAGGATTGGGATGGAGTGTACCATCAAGGTCGCGCAAATGGTATGCCCCCTTAGGCAATATGCGATGAATAATAAAGGGTCCCTCCCACCGCGCGGACCATTTCCCGTGGCCTTCGGTTTTCTCCCCAAGTGGGAGCACAGCACGCCACACCGTTTGGCCTTCGGCATAACTCTGACCTCGAGTGACTTTATCATATGACCACGCAACACGCTGCTTCTCAAGGATGAGATTATTGAAAGCAGTGATGCGATGTTCGTCAAGGTCTTCAAGCTCTTGCCACATTGCCTGGACGTAATCGTCACCAAGCAACTGGTGCTGTTCCTGGACACGAAGCGAGGCGACGTGAACCTCAAGGGGGAGGACGGCGTCATGGCCATACATGAGAGCATATGGGGTGGTATCTGTCGGACCGCGCTTGGATGTACGGTAGGCCCACAAAGTATGGTAAAGCTCTAAATGCCAGACGCGGGGGTTCAACTCTAGCATCCTTCGCAAGATACCGAGGACAACTTTGTTGCTCGCCTCCGCTTGACCATTGGATTGGGCATAATAGGGTGTCGAATGCAGGAGTTTGATACCATAGCCGGTGAGGAATGTGACTACAGAATCCGCCATGAAAGTTGCCCCCCAGTCCGTCACGATGCATTCTGGACTACCAAATCGGGAAATAA
The DNA here is from genome assembly GCA_009720345.1 of Fragaria iinumae. Classification (NCBI taxonomy): domain Eukaryota; kingdom Viridiplantae; phylum Streptophyta; class Magnoliopsida; order Rosales; family Rosaceae; genus Fragaria; species Fragaria iinumae. The sequence continues at coordinate 2,339,156 of CM019123.1, forward strand.
TGTTGCAGAAAATAAAGTTGCGAACCGAGGTCGCGGAAGTGACCTTGAGTGGCTCGGCCTCAACCCACTTGGTAAAGAAATCGGTTGCCACGATAAGAAACTTGTGCTGCTCGGAAGAATGGGGATGAATGAGGCCGACGAAGTCTATCGCCCATCCTCGACTTAGCCAGGGTTTAAAGATCGGCTGTAGCAGAATGTTTGGAATGTGCTGCACTGGTCCGTGAGACTGGCAATCCTGACATCCTTTAGCGAAAGTAATACAATCCTTGAGAATAGTAGGCCAGTAGTAGCCGTGGCGACGGATTAACCAACGCATCTTTGGTCCAGCCTGTTGCGAACCACAAACGCCGGAATGCACCTCACGCAGAAGCCGCTTAGCCTCATTGCCATACACGCAGCGGAATTCGTTATCGTCCTCGCCGCGCCGGCGAAGCTCGCCATTGCGAAGCACAAAGTTGAGGGCGAGAAACCGCATTTGCCTGGAATGGGTAGCGTCATGAGGGTGCTCGAGGTAGGCAATGAACGGTAGCCGCCAATCTTCATCGATAGGGTCTAAAGCAGCGATGTCAAGAGAATCTGCCTGATATTGCCCCCTGGTAATGAAACAAGGGAGAGTGTGTCGTTCGACCTTGAGTAGTCGTTCGCGCACGCCGTCTCGCAAGCTAAGGCCAGAGGCAATCTGGGCGAGCTCATTCGCCGTGAAGTTGAACTCGCGCGGAATGTGCTCGATGTGAACATCAGCGAACTGGTCCAAAACGTCAAATGCTTTGCGCAAGTAAGGCTCGATAGAGGAACTCAAGCACTTGAACTTCGCCACAAGTTGGTTGACAACCAATAAGGAGTCGCCAAAGACTTGAACCTTGCGGACTCCTAAGTCCAGCAAGATTTCCAGTCCGATGATGAGCGCCTCCTATTCCGCCTGATTATTTGTACATTTAAAGTCCAGCTGGAAAAAGTAAGAAAACCGGTCTCCTGCAGGGTTCTCGATGGTGATCCCGGCACCAGCAGCGAGTTCAGTGCGCGAGCCATCAAAATAAAGAGTCCATGGAGTAAGGGAGACTGCGGCGACCTCCAACTCGCAGAATGCTGTCAGCTCAGTTGGCGGGTGATGAGCGAGGAAGTCCGCTATGGCTTGTCCTTTAACTGCCTTTTGCGGAATATATTGCAAAGAGAATTCAGACAAAGCCAATATCCATTTACCTATGCGTCCCTGTAGGATAGGGCGGGAAAACATATATTTGACTAGGTCGAACTGAGCGATCACCACCGTGGTAAAGGCCAACATGTAGTGGCGGAGCTTGCAACCTGCAAAGAATAGGGCGAGACACAACTTTTCCATTGGGGAGTAGCGCGTCTCGCAATCAGTCAACACCCTGCTAAGATAGTAAACGGCGTGTTCCACTCTGTTCTCGTCGTCTTGTGCCAAGAGTTCACCAATAGACAAATCAGCAACGGCGATGTAGAGCTTAAGCGGAACGCCAGGGCGAGGCGGAACCAAAAAAGGGGGGTTCGTAAGATAGTCCTTGATACAATTGAAGGCCTCCTGGTGTTATGATTCCCATACGAACTCGGTTGCCCTCTGGAGCTTTAGAAGAGAAGAAAAGGGCTGAACTTTCCCTGCCGCGTTTGAAATGAAACGGTGAGGAAGTTGATTCGGCTGATCAGTTGTTGGAGCTCCTTTTTTTTTGTAGGAGGCGAGGCGTTTATTACCGCCTGCGCCTTGTCTTTAGGGATCTCGATACCCCTTTGATGGATTAGAAACCCTAGGAAGTCGCCTGCCTCCACGAAGAAAACACACTTGGCGGGGTTCATCTTCAGGTGATGTTTTCGCATCCGCGTGAACACCTGCCGGAGGTCTTCAATGTGTGTCGCCCGTGTCTTGGTTTTAACCACTACGTCGTCGATGTATACTTCGATCAACTTGCCTAGGATATCGTGAAAGATAAGGTTCATGGCGCGTTGATATGTTGCCCCCGTGTTCTTGAGCCCGAATGGCATGACAACATACTCGAATGCACCTACAAACCCTAGACAGCGGAAAGCAGTCTTATGGCGATCTTCTTCAGCGACAGGGATCTGATGGTACCCAGCAGTTCCATCCATAAAGGATAGCACTTCATGCCCCGCAGCCGCGTCAATGAAGAGGTCAGCAACAGGCATGAGATATATATCTTTAGGCGTTGCGTTGTTGAGGTCACGGTAGTCAACACAGACGCGCATTTTGCCGTTCTTGTTGCGAAATGGAACAATGTTGGATAGCCATTCATTGTATTTGGCCACGCGAATGATACCTGATCGGTGCATGTTCTCAATTTCTTCCTTGACCGCGATATGGGTCTCAGTTCGCATGAATCTGCCGTCTTGGCGGACTGGACGTCTGTCAGGATGAGTAGGCAGTCGGTGACAGACTAAATCTGGGGATAGGCCCGGCATGTCTTCGTACTGCTCGGCGAAACAGTCCTTATATTCATGTAGTAAGGCGAGAAGGTCTTCCTTTTCTTGTCCCGCCAACTTGGCACTGATGGAGAGTAGTAAGGGTTTCTCTGCAGTTCCCACGTCGACTTGTAAGGTGGGGTCGCGGACTTGAGGCGGCGTGTCGTCCAAGGCAGCGGGAGCTAACTGAATAACTTCCTCCTCGGTATCGGTATAGTCTACTATCTCGTCTACATACTCCATAGTGGCGACCCTGTCGTAGGCTTCGCGTTCCGCCCAATGTGAGAGGAGTCTCTCACACAAGGACTCGCCAGCCTCGCGTGCTTCTTCTGAGGGTGTACTAATCATCAGAAGGTTGTAGGGAATCCGCGATGGTGTAAGGACGTTGTAAATCGTCCCTCGCCTGAGTGAGTCCCCATCGCGTTAAGTTGGAGGCCGTGACCCCATATGGGCGGCCTTTAGAATCGACGCCTTGGACTTCCAATGGGCCCAAGTCGGTATTGTAGTAGCGAGCATCATTGAAGTTGGCGGAAATGGAGAAAGGACGCGGGTCCGCTTGGATGAGGACCGCCTCGTGTTTCTCAGTATCCCAGATCATGAGCTCCTGCTGCATGGATGAAGGTATACAAAAACTCCTATGGATCCAATCGCGGCCTAGGATCATGCTGTAAGATGAAGCGCACTCGGCGACAAAGAAAGTATAGACCCTTGAAGCCGGTCCCACCTTGACCCGTAAGAACAACAAACCTAGAGTCCTGGAAACTTGTCTGGTGATGTTCTTGACTGTCAAGGACGTAGTTTGGATCATCGAGCGTGGGATACCAAGGAGTCCCATAGTGCGGGTGGTGACGACATTCACTGCAGCTCCCGTGTCGACCATAACTTTGTTTATCATAATTCCTTCAACTTCAGCCGTGATATACAACGGCCTCATGTGAGTGGCCATGTCCAGGGTCGGAGTGGAGAAGGTCAGAGTGTGCGTGTGACGCTGCTTGTGGCGTCCAATGGTGTAGCGTGTTCAGGCTCCGCCGGGACCGGACTCATCTCACTGCTGCAAGGGGGGATATGTCACAGACACTTTCGCTATTGTCTGAAATATCCGCCGCGTTGCATGTTGTATTTGGTGGGAGAGCGTATCTCTCAGATATGAAGAAAACCATCCCGACCTGAAAAGAGAATTGTTCACGGACTGGGATTAGTGGAGTCTCAATGACCCCGTGTTCTCCGTCGAGCACGGCGAACGTGCCCTCCGCTGGATTGACCTCTTCGAGCTCTGGCCATGCAGAGATCTCAAGCATATTGCAGTTGAATGATTCACCCTGCCCTTCTGCTTGGTCGTCGCCCAAGTCGATGCGAGGCTCGGAATGAGTCCCCTCGTTCAGGGAATTCTCGCGGAAGCATTGGGCCATGAGTTCCGCAAGGTTGGGGCTGGAGGTGCTACTTTCGACCCCTGGCGAGACGTTACCCTCTGGCTGCCGTGGTCGCCACACGAGTTTGGTCGAGGGCTGTTTTTCCTCAGCTGAATGCCTATCCGCGGCTAGAGGAGCGCTGGCATTGTCCTCTGCCTTAGACGGAGGAGGGACTGAGACCTGAGGCTCCTGTTTGGCTTGTAGTCAGGGTGGACACGGTCGTGATAGTTCCTTTTTAGCCTCAGGTTCCTGGCGAATAAGCTCTCGAGGACGTGATGACCGAGGCGGCTAGCACCTTGGCTCAGACCTTGGTGTGGCGCACAGTCTTCGCTTCGCTGGGGAAGACGGTTCTCGTCTTCTTTCAGCCTCTAGCGACTGCCTATGCCTTGGTAAAGGTGGCGGGTCCCTTCGTCGTTCGGCTGCCGGCGACTGCTTGCGCCTTGGTGGAGGTAACAACTCCCTTCTTCTTGCAGGTTCTGATGAAGGCTTGTGCCGGGAGGAATGTGGATCCCTTCTCCTTTCTGGCTCCGGAGATGATCTGTGCCGAACGGGGCACGGATCCTGCCTTGGTGGTACGGTGAGGCGACAGAAGACATTCACCTTTGGAGCGGGGTCGTCTGCTACCTGTGCACAGACACGTGGAGGCGTGACAGGTGGTCTTTGGAGTAGAGCGCGCAAGCCTTCAACTTCTCTCCACATCCTCTCGGGTGTCTGCGCGAGCTGCGAGGGTCGGATGAGGCCATCATCGGCCGCTCGCAAGGCACGCAGGATGCTGCCATACTTCTTCTGTAGTTTACGCTTCTTGGATCTGCTGATGGTAACTGGCTTTCCCCCTTGCTGCGTGTACCAAATCCCTTCCTTGATCGCTGATTTGGATGTCGGGGGAATGTAGGGGTCGTTCAAGATACCTCGCCGAGGGCTTGAAGCCTCGCTGTCTTGGTGTTCGCTGCCGGAGTCGGATATGTCCATCTCGCTTGAAGCTGGAGACGAAGGTATATCTTTAGTCTAGTGTGATTAGACGAAGGTTTCGAGGTGCTTGATCCTCTGTTCTAGCTCTTCGCGAGTCTTGGGACTCATGGGTTGATAGTTGTCAGCTGGAGATGGTGTATCGTCCTGCATGGTAGCTTTGCCTTTATCCTTTCTGGAAAGTCGATCGGGCTGCAGTCTGGTGGCTAACTCCCTTGCTGGGTAGTGGTTCCCATTTTGGTTTGCCAGAACGGTGTAGTCATTGGCCGGTCTCTTGCGGTTTTGACCTGGCGGTTCGCATTGGCCCGCGTCTGGAGATAGGTCCAAAGTTATCGCGCACTGCCTGATGCGGGGCCAGGCGATGTCAGCAACTGTGATCATGAAGCCACCTTGGTCCTCAAAGCGAATATACTTGAGCTCCAGCCAGTCCTGGACTTGCTCGCGGAGCTGGTAGCAATCGCGAGTTCTGTGTCTCCAACTGTCATGGAACTTGCAGTGGACGCGGCCCTCCTTGTATTCAACATAGGGTAAGGCTCTTGATATAGTGACGAGTCCGCCGTCAATAAGATCGTCTAAAACCTCGTGAGCGAGGTTGACGTTGTAAGTATACCAGCGAGATGGCTGACGTGTGTCATCATTACCATCTTCTCGGTCTCGCTTAAGTGCTCGGCGCGGATTATCATCCTCTGGGTGTTCGGCCAGGTCCAAGGTGATTCTCCGCTCGCCTAGCTTTGGTGCGCGACGACGGCTATTCTCCTTTGGCTGGTCGTTCCAATTCACCTCGACCATACCAACAACGGCCGGGAATGGATCTACATCCACCAGAGAAGCTGTGCTTCCTAGCGTCTTCATTTTTAGGGCGCCCGAATTCAACCAGGTTTGCAGTTGGTCACGGAGTTTGACACAGTCCTTGGTGTCGTGATTGTAGGCGTTGTGGAAACTGCTATACTTCTTGTCCTTTAGCTCTTCTTTGGATGGGATCTTGTGATCCAAGCGCACGTATTTCGCCTCAATCAAGTCATTAAAGACAAGATGGGTGTTTTTTGCGTCATACGTGTACGCCTCATATTCGGGCTTAGTCCATGCAAAGGACTGAATGGTGATTGGCTCACGGGTCATCTTGAGATTCTTCAGTTTGTGAGCTAGAGGCTTCCCGATCAGTTCGACTGCTCCGACGTCGTCAACATATCCCTGCGCGGTCTCATTCTCCTCCTGCCTTTGGTAGTAAGGGTCGAACGTGGGGGATTGGAGGTTTAATGCCCCTACTATCCTGTTTATCCCCGGTACATATGTCCCCTTGGAGGCATTCTTCTTCTCGTCCATTTCGTTGAGGATCAGCTCATAACTGCCGACCTTGTTGATGAGGTCGCCCATAGACGTGAAGCGTTCCCCATGGTGCTTCAACCGCTAGCGGTGTTCGAGGCCACGAACAACCAACTTAATGGCTTCCTGTTCGGGTAGGAGGAAGTCGCACTTGGCCTGTTGGATCTTGAACCGTTGGAGGAAGGAGACGCCCGACTCCATGCTTTGCTGGCTCATTTGGGTGAGGGAGTCAAGGCCGACCTCTGGGTCAATGGTACCGTAGGTCTCCCAGAACAGTTTCTCCATGGTAGGCCAGTCCGTAATGGATCCTGGCTTCAACCTGGAATACCAAGTAAATGCAGCTCCGGACAGAGAGGTCCCGAAGAGCTTGAGCTTGAGGATATCATTGTTCCCGTACTGGCCGCACTGGACTTTGAAGCGGGCCATGTGGGTTGCTGCGTCTTCCCTTGTTTCTCTAGAGAAGGTAGTGAACACTACTTTCTTGAACCCATGCGGGAAAGGGTATTGCGCCACACTATCCGGGTAGGGGTCGCGATACTGCAAGTTAGCATCACCATTTCCGGTCTGCTCCTTGACGATGGAGGAGATAAGCTGGCGCCAGTCGGCTGTTGTCACGGGCACGGACTCTGCCCCTGTCCGCCGTTCTTGGGAGTAAGGCTGGAATAAACTAGAAGCGGGTCATCTGGTGTCCCGGTTCCCTGGCGTAGAGAATTATTTAGTCCCTTGGAGGGAGCAAACGAGCCATGCGGGAGCGGACTCTTTGACGTTCCTGCCCCTGGCACTAACTGCGGGGCCTTCGGAGTCCCGACCTTAGGGTTTCCCCTGGCGCGTTCATTGGGAGGGATGTACTTGGACGTCCCTTTGTTCGCGCTTGGGCCAGTAGGGTTTAGAGCAGGGTTCTTTGGTGCATGCGCCCTCATCCAGTCTTCAACTTCAAGGATCCGTAGGTTCAGCCAGTCCTGTTTGTCTTTGAATTCGTCTAGCTTCTCTAGACTGTTCTTACTTCCAAAGAAGGAGGCATTCTGCTGGTCATGCAGCTTAGTATCGTGCTCGTCCAAGCGGCGAGTCTGCTCGTCTACTGTCGCGCGAGTGAGCGACAGGACCTCTGCATGCTGTTTCACGGTCTCCGCGTTTTGCTTCACGGTCTCTGTGTTCTGGTCCAGATCCGAGCGGATCTGTTGAAGGCTTCCTTCGACCAAGCCCTTAGTCTCGGTGAACTTGGCGTCGAGGTGGCTGTAATCCTCACCGAGCATGGTGAGTTTGTCATGGGTAGCCCTCAAAAAGGCTCTGTCTTGCTTGACCTGTTCTGCTAAGTCAACAACGCTTTGCTGAGTGGCAAAGCTCTAGGTTGTCAAACCCTGGATCTGCCCCGTGAGTTGTGCGAACATCTGGAAGACTTGCTCCATAGACGGAGCAGAGTCTGTATCTTGGGTCGGCTGAGAGCCTGCCATGGCGGTCTCGCTTAAGTCTGGAGCACCAAACTGAGCAAGGACCTGTTCTTGAGTGAGGGATCGGCAAGCCGCGTTGTTATGGGGCTTATACCGTAGCAATATGTGCTTGAGACAAGAAAGCTGAGGCTTTCGGTACGGCGCTTCCTCTGGTTTCCCTATGATGTATTCGCTTGTACTCCCTATCCCACTGGGCGTGCCAATGTTTTGGCCACGATCCTCAGCGCGCGGAGCAGAGGTAACTAGCGAACAAAGAGAAGGGGGTGTTGCGGGCGTGCCACCTCGCGGACGAGGAAAGAGTTGTAGGTGTGCGAGATCTTGACTTTTGATCAGGCGAATGGGGTTTCAGGTGCCACCTCAGACGAGGATTTACGAGCACAAGCGATCAATACTCACGGCGGCGCGAGCAGAGCAACTAATAGGGAGTTCAGAGAGAAGTCGGGGTAGAGTCTGGAGAGCTCTAAAGAAGAAACCTAGGCGGCGACGCTTAGGGTTAGGGTTTCGAGGAGCTCGAAAGGTAACTGGGTTTCAGTTGGTATTGTATTTTTGTATTTGTTTGAGTGTTGTTTTTTGAGAGAGCTCTCCGTTAGGGTTCGAGCCCCCTTATATAGTAGTTCGACTTGCGGCAGAAGAAAAGTAATTAGAATCCAAGTCGAACTCTGAAACCCTAATAGCACAAAGGCACTATTCTGTCCATGCGAACCAACCATCTTGTGACACATGTCCAGTTTGCACACTTCATTCCGCATAGGGCATTGCTTCTGCGCTGCCAACTGTAAACTCCTATGTGAACTGGAATTAGGAGTATCCTCATCTCGCGGGCTGTTACAGGATGCTATCTCGCGCGCTCTTGCAGCTCGCTTCCATTTCGCGGTCTATTGCAGCTCGCAAGCCTTAAAAGGGCTTTTTATATTAAAAGGGCCACAGGGATTGGCCCGAAGCATGTCAAAGACTTGTAAAAGTCTTCAACGTTTGTCGTGGTGCGCGCGGACTCCGCATGTGTCCTCCTCGCGAAGTCTCCTACGCGGACCAATTCGCCAGCTCGCCTCGCCTCGCCTACGCGGAGAGTCAATCTCGCCCACGCGAAGTACATTTGCGTCTCGCCTACGCGGACTTGTATCGCCTCGCCTACGCGGACTGGCAAATAGTAATTCCGCGTGCGAACTATGTGTTTCGCGCGAAGGCATTCCGCACGCGAGCTCATGTTTCCACGCGAACTGCGTAGTCCGCCTATGTCCATTCCGCGTGCGAGCTAAGTGAAGTCCAGTTCGCACGCGAACTCTGTTCTCAGCTCGCGTGGTCTTCACTTGTAAACTTAAAAAAACTTGGGCTCGCGGGTATGACATGGACCAAGAAATAATTAATATTTACATAAACAATTACTGTCCAGTAAAATATTAATTTAGGAGTAAACAGCTACGACGCTTGAGTCCGACGCTAACGTCACACCATAATGGCGGCTAATTGCTACACCATTATGGCGGAAAATGCACATATGGCTAGCTAGCATTTATATACATACTATCCTCATAATTATACATATATATCCACCGAAAATCTCATTTTCGGTAACTCTCCAAAACATATAAAAATTGCCAATTTAAAAAGAATGACCAATAAGCTCCAATAACAAGAAACTGCTCACCAACAAACCATTGCATAGATATTATTTAAAATAAAAGTCCACTCACAGATTTAGGCCTAAGCCTGACGTCGGTCCGAGGTCTCTTCAGCTCGAGCCTCCTCACGTCCTGTTTCAAATATATGATTAAGTCCCCAACTAAAATTCAATACTTATATAAATAGGCAAGAATAAAAGTGAGCCTTATACAACGCTCATCCACCCAACTACTCTAAATCGCGTGATTCTACCCGGACCTCACCACTTGCATAGGAGCCCTTAAAACAACCTCTAAGGCTTAATCGACGAAAACTCAAAGACCAATTTCTATTCCAAGAACCAATAATTCCACCTCCTCCAAAATAAATTCTAAACTTAACATACACTCTTCTAAAAATCCCAAGCTTAATAATAATGGACTCCCCTCTTCAAAAACCACTCATAGAGCTAAAAAAAAAATCACTTCCACATGGCGGCGTCGCAGTCTGCACCGCCGGCAACGGCGGCGGCCACCACAGAATTTCGGCCACTTCCAATGACTACTAAAATTTAACACAAACATCAACTCAACCTGCTGATTAACTTTCATAACTAACACAAAGCCCAATTCCAAGCATAAACATGTTAATCGAAGAAAAATAGTAAATTGAACCCTAGAACTTAATCTATTTGATTCTCCTTACCAAGAACGAATCGGACCAAGTCCTTTTGAGGGTTTAATACCCTAGGTGAGTACTACAAGAAGAGACAAGAAACGCTGGCTATGGCGAGAGGTTGACCAAACTTCTTGCCGTGATATCCTCCAAGCAACGGCGAGAGGGGCGCTGCCACCAACCCAGGAAGAGAGAAGGGATGACGGAAAGTCAAACGGGACCGGTGCGGCGGTCTGAGTTGGCCGGATGGCGGTCTTGTCAATCACATTCTTGAATTTAGGTTGGGTGCCAATTTCCTTGAAGCATAAGATTGATGGTGTGAGTTGCACAAGAAGTCCAAAATATTGTTGGCCTCTTCAACTTTAACAAATCTCCCGCCGCCATGTTGTTTGAAGCATTATCCGTCACCACTTGAACTACATTTTGTGGCCCAATTTCTTCAATGCACTTATCCACATATTCAAAAATATATTTTCCGGTGTGTGACTCATCCGATACTTCCTTAGAAAAAAGAAAGGTTGTCCCTTCCTCACAATTAACACACAAGTTCATGATACTTCTTCTTTTCCGGTCACTCTATGCATCGGTCATGATAGAGCAACCATTCTTTGCCCACTCCTCTTCTTGCCTCTTTAATATGCCCTTAATTCTCTCCACCTCTTCCTTCAACAATGGCTCCCTTAATTGGTATTGGGTTGGTGGTTTGTAACCCGGGCCAAATTGTCCAACCGCTTCCACAAACCTCTTGAAGCTATCATTCTCAATGGCATGGAAAGGAAGGCCGGCTTCATACACTCATCTAGCCAAATATTGATGCACATTATGTGTTCTTTCCTTGAAAAGTGAATCATTGATATTTTGTTGCTTCATCTTCTTGCTTCCATCCAATGAAGAATCGGGATCAATGGCGGATGCACAACGGTCGGACCTCCTCACGTCATGTTTCAAATATATGATTAAGTCCCCAACTAAAATTCAATACTTATATAAATAGGCAAGAATAAAAGTGAGCCTTATACAACGCTCATCCACCCAACTTCTCTAATCATCGCGTGATTCTACCCGGACCTCACCACTTGCATAAGAGCCCTTAAAACAACCTCTAAGGCTTAATCGACGAAAACTCAAAGACCAATTTCTATTCCAAGAACCAATAATTCCACCACCTCCAAAATAAATTCTAAACTTAACATACATTCTAAAAAAACCCAAGCTTAATAATAATAGCAAATCACATATACATCCTCTAAAAGGATCTGAAATACAGATAAATCCACTTGTGTTTACTTTAAACAAATAAGGACAGTTTTTAACACTTACGGACAATCTTTTCTATGCATGTCATGTGTCATGAGATAGTTTTACTAAATTGTCCCTGCATAACTAGCTAACCAATTTAGGGCTGTGAGGAGGAGTATATAAACGCTGGAGGACGATTGAAACGCAACGTCTCTCTCTCTCAGTCTGTTCTTCGTCTCTTTGTCGTTGCGATCTATCAGTCTCTTCGTCGTTGCGATTTCGTTTTGCTTCGTCTCCATATGTGAATTTGCAGGTAACCTTCATGCTTTTTCTTCTCACATCCTTAAGTTTTCATTCTTCTCCGTCGATTTCAAGCTTTCTGTTCTACTGAAAAGCTAGTTGTAAATTCGAATTCCTCTGAATTTGATACAATTTTAATTTAGGTTTACTTCGTTTTTGAATCGGTTTGATGCTTTGATGTTAGTAGTGAGCAATTTGTAGGTTAAATCTCTTGATTCTTTATTCTTATGGTGTTTTCATCTTTTTGAATTTTGAATTGGAATTTGATGACGAGCTATTTCTGTTTAGGTTTTGTGTTGATAATTTTCCGATTGCAGTTATAAATCAATTTTAAAGTTCATTTGAAGCAGATTTGTTGAGCTATTGAAATTTGCAGATGTTTGTTTTTGTTTTGATTCAATGTTTTCAGCTATTGTAGTAGCAGCTACCTAGGTCGTGTTTGTTTTTGCTTATTTGTTTTGATTCAATGTTTCAGCTACTTGTAGTAGCGGGTGTTTGTTTTGATATGTTTTTATTTGCAGTTTATATGCAGTAGCTATTGTATTTTATATGTTTTGATTCAATGTTTCAGCTATTCTAGTTTATATGCAGTAGCAGGTGTTTGTTTTGGGGTTGATTCAATGTTTTAATGCGTGTTGTAACGAGAACGTTTTAGATGTTTTTTTGGCGGTGCAGCGGCATGCTGCCCTTTCATCATTTAGTATGGTCTTTTTGTGGTGCAGCGGCATACTTCCTTTCTTTGGATTTTTTCAGTAAATGCAGTATCAGAATATTTTTTTTGGCTTTATTGGTTCTGTGTTCTCAGCAAGTATAGTAGCATATATATACATCTTGTTGTATCAAGATCTAATTACTCATTATGGTTTTGTAATTTAAGTTGGATTTTGTGGTTCAGCAGGTGTAGTTGCAGACATATAACTAATCTAGTCTGTGTAGTAGCAGCTCTTTAACATTAGTGATTCTTAAGGTTCAGCAGGTGTAGTAGCAGGCATTTTACTAGTCTAGTCTGTGTAGTAGCAGACATTAGTGTTTTTTTGGTAGCAGCTCCCTAGCTTGTCTCAGTTGCATTTTTTTTGGTTTGGGGTGGTGTACTAGCCGGATTAGCGGTGCAGTAGCACGTTGCCTTTTTTGAATCTTTTTTTAATGTATGTGCATAGCTCTGTTTGATAGTGTGTGTGATCATTTTTTGTAGGATGTCTAATTCTAAGTTTGGAAGGTTTTCATATGGAGGAGATTCTTTCATTATGTGCTTGTCATCAAGCACCAAGTATGATGATATGTGTGTGACGATTTGTTTGAAGTTTCAGAATTTGAAGGTTGGTCAGTATGTCCTGAAATATTCACTCATTGATCTTCCTAATTGTTGTCTTGACTCTGATGAGGATATTGCCGTAATGATGGAGATTTTTGAAGTGTTGAACTCTCGTTTCATAAATATCCAAATCTTTGATGTTGGATCTAGCTCATCTACCTCTATAGTGCCTTCAACAATTGTAATGTCTGCTACTGTTAGCATTGAAGCATCCTTTGATGATGGTGATGTTAGTAGTGATGATTCTAATTGTGAGGATGATAGTAACATGATCCTAGGGAACTTTGTAAGTGACAAAATAAAGAGGAAGCACATGTCAAGCGAGTGGAATGACTATATTTTTAGGATAGGTCAGTTTTTTACTGCCGATGCTGTTGAGTTTCGGGATAAGTTGTGCAAATATGCTGTTGAGAACATTTGTGTGTTGTAATGAGAACATTTTAGATGTTTTTTTGGCGGTGCAGCGGCACGCTGCCCTTTCGGTTCATTGATATACTTTCATCATTTAGTATGGTCTTTTTGTGGTGCAACGGCATACTTCTTTTTTACAGGTTCATTTTGTTTCGTTATAAAAAACAAAAGAATTCAAGGATTTTTTCTCAGTAAATGCAGTAATCAGAATATTTTTTGATTTTGTGGTTCAGCAGGTGTAGTAGCAGACATATAACTAGTACAGTCTGTGTAGTAGCAGCTCTTTAACATTTTGCATTTTTTTGCATTTTTTGTGGTTCAGCAGGTGTAGTAGCAGACTTATAACTAGTACAGTCTGTGTAGTAGCAGCTCTTTAGCATTAGTATTTTTAAGGATTTTTTCATACAATGGAATGTTATAATGATATGCTTCCAGAAAAAACCAAAAACCTAAACACCAAATACAGTAGCAGTATTTTAAACAACAAAAACTTAAACACTCCAAATACAGCAGCAGCATTGCTAAACAATGTAATCAAGAGCATCACATTTGAAGATCACAAGATATCAAAAGACATCATGCCTATACTCTCCTCAAGTACGAAAACTATAGAACAACGTAATTATATTCATCCATATGATAAAACAATAGTCGACCGCACAATTGATTAATCCGCAATATCCAAAAAAAAAAACATGACCTACTAAACAGAGAAAAATTGTGATCCTCATGAGTTCATAATCTCAAACTAAACAGCAATACACAGTAGCAGCCCTCTTATACAAACATATAGACTTTCAATCACTCTTCTTCCTTTGTCTCTTTAAGGGAATCTGGACCTCAAAATCTTGCATCTTCTTCTCTTTCCGGTCGGTCCTTGCTTTTATCCTTCTTACAACTGAACGTGTCTTCGGTCCTTCTCTTTCAACTGCACCTCCTACATCTAAACCTTCTTTTTCCCCTGCACCTTTTACATTTCCAACTGAACCTTCTTCCCCTGCAGTAGCAACATTTTCAGCTGAACCTTCTTCTCCCTCTGCAGTAGCAACCTTTTCTGCTCCTAAACCTTCTACATCATTTCCAGCTGAACCTCCTTCAACCTAAGTTGTAACACCAACCTCACTCGTTTCTCCCTTTTGTCCTAGCAACAACAATTTATACTTGTATTCCAACTTTTTTATGTAATCATTTTTCTGCTGCAGTTTTTGCTTCAACTTTTTGTTATTTCTCTTCAGTTCTTCTCTTTCATCCCAAAGCCGCACATAGGAGTCATTCTTCGATTTGCAGCTATAGATTGCACTCGCCACCATTTCTCCCCTTACTTTGGCCAAACCCTGCCAGTATTCCAACTCCTCATCGCTAGTTGCTTTTGGAAATTCTTTAGACTCCTTTTCAACAAACTCTTCATACAACCTGAAGTCCTCCGGATCATACATTTTCTCACTCGTAAACTCTTCATGTCCTCCTCCTTGATCCGCAGCCTTATCTTTATTGAAAAACTTCTTCAAAATCTCTTCTGTGTTTGCTGCTGCTTCTTCATATGTTTCACCTTCATCGTCCATAGCAGCTTTTTCATTCCCTTCCAGCTGCAAAAAAAAAAAAGGACAAATAAATGAGTCAAGTTTAATTCCACTCATATCTACTGTAAGTGTAATCTAACTTTTATACTTACCCAACCATGTAATGTCATGTTGAATGATTCAAGGCCTTCACGAGTATCCTCTTCGGCTTCTGAAGTAGCACCCTCTTCGGCTTGTCCACTAGAACCATCTACTGCTTGTGCAGTAGCACCCTTCTTAGCCACCACAGAAGTACCCTTTTCGGCTTGTGCAGTAGCACCCTTCTTAGTCACCACAGGAGCACCTTCTTCAGATTCTACAGGACCACCCTTTTCAGCCACCACAAAAGCACCCTCTTCAACTTGTGCAGTAGCATCCTCTTCGGTTTGCGCACTAGCTCCGTTCTCAGACACCACATGAGCACCTTCTTCGGATTCTGCAGGAGCACCCTTCTCAGCCACCACAGAAGCACCCTCTTTGGCTTGTGAAGTAGCACCCTTCTTAGTCACCACAGGAGCACCTTCTTCAGATTCTGCAGGACCACCCTTCTCAGCCACCACAGAAGCACCCTCTTCAACTTGTGCAGTAGCACCCTTCTTCAAGTTCTTCCTCGCTGCTTTCTTCTCATGCATAGTAGCACAATTCTTCGGTGAAGGGTTCTCAAAGTCATCGTCACCAACTGGATTATCAACCTGCAGTGCAGTGTTTTTCTAATAAATATAGGGTTCTCAGAAAAAAAAAATAATAGTTTATTTTTGAACAAATAACAAAGCTAAAGTAAAATAATAGTTTATACCAGTAGCTTTTTATTGTTTTTCAGAGTAGTAGTAGTTATTTTTTTCTGTGTAGTAGCAGATTAATGCGAAAAGAATTTAGTAGTAGCAGAACCCAATTAAAAAGCTAAAGTAAAATTCAATAGAGTTGCATAAGTCTTACTATATCTCTCAATGTCTGTTTTACAATCCCTTTCCCTGCGACATGCTTTTGCTTCTTTGCCCTCTTTGTTTTTTTTCCCACTTCTTTCTCCACCGTAGTGGCTTGGCTTGATGATGTTTTTTTCTCTTCTGCTCGTTGTCTTTTTTTGCCTTTTGGCTTTGCAGCAGCATGCTTTGGTGGATGATTCATAAAATCATCATCACTTTTGTCAGGACCCACCCCGAATTTCACCCTGAAACCCGAGGTAAGTCCTGCGGGGACCACCTCCAAGGAAAATTTACCGAAGGACTCGGCAAACCTCCCTTGAAAATGGACAACCCTAACCCGGAAAAATATAGAACACCCTCTTAACCCAAAATATTAATCTTCACTTTAATCCAAATAACTGAATAAAATAATACACAATTATTTTTCCGAAAATATTCAGAGCTACTACAAGAAAGATAACGGAAGCTGATAGAAATCCTAATGGGTTTAAACAAATAACCTACTGGCGAACAGTAGTGGAAAAGTGGGTGACTATGCCTCGGCGCCTCCTTCTAGACCCCACCCGAACTCTGCAGACTGGGCAATTAAAAACGAAGGAAAAGCCCAGGGGAAAATATTTAATCACGTCAGGGTGAGTGGACAAAATAATATCGACAACAATAATATTTCCCCAAGAAAAACTTTCATGGACACGACTAGTTCTAGCTAGTCACCAAATCTTAAACAAATACAGCCTCTCAGGCTAAAATTATATAATTATATCAGTATGTATTCACACCCATCTACTCCATGTATGCTATCTATGAATATGCTTGAAAGTAGATAGTCATACCAGACTACTACGCTCGCGTCTAACGCGCACGTCACCTCATAATGGCATTTTTCCTCAGTATGGGGGAAACGACCGGGTGGTATAAATACGTGCTTACTCCTTCTACGAATTCTATGAATGAATCTAAAAACATAGAATGAACTCGAAAAGTAGAAAGTCGTACAGGGCTACGACGCTTGCGTCTAACGCTCACGTCACCTCATAATGGCATTTTTCCTCATTATGAGGGGAAATCACGTATTGCTAGCTAGCGTTCTCTCATATACATACTATACTCATAAACGTAAATAAATAAGTAAAACACTGAAATTCTCAATTCAGGATAAATTCCAACAAAAGAAATTATTCACATTAAAACATTATTTAAAAAACAAAGGTCCACTCACAACTTAGGCCTAAGCCTGACGTCGGTCGGATGTCTCCTCTGCTCGAGCCTCCTCGCGTCCTGTTCCAAAACATAAATAATTCCTCAAAATATCCCAACGTTCAAAGAAAATAGGCATAATTAAATATGAGCTTCTCGCGCTCAACCATGCCTATCGTCCTAAATCTTAACTTCACTGTCAACCACAAATCTCCATAAATACCGACATCCTCAAAATCACATTCCAATGTCCTAATCATAAAAATAATCCAATGGCCGGATTTTAACTTATTAATCCGCCAAAAATACCAAACTTAACAAATTCCAAAACCTAACCAAAACTCCTCCAAAAATTCTAAAACTCATTCCATTAAACTCCTCATAATATTCTCCACCAAAAACATTTTCTCGGCGGCGGCGGCCGGCGACCAACTCCGGCGACCTCCGATGCTCACCAAAATTTGACAGCACCTTCCTCTCAACCTCCTCTACAACATTCCTAACTACCACAAACTCTAATTCTAAGCCTAACCAAGTCAATCGAACACAAACACACAATAAAGCCCTAGAATTTCAAATACCGATTTCTCCTTACCTAGCTCGAGATGGAGGGAGCCCTTTGGAGGGATTGAAGCACAGGAGGAGGGCTTCCTTTTGAGCCAAGGCTCGCCGGATATGGTGGCCGGATGAAGGAGTTCCGGAGAAAAAAAACTTTCGGTAGTCGGGGCTTTCGGCGTCGATTCCTCGTTCACGGCGGCGCTAGGGAGGCTGCCACCGGTCTAGGACTGCAGCTGGGTCGGAGACCAATCGTTTGGAACCGGTGCGGCGGTCTGGGGCGGCCAGACGGCGGCCAATGGCGTCGGGAAAGTTTTCCGGTCGGGAGGGCTCGGGGAGAGAGAATCGGGAGGAAAAGAGAGAAAGAAAAGAAGAAGAAATGGGTTGGGCTCGGCCCAGCCGATCCAACACCATTTTTAACCTAAATTCTAAAAATTTAACACCCCAAAATAATACCCCAATAAAAATTACCTTTTACTAGCTAAAATTTTCCATTTTTACAGTCGTCACATTTTCTTCCTTCGAATAATTATTTCGAAATATTAGTCCCTCAATACACCTCTAGGGACTTTAGGACTATAAATTCAATGACGAAGACGGTAAAATTCTTATTACTACAATGTTAGTAATTAAGGTAAAATTTAAGAGTCGGGGCGTGACAACTTTGTTGTTCGTTATCCTTCGCATTTGTCTCATCCTCAGCATTATCAATCTGCAATACAAGTTTTCCCAATTAATCTAAGAAAAAATTATCATAAGACAGTAGCTGAGCTAAATGAAAATGTAATATCAAATAGTAGCAGCTACATTTGTTATATGTAGTAGCAGCTTAATGTTTGCAAACTAAAATTATATGGAGTTGCATTCGTTACTTACATCAATTTGATGGACTTGCATTTTTTTAAACGTCGTTGTCAAAGCAGGGAGACTCCACTTTACGCAGCACGGAGTCATCCCACATCTCCCATCAATTTCACAAAGCACGGTGCTTCTTTCGCAAATCCAGTACTACAAAACAAAAACAAGTATGTAAGAAAGTAGTATTAGCAGAAGCACATAATTCAAAGGCAGTAGCAGCAACACTATTGCTTACCGGGATCAACACTACACATCCACTATTGGTGTGCGGCCTCCCATCCTCTGAAGTAGTCAAGCACGATAATAAGTAATCCCTAACTCCTTTGGCCCAATTGTACTTCTTCATGGTGTCATAATCTGTTATGCATTTGACAAAGCTCCAACCAAGAGTCGAACCCGAACTTGCAAACAATAGTGTGGTGAATAAATGCAGTAGCAGGAGCTGTGAGACTCTCATTGGCCATCCATACCTTTTGACTTTCACTTCTGCATCCAGGAGATCTAATATCCTTGACTTTGTTATCCTGATTTCATTGCTGAAAAAAGTGTTTTGGCCACGGTCCTCAGCGCGCGGAGCAGAGGCTTCTAGCAGACAAAGAGATGGGAGTGTTGCGGGCGTGCCACCTCGCGGACGAGGAAAAGGTTTGATGAGGGGGTGCTTGACTTCTTGATCAGGCAGAAAGGGGGGTCACAGGTGCCACCTCAGAGGAGGATTTACGAGCACAAGCGGGTCGATACTCACGGCGGCGCGAGCAGAGCAAACAAAGGGAGTTCGGAGAGAAATGGGGATGCAGAGTCCGGGGAGCTCTGGAGAAAGACCTAGGCGGCGGCGGCGCTTAGGGTTAGATTTTCGAGGAAGGCTCAAAGGGAAACTGTGTTTCAGTTTGTGTATGTCTGAGAGTTGTCTCTGAGTTATTTGTTGTAAAGTTGTGTGTCCTTTTGAGAGAGCTTTCGAACCCTTTATATAGTGGAGCTTGCTTGCGGCAGAAGAGAGAGATAATCCTACTTCAAGTTGGATTCAGAAAACCTAATAACACAATGGCACTGTTTCGTCCATGCGAACCAACCATTTGGTGACACCTGTCCAGTTCGCACACTTCATTCCGCGCTGCCAACTGTAGACTCCTATGCGAACTGGAATTAGGAGCATCCTCATCTCGCGGGCTGCTACAGGGTGCTATCTCGCGTGCTTCTGTAGCTCGCGTCCGTTTCGCGGGCTATTGTAGCTCGCGAGCCTTAAAAGGGCTTTTTATATTTAATGGGCCACAGGGATTGGCCCGAAGCATGTCAAAAGCTTGTAAAAGTCTTCAACGTTTGTCGTGGTGCGCGCGGACTCCGCATGTTGCTTCCTCGCGAAGTCCTCTACGCGAGCTAGTTCGCCAGCTCGCCTCGCCTCGCCTACGCGGAGAGTCCATCTGGATTGGCAATCTCGCCTCGCCTCGCGGACTGGCAATCTCGCCTCGCCTCGCGGACTGGCAATCTCGCTTCGCCTCGCGGAGTGTTGAACAGTAATTCCGCGCGAAGTCATTCCGCGCGCGGGCTAAGTAAAGTCAAATTCTCATGCAGTTCGTTCCGTGCGAAGTCTAACTTGGCTCGCGTGGACTTACTGGCGAGCTATCACTTATAAACTTAGAGAAACTCCATCTCGCCGGTATGACCTGGTCCAAGAAATAATTAATATTTACATAGACATTTACTGTCCAGTAAAATATTAATTCAGGCGTAAACATTGCCCCCTAGCCTCGAAGTTATGAAATGTCGAGAATGACTGAAGAGGTTTATGTTCATGTTGCTCCAAAGGTTCATGTTGCTCCAAAGCCAATAGTATTGGCTCGGGTCATACATAAAAGGAGTGTGAAGGAGTGTGAATCGTAGCGAACTGCTCTATGGCTCGCCTAGGTACCTTGGGCTTGAACTTCGAATGTAATCGCCTGCCCTTAGCTCGCATTCGCTTGTTCCACTTTTGCTTTCGTGTGCTTCTAGCTCGCATTTGCCTGCTCAACTCAGAAGACATAGTACATGGCCCATACGCGAGTTTTTGGCGATAGCGGACCAACATGGAAAGATAATGGCTATGTATTTCGCTGCCCCCTAGTGCGAACCAGTGAGAGACAAACAAAAAGTTGAAAAATTTTAAGAGGCCATGCATTTTGCTGCCCCCCAGTATATACTTCGCTGCCCCCCAGTGCGAACCAAAGAAAAGTAAACAAAGGAGTCGGCGAACGGCCCGCACAAAGCTAGCGAACCAAGTTTGAAAAATTGGAGGCCACAGGGATTGGCCTGAATAATGACTAAGACACTTGAAGAAGGTCTAAAGTCTGAAATAACTGGAACACATCTACCCAATGTGCCCCCCCAGTTTTGATGTCTGATCGCCGATGCTTGAGAAGAAATGCAGGACATCAAAACTTTAGCATGCCCCCCAGGGAAGGAGTTGTGGTACTGATGCCCCCCAGTGAGGAAAGCATGTTTCAAGGTCATGAAAACACATTGAAAATGCACAATGCAAATCCGCACGTATCCTGACCTGTTTGCATTCAAACTGCCATAACTCTCTCCAAGAATGGCGAAATCACAAGCCGTAAAATCCTCTAGAAAGTAGACATCCAGGGCTTTCGGTCAATATAAGGCGAGCCGGCTAGTGCTTCCTGGATCATTCGAATGGAGTCCGTGAAGTTGACTGTCTGGTAGTGGCTGGTGCAACTTTCAGAATTGCAAACTAGTTGTATTGCCTTGCTGACTTGACTTCGCTGGTAGGAACTCGAAGGCATGCGGAATGCCTGTTGTCGTCAAGCCTCAGGGATAGGCTCCGATGTAAAGTTCAAGCCTGTCAGAGGCAAGAACATTGTCTTGCATTTCAGCAAGACCAAGGATCTCTTTTTGCGGTTTTCTGCTATTTGATTTTTTTGTATTTTCTTTTTTCAATGCGAGAAAGAAAGAAACTGAAAGCAAACAGGAGTAAAAACTGAAGGAAAACTAAGAACAAAGAACGAAGGGTATCATAGTTTGATTAGGTACCCTTTGTTAGGCCACGGGGGAGGCCTCCCACGCTTTACTCTGAGCCGCGATGCCGTTGTGTTCTCAGCATGAGACTTTCGCTGTTGAAAATTTCCAAGTGTTGAGCAGAGTTGTTCCACGTCAACCACTTGAAAAGTTAGGCAAGGTATTTCGTAGGGTACATCCCGTTGCCCCCCACGTATCCTTTTTTGTTGACCAATCATGATCTTCAACTGCATTCTCGTATATCGTATGCCGTTGAGATCAGCCTTGTTGCCAACTATCATGTCATAATGCATGGTGTTTTTAGCGGGAATAACCATGCACTGGTTAAGGAAGACAACCACTTGCTGGTCTCTGTTCACCCTATCAAGAGTGTCACTGGGATTGAACTCTTGTGGAGTATGACTATGCGACAGACGTACCAACGTGTAGTCTTCGTCGTATTCATCATAAGTTGGCTCTATGTCACATGCAGAACCAACAAAGGTCGGTGGCTCGACCTTCTTTGCAACTATAGGCATATATGGGACATGTACGTACTTCGCCCATAAACTAAAGTCCCCTTTAGGCCTCTGAACATGCATGCAGAGACTCCAAGTATGTTGCAATGTGAAACCACGGATTGGCCTAGGGATACCGCCACGCCATATATAGTTAAGCTTAATATGACCATGGTTTGGCGAAGCGGACTGAGTCATCTCCCTGGTGAACATAAGATTGGCGAGACGAATCATTAGGAGAAACAGACTTCGCCAGCCTTGACGCCCCGCGTGTACCGGCTGAAAAGAAACCTCAAAAGGCTCTGGTCCAGCTTTATTTCGTCTGTCCGGACTTGATAGAGAAGGCGGGCGAGCTCCGCCTTGCCCCCCATGCGGCTGACCTGTGTCCACATATACATCTCGCATAGGAAAGCTGGCTCCTGAGTCACCTTTCATGCGAACTTGCGGTTCGCCATCAGTGTTTGACCCGCTCCCTTTTTGTGAGGTGGACTGTTCTGTCCCACCTTCAAACTTATCTTCCTGGGGAACAACGTCGGTTTTTGAGATAAGATCATTATCCAAAGTCTCGCCGGCCTTGACCTCAGATACTTTGTCATTGATTGACAAAACAGTTCCTTCCTTGGACGTAAGTTCATCCAAAGAAGAAGCTTCACCAGCCGTAGGCTTTGCATTCTGGCGTTGTAAAGCCTATTTCATGGTATCCCACCACTGATGAGACTGATCCAGAAAAGCCTTCCTTTCGGCTTCTTCCTTTTGTTTAGCAACCGCTCGAGCAGCCCTTTCCTCAGCGAATTGCTTGAGAAGGGCAGCCATTCGCTCGGCACATCTTCTTTGGACGGCGGCTCTTCGCTCGAGATGATGTCTATGGAAGGCATCTAATCTTTCACGGCTGGCCGCTAACTTTTCTTGCAAATCGCCCCAATCCATTATCGCATTTTGTTTGTCATGATTTGGGGCGGCGTCTTGATCGCGCCCAGTAATTGGACAAAACTTGAGTTGATCATGCCCTTGATCATGTTGGAAGTTGTGGTTCGCCATCATGCAAAGTTGTGGTTCGCCTTCAGTGTGCGAACCGATTACTTCTTGAAAGATGGACTGTTCTGTCCTATCTTCAGGCTCCTTTTCCTGAGGAACACCGCCGATCTTTGAGATAGGATAATGACCCATAATCTCAACGACCTCGACCGCAGGTTCTTTGGACGTGGGTTCATCCAAAGAAGATTCTTCACCATGAGATTGGCTGCTAGACAACTCAATCTTTTTGGCAAGGACATGCTCGTCAACTATAGGCTTTACATTTGGGCATTGTAAAACCTTTTCGTTTTTTCTAGCAGCCTCTTTGGCCGCCCACTCAGCTTGTTGCATGCTGATGGCAGCTATTCTTTCCTGGTTAGCTGCTACTTTTTCTTGCAATTCGTCCCAATTCATTATCGCATTTTTTGCTTTCGATCTCCGATCTCGATGAAGCTGAAAAACTGTATTGATGATTCTTCTGGCTTCCTTATGGTGAATCGCTTATACTCCCTGTCCCACTGGGCGTGCCAATGTTTTGGCCACGGTCCTCAGCGCGCGGAGCAGAGGCTTCTAGCAGACAAAGAGATGGGAGTGTTGCGGGCGTGCCACCTCGCGGACGAGGAAAAGGTTTGATGGGGGGGTGCTTGACTTCTTGATCAGGCAGAAAGGGGGGTCACAGGTGCCACCTCAGAGGAGGATTTACGAGCACAAGCGGGTCGATACTCACGGCGGCGCGAGCAGAGCAAACAAAGGGAGTTCGGAGAGAAACGGGGATGCAGAGTCCGGGGAACTCTGGAGAAAGACCTAGGCGGCGACGGCGCTTAGGGTTAGATTTTTGAGGAAGGCTCGAAGGGAAACTGTGTTTCAGTTTGTGTTTGTCTGAGAGTTGTCTCTGAGTTGTTTGTTGTAAAGTTGTGTGTCCTTTTGAGAGAGCTTTTGAACCCTTTATATAGTGGAGCTTGCTTGCGGCAGAAGAGAGAGATAATCCTACTTCAAGTTGGATTCGGAAAACCTAATAACACAATGGCACTGTTTCGTCCATGCGAACCAACCATTTGGTGACACCTGTCCAGTTCGCACACTTCATTCCGCGCTGCCAACTGTAGACTCCTATGCGAATTGGAATTAGGAGCATCCTCATCTCGCGGGCTGCTTCAGGGTGCTATCTCGCGTCCTTCTATAGCTCGCGTCCGTTTCGCGGGCTATTGTAGCTCGCGAGCCTTAAAAGGGCTTTTTATATTTAATGGGCCACAGGGATTGGCCCGAAGCATGTCAAAGGCTTGTAAAAGTCTTCAACGTTTGTCGTGGTGCGCGCGGACTCCGCATGTTGCTTCCTCGCGAAGTCCTCTACGCGAGCTAGTTCGCCAGCTTGCCTCGCCTCGCCTACGCGGAGAGTCCATCTGGATTGGCAATCTCGCCTCGCCTCGCGGACTGGCAATCTCGCTTCGCCTCGCGGAGTGTTGAACAGTAATTCCGCGCGAAGTCATTCCGCGCGCGGGCTAAGTAAAGTCAAATTCTCATGCAGTTCGTTCCGCGCGAAGTCTAACTTGGCTCGCGTGGACTTACTGGCGAGCTATCACTTATAAACTTAGAGAAACTCCATCTCGCCGGTATGACCTGGTCCAAGAAATAATTAATATTTACATAGACATTTACTGTCCAGTAAAATATTAATTCAGGCGTAAACAAAAAGCTTGCACCACTGAATTATCCACAGGCTTTTTTGAATCTTCAAGTGGGGTCGGCACATTGAGCCCGTTTTTTGGGTTTGGCAGCCCAAAAATCTGCTCTACATCAGACACACTGATCTCAGCCACCTTGTTTCCAAACTTGAACTTTTCAATTTTGGCACGTAGAAGTCAATCAATTGCTGAATTTCTCTATCCAACTTCTTTGCAGTGGATTTTGACACCAAACGTCTAAAATATATTGATATGAAATCCCAGAATGGTGTCTTCATTAGCTCATTTCTTAGAATCTCCTTATCCTCACCTAAGTCCTTGCAAACCTTGGTGAATACTTCTTCAAATGCCAACATGTTGCATCTGGATTGACGAAATTTCTGCTCACACCTTGGTTTTTTAACCTTGTCTACTTCCTTGGTTTTTTGTTGTTGTTTACCCTTCCTTAGCAACTTTTTTCTACACGCTAGAGTCTTATATCGCTTCCCTTTCGGTTTGACATTCATATCATTTTGCACCTGTGCACAATAGCAAGAAAATCAGAATTAAATAACTCAGGTTACAACAGCACATATACTTCTTACTTTTTACAGTAGCATAAGCATGATCAAGTTAGCAGGAAACAATTGAAACAGTAACAGTTTAAATTTTACTTTAGCAGGTGTAGTGGCAGACTTATTATTAGTCTAGTGTGTGTAGTAGCAGCTCTTTAACATTAGTGTTTTTTTGTATTTTTTGTAATTCTTGTGGTTCAGCAAGTGTAGTAACAGATACATAACTAGTCTAGTCCGTGTAGTAGCAGCTCTTTAACATTAGCATTTTTTTTTGGATTTTTTGTGATTCTTAAGGTTCAGCGGGTGTAGTAGCAGACATATAACTAGTCTAGACAATTTAAGACATATTCTCACTTGCAAAACACCCAATACATAGACAACTCATGATACAAATACAGTAGCAGAGATATTACTTTAACAGTAGCATGAGCATGATCAAGTTAACAAGAAACAATTGAAGCAGCAGCAGTTTCAATTCTACTTTAGAAGGTGTAGTAGCAGACATATAACTAGTCTAGACAATTCAAAACATATTCTCAATTGCAAAACACTCAATACATAGACAACTCATGATACAAATACAGTAGCAGAGATATTGCAAATGAGCATGTGCATAGAGAATTACCTGGATATCGGTGGCAAACCCCGGTTCCTCCATTAATCAAATCTATAAACTGCTACTGCCTCCAAAAGCAGTGTAAAATATGAATTTCGGATTCTTATAAACTCAGTGCTACTGCTCGATTATGAAATCGAAAACGAAATCATGATTTCAAGCTCAAATAACACCAAATCTAAACGAAATGCACAACCACAAAGCCAATCCATGAAATCGAGTTCAAATTCATAGAAATCGATTATTCATTTCTGATTGCTACTATAAAATCGCGAAGCTTAAAACTTAATCTCAGACATGCAGAAGCCATAGAAGATTGAACAAGTACCTGAATCGTGAATCGTAAGAGACGTCGATCTGCTACTGTGGAGAATCGGTGTTTCGAATGGAAATGGTGGAGAATTTTGGGACGAATCTTTCTGCTACTGTGATTTAGGGCTTGGGATTTTGAGAGAGAATCGTTGTTTTGAATGGAAATGGTGGAGAAGTGTGGGATTTACGCTTTAGGCGGAGGCAGTGGGATTTTGGGGGAGGCAACGGGATTTTGGAGGAGGCAGTGGCAGGTTTGTAGTTATTTTAAAAAATATTGGTTTTTTGGGTATTTTGCATAAAAATTGCTGACAGGGCGTAAGACTATGGATTATGAGCTTGGGCTTATGTCCTTATTTGTTTAAATCTGTTGAAAGTTGGTTTTTCTGTGTTTTGCAACTGTCTATGGTAGTGGTTTGTCATTTTCTCTAATAATAATGGACTCCCCTCTTCAAAAACCACTTACAGAGCTAAAAAAAAAATCACTTCCACATGGCGACGCCGCCGTTTGCACTGCAGGCAATGGCGGCTGGCCATCACAGAATTCCGGCCACTTCCAATGACTACTAAAATTTAACACAAACATCAACTCAACCCGCTGATCAACTTTCATAACTAACACAAAGCCCAATTCCAAGCATAAACATGTTAATCGAAGAAAAATAGTAAATTGAACCCTAGAACTTAATCTATTTGATTCTCCTTACCAAGAACGAATCGGACCAAGTCCTTTTGAGGGTTTAATACCCTAGGTGAGTACTACAAGAAGAGACAAGAAACGCTGGCTATGGCGGCCGGAGGAGGGAGTTCCGGCGAGAGGTCGACCAAGCTTCTTGCCATGATATCCTCCAAGCGACAGCGAGAGGGGCACTGCCACTAACCCAAAAAGAGAGAAGGGATGACAGCAAGTCAAACAGGACCGGTGCGGTGGTCTGAGTTGGCCGGACGGCGGTGATCGGAGGTGGAGGTCGCTGGCAGGGAGAGAGAGACTCGGGGGAGAGGAGAGAGAGAAGAGAGTGTTTGGGCTTTTTTTTTTCCAAACCAGTTTCCCCCGATTCGGTAACCTTAATACCCAACCCAAAAACATTACCTTTTTACTATCTAAAGTTTACCTTTTACCGCCTTCAACAACTTCTCCTACGTAAAATTTCCCGAATTAATCATCTTACATAAACATTTCTAGGGTCCTTTGAAACTATAAAACCATTAATGAAGACGGTAAAAACTCCTGCTAACACCATGCAAATGATTAGGGTAAAAATTAAGAGTCGGGATATAACATAATGGTCGTCCGATTTCAAGCGATAATGGTCGTCTGATCTAATCCTAAGTATTGTGTGTGTGTGTGTGTGTGAGAGAGAGAGAGAGAGAGAGAGTGAGCATAACTGGTGAAGGACAAGAAAAATGACTTCGGTATATGATAGTACGTTTTTTCTATTTATTTATGTTTATGCAAGAACCCGTAGGCTATGCGGAACCATAGTGGAACATGAACAGTAGACAACACAAGGGCATATAGTGGTTCACCATGCCTCGGAGGACATGGCTACGTCCACTTAAGATTCCACTATAATGGCCAATAGGCCTTTGGTGTTACAAGAGCATCCATCCTTCCATCTCGCCCGGGAGGAGTGGGGGAGGGAGAATCACATATATCTATCTCTGAGTCCAGGTTCTTTCTACACAGGGGGAGCCTTCCTTTTATAGATAAGGAAGGTTTCGTCTTTTTACACATTTCCGATGTGGGACTAACTATGCATTTATCTTATCATGGTGCCTTCTTGTGGAGCTTGGAGGAGCACCTTCCCGATGTGGTATCTATGATCTTTCACCATGGCGAGGTAGCCCGGACGTCGGTCTACAAGTTTCATGACTGGTCTATGGGCGGAGAAGGTAGCTTACTGACTACCGACTACAAGTCTACAAGTTTCATGACTGGTCTATGGGCGGAGAAGGTAGTTTACTGACTACCGACTACAATTTATTTATTAATGGCATACTCATTGACAGAGGAGTGGACGACATGTACATGTACTTTTTCATTAATTCATGTACTGATGTGATAGTTTCGAAAGTTAAGTAACCTTAATTCTTATTTCTTAGTATAGCAAAGTTCATGTACTGTTCTAAAAATTTATCCTACTTGATAATATCCTTAGTTTTTTTTTGTGCTTTTTCTTTCTTCTAGATTTAGAAATAATATCTTTAGTCCAGAAAATGATAAAGTTATTATAGTAAAATAAAGTTACCAGTCTTTTTATGAAAGCTTTGACCTACAAAAGAAAGAGGGGAGAGTGTAAATTTCACTCCCCTAAAATAAAAGGTTGAAAAATAGAAGAATTTGATGACAATTGAAAAAGCCTTTCATCGTTCACGCTTGCCCTGCACGAATGTGGGACTAGTCATTCAGTATCTCATGACATTTCTAATGCCAAACGGGAATGAACTGAATCTACACTTTTGCCCAAGACAGATGTGTGTTCCTCAAAATTATGCAAGAAAAAGATAGAGGATCTCTTCACAAGGCCGGAATCTAGTTCAACAATATCATACCAATACGTAATACCCCTCGTAGTGTAACATATTCAAGATGAAAAGCAATATATACATGGTAAGATTATGAGTCCATGACACCCCATGTGGAAGCTCCAGAATTGCTTCTCTCTCTAATGAAATGAAAGCTCTCTGTACTCTTCAAGTCCCAACTACATTTGTTACTCACCACCATGACCAAACAATTCGTACTCGATCTCCTTTCATCTTTCTTTGAGTAATGAACATGAAAAGGTTTGGAGAAAAGCCATGGCCCTCTTTGCCGTAAATTATAATGAGGTCTGAGTTGGGTGTTTGGAGAGAAAGAGAGAAGGAGATAGGGAAAAGATTTCAGTCATCATTCATTTGTTGTGGGGGTATTTCATCTATATGAACAATAATGACAACTGAAAGAAAGCAAAGGAGGAAGATGGTCGCCCTTGCCTTGCCCCCTCCTCTGTAATCTATATTAAGCAAATCCCCCATACCTTTTGTTGTTTACTATCACCAGAAAAACAAAACGCCATTCTCTCTTTTGCAAATTTAGGGATTATAGTATCCATAATCATCATCATAATGACAATTATATAAAGAGGGAATGAACAAAAGCCCCATAGAAAGCAAAGACCAAAAGAGATGAACAATGTGTTTGTATATATATAAGCTGGTGGGACATGAGCACTAATGAGTAATGACCCTTAATAATGTGCTTAAAGATGATGGAAAAATTAAACATTGTTGGCCAAAGATTAGAAAACAAAGACAGAAGATCCCATTTCCATATCATACATCTCAATTAAGCTAATTGTTTAGTTTTGGCTTAATGCATTGGCTTAATGCATTGACTAGCCCACAAAAACACACATGGAATTTGTCTCTCAACCCAAATTCCAAGAGCGTGTAATCCACACTGCCATCACAATTAGATGCTCAATCTTTTGAGCAATTTTCACTATTTCTTTCTTGTCATAATGAAAAAAAAAACCCACACCTTAAAACTAGTGGGACATCATTCCCAAATTATCAAAATGAAATGCACTACTTATGAAACCACGAAAATTCTTCTATGCAACAAGGTGTAAATAAACCGAGCAACTAATATGCAGTATTTTGATCTGGTCATCTACGTCGCATTACATGCATATATACTAATATCATTTACAAAATAAAAAAAAAATAGTCCTAAGTGTTTCCAATTAAGGAGGTGAGAACATTAGGTCGAAAAATATGTACTCTTATTATGAATATTTAATTTGATCGAACCAAAAATGAAATTAAAAAGAAGAAATTTAGAGTCTCTAGATTTCATTCGATCTTCTCATACAGCAATTTGAACACTTACACATTAATGGTGCAAGTGCACCTTGGTGCGTAAAATCTGCTCTGATGAAACGAGGAAGAGAGTGATTTGAAAGTTCAAACTGAAGCTCTTAACTATTGACTTATTGCCATTGTACGTTTTGGTTTCTCATAATACATGTCAAAACTAAACTCGAGCACAGTTTCTTATCATTTGTTGAATGTCTCTAACAATGAATTTGACATGTCAAATAGGTTTAAGATGACACTATTATCATTATGTTAGAGTCTCCGTTGAGAAACTATGAAATTCTTTGTATAATATTGTCCACTCAAAAATCAATGAAAGTCATTTAATTTCATAAAATTATCTCCAGCTCAGAAGCTTAGTTGTTTCCATTAATGAACTAAAGAACAAGCGCGGAATCACCATTGCAAAGTTTGCTACCGCATTAACTTATCTTTTTCAAATTTTGTTTATAGTTAGTTCTTTTTTTTTTTTTGACAAGGAGTTTAAATCTTTTACAAGTCTTAAATTGACTAGGTAGCATTGTTATACTTGCTACAATCACACATGAATACCATTTTTATAGTCAGTTTCAAAGCTAGAAAACATAACTGATTTTACTCTATTTCGTATTTAGAAATTTTCACTTATATAACATGCGTTGAAAGCGTGATTCTTGAGAAATTGGTATCCACAAACCACATCTATAACTAGAAAACATACAATTGTTTAATGAAAAATATCAGATTACTATTCTTCGTCAAACCTTTTTCTTATAGGCTGCGTTTGTTTACCCGGAGATAGAAGGTGGATTTGATTAATTGTTACCAATCTGATTGGAAAGTGTGTTTGGAGGTATGGATAATGTCTGGACAGATTTCTCATTTCCTATGAGACCTGGATTTCTAATCTGGCTGAAAAGGTGTTATTAAATTTATCCAACCAGACATTGCTCCAACATATGCACCACGTCTCTCTCTCTCTCTCTCTGCCCCCCCCCCCTTTTTCACCCGAATTCTCTCTCTCCTTATTCTTCGACCTCCGATTCCGGCGACGCCGCCGCCTCTCTCTCTCAAACACGTTATGGTCGATCGCGACGGCGGCTCCGCCATGCTCAAGGACACCGCAACGGCGAGGTTTGCAATTGCAAGATCCAAAACGTTGACGCCGACGATTTGGATCTCAACCACGTTGTGGATGATCTGATCCGAAGAGGGAATTACATAGCAAAATTAGAGTCGTTTCGATTAAATCTATGGCTAGAAATTGAAAGCTGATATGGACTATTCTCTTCAAAGATGTATCTTATCGGTTTGCAGATCTGCAAACTTCATCCAATTTATTTTCATAATAATTAGAAATTTAAATTGATATCTTCTTTTAATTTATTTGATTTTGTTTAAATATTCTTATTCAATAATGTTGTTATCTGGTTGCTCCAGACACTAGATAAGAATAGCAAATCAAAATCCTATACCAATCCAATCTAGTCAAGTCTGCCAAACGTCTCCATATGGTATAAAATTTCTCCCCTAACTAATAGTTAAGTGAAGTAATTAAATTGCCAAAATTAGTTTGCTCTAAATTTGGTACTCATGTCGAGTGCGAGTCGCTTCATAAATTGCCCCTCCATTCCCAACCAAAGTTTTGACTGCCGCGTGCGGCACACACGAGTGTGGGAGTGTGTGGAGTCAACCAGGTTTGTTTTGGTTCGGGGAAGAAAGAGAAAAACGAGTTATAGAGTGTCAGAGCCTAGAGGCAAGAGAACGTGCAATATTTGAAGGCACAGATCTGGATCCGCTCAAAGAAGCCCCACGCGATCAACCCCACGCGCCCTCACTCACTCCCCTCACTCACTGCCCTATAAGACTTCAAAGGAGAGAGAAACAGTGGGGAATTAGAAAAATCTATCATTGAGAGAGAGAGAGCGCTCCTTCTTATGAGCTCAGAACCCAAAAAGCCCAGAGACACAGACAGCAGCAGAAGCAGTAGTGAAGCAATTGATGGTTCTTCTGCTGCTCTGTTCTTGCTGCAGAAAAATTTAAACTTGGCCTAGAAAGCACACAAGTTCTAGTTGTGGAAGTTTGACTAGAAAGAAAGCACTTAAATCTTAATATGCTTCAAGTAGTAGAGCTGCTGAGAGAGACAGAGAAGCTAGAAGAAGACTGCTATTATCTTTCATGGGTAAGTTGTACTTCTCTCAATCAGAGTTGGATTTGGGTTCTAATTTGGCAAAGAAACAGAGTATTTAATAGAAGAAAGGGAATGGGTTTTTCATTTTTATGGGTTTCTTTGCTATTTCTTCATCCTTATATGCTTATGACTCCTCTCCTGCAACCTTTGCTCTCTTTTGGAGAAATGAGAAATTCAACTACCAAAGTTTGTTCTTGTTTTCCTTCTTCCTTTTAACAATTAAAGGCACTCTGCTACTACTTTTAACAC
Source organism: Fragaria iinumae (assembly GCA_009720345.1). NCBI lineage: Eukaryota > Viridiplantae > Streptophyta > Magnoliopsida > Rosales > Rosaceae > Fragaria > Fragaria iinumae. Next base: position 2,371,318 of record CM019123.1, read on the forward strand.
TGAAAACCTTTCTTTAATGGTTTTTCTTTTCCTTTTGGGCGTCTCTTTACCTTTCTTTTTCATGGGTTTTGCAGGAATAAGAGGAGAAAGAAAGACACTCATCATCTCTCCACTCATCAGAAGTTGGTAGGTAAAAGGTTTTGGTGTGTGGTTGAGAAAGAAAATTTTACTTGTTCCGATAGAGAAACACTGAGCAGATTTCACACTTCACTAATTTTGAAGGGTTGGTGGCGGTGTCAAGTTTAGCACCAACCCACAACCATGGATTCCTATGAAGCTACCAGGATTGTGTTCTCAAGAATCACAAACTTGGACCCAGAAAATGCTTCCAAAATCATGGGTCTTCTTCTAATCCAAGACCATGGTGAGAAAGAAATGATCAGATTAGCTTTCGGCCCCGAGGCTTTTCTCCACTCTGTGATTCTCAAGGCTCGCAAGGACTTGGGACTAATGCCCATATCCAACTCTCCATCCACACCTTCCACACCTTCTTCTCCCTCTCCTTTCCTCTCCACCAACCCAATCTCTATTTCGAGGCAAAACTCTGCTTCTTCGAGGCTATCTCTCACTATTCCAAACCCATCTTCTTCGGCTTCTACTTGGGCTGCTCTGTCTTCCGAGCTTCGAAACCAAGACGAGACTAGTATGATGATGAGCCCCAACAACATGGCTCCTAACGGGTCTTCTTCTTCTTCCTTTTTCGGAAACGGTGGGCCAGACCATGTCCTTGAGGAGTTTCAGCTGCAAGACCAGCTCTCCTTTCTCAACGATGGAGCTCCAAACCTGGGAGGACCCAAGTCCCCGGATTTGTTTTACCCACAATCAGACTTGTCTTCCAGCCCCACTAATGGTTCTGATCAGGCCCTTTTCTCCTCCTACGGTGGCTCCGGGAACTGGGGTGGTGGTGGGCCTCTTCACCGCCGGAGCTGCTCTGTGAGTGATGTGTGCTTGGAAGACCCAAATTCGGGGTTCGGGTGGAAGCCCTGTTTGTATTATGCTAGAGGGTACTGCAAGAATGGGACTAGCTGTAGATTCTTGCATGGTGGTGGACTTGGAGACTTGGGTTCAGATGGTGCTCAACTTGTTGGGTCACCAAGCAAGCTTGATATGATGGACCAGTCATGCCATGAAGTGCTTCTGAGATCCAAGACTGCTCAACAGCAAAGACTGGCTGCAGCTTCTCAGCTCATGGCCTCGGCCAACTCTTTTCCTTACTCATCTAAGTGCATGAACTTCCTTCTTCAGCAGCAACAAACTGATGCGCAGAGGTACTTAACAGCTTCTAATCAACAAATCAATTGTCATTCTGGTTTTATTTTGGTTTGTCATTAATCTTCATTGTGCTATTATGTAATAGGGCTGCAGCAGCCTTGATGATGGGTGATGATATCCACAAATTTAGTCGATCTCCTCGGCTGGAAAGAAACGAGTTTCCGATGATGAACGGTGGCGCTGGGATGGTGAACCCAGCCTCAAGGCAGATATACTTGACTTTTCCAGCTGATAGCACTTTCAGAGAAGAAGACGTGTCAAATTACTTCAGGTATTTGCTCTCATGATTTTTTTACCTTATAGTGATTATGATGCGCTTAGTGGAAGAATATGTGGGTTTTGTTTTGCTGACTGTGTTTGGTAATGGAATATTGTAGCATTTATGGACCTGTTCAAGATGTGAGAATTCCATACCAGCAGAAGAGGATGTTTGGTTTTGTTACATTTGTGTACCCGGATACTGTGAAGCTTATTTTGGCAAAGGGGAACCCTCATTTTGTGTGTGATGCTAGAGTGCTGGTCAAGCCTTACAAGGAGAAGGGCAAAGTTCATGACAAGTACAGGCACACTCTTCTCTTCTCATTTCTTGTTTACTCTTATTAATTGCCAACTAATCAAGATTCAGTTGATATATTAAGCTATTGGTCCTTGCATGTTGTATTTGCCAGGAAGCAACAAGGGGAAAGAGGAGATTTGTCGCCCTGTGGCACACCTACGGGCCTTGATGGTAGAGACCCTTATGATCTCCAGCTAGGTAGCTCCTCACACATAATGTATATGATTTTAATTAGATGATTTCTTTTTATTTTATTGACCCGATGTAGTTTGATTATTATTATTTTTTCTATTGAATTATCTAGGAGCAAGGATGTTTTACAATTCTCAAGACATGTTGTGGAGGAGGAAGCTGGAGGAGCAAGCTGAGCTGCAGCAAGCACTTGAACTTCAAAGCCGAAGGCTAATGGGACTGCAGCTTCTTGATGTCAAGAAGCATCACCATCGAGCACTTTCTGCCAGCAGTCCGATTAATTCTCCTACTCAGTCCCCCAGCATGTTCAATCAGAACTTTCTGCATCCTTCATTTCATAGCGCAGAAGTTAGTCAAGGTAGTTTTTCTATTATATAGTAGTGATGTGCCTCTTCATGCTTTCTTGTGGTTGCTGACAGTTCAAATGTGCTATTCTGAACTGCAGAGAACTGCGCAAGCCCGGTGCCACCCTCTTCAGTTCTCTCAGCAGACCAGCAGCTAAACGAGGTAGAAACCGTAGCTACGGGTAAAGAATCAGCTACCAACAGTGACGACAGTGGGAGTGGCAAGGAAAGCCCCCATGATGATGATATCAGTGGTTTGCTAGGAAGGTAAGTAATGATTTTGCATCACTCATGTCTTTGCAGCAGTTATTCCAAATCCTGCACTTATGAATCTCTCTATTCCACTACAGCTTGGAGCACAACCTCCCTGACAGCCCTTTCGCTTCTCCAACAAAAGGAGTCCGAGATTACCTGTCTGGCTTTCCGGTCGTGGCCGCTGAGGCCAATGATTCATCAGATGCCTCAGCTGCAACAGCTAACATTAACTTGGCTACTTCCCTGCTGCCAACTACTTCCTCACTGGACATAGCATCTTTCAAGTCTTTTAACTGCCAGATTCCAAGGTAAACCCCGTCCCCTAATTCACATGTATAAATTCCTACCAAATATTGCATGCACTGTTGCTTGAATTCTAACTCTGAACATCTGCTCTTGCATATCCAGGCTGTCTTCCGGCCATGGAGCAATAGGGATGTATGCTGCCGGTGCAGCGGGGCCGAAATGCCCAGTTGGAACTTCCTAAGCCTTTAAATTAGCTTTCAGGTTAGTTGTCAAATCTAATTGATCAATGCTCCTTTCAAAATAGAAAAGTAACATAGTTTATGTGATTAACATGGCCTGTTTTTGTGTTTGTAGGGAGGAACAGCGCAAGTTTCTAAGAATAACCAAACAAAAACACCACCCAACATCTGTAGAAAAAGAATCAAATCTCCACCAGCCCCTCTCATCAGAAAATACCATACTACTTACTACCATACAAAATGCATACGTAAAAGGCAGTAAAGGAAGCGAAAGCGTGGGTCAGTCAGGCCTAGCTCGTTTTCTCTTTCCCTTTCTTGTTGTTCTTGTACTACTAGTCTTATTTCGTCACATCTCATTTTATGTAGTTTTAAGTCGGAAGAACCACAGGTTTAAAAAAGAAAGAGAGACAAAGGAATCACCAACACCGTCAAAAAATTAGTTTGTAACTTTTGGGCACCGTAAAAAGTGAATTGGTGTCGGCCTAATTCACCGCAAAGGGTGCCCAAAATGTAGTCTAGCAGTGTCTGTCTCTGTGTTACTTAGTGTTTTTCTAGTGTAATCTCTGTACAGCAGAAGAAGCAGAACCCAGAAGAAGCTAAGCTGAGTACGAAGAAAGAGCTAAAACAAACAAGAAGGAACTGTAATTTTTGTACAACTATAAGGCTGATTCTCCTTCTTCCTCCATGACCATAAGCCTCAAGTGAGCCCAGCCCAACTGTAGCAGTTGCGAGATAAAGGGAAATTTTTCTTTTACCTTTATCAAAGTGGTTGCTGCAACCTTGTACTCTATGTTTGTACCAGACAGTTAAAAAGAAAAGAAATGTAGGAAGGAAATGTCAGAAAGTAAAAGAAGCTCGAGGTTTTACTGTTACTGTGTGTTTATTTTTTTAATTTTATTTTCCTGAACATGGTGTTTTAACTTTTTACTTTCTTTTCTGTCTTACCTTAAAGCAATTTGTATTTTTATGGGGTGTGCTGTGGGGGTCACCTTGTGCGAAATGTCACATGGGGAGGTGCTGACGTGGCGTGCGGGGGCCACAGGATGATTTTTATTTTAAATGATGATTTTCGGGAGGAGGGCCCCACAGGCCCAGCCCATGTGAGGCGAGGTGAAAAAAGAAAAGGAGGACAGGAAAGTGACGCCCACCCACACGTATGACAAAAGTGCACGGATGAGAGAATCTTTGGGGGTTTGAATTTAAATTATTTTTACTGTTGGCATCGGAGTTTGGAGCCGGAAAAAGTACTGTGCGGTAATAATTGTTAATGCGATTGGGTGTGAGTGAGGAACAGGCTGGCGTTGATATCTACAAATCTAAGAGCGAAAAAGCTTGACTGTGACGTCACTGGGCTTGGGTTTGGGGTAATGATTTGGTGAGGGGGAGACCATGCATGGATCTGTAAAGAGAGAGAGAGCTGACTGGATAGGAATGATTTGTGGATTTGGTGTTGTCACTGTAGGGGATTAATGAGTGAGGGGGAAAGCAAATCCAGGTTGATAAAGACGTTTTGGGGTTTGTATTGTGTGGGATTAATTAAGAGAAATTAAACGGGGTTAGGTTTGGCCGTTTGGGAAGAACAATTTCGGGGGACAAGATACTTAGAAATCTACAAGGAAAAGACCCTTGGGAAAAATAGGGACACAACCCCTACCCGTCTAAGTTTTAGTAGGGTTTCGTTCTTCGCTATTTCCCATCATTACAATTTACAAAGTTATTAGGCATACGCGTGACAAAACAACGAGAATATGATCGTCCAACTTTCATTATTTTCCTTAACTTCGCATTCTAGTTAGATATATGACGAAATATAAATGCCTGCATTTCCACACTTTTTTTTTATAATTTTTTTTATTTTTAGAAATGTAAACTTTATAAAATAACAATCACACATTACAATCATAATAGATCTCAACGATGAATAACAATTCTCAATGATGAATAACAATTCCTCACACTCATACCTGACGATTACAATAAATATGAACAGATAGGGTCTAAAAGTAAATTAACATAACCTAAAAGTCTCGAAACTTCGTTACAGTAAACCTAAAGAAGAAACCACCCTTTTAAGCACTTTACACTAAAACCAACCTCCCCATTACATTGACCACAAGAAAATACCGATGTTAAGACCAATACTCCCTGGACATGACACCAAAAATCTGGCACCACCGACCCACTAAACGACACCAAAACCTAACACAACCGTAAACCCTCTTCCAAATAGGAGGGACCACTAGACCCAACCAAAACCAAAAGAAAACTTCAAACCATACCTGGGCAAAACTGAAGCCCAGGTCCAACCAAACCCTAGGCCCACATTCCCAGGCCCAATAGAATAGATCCATCTAGCCAGATCCCTTCACCTTCCGACAAAAATCGCCGCTGCATCATCCTTCCGTCTCCATGTCCACCCATCGGCGTCATACCTTGACAAGTCTCCGTCGACATGTCCTCCAACCACTAAAGATCCACAACACCGTATAACAGAACCAAGGCTAGAAACCGCCCATATGACCCCGTCACAATCCCGTCAACTAGCAGTTCTTGAAACCCTTCAAGCCCAATCTCCGGTTGTTGCAAGCCGCTGATTCAACTTGCCCAGAAACCGGTTGTTGCAAGCCGCTGATTCAACTTGCCCAGAAACCGGTTGTTGCAAGCCGCTGATTCAACTTGCCCAGAAACCAGCACCGATAAATTTCCAAGCCAAGCAACCACCAACCCTTGATGCAAACGTCGCTCAAAATCAGAAACTGCGGAGAGCTACCCCATTCAAATCCATCCTCCGAGCCCGGAAACTGTGCACCACCAGAAGTCTCGTCCGGCCACACCTATCAGAAACCGGGATAGCGGCGCAGCCAGACGAGGGAGAAAAACAAAGTTTTTGCCTTGATACCCTAATTCCTGTTTTTGATATGACTTTTTACAACCAAGGATTAAAACATACTAGTTTTTGTGGCCCCGCATTGCTGCGGGGAACAATCAAGTGTTGAAGAATACTAAGTATTCTATGACAGAAGCTATAACATGATGTATTAATATCAATGAGGTTGGTTAAAACATAAATTGATTCAAAATAGTAAAATACTTTTGTACAGTAAATTATAATGTAGTAAATAAAGATATTCTGATATTCATCTTATCCCACCTCTCCAGATTAGGACTTTAGGAGTGCACAATGTAATATATTGACCTAGAAGGAACCTATTGCTTAAGCCCGAGAAACCATATGGTGATCTTCACTTGCTCTATCTTTGCTGTACCACTTGATGAATTTGGATCTCTATGCCCATACCTGTTAATCTGCAGAAGTTCATACAGAAAACTAAAAAGCAATGTGTCCAATGACTTTGTTGCACACACACACGCACACTAAAGAGACGACGGAACGGTGAGTGTGATTACAGTTTATAAATTGGGAACAACGAACCATGACAATTAAAAGTGAAGAAACAAAATTAAGATGTTTTGTGTTACAAAGTTGGCTGACGACATTTAAGGTCTAGACATATAAGAATCCCCACAGAAGACTCCAAGCTTCACTGTAGTTTTACCTTACTTATAAAAACCGTTGCTAGATCAACTGATCAATTGTAAAACAAAGATGCATTCCCACTCGATAAATCACAAAGATTTCAGTTTCTAAGTGCTATCTTAAAAATGGTACTTCCTAGCCTTGGCTGATGACTCATGCAGCCTTAATAAAATGGAAAAAAAAAAACAGATGCACACATTTATCCCAAAGAGACTAATAATACACACTCACTTTGGAAAAGAACTATATAGGCTTAGCATGCATATCCATAACCATGTACTTTAAAAAATGACACACATTTGAGTGAAATAAAGACTAACAACATTTATAACATACCTGAAGGTAATATTGTTACAATTAAGAGCTGATTGTTCCCCAAATCAGTTACAAATCAGTTACAGAATATAGCAAACTGCTACCCTCAAAATCTACAGAACACATAAAGTAGATTTAGAATAATCGTAACTATACAAAGTCCTTTGAAAATTTTGTAAAGATAGTAAGAAATAATTTGCAATCACAGGGGTACAAACCTGTGCAAGAAAAAGAAAGTAAGCTAACACAGAAGACCAAAATGAGGAACAACGGCAGAAATTTGAATCGAAGAAAACATTGCATAAAATCTGCATATCATAAACAGAGAAAGATGAAAAAGGAGTACATTTCCTGTTTGTTGAGAAACAAAAGAAAAAAATTATGCATGGTTGCAAAACTATGAGAAAACAACATCTAAAAGATTTTACTAAACAAAAAATGCATAGCTTTTTCAATGCAAAGAAAGCAAGTCTCGTACAGAATCCCAAATCAACTTGTGGAAAACTGAAGTCCCCAAAAGATTTTACTTCTAAATGAATAATGCAGAACTCCTTGAATGCTAAAGAAGCAACACATACCTATGAATCTCAGCTTGTTCAACTTCGATAAAACAGTAGCAAGACCAAAAGCAAATACTTTGTTTCTGAGCAAGAACTGAAAAGATAAAATAAAACAACAATACAAATCACAAATAAGTAATCGTAATTAGTTGATGGCTATGATAATCAGAGTACTGATATTTTGCTTGCAAACATTATAGCATTTACAGCCATACAACTACTTATCTACTAAAAACTCAGAAAGCAGCTTTAGTAAGTGGTTCTAACTGTATTAGTTGATTTTCTTATACTTTCTGTTCTCGTTGCTATACCCTACAGTAACAATGGTTACTGTAAACAATCAGTGATCAACTGATCAATTGTTCCCCGCAACAATCAGTCGATTGTTCCCCGAACAACTAATACTGATCAACTGATCAATTGTTCCCCGCAGCAATGCGCGGGCACAAAAGCTATAAACAATCAAGGTCTAGAAATGTACGAATCCCCACAGAAGACTCCAAGCTTCACTGTAGTTTTATCTTACTTATAAAAACTGTTGCTGGATCAACTGATCAATTGTAAAGCAAAGATGCATTCCCACTCGATCAATCACAAAGATTTCAGTTTCTAAGTGCTATCTTAAAAATGGTACTTCCTAGCCTTTACACAAAGGCTGATGACTCATGCAGCCTTAATAAAATAGGAAAAAAAAAACAGATGCACACATTTATCCCAAATAGACTAATAATACACTTTCACTTTGGAAAAGAACTATATAGGCTTAGCATGCATATCCATAACCATGTACTTTAAAAAATGACACACATTTGAGTGAAATAAAGACTAACAACATTTATAACATACCTGAAGGTAATATTGTTACAATTAAGAGCTGATTGTTCCCCAAATCAGTTACAAATCAGTTACAGAATATAGCAAACTGCTACCCTCAAAATCTACAGAACACATAAAGTAGATTTAGAATAATCGTAACTATACAAAGTCCTTTGAAAATTTTGTAAAGATAGTAAGAAATAATTTGCAATCACAGGGGTACAAACCGGTGCAAGAAAAAGAAAGTAAGCCAACACAGAAGACCAAAATGAGGAACAACGACAGAAATTTGAATTGAAGAAAACGTTGCATAAAATCTGCATATCATAAACAGAGAAAGATGAAAAAGGAGTACATTTCCTGTTTGTTGCGAAACAAAAGAAAAAAATTATTCATGGTTGCAAAACTATGAGAAAACATCTAAAAGATTTTACTAAACAAAAAATGCATAGCTTTTTCAATGCAAAAAAAGCAAGTCTCGTACAGAATCCCCTAATTAGCTTTGATCAACATTCTACTAATTAGCAAGAACAAAAGTGCTGTGAATATGATATATCATAACACTCACAAACCCATACCACAATAGATACAAAATCTAAGGTCTGTAAATATGAGTTTCTTCACAGATGTCATTGATAAGTCAGAAATAGAGAATCAAAAACTACATCAACATGTTGATCAATCTATTACCACTTTTCGTCTGATCAAATTCTCCCTTGTAATAACAGAAATGGAAGACAAACTCTGAAAACGTAAAATAAAATATAAAAAAATCATCTGAAAAAAAAAAGAACAAAAAAAAAAACAAACAGAGAAACCAATGAATCACTCATCACTCACACAGCTTGCAGGCAGCTTCCCAACTACAGAAGAAGACCAAACCAATAATCAAACCGCAGTTTAACATATGAAAATAATTACCAAAGAAACCATAATTCAATAAGAAATTATACCTTTTGTTAAACTCAGAACAACATTGAAAACCTCTTCCACTATACTATCATAGTTCAGAACAAAATTTGAATCAACTCAAGATCAAGTGAAACAAAAAACACAATCAAACATTCATAAAGCAATACCAGAAAACATAACTGTTATATCTTTGATTTACATCCTTACCAAACTAATAGACACGACAAATTGCATGTCCTCGAGAACAAATCGACGGAAATCAAGATAAACTAAAAAGAGCAAGCACAGGGAGAAGGATAGAAGATTACATGCAGATGAAAACCCAGAAAAGAATCAAACGGAGATCAAATCAAATTGTCTCAAATGCACAGTAAACTTGAAATACATACTCATTAACAAAACCATGACAGTTCTGGGGCTTTAAGGTTACAGGGAGGCTTACAGGGTAACAAATCTGATCTTGGATCGATCAGTCAACTCTTTGATCTTCGATCGATCAACGAACTGTAGTCTCTCCCTCTATCTGCTTCTGTTTGGAAAAAAAGGAGAAGGAGCCCAGATTCTTGCAGAGGTGTGCAAGACCGACGACAACAAATCTAAAGCTGGATCGATCAGTGTACTATTTGATCTTCGATCGATCAGCCAATTGTAGTCTTTCCCTCTCTCTGTCTTTGTCTGGAAAAAAGGAGAAGGAGCGCAGAGACTGATGAAGGAAGCGACAAAAGAAAGGGAAGGAGAGGTTAGGTTAAGAGAGGCGGAGTGTAGAGAGATCGAGAGAGAGCTCTGGAAACTGATGGAAACTGATGAAACCGAGGTGGGCGGTGGGTTTAGAGATCGAGAGAGAGGAAGAAAAAGAAAAATGCCCAAGCCCAATTCGGAGGAACAGTAAGGAACAGTAAGGCGGCGCGAGGCCGCATAATATCTAGTTAAATATCCATGATATCTTCTTTTTTTCGAGGGACCGATATATCTATAGGGGTAAATATTTTATCTTCCATCGTATCTTTGATATTTTTTCGATTCCGTTAATATCTCCGATATTTAAGATATTTACAATAAATCTTTGATATATTAAAGAAATATTTATAAAAAATATAGACGTAAAGAAAAATCACCTTCAACTATATTCGAAAAGAGATATAGGCGAAACAGTCGACAGCTTCAAAGAGATATATGACTATCATATTCAACAATACAATTCATATTATATAGGTCATATGTTTTGGTCTGATAACTGTATTTTTGTAAACCACCGTGTGTCTTTTTAACCACCTCGAGTCTTTTTCTAGATATATATGAAGTTGATGTTTGTATAATTTATATGTAAATCTAATAAATTAAATATTTTAGAAAAAAATTCTTCCCAAATTTTTGATATTTTTTTCCCCCTAATATCTATGAGGATATATATGATGTCTCACTTTTTTAAATTACCGATAGATATGCAAATACAGATATTTTAATTCTTGGTTACAACCATGTCTGCATTTCCACACTTAATGAAGAAATCAATGTAAGTTCGTCAAATAGATTTCACTTTGAGCAGTTTTTTCTCCAACAAGTTGAGCCGCCTCCACTATGTGACTAAAACATAAAATGTTGGTAATGCACTTAGAATGTGTAAGGTACTATTGTTAGAAAGTTGAGCATATCGTAAATTTTATGAACGAGGTAACAATGACATACTATTGTATCACTCTCACTTTCTTTGATGTGTTCAATGTGAAATGAGTATGATGATTGTGCGGAAAGAGAATCCAAGGCTTTGTTTTTGGCCTTTATGAGATGGTAAGTTACAATGTCGCACTAGCACACATGGTAATATTGTATCTAGGACTTGTTGGGCACACATGTTATTTAATCACTAATGCTCATCGTTCATATTGTGTGCGCCGAGTTTACCTTCTACTATGTAGTTTACCCGCTTTTCACTGCAGAGAGGGGTAGAATCGTTATTTTCAAAAAGCCGGGGGGGGGGGGGGTGTAAAATTATAATTCAGAGCCTGATAGCAGGACTGTAATTATGACGTAAGTGAGGGAAGATTCGTCATTTACTGAACCATGGGTAAAATTGTAATTCAGAAGATGATGACAGGGCTGTAATTATGGCGTAAATGAGAATATAATCGTCATTTCTGGAGAGTGCTTATGAACAGTAAAGGCTGCACCTCCTTTACTATATGGGAAAATTTGTGCCTCGTGTCAAAATTAGATTACAGACACAAAGTCAAGATTTCAAGTAGGGGTGGGTTCGGTTTTCATCTAAAACCGGAAACCAAACTAAATAAATAATTTCGTTTGATTCAGTTCGGTTCGGTTCGGTTTGATATTTTTTGAGACCCTAACTATGAATACGATCACGAAGCGATCAAGATATGGACGAAACACCATATTCATGAGATCCATGAAGGCAGCGGGTGCATTAGTAAGTCCAAAAGGCATCACTACAAACTCATAATGACCATAGCGTGATCGAAAAGCAGTCTTGGCTATGTCACATTCCCGGATCCGCAACTGATGATAACCAGATCTCAAGTCAATCTTTGAGAAAATAGAAGTACCCCTCAACTGATCAAATAAATCATCAATGCGAGGCAACGGATATTTTTTCTTCACCGTGACTTGATTTAGCTTCCTATAATCAATGCATAGTCTCATGGTGTCATATTTCTTCTTAACAAACAACACCGGAGCACCCCATGGAGACATGCTAGGCCGAATAAAACCCTTGTTTACCAACTCCTGCAGTTGAGTCTTCAACTCTTTCAATTCCGCTGGAGCCATTCTGTAAGGTGCCTAAGAGATAGGCATAGTTCCGGGAAATAACTCAATAAAAAAGTCTATCTCCCTTACAGGAGGCAAACCAGTTAACTCCTCGGGAAAAACAGCCGGAAACTCTCTTACTACAAAAATATCCTCTACTTCCAACACTCCCACACTTGTATCTACAATGGGAGCTAAGTATGCCTGACATCTTTTATTTAACAATTTCTTAGCAGCAACAACTGATATCAAGAAACTCGAAATAATATCTCTTTCCCCTTGAAATGCAACCTCAAATCCATCTGGACTTTGAAACACCACTTCTTTTCGGAAACAATCTACCATAGCTCTATAAGCCTCCAAAAAGTCTATTCCCAAGATCACATCAAACTCCACAATATCTAAAGGGATTAGATCCACCTTAAACTTAGTTCCTTCCACCAATACTTCACAACCACTAAACACCCAATTTATTCTCATCACCTCACCGGAGGGTAGAGACACATGCCACTCGCCTTGTAGAGACGAAGATGACGCATTGGCGTGGAGGGCAAATCTACTAGACATAAATGAATGTGTAGCTCCGAGATCAATTAAAGTAAAAGTTGGCTGACCAAAAATTAATAACGTACCAATGATGAAATCTGAAGAAGTACGACCCTCCTATAGCACGAAGTCTAGCGCGAGTCATGGGACGTCCACGCTGACCACTACTCTGCTGAGATCCGCCCCTGACTGCTGAACTGCCATGAGTACCACTGTTGGAGCCTCTGGCTGAAGACTGACCGACTAGCTGGGTAAGGGTAGGGGTGGTCCTCTGAGCCAATAAGGGACAATCTCTCCTGAAATGATCCTGACCCCCACACTCATAGCACCCAGAAGACTGTTGCTGACTAAAAGAGAAAGTCTGACCACCACATCTCCCACCATGGAAACTGCCACCAGCACCAAACAGACCAATCTGCTGTCTACCCAACTGGCTCCGAAAAGGTCTCATGTGACGCCCCCTAGCTCTGAACCGAGAATTAGAACTCGATCCCCCATTACTGCCACTACCCGCTGAAGATCTAGAAACGGATGATGAAGCAGCCTTCTTAGATGGACCCTGACTGGGACCACTGAAATCTACGGGCCGAGCACTATATGTTCCCCTGGTCTCGATGGCCATGGCTGCACTAACCACATAGAGAAAATTCGGGTAAATAACACCTATCATCCTATCTGCATACACTCCACAAAGTGCCCCAATGAACATGTCAATCCTGGTCCTCTCATCAGGAACCAAATATGGCACATGGTAGCTCAAGGTAGTGAACCTCTACTCAAACTTTATGACACCCTCATCATCCCTCTTCTTCATGTTTAGAAAATCCGTCTGAATCCTACTACGATGAGCATGACTGAAATACTGACCCAAGAATAGCGTCTTAAAATGCTCCCAAGTCATATCCTGAGCACCACCATTATTTCTGCTAGCGAGAGTCCACCAATGATGCGCTTAGTCATTCAGAAAAGTCACTGCCATCTTCACTTTCTTTTCTTCCGGCAGTTCAGTGCTCTCAAAAACCTTTTCCATCTTATCTACCCAAGTGTATGCATCAAGGGGATCCTTGGCACCCTTGAACTCAATTGCCCCAGCATCGAAGACATCCTTCTTCTTCACAGATCGAGGGTACTGAACCCTATCTAAAACACCTCTCAGCATATTCCCAATGGAATCAACTAATCCTCTAACTTCATCACCTTCATTCGCGTTGGTCGAGGTAGCCACACGGGGTCGGCGTCTAGGAGGCATAGTATCTGAGGAAGGAGATATTTAGTAGTTTGTATACAAGACTAACAGAACTATCACACATACCCAATAACACATAGCATCCAAAGCATAAAATGCTAGTGAATCCGCCGCGGTCGGATCACCACTCTATAGGCACTACTTGCTTCTTAGGCAAATATGATAGTAATCAGGAGGCAAGAAATGAACCTAAAGCTCTGATACCAACTGTCAAGACCCACCCCGAATTTCACCCTGAAACCCGAAGTAAGTCTTGCGAGGTCCACCTCCAAGGAAAATTTACTGAAGAACTCGGTAAACCTCCCTTGAAAATGAACAACCCTAATCCGGAAAATTCAAGAATTACCCTCCTAAACGAAACAACCAACCTCCAATTCATCCCATAAATATCCAGATAATAACATAAATCTTAGCACACCACCAGTAAAGTATACGTTAACCTCAAAGGTAATCAGAGCTACTAAAAAAAACTAGAGAAAGTAAGAAAATACATTGGTAGGTTTAACAGATAACCTACTAGTGAAAAGTGGTGGAGAAGTGGGTAACTATGCCTCGCCTCCTACTAGTGTCAACCCGGACTCTACAGACGGGGCATTTTTAAAACGAATGGCCCAGGGGAAAACATTCGAAAAATGTTAGAGTGAGTGGACAAAATAAAAGAATAAATAAAGAAAGTAATAACAATATTTATGCTTTTCTAATTTAAATTTAAAAAAAAAAAAGAATGTGTGCTCCACGCGATAAATCTTTTATCTCAAAAATATATACCAATATATGTATGTATTTACACACGTCCAGACTCCTTATATAATTATTTTATAAAATTAAAATAATCTATATAGGGCTACTACACTCGCGTCGAACGCTCACGTCACGCTTTAATGCGGTGCTATACTACGCCATTAAGGTAGACAAACGAGTGTATAAATATGTGCCCATACCCCTTATATGAATTAAACACTCATATAGGGCTACTACGCTTGCGTCTAACACTCACGTCACACCATAATGCGGTTATATACTATGCCATTAAGGTGGACAGACACATATGACTAGCTAGCATTTATATACATACTCTCCTCATATAAATATTTATAATTTACTGAAAAATTCCCTTTTCGGTAACTCTTCAAAATAAATAAAATCAACAAAATAAAATGACTTCAAATGCTCCAACAAAAGAAATTGTTCAACCCAGAACCATAGCACGCATATTACTTAAAACAAAAGTCCACTCACAAATTAGGCATAAGCCTGACGTCGGTCCGAGGCCTCTTCAGCTTGAGCTTCCTCACGTCCTGTTTCAAAAACATAAATTAATTCCCAACTATATACCAACGTTTATATAAAAATAGGCAAAAATAAATGTGGGCCTTATCTACTCTCATCCTTGCCAAACTTTGCCAATCTTAAAATCGATACAGTCCAAACTTCACCACAAATACCGGTGGCCTTAAACCAACCTTCTAGGGCCAAAACAACAATAATCTAACGGCCGGATTCTATCCAAATTAACGGCCAAAATACCAAACTTTGAAAAATCCCAAACCTATCCAAAATTCCTCCAAAAATTCCAAAAATCACATCATTAAACTCCCCTTTAAATTACTCATCTAAAACCATAAAAATCCCCCTAACAGTGGCGGCCAGCGGCTTCCTCTCAACACGCACAACAACTTCCCTAACTAGCACAAACACTACTTCTAAGCCTAAATAGGGTAATCGAACCAAAACATAAAATTGAGCCCTAGAACTTCAACTCACCGATTCTCCTTACCAAGCTTAAGAGGGAGCGAATTCTTTGGAGGGATTGCTACATGGGAGGAGGGCTTTCAAACGAGCCAAGCGGCTCTGGCTATGGTGGCCGGAGGAGCGAGTTCCGGCGACCAAACCTCCATGGCAGTCGGAGCTTTCGAGCGGCTTTTCTCTCTCACGGCGGCACTAGGACGGTTCCCACTGGTACAGGAAGAGAGCTGGGTTGAAGGCCAACCGATTGGGACCGGTGTGGCAGTTTACGGTGGCCGAACGGCTGCGGACGGGTGGGGGAAAGCTCCGGCAGGGAGAGAGCTCGGGGAGAGAGTGGGGAGGGAGGAGAGAGAAGAGAGAGAGAGGTTTGGGCTTTTCTTCCCAACCGGGTCCAACACCACCAATATAACCCAATTCCAAAATTAACACGCCGGAAAATAATACCCTAATAAAACTTACTTTTTTACTAGCTAAAATTTACCATTTTTACTGCCGTCACAATATTCTCCTACGAATAATTTCTCCGAAATATTTATTTCTCAACACCCCTCTAGGGACCTTTGAACTATAAACTCATTTACGAAGACGGTAAAACTATTATTAATTCCAAGACGGTAAGTAAGGTAAAAATTTAAGAGTCGGGATGTGACATAGTAAATTATTTCTCAAACTTTCGGCGGCCGGCAATATTCCGGTGACCGGTGACTGGAGTCCGGTAGCCGATACCGGAGCCTGGTGAGTTCCGGCAATGTCTTCCCTCCCTCTCTTCCACTTACTCTCTCTAAGTAACGGCCAAGGATAAAAATGTCTTAAAAAAATTATTTTATTATTACTTTAGTAAAGATTCGTGTATTATAAGTTTTCTTCTCATTCAATTGAGGTCAAAAGTCTTATTGTCATTGAAATGGGCTTTGAAAACCATATTTTTATGCAAATGAGCATTTTCCCTAACATTGAAAAAACACGTATGGCTAGCTAGCATTTATATATATACTATCCTCATAAATATCCATATACATATCCATCGAAAATCTTATTTTCAGTAACTCTCCAAAATAATGAAAATTACCAATTATCAAAGAAGAAATAAATATATGACACCAAATAGCGAAATTAACAAATAAAATATGAATATTCATTTCCGAAAATACTTTGCAGAAACCATTCATAAAAGGAAATTGATTCCACAAATTAAGATTCAATAAATTAAACTCAATCATTAAATATGAAACCATCACATGCATTTAATTTAAAACAAACGTCTACTCACATATTTAGGCTTAAGCCTGACGTCGATTCGAGGTATCTTCAGCTCGATCCTCCTCACGTCTTGATCAAATGATACTATTAAATCTCAAGACTAACTCGATACTTTAAATAAAACTGCAAGAATAAAAGTGAGCCTATAAATCCTTCGCCCTTACCCAACTTCTCCATCCTTAGACTAATAAGGCTCAAACTTCACCACAAGCACCGGCAGCTTTATTATAACCTTCTACGTACAGTCTTAACAACATTAATCCAACGGTCGGATTCTACCCTATTAACCACCAAATTCTCCAATCCTTGAAAAATCCCAAACCTATCTAAAACTCCTCCAAAAATTCCAAACTTCACATCATTATACTCCCCTCAACAAACAAATTCAAAACCCGGAAAAAACTACATAACAGCGGCAGCGGCGCCGTCTGCTCCGCCGACAGTGACGCCCGGCAGCCTACTTCGGCGACCTCCAATGCCTACCAAAATTTAACACAATCTTCCTCTCAACCCGCTCTACAACTTCCTTATGTAGAACAAAGTCCAATTTCATGCCTAACTAGGTCAATCAAACCAAAACACAAAATGGAACCCTAGAATTTCTAACACCCGATTCTCCTTACCTAGACCAAGAGGGAGTGAATCATTTTGAGGGATTGATGCACGGGAGGATAGCTTCCAATTGAGCCAAGTAGCTCCGGCTATGGCGGCCGGAGGAGGGAGTTCCAGCGACGGAACACCACGGAACAGTCGGAGCTTTTGGGCGCGATTTCTCTCTCACATCGGTGCTAGGGAGGCTCCCACCGGTTTAGGAAGAGAGAGGGGACGAAGGCCGACCGTTTGGGACCGGTGCGGCGGTCGGAGCTGGCCGGACAGTGGCGGACGAGCGTGGGGAACTTTCGGCAGGGAGAGAGGGCTCGGGGAAAAAGAGAGAGAGTGAGAAGAAATTGTTTAGGCTTCTAACTCCAAACAGACCCGGTTCACCACCTAAAAAAACCCACTCCAAAAAAAATAAAACACCCCAAAATATACCCTAATAAAATTACCTTTTTACCAGCTAAAATTTTACCTTTTTTACCATCTTCAAAAATATTTTTCCTACGAAATACTCGTCCCTTAAAACACCTCTAAGGACCTTTGAAACTATAAACTCATTAACGAAGACGGTAAAAACTCCTGCTAACACTATGCTAGTAATTAGGGTAAAAATTTAAGAGTCGGGCTGTGACAGCTACACTTTTTTTTTTTTAACGAGAGAATGAGAAGCTTGTTACGCGGAAGCGGCCGATGGGCCCCACGGGTCCAATAATGCCGATACTCTCCCCACTTTAGTCACCCGGTGGATAAACGGGTATGAAGTTTTACAGAAAAGACATCGACATTAGTGTGTGTGATATCATTCCTTATAACCCAATGATGACTTTTTTCACATTTCCGATGTAGGATTCCAAATGGCTCATATGTAAGCCACAGTTTTCCAATAATCTCCACCTGGCGTGATTTGAGCCATCTCCAACTGTCTCATGATCCAAATTCTAATAGCTCAACCTTGATCACAACCATCTGATTCTTGTGTTTCCAATCCAAACGGGAGCTCCACCAAATTGCAACTCGATCGAATGAGAGTGTCGCCTGGGCTCTAATACCACTTGTTACGCGGAAGCGGCCGACGGGCCCTACGGGTTCTACACACGCAGGTCCTATAATGCCGATACTCCCCCCACTTTAGCCACCCGGTGGATAAACGGATATGAGGTTTTACACAAAAGTTCTCGACATTAGTGTGTGTGGTACCATTTCTTATAACCCAAGGATGACTCTTTCATGTTTCCGATGTGGGATTCCAAATGGTTCATATCTAAGCCACACTTTTCCAATAAAGTTTTTATATATGATCAATTATATAAGAGTAGTGGCAACACTACTGATACAATCTGGGGTATCCCCAAACCAACAAACATTCAACTGAGAACCTAGAGCTAACTTTGCAGCCTTGTGCGCCAAGGTGTTGCTCTCTCCGTAGACATGACGAAGAGAGGAACCCGGAAGTGCCACCAACAACTGTCGAACATCATCCAAAACTATCGCATAGCCTGAATTATCCTCCTTACCATCTTTGATATCATACACAATTTTTAAGCAATCTGACTCAAAGATAATATGAGATAAATGAAACTGAACCGCTACCTGACATGCCAAACGCACAGCAAGCACTTCTACCATTAGCGAATGATGAACATGCATAACAAACACACATCCTCCTCCTACTAACACCCCATCTGAGTCGCGAATCACCACCCCCAACCCACCATTATTACTGGTGTTGTTAAAAGCTCGATCAACGTTGGCTTTCAACCAACCAATTGATGGAGGCTTCCAGGGATAGAGAACCCGTCTAGTAACCCTAGACTTCTTAGCATTAGCAGCTTGGAAAGTGTGCTGCTGTATACCAAGGCCAATGCACACCTGAGCCGAGCATAGTGATTTGCCATCCCATAAACGACGATTTATTTCCTTCTAGATAGACCAAATTCCCTACAAAAGTCTTCTCTAAAGGCTTCAGCCGATAGTGAAGCATAGCTTTGCTCAATCCAATCTATACAAGAGCCAACTGCACCTTCGACAAAACACCCCTCAAGTCCGGCATTAGCAAGGGTATCATGAACATATGGACAATCTCTTGTGATATGCTCTACTGTTTCTAACTCCGAATTGCAAAAGTAACACAGCTCCTCAATGAATACTTGTTTCTTGCATAATTGGCTTATTGTAGGTAGAATTGCGTTGCATACCCTCCATGCATGCACTTTGATTTTGCCAGGAACTCTAGCTGCCCATATACCTTTCCAAACACTTGAGTCTTGGTTTGATAATGAAGCATGAGCATGAAGCAATTCAAAAGCTTCCCAATAAGCTGATTATGTAGAAAACAAACCCTTTGCCTCATAATGCCGAACAATTTTATCATTCAAACCTCTAGAACTCAAAGGTATTGCAAGTATTAGATCGGCGTCACCTGGAGATAACAAAGAAGTGACCAAAGTCGAATTCCAAGTTCCTTCAGAGATTAGATCACTCACCATCCTCAGTTCAGTCTGGCCACGCATAAAAGGTCTGAAAGAAAAAGGTCGGGGAATCCATGGATCATCCCACATGTGAATTGAGGTACCATTCCCGACCTGCCAGCGCACACCCCGAGCTAGCACTGATCTTGCTTTAGTTATTCCCTTCCAACAACTAGAACCGCCAGCTGCCGAAGCCGACCAGAAATCACCATTCAGAAAATACCGAGCTCGAAGAAGACGAGCAATTATTGAATGAGGGAATTTCAGTATTCTCCACCCTTCTTTTGCTAATAAAGCAAGGTTGTGAGCATAAAGATCTCTGAACCCCATACCTCCGTTGTCTTTGGGTCTGCATTGACGCTCCCACGACATGCAGTGGATCTTACGATCATCCTGCTTGCTCCCCCACCAAAATCTTGCACATTTCTGATGAAGGGATGCACAAAAACTCTTCGGAAGCAGGAAACAACTCATCGAGTAAGAAGGAAGGGCTTGACCCACTACTCTGATGTGTAGGTCTGCCACCCTTCAAGTTTCTGCCCTGAACGTTCCTTTATGTAAGCAAAGGTTTCTGTTTTGCTACGACCTACATAAGTAGGCATACCCAAATACTTGCTATGTTTTTCCAAAACCGACACCCCCAAAGACCGGCTATACACAACACACTACTCTTCCCAAAATTAACCAATTGGCCAGAAGCTTTGGCATAGTCCTCTAGAACCTCCTTAATGTGATGGCACTCTTCATTTGATGCAGTACCCAACAGTAAAGAATCATCTGTAAATAATAAGTGTTGTATCACTAGAGTTGCTTCACATATATTGATACCCTTTAGCAAACCCTGACTAGCTAGCTTTCTGATCAAGCTCAAAGCAGAGAAAACCTCCGCACATAATAGAAAGAGATATGGTGAGAGAGGGTCACCTTGACGCAAACCTCGGGATGGAAGCACATAGCCTTTAGGTTTCCCATTAATCAAGAAACTATACTTTGCAGTGGTTACACACTATATGATAATCCGAACCCATGATTATGTAAACCCTAACCGAAGTAAGACTGCCTCTAAAAACCTCCGTTCCATCCGGTCGTAAGCCTTGCTCATATCCAATTATATAGACATGGTACCATCAGAACCCAACCCAGCATGGATGAAATGAGAAATCTCATTAGCTATCAAAGTATTATCCGTGATTAGCCTTCCTATATATAGTGTTTTCCTATATATTCTGACTGTAACAAAGCGTTGGTTAAAGCGGCATTGTTTCCCATACCACCCGTCATTCTATGATATGATTGAGATTTGAACAAATCACCCCCACATTATTAGTCATTCCAAATAACTAACATACCCCAAACTATCGTGTACATTTGTTCTAGGAATTGGAAGTGTTAAGTGTACCCCTACTGTGTCTCAATCTGTCACCATATAAACAGCACTCGATCAGCTCATTCGTCTCTCTCTCTAGTCTCTACTATAACACATTCCCGCCATTCACGGCTTGGCATGGTTTGAACCTTTCTATACTCATAACTCACTCCGATTCGATTTCGATTCGATTTGATTTGATTACGTTCGTTGGAAAATCGATCTCTCTCTGATTAATTGATCAACCACAGGCTTGAAGGAGACGTAGGATCAGAAATACCAACAGGCATGAGGTCTCGTATGGAGGACTACTTGAGAAAAAACTTCGACGTCGAACCAAAACGACCTTCCAACGAGGCCCTCAGGCGCTGGAGAGATGCCGTCTCCGTCGTCAAGAACCCTAGCCGCCGCTTCCGCATGGTCGCCGATCTCGCCAAGCGAGCCGAAGACGATAAAAAGCGCAAGAAACTCCAGGTTCATTTCGTTTCCAATAATCTTCGTCGTCGTGTTCCATCATTGATCCATCATTTTGTTATGCATGTGTAATATAGATTGCATCGATTGCTATTTTTTTCTCGATGGGTTACGCTGTCAATCTGTTTTGGTTGACTGAGAAGGATGTGTTGTTCATGTATGGAATCACTGGTTACATATCAACATTGATGTTACCGTGTTAGTGTGCTCGGATTTTGTAATCGGAAAATTAAGATCAGTGATGAGAATAATAAGACAAAAAGTAGGGTGAAAATTTTTTAGCGGTGGGCATTAGGCGGCTAGGTCATATCCATGATACACTTTCCTACGTCGCCGGTGATGTTTGTTTGAGCCTTGAGCTGCAAGCCTGACGTGGGTCATAACTCATACCCTTGTTTTTGAGATGATCAAACCCGGTGGCAGCCCTATCTTATTACAGAAGTCATTAGCGAGTTAAACTAGTTTATTAGAGCATCCACATACACTTGCATCAACAAAAATACAAGGTTTGATAATACAAATGTCATATATCACATGACGATGGAAGTACAACTTGGTACGTAGAAGAATTTTTTGTGCTAGTTACATCAAATATCAAATGTATGTGTCTGTCTATCTATTTATCGTGTTCATCACGACTGTTGCTAGGTTCGGGAGACGCACGGGTCTTGTGGGTAACCTGGTATCTTAACGGGTTAATGGGGCAACCCATTTGGCAGGCCTTGAGGCCTTCTACCAAATACGGTTTCTGATAGAATTTGAACTCTTAATTTTGCAGTTTGATGCATTTAATTATTTCACCAGTTATGTTTGTAAACGTTAGAGTAAAATACACCTTTGGTTAACTATTATGATCTTTCACAAAGGGGTCGTTGGTTGGTCAGCCTCTTTACTACTGTTTAGTAATTTTATGAATATTTGGAATAGGTTTTTTTTCCAAGCTCATGGTGGTTACTAATGTAAGCTTAATTAAACAATTAAACCAATAGGGAAATTTTTAACTCTTCTTTCAACTTTCAAGAATGAAAGTAATACCTACAATGAAGAGGATTTTACATCTACTAAGAAAAAGCCTTTTGTTGGATCAAAGAAGGTCTAGGTCATGGGTCGGGGAGGGAAGAGCGAGAGCCAAACAGTCGACTTAAGTGTGGAGGTAAATGCTATGCCACTATAGTTACCACTCATGAGTCCATCTTTTGGTTTAGATCATTTAGAGTGAAAGTGATTTGGATTTGTTGTGGATTTAAGCTAATGATGCCCACCAAAATAGAAGAAACTATATGGGAAAATCCATACAGTTCCCAGTTTCGATTATTTTCTTCTGTATGCTACATCTTATTTTCATTTCACTGCATTTTGATTTCATGGTGTCAAAAATATGAAATATGAATGAAAATCAAAGGATGAAAATTTTCTTTCAGTTTTAGTGTTATGACCGCTCAGTGTTTATATGTTTTGAAGACAATTGTGAAGAGAAATGGTGTATTTGTCTATTTGTAAGTCATTGTCCCTGTCTTAGATTCCCATTTACACATTTCTTTGCTTCTTACAATTCCAATGGCTTCTGAGTTGAAGTACATATTTTTTGGGGTATGGTGGCTAGCTTTGTCCAAACAACAGGCCACTATTTCAAATCAATTTTGATGGTGTCAATCAAGGCTTGTCGAATATTCCAAGAAGTATTTAGTCAGGCACTAATGCACTATGTATCTGCTTAAAATTGAATGCATGAAATTTCTTTCTCTCGTGTTTTGTTCTGTGTTCCAGAATTCTGATAGATTTTAATCTATTTTCTAACCTATAACACTCCTATGGATTCTACAGGAAAAGATACGAGTAGCTCTTTATGTGCAAAAAGCAGCATTGCAATTCATCGATGGTATTGCGTCTTCTCCTTTGTAGTAAATTTTTGCATTTAGACTTCGTATTCCCTTCTCAGCCATCTACTTTTCTTTGTGTAATACAGCTGGTAAAGAAGCTCGTGGATACAGCCTTTCCAAACAAGTTAGTGATGCTGGTTTTAGCATTTCACCTGACGAGCTTGCATCATTTGTGCGATCCCATGATAAGAAGGGTTTGGAAGCACGAGGGGGAGTAGAAGGAGTAGCAGGAAATATATCAGTATCCTTGAAAGAAGGTGTCGTGTCAAGCAAGATACCTGGTAGACAAGATGTATTTGGCCTCAACCGATTTATGGAGAAGCCTTCTAAAGGCTTTTGGATGTTCGTCTGGGAAGCCATACAAGATTTAACTCTAATCATCCTTATGGTTTCTGCTGTGGTCTCTATCGGCGTTGGCATTGCAACTGAAGGGTGGCCAAAGGGTATGTATGATGGGTTGGGTATAATACTCAGCATCTTGTTGGTTGTGATGGTCACTGCAATCAGTGACTACAGGCAGTCTTTGCAATTCAAAGAACTGGATAAGGAGAAAAAAAATATAATGATTCAGGTAACTAGAGATGGACGCAGACAGAAGGTTTCTATCTACGATTTGGTAGTTGGAGATGTTGTTCATCTTTCAATTGGAGATCAAGTTCCAGCTGATGGCCTTCTCATATCAGGCCACAGCTTACAAATAGATGAATCAAGCTTGTCAGGTGAGAGTGAGCCGGTGGACATAAATCAAGATAGACCTTTTATTCTTGGAGGAACCAAAGTGCAAGATGGCTCTGGTAAAATGCTAGTTACATCAGTTGGTATGAGGACTGAATGGGGACAGCTAATGGTTACTCTGAGTGAGGGAGGAGACAATGAGACACCACTACAGGTGAAACTCAATGGTGTTGCAACCATTATTGGAAAAATTGGTTTGGCATTTGCAGCTCTTACATTTGTTGTTCTGACTACGAGGTACTTAGTTAACAAGGGAATGCACCATGACATGACGAACTGGTCTATGAATGATGCATCGGCACTTTTGAATTATTTCTCTACTGCAGTTATCATAATAGTTGTTGCTGTTCCTGAGGGGCTTCCTCTAGCAGTGACACTGAGTCTTGCCTTTGCAATGAAAAAACTAATGGGTGATAAGGCACTTGTGAGGCATCTATCAGCATGTGAGACGATGGGATCCGCTAATTGTATTTGCACAGATAAGACGGGAACCTTGACAACAAATCATATGGTGGTGAATAAGATATGGATCTGTGACGAAGCCAAGAGTGCTCAGGACAAAGATGTATTGAAGTCAGTGTCTGAAAAAGTTTATAACCTCCTCTTGCAGTCTATCTTTCTGAATACAACCTCAGAGGTAGTAAAAGGGGAAGATGGGAAAAATAGTGTTATAGGTACTCCAACAGAGATGGCAATAGTAGAATTTGGCATGCTTCTGGGAGGTGATTTTAAATCTTTCAATGAGGAGTATAAGATAGATATGGTGGAACCATTCAATTCAATAAAAAAAAAGATGTCAGTGCAAGTGGCTCTTCCTGGTAGTGATATGTCTCGAGCATTCTGCAAAGGCGCATCAGAAATAGTTTTAGGAATGTGTGACAAGGTTGTCAATACTGATGGTGAAGCTTTGCCTTTGTCTGAAGAGCAAAGAAACAAAATATCTGATGTCATAAATGGTTTTGCTTGTGAAGCCTTAAGAACTCTATGCGTAGCTTTCAAGGATATAGAGAGCCCCTCTGGTTCGGAAAGTATTCCTGAAGATGGATATACATTAATAGCTGTTGTGGGAATTAAGGATCCTGTGCGCCCTGCCGTGAGGGAAGCAGTGAAGACTTGTTTAGATGCTGGGATCACTGTGCGGATGGTCACTGGTGATAATATCAATACAGCTAAAGCCATAGCTAAAGAGTGTGGCATTTTGACAGAAGATGGTTTAGCTATAGAAGGGCCAGATTTCCGAAAAATGAGCGAACAAGAGATGGCAGAAATTATCCCAAAACTGCAGGTTTTAGTTTTTGCACTTGCTGTAGCAACTTAGCATCTAACTATCTTAGGCTCCCTTCTTTTGAAAAAAAAAATAAAATAAAAAGATGGTTCCTAGACCATGATATCTAAAAATTGGTTTGTGCAGGTGATGGCACGATCCTTGCCTTTGGACAAGCACACTTTAGTGAAGCAGTTGAGGAATGTGCATAAAGATGTAGTGGCAGTAACTGGTGATGGGACTAATGATGCTCCTGCTTTGCACGAGGCAGACATTGGCCTCGCTATGGGTATAGCTGGTACAGAGGTTTGTTACGGATCTCTGCACTTATGCAATTACCTCATCTGACAGTCTTGCATGTATAAATGCCTAACTCTTATAAGGGAGTCTTTGAATTGAACTGTTTTTTTTTTTTTTTTTAAATGAATGTCGACATATTTAGACGTCG
The DNA here is from genome assembly GCA_009720345.1 of Fragaria iinumae. NCBI lineage: Eukaryota > Viridiplantae > Streptophyta > Magnoliopsida > Rosales > Rosaceae > Fragaria > Fragaria iinumae. The sequence continues at coordinate 2,397,356 of CM019123.1, forward strand.
ATCTGCACAAAATTAGTAAGAACAAGGTTTTTCTTCTGCTTCCTCCGCGTCAAGTCAATACTTGTACTCATGTGTGTGTGTTTTACTAGTGTGATACAGAAGAGCTTCATTTTTCGTTCTTTGATTCATATCTAGGCAGAAAATTAAGTAGTTTCTGCAATACATTAACAATGAATATGACGATTTTATGGTCTTCTTACTAAGTCTTTAGTTTAATCCAGAAAGGCTCACTCAGTTATAAATGTACTTTTCATATGTTAATGTTTAATTGTAGTCATAAGAAGCGCATATATAGAAATTTTATCAGATGGAACGCTCTTTATTTAAAATCAAATATTAGGCTCAACATCTTCTGCCTGTTCACAGGTTGCGAAAGAAAATGCTGATGTTATCATAATGGATGACAACTTTACAAGTATAGTGAATGTTGCAAGATGGGGCCGTGCAGTTTATATCAACATCCAAAAGTTTGTTCAGTTCCAGTTAACGGTTAACATTGTCGCTCTGATGCTCAATTTTGTATCAGCATGCGTCTCAGGTTTGTTCATGTTATCCTAAACTTCAACAATTACAGAAATGTTTTGGTCTTTAACTAATGCACATGATAAATCATTCAGGATCGGCTCCTCTCACTGCTGTTCAAATGCTTTGGGTAAACTTGATCATGGATACTCTTGGTGCTTTGGCATTGGCTACAGAGCCACCACATGATGGCCTTATGAGAAGACCTCCAGTTGGAAGGAATACTAATTTCATCACTGGGATCATGTGGAGGAATATTATTGGTCAGAGTATCTATCAAATTACTGTCCTTCTGGTTCTTAATTTCTGTGGTATGCGTCTTCTAAATATCACCGGTCCAAAAGCAAGTTCTACTCTCAAGACCTTCATATTCAACAGTTTTGTATTTTGCCAGGTACTGTCTACTGATCTTTTGTTTTCTCTTTGCTTGTCCCCAGCTTAATCATGATAGTTTCTTATAAGTAGTTTCATTCGTTCCTGTTTTATTTACTCATAAGTTGAGAAATATAGAAGGGGAAGAAGGAATAGGAAACTATTTTTCTGTTTTAAAATCTTCTCATTGAACGTTTTACCTTTCATAATAATGCATGTCAGGTATTCAATGAGATAAACAGCCGTGATATGGAGAAAATCAATGTGTTCGGAGGGATGTTTCAAAGTTATACTTTCATGGTAGTCATGATCTGCACAGTAGTGTTCCAAATCCTAATAATTGAATTTTTGGGCACTTTTGCTCAAACGGTTCCACTGAGCTGGGAGTTGTGGTTAGCAAGCGTCTTGATTGGAGCCGTAAGTTTACTGGTCGCCGTTGTCTTGAAGTGCATTCCTGTCTCAATAAGGAAACAAGATGCTAAGGATCACGGCGATATCCACGAACCTCTCCTCCGTGGCCCTGAGCTGGCATGAAGAAACAAGTTGTCTACTTCTGAGAGATCATTGTACAGAACCTTGGAAGCAATATCTCACATTTCATGGCATGCTTACATAGCAATTTTCTACACCACTGCAGATTAATGTGGTTGTACTTTCTTTTCCATAGGTGATAGGTCAGGTATGGAAATTGATCTTGTACTTTTTTTTCCGTTTTGGTGATAATGATTTGAATTTTACTGATATACTTTAATTAGCTGGGAACTATTTTCTTGGGGCAGGAATTTGCAGAAACTCTTTTCGGATTGACATTTATACGTTCTACTCTTTTTGTTTTTTTTTTTATCTCAGTATTGAGAATGTTGTGACATGATAGTATTAGCTGTAAAAAATTACGACCTGATTATATTGAGTTAGGAATATGGTACAAGGTGAATCAGAAATATGCCTTTGAAGTTTGAACATTCTCAAAAAGAAAAAGTAAAGTGCCAGCCTTGAACTTTGAATGTATGCTTTATATCTGGATTGCTATTTACAATGAGGAAACTATAACTAGAGATATTACATTGTGATAGAAGAACTAAGTTCACATTAGAACTAAATCATCCAGACCATCTAAGTAAAAGAAATTAAGCATGAGCTGCCTGCAAAGAAGCAATTCTTTCTGTTATAGCTTTTTGCTTAGCTTCCAATGAAGCAAGTTTTGCCTGATGATCATCATATCCAAACATCAATGCCCCGTGGTCGTATAATTCACCTCTGCCAGCATGGTCCCAGATTGTTGGATGCTTGAACTGCATATCCATGCAGGCCTCTTGTGGATTTATGTATTCATCATCATCCTGAACATGCAACTTCTTCTTACCCTTGTCCTCTTTCAACACTTTTGTTCGTGAATCAGAAAAACCGGACAAAGACAAATCTAAGTTTTTGTATTTTCTCTTCTCTGGTACACTTCGAGATGAAGATGAAGATGAAGATAGAGTACTAGTAGTACTTCTGATTGTCGGGGGGCTTGTGCTAGGAGATGAAGCATGAGTGGAGGCAGTTTTTTCCTTGTATCTGCGGATAACGCGTTGGACTTATGTGGGATTTTTAGGCCAAGTCTCTGCAGCAGGCTGAGCAGTACTACTCTTGTCAGTTGATTGGAACAGGATCACAAGGACATCAATACCACATACTGTAGAAAGCTCCTCACCCTTTTTGAATATGTTCATCTTTCGATCTCGATACATCTTCTTACGAGCCCTCCTCTGATCGGGCAACAGTTCCATGTTTCTATTATTAGGAGAAGGAGGAACAGCCATATATGGATCTATCGTGTTGCTAGCACTATGAATGTATATGCAACAGAGAAAAAACTTAGCTAGCAGCTAGTACTGTGTAGTTTTCGGGTGGCAAGTAGTTATCTAGCTTCTTGCTCGTACTGTGCAGTGTTTCACTGGAATCCCTCTGATTTATACTCTGATGTATCCCAAATAAAAAGGAAAAACGCGAATTAAAAAGAGTAAATTACATATAAGTAACAAACTAAATTTCAAAAAACAAAAAACCCACTTGTTAAAATATTTAAACAAATTAGGACACATAACTTGGGCTCATCATAAAAATGAAACGGACATGGCCCAATATTTTAGATGAAGTGACAAAAATACCATTTTTTAAAAAAGAACTACAAGATTACCACTCAGATCAAATCTGATCTTTAACCACACAACACAAACCTCTCTCTCTCTCTCTCTCTCTCTCTCTCTCTCTCTCTCTCTCTCTCTCTCTCTCCGCCGATCTACGAAGACGGTGACGAGGTCTCTCTCAGATGATCCAGTGGTCTATCTTTGAGTGTAGGATGACGACGCCGCTTCAATGCCTCGGCCACGCCGCCACCGCCTCGACGACAACAACGTCGCTTTGATGTCGATGACAACGATGCTTCGATAAGGACGCCACTGCCTCAACGTCGTCGGAGCGATCTCAAGTCAACAAATCCTCATCTTTGCCGGAGATCTCCACCTCGTCCTCCACCACACATCTCTGAAAACGAATACTCATCGATACCTGATTTCTGCACATATGTTGGTAAGATCTCCGCTCTAGTTGCAGGTTGATTCATGGCTAGATAGTAGAGAATCTGATTAAAATTTCACATTAGCAACTAGATTTTGCAGTAGAAGCAAAATTGCACAATAGCAGCTAGACGGTGGAAAATCTACACATTTTGCTATTGGTTGGGACATTTTTCAACTTTTCTTGGTAGTAGCAGCTTGTATTACCCCGGAAATTTGATATTAGTTTCTAATTTTATTTTGGACATTATCTAAGTAGGAGTTGTATGGATTTTTGGTTTAGTGAGTGGACTGGAAGTTTTCGAGTTTTTAAATTCTTGAAAATGCTTATTTTGAAGAGTCAAGAGTTTACTTTTTAATCTGTTGGGTTTCTTGAGAAATTTCCTTCCCGAAAGTTGTAAAGCACGACGATACGAGTTCGCAGACACGTGCACGCGTAAAACGGACTTCGTATGTGAAAGTTATGGTCAGCAGAAGTTCGTGGCTTTACAGGGTTTTGGGTTAAATAAGAAAAAGTTAGGGTTTCCATTTCTTTTTTTTTCGGAAACCACCTTTTTCTCCTTTCCTTCTCTCTCGCGCCTCACCCTCACTATCCGAGTCTTCCTTCCGACCCAGACCCGGTTGACCCGACCCGACTTTTCCGACCGACTCAAGCGGACTCAGACGGCGGCACCGGTCAGGTTTTCTTCCTCTCCTTGGCGTGATCCTCCTTGTGTAGGTGGGTGAGGACGACTCGAGTGGGATTGAGAGATTCGAACGCCAACAGTGAGGGTAGCGGACCCGACTCCAAACCGAGGGCTTTCCGGCCGTCTGCGGCGGCGACGAGGCTTGAAACCGGTCGGGATAGGAGCTCCTTGGCGTCCTGGTTCGACTTGTGGTGGTCTTGAAGCTCGACTCACGGTGTAGAGTGGCGGTGGTGGATTTCATTTTTCCGGCGACGTTTCCGGCCTTTTTCCAGCCGATTTGGATTTGGCCACAGGTATGAAAAGTGTTCCAGTTGTTGTGTTCTTCAAGTTTACTGTTGTGAGTTTGCCCTAATTCGAAGGTTGGTAGGGTGGCGCGTGGGGCCCACTCGTCGCCACCTGTGGCGGCACGTCCATTGTTGTATGTGGTGTTGTGTGGTGCTGGTTAGGAAGTACTCTTCGATACGAACGTGTTGATATGTAGGTTGTAGGTTTTGGTTACCATTATTGCATGCTAGGGTTTCCCCTTGGTGCTAAGTTCCGTTCGGTTCAGTTTTGGGTAAATCCGAACATGAGAATGTGGTTAGTAGTTCTATAGGATGTGTAGGACGTTTCGACGACCTTTTAGAGGTCAAGGAGAAGGATTTGTCTCGAGTGACAAGCTCGTGGGTTAGGACATGAGTTTCGGTTCGAGTCAGATATTGTTGTTTTTGATAGTTACTAAGGTTAATGTTTTTGTTAATAGGTGACTTGTGGAGTGTGGTTTTGAGCTATATGCTTGTGTTGTGCGTGCGAAGACGTAGCTAGATTTGAGGTAAGTAAAATCTCACCAAGGTTCACTTTGTGACTTATTTATTTATGGTTATTATGATGATGATGATTATTGTGATGATGATTATGATGATAATTATTATGATGATGATTATTGTGATGATGATTATGATGATAATTATTATGATGATGATTATGATGATTATGAGGATGATGATGATGATGATTTAAAAATTATGTTTTTGTTTGTTTTAAAATATATAAGCTTAATCGTCAACGGCTTATAGGTAAGAGAAAATAAATTTTCCTATTTAAATTATTATTTTTAAGGTTCTTGTGACCATAATATTCTTGGTTCTTGGTAGATTATTCTTGTGAGAAAATCTATAATTATTATATATATCTCTATGTGAAAATTTATATTATAATGAGGTGTTGCTTGTGTTGGTTCTATTGATGTGGTTATTTATGCTTTGTTGAAATATATGTCATTTGGGTGAGTAAATCTCATATGGGTTCATAAAGGAACCGAGTTTACTTTATAGTTATTATTGCTAATTGTGAAGTTGTCCTTGAAGGAAAATGATGTTGTTTTTAAATATAAATGAGCTTGATCGTTAACGGCTCATGGTAGGGGTGGAATTTTGAAACCGAAAACCGAAAAAAAACCGAGCCGAAAACCAAACCGAAACTGGAAAAAACCAAACCGAATTAAGAAAAACCGAACCGAACCAAATTAGTTTTGTTTGGTTTTTGGTTTTGGCCCTTGAAAAACCGAACCGAACTGAAAAACCGAATCTCTCTAAGACAACGTTGTTTTTTGTCTTTATTTTTGTATTAAATATTTGATTTGAACAATATGATTTTAGGTTTTATGTTCTATATAATTATATGTTTGTCTTTTTGTAATATTTTGCTTTTTATTTTCGTTTTATGTACATATAGAAATGTTTTAGGTGCCGTGTATGCGAAATATAGAGAGTGATATGTTACCTCTAAAATCAAAAACCTTATTCTTGCGAGCTTTAGATGATAGACTATAATATTTAATTTATTTTTCCCTTCTTTATTCAAATTTATGATTTTTAAACTTTAAAATTCAGAATTTATTTAGATGAACTTTAAACTATGGAGTCTATATTTTATGTTCAAGATGAACTTAGAAGTTTTAAAATTATGGTGTGCTAGTGTGATTAATTCCCAATACTTTCGAAATTATTGAGTATTAAACTTTTAAAGTATCTATTTGGTTTATAAATTGTTGGTTTGTTGAAGAATTATTATCAAAAATTTTATTGATATATTATATGTGCTTATAAAAACAAGTAATGGAAGAAAAAAAAGACCTAAAATACGATAATTTTTTACTAAGCCAAAAGCATACAAATTTTAAGAAAAATTATTTTAAAAAAGAAGAAAAACCGAAAAAAAACCGAAACCGAACCGAACCACAGTTTGGTTTGGTTTCCGGTTCAAGGTCTCAAAAAATGCCAAACCGAACCGAACCGAACAAAATTTTTTATTCGGTTTTGTTTTCAGTTTTAGATGAAAACCGAACTGAACAAAACCGAACCCACCCCTAGCTCATGGTAAGTGAAAACAAGTTTTCTGTTAAAAAAATATAATCTTTCAAAAGGACTTCCGATCATGTGTGTGCCTTAGTGGTGATTGTGTGCATTAGTTGTGAATGTGTGTGTCTTAGTAGTGATGGTGTGCATTAGTTGTGAAATGGTGCCTTAGTGGTGATTGTGTGCATTAGTTGTGGATGTGTGTGTCTTAGTGGTGATTGTGTGCATTAGATTAGGAGCCTTCGTGGTGGACCGGGAACCAAGCCTTGGTCGGGTGATTGGTTACGGTCAGTATAGAGCTCTAGTCTGTCTGTCGATACTTCATGGGGGATGACTAGGGCTGCCACTTGGTTTGGTAAATACCAAACCGATCGAAAACCGACCGAAAATTTATGATTTGGTAAACCGAATTTTGGTAATCGAAATCAAAAAAACCGAAACCGAGAAATACCGAAAAAGTTGGTTTGGTTTTTGGTAAATACCGAATTTACCGAAATTCTAATTATTTAAAGACTTATATTTCTAAAAACACACAGATTAATAATCTTATCTCACGTTTTCAATTGTATATACCATTTAGTAAAAAACAAGACAATGAATAGAAAAATTCAACTATACTTGGTAGCATTCGGGTCTCAATTAAAGCGATCAACTTTAATTCATTGTTACTTGTTATATAAAAACGCTCTTACCTACCCGTCTTAGTCGATTCATCACACACACACATAGACAAACCCACTTAGATGACATGTAACCGCCCATGTAAAAATTTAGGAATGTTTTTACCTCTCTTGATGATAGGGCTCCCTATAGGAAGCACAAGCGTAAATAGGGTTAGCCGCCTTGATCAAGGCCAAAACATTATCAAAAATACCTAATTTTTCTACCATAGTCGTATTTCACTATATTGATCACATCATAGTTCACAAGGTTTTTGAAAATTTTGCTTCCTCTTTGTAGTTGGTTCACAAAGATGTACATATGCATATAACTTACTAAATAAGTTATACCACATTACCAGACATGTTGTGGTTCCAATAATTACAATTCATAAAATTAAAATTCGACTGTCTGATGTGATCATTATAGTATAATACAATTATGATAAAAAATTCAATTGTACTCAATAATGCTCGGGTCTTGATCAAAGCGGTCAACCATAATTTAACGTCACTTATTACACGAAAAAGCTTTTACTGCCCTTATGTGACTTATTTTGGTCAACTCTTCCACACACATATTTTCACATAGATTACACATAACTTGTTCATATAAAAATTTGGAAACATTTACATCCTGACTATTTCGGTAGAAAATTAAACCATACTCGATAATGTGTACTGAAATAACTATCTTTTGTATATGTATTATCAGACTCTAGAAACTCAAGTGATATTTAAATTTTATAGTTTTGTATTGTTTTGTTATATTTTGAAAATATATTTGTTGTGAAGTTTGGTAATACCGAAAAACCGACATCCGAAGTTGGTAAGATTTATCTCATACCGAAGTTTTTGGTTTGGTAATTGAAAGTCATATTTAATTACCGAAAGCTTTGGTTTTGAAGTTGGTAACACCCATTACCGATTCGAACCGACCGAGTGGCAGCCCTAGGGATGACTAAGTGTTGACGAACCTATGAGTACGCGTTTGTTTGGTTACTTATGGGGGATGACTAAGTGTTGACGAACTCATAAGTAAGAGTAGAGAAACGATTGTGTGATGTTCTTATATGTTGTCATTTAAATTCCTTGCTTTGAGTATCTCCTGAACTATGCTTATCTGCAGGAGATTCTTAATCTTAATTGTGTGATTTTTAGTGAATTCTTGAACTATATTTTTGCAGGATTCATTTATGATTTTAATTGTTTGTGAATTGTTGTGTTTTCTTATTTACTCTCTTTTGAATTCTTTTGCTTTTAGGCGATTCCTGAATTAAGTTACTAATGCAGGAATTACCGGTCTTTATCTTATGTGATGTTGGGTTGAGTTCTTTAATGTAGATTTACTCATACGAGCTATTAAAGCTTACCGGGTTTGTTGTTTACAACCTGGTGCACCATTCCATGGTGTAGAGTTGATTTTGCATGTGAGGAATTTCAAGATTGAGACGTAGAGGTCTAGAAGCTGCTTGTTATGAGTTAAATATTTTTATTATTGATTGTCAATTTGTAGTGAGCTCTTTTGAGTGTGACCTTTATTTGACTTCTCAAGTTATGTAAACGTCGAATTGTATTATATGACCCTTTTTATTTTTGTTATCATGCCTTGAATTTGGATTTTTATTTATCCGAAATTTGGGGTGTGACACAGCTAGCTTCGCAGTCTACAATAGCAGCTAGCTTCGCAATCTACAGTAGCAGCTAGATTTGCAGTCAACAGTAGCAACGAGCTTCACGATCTGCAGTAGCAGTTAGCTTCAAGATCTGCAGTAGCAGCTAGTTTGGGACTGAGAATTGTAGAAGTAGGTAGTAGCAGAGTGAGATGAGTAGCAAACGTAGGCAGTAGCAGGCAGATTGGTAGTAGAAGTCGTCAGTAGCAGACGAATTGGTAGTATAAGTTGGCAGTAGCAGGCAGTAGCAGGCGGATTGGTAGTAGAAGCCAGCAGTAGCAGTCGACATTACTTGATGACAGTAGACTCTGTTTTAATTTTAATGAAAGGTAAAATTGTAAATTTGTAGCTGACACATGTCAACAGCATAACAACTTGTCCTTAATTGTCTTTAAGATAATGTGTAAAAGATGTATTTGTAAACTGAAATTTGGTTAGTAACACTAAAAATGTAATTTACTAAATTAAAAATAGGATTTTAATATTTTTCTTATTACAAATCGGGAAGAATTGAAAGAATAGGAAAGTCAGGACACGTGTCTTCGTTCCATTACTGTAACAATAAAATTCCTGGTTTCATGAGGATTCCATTCCCTCACAATTGTCAAACATATGGGGAAATTCAAAGTTGGCAATTCCCAATTAGGCAGCCATCAACTGGGTTTGTCCTCTTTTCTCAAAAAGAAAAAAAAAGGAACTGGGTTTGTCCTCTATACATGAAGGGAAAGATTGAAACGGTGTTAGAGTTCAATTACTGGGTTCTGGTGAATTGTAAGTAGTAACTGGGATGTAATCATGGGAATTGGCCAAATCTGGGTCCGATAAGATTGATGTCTGCCTGTTCATAATACCCAATTGGGGTCGGGGTCTAATAAGCTTTATACTATTGAGACCTTGAAGGAGATTTGCAGTCTGGCATGGAGGTACGAGCAATCAGCACATACCTGGAGGCTTGTTTATCAGGTGCAAGTTTCCAAAGGAAAATAATAAGAGTGAGCAACAAAGAGACTAAATTGAGAAAAGTTCCAAAATTCGCTTCATATGTGCTTATAGATGAAAATCTATCATTAATAGCTGAAAACTTAGGATATGTCATTGTCTCGATGATGCTACAATGTAATAGTTCATAAAGCGAGTTAGAACACGTCAAATATTGTAGCACATTGTCCAGAGTCTAATATGTAAATATAATAAAAGGGTTCTCTAATATTCTTGACATTTTACAAAAGCGAAAGTCTCAGCAGTCAGATATAATAGTTTCATTATCTAAGACTACAACTACCCCCTCAGTCTCACACATAGATGATATCCTTTACTGTGGTGAACCGCCAACTGGCTTCTTGACAAATAGCTTGCTGACATCTTCTGTGACAACATTGCTCCTGAAACCAACACGGAAATAGCTGATGAGCATTACTCAACTTACTATTCTGGCCGAAGAACAGAAAAAGAATAAAAATAAAAATAAAAACAAAAACAAGAATTTCATAAGAGCTGTCCCATGAAGAATGTGCTTGTCCCAAAAATCAGATATGACCGAATAGTGGTGCAGCACCATTTTTTGATGCAAAACTAAAGAGAAAACCTGAGAAATCAGTGAATCCTATAATTAAAGAGCAGTTAAACAGAATTCACATTGCACCCCCAAGAAGTTGCAAAACTAGTGTGGAGGAGATGAGGAACCAACTCATTTGATTAAATCAAATTGAGTACAGATAGGTTTTCTCACGTATATAGAGTATATACTTTGAGAAAAGATCACAACTGTTGTTCAATACTCTACCCCACATAAATACAGTCCATTCATCGAAGGCACAAGTATTATATATCTGGCACATGATGCACGTGTACAATTGGTTCTCTCGTGTGCATAACCTACCAAGTGATTGGCAAATCTATGGAAATGCTTTGAGGAAACAAAGAAATGTCTGATTGAAGCACTCCTTTGCCCTCGATTCATAATTTAAGATGTCCAAGGTTAATTATGTCCTATTATGAGGACCCAGTTCAGAAAGTGCACCAGATTGGACTGATACAGACAAGTGACTAAAAGTAATAAAATACTCAAATCTACCAATCTATATATAGTCACGGCATCACCTGTATGTACCACAAGTTCAGTATAAGATCCAAAATCCAGTCACCACTACACAGATTTTGAAGTGGTGGTGACCGGAAAATGCACCTACAGCTAATTTTTATGACTTCAATGTCATACAAAATACAAACACATAAACTATTCAGCCTTTATGTTAGTGCACAATCCCCAATAATGCTGTGCTGGTGTGCATAGTAGTCGTTCGAGCCCAATTCTATACATATCCAAGGATTTACAAGCGAACTATCTAAAAGCTGATTTATACCATCCTCATCAAATGTCTGGGGTAAACATGAGTTCACAGTACCCACTATGTTTATATGACTAGTATTATCCAAAAAAAAAATGTTTATATGACTAGTATGTTGGCTTTCCAAAATTGCATATATCAATTTTTTTTGTTTTTCTTTTCCCAACAAGAGAGGAACACCACCTGACTGTAATTACAGTCCATTGTGATGTTCAAATCCTGTACAACCAGAGTATCCCTTCACATTACTAGATGTGTTATTAAGACGGACTAATTTCAGTTTACCCCCATCAACTTTAGGTCGATCATCATGTTAGTCCATTTTCTTTCAATTTCATCAAAAACACCCCTCGTCTTCCACTTTTCATCAGTCGTGTCCAAACATCTATTTTCCATCTAATTCCTCCATCATGTGATTACTTGCATTAAGAAGAAAACCAAATTTGAAGTCGTTGGCCCATAGAAAAAGGGCAAAATAGACAAATTGCATTCAATCCCACCAAAATACTAAGGTTAGGGGGTTGTGATGGGAACGGAGATGTGTATCGATGTGGGGGAAAAATGGTCAGAAAGGTTATTTTTTTCGGAATTTGACTTTCTTCTTGATGCCACGTCATCACTTGACCGATGAATTGGATGGAGAACGGAGGTTTGGACACGGCTGATGAAAATTGGGAGTTGAGGGGTGTTTTTTGATGAAATTGAAAGAAGGACTAACATGATGATCGACATAAAGTTGATGGGGGTAAACTGAAATTAGTTATATTAAGAACAACAAAATAGGGTTGTAGTTAAACTACTTCCCACCAGTTGCATATATAACAAGATATAGGCCCCAAAATAGAATAGGTGGGCTCTGCTAGAGCTAATTTTTACATGTGATAATAAGAAAATCACTTAGTACGGTAAAAATGCAACTTGTGATGTAAATTCATCAAGTAATGTGTACATGCATGCAAAAGAACATGACTGTGTATGTTCATGTGCAAACAATTGAAGAAAAAGTGCACAAAACTCAGATATCAAATAACACTCAGATGTACTTCAAACATTAATAAACTGACCTTCCACTAAGCTGAGGTGGAACCAGCATCCCACCAAGAGTATCTGGAACATTCCTGGAATGGGGCAAATTACCTCTAGGAACTTTACTGCGGGGAATAGAGGAAGCAATTGAGTATGACTCTCTTTTGCGTGACGCACTTTCACCTCCAACATGAGAAGAATGGTAGCTACCACTCATCATATTGGGTGAGAAGTCAGGAGAATCAAAGAGTTGTGAAGCATCTGGAAGTTTCTGGACCGATGGAGCTGATAAATGGGCAGCACTTTCAGGCCGCTGATATGATGAAACAACAGATCTGTAACACAGAAAAAAAATACCTAATTACTTGCAACCCATCAGAAACTTATCAAAATCATTATGACTACTTTCCTGCCATGAAATTCTTATATATATAGACGGTAAAGAAAAAGAAAAGAAACAGCCCTCTTTTAAATCCAAGAAAATGGAAGCCAAACTCAGCTTCTACAAGTCTCATCCCCGATAGAAAACCCCAAAGACTCATTAGTCTACGAGTCTGGGACACATTTGCACTATCAAATCCTAGTCATCTATCTACAAAAACAGGATGACTGTAGTAACATAAACAGGCAGAATGTCCTACATCAAAACCCAAATACATTTGCCCACATTCACTGCAATTACTCGTAATCCTCACGCGTGTGCAACCCAATTGCCCACATTCATTGATGTTGGTACTTACTTACCAACATCGACCATTGTAATAATTATTCTTGCATCTAACATTATCTGTAGATTACTTCAATGGTGCCTTACAGTAAATGTGGCAGTCATGTATGGGAGATAGTAACTAACCCAAGAAGCCCTATTACTTCAAAATAAAATATGAAAATTGAAAGCAGTTGTACCAAGCTGAGCTAATTAAAGTATGCATCTTTCTGAGAACCCTCAACCCACAAAATCCAAAGCATTCATGAAAGCAATGCAAATATTATGAAAACGCTTCATGGGTAGTAAAGAAAGAAGTGAAATTTGTGAAAACAAGAAGCGAAGTCGAAGGAGAAAGGAAGAATTACTGGGGTTGAGGGTGGGGTTCCTCCATGGGTGCTTGTGCTGGCTCGTTTTCCTTGTTTTTATCGTCTTCCTCCTCCGAAACATCGTCGTCTGAAGATGCGTAGTCCACCAGTGACATCTTCGCTTTTCTTCTCAACTCTTTGCGTCTGCCTTCACTGCTGCGTTCGCTATTCTCCCAAGACCAAGAATGACCCTCTATCTGCCCCTTTTGTGACGCACTCCTCAAATCTTTACTTTTTACAATTTTTTTTTTTTACCACTCGATCGGTATAAGGATTATCAAGAAAAAGCTTTTGGTTATAAAACATTGGTTACCAACCAAAATATGTCGAAAATATATATATATATATATATCATATTTGCTTTTTGAGATTTTTGGTATTATAATAAATATTTTAATTTTATCAGTTTCGATTACCAAAGAAGAGTATGTTGAGACCAAACAAGAGTAAGTTTGTTGAGAAAATGTTAGACATGACCGGGGTCTACGATAATATTTCAGCAAAGCCAAACTAACATTCTGCTGCAGACGTACCAATCGAAGCCACTTCAAACCTGCTGGTCACAAGCTGATGGGAGTTGAGACTCAAACTCTTAACATAAGGGTTCGATACTAAACAGCTCGACCAACTTTACCACACTAGGTGGGTGGTTATCAGCCCACTTTGCAGTTTTTGAAGAATTGCGTGGGGAAAATGATTATTACAACTAAAAAAAGCAAAACATATGAGATGTCAAAATGTGATATAACAATGGGTATTTTAAGCCATAAACTAAAAGGTCAATTAGTAAATATAGTAATCCTCGATCTTAAGTGAAGAGTACTTGATGAAACGAACGTGGATAAGCTTGCAATAATTTTCCACAAATATTGTAGCTTTCATTCAAGAATTGTAATTTGATCATCAAATCTTTGATCTAGCTTTTCTTTCTTTGCTGCTTGCTTGTTCACTTCGCTTCTGAAATTCTACACACATGACCTTCCCTTCAGAAATCGATCCAGTAAGAATTAATGATGCCATGGCATCATCTCGATTGTAGAATGTAGAAGGAAGCACTACTGCATGGAACAAAATGGATCAAGACTGCTCTCTCTGGTCCTCTTTCAACATATGCCTTCCTCTCCTTCAAATTGATCGCTGTCATTGGGAGGGCATCACTTGTGATATAGCTGGTCGGGTACGATGCTCGTGCATCATTGCCCTCTAAAGGGCTCAGATGTCCATATACCTTTAGAAGAACATAAAAATCATACTCGTAATATAATGATCGTACGTATTGATTTATGAACAAACACAGAAACTAAATCCTCATGAAAGAACTACAAGATACTAAAATGTGATCGTTGAACTCCTCAAAATTCGTACACTAGCCCTGATCACATCTAAAAATGTGAACTTTGAGTACAATATTATTGACTTTCATCTCCATAAGCTCAAAAACACAAACATCACCTTCTTTCAAATCATGTTCCCTGGCAAATGTTATCCAACCACTACAAAGTCTGCCACCTGATCCTTGAGTATGAGGTACCAAATTCACAGGCCATAAACTATTTTTAACTTGAAGCATCACTGTTTGTTTCTCCTGTAGCCGCTTTATGGATTTCTTGATGAAATTGGCTGGTACATTCTGCATAAAGAAAAGGGCTGTATAGTAAATCAGTAACTTATAGTAAGCTAGCTAGCTGTTGATCGAACAAATATATAACTAAAGGCTGCGTTTGTTTACCCGGAGATAGAAGGTGGATTTGATTAATTGTTACCAATCTACTTGAAAAGTGTGTTTGGAGGTATGGATAATGTCTAGGTGATTTCTCATTTCCTATAAGACCTGAATTTCTAATCTGGCTGAAAATGTGTTATTAAATTTATCCAACCAGACATTGCTCCAACATATGCACTATTTCGTCAAAATACAGTCACACGTCTCTCTCTATTCTTCGACCTCCGATTCCGGCGACGCCGCCGCCGCCGCCGCCGCCTCTCTCTCTCTCTCGAACACGTTATGGTCGATTGTGACGGCGGCTCCGCCATGCTCAAGGACACCACAACGGCGAGGTTTGCAACTGCAAGATCCAAAATGTTGACGCCAACGATCTAGATCTCAACCACGTTGTGGATGATCTGATCCGAAGAGGGAATCACATAGCAAAATTAGACTCGTTTCGGCTAAATCTATGGCTAGAAATTGAAAGGTGATATGGACTATTCTCTTCAAAGATGTATCTTATCGATCTGCAGATCTGCAAACTTCATCCAATTTATTTTCATAATAATTGGAAATTTAAATTGATATCTTCTTTTAATTCATTTGATTTTGTATAAATATTCTTATCCAGTGTTGTTATCTGGTTGCTCCAAACACTAGATAAGAATAGCAAATCAAAATCCTATACCAATCCAATCTGGCTGTATTGCCAATCCAATCTAGTCAAGTCTGCCAAACGTCTCCAAAGAATAGATGAATATGTAGTCGATGACTGTACTTACCACATCTGACCTCGCAAGGTGATAAGGCATAAGCCCGAATAGTGACACGAAAGAAGGGATTTTTTTGGAATGAACTTGCTGGCTGCTTCGAGGTTATCCCTAGGAACCCTCAAAAATGAGCAATGCCTTTCAGCAACTTCTCCACTAGTTTCTGATCCTTTGTTCTTATTGCCTACAGCAAAAGTTAAAGCCAACGATAAATTATCAAATATAATCCTTAACCCTGATTTTAGGAAATGATGTACTTCATATTCATACAATCATACTATAAGGCTCACCAATATCAAGAGGAGAAGGATTTACAGAAGCCATACCACAGTCCATGCCGCAATCAGATTCCACTTTCATTGAGCTTCTATTATCTTCTACATGTACAGCTGCTCCTCTACTATGCCCTGCCACTCGAGAAAACCAAAAACACAAGTGCAAGTTTAATTTGCAGATATATATGGAGCTCAGTAACTGCATAGTGAGTTAATGTGTAATGTAATTACCTGCTAGCACGGGGAAGATTGTAGCTCTGAAAATTTCAACTTGAAATAAAAGATTAATGTCCTTAATCAAGACAAAGACACACATCACCGACTTTGAGACAATTGTCCTTTACAAATGCAAGACAACCATGCTGGAGTGTGGCTTTTGATTGTTCATAATTGAACTTCACTGACCAAGTTTTTCCGTTTGAAACCCGAAGGGTGACATAAGCAGCGGCCTTAATTTGATTTTCCTTAAAAAAACTTCGCTGGCAAACCCTGAAAAAGTAAGATGATCGATATCATGGAAACATTTTGGAGAGTATATATGTACGTTAATATATAATTCTAGCTATAAGCTTTCTTACCAAATAACTTTGTTGAACATATGAAGGTTGCATGACAACCTTGAAGTGAGCCTTTTCAGAAATAAAACCATCAGTACTCAAAAGAGCTCGAGCCTTCTCATCATTATTCAGTGATTGAAACTCCCCAAGATCCTCAAGTGTTCTCTTTAAGCATTTTCGTGTAGTCGATGAGCCTCCGACATCATTTTCAGACATCGTCTCAGCTGCTTTATCACTCCAACTTGTTCTCATTTTTTTGTATGATGGAGGACATGGTAATGGAGATTTCTCCCTCTTAACTTCCGGGCGGGCTGGAGAATCCTCCAAGATTTCAATAGATATATCATCATCTTCTTCATCTTCATGATCCGTCTCTTCCATCCCGGGCATTGCTAAGGGGTAATCGATTTCTGTGGCAGTTCTATTAAATATGCAAACTTGGAATACAGAATTCCCTTCATATCGAAAAACTAGGAAGTCACCGTAGTCTAAAGAGAAGAACTTAGAGAACTCTGGCCAACCCTTTTCAAACCAAACCTTACCGTTGCACCTTGTCAATTCCAGTTGCCATTCAGCACCACCATTCGGAAGCTTAAGACGAGCAGAATTTGATATATCTTGTCCATATTTCATGACAAATTTCTTTGGAATTCTCTGACAAAACAAGTACGTCAAGCTAAAGAAAAGAACATCCTCATTCGGCAGAAACAAATGAATCATGCAATCATATATAGCCAAAATACATGCAAAGAGGAAGACCAACATACAATTTTGATATCTCTAGAAGTGTCCTCCAAAATTATCTGGAAAAATTGGGGAGTGGTGGAAGAAAATGTTTGATGCTTGCGAAGAGAACCCATTGGCTTCTCAAGTTCCAAAAATGGAAGGAACAGACAAGAGTATGAATATATAGAGAAGCTTTTACCCTTCGAGTCTTTTTGTATTCCTCATAACTTAATTGCAAAGCTCAAGATGGGTAAACAAATCGTCACTACCTCAAAACTAAATGCTTTTGTATATTTTAAAGCTTTACGTATTTAAGTTGGAAGGAAAGATTTCAATATATCTACACCAACTTTAAACAATACACTACAGTAGTGACCATATGTACCCAGGCATTCTGCAGATACAATCACCACAAGACAGAAGATGCTATTTTGATTTTTATGCTAACATTTCTTGCTATTTTGAGGGAAGCTGCTGCTGACCAAGAAGAAATGGCTTGTAAAAAGCATGGGTTTGTGCAATCTCAATACGCTCCCGAGGGTCATGCATTGTCTCATCCCTTAAAGCTTCAAGAATAGCCTCAGGTGGGAACTCCCTTTGCACACAATCATACAGAATTCAATTACACTTCTTATAGTAACTAACATCATAATAGAGTTAAATGTATTAGTATTAGTGAATTAAAATTTTAAACCAACTTGCGTCCTAGATCGATGCAATTCATGCCAGAGGACTCAAGTGGCATTCTTTCACTTTGAAATTAAAAAAAGTTACCTTTTTATTAGTATGCTATATAGAATCCTCAAGATAGGACAAAGCTGAACAGGAACAATGCGCCTGTCTTCTTCAGGATGCTTGACACTTAGAGAGGCCTGACTAAGCAGCTCATAAAATGCTTTCACAGCAGAGACTCCCTGAAAGATAGAAAAGGAATTACCATCCACAGATGGTGAGTTGACTATGCTAAATCATCAGAATGATTATGGTCTTCTAATTAAGCGGTTAATCTTACTTTACTACAAATAGAGATGATCATTCCAGACAACAAAAAATAACATAAAATTAAATGAAAACAAAGAAAAAGAAGTCAGACAAAAAAATAAAATGCAGACGCATACATTCAAGAGTAGTGGCAGAGGTAGAGGGAACCCAACGAGTTTGTGAATAGCTAGTGAAACATGAATTGAAAAGATAAAATTGTAGATTCATCAGTAATGCAACTGTGAAAGTGTGAAACAGTTCTCCCACAAGGCCACAACAATGGTTCATTGGGGTTTGAATCCAGATATAAACTTCTATCACCAAGGAATTAAACATCCCATACGATCCTTCAGTCTACAATTATACCGAGCTCTAACTTCCTACTGCAGAGTCAGCAAGGCCCAACAAAAATAATGTTCCCAAATAGCTGCCCAGAGTACATTTTTTCACACCTTGAATATTTAGACAATGCAACTTTGTTGGGATAACTGATTGTAAAATTTCTAAATTTTAACTTTGAATTCACTTGCTAATAGAACTTGACCACTGCACAACTCGGGTAACCTTCACTTTATTTTGTTTTACATACCAAAAAATCCCACAAAACCACTTGGCAGGGCTCAAAACTGGGGCTTCCTGCCAAACCCTATTATCTTTAGGAGACTGGAAACTCTAGAAACTACCTGGGAGGTACTATGAGGAGGCTATCACATGGGAGTAAAACACAGGCAAGACCACTCCTATGACCCCTATCTGGCATGCTTCCCAATATTGTTAAGTTCCCTAGCCGAAGCCCTGATGTCTTTATACAAGTAATACGATTTAATTAAAGGAATTTTTAAGTATTCAATACCCTTCCTCATCTCTCCCTTTTTAAAATCCATTTAGATCACCAATCAATTCATGTTTGTTTCTTTGTCTCTATTTAAAATGATTCAGATCCATACCTGAATCATACCCTTCCCCTTGATGCTATCACCCATTTCAAGGTTTAACTCCCCCTTGGCCAGCTTTTGTCCATACCATGCATTACGACCTTTCAACAAGGTTACATACGTGTCAGCCAATAAAGGTCCTGCTAGCTTCTCTGGTTCTTCTGCCAATAAATGAGTGATAAATATCATCTCTGATGTACAATGTGCAAAGTATACAGATTTGCTGGTGGCGCTCTCATTGGTTAACCCAGCTACCATTCCTGTTGAATCATAATTCAAAATTTCATGTACAGATTAAGCCAAACAAATTTATTAGAAACAATACAACAATAATCAAAGTATAAAAGTCCCATAAACAAAGGATAATAATACAGGATTAGTAAGAAAGAAACATCCTCAATTCCTGATAAAACATGCAGTACAAAAACACAAGGTCATCGGACGATAACTGATACATAATAACCTTCCAGCTGACATGAGATGACCAACTAAAGCAGACAACTAAAAATAAACTTAGGGTTTTATCTGCAAAGGATGTCTAGCAAGAATCATCAGATAGTCTTGACCCAAATAACTGGACTATGAACATGAATCTTTTCCTTACAACAACTTGAAGTGTCCAATTTCGTATATGAATATATATAAAGGAAAAAAGTTGAGTTCTTGGCTTCTGGGTATACACTCAATAGTTAAGGGATAATGTTGTTACTGTTAAGTCTCAACCGTTTCTAATCCCCTGGTCTGATCAGATGCAATCCTTTTTAAGTTCTCAATTCACTGAATCTACAGCATCTAAAGGACAGTTATTACAGTATTTAAAATGCACAGCAAGGAAGGTATTCCTAAACTCAGAGCATTAAGAAAAGGAACCTCTTACATCACAATATAGCACTTTCATAAAAGACCATCTTGTATACCTTGTTATTTCTGTTACCTTGTATTTTCTGTTTAAATTTTTTACTCATGTTCAGATTGTACAAAGCTATGAGACTGAATCTTACCAGCTCCAATCGCATAGACATTCTTTAAGCCACCCATAACTTCATGAGTAACAAGGTCACCATTGTCCCACACAATGAAGTGTGGCTGCCTTAAAAACTTGGCCATTGGCTTTGTCCACTTTTCAGCTCCACATAACCGAGCATTAGCGTATTCGTTGTTGTATATCTCTGAGGCAATGTTGGGTCCTCCAAGGTAGAGAATGTTTTCAACAGGAGCACCAGCTGAAAATACCATACCAATTAGACAGAGAAGAGATAATTCGCGAGCAAAGAGAATTGCTAAACTATATATTCAAGCAACAAAATGGGAATCAGCCTTACTTGCTCGCTGGATCATCTGAGTGGGAGTAACAATGCGCGGTTCAGGCACCAATTCAGCTTCAACACCTTTCGAAAGAGAAATTATAATCGGCATTGTCTTCCTATCTCTCCAATACCTACTAATTTCCTCAAACACCACACTCGTCTCAGTTGACGGCAGCCCATTGACCACAATGTCAGCATCCCACACAGCCTCCTGCAAATTGGTGACAACCTTCAAAGGGCAAAGAGGAGTGTCAATCATATTCAGACAGAACCCATCTCTCAATATCTCATCCGCAAAAAGTGTCCGGTCCCCTAATCTGGCCTCGACATATTTCAAATAAGCACAGCGCCTGATCAGCCTCCTCAACACATCTTCTCTTGAATTGATGACTTCAAACAAATGCTCAGCCGTGGCTCTATCCACAGGCCTTCCAGATCTTCTCCATATTCTCACCACGGCCTTCTCTCTTAAGTGTCCATAACTATCTTGCAACATTGCAACAAACACACTCCCCCAAGCTCCAGCCCCTACACCAACTATCCTGACCGGATCATCTTCGGCTTTGCCCATTAAACGCCGAAGCTCGTCCAGCTTCTCCTCAACAGAAACATTTGAATATTTAACCAACCAGTCGGGTGAGTATTTGACCCCATTAGCGGTAGCACTCATCCCTTCCTCTATTCCTCGTCACAATAAAACTCCGCTACAAACCAAGCAACTCCGCAAATTTCTAACAACGTTATCCAATTTCCAGCTACTTGGTATTCAGAAAGACATGAAGATGAAGTTGGACCAATAAACCCAAGAATTCAAAACATACCCAACAGCCGGTTGCAAAGCTTGAGCATTGCATTTGTGTAGGCAAAGTGGTTTGAAGATGAACAGAGAAAATGAATGAGAACTTGGAAAGAACCGCAAATGGAAAATGACAACTTGGAAGTGGCTGGCTGTTTAGGAAGAAGAGCAGCAAATGAACTCGGTACTTGCGTTCCCGTCCAAGGAGAGGAGTTGTCTCATATCTTACGACTCCACGGATGTGAGACCAGTTTTAACCGCTGACTCTTTTCAATTAATCTTTAGGGGTTTTACTAATAACTACTTAGGAAAAGTGTTTCATACCGCAAATTCTAGGGCTGTAAATAGGCTCGAACCGTTCATGTTCGAATTGTATTCGGCCCGGTTTTTAGTTGGTTCGGCTTGTGCTTGTAAGATAAATTAACTAATCTTGAGCTCAATATTAAGCCTGACAAAATACAAGCCGAGCTTGAAACAAGATACATGCGGCTCGAGGAACACAATCTGCCTAGGTACTACATACTTCCCCAAAAACACACTAGGTTTTGCCGGATGCAAATTATAATAAATGCATTTTGTTTTCATTTTACTTTTAACTTTACTCCTTTTTGAAAAGAAAAAAAAACCAGTAATTATGAAGACTCCTCATATTCTGAGAATATAACTCCAAGACTAAACCCGATTTTTTGTCTAAAAAAAAGACTAAACCTGATTAAACCCAGAAGTTTACATAAATCGAAAGAAAGAAAAAAACTGTATACCCGACTAGCTACTGTGCCCAAATTCAAATAAAATTGACCCTTAACCCAGACTTTAGGGATGCCCAAAGTAATTGGATGCCCAAACTTCCTAACCCACATTATGATTATATCCTTACTGTGGTGCTGTTTCAAAAGGTTAATCATGTATGCTTTCCTTAAACTACGTTCTGCACTTGAAAATTCACTTTCGTTGGATTTGAGGCTTAAGAAGTTAAGATGAGCTTGGGTGTTCTGAAAACTAAAGCAAAAACCTGCGTGGTAATAAATGAAAAAGACTTGTACATGTTTGAAATCAACTTAAAAAAAAAATAAAAAGGCTAATTTTGAAAGAATTAAAGTTAAAAGTCAAATGAAAACATAATGCGTTTATTATAATTTTATATTACTAACCATAATTAAAGATGATTATGAAAAAAGATACATGACATAAAATTAGATGGATGGGTATTAAGGTGGACAAATAAGGGTAGTCGACAAATTTACATCCGACTTTAGCCAGGTACTGCATACTTCCCCACTTTTCTTTGTTTTCTACTTGGCCCGAGGCCTTTGCACTTATCCATAAATTTCATTAATTATGTAGATGCTTTGAGTTGCTCTGAAGGAAAACCATAACATTGTCAGCAAAGAGAACATGTGAATGAGGAGAAATACGCATGAGAGCCCGAAATATATTTAATCTTGTTCCTGTTGACTAAAGAAGTTAGCCCTCTACTAAGAACTTCCTCGGCAAAACAGAAAAGCAAAAGAGAGAGCAGGCCCCCTGACAGACACCTCTGGAGCAATTGAAGTAGCCACAACCCTTGTCATTCACAGTTATGGAAAGAAAGGCTGAACGCAAAATATTATTAATGAACTTTACAAAGGATATTATTAATGAACTTTACAAAGGTTTCATGTTGAGATCTAAATTTCATATCGGGAATATGAGACCTTGATTGTGGGTTTATAAGAGTTTGGGCATCTCCACCCATTGTCAATTGGTTTTGGATGTGAACCATAAACTACTTTATCATAGTATCAGAGCGGGTTACCCACGTTCACGTATGAATGCGTAACGGCCACACGAACTCCACGTCACCCAAAATGTTGTCAACATGTTAGGCTTAAAAATTCGCCACATGTGCGGAGGAGTTGAGATATAAATCCCACATCGAGAATATGAGACATTGTCTGTGGGTTTATAAGAGTTTGGGCCTCTCCACTCATTGTCAATTGATTTTGGATGTGAACCCCAAACTACTTTATCATTTCAGACAAAAAAAAAAAACTTTACAAAGGTTGTATTGAAACGAAATGCTCTAAGCACCTTTAATAAGAACCCCCAATCCGCTGTGTCAAAAGCTTTTCCATATGTCAAATTTTATTGCAACATTTCTAGACTTGCCCTTTTGATCCAGGAGATTTATACATTGGCGGCGATGGCGACAACAATGTTAGCATGCATTAGTGGTGTGTGTGGTAGATTTGTTAGTATTGTTGCATTTCTTTTTTCGGATGTAGGGCCTATGGTTCATAATTTAGCAAGTTGTTTGTCTCCGTTCACTCTTTCTTGTTTGATTGAGTTGGAGACACATACTCTTTGTTTTTAGCAGCTTTTTGGTCTTCCATTTGCAGGCTTTGTAATTGAGTTTGTCCCTTAATTAATGAATTATTTATTTCTCAAAAAAAAAAAAAAAAGAGAGACCAGATCCACGATGGTATTACCACTGATAAAGGCACTTTGATGGAGAGAGAGAAGCTTCGAAGCAACATGCCCCAATCTATCTGCTTGTATTTTTGTTATCACCTTAAAAACAAAATTAAAAACAAAATGGTCGGCTAAGTACTCTTAGGCTATAAGAATACTTATGCAATAAAGATATTACTCACATGTATTAAAGTTTCCAATGGCATTATTTCCTTGTGACTTCTCCCCCTAATTTCTTGGGAGACACATTTGTTCCATGTGCTAAAGACTAGAAGTAATTTTCTGACATGCTTACTAACCTGAAATGGAATTGAGAGTGGTGAAATTGATTTCAAGATGAGTGAATTCTAACGTTTACTAACATGTCAAAAGTATTGAAATGAGTGTGGGTCTCACTTTCTTATCAAAAATCGATTCCTTATAAACCCTCTAATCTAATACCCAAGGGGGAGATTGGTATTAGAATCAAGCTTATGGAAAGTAAACAGTAGAATTGAATGAAATATTCTCATACCGATTCTTTGTTAATACTGATTCTTGTTGATACTGATTCATAAAAAATTCTATTTCAAGTTAGTAAACGTGTCATTCCTGTTATTCTAACTCAGAAAACCTAAGAACTTGCAACCGACCATTTTGTATAAACTGTGTTTAATATTAGGGGCCAACGTAACGTTTTTGCTACAGGGGCCACTTCCATGAGCTGGTGATCCAATATATTAAAACCTAAAGGCCAAAGCTTTTAGCTTTTGGTCGAAGAATATATATATATACTTAGACCTAAAGCTTTAGACTAAGCTTAGCCGGAGAAGAGAGTATATAATTAATTAAGTAGTTGATTTGCGTGTGGAATGTGATTCATGTGAGCTAATGATCATACTCAGTAGTGCCAATAGGAAGCTTAACCAAATCACATTCGAGTGTGATTCCATCTTCTTTCTTTTGTCACATCATTAATAATCCTATGGCCAAGATTTAATGATCGTTGTAAAAGGCCTAAAGGAAGAAGACTAATTAACATAAAACCTTATCAACTTTTTCAACAAATTGAAGTTAATAGCAGTAGTGGCCGGTCTATGGTAGAAACAAATTAAGATTTATATTGGTTTTTCCCTGTTTCAGGGGAGAAAGTGTCAAGGCATGTTTGCTTTCTCGTCAACGTAGGAAAACTTGAGGAAATGGTTCATCTAGTTAGCCAGGTGAGTCAATCACAGTAGGTATTTGCAGAAGAAATTTCCATATTCAAGTCGTTTTAGAGACTGTCCCTTTATGTCTTCATCGTTTCCGGGTCCTTGGACCGAGTGAGCCATGTGTCTTGTTTACTAAGGTGCGGTGATTTAACCGTTTTTAATTTAGTGAGAGATTCCGAGTTCAATTTCTATATTTGTTGTAATATGACTTAGTTTGTTTACTTTTTGCTTATTATCATACAAAAACCAATAACTGATTCATCAAACAAATCTTGTTGTTTTCCAATACCTAGGAAGATCGATCCTTTAGGTTTCTATTGCAAACCTCGATTTGGTATCTAGCTTTGATGATATTAAGGTTTTGTAGCAGGTCGAGAATTCCAGATAGTTATGGTATTAACTTTGTGTCTTTGTTAAAATGGTAAGTTTCAAAAAGTGTGCGTGTGGAACTATTCACTTGTAAGAATCTTCAATCTTCAGATTAATTCATTTCTCATTCACAACCCGTCAAACTTCAGAAAGATTCAAGAGTAGTGAGGTAGCTAAATAGTAGTTATTTAGTGAAATTTGATGTTCGTTCAAGGAGGATATCTTGAGAACAAAATTCTCCGGTCAACAGAAAAAGGACACGCAAGTAGGGATGAAACATATTATAAGAACCAACCATTCGTCGAATTGGTCAGCGAACAACCCTCCCTCGATCAGAAGCTCTGCTAAAATATGCAGAAAAGGCCCTACATGCAGCTCAAAGAAGCATCAGACATGGTGTGTGGTACAGTGGTCCCTCCAAGCCAAACCTACTTTTAGTTTCACGACTAATCAAATCCTTCATACTCTTTCTCTCTTTCCGATATGTCAAAGTAGCCGTTGCACCTCCCCCTAGCTCTCCCCCCCCCCCCTTTTAAATATGTCCCCCGCGATCACCAAATCTAGCTCCTTCATTACCTCCATCCGCTCTCTCTCTCTCTCTCTCTCAACATTTGACACAATGTTTCATCATCCCATGATGACTCTCTCAGAAAACAAACGTCTCTCAGTCACACCCTTGCTCTCTGCAGCCTCATCAGCAACAACCACAAGCAGCGAGGCCTCCGACGATAGCCCGCCGGCCTCGGCACGTTTCGAGATCAGCTACCATCATTTTCCATGCACGGCGCACTTATTATCCGGGTCCTTCTTCTCCTATCGATCACTGGCTGTCCTTTCCGGCCACAAGGGCTCCATTTCGTGCCTGTCTTTATGCGGAGAGTTCATCCTCAGTGCTTCACAAGGCAAAGACATCATCGTGTGGCAGCAGCCTGATCTCAGGCCTTTTACAAAGTTCGGACAAGGCGATGGCTCGGTGAAGGCGGTTGTGACCGTTGGGAGCAAGGTCTTCACGGCGCACCAAGACAGCAGGATCAGAGTTTGGAAGGTTTCAAGGAGCTCGGAGAATGTGTTTAGGCTTGTGGATACTCTGCCTACAACGAAAGACTACTTGGGGAAGTTCATGAAGCAAAGCAACTATGTTCAAACGAGGAGGCATCACAAGAGGTTGTGGATTGAACATGCCGATAGTATTTCTTGTCTGGCTTTCTATAATGGGTTGGTTTACTCTGGATCTTGGGATAAGACCCTTAAGGTCTGGAGGGTTTCGGATTTGAAGTGCGTGGAGTCGATCAAGGCTCATGATGATGCCATTAATGGGTTGGCTGCAAGTAAAGGGATTGTGTATTCTGCTTCTGCTGATGGTAAAATCAAAGCTTGGGGAAAAGAGGGGAAGAGCTCACATTGCTTGAAGGGTATCTTGGAGGGTCATAAGGATGTGTCATTTAACTCGGTGGTGGTTTCGGAAGATGGGAGATGGGTCTATGGAGGCGGTTCCGATGGATTTGTGATGGGGTGGGAAGGGTGTACTAACGGTGGCGATCAAATTGGGAGTTGGAAGTTGGTTTGTGAAACAAAAGCGCATCAAATGGCAGTGTTGTCGATGTGTTTGATGGGGGAGATGTTGTGTAGTGGATCAGCAGATAAGAGTATAGGTATATGGAAGAGAGAAGCTTTTGGGAAGCTTTCCAAAATTGGGGTTATTAACGGCCATGAAGGGCCAGTCAAGTGCTTGCAAGCATCGCCGGATTGTGTTGGTGGTGGTTTCATGCTGTATAGTGGAGGCCTTGACAAGAGCTTAAGAGTTTGGTGGGTTTCCAAACCCTCCACAACACAGAAGAGTACAGAGGAGAAGTCTGTCATGTTGAGCTAGAACTTCTTCAAAGTTTGTGTGTTTTGATTTTTGGGCACCTTCGTTTTGGTTTTAGGTGTCTGAAATCATAGTTGGTTCTTAGTTCAAAGTTGCATACAGATCAAAAGAGTTCATTCAGATTCAAGGGCATTGGAAAGGGCAATATTGTAGCCTGGAATGCCAAATGTTTTAGAGTTGGTTTTGGGATTGAGTTTTTGTATACGTTCTTTTTTCTTATACTTCAGAGAATTGGTGTAAATTATTTCCTAGGAATACAAAAGGGTCATAGGAAAAGTTGTGTGATTTTTGTTTTCTTCTCACTATAGCTAGTCGGTTACATTTCATGATCAATTGTATTTAAGATTTTAGTGGATCATCAATGGATTTATCAATTGTATTTTGTAGTTTAATGGATCATCAATGGAGTCAATAATGTTGTTTGTAGTGGTTACATGATTTATTATGTTGCAGCTTTAAGTTGCTGTTAATGAAGAACTGTCATTCTAATTTCAGATCAATGAACCTGAAAACAAATACACCCTGAAAATGGCAGACATACGAAAGAATACTAAAAAAAACTAACCGAAAAAGAATAAGAACATGAACAACCAGTTTGCTTAGTATAAGAGCTAAAGAATATGTTCTTTTAACTAAATCTCCTTTTTGGTTGTTTCCAACCAAACATTCTTCTGCTTATCAGTGGAGAAGAGCACATGTCCTATCTACAGGGAAAACCAACAGTTTAAGTCAAAGTTTTTAACTGTCATCTCTCATTTGCAACACAAAAATGGTCACTTGAAGCAACAGCTAGCACAGGAGGTGCTGACACTTCTTCATCTGATGAATTTCTCATCTGTTTAACTATTTATGGAAACTTTTTCCGACAGGCCGGTAATGTTCTCTTACCAGACAGTCTGACATGTTTAACGAGTATGGATCACATCAACCATAAGCAATTCAGACTGTTCAACGAGTAATGCCTTCGAGGATTTTTCAGGATCATCCTTTCTAGATGTGCATTATATACACAGATTCTTCTTGTCTTCCATGTGACTATTGAATGTTGTTATAGGTGGTCAAAGGAATTTTTGTTGTGTCACTCGGTGAAGCAGAATGCATAGCTCCTGGAAGAGATGTTCAGTTCGACATAGAAAACAAGTAAACTTCATCTTTAAGGAACGAATGGAATGCCTCTACATTGATCCAAATGGTTTCGACTAATTAATCTAACTCTTCGAAATGAAGATACAAAAGTATCTCAGACCATCTTACGGCAGAAGCAAGCAGTGAACTACAAAAGTTTCAGTTTCAAAACGCACCGACTATTGCTCATTCTTTGCTGTTACACCATGCATGACCAATTCTTCTTTAAATTAGTTCATGTGAAAGGAGCTACCAACCTACCAAATGGAGCAAGAAAATAAACAAACCACTTCTTTATCGTTCTTTATTCTTAGACTAAATGAAATAGCTAGCAGAAACTAGACTTCAAAGTCATACCAAGGATCTTTATTCTTACAGTGTTCAAGCAACGTACAGGTTCGAACACGCTTTGGATGAGCTAATGCTTTTGGAATGTTTGAATTGCTTGCTACATTCTAGTTTGCTTTCAATGGTCTTGTTTAAAATTTATATGAACTGTGTGAAGTAAAGAATCATACAATACTACATATGAAGAAAACATTCAAATTGTATCCAGCTGAATTGATATAGATGTGCGAGAAAAAGTGAGAGGAGAAAGTGATAACAGGGTAGACGACATGAACAATCTATTTGACTGCTTTCTTTTACAGCATACAACAAGGACTACCATTCAACTGAGAAGGCCCTCTTGCATGAATAATTACATATGATTATCTCTACAATAATTACATATGCTGCTCATAACCTAATCAATGATTCTAAAAACAATTTAATCAGTGATTCTAAAACCTAATTGCCATCAACACTAACACGGCGGTGTTAAAGGGGGGACAAACAGAAGTTTAGACAGTAACAAGAGAGATGCAGATCAGACTTCATGAGCTAATATAGGAAGATGAAGTGGACTACTGTTAGGCATCCCTCCAACACCAAACAGCAGTTAGAAAATATAAACTTCATCAAGGACTTTTTCTCAAAGTCTATCAGCCTATGCATGTCAAAGCAACCTACCAGCTAAAGCAATAACATAGAGAAACCACTGCTTTATAGCTAACACTTTTTTTTTTTTTTCAACAATTGAAAACAATAATGAAGAGCTAAAACACAAAACCTGAAGGATGCCCCTCCCAGCTGATCCAAATGAAACGATGGGACAAAAAAGGGGGGA
The DNA here is from genome assembly GCA_009720345.1 of Fragaria iinumae. Taxonomy (NCBI): domain Eukaryota; kingdom Viridiplantae; phylum Streptophyta; class Magnoliopsida; order Rosales; family Rosaceae; genus Fragaria; species Fragaria iinumae. Next base: position 2,426,838 of record CM019123.1, read on the forward strand.
GACAACGAACGCTGGGGTAGACTATCTTTACAAATCGTACTAGGAAACTTCTATTCGTAAGCATGACTAGTTTGTGTACCCACAATAACACCATCTAAGGAGGCCAAAATGAAAATAAGGTGTTACGTAAGCTCATTTATTTTTGTACCCAGTGACACCAAACATGGTATTAACTAAACTGGACTCTTTATTTAGCAGTCATACTTGGTCCCAACAAATAAACATGCACTTATATTGTAAAAAGACATAATATTGTAGTAGAACTTCTGATTTAATTTCATTTAGCTCAAGTTCAAGCCAAATTCAGCCATTGCATGCTCCTAGCTTACTCTGAACTTTTGCCGAAAAACAGTACAACACATTTGTACCACGTGACTGGTAAGACAAACCAATTAATGCACATGTAATGGGGTCTTTTGGATACTCACTTTAACAAACTAAGGAAAACTTTTATTCAAAAAAAAAAAAAAAACTTAGGAAACAAACTTAGAGAAAGTTTAGATTTGTCTGCCGTACCGTCACGTGGCACGTTATTTCTCACATGTTTATACATGACTGCAAATAATTGTGACTTTTGGGATACTAAACACTGAGGGGTGCAAAGGCTAATTTGGTCAATCCAAATAAAATCTTATTAATTATCTAATCCATTTGCCGGACCAATACTTGTGTATTTCCCGCTCTAATAATCCATCAAAAAGTTGAAACAGAAGAAAAAAAAAAAAAAAAAAACCAAACGACACTATCCAGTCCAGATCAGTACCCTCATTAGGTGCACATTAGTATATACAGAAAGACAACCTTGGGCCATGAACATCCTACCCTGAAACAAAAGACAAAACCGAATCAGACAAAACAAAAATTCAACCAATTTGCCCACCATAAGTAAACTTCTAAATCTGCGGCCAACTTCATTGAAGCAACAAACATAATTCAAGCAAACAATTATATGTTCATGTACTAAATTCCATACCCGAGCCTTATCAAGGGTCAAGGGCCATGAATTATCAGGGAGAAAACAATATGTCAAGAGGCCAAGGGTTCAAGAAATTACGGATTTTACTCAAGTTTAAGTAGCTATAACCTACCCAAAATAAAATTTGAGGCAAAATTTCAGAGTGCTTGCACAAAATAGGAAAAGGGGAGTGGTGAACTTATTTGGGAGACAGATGAAAAAATAAATAGATACATGCATGTAAGTATTTTAGATTTTTAGTCGATCAAAAGTCTATTACTAACTTTATAGAGTGAAGTCACATCTTTCTTAGAAAAAGTAATACTTGGAAACCAGTATAGTTTTTTAAGGCAAGTCGATTCGCGCATTAGATTTATATAAATATTGACCTTGTGGTTGTTGTCTGCATGTTGGACAATACCACTTCCCCTTGAATCTCGTCTCTGGAGTGAGCCCAACACATGCGTAATGAAACCATTCGCCTCCTTGGCACTGTCAAGAAATATAAGTGACAGACAATAGCAAATATATTTAGCAAATTGCGTAAGACGGCAAAAGGAAAAACACCTTCGGTTTTTTAAGCCGTGAGAATCTCCGAGCTACATATTAATGCAACAAGCAAAAAACACTAATGTTCTTTCTCAGAATACTACTCCTAAAGATAAGAAGTGCATGAGAACCACTAAGCGAAGGTTGACAACATCAAAAAACAAACAAGGACAGTTTATGCAATAAGTAAAAACACCAATATTCTTTCCCACAGTACTAGTCCTAAGATATGAAGTAATTCCATAGTTCAATAATGTGGATTTACTTGAAATTTACAACCCAGCGTTGACCTATTAAGACTCAAAATTAAATATCCAGCATTCAAATATCCCAGCAATGTATACAAGTTTATTTGGCTCATTTTAGGACAAACCTCAAAATTTCGTAACCACTGTCTACTAGATATACACATATGCAGAACTTCTATAGCTACTGACATAGAAGTTCTAATGCTAGGCTGATCCATTCTATTACAGAAGATGATTATCCAAAAAATAAGAGTAAGAATGAAGCAAAAAGGGCTTACATTTTCATTGTCACAGGCAATCATATCTCCAAAAGACACCTGAAGAAATCATGATAATTACTAGTTCAATACATGCAGCAGGCATTAAAGAAACTGCAAATAATCATCAGAGAGCTCAAACAGAAAATAACAAAACTATAAAAGAAGAACCTGATGGCAAACACAGTAGGTAGGTTCATTCGGATCAATTGGTTGATCAGCATCCATAGGAATAGCATATTCCTTTTTGTGGCTTCCTGGGGGTGGCATGAGCTCGAAGTCCCTGTCGCGCTCTCGATCCCATTCCCTATCTCTATAATCAAACCTTTTTGATTGAGGAGTTACATAAATGGGCTTCCGTTTTTCAGTTTTGGGGACAATGGGTAATGGAGGAAGAATTGCTGGTTCATCGGGTGATATTTTTCCTTCTGAGAGAATAGGAAAACACAAAACAAAGTCAGCTTTCTTACAAATTGCTTCAAAATACGCATCCTTGAAAAAACATGTGTTGTATGAAGTGGCTGATATATCACGGAACGGTATTGGAACTTCCTATTAAGGTTCAGAAAGGCAGCATGTAATGAACAAAACAAGCATTCTGATATTTCTCCATCCAGAACATATTTATCATGTTTTTATCTAGTCTATGAATGGCTTTGACTTTGAATTACACTGCACATGCATGTGGCTTAGTGGAGTTCAGTTGAGTTAAGTTGTTGATGGTGTTAAACTTTTCTATCTTTTTACAAGCTATTGTCTATTACACTTAAAAGTGATCTAATTAACTAGAACATAAATTCACGTAAACATATGCAATGGTTTAAATTAAACCCTTCATACAGGCTACAGTACCTTGCTTTAAATCTTCTGCAAAGTGGTGCAGATCCTCGTCGAGCCGTTTCACATGACTATCTATCTGGCACAAACGCAGCAACACGAGCCATGTAAGTTCCAAATCACAAAATGTGATGCAACAGAAAAGGGAGTTGCAGGATATAAGCTGAGAAAGAAGAAGAAGAAGCAGCAGACCAGGTCATAAGCTTGTTTAGCGAGCAAAACCTTCTCAGTACAGAGACTGACAGCGTTCTCCTGATTGGATTCGATTTCTTTCCGCAGTTTGTCAATGGCGGCCTCATCTTCTTCCATGTTCCATTTCTTTGACAATCCCAGGCACTGCTTCGTCTGCTGCCTCGTCTGGTGTATCATCGCTTTTAATAAATAGTTCAAATGAAAATATTCAGCAATTCCATCCCAAATAAAAAATTTAAAGCAAGCAAGAAAGAAGACGGCGAGACTTACTTTGAGAGCGTTCTTCAAGTTCTTGGATAGTATTGAGGAGCCTCTGCAGCTCAGCAGGCAACGTACTTGCATCTTTGCAAAATCAATTCCAACCAAAATTCAAATTCAAATTCAGAATTTCAAATTTTATAATGAATAAGAGGGCTTACATTCAAGATAGTCGTCCACGTACACTCCGGTCCTTGCGATTACCATTCCTCCAAATTTGGGAATTTGTTCTTTCTCTCTGCCAATTCTTTTGATCTAATCAGACCCGTTGAGCCTCGTATTTAAAGGCCCATTTTCAAGGGTATCCCAGTTGATATCCTTAAAGAATGGATGCTGCCTTACCTGTATCATGATTCATATCTATCAGCTTATGTCCAAGGGTTTTGAAATCATGTAACCCGAAACTAACAAAAGAACCAAAATTACCTCTGTTGCTCCTCTCCAAGTCTCTGATTAGGATCTTCTGTCAATAACCTAGAAACCATGCATTAGTAAACAAAGAATCTAATTTGTAGTAAAAAATGAAGTGTCTAAAGAAGCAATGCGAACAAGTGAATTGGTCGAAGAAAGTTCAAAGTAACATACATTCAACCTTAAATAAACCCTGCATTTTCGTAATGCTTGTAATTCAGGTTCAGGAACTCAAGCAACAGCTTGAATCTCTCACCCCATAGGTTTGATATGTGCCTTGAATACATATCATTGCATATCTTTCTCAGAATCTCATGAACACAATTTAACTGACACAATTTACAGAGGTTAAGTTGAAGTTTGAAACTGACCAGTGTTTGCTTGGAGCTGATAATCCGATGTTTCTCACAACAGATGCCAAATTCAAAACCCAGAAAATCGACCTGGCCCTCTCTTCACACACGAACGCAGGGGCTCACGCCCAGTTCGTCAGCTTCTCCCTGAGCTCGACGAGCGGCGCCCGCATGCGCACCACGGTTGATGAGATCGCTTCTCCTCGTATGTATCTGTTTCTCAGTTAGACATGAAACGAATGTTTAATTTTGTGTCTTACTATGTTATGTATCTTGTAACACGTAAGATTCGTTAAGATTAGTTAATCCGGATTTCTTATCCGAGTACATCTTAATCGACCTCAGATCCTCATTTCTTATGTAATTTTTCTTGTATTATTCTTATTTTAATGAAGGAAAATTTATGGAAATTTTTATTGGTTTGCGAAGTGGAAGTTTGGAGTTTATTTCAAGGTGCTTTGACGTTAAAAGACCAAAAAGTTGACTTTACTTTCTGTAAGTTATCTTCGAAAACTTCATTCACGAAAGTTGTAGAGCTCGTCAGTACGAGTTCGTAGACTTGCGGCACGAGTGAAACGGACGTCAGATGAAGAAGTTGTGGTCAGAGGAAGTTAGTTGCCGGGTTTGGGAAGTGTATAATAGGAAAGTTGGGGATTTTTAATCTGTGGAAACCTATTTTCTTCACTAAACCCGTGCAGCTCTCTCTCTCTCCTATCCCGAGCACCCGACGCCTCACAGACGCCGGATTTCCTGCCGATTGGAAGCCCACCATCTCGTCGTCGGGTAGGTCGCCGTTGGTCCAGTTCGACTCGCTCGGCCACCCTCTTCCACCTACGGCGTCGCAGGCCGGAGACAAGCCGCCAGGCCGGAGAAGCTTCACGCGATTCGCCGAAGCTTAGGTCGGCTGTCCGGCTGTTGTTTCGACCGCCGCCGGTCTTGTTCGGTGCACACTGACACTCTCTTCCTTCCTAGGGCAGCGCCACCCACCGCCTCGTTGCCTAGATGCCGCCGCTAGGCGGAGGAGCTGTGGAGATTCTTGCCGGAATCTCATAGTTCCGACGGCTTGTTTAGGCCAAAGTTGGGTGAGTCTCGTCCTCTCCCTTCCTCTAGAGTTGTTTATGCTCCTCTTGGGATCCAAGTTTGAGATTTGGAGTACTAGCTTGCAGATTTGGGGACAGAGTTTGCGGTGGCTATCGGGAGCTGTTCAAGGCTGAACCGAGCTTAGCCTCAGGTATAAAAAGTGTTCCTTTTACTTTGTTCTTTAAGGTTGTTGTTGGGAGTTTTTGTAGATTTTGAGATTGGTGGTGGAGTTTGAGGCTCACTCGCCGCCGCCTGTGGCGGCACGTGGGAGCACGTCCGGGCAGGGTAGAGACCTTGACTGCTGCGTTAGCTAGCCCTTGTAGTTCCTAGGGTGTTGTTAGTGTGTTGTTGGTGTGTGAAGATTGAGTTTTGATTAGGTTTTGCATTGTAGGTGCTAAGTTGTTTCTAGGTGTTTGTTAGGTCGGAAACTTGGAAATTTTGGATCTTGGAGAGTGGTAGTATTGTTGTTGAGAGTTCGATGACCTTGGGAGGTCTTGGAGGAAGGATTGCCCTTCTTTGGGCAACCTTTAAGTTAAGGGTATTTTAAATCCTTGTGGTGTTTTTACTAAGGGTTTTGAATTGTATATTTTTAGGTGATTTGTGAGTTGTTGAGTTCCTTGGCTCTTGTGTTGCGGAAGAACGCAGCAGAATTATTTTAGGTGAGTAAACCTCACCAAGGTTCACTTTTGAACCAAGATTTATTATGGTCATTTGAGGATAATAATTAGGATGTGATTTAATATTTTGCTATCATTAGTTTTTTAAAAAAATATATGAGCTTGATCATCAACGACTCATAGGTAAGATAAAACAAGTTTTCTTATGTGTTTTTCTAAGGCTCTTATGATCATAATTTTATTAAATTGGGAGTAGTTATTTTATTGGTTTAATTTATTTTGTTCATATAATTATATCCTTGTGAAGGATATAATTTTATGATGTAAATCTTGTGATGTTGATAATGATGTTGTGATATGATGACTGTTGAATAAATAGCCTAACCGGGTTCCAAGCCTTTAAATAGGTGATTGGTTACGGTTAAGATACTATTTATTATTTTATTTTATTGGTATTGGACAGTCAAACCGGGTTCCAAGCCTTTGGCCGAGTGATTGGTTACGGTTAGGAATTAGAGCTCTAGTCCGTCTGTCGGTGTAGGTCATGGGAGATACTTGATGGTATCTGGGACTCATGGGTACACATATTGTTGTTGTAGGTCATGAGGGATATTTACTAAATATCTGGGACTCATGGGTACATTTCTTGTTAATGTGTGGTTTTTATTTATTGATCAAAATTCATTTGGGGTATGTTGGATGTGTTAAATGTTGGATGTGTTAAATGTGGAGTTATTTTTTAAGTTTACTCATACGGGTTTTTTAGCTTACCGGGTTTGTTATTCTACAATCCCGGTGCACTATTCCTTGTTGTAGGGGTTAGGCCTGCATGTGAGGATCGGCAGGGGTGAGAAGGAGGCATAGTGGCAGGGTTCTCCTTTCTTTTATCAGACTCTGTATAGTTGTAGTTTTGAATAGACAACATTTAAGTCATGAGATTGTTCTCATGTCCTTGTTTTGCACTTTATGTAAACAAGAAAGTGTAATCTTAATTCAGTGATAGATCTTGTGAAAATTTCTATTCTGTAATTGAGTTTTGTTGTTGATGTTGTGCTATGTTGTTGTTGGAACATGTTGGGATGTTAATATTTTAAGTTAGATCATGCCAAAAATTTTGAAAATTCCATTCGAAAATTAGGGCGTGACATGTATTCAAATACATGGGGATAACATGACATGGAGTGTTAATGGTATTCAAATACATGCATGATAACATGACGTGGATTACCGAATCAAAATATTACATATTAATTGTTCAGTTCGATAGAAGAATTTTCAATCAATCACAAAGGCTATATCAATCAGATGGGGAATAGCCATAAAGAACAATCTAGTAAAGATTAGAAGATAATTGTATCCCATGAAAGCATTGGGATTGGGTAAAGATATAATTGCAGAGCAGCAGCATCTTTTCATATATTACATCACAACACCTGAAAAAAAAAAAAAAAAAAAAAACTGCTGCACTGAACCATGAAGGTTCTGGGGTATTGTTACAATCATTTTCTAGCCACCATTTGATGGGGAAAGGAAAGGGAATTCATCGCAAACCATACAGGATCCCGAGTGGTGACTTAATCTACTGCATAAATTACACCCATGATAGTAATGAGAAGTTTCTGTAGAAGGAAAGGTTATAACCTCCCATAAAATAAGTTCAGTCATGCAAAAGTACTGATCCCAATTGTCCTCCTACAACTGCTTGTAGATAAGGACATATGCCTGGTCATGCAGCACTTTTTTGGACCCAATTGCTGCGACAGATGAATCATCAAACCGGAGCCACTGACCACTATAGAGAGCATCGGTTGTATAATGCCCCTTGGAGGGGTCTCTCCCATGATGAGTAATTGTCGCAACAAGTTTGTATTTTCGTCCCTATAGAAGCAAAGGTGCAAAAACAAAATTTATAATCCATCTGACTCTACAGAAAACATACTGAAACATCATGGATTCAATAAAAAAAATTAAAAACTTGAAAAATAAAAATAAGGTGCAAATTGAACTTCACAATATCACTCAGTTTGGTACGAACATAACACGAGTGGATTTGCAACTTAAAAATCCACCACTCAAAGAAACCAGTAAAGACAAGACAGATGTAACTACACTTCAGCAGTGATCAAGTTGGAATCACAGGTTTTATATTATCCTTGGAATGTCAAAAGACTAAATTTTGTGCCGGGAGAAAGAGGGAATGGTGTTGGGAAGATCTGTTATGATGGCCATATATTTTTTTTTTCTTGGATGGAAGCCAATGTGAGGGAGAGTAATCTTTGGGAGAGTGTTTGTTTCTTGGGGGTTTCTTATCAATTTCTAATTTGCATTATTATTTCACAATTTCTTACCCCAAAGGCAAAAGAAATTTCTTATCTAAACTATTACCACAACCCACTTTTATCAATCTATAAATAAGATATACTATCTCAACCCATATTACCTTACCATTAATTAAATAAATGAAAATATGCTTATTACATCTTCCTTTACACTTTCATCACACATACCCTATATTCTATCTCCCCATCCATCAGATGAGCATCAATGTTTATACCTACATAAAATAATGCACATAGGGGCAGAAATGACAAGTACAATAGTGCAGAAAGGGTGAACAAACTTGTAAGGAGAATAATTTAGAATATTAAACATTAAAGAGCATCACCTCAGAAGTTGGAGAAACAAGTAATTCACGAGCAAACCCCAATTCGAGTGGAAAGTACACAGGCTTATGCAACTTGGTGCTTCCTTGACTTCCATAACCAAAACGCATCAAGTGCAATATCATGATCTTTGAAAGCTTTTGTATCTTTATTGATTTACTTGCACTCACAACACCAGCCTGGAAATAATCAATAATCAAAACGATTTAACACTATCATATAACCTATGATTTGTACCCAAACACAAACATCAGGTTAACAACAATAATATGTCAAAGTTGTTAAAAACCTTGTGCCAAATATATTGGTGGTTGGGTTAAATTAACTCATAATTCAAATAATCATATGTTGGTAAGAGTATTCCCCGGAAGATTAAAGCAACCATGAATCTTTAAAGTGGATACATCATAAAATCAAGGGCAAACCCTAAACTTGAAAGATGAATCCAAGGGAGGAAACTCATAAAAACAAAAACAAAAAAACAAAAACAAAAAACAAAAAAAACAACCAATGAAACCATAAAACAGCAAGATGCTACAATTGGAACACATTAAGGAAGCATTAGAGAGAGAGAGAGAGGAGGTATATACCTTGCCCGCAGCTGATGTTCGATATCCCTCGAGAGTTTCTGGAGCAGAAAACAGCTTAAGCGCATCTTCAATTGTTCGAACAGCGTCAGGATAAATATCAAGGTGAAGCAATAAATATGGTTGTACAGTAGCAGAAGCTTTATTTCCTGCTTAAGAAAAAACATTAAAAAAAAAAAATAAGTCTCTTGATTCATAATGGCGTCAAAACTGCAGGGTCATTCAGCATACATGACCGAAAATAGACTAAAATGCGCAAGCAAACATTTTGTTGTTTCTCCATGTTTACTTCAACCAGCTATATGTCAAGTCTTTAGTGCATGTGAACATAATGAGAATCTGATAATCAAACATAAGAGTACTGAACAGAAATAAAATGACAACCTCACAATTCACATTCCATCAATCCACCTGAATGAGAAGTGTAAGCAATATGTAACAATGAATATGCAACTCAAATGTAAATGCTACATAAAGACAGCTTATAAAAACATTCAGATTGAATTTAAAGATAGGCTGGTGCTATTAACACACCCTATAGGCTTATATTTGTTTTTCAGAATACAGTTGTGAACAGCTCGAAATCAAAATCACATATTTCTAATAGCTGTCAACAAAACCTTAAAACTGAACTACCAGCAGAAAGAATGCAAATCCCACACCTTTTGCCTTCACCACACTTCTTAATTGTCCTCCAAAAATATCACTCAATTCTGATGGGACAAAACTCTGTGTTCTAGTTACTGCAGATGTATTCTTTGGGCCAACCGTCTCCCATTCATCTTCTTCTGCAGAAGATACAATAGATGATTTGCTACCATTTAAGAATGAGCATTGTCCTTCAAGCTTAAGTAACTCATCATGCATCCGATCCATAATGAAGCTAAGAAACTCCTGAGCGTCTTCTTGTCTGACAAAGAACAACAGTTTCATCAGGAGATGTTAAAAACAGCTAGTAATTATAGGCACGACAGCCATATATGTGGATATTTATGTATAGAAGACTCTGGTAAGTGGGTAAGACGGGCAAGATTAAAACTTTGGTAATTTACTCTCTATATCTCAGTCCAATATATTTCACATTAAAACAAAGAAGTTCTGCAAGGAAAAAGAAAGGTAGCAGGTTCTTAGGAAAAAAAAACAACTCAATCGTGTTAGAAGGTGACACTATTTATATAACCTTAAGACACTTTCAAGCACGGGAATTATCAATCAAGCTTCATAAAGCCCAAAAAGGTGATCATTGAAAAATTTTATGACAACTAGCATAAGGTAAAAAAAACAATAAAGAGGAAAGAAAGAAAATCAACAGATAGAACACAAACCTTGGCCTGCCTGATATGGTACTTGGTACATCTGGAGTAAAAGCTTTAAGAACACCTTCGAACATGGCAGGGCTAAAAGGCCTACCAGTCTCAACAACACTTGTATCTTTATTCTTTGCACTTGAACTAGGCATGTTGAATTCAGAGACAAACTCGGCAAATGCACACAATGTGGGATAGCCAATCTAATAAGTTCCAAATGAAATGAGCAAGATATTAGTAAAGTGCTTAACCAGTAAACGAACAAGGCGTAGGCAAGGTCGCTAGAAATGTGGGACAGGATAGTAGTTCTAACATAGATCATATGAACATATAGATCATGGAGGGGGGAAACCTTGGGGATGTTGCGAGTTCTTAATTCGTGAACAAGTTGAACAAATGGAGAACAGGATAGGAGAGCCTGCAGAGTCGCATTAAGAAAGCAGAGATTTCCTGAGTTGATTAAACCACGAGGCAACAAACTTGTACAGACTGTGGCAGGCCCATTCAGTGACTTTTGGAGTTCACCCTTTGAATTAGAAACCGATAGATAACCAACACAACCATTCTGCTCTTTGCTCTGCAATTCCAAACTCGAAAATTGATTTGTGAGACCACCTTCATTATGTGATAGATGTGATGAAGATAAATCAACATCATCCGCCGTAATCTCTTTCACGCCATTACTATGAGTAGAACTCTGACTGTAATGGTCAGCACACCCGTTCTGTGTCGGAAGTGCTACTGATCCTACTAAATTACCATCTACTGCTTCTGCAGTCTTCACTCCAATGCTCGTATTATTTTCATTTACAGACTCCAATTTGCTGGGTACTTTCAAACAACTTTGTGATCTACATGATTCACGATTCAACTCGACTAAAGCTTTATCCGTAACAAAATTTATCGAACCAAACTGCAATACATTTGTTTCCACTGGCTTTTCATCCTTCACTGGTGAAGGCTTCCCCAGTGATTGGTTTAGAAGCAACGACTTGGTCTCATCTTCAGAGAAAGAACCGAATAAAAATAGCTGCAAAATAAACACAAAACTTAGCACATTTAAAGCATAACAAAACGTAAAATTCCACAACCAAAACAACATTAGTATTACAGAAATCACATAACCAATATCAACCCGGCAAAACATCCAAACATAATTCCGCTAAATTATTACTCAAAAGCTAATTTAGATCCTATTGAGCTGAAAAAAAAACATAGACATATCTCCCAATAAACAAAATTAAGGCACTTTCTCATTCTTAGAGCAAATTACAGTCACAATATAAGAAATTTCCAATCTTTTATAATCCAGAAAGTTCACATAGTCGATAAAAACACAATCTTGAAATGAAACCAATATAAAGGGAAGAACTTGCGGACCTTAGAATCAGTCATTTTGAGCAGAGAACCCAGAAACGCGTGAACAGGAAGAAGAAGATGTGATAAGGGAATGAGGTATGTGAAAGAAGTCAGAACCGGAAGCAAGAATTAGGGTTTTGTGAGGCCCTGAAGGAAAGGGGTCGATTGAAGACATGAAAAGAGAGACGAGTGAGAGATTGTGGAAGGGAGAGAGCATTTGAGGAAGGAACCCTCTCTTTCACCCACACGAACCTCTGAGACAAACCCTAGCATCGACCGCCTGAGAAGAAATAGAGAGAGAAAAAGAAAAGGAGTTGGCTATGTTTATGGGTTGGTGTAGTATTAGGTTTTCCTCTGTTATGCACATCCAATTATTTTTTTTTTTTATATTAAAGAAATTTTATATACACACCTTAAATAACTTAACACATATTCATTTCTTAATACATTACTTATTTAATTTCTCATTCGGATATTATACTAAATACATAACCTAAAATACCTAAAATATCTTTAATCTAAAAATCCATGAAATATCATATGATGTGATCATATTAACACTATTATTATTGTATAATTAGTATATTGTTCTAGGATATTCCATATGTGCTTGATCTTATACCAACAAGATATGTAGTTAGAGAATAATCTTCTAAATGGTATCCCAAATAGAACGCGCCTCACGCACCCCTTTTTGGGGTGTTTTAGGGTTCCGATTCTGGGCGTCCGCGACCCTCCTCCTCCTCCTCATCAGTTGGTTCGTCTAGATCAGCAGCTGGCGTGATCCTTGGAGAGGAATTAATTCGAGCAGTAGGGAGCAAGTTGACGAACTCTAGGGCAAAGAAAAGGAAAAGTTGGGCGCCGAGCTCGAAGGCCTAGTTAATCATGGCCTATCTAAAGCAACTTTTTCAGGCTATGCGCGACTTACCAAGGGTCATCCTACCACTGGTCTGCATCGCCACCGTAGGATTGCTTTGGGAAATAACAGGGACGTATGCAAAATGATTCGTATGCCGACGCAAATCTCCTTTTCTGGGTTCGCTCTTTCCGATTACTTAAGGGAGTCTCTCTATCTCTTATCCTATGTTTCCCTACTAATTCTCATGTGTTTAGTTCTAATCATGATTTGCTCTGTGAGTTTATTAGGGGGGGGGGGTGCTTTTCTCAGTGTTGCTTTAGACGTTTAAGTTCTCCTTATTTTCCATATCTTTTATGTCTAGATTTTTTGCTTGTGCGTTTAATCTTACTTCCAACTCCTACTATCTGTTTTGATTATCTCAATAAGGTTATCTTGTGCATGTGCCTTGTTGTTTTTGTGCTCTTTAAGTGTTGCCCAAGGTTTGGGGTTAGTATATATAGGTTGGTGAAGCTCTTTGCTCTTCACTTCAACCTTCTCTCTATTTTCCAGCTTAGATATCTCTTTTCCTCAATGGCCTTTAACCCATCCTCTCAGTTTCATGCTACCATCCGAAGGCCTACCCCTGCTAGGTCTTATTTTCCATTTCCCCGATCTTCCTCAGAGAAGGAATCAATCCCAGTCACCATTGGTGACAATACCATCAACATTGACCGTTTTGCTGCTCATGTTGACCTACCTCCTCCCCTAGAGGAATGTGATTCGCACTACCAGAGACTTTGTCTTGTTGGCAAAGTTTTTGGGATGTATGTTCCCCCAGAAGCTGTCATGGAAAAAATCGAGTACCTTTGGTCTAACCTAGAGGGCACTGTGACCCCCAGTAGGCTACCCAACAATTGGTTCTGTTTTGAGTTTACTAGAGAGGGGGACGTGCACTCTATTCTGGAGAGGAGGCCTTGGTACATCAGAGGAAGGCTCTTTAAGGTGCAGCGCTATACTCCTGATTTTGATCCTACTGTTGCGATCATTGACAAGTTGGTGGTCTGCATTAGACTCCCGAACTTACCACTTCCTCATTGGAACACCAAATCTTTCCAACACTTGGTTCAACACCTAGGTCAGTTTATCAAGGCTGACGACATGACTCTAACGGCTCAGAAGTGCATGTTCGCAAGGGTTAAGGTGGAACTGGACCTGAGGTTCCCTTTGAAAAGAACTGTTATTGCTCATGGTAATGATGGTAGATCTCTCACTATCCTTGTGTCTTATGAAGTAATTTTTGAAGTCTGCTTCAGGTGTGGTCTTTACCGTACTAGGGAGCATGTTTGCCCTATGAAGGTGATGAATAACTTCTTTTTGGTGGAGAGGTTAGAAGATGAGCTTGCAGTGTACCCTACTGAAATGGCTAATAATGAGTTTATTAAACACCTCCTCTCAAATGATGTAGTTGTTGTCTTCCCTCAACCTATGTTTAGCTACTTTAGGCAGGGTGTTGGTAAGTATGCAGAGGGTGGTAGCTAACCCTGCTTGGTTACAACTTTACTCCAATTGTTCTTTAGAAAATTTACCCATTGTTGGGTCTGATCATGGTCCCATTTTGCTCTCAACTGCCCCTATTAGAAAAAGAAAAGCTAAAAGCTTCAAGTTAGAAGCCATTTGGATGTCGCACCCAGACTTTTTAGAAATCACAAAGAAAGTCTGGAGTCGAAATCTGTAACTGTCAAAAATCCGCTAGCTACTACTGGTGCTTTTGCTCACCAAATTTCTAGTTGGAATAGAGAAGTCTTTGGAAACTTTTTAAAGAAAATTCAGACCTTGCAAAAAGACTTGGCTCTCTACCAGGAGCAACTCATGAACTTCCCCTATGCTCATTACTTACAGAACAAAGTTTCTAAAATTACTGTGACTATGCTTGATCTTGAGAAGAAGTAGGCTCATTACTTACAGAACAAAGTTTCTAAAATTACTGTGACTTTGCTTGATCTTGAGAAGAAGGAAGAGTTGTTTTGGGCTCAAAGAGCCAAAGCAAATTGGCTTGCTCTTGGAGATAAAAATACAAAGTTTTTTTCATACACAAGCAGCTATTAGGAAAAAGCGCAATTTTATCTCTAAAATAAAGAATGAGGTTGGTATTTGGGTTGATGACCCTACTGATATGGCTAATATTTTTGTGCAGGATTTCAAGAACAGGTTTAAAGGCTCTGGTATGGTTAATGTTAACATTATTTTTCCCTTTGTTGACATTATTACTCCTATTATTTCTGATATTGATGATGAAAGGTTATTATCTCCAGTTACTCTTTATGAGATTCATCATGTTGTCTGCTCTATTGGGAGCCTTAAAGCCCCAGGTCCTGATGGAATTCATGTCTTATTTTACCAAAATTTTTGGGAACATATTAAAGATAAAGTTACTGCTCTTGTCCTTGATTTCTTTCAAAATAACACTTCTTTGAGGCTGCTGAACCACAATAATATTGTGTTGATTCCTAAAAATGAGAATCCGGAATTGGTAAGTATGGTTAATATCTTGATTTTTTTGAGGCTCTGGTATGGTTAATGTTAACATTATTTTTCCCTTTGTTGACATTATTACTCCTATTATTTCTGATATTGATAATGAAAGGTTATTATCTCCAGTTAATCCTCATGAGATTCATCATGCTGTCTGCTCTATTGGGAGCCTTAAAGCCCCAGGTCCTGATGGAATTCATGTCTTATTTTACCAAAATTTTTGGGAACATATTAAAGATAAAGTTACTGCTCTTGTCCTTGATTTCTTTCAAAATAACACTTCTTTGAGGCTGCTGAACCACAATAATATTGTGTTGATTCCTAAAAATGAGAATCCGGAATTGGTTAGTCATTTTAGACCTATTAGTCTTTGTAATGTTGCTTATAAAATTATTTCGAGGATTCTTGTTACTACACTGAAAGCTATTATTCCCAAATGCATCTCTCAAAACCAGGGAGCTTTTGCCCCGGGAAGATCAATAGTGGATAATATCTTAATTGCGCATGAGTTATTCTCCTTCTTCAACAGGAAAAAAGCTAATACAAGTTCAATGGCTATTAAGCTGGACTTGGAGAAAGCCTATGATTATCTGGATTGGAATTATATTAGGCATTGTTTGATTAAGTTTGGTTTCTGTGACAAATGGATAAATCTAATTATGGAATGCATTACTTCTGTTAGTTTCTCAGTTCTCATCAATGGAAAGCAGGAAGGGAATTTCACCCCTTCTCGAGTCATTAGACAGGGAGAGACCCTCTTTCTCCCTATATTTTCATCTTATGCATGGAACCTCTTATTAGAAATCTCAATTCGATTGTTTCTCGTGCTAAAAATCATGTTGGCCTACTTACCTCCCCAAAAGGGGTAAGAGTTTCGAATTTGTTATTTGCTGATGATTGTCTTATTTTTACTAGGGCTTCCCCTAAAGCTGCCGGCTATGTGAATAAGGTTCTCAGCAAGTTTGCAGCAGCCTATGGTCAGAAGATCAATCTAGATAAGTCTTCTCTTTATTTCTCTAAGAACACAAGTACTACTACTTGCACTAACTTGTCCAATATTCTTGGAATTAAGCACAAGTCTACTATTGGTAAATATTTAGGAATAAATAATATTGTCTTTTGGAAAGACCCCTCTAACACCAAGGACCTGCTTCTCAAAATCTCCAATAGGCTTGGAGGTTGGAAGAAGGCAACTCTATCTAGAGCTGGTAGGTTGACTCTTGTTAAGACTAATCTTTCTGCAATTCCAAACCACGTTTTATCGTGTTTTAAATGCCCTCCCAAAGTTCTGAAAGCTATGGACAAAGAAGTGAGAGACTTTTTATGGGGACAAGATAGTCACTCTCCCCCAGTTGCTTGGGAATATGTTTGCAAGCCTAAAGCTATTTGGGGCCTAGGTATTAGACCAGCCCGCTTATTTAACAATGCTGCTGTTTACGCCTGAATTAATATTTTACTGGACAGTAAATGTCTATGTAAATATTAATTATTTCTTGGACCATGTCATACCGGCGAGATGGAGTTTCTCTAAGTTTACAAGTGATAGCTCGCCAGCAAGTCCACGCGAGCCAAGTTAGACTTCGCGCGGAACGAACTACATGAGAATTTGACTTCACTTAGCATTCGCGAGGAAATGGACATAGGCGGAATACGATGGAATTGAAACACTTAGCCTTCGCGTGGAACACTTAGCTAGCGCGCGGAATGCCTTCGCGCGGAATTACTATTTGACACTCTGCGAGGCGAAGCGAGATTGCCAGTCCGCGAGGCGAAGCGAGATTGTCTTTCCAGATGGACTCTCCGCGTAGGCGAAGCGAGGCGAGCTGGCGAACTAGCTCGCGTAGAGGACTTCGCGAGGAAGCGACATGCGGAGCCCGCGCGCACCACGACAAACGTTGAAGACTTTGACATGCTTCGGGCCAATCCCTGTGGCCCATTAAATATAAAAAGCCCTTTTAAGGCTCGCGAGCTGCAATAGCCCGCGAAATGGACGCGAGCTACAGAAGCACGCGAGATAGCACCCTGTAGCAGCCCGCGAGATGAGGATGCTCCTAATTCCAGTTCGCATAGGAGTTTACAGTTGGTAGCGCGGAAATAAAGTGTGCGAACTGGACATGTGTCACGAGTTGGTTGGTTTGCATGGACGAAACAGTGCCCTTGTGCTATTAGGTTTTCCGAATCCAACTTGAAGTAGGATTATCTCTCTCTTCTGCCGCAAGTAAAGCTCCACTATATAAAGGGGTCGAAAGCTCTCTCAACAGACACACAACTTTTACAACAAACAACTCAGAGACAACTCTCAGACAAACCTAGACCGAAACCCAGTGTCCCTTCGAGCCCTCCTCGAAAACCTAACCCTAAGCGCCGCCGCTTAGGCCTTTCTCCAGAGCTCTCCGGACTCTGCATCCCCGTTTCTCTCCGAACTCCCTTTGATTGCTCTGCTCGCGCCGCCGTGAGTATTGACTCGCTTGTGCTCGTAAATCCTCCTCTGAGGTGGCACCTGTGACCCCCCTTTCTGCCTGATCAAGAAGTCAAGCGCACCCCCCATCCATCAACCTTTTCCTCGCCCGCGAGGTGGCACGCCCGCAACACTCCCATCTCTTTGTCTGCTAGAAGCCTCTGCTCCGCGCGCTGAGGACCGTGGCCAAAACAGCTGCTTTGGCTAAATTAGGCTGGATGGTTTTAACTGATAAAAACAACTGGTGGGTGCAAATTATGAGAGCTAAGTATCTTAGGAAGCATTCTTTTTTTGACCAGAAAGCTAAGTCTAGCCATTCCTTTGCTTCGAAGGGCATCTTAGATTCTAGAGACCTTATCACTAAGGGCATGAGATGGATTGTTGGTAATGGTAAAGATATTAAGTTTTGGACTTTTAATTGGGCGTATGATTTTCCTTTGTTAAATATTATTCCTACTTCTAGCAGGTCATCTATCAATTTAGATGAAACTGTGCATGACTATATTTCCAACTATTACTGGAATATTGATAAATTAAACTCTGTTTTAGACTCTCATACAGTCAATGTGATTTTGGGAATTCCCCTCCCATCGATCGAAGCAAGTGACGAGTTTGTTTGGGGCCCTGCCTCTACTAGTATTTTTTCTATCAAGTCTGCAACTTGGGTGCAGTGTGATAATTACTCTCCTCATTCGAATTCTAAAATCATGAATGCCATCTGGAAGTTGAATATCCCTCCCAGAGCAAAAAATTTTGCTTGGCTCCTGGCCAGAGGGAGGCTGAAAACAAGGGCTAGATTAGCTCGTTACTCAAACATTATTAGCTCTTCTTGTACTCTCTGTAGCAATGGGGAGGAGGATTTAAACCAACTCTTCTTCTCCTGCCCCTTTGCTATGAGTGTTTGGAATATGGCTGGTACTAATGCTTTTGATTATTCATCTTTCTATGACTGGTTTCTTTCCTAGTTCAGGAAGGAAAAAGATAAAGAAACAGCTGAAAACTACATTCTCCTTTGCTAGAAATTATGGGAGGCTCGAAACAACCCCAACTTTGTTGTGCATGCTGCTGCTTCTTCTGGTAATGCTTACAGAGGCCATAATCCGACTTCTGGAGGCCACAAGACCAACTCCAATGGTTCCGCCATTCCAGCAAGTTCCTCCATCAAATGGCTCCCGCCTCCGTGTAATCTTGTTAAGCTCAACTTTGATGGTTCCATCTGCCATAACAAGAAGGCTGCTGCTGGGTTTGTAGTCAGAGACTATGAGGGCAATCCAATTTTAGCTGGCTCTCGTTGTGTGGGTAACTCCAGTGTTCCTATTGCTGAATGTAGTGCTCTTCGAGACGGTCTGTTCCATGCGTTAGGCAATGACATCCGGCGAGTCCAAGTTGAGGGTGATTCTAAGCTTATTATTGACCTTATTAACAACAGGTCCCCCCCTTCCTTGGAGACTCTATACCCTTCTTGGTGATTTGGTTGGATGGCTTCTAAGTTTGAAGAGATCACCTTCAAGTATGTCCCTCGGGAAGCAAATTTTATGGCCGATGCAATGGCTAGCTTGGGGTATCAGGTCCCAAATCCAACTCTCTGGAATCTCAAGCTCCCGCTCTCAACGCTTAAGGCCTTTAATTTTGATCATTTTAGTATAGGATGTTGTAGAGGCTTCTCCTTGTAATTTCTTTTCTCTCATCAAAAAAAAAAAAACAGGATATGTAGTTAAAATAAGACTATGTATTCATTATCATTACCATATTGCTACTTTGTAATTCCCTATATAAAGGGTTCTTATCAATGAATAAGATGATGATTCTCTATTCTCTTGTTATCTCTCATTCTATACACTTTACCCTTCATCACGTTATCATGTACTTTGTTTTAACCCTAGAGTTAATAGCCCACCATTTGTTTTTCGAAACCCTAAAAAGCGTTTTTCGGCTCTTTTGTCTGACCGCTGCCGCCGCTCGTTTTCCCGGCCGCTGTCCGACATCACCTGCTGCCAATCCCTTGGTCGTCGCCCGCCGACGATTCTTGGTTTCCTCCGACTACAATTTTCGACTTCTTCAAGTGTTTGAAGTTTCGAAAGGTATGTTTTGAAACCCTAAACTTTTCCAAGTTCAATAACTCGGGGAAGATAAAGTACTTTGTAATTCTCTATATAAAGGGTTCTTATCAATGAATAAGATGATGATTCTCTATTCTCTTGTTATCTCTCATTCTCTACACTTTACCCTTCATCACGTTATCATGTACTTTGTTTTAACTCTAGAGTTAATAGTCCACCATTTGTTTTTTGGAACCCTAAAAAGCGTTTTTCGGCTCTTTTGTCTGACCGCTGCCGCCGCTCGTTTTCCCGGCCACTGTCCGACATCACCTGCTGCCAATCCCTTGGTCGTCGCCCGCCGACGATTCTTGGTTTCCTCCGACTATAATTTTCGACTTCTTCAAGTGTTTGAAGTTTCGAAAGGTATGTTTTGAAACCCTAAACTTTTCCAAGTTCAATAACTCGGGGAGGATAAAGTCCTTTCCTCCCTTCTCCATCTCCATTCTATGCTTGGGATTTTGTGCGTGCAGGTAAAAATCTCGGAATTTTATTCGCGGGTCAAGAGTGTGTTTGATCACTCTTGTTTCCTTGTCAGGGTTACGTATGGTCAATCCGAAGGACAACCATTAAAAGCATCGTTTGTGACCTCTATCGAGTCTCATAACAGCTTGGTTTTGTATGCAAAAGCAATGTAACATTCTGCTCCTTTGAGTTTTGACGTACTCGATGCCTAAGACGGATCTTCGCTTGGTATCTGTGAAACATTTCATTGAAAATGATTAAACCACATGTTTTGACCCCCAGACTAACAAGCCTAGATGCCGAGATTTCACATCTCACGCGCTTAAAGTTTTGAAGCGCCACATCGACAAAAGCCTTCAATGGCAATCTGTGCAAAAAGTAATGACCACAAAGTACTGTGGAATACACTTATGGAGCGTTTCTTAAAACGTCCATCTAACTCAACGTTGAGTTATTAGTCACGTGGATTGTTTACCACCTTTTTATGACTACACATTGTCGGTGAAATTTTGTGCATCATGATCCATAATCTTTTAACGGATTCGATCATCATCGAGTTCTCTAGGCCCTCCAAGTTGGTTTGGATTACTAACAAGACTTGATTTTGATCATTATGTTGCAAACGGGAATTGCACAAACGCCATGCCGATGTCTAGAAAAAATGGGGAGGTGTCGCCGGCCCTAATGGCGACACTCCCGGTCTAGACACCAATCTGTCAAAACTGCTCATGCCAGCTCATGACAATGCAACCGCTATGGATCTCCGGATCACTGGTTCAAAATTGTCAAGTTCATCCTCAAATCGTGAATGCATACAAAAAGGTACGGAAAATCAATATGAGGACAAGAATGTCATCCTCATGATCGCGGATTTCAAAAATTCGGATCATGCTCTAGCTACCCATGACTTTGACGTCATTGGCTAGACATTGATTTTCTTTCCAAGCTATACGTACTAAGACGTCGTATCGATGTCCTTTGTTTATTCGAGACCTTGATATATACTCACATTAGCAATAATGAATGCCTTGAGAATTTTTTTTTAAGTTATGAAACTATTCTCCTCTTATGGTTTGTATTGATTTATAAAAAATAAAAAAAAATTTACATTCTTACATCGTCCTTAGAAACATGGCATATTGTGCCGATTTTGGTTCCTTCCTTTGAAGGTGACTCACGGCACCGCATCCTCAAGGAGGATCGCCCACGTGTTTTCCGGTTAAGTCTTCTACCCTATAGCGGATTTTCCATCATCAACTGTTCAACTAGGCTCATCCAAACTCATTGTGATGTCTTAGAATTGTCCGAAATTAAGGAGATAGTGGTTTCAAGTGTGCCTCGCACTACCTACCCTCCACGGACATGCCTGGTCATACTGACTTGGAGTTACCAAAAGCTTTTGATTTTGGATCCCCCTACGCTATTAAACCAATTTCCTTCTTACAAAAGACGTTGAAGACTTATCAAAACCGGACAATCATCATCATGATCGAATCCTCTAGGTCCTCTGAGTTGGTTTATGTTCATGTCAGGGAGCTTTTGCTAACTAGTCATGGAGTTTACGACCTTAGAACGACCGAAAGGACTTGGTTTTGATCATACACACGTCACTTTTAGCTAAGGCAAAAGCCTACACGCCATCTGCAACCTTCACAGCTTCGCACAGTCCAATTCTGCGAAAAACATCAATCTGTCCCTTCTGAACAACCAACTTCGTTTGAGCTTTATGAACAGCTCCAGACGAATCAAACAATGAGCGTTATATCATTGGAAAGCTCTACGAGTCTAGTTTTCATAACCTTTCACGGTTTGTCCATATCTTTTTAAACGAAGAAGTTATGGATGTTTTAGTGCGCAAAGGTCATTCTGCGCGGAAATTTTTATGCACTCTCGGGATTGCAGCTTTTTGTAGCTTCTTTCAATCCTTCTAAATAGTTCAAGTGGAACTATTTACTCTCCTATCTACTCCATTTTGTAGATCTGTCTCATAGAGACATTGAGTGCCTCGCAGATAGTGGAACTATCCACAACATTCTAAGGAACCGGCAACTCTTTTTGGATTTTGTGCCTTTGTAAATCTTCTGTGACTATAATAATTGAATCATACCGGTCATTTAAAAACGCGGTTTTACTTGAATCTTGATGCCTTATGATATCATGATCAACGTCACAGATGCCCTCTATGCTTTGAGAGGCAACCAAACCATGTTGAGCTTTAAAGACATTCATGCTAATAGTTTTCATTTGAAAACACATTGTGAGAATGAACAAGGGTTCTTTTGTATATATCTTCTCATGAATGCGGACTGAAATGCATCTTAGAGAAGTTTATGAGTCAATCTAGTGGACTGTATGTCACTATGATTCGAATATCGAATCATATGTTGTCGCCAAACATGATATTTGGGACACCGACTCATATAAGCTTTGGTTTGACCAAATCGGTCATTCTGGAATGGTTCAAATTTTAAGAAATTCTCATGGAAATCCATTCTTCCGCTCAAAACGAAGACATTCGGGATCTAGCTTCTCCATGAAGCATGATGGTGATGTCATGGTTGTAAATGGCAGCACCATGAGGACATTGACGTCACCCGAACACGGCTCCAACTTCCCGGAGGCCGTCCGGTCAATTCCTCAAGCAATTGAGGTGCACCGGCCTTCCCTCGATGTCTCATTGGCCCCCTGCAATGCTTATTGCTCATTTTGAAAGCCTATTTTTTAGCTAAATTAGGAGTGAGACCCTCCTATGTTAAATGACACAAAAGGGAATATTTCATCTGTACATCAAATTATGTAGATCGATACAACCAACTTGCGGATACCTTTTTATGCTTTATGGTGTTGGTTGAAGTGTTAACACAACGGTCACGTGTTACACCATTATCTACTGTTTATGCTGCTTATACTTCTACGGGCTCATTACCTATTCTTTAAAGAAGTTTATCGGGATATAAGTTGAAGTGTCCTGTACCCCATGTTCACACGCAATACAGTCTTATCGAGGCTACGACTAACCAACTTTAGCTTGTCGCTCGAGCATTATTGATGCGCATCAATCTTTCTATTAAGTCTTGGGGCTATGCAATATTTGCATGCAGCTTTATCTATGACCCACCATCATTGAATATTTTTGTACTACAACTCGTGACTGTGTATGAGGATTGACACAAAATTGCAATCCTTGAGCTTGGCAGGATTGAAACGGATCTCCAATCCTTGAGCTCGGCTAAATGTTATTTCTAGGTGCCAAATCGCAATGCAACTGCGCACAATGATGGGTCATTTGAGATGAATAAGTTTAGGTTGGATATGAACCTCCACCTATAATCCGCTTATGTAAAAACCTTGTCAGACGATCTCATTCACCGCTAAATTACGGATTGTCACTTTGATGAGACAATATTCCCACCGTTAGGGGGAGATAAGAACACAAGTGTTCAAGTGGAACGACATGAATTGTCGTGGTTTGTCCCCACTAAGTCTCATCTTGATCCCAAATGCTTAAAGTGTTAAAGTGACGAGATCACATGCTGCAAATATGTCTGCAAGGATTGATGCCCTATCAAGAGGACATGGCGCGACAAAAAGGAGTTGGTCTTGACGCCATCACCATGGATGGTTATATGGTGACGCCATATAGTGCAAAATTTGTGTCACAAGGCCGTGTGGCTCCCCAAAAGGAGGGAGGCCCTTAGGTTCGATACTTTCTCGTAAAGGAAGAAAGCGAGCTTGGCAAAACCTGATCTATTCATCAGTGATACTCAAATCCGTCTCATGAAGTCTGAATTGTGATTATCATTGGGGGACGCCTCAATGTCAAATCCATTCCATATAGAGATCTCTAAAAGTATTACACTAGTGTACATGAGGACGTGGAATAATGAGTCTACTATCGAACCACCTTCGTTGATGAATATTAACTTAGTTGATTGGCCTAATGGAAAGATGCGATCCAGCATTAACAAAGAGATAGGTCCTTGGGCAGGTGATGCCGACACCGCAAGCTAAACCCTATCAACTATGCCTTTGTTAGATAGCGTAATGAGAACAAGAGCTTAGACTCACCTTATGGCGCAAGGTTTCTCACTAAAACGCACTAGGGTCGACTACGATGAGATATGCTCTTGTAATGAATGTCATTGCACTCCACTACTTTGTCGGTTTGGTAGTTTTCGAATAACTGAACATGTAGCCTATGAATGTGGTCATAATAACATCTTTATGGGATCAAAGATATACATGAAGGTCTTAAACGGACTTCATTCATCCGAATCAAGTGGCGACAGACCACAGGAGCACGTGTTTGCTAAGGTATTGAAACGCACATGGACTCTACTTGATTTGGAAGGGATATGGTGAATTATGCCTTTGCGTGTTCATTCCGGATTGACATGGACTCTTGATTGAACAAGAGATGCCAATATGTATCAAACATCCGAAGTTAGAATGAAAAAGATCTTGGGAAGACATGGTCTCGAAAAGGCACTCGATGACTTATTAATGATGATTTTTCATCAATCGGCTTAGGCGCTCTAATGAAAGTGAGGCCTACATATACCCCATGATTAGTCAAAGTTTTTACTCCAAAGAGAGATCCGTTGTTTTGTCTAAAGCAAGATGACAAATATGTGTTAAGAGATGAAGTTCTCTTCTAAGTACAATAAGACGCATCAATGTACTCAACACAATACAAAAAACTTGACATCTCATTCGCTATGAAAAGTTGTAAAGCTAAGTGTAGCTATGCGCCCGCGCAAAGCCAATGTAATAGCAGTAACTCCTTTTTCAATACTTAATAGTATGAAAGGTTGAGGCTTATTCTATCCCTACATAAGAAAGACACATCAAAAGCGAAATCAGAATCTGCTAAATTTCGTAGGTCAACTTCCACGGGACCTATAGGAAATCTCACTCCCTGGAAAATTGTGAAATTAGTACCATTGGAAAGGTCTATGTGTCTAGTTTCCAAGAACATCAACCATTTGATCATACCTATCATATTGAGTGAGTTATGGCCGTTTTTATAAAGTAGGACGAATCTGTCCGAGAATCTGATTTTAGCAAAACAGTCAACTTCGACGGGACTTTGTGAACAGCTCCTGATGAACCAGAATGTGTGTAATATACGGTTGGAAAGATAAATGAGTCTAGTTTCCAAAACCATTTACGGTTCGTTCATATGTATTTCTTAGAGGACGTTACGGCTGTTCTAGTAACTGAAGGTCATGCTGCGTGGAAATCTGATTTTCTGCACGAACATATGTTTTGAGTTCACAAGCGGCTTTCCCCTCAAGATATAAGTGTAAAAGATCATGTTTGAGGACAATACGACATGATCTAGTTAATCATTGTCCAATGTCATATTTGAAGACATGTTAAAGAGCATTGACATGTTAAGTTGTTGAAACTTCCGTGATTAGTAAAAATCAGGAAGAGCCCTATGATTGATGTAAAGATCAGGGGGAGGTGCGAACTTCATGGGGAGTCTAGCATATGCATGTCACTATCAAATGTGAAGGGTGTGTTGTACTCTTTTTCTCATACGATCAAGGTTTAGTTTTTCTCCCACAGGATTTTTGTTACTTGACGAGGTTTTTAACGAGACGAAATATCAGCACCGCTGGCATACCGGCGCGCGGCACAAGGTGGAGTGTGCTAGGATATTCCACATGTGTGCCTTGGCCTTATGCCAACATGATATGTAGTTAAAATAGGAATTTGTATTCTTTATCATTACCATATTTGTACTTTGTAATTCTCTATATAAAAGGCTCATATCAATGAATAAGATGATGATTCTCTATTCTCTTACTATCTCTCATTCTCTACACTTTACCCTTCATCATATATATTTATATAAATTAACATTTTATAGATGTTCATATCTATTACTTGTGTTAGTTCTTGAGAAATCCTTACAAATTTATTGTTAATTTCAAATTTTTAAACATGAAAATGATAAACAAGATGAAAAATACATATCTGAATAGTGTGTTTGGGTGAAAAGGAAAATATGTGAAATATAACGAAATAGGTGTTTATATGCATAAAAATTACATTGTTTGACACTTTGACACTCTAAACTTGGAAATTATGAATCTTTAAGGACAAAAAAGAAATTAATTGATTATCCAAATTTCCTTGCAAATTTTTTGTTTACTTTAATAGTTTCCCTAAATAAGTTCTCGATATTAAAAATTTAATTTGTTCTAATTCACTTTATAAGTTTCCAAAAATAAGTTTTTGTTTTTAATATTTTAATTTGGTTTATATGTCACATTATTAGTTTCTAAATATAAGTTTGTTTTTAATATTTAAATTGTATTACACATGTCTCTTTTGGTCATTTAACATATGTAACATCCCGACTTTTAAATTTCTTAAAAAATTATTTTCTTCTTAGAAATAGAAAGTAGAGGTCGCCACGAGTTCGCTGAATTTTTCGGTGAATTTTTCAGACTTCCGAGCTATTTTTAACAATTTTTCTAAGTTTCATCGATTTCCTCGGACTGATGACATGGCAATCTATGATTAGTGGATAGATGCCACATGGCTTGTTTTGCTTGGCTGTGTGAAGATGAGAGCTGCGTTGGAAGATGCAGCTAGCATTGTAGTAGTCACGGGAGCACTTGTCTATTAACTAGACAAGGTTTGTAGTTAATGGACAAGTGTGGCTCAACTTGCCATTTTTTTATTGGCTATTTTCTTCATTAACCGACTCTCCAAGTCGGCTAACTCTCCTATATACAGGTATAATTAGCAGCTGCTATCTATACTCTCTCTCTCTCTCTCTCTCTCTCTCTCTCTCTCCTCAGATTTTCTCTCACTAAAATTATCTCTTTAGATTTGCGACTAAACTTCGGCGGATTATAACTTTTGATCCGTAACTCTGATTTCGACTCCGCGAATTGCTACTGGTTCGTATCGATGTCCTCTTTCTATCCTAGAAGTTTGAGCTAGATCTAACGGTGATTTCTAGATGGCTCGTTTTAGGAGGCTCGGTTTACGATCGGTATTCGTGGTGGGGTTTTGCTTTGTTGAGGTGAGTGGATTTGTGTAATATGTTTAAAATATTCTTATTTGTTATCAAAATAGTCGAAAAGCATGATTTTGATCTATTTATGAAATATCTTTCTGTTTTCGAGTGAAGCGAAATATGCGGTGTTTATATATATTGATGTGTTGGATCCATTGTGTGACTAGTCATGGAACATGTGAACTTCTTGATGGGTTATGCCGAAGTAAGGATGTGACACACGGAGGTATATGACTTGAAGGTCATTAGGTTCCCGTGGGGATCACTAAATTGAAGGATATCCAATAAGAAGAGATTGTACGATGTGAGGAATTGCATGAAGTGATGTGTATACGATATACGTATTTTGTAGCGTGTGTAAAATGACATGGTTTTACGGGCATATTACATTGGTCTACTCATTGAGCGCGTGGTTATGCTCACCCACCCATCTCTGATATTTTTTGCAGAAAAGTACTTAGCTTGTACCGAGCTAGGAAAGAGTAGCCGACGAGCCTAGAATATAGTGTTTTATTTTTATTTCTCTTTGTAACACTCGTTCACGCCTCGGGATTGGCGTTCGGTGCCTAAAACACGCTGACGTCGGGACCGAAGTGTGACAACATACCAATCAAATCTGATTTGAAATATCAAATAATAGAGATGTGTATTAAGTTATTTGGGGTGTGTATTTAAAACCACTTTTTATATTAACATTGTCTTAGATAAACATCCTATAAAAAAAAATGGTCCAAATAGTGTCTTACATTTTAGAGAAACAAAGTTTTGGTATCTCATATTCAGAAAACTTCAAAATAGTATCTCACGTTCTTACCTCGATCGAACTTTAGTATCTAGAACCGTTAGCTCCGTTAAAAAACTAACAACAACCATTTTTATTCATAAAATGACCAATTTATCCTTGTGTTTTTATTTTTGTTATTCTTTTTATGTAATAAAAAAAGAAATTCATCATAACGGAACCTCATCTTTTGTTACTTATAAACTTTGATATTTGAAGTTTTGAAAACATCAAAACGGTACCTCAAGTTTTCAGCTCGACCCAATTTTAGTACTTTTAGTCATAACATCCGTTAAGGTAACTGTCAACTGGTCATTTTTCATGGGTATTTTTGTCTCTTTATATTTCAATTCATTATTTTTTCTCTAAATATATATTTCATCTTTGTAATAATAAAGTTGTTATTTTCTTCTTTCATCTATCTTTAGGAAATTGAGAGCTTCACGAAAACCGAGCTCGTCAATGGCCTCATCTACCGGATAGTTACCCAGAAGTGAAGAAGGACTATACCGGATAATAACCAAAGAAAAGTGTTCTGTGCCACCATGGGTGGAGCTGAACAATGAGATCATGAGTCAGGCGGCGAAATGGAGAAGGGCTCTAATGAAAGCTTGGGAGAATAGAAATGATGATTGGAATATGAAGAAATGGGTGGAGACTTTGTAAGCTTTCAAAGTGGTGATGAAGCAGATTAATATGTTTTAGAGAATTTGGGTGCCAAATGTTTGGAATCAAGTGTGAGAGAAAGAGCTAGATCTAATAGAATTGAAAAAGTGATGAAGACATGAAGGGACGAAAATAGCTTTTAAAGATACAGCTTAGTAATCCCCGTAACGGAACTAACAGCTAAAAGTACTAAAATTGGATCAGGATGAAAACTTGAGGTACCGTTCTTATGTTTTCAAAACTTGAAGTACCAAAGTTTAATAAGGAAGAAAAGATGAGGTACCGTTATGACTAAAATCTCTTTTTATTATATAAAAATAATAATAAAAATAAAAAATCAAGGGTAAATTAATCATTTTATAAATTAAATGGCTTCCGTCAGTTTTTTTAACGGAGTAACGGTAACTAGATACTAAAGTTCAGTCGAAGTAAGAACGTGAGATACTGTTTTGAAGTTTTCTGAAACTGAGATACCAAAGTTTTGCTTCTCTAAAAGGTGAGACATTGTTTGCACCATTTTTCTTAAAAAAAAAAAAACAAATGACAAATAAGCCGGATATAACATGTTTATAGTGTTTATAACAAAAAGAAAACATGTTTATAGTGTTAATTGTCAGTGAGTTGTGTCTTAGTTGATTAAGTAGCCTAACTGAAAACGTTGAAGCCATGAATTCAAAATTTGTATAGTATTAATGAAACCAACCAGAAAATGAAATACCACATACACCAACCTTAAAAAACGTATGCACACACGCTTACAACATTGGTACATAACTACTCCTTAAACATAAAACTCCTAAGGTGTGCCCTAACCCAAACCTCTACCTTAACGTACATATATGTCGAAAGCACCACGACCGTCGCTACCACCCCAGTCATAAGGAACACAAGCAACACCACTTAACGCCACCACTAGAGCGCCGTTAACGAGCCTTCAACATACAAAGGCTCGAATGAAATGCAACTAGATCCCTCAGCATATAAAAGTTGCCAACTGAAAACCCTCATTGCTGCCGCATTAAAAGATTTGGAGCACATATCTAAACTCGTACAGCACCATAATCACTATCCTTTTAATCGGTGTCACGACCTCACATGCCTCAACACTGCATTATGCTAGAACCTAGCGCATGCGAGCACCATTATCAACCTTTATGCCAAAAACAAACCTAACTAAAAAATGATTATGGTTTGGGAATTAGGAGTATTATTAATGTTGGTGGAGTCTCTAGAAGGGTCTAGGGAATGTATGGAGGTTTTTATAAAAAGGGGTTTACCCCAGACCTGTAAAACTCAGTTCTAAACCATATGTTTGACTAAAGTATTCCCATATTAAAATAGTTCAAGGCTTTCCTGATTTCCCTTTAGAAATCTAGACTCCAACGGTGATTGAAGTAGTTATTCTACTTGATTTACATCAAGTGGTATCAGAGCCACTTCATATCTATGACTTTGCGGATCTATGGTTGTTGGGCGAGGAGGTACTGCACAAGGAGGTAACAATAGCTCCGAGACCAACCAAGTAGCTACTTGTAACATGGCGACAAAGGAGGATCTAGGCAACAGCAACAAAGGCACACTATTGATAGATTCATATTTCATACACCTTTTATACCCTTAGATGCAGGATTATATGCTTAATTCTTGTTAATTGTGAGTCATTTACTTGGTTTTTATGTTTTGTAGGTAAAGTTGGAGAAAAAGAGAATTTGGAGCCAAGTGACCCAGAAATAGCACTGTTGTGCTTCAACTTTGAGGATTAAACTGTACCTTCTCACAAGGAATCTGGAGGCGAGCCATACACCATTGGAAAGCTACAGATGTTAGCTTTCTGAGGAATTTTGCGGAAGTGGATTTGCGTTTTTCTAGAGTAAATTATGAAGGTTTGAGTGAACACAACGCGTGGAGGCAAATTCTGACGAAATTTGCATATCTTCTCATGATTCCAATTTGTGAGGCCCATGTCCATCAATCTTAATACTACAAAGAAAGAGCTGAACGTGGCTAACATATTTGGAAGGTTACTCTTGCATTGACAATAATAACCTTGTGTTATTTGGAGAGAAGAAAGTTATTTCATGTTGGATAAAGAGAGCCGAAAGCCCAAATCAATGGGGATTTCAAGAGGAATTAAAGTAAAACCTAGGGGACGTAAAAACAGAACAGGGAGGCAGCAAGAACGCAGAGGAAAAGAAGAACAGAGCCTCTCCATCGTTGGACCGAGTTCCTATCTCTTCCATTGTCAGATCTTTCATGCTCTCTTTATTTCTAGTCATGTTTTCTTTATCTAAGGATTTCTAACCTTCTAGCTAGGGCTGAGATGAAGCCCCTAGTATGATTACTTTATTTCTTTAGTTGATTTGTTTTTGAATTCTTGGATTGCTATGTTAAATTCTCAATCATTGTTTCAATAAACTTTTATTCAAAATATTTGCTCGGGATCAATAAGACTTAGGTTTTGTTTATTAGTTATTTGGTTTGAAAACATGAGGCTTGATCGAGAGTAGATGTTTTCTAGGGTTCCAAAGGATTTATTTAATCTTGTGATTAGAGAGTTGTAAGTTAAGAATACAAGTGCTTATCGATATTCTTGTTTACATGATTTCCTAGTTCTTTTGTGCGTAATGGAGTTGAACATGTTTTACTTGAACCTGATCATAACGTGAAGTAGATTATAGTTTGACTACTTGAGTTCTATATGGGATCAATAAGTTATAATTTATTGTTTAGAAGAACTTTGGTATATATCCGGGATCAATAAGGCTTATGTACGGAAATCTTTAGCATGCAATCTAGGGAATTCAATTGCTATCAACTAGAGAGGAGGGTAGGAGTATTAGGTGGTGGATTCAATGCTTTAGCATCTCCTTAATCTATACTTAAACTCTTGAGAATTTCATTGTTTTATTTGTCTTTAGTTTTAGTTATTTTATTACTTTAATTTTCTGTTTTCAATCTAAACATCATAAAATCATATTGTTATCTCATTAGGTGTAGTATAATTGACATAGTAAGTTGTTTTAATCAATCCATAGAGGGAACGACCTCGTGCTTGCACTTCTATTCTATAAGTGGTTTGTGCACTTGCGAGTACTATATTAAAACATACAATAAATATGCCAAAAACAGCATCAGACGACAGTTGAGCACTACTGTCGTCTGACGAAAAATCATATGTCGTCTGAGGCCCTGCCGTTTGATAGGCTATCAAACGACAGTTCTCCACTGCCGTGTGAGTGTAAGTCAGACGACATATAATATGTTGTCTGAAATTTGACTAGTTAAAGGTTTCCGAACTTTATGTTGTCTGGATGAAAGACCAACGACATTTAAATGTCGAGTGAAAGAAGAAAAAATAAAAGATTTGTCGAAATAGATGTAGTATGATACAACCTTACGCTGCATCTAATCGTCAAGCTACAAAACCTACAACAACAAATACATTCATCTGTTGTGGTTAGATAAGCTTTCTAATGACAATTTAATGTCATCTAATGTTATCAAAATTGAAAAATTATTAGACTATATATCGTCTCAATCGAAAACCAATAACATATATATGTCGTCTGATAATTTATTAGCTTCATATTTTTGTTGCTTGTTATAAGGACTTATGTTGTCCATTTGTCTATTGGAATTCACATTCTTGTTGCTTGTTATAAGCGCTTGTGTTGTTTGACTATGAATTGAACTTCATATGTAACAAAATTAAGAATAAAAGAAAGTAAAACTTCATTGAATGTTTAATAATCTACTTCAATTAAAAGAGTACATAATACTTTTTTTATCCTAATCCATAAAATCTATTCACAAAAAATGAATATTTGAACCTAATCTATTTCTAGAAATGTTATACCGAAAACCAATTAACGATGTAAACATTGGTGTCATTCCTCTCAACGGGGCTTCAAGTCGCAAAATGACCTTGGAACCTTCTGCAAACACTTATACCTGCATATTGACCAAATCAACAACAAAAGGAATGAGAGATTAGTTCATTTGGTGCATGCTCCACACACACATGGATCCTCTTCCTGATAATTCGGTTACCCACCTGCTCTTATAACTGTGGGCATAACAGGTCATAACAAATGAGTTGTTAAATTGAACAAATTAAAACAGGGCATACAACAAAAGAAACATAAGCTCATGAAGAAGCAACTTTTATCATCTCTATTATTCCAAAAATGACGGAAAGCAAAGCAAGTACTTAAAACCAAAAAAATCTACAAACCAATTGGATGCTCTGCCAAGGGTGACCCATACCTAAACAATGTGAAGAAAGAAAAAATCACTTGGATGCTACCATAAGAATTATCTATTATACTTTTCTCCAAAATGTCAAGCAAAATTTCAATAAAAATTGTCAATTACTATGTATCAGCTAATTATAAATATATGTTTATATGGACCATTAAAGACAATGTCAACACTATTTTCTCAGCAAGACAATATACTGCATCGTCTACATGTAATAATATTAGGAAGAATATAGAATCATTTGCAAGGGAAAAGCACATGTCAGAGTGAAGAAGTTTTGAGCATTTGGA
Source organism: Fragaria iinumae (assembly GCA_009720345.1). Lineage (NCBI taxonomy): Eukaryota > Viridiplantae > Streptophyta > Magnoliopsida > Rosales > Rosaceae > Fragaria > Fragaria iinumae. Next base: position 2,459,936 of record CM019123.1, read on the forward strand.
CATACCTCAGCCCATGAACGCTCCAACTCAGTAGCTCCTGCCAACATTTATCCACATATAAGTATAACAAAACACTTGCAATCAAACCAGTGAAATTGTAATAGACAACAATCACTTGCATACAACAGAAACTAAAACGAAAATAGAGCTCGAAAGTGAAAATAAGGAGATAAGTAGGAGAATTCACGAGTCGCTCTCTTTATTGCATTACATGCATCACCAATTTCAATCAAAACTTGTGCCTTCTGCTCATGCAACAAGAGGAGGACTAATGCTACCAATTGCAATGACAATTCAAGTTCCCCTGAAATAGAACAAAAGGAGACCACATGAATAAACCAATTGTATATTGTTGCTCCATGACAAAGACATTTAATTAATCTATGACTACATACCCAACCTTGATTCAACAATTCCATTTCTTTGTGCATTGTCTGTGGTGCCTATTTCTATCAAGTTTGTCAATCCAGTAGAGAGCAGTAATGAGCTTTGCGTGATATGTATACAAGTTGCGGTTCGCTTTGCTTTCATAATTAACTTAGCTATTACAATCTATAACTATATATGCATAGCTAGGAGTTGTCATCAGCAAAGACCCTTCATACATTAAATATGCATATGCTAATGTAGGTACTGAGCAAACAAACATATACTAGCTCACAAATTTGCAAAACAATTGAGGGAAAAGAACCTGCCTCTACCTAGTTGTATTGTGTTCGGTTATTTCAATCCAATATACATCTAATCTGTCCTTACTTTTTCACTGATTCAAGCAATCTACTTAATGAATTTAGAAAACAAACAAAAACAAACAAGCAGATTTCAAATCTTAATCAAAGTATTCCAACAAATAAAGCAACCCAGTAAGACAATTCAGCAAATAATAATGATTCTAAATCAATAGACCACCTGCTTGTAAATGAATCAAGCTACTATAATCCATTGTTGTTTTCAAGGCTACTAATTTAATCGATATTTGAATACCAATTTCACTGAAACACTAAGTAAGAATAGTAAATTATACACAAAAGCAGAAGAAGCAAGAGACCCAATACAGAGAAACTGAGAAGAAAACATACTCGAACCAAAACAAGCAAAATAATAATCACATTTTTCAATAATCAACAAAAACAAACCCGTACTCGAACCACAATTCTTCTTGTAAATGAATACCCAAAAAGAGATTAGGGTTCTAACCGAGAGAGTGACGGTCGTCGGAGTAAGTTTTGGAGAGAAGATAGTTTGTTGACGAGCTTGGGATTGTCGGTGAGCTTGAAATCGAGCTCGAAGCCTTGAGACTGGAGTGTCTTGAAGAAGAGCGAGTGCAACGGTTTGACAGCGAGGTCGTCAAGCAGGACGAGGACACGGCGATGGTGGGGTGATCCGGCGAGAAGGAGTGGGCGAGAAAGTAATTGGGTTTCCTCAGAATTATCTCAATTAGTAAAACCCTAAAACTCACCTGAACAAATCTACGAAGGGGAAGGAACGTAAATTTGGGTTAGCTTCATTTTTATAGTTTTATGTAGAACAAGTCAGTTTTGCCCTTGCGGTGTTCTAAAAACTAAACCCTCACTCCTAACTCCTAACTCCTAACTCCTGACCCCTAAAGTCAGCTTACATATTATTTTTCTTTTTACGTCAATCGTTTTGACTTTTTTAAGTGTTTGTTTGAGAACATGTATATGGAGTCTAAGTTTATTAATAAATGATCGATTTAACGTTTACCGCGTCGACCGAGACCAGAAATTTATTAAAAATGTCTAAATTTTGTAACAAAGCCATGTTTCATTATCGTGATCATATCCAATATTCAAACTTTAATTTTTTGGAATTTTAGTCATTTGAATCAAAATGTGCCTACTAATATGCTACAAAATGTTTATTAGGTTATATCTAAATGTACATATTTATAAAACAATTATATGAAAGAAATAAAATTTGTAAAATTTGACCGTACAATGTGATCACAATCGTTAAATATGGATATGGTAGAAAATTTACCTATTTTCGATAACGTTTGGGTCTCGATCGTATGGGTCAACTTTATTTACGCACAAACTTCCCTACGCTTCCTTATGGGGAACTATACCATCGATTTGTAAAAGTGTCCAAATTTTCACATGGATTAATTTCACCAATACTAAATAAGAGTTTGAGTTTTGACCAATCAAAAATATAAGTTTTGGCCGGAGTAGATAAGAGCATTTCCATTTTGATAATTGTGTTGACATTTTCAGGCATTAATCAGACAACATGTATATGTAGTCTGAGTTTATTGAAGAATGATCGATCTAATGTTGACTGCATCGACCGAGACCCGAACATTATCGAAAGTGTCTGAATTTTGTACCATGGCTATGTTTCACTATCATGATAATATCCAATACTCAAACTTCATTTTTTTAAGTTTTAGTCATCTCAATCATAACGAGCCTACTAATGTGCTATAAGACGTTTACTAGATTATACCTAAACGTGTATCTTTATAAGCCAATTGTATAAATGAAATATAATTTGCAAAATTTGACCATACGATGTGATCACAGTAATTAAATATGGATACGGTAAAAAACATACCAATTTTCGATAAAGTTTGGGTCTCGATCGTATGGGTCAACTTTATTTACTTTTAAACTTCTCTATGGGAAGGTATATAACTGGTTTATAAACGTGTCTAAATTTTCTCATGGATTAGTTTCGCGAGTACTCAATGAGAGTTCCTGCATTCACGAATAAAAAAAATAAGTTCGGTCGGAGGAGATAAGAGGGTTTCCGTATGGATAATAGGCATATTGTTTGTTGACTAATTTCGGACCTCTTACAACATATTTATGTCGTCTGAGTCAGACAAAAAAGTGGCGCCCTATTTTGTAAAGAGCGGGAAAATTTCGCTAAGGGTGAGAAAACTTCAGTGCGCCAATTGAAAATTTAAGGTTTTTGTTGGACGACATAAATATGTCGTCTGAAAGATAAACACATTAAAACTCGCACAGGGAAGTTCGAATTAAAAAGAATTAAAATTTGTTTAGTCCTTGTGGTTTGAAGTCGACATTTGCTTAGTCATTATGGTTTTATTTTAATCTAAATAGTCTTTAAAGTCACAATTTTTCATCCAAATAGTCCTTATGGTTTTATTTTAATCTGAATAGTCTTTAAAGTCATGATTTTTCAACCAAATAGTCATTCCGACAATTTTCTCTGTTAAAAGTCATAAGGACTATTTGGATGAACACTACCACAAATCTGGGCAACAAACACCTTTAACAATGGTGTGAATGGGGGTGTTCGACACCAATGAATGGTAGGCAAAAGGTTTGGCCACGACCTCTCTCACCAAAAGCATCAATAGTTGCCATTGCTGGCGTGGCTCAGTTCATGAGGTCACTTTCACTTTTTTGGTGTCTCAGTTTATGGGTACTGTTTGCTTCAATGGTGACTTGCTATGTGGTTGAATAGTCAAGCCTGTATCTTATCTATATCACTGAACCCATTTGGGTTTGAATTAAATTGTTAGTTTATTTCATCTACTGATCAAACCAGCAACTGGTATTCTGGTAAAGATGTTCAAACCCGGTTTCTGGTATTCTGGTAAAGATGCCGGCATAAAACCACCAAACAAGTAAACCCAGTTTCAAGCAGCCGATGTAGTATTTCCAGTATAACAAGAACACGATTGTGAAGGTTTTAATCCAAAATCATATTCCCAGGCATAAAACCACCAGAAATCACTTGTTTCGAATCCAGCCAATTATCATCATTCTCATCGTCCTTGTCCTCCACGTCCTCCACCATTACTTTATCTTCCTTGTTCTGCAAAAAATCAAGTAATATTACACAAAACTCAATAAATCAATCAAGCACACAATTCTGCAACAAGCGACAAACCTGATGTCCTTGATAAGCTTCTTCTTCAATCCTATATTTCGACATTTCCATCTTCAATTTGCTTGTCGCCGGCATGTTATCTTGACCTCATCGGAATTTTAGACAAGTCAGAATCTCTTTTAGCCAAAAAATAAAAGCACAGAGAAGTAACCATGAATTAAAAGTTAGAGTGTTTACTCACCTTGCAAGCATCTGATCTAGTTTGATTTGCTGGGTTTGTGAAAATTTGAAGAAAAAGCTAGACTGAGAAAGATGGAGAGAGATAAGGCCGAGTAAAGAGAACAAATAAAAAAAGCTATTCTTGATGGAGCGACTGAGAGAGAGAGATAAGGTTGAGTGAAGATTATGTGTTAATTATATAGATGAGGGCATAAGGCATACAGGTGGAGCCGTAGAGGACTAGAAACTTAGAGAGTAAAAAACTGAGTGATGTTGGTGACCTTCAATACACACCAATTAATCAACATATATGGGTCATACACCCATTTATTGTCAACTAAAATAGGAGTTGGAAGAATAATGGGGTTATGTCACTAAAATTGTGAAAGTGAATCCAATATAGTAGCTGTTGGCCAGATTTCTGATAGTGGAAAAATCATGACTTTAAGGACTATTCAGATTAAAATAAAACCATAAGGACTAAACAGATGTCGACTTTAAACTATAAAGACTATACAATATTTTACCCTTAAAAATTTCAATTTGTTTCAGACGACTTATATTTGTCGTCTCCAGAAGTACATTAAAAGAGGTGAAAACTCGATTTGGACAGCCTTCCTCACACAACATATATATGATGTCTCAATTTTCAGCTGAAAGTGTGAATTTCTGGGTTTGTTGACACCACACCTATATGTCGTATGATTTTTACAAACCTAGAAAAAATGAAGCAGCCTCTAAAAGTATTAAAGTAGCAGGTCATTGAGACGACTTTTACATTTTATATGTCGTCTAAAAAACTACAAAAATCATCAGATGACATTTTTTTGAAATGCAGCTTTATATGTCGTGTCTCTTGTGTCGTCTGATGATGTTATTGGCATAGTGACAACTGCAAGATCAGATTATGCAGTTGTGTACGAGGCAAGAGCAGTCAGGATTAGGGAGAGATCAACTTAACGTACCCGGACCCAATCTTAACCTCACAGTGCATATTTGTTGAAAGCACCATAACTGTCGCTACCACTCCAGTCACAAGGAACACAAGCAACACCACTTGACGCCACCACTAGAGCGCCGTTAACGAGCCTTCAACATACAAAGGCTCGAACGAAATGTAACTAGATCAGTCAACATATCAAAGTCGCCAACTGAAACCCTCATTCACTACGTCAATTTTGCCTTCAGACGAGCGGCAATGCCCGTCGTCTGATCATTTTTTTGCGTGTCGTCTATCGAGCTGTCATCTGATAAGCTCTCAGACGACAGGCAATGTCCGTCGTCTGATATATATTATACGACAGACAATATAAACTCATCTGTCGTCTGTGTGCATATAGATTTGTAACAAACTCTAACTTTATGTCGTTAGATATTGGCTATAACGACATAAAAGTATCGTTGAAATTACTTTTATACTAACAGTGAGCAATTGTATGTCGTCTCACACCAATTCAAACGTCACTTATCTGTCGTATGAGATATAATGTATGTCGTCTCACACCAATTCAAACGTCACTTATCTGGCGTTTGATATATATCTCAGATAACATACAATATGATCTTTTACTTTAAGACGACATATAAATGTTGTTTGAAAGATGTAGAGACATCAGAGTCCATGGGACTATCTGTTGTCTGATTTTGATTTGGATGTCAATTATATGGGAATTTAATGTCTCAACAAAAGCATTTGCACAACATGATTCAGAAATCTCAAATTCATTCTAATTGCCAAAAACAAACATATTTTACATAGAGTTACTTGTTCTAAATAGACCTATAAGCTATAACATAAAAAGACATCAAACCAAATATTAGCAACTGCAATAGTGGTGTACTCTATAGTGCAGAAAATCCTCCTAACTGCAGTGGTGTACTCTGTTGCTTCCTTCATACTCAAACATCAGTGTCTCCTGCCAAATCGAAGACACAGAGCTTTAGTAAGTTGTACTTAAAGAACACATAAACCAAATATAAACTAATATACAGTTAAATGAATATGCAACAGCTCAATTCCCAAGGCTTAATCATCTTGCTCAATTCCCCATATGCAACAGCTCTTAGGAATAGTTTCTTTTTTTCTGCAGATAGAACCAATAAGGCAATGTAATTTCACTAATAACTGAAATTTCGATCAAAGCAATAAATAAGTCAATTCTAAATGATACTAGATTTCTTATGACTAAGATTTCTATTATTGAAGTCTTATCAATTTTTGATAAAGGCAACTCCAACAGGTTAAGAATGGGATTACCCTGAGAATGATTTAAAAAGACTCAAATGTTAGGCCTTTGCATGTAAGTACATGAACAAGAAGAAAAACAGATAATTGCAACATGGCATTACATATTTACATTATCTTACCTGAGATTTATTTGAATCACTTTTATCTGAATTGCAGAACGATCTGAATTACTATTTTTTGCTGATCAGAGCTATTAATAACATGTCGCAGGAAAACATTTACTACACAGATTTATAGAAGTTCCTTCCCATTTAATAATTCTAGCAGCTACTTGCTTTGTGACCAGAATGCGATATCCCTAAATACAAAGGCATGTAACTCCACAAAACTAAGTTCGTATATAGCTATAATAAGAAGGCCAACTCTTAATTACTCATTATAGATTTCAGAACTCAGTTACTTGCATGTTACAACTTGCATTGAAAGCATAACTTCAAATAGATAATCAAAAGACTTGTTTATGCAGAGCAAGGGTATATATCAACTCTTCTATTGCTTAGTTACGTCAAAATCAAACCACAAAGCTTCTTCAATAACAGTATGAACGAAAGAAGATTAACCCAACCTCAAAAGTAAATTTGAAACGAAAGTGTAGTTGGCCTTTACTTTGCAACATCTTCCAATTCATCTGAGTCGGAATCACTTGCGTGGTAACCTATCAGACACCAACAAAAATTCAATTACAACAACTCACACATCAATGCTGCAACCAGAGAGAATGAGACAGAATGTACCTGGTTGCTTCTGGCTTACTTTCCAAACTGCCCTTCGACTTCTTGAAGCTCTACTAATCCAAGCATGTCCCTAACATACAGATAAATCACTACCATCATTCAAAATGCACAACTCACAAGTTCATAACAAGGAAAGATGACATATGCTTGCACTGAATCATACACATAAACATTCATTTTTTCTAAACTCATAAACTAACTAAATAATCGTAATCATGTATCCAATCCTAATTCACCCAATACTAAACTAAAACCAAACAAGCTCATAAACAAAACGCAGCAAAAAAAAAAAACGAACTTGAAGTAAAACCAAGTAAAAAAAGGAGACCTCTTCTGGGTTTTTCTCAACACCATAGCCACTATGATACATCTGCTCCACCAACACCTGCATTGCGGTGTCGCCGCCCTTGGCCTCCTTCAGCTTGTCCTGAAACCACCGCTTCTTGGAGAGAGAGGAGTCGATGAGGGCAAGCTTGGCCTCGGTGTCGACGGCCTCGTGGTCGGGGCGGGGGCCGAGGGCGTTGAGGACGGAGCGGGTCTAGGAGACGTCGGAGACGGCGCGGGTCATGGCGGCGATGACTTTGGGGTCGGACAAGTGGGGCATCTGGTGGAGGAGGCCTGAGGAGGGTTGTTGTTGAGGTCGGATCAGCTGGGGCTGGGCGCCGTCGATTTGGATGGACTTGAGGTCGGAGATGTCGAGGGCGCGTGGGGCGGTGGAGCCGAGGATAAGAATGCGGTCCATGATGTAGGAGAGGATAGGGAAGTTAGAGGGGTTGGGATCCATTACTACGAATTAAGCTTGAATTGAATTGAGAGAATTGGGAATTGAGAGAATGAGAGAATTAAGGAAGGAGAAGAAAGAGAGGGAGTGTTCATCTAGAAAATCTCAAAAAGCCCTGCACCCCCAAATATGAACATCAACAAACCCTAAATCAGGCAAATCCCCAATCTAACAAAACTCTATACCAACCAAGCAAAACCCCAATCCAACAACACCCTAAAACAACCCAGCAACAGACGGATTTTAATTCGCTTGAGGGAGAGATCTAGAGGAGAGAATTTGGTTTGTGAAGAAGAGAGGTTTCAGTTTGTGTTGAGAATGAGGGAACTGAGAACTTAAATAATTTTTCGGGGAGAGAGAAAGTCTATCAAGTGTCCAAACAACGCCCCATATGTTGTGTCAAAAAAAAATTACGGCAATTGAAGAAACGACAGAAGAGTGTCGTCTTAAAACGAACAATCTTATTACTCATTTTGGCTTGTTTTTAAGACGACAGATGATTGTCGTATAATGAACACGCTAAGTTTAACTGACTACGCGTTGCAACATTCAGACGACAAATATTTAAATGTCTGTCGTAAAAATTTATCAGACGACAGTAAAAACGACTTCTGTCGTCTGATCCCTGTCGTATGATTGCAAAATTGGCGTAGTGATTGATGCCGCATTAAAAGATTCATAACACATATCCAAACTCGTACCGCACCACAACCACAATCATGTTAATCGGTGTCACGACCTCACATGCCTCGACACTGCATTAAGCTAGAACCGAGCGTATGCGAGCACCATTATCAACCTTTAAGCCAAAAACAAACCTAACTAACAAATGGACAAGAAAACTTGCTATTGTCTAAAAGCCCGGCCCTGCTCGGTTGATGCAGTCATTGGTAGTTATTTGTTTTGTTTTAATGTCTTAACTAAATGTGTTTAGAGATTCTAGGAGGTATTGTCTGCTAGCTGTCTACGCATTCATTGTGATTTGGGAGTTAGGATAAAAAAACTTTGTTTTATCTTTAACTCAATGGCAAGTAACAACATGTAGGTGTTAAGGCTTGTTTGACAGTCTAAATTTTGAGATTTATTTTAGTGCACATCAGTTAACACAATGACAATCTATAATAGTATGGAATATGTGAGTGTTCTCTTAGTCTATGTTGGTTTTCGTGGCTATTCATTGAACTACATGTTACTGATGTTAATTTTATATTTGGTTTTTGTAAGAAAAACTTACTAAAGCTTTGTATCTTCAATTTGACAAGATACATGTAGTCGGTAGTCGATAAATACCTCTCCCGGCCCGTGATGCTACGAAGCCCAACATGAGGCAGATCGGACAGGCCTCATCCCGGACGCTATATCAGTCTCGGCCGGGAGGGGGAGACTTCACAGGAGGCCCAATTAACAAGCCTCAATTGTATACTTGTCCCACATTGAAGAACATTCAAAGTACAAGTCAACCCGGGGCTATAAATATAATGGTGAAGTCAACCAAAATGGTAAGAAAGATCTCCTAGCATTCAATATTACCCTACCGACAACTAACTTTATCATCGGAGAGAGAAAGATCGGAAAGTCCCGGTCGGTCTCCTTTTGCAGACAAGAAGGAACATATCCAGGGGCAGATCCAGTACGGCAGTTTCTTCAAGGTCTACGGGATCCAGCAGAAACAAGGTCTACGGGATCTAGCAGAAACAATTGGCGCCGTCTGTGGGAAGTCTTACGAAAAGCCAGTGTCTTGATGACCGAGACCAATGAAGCAGAAGTCGGGAGCCGGATAATGACGGGAGATCACAGTGGCTTCAGTGGAGATGGGACGCCGAGAAGCAACACTAGAACGGGAAAGACGGATGAGAGACTGGGATGCGCACTGGCGACAAACGATCCGCAAAGGACCACGGACGAAACGATGCGCGATCTCACGCAGGAAGAAATGGAGGACATGGTAGAGAGGTTGAGAGCGGACGTGGCACGTATGGAGAGAGAAAGGGCGTGGGACCGCTTAGATGCAGCCGCTCGGGAGAAAAAGCTGGAAAGAGATAACGTGACGATAATGGGTGCGTTATCGAGAAGACTGGATAAAGACGAGGCGATTGAGCGGGCTGCCGCCACTGCCCGCGAGGCGCAGGGCGAGGGAGGAGGTTCACCGATGACACCGCCGATGGTCACCCGCAGGACGGTCGTTGTCGGGGCAAACCTGTTCCCAGAAGCTATGGAAAGAGAAGGCCCACCACCGCCCCCAACGCCCGTCGAGGAGATGGAAGGTTGGAAACGACGGGAGTAGAGGCGGCCCTGATGGCCATGCGGGACAGTGTGGTGAACCTGACTACGAGGGTAGACGAAGCGGAGAGATGGGCGGCCCGCAACCCGCCCGGCGTGGGATTCGAAGAAAGAGGGGAACCATTCACAAGGACCATCACGCAGACCGTACGTTCTCACGCAGCAAAACCATGATACACGCATTTTATGCTATATTCTTAATGTATTTTCGACCTTCTTTAGCTTTGTTATTTCCTTAATAATGCCATTTCTAGCTTGTTTCTGTTTTATAGGTCGAAAGAGGCAGTTTTACACAAAAGAAGGCTAAAACGCAAGAGTTGAGAGAAATCCTAATCAAAGAAGGATTCCTGGTGCAGCATGGAGTCTCATTAAGTCGTAAAATCTGAGGATAAGTCATTTAGCAAACTTTCCTGTTTTGAAAAGGGAAAGTTGCCTATTTCATTTTAAGAAACTTTCTTATTTTGATTTAGGAAACTTACTATTTCTGAATCTTTCCTATTATGACTTTCCTAAAATATTTAGGAAACTTTCTTTTCTAATGAGACAGGGAAACCGTTTGAAGTCAGGAAACCTAATCCAACTTGGAATAGGAATGGTTTGAACGGGTATAAAAGGGAAGGTCGAATTCTGCAGTAATCAATGAGTTATCTGTGCTAATATAAATCAGAAATTAAGGGAGATTCTTTCCTTTAATTTCGTCATTTGAATTCTTTTATTCTCTACCATATTTATCTGACTTTATTTCTCTTTCAGGAACCCTAATTGCACACCAGGAAAGGAAGGAAAATCAAGGATTTTCGTCAAGGGTCTGATTGAAGGCAGAAGAAGGAAAGTTATTCATTGCTGTTATTTTCTTTGGAGAACAAGTAACGAACCTGGTCTTCATTCAAGCTCCATTCGAGATATGATTGTGCAAGATATTCCAGAGAATTCTGGGGAGTTCTAAATCAAGATTTGAAGCAATAATTCACTACCATTGGATCAGAAGTTGATCAAGGGCTAGGAGACGACCTAGGGTTTGGTGTGTTAACTATAAATAGAGACTCTCTGCTTCACAATTTTCATCATTCATTCACATTAAAACCAGAGAGATACGAGAGCAGCAACATGCCGTCTTTTCCTCTTTTGCCGAGTTCATCTTCTCTTGCCAGACCTTGAAGGACTTCTCCACGAAGCTAGCAGAGTTGGAGACTTGAAGCACTGAAACCAATCATCCCTTTTGACGTCACCAAGCTTTCTTGGAAACTGAAAAAGTGTAAGCACTGCCTTTACTTTGTTTTGATTTTCTTTACAACTTGAAAGCATGTTTCGGATGTTAACCTTTGGATTTGTAAGCATGTTTTGTTTGTTCTTGTATTCAATAGATTCAGAATTTTATAAAACGTATTGATGTTTCGTTAATGATTTTCTGGCGATCCGATCTCGTGAGTTTTAATGATTGAAAGTTTGCGTTTATGTTTAAATAAAATAGTTAGAATGCATGCTAACTATTGCCATGATTCGTGCTAAGCTTCTTCAAGTAAGTATGTTTCTCTAAGTGGTGAAAACTATGTAATAATAGTTGAAAACGTAAACTGCAGTAAATGCATATCACGACTTCTCGGGTGTGCCTTGCTGTTCAATCTCAATTCTTTATTTCTTAATGATTTGTGTTTATTGTGGACAAGTACTCTTCAGTATTGAATGCAGCAATTTACATGAAATAATCAAAGTTCTAGACTTCTCTGTGCTTAGGTGATAAAGTAAGTAGAATTAAATGAATTCATGTCCTCTTCAGGCTTGTGTTCCGAGATTGTTTCTCTTGTTAAAAACTTGCATGATAATCAGATTGCTGGAATGAGATTCGGTAGAATTCGAGTTTGCCTCTGTTTGCGATGTTGAATGAATCGATCACTTGTATATATTTTATTCTCTATTTTTGTAGGAATGTTAGAACAAACTCTCAAAATTCCCCCCCTGAAATCATGTAAATGTAATTGCTGTTTATATTTTGTGATTAACTCTTCTAGTTTTGTAAATGCAGGAGCACCCTAAAGTCCCCGGATTGATCGAACCTTATTTACCAATACTACAATTGTCAAAAAGGGTTCATAATTGTCGCACCCCGGTATCGAGGACACGTCAATTTTGGCGCCGTTGCCAGGGACTTTTAAAGTCTCCTACGGTTTTCTTTTAGTTTAATTTTTCAGTTTACTTAATTAATTGTAGTACTGATTGTTTATTTTATTTTATTTTCAGGTTTATATCTCATTTGGTAAACTGTTCAGTCAAGGCCTCAAAGCAGATTTGGGCCTTAACCCTTCGTGAGTTCCTTTCTGAGGTCTCTCGAGGTTGAGGGCGGCCCATATCGTGCTCTTGTCGGACCATCGAAGATATAAGTAGTTCTTAGCTGAGTAAGGGGCACTTTGAGTGGTGCCAAGGCCCGAGTAAACGTCTGGGACCAAAATTGGGTTTCAAAGGGCTATAGACTGTGCGTAAGCATGATAGGGGTTTCGACCTCCGTAGCCCACCAAAAATGAAACCCTACCAGCCCGTTTCACTTCGGCCTTGCCATTCAAGCCTTCTGAAACCACGGAATTGCTTGTGTTTAGATGTCAATGCCTCTGTTCCTTTCAATACAGTTTACAACTTGAGATATGAATTTGAAGGGTGAATAAAATTTAGAATCAGCAGTGTTGTATTAGTGTTATTTTAACTTTGTTCTGTGTCGCACTAAGGTATATTGGACCAAACATGACTATGGATTGGGTAGTTGTTTCAGTCCCATTGCACACCACTGTCCTCTGTTCCCGTACCTAAGTGTAGAGTTGAAATAAACTTAAGCATAGGATAATGCAGATGTGTAGTGTCTTATGTGTTTATGGAAACTCATTCTTGTTTAACTTTTCTTATTTTAATTCTAACTTCTGTAAAATGTATGTCTTTTTACTAACAATTACTTTGAATGTACAGATGACTTTTCCAAATAAGCCTTCAATTCTGGACACAATCTTTTACTTCAAGAAGGGTGACACATTTGACAACATGCTTAAGGTGGTTCCAAAGTTCGACGGCATTGGAAAATGGGATGCAGCATCTCACATTGCACATGTGGAGAACGTGTGTACACTCATGGTTCCAATGGAGCTCAATGGAGAAGCTGTGGCTGTGAACCTCTTTCATCGACGCTTGAGTGGGGAGGCCACAGAGTGGTTTCTCAACGAGCTTGATCACAATGTCACTTGGGACACATGCAAGGAGCTGTTCCTGAAGAGATTCACAAGAGGAGGAGGAGCTGGAAAAGAGCAAGTCAAGCATGAGGCAGAACAAGTGCAACCAGCACGAAGGGAAGAGTGGCCACGCCATGTCTATGAAGAAAGGATGGCACAAGCTCAGTCTAGAAAGATCCCAAATCCAGCAAGCTTTCCTTAGCCATCCCTGCTGCCCAAGATGGAGGCCACTTCACCAAAATCTGCCCACCTCATCCCTCCCCACAAGATGATTACCAAGAGGAAGAAGGCGGAGCAAATGCAGAAGTTAATTGCCCTCACTGACGAGCTGAAGAAGGAGCAAGGCGTCCTTTTTGATTCCATCAGCAAGATCAACAAAAGAATGGATGCTATGAACTCCAAGATCATACGACTCGTTGCGGAAGTCTTTGGTGGATACTTTGAACCTGCACCTAAAGCACAAACTGTTCGGAATAGGAGGATGTCTGGGATGGATTCAGATGCAGAGGACGACTCAGAGAATGATTCTATTTATAGCTATGGCAGCCATGGCAACTCAAGGAAGTCTTACTCTCCCCCAGATTCTCGCTTTGCTACAGAAGGCTGGATGAACAATGTTAATGAAGAAACCCTGTTTGCTAATGAGGATTGAGGATGGAAGTATTCAGTCTAGCTCATGAATGTTAAACGAGGCGCTCTAGGGAGGTAGCCCTACATCAAGTCGCACACTTGTGCAGTTATGAGACTTTCTGTTTTTATTTTTATTCAAGTTTTTGGATATTGTATTAGACTTATTAGTGGTTTGTTGCACCTTTTTGCAACTATTTTTGGACAACTTTTTCCTTATTTGTATTTCCGTATTTTTATTTTTATTTTTATTCATTTCATTTTATGAAAGTGGATTAATCTCTTGTTTTTGAAATGCAGTTTACTGACTTTGTAGCAACTCAAGTCAGGCATTTGCACGGAAATCACAAGTGTTTCTCCATTCTCTGGACACCCTACATCTACTTTGAAGTATCGATTGCAAGGAGCTTTCATTTGAAGGTCAAGGTCTTGTACCTTGAGGCAGGGGCCTAAATTTCAATCCTACCCGAAGGCCGTGAGTATGGGATGTCTACAAGGGGGAGCTTTCTCAAACTTTAATCTCTTACTGTTTGTTAATTAGTTTTTGTTTAGTTTGTTTTGTTGTGAATCCATGTTTCCATGCTTTATTCTATGTTGCATGCTATATTCTGTTCTACATTGAGGGCAATGTAGAGTTTAAGTGTGGGGGAAGGATTTATATATTTATTGCGTCATTTATTGAAAAATACATAAAAATTGAAAAATGTCAAAATTTAAAAAAAAAATTTGTTTGCTTTTTGAGTCTTAGGAGCTCTTAACTGTCTTTGATGATTATAATCTCTGAAATTATGGATAAGATCACAAGATGATTTCCAACTGATATTCTGAAGTTAATTGAAATGAATGGAAATCATGTGAAATGTAGTGGATATGATTTGAATCTCTGGTACAGAAATGAGTATGCTAAGACAAGTTTTTGATTCATATGACCCTAAATGTGAGCTTTTAAGCGTTTATATGTGCTATTCTTTCTGAGTGTTCATTGAAATATTCTTATTCATTTTCTTGGCTATAAATTGTTGAAAACTTCATTATTCTTTCAATTTGATTGATTGCTCACCATAGCTGTTAATGAACTAGAGATGACTAGAACTCACTCTTGTGAACTTTCGAAACTTTTAATCATAAAACACTCTGATTTTAGAGAGGATAAATGGAACTTTTTAGGATGATCACCATTGCCAAATAAACTTGTGTCCCTATTTGTGTGCGCTGCACACCCCTTAGTTTGAGCCTACATTAAACCTTTTATTTCATCACCTGTGTAATTTTTACCTGAACTTAGTATAGCATATCTTTACCCTTGTCCTTTGGACCTAGTTGAGCATTTTGTGTGAAGACTACTAGAGGTGACGATGAAGAGCAAGTGTGGGGGGAGGAGCTGCTGAAATGTCCTTGTTGTTTGAAAATTAAAGAAAATGCCGTGAAAAGAATAAAAAGGAAATAAAGAATAAAATTTCGGTAGAAAAAGAAAAGAAATATTGGACATACTCTTTGTTTGTGAATCAGGAGTTGTGATGTAAATGGAAGGCCTAAAAATCGAAATATTTGGCCTTTGTTCTGTTTCATGTTGTGTAAGGAGGTGCAGTGGCGTTTTTGGAGGACAAGTGATATCTTGGTCCTTGTTTTGGCGACATAAGGCATTGGATAATGTTCTGCTAGGTCCTTAGTAATTTTGCAATTCCTTACTCTTAAATTCATACCCCTAGCCTAGCCCCATTAACACCTTTTAAAGTTCCTTTTGATCTAAAAGATGAGTAAAACTTGATCTTTGGAGTTTGTTCCAAGAGTTGAGCCTATGGTATGGTTCATTTGTGTGAGTAATCATATTCTTTCTTGAGGTTTATATCTGTTCTATTGGGCTTCTGTTCATATAAATGCAAGCTTTCTGATTCTGTCTTGCATACGTATTGTATCACTTATCCTAAACCGGCAGCCACTAAGGAAGGAGAATTCGAATTGAAGAATGGGCTTCTGCATCAGATTCCAAAATTCCATGGGCTTAGCAATGAAGATCCCAACAAGCATCTGAAGTCTTTTCAATTTGTTTGTGTGAGCATGTGCCCTAGAAATGCGGATATTAACATTCTGAAATTGAAGGCATTTCCGTTCTCATTGGAGGACTGGGCCAAGTCATGGCTCATTGATCTACCTGCTGGACACATTGACTCATGGGAAAAGATGATGAGTGAGTTTCTGACCAAGTACTTCCCAGCGTCAAAAATCACGGTGATGAGAAAACAAATCACCGGAATTCAGCAAGGCCCAGAAGAAACATTATGTGCTTATTATGAAAGATTCAAAGCCCTTGTTGCACCTTGTCCCTCTCATGGATTCAAGGAAAATAACTTGCTGCAGTACTTTTATGAAGGGCTTTCATCTTTGGAGCGCCAACTGTTGGATGCTGCATCTGGAAGGTCCTTCCTTGACAAAACACCTAGAGAAGCATGGGCATTGCTAGACAATCGTGCCCTAAATGATCAGCAATATGCTGGAGCGTTGGCCTCTTCTCGGAAGGTGAATGAAGTAAAATCGAGCTCCACTTTGGAAAGTAAGATCGACACATTGTTATCTCATCTTGTGCTCGGAAAAAGCCAAGGGGTGAAAGCTTGTGGTGTGTGCTCGAATCAAGGGCATCATTCTGATCAGTGCCCTCAATTGTCTGAAAATGGTGGATGGAAGACTCTCAATGCTATGGGACAGCAAAGGTACAATCCTTACTCCAACACCTACAATCCTGGAACAAGGGATCATCCAAATTTCCGATGGAGCAATACGGAGAATGCGCAGAACCTACCCCAATATTCTGGAGGCCTATTTCCACGTCCACAAGGCTTCTTTCAGAAGCCCCAGGTTCCTCCAAACTTTGCTTCTAATTCTAATTCTACTAATGCTACTCCTTCTTCATATGATAAGATGCTTGAAGCCCTTTTTCAAGGGCAGCAAAATTTAACAAATTCTACTCAAGCTCTTGTGCAAGGTCAAACGAATAATACAAAGGATATAGCTGAGCTCACGAACCAAGTGGGAAAAATAGTGGATTTCATGGGAAAATTTTCTGAAAGTGGAAAGCTTCCATCAAGCACCGTTCCAAATCCAAATTTTGAGTCTGCAAAAATAGTGGCAACAAGGAGTGGGCGTGTGTTCAATGAAGTCCCAAAGAAAATCCAAAAGAAGGCTCAAGTCGTCGAAGAAGAGGAGGAGGAAGTTGAAATTTCCAAGAATGATTTGGAGGCAGATCCTGCCACTTCCAAAGTTGAGGCAAAACTGCCCCAACCAACTGAACTGCATAAAGGTAATGATACTAACTTTCAAAGTTCAGTTATTACTAATCCTCCCTATGCGCGTGTGCCATTTCCAAGCAGGTTTCAAAAATCGAAGAAAGCATAATCTGATGAAGCCATCTTGGAGGTTTTTAAGAAAGTGCAAGTGAATATTCCCTTGATTGACTGCATTACTCAAGTTCCCAAATATGCAAAATTTTTGAAGGAGTTGTGCACCACAAGGAGGCAAACACGTGAGAAAGAAGTTGTGAAAATGAATGCGACTGTTTCTGCAGTCCTCCAAAGAAAGTTATCACCTAAACTAAAGGATCCAGGGAGTTTTTCAATCCCTTGTGTAATTGGTGATACTACTTTCGAAAATGTCATGCTTGATCTAGGTGCATCCATTAATGTTATGCCATTTAGTTTATATGCATCTATGGACTTAGGTGAACTAACGAAAGACAATGTCATAATTCGATTGGCAGATAGGTCTAACAAATACCCTAAGGGGTATGTGGAGGATGTTCTTGTGCAAGTTAATCATTTGATTTTCTCTGCAGATTTCTACATCATTGATATGGAAGACTCACTCGAGAAAAGAACAAATGAAGGGTTTGACATCATTGATATGGAAGATTTCTACAGCACGGACCTTTACCCGAGAAAAGAACAAATGAAGGGTTTGACCCCAATGCTTACAAATTGTTGGCAAAGGCTGGATTCGATTTTGGTTCGTCAAGTAAAGAGGATGATCACGTTGTCAGCAAGAAAGCACATGAGCTCAATGAGTCTCAAAAGAAGTTGAGAGAACAGGGAAAAACAAGTGATTCGGTTAAAACGGGTCTTGGTTTTGTCCCAAGCAAGCCAGTCAAAATCTCAGGCAGAAGAAAGGCGGAGAAGGCAAGCATGCAGTATATAAGCGTCGAAGAAATAGAAGATGAGATTCCACAAATCCAATCTGTTTCTCACACTTCAGCATTCGATCGCATTTGCCCAAGTTCTCAAATTACGTCTACTAAATCAACAGGCAGAGTTTCGGTGTTTGAACGTGTCGAAAAGTCAACAAGTCGAAACTCCATCTTCAGTCGTCTGGACACCGCAGCTACACGAACTTCTATGTTCAAAAGGTTGTCATCGCCAAATGAAGAAAATAAACAAATAAAGCCAACTCCTCGAAAGTCGGCACTTGAAAGGATCCAAGCTCCTAAAGAACAACAAGATAGAAAAAGAAAAGAAGTCGACCAATCGGAAAATAAAGAAATCCAAAGTCTCATCCCATCACGCATGAAAAGACGTTGTGTGCTAGAGGTGAATTCAACTGACCAACTTAAAGTGAGGCAGCATACCTTCATACTCACTGGTCAAGATAAAGAAGGCGACGATGCTAGCAGCAATGAGGATGATGTTATTCAATGTGCTTATCACATCACCGTAGTAGAGGTAGAAGCTTATGAAGAGGATGACCATGAAGGTTTCGAATATGAAGTAGAGGCAGCTCCTCCAGAACTTGAAGATGGGGTGAAATCTACGATCGATGAACTTAAGAAAATCAATCTGGGGACGGAGGAAGACCCAAGACCGATATTTGTAAGCGCATCACTAAGTCCCCAAGAGGAGAAGGAGTACTATGACTTGTTGCTTGAATACAGGGATGTCTTCGCTTGGACCTACACTGAAATGCCTGGTCTTGACCCTAAAGTAGCAGTTCATCGATTAGCTGTTAAACCGGAGGCTCGATCCATCAAACAGCTGACACGACGTTTTCGAACGGAGGTTCAAACTCAAATTGAAGAAGAGGTTGACAAGTTGATCGATGCAGGCTTCATCAGAGAAGTCCAATATCCCAAGTGGATCGCAAACATTGTCCCAGTTGAAAAGAAGAATGGACAAATGCGTGTGTGCGTACACTTTTGCGACTTGAATGATGCATGTCCGAAAGATGATTTCCCTTTGCCTATCATCGAACTCATGGTGGATGCAACCACAGGTCATGAAGCTTTGTCTTTTATGGATGGATTGTCTGGCTACAACCAAATAAAGATGGCGCTAGAAGACGAGGAGTTAACTGCATTTCGCACTCCCAAAGGCATTTACTGTTACAAAGTCATGACATTTGGATTAAAAAATGCCGGTGCAACATACCAACGTGCCATGCAGAAAGTCTTTGGAGACATGCTTCACAAGTACGTTGAATGCTATGTTGATGATTTGGTTGTCAAGTCAAGAAAAGGGAGTGATCACTTGCAAGACTTACGAAAAGTGTTCGATAGGTTACGCGAGTACCAGCTCAAAATGAACCCATTGAAGTGCGCTTTTGGTGTGAGTTCAGGTAAGTTCCTTGGATTCATTGTGAAGCATCGGGGCATTAAAGTAGATCAATCAAAGATTAAGGCCATACAAGAAATGCCAGAGCCAACAAGTTTAAAAGAATTGAGAAGCCTTCAAGGAAAACTCGCGTTTATCAGGCGGTTCATCTCCAACCTCGCAGGTCGATGTCAACCTTTTAGTCGACTCATGAAGAAGAATGTGCCTTTTGTGTGGGATGAAGCATGTCACAATGCTTTCGAAAGCATTAAAAATTACTTGGCTAATGCTCCGGTTTTGGGTGCACCCATTCCTGGGAAACCTCTTACCCTTTACATCGCTGCTCAAGAAAAATCTCTTGGAGCACTTCTAGCCCAAGAAAACGAGGAAAGAAGGGAGATGGAGCAGAATTTAAGTCGAACTCTCAAAGGAGCAGAATTAAATTATTCTCCAATAGAGAAGACATGTCTCGCTCTCATCTTTTCCATTCAAAAGTTGAGGCATTATATGCAAGCTTACACGGTGCATTTGGTAGCCCGAGCTGATCCAATCAAGTTTGTCATGTCTAAACCAGTCTTATCAGGACGAATGGCAAAATGGGCTCTACTCCTCAATCAACATGACATCGTCTATGTACCTGCCAAAGCGGTTAAAGGCCCAGCTGTGGCTGACTTTCTAGCGTTTCACCCAATCCCTGTAGATTGGAAAATTTTTGATGACTTGCCTGATGAAGAAG
Organism: Fragaria iinumae; assembly: GCA_009720345.1. Taxonomy (NCBI): domain Eukaryota; kingdom Viridiplantae; phylum Streptophyta; class Magnoliopsida; order Rosales; family Rosaceae; genus Fragaria; species Fragaria iinumae. The sequence continues at coordinate 2,480,165 of CM019123.1, forward strand.
TCTTTCTTGCAGAAATTATCCCCACTTGGAAGATGTTCTTTGATGGATCTTCAAGTATAGATGGAGCAGGGCCGGCGTTGTCTTCGTCACCCCCCAAAAGCAAATATTGCCATATGCTTTCACTCTCGGTGAATTGTGTTCCAACAATGTTGCGGAATACCAAGCTCTCATCATGGGATTGCAAATGGCCTTAGAAATGCAAATTGCAAATCTAGAAGTATACGGGGATTCAAAGTTAGTAATTGATCAACTACTAACTAATTACGAAGTCAGGAAAGAGGATTTGGTTCCTTATTTCTGTCTCGCTACACAACTCTTGATGGGTTTTGATGTTGTTACACTAGAACATGTGCCAAGGAAAGAAAACCAAATGGCGGATGCTTTGGCCAACCTAGCAGCAACTTTGGCATTATCAAATGATGAAATTGTGGACCTTTCAATTTGCCAACGATGGGTTGTCTCAACAAGGATTGTCCCATTGTGCGAAAATTCCAATGTGGTCTCCGTTTATGTTATTGACGTTGAAGATTGGAGGCATCCTTTGATCGACTACATTGAGCATAACAAATTGCCTGACGATCTAAAACAGCGAACGGATATCAAACGAAGAACCCCGCACTTTTTCTACTACAAGGAGACTCTTTATCGACGATCATTTGACGGGTTACTCCTTAGGTGTTTGGGAAAAGAAGAGGCATCCAAAGCCATGGAAGAGGTACATTCCGGAATATGTGGAGCTCATCAATCAGGCCCTAAATTACATTTTCAAGTAAGGCGAATGGGTTACTACTGGCCCACAATGGTCAAGGATTGCATGGAGTACGCACAAAAATGTCAAGCCTGTCAATTCCACGCAAACTTTATCAATCAACCGCCTGAGCTATTGTATCCTACGATCGCTTCACACCCGTTTGATGTCTGGGGGATAGACGATGTGGGACCCATAAACCCGAAATCTTCTGGAGGCCACATGTACATTTTGGCAACCACGGATTCCTTCTCAAAGTGGTCAGAGGCGGTACCGCTTAAAGAGATAAAGAAAGAAACCGTTATAGACTTCATCAAGACATGTATCATCCAGCGATATGGTGTGCCACGTTGCATCATTACAGATAACGCCAAGTACTTCTCAAATAGTGCTATGCAAAAACTTAGCGAAAAGTATCACTTCAAGTTACACTTTTCGTCGATGTACAATGCACCAGCTAATAGTTTGGCGGAGGCATTTAATAAGACGCTCTGCAACATCTTGAAGAAGACCGTCGGCAAGTCACAAAGAGAGTGGCATGAGAAGATGGGCGAAGCATTATGGGCATATAGAACGACATATCGAACTGCCACAAATGCCACACCTTATTCTCTTGTGTATGGTGTTGAAGTCGTCTTGCCATTAGAGAAGCAAATTCCCTCATTGAGGATTGCTTTGCAAGAAGGCCTCACAAATGAAGAAAATATCAAGCTACGACTTCAAGAGTTGGAAGCCTTAGATGAGAAGAGGCTCGATGCGCAACAACATCTAGAATGCTACCAAGCCCGGATGTCGCGTGCCTTCAACAAAGGAGTTCGGCCTCGATCCTTTCAAATTGGCGACTTGGTCCTTGCTGTACGCAGACCCATCATCATGACACACAAGACCGGTCCCAAGTTCAAGTCAAAGTGGGATGGCCCTTATGTCATCAGCGAAGTCTACACCAACGGAGCCTACAAAATTGTGGCTGAAGACGGTTTGAGAATTGGCCCAATCAACGACAAGTTCTTGAAGAAATACTATGCTTGAAACAAGTGAAGACTGCTCCTTGTCCACACGAGCATAAACTGCGAATGATAAATAAATGCTCCTTGTCTGCACGAGCTTAAACTGCGAATGACAAAAATGCTCTTAGCCTGCATGAGCCTAAACTGCACAAGGCACCCAAAAAAAAATAATCTCAAAAAAAAGGGTTCTAAACCCTCATCCTTGAACTACGTTATGACTTGATTCTTTCTTTGGAAGGATATGTAGGCAGCTTGAGAATTATATTCTTAAGTTCAGTCACATAAAAAAAAAATCTCTTTTTATTACATAATGAGTTCTATTGTCAAAATGACTTATTACATGTGCAAAAAAAAAAAAAAAAAGAGAATAAATCATAAGTTACTAAACAATGATGGGCCCTTCACGTCCAAGATAAGCCTTTGAAGTCATTGCGTTGCTTTTCAAAATCATCTCGGAACCTCTTTGCTTCCTCAAGTTCTTTAACAGTCAACTCTGGAGTTTCCTTGATTTGGACTTTCTGCTTCTCTAAATCGGCAAGCCTTTTGTGATGAAGTAGAAGGCTCGCATCTAGGGAGGCTATCTCATGCTCCAACCTCTGCTGCTTCTCCTTCAAGTTCTCCAAGGACTCAATCACAACTTGACGTTGACCAAGATCAGTTTGACGAAGTTCGATCGACTTTGCAATTTCAGCCTCCATATAAGGCAAACGTTGATCACATGTGCCTGGAGTAACTTTATGCGTGCATACAAGCCTTGCCGCGTTGTATTGAGTAGCACAAGTCATCAAGCTTTCTACCTTGTCTTTCACTGGCGAAGGATCAAACCCATAACACTGAAGTTCGGCCACCATCTCGTCAAGATCTTTCTTTTTAGAAAGAATGGTTCTTGGTGAGGGCTTAGTGATGACGTCTTCAATTTGTTCACAAATTAGAGTGGCGGCCTACACACGAATCTTTCGGAGCCCTTCGTTAGTGTCCATAACATGAACTTCACCGAGGGTGACTTCAGAGAATGCCATATTGCTTAAAAGCCTCGGAGGATTCACCAAAATATCTTCACGATTAACTTGTTGCTATTCATTTTGTTCGCATACATCGTCTTCGTGAAAAGAGTCGGTCTTCATTGGTTCTGTTGAAAGGACGCAAACCTCTTTCGAACAAGCTTCATCTTCAAAAGGTGGGAGTCCTTCTAGCTGAAAACAAGAAGGTAAAGAAAATGAGTTTAGATCATGCATATAATGTTAAGAAAAAGATGCATGGTGATGGTGGCGAACATACTTCAACACGTGCGTGTGTCGTTTGTTGCGAGGGACCCGGGACTTCGCCAAGAAAATTGCTGTTAAGGAGAAACTCATCGTCGGGATTGAAATAAACAGAGCCAAGGTCGGGTTCAATCCTTCGACGCTTAAAGTTCACATCCCTATAACTGTTACTACTTCCACTAAGCCTTTTTGCTTGAATGTTGGTCCCCTTTAACTTAAGGTGACTCCTGGCGAGTTGATGATCAGATGAGTCCCCATGACCTCCTAAAACTTGGTGCGGTTCATTTGGAGAGCTACTACTTGGGGGCAACGCCTTGATGGAAGATGCATGCGAGTTATTGTCACGTTCAATCTCGCGAAGAACCATTCTCTGGCGAGACAGTCTCTCACGGGAAACCACTCTCTGGCGGGACGGTATCTCGCAAGGAACCATTCTCTGGCGAGACAGTCTCTCATGGGAAACCACTCTCTGGCGGGACAGTATCTCGCAAAGAACCATTCTCTGGCGAGATAGCCTCTTGCTGGAAACCACTCTCTGGCGGGACGGTATCTCGCAATCTCTCGCGGGAAACCACTCTCTGGCGGGACGGTATCTTGCAAGGAACCATTCTCTGGCGAGACAGTCTCTCACGGGAAACCACTCTCTGGTGAGACGGTATCTCGCAGGGAATCACTTTCTGGCGGGGCAGTACCACGCGAGCAACGATCTTGTCTTCCTTCGCTTTTAGAAGCTTGTGCGGCAACCCAACAATAGGCATTGTTGCTATAGTCATCTTGGGCAAGGAACAATATACTTTGGAGCAGAGCTCACGGTCAACGATCACTTTGCGTTATTTAGGGACTATGGCTAAGATATCCATCCCCACCTTTATCCTTGGCTGAAAATTCTTCCATAAATGGAACAACTTCGTCGTAGAACCTTCCAGTTATGGGCAAGCCACAAATATATGTCAAGTTCCTCAAGGAAATAGACATCTCTCCACATGATGTATGAAGAGTATTCGTGCCAGGGCACCAAAACTCACAGAAGGCCAGCATCACAGGTACAACATGGTCATAGCTGAAGAGCGATGCAAACACCGCTCGGTAGAGGCCAGTTTTGTGGATGAGAGCTCTGTTTCGGCTTAGGATGTCTTCTAACCACTCCCAATAACGTTTCGTGTAGGAGAAGGCTCCGTTGGCACGAAACCCTCTCCATTGCACTGAACCATTGCACGTACGGTCGCTAAGAAGCACGAACGATGTTTGAGGAACATGATGGTCATGATGGGCGGACTTCAACATCCATACGTCTGTGCTTCGCTTCTTGCTGGTGGATTTGGCTGATTGAAAGGTGGCTAGCTGACACGATTGTTGGAAAGTCCACCGAGGAATATGACCTGAACCATCGTATGGGGGAGACTCAAGAGAGCGCGGCCGAGTCAATGAAGGATAGGTATATAAGGTGGTGCCATCACTTTGAATGTCGTTAATATCTTCAAGGATGGTGATTGTGCCTTTCTTGAAACTTTTAAAAAATGCCATGCGAAGTGGTGTACGTCTACTTGTTGAAAAATTGCGCTTCGCTGCCTTAAGATTCTGCTGCGCCTCGCTGCGTTGAACTTCTGCTTCGCCTCGCTGCCTTAAGATTCTGTTGCGCCTCGCCGAGTAAGGTTTCTGCTGTTACTGAAGATGGATAACTCAGAAATACCTCGCGACCTACAAGATTAAAAAAAAAAAAAAAAGAGGGGTCAGCGAATCATATAACTCTACGCTAAAGCAATCAAATCAAAAGGAGAGAGATTATATCGCTGATCTCACAGCGAGATGGTTGTAACTTTGTGATGAATATTGTTCAACCGGAAGCTCTAATTTATAGTGCAATCTTTCCTCATTGAAACTGGAAAAGTATGGAGAATCAAGCAAATCAAGAAAGAAATACATCAAAGGTTTCCGCTCATTACTAGGAAACTTTACAAGAATCCTTGCGAATTAAGGAATCCCTACAAAATTGGGTATCCTATAAATTCGAGGAATTTCTACAAGAAAATAGGGAATCCTTACAAAATTAGGAATCCCTATTAATTCGGGAACTACCACAAAATTAACCCATTAAACATAGACTTCAAGTCACGCCTCTGACACATGACGACAGCATGGCTACGACGCACCTTGAAGTGGGGGCATTTGTAGACATATAAAATTTAACGATAATAATAGTCGTTGAATAATCCAAGTAAATACGTGGCTTGCGAGTCAACAACATTGGAAAGCCGTCGGAAATAGCACGTGGCAACGTGGAAATGGTCGGCCAACAACAAAACCTTAAATCCCGATTGAAATCAATTATCAAGTGTCGATTGATGATCATATATCAATTAATTGGACATCCCCAAAAATAACTGGTGATGGTTCGCCAGCGGTCAGGCGAGCTAGAGAGTAGACTTCGCGAGGCGAACTGAACTTCGTGAGGCAAAAAGACTTTGCCAGGCGAACAAGACTCCGCCGGGTGAACTAGACTTCGCTAGGCGAACAAGACTTTGCAAAGCGAACTAGAATTCGCAAGGCGAACTAAACTTCGCTTCGCGTATACTTAAACAGTGGCGAGGCGAAATGACTCCGCGCGCATGTCTATGAAGGCGAGGTGAAATGACTCCGCGCACATGTATATGAAGGCTAGGCGAAATGACTCCGAGCGCATGTCTATGAAGGCGAGGTGGAATGACTCCGCGCGCGTAGGTTCACGTGAAGGCGAGGCGAGATGGCTCCGCGCGCGTAGATTGATATAAAGGCAAGGCGAGATGGCCCCGCGTAGGGAACCTCGCGAAGTAGCTAGACGACAGAGTTCGCATGCATGCAGGGATGTACGTCAAAGAGAAGTCGTCCGCGAAGTGGGATTAGAAATCACCGCTTGCTTGGAAATCAAGCTTCCTCGCGGGATACTTTCCATATCCGCGATGTCAAGACCCACCCCGAATTTCACCCCGAAACCCGAGGTAAGTCCTGCGGGGACCACCTCCAAGGAAAATTTACTGATAAGCAAACCTCCCTTGAAAATGGACAACCCTAACCTAGAAAACTAAAGTGTTACTTTCTTAAATAAATTTGAGCATCCTCCAAATCAACCCACAATTTTACGAAAGTGAGTAAATAATTACAAACTTCGTATATTCAAAAATACAATAAAGGTCTAAGCACATCACCAGAAACATTACAATAAATCCCAAAGAGTATTCAGAGCTACTATACACTAGAGGAGTAGGAAAAATACTCTAGTAGGTTAAACATGTAACCTACTGGTGAAAGGTGGCTGAGAAATGGGTAACTATGCCTCGTCGTCTCCTACTCGTTCTAAATCGAACTCTGCAGACTGGGCATTTTAAAAACGAAGAGCCCAGGGGAAAAACATTCGCAATAATTAGAGTGAGTGGACAAAAATAAATAAAGAAAATATTTATTAACATTTATGCTTTCCCAATTTAATTTCCAAGAAAACGAATGCATGTCTTAAACGATAATTCTCTTATTGTTATAAATATCGAGCCTCTACTGCTAAAATATATATATATCAAAATACAGCCTCTCAGGCTAAAATATATACATATCAAAATACAGCCTCTCAGGCTAAAATATATACATGTATATATTTACACTCGCCCATACTCCCTATATAAATTAATAATAATCTATATAGGGCTACTACGCTCGCGTTCAACGCTCACGTCACGCCTTAATGCGGTGACACACTACGTCATTAAGGTGGACAGACGGGTGTATAAATATGTGCCCATACCCCTTATATGAATTAAACACTCATATAAGGCTACTACGCTTGCGTCCAACGCTCACGTCACACCATAATGCAGTTATATACTATGTCATTAAGGTGGACAGACAAATATCGCTAGCTAGCATTTATATACATACTCTCCTTAAAAATATATTATAATTTACCGAAAATCCCATTTTCGGTAACTCATCACAATGAGTAAAATCGTCAAATAAAAATGACGTCAAATGGTCCAACCAAATAAACAATTGCATGCACATTATTTAAAACAAAGGTCCACTCACAAGTTAGGCCTAAGCCTGAAGTCGGTAGGAGGTCTCCTCTGCTCGAGCCTCTTCGCGTCCTGTTCCAAAACATAAATAATTCCTTAAATAAAATCCCAACGTTCAAAGAAAATAGGCATAATTAAAATGAGCTTCCCGCGCTCAACCATGCCTATCGTCCTAAATCTTAACTTCACTGTCAACCATAAATCTCCATAAATACCGACATCCTCAAAAATCACCTTCCAACGTCCTAATCATAAAAATAATCCAATGGCCGGATTTTAACTTATTAATCCGCCAAAAATACCAAACTTTACAAATTCCAAAACCTAACCAAAAATCCTTCAAAAATTCCTAAATTCACATCAATAATATCCCCTTAATATTCTACATCAAAAACCACAAAATTTCCCAAAACAGCGGCGGCGCCGCCGGCGACCAACTCCGGCGACCTGCAAATGTTACCAAATTTTAATAGAATCACTACGCCAATAAGTGCAACAAACGACACTTTTCACACAACGGTTCATAATAGCTGGGTTGTACAAATTTAAAAAATGCTTCATACGACGTTCAGAAATTGTCAAGCGTTGTGTGGATAGTCTGAGATCATTCCAGATTTTTTTTCCGTAAACTAGTACAACACTTTGGACAATATTTTGTTGTGTGAATGCAGATAAAAATGAGGCCCATTTCGCTTCTAACCCCACTCTAGTTTGACATATAACTGGGTTTTGTTACACAACAGTAAAACCAATAAATGTTGTGTGAATGTATACAAGTTAAACTATCACACAATACTTTTTATATATCTGTTGTACGATATATCTCTCATGCTAGGCTGCAGACTTCTAGTTTTAAAATTGCTCTTACATATCCTCCGAAAACCTAAATTTTTTATGAAGGATAGTCTTGGTGGTCTTGATGTAACAACGGAACACTCAAACCTGTTGTGTGATAGTAGAGTATTTTCAACAATCAAACAACGGCTTTTCAGTTTTGGTTGTATAATGTATTTGTGTGTCATGATGAAGCCCTTCTCTTGCATTTGGCAATACTACCTTAAATTCTTCATCCTACAACAATCAACTAAGAAATGTTGTGTGAAGGTATATCACACAATTGTTTTCAATATTACGTTGTATGTATCATAACCTCTAACCCCTAAAATACCCTAAATCCTAATAAATTTCCTATTGTAGTGCCACAACGGTTATTTTTTAATACTAATGTGTGATATAAAATTAATATTGTTGAATTTATGGTTGACCGAGTTGATCGATACCCAAACGTTTCCGAAAATTTTTGAATTTTGTTACACTGCTATACTTCACTATCATAATTATATCAAACGGTCAAATTTTCATGATTTTAATCATAAACATCTATATCACAATCGACCTACTAATGAGATATAACATGTTTACTATGTTGCACATAATGTGACATAACATGTATAGTACATATTATGTAAACGTGTGTTTATCTAGAGAGACACTATTGAGGAACTGAAATTTTGAAAATCGAACTGTATAGAGATGTTTACGATATTGAAGCATGATTGTGGTAGAAATGTCATCAATTTTCGGTATTACACAAGTGTCGATCGACGCGGTCAACTATAATTACACTTACTTTCACTATGGGGAGCCAAACCATCATGATATAATTGACACCACTTATTGTATGAGTTCATGCACAATAACCATATGATTATACGAGTGTCGACAAAATTAAAAAAAATGTTTAGAGTATTGCATTTCGACATTCGTATGATGAACCTCCCATATTTAGACAACGCTTAGTGCTTTTATGCGTTGTGTGAGTGAAAACTAGGGTTATTTTAAAGAGTGACTCGTTAGAATGAAAAGTAACCGTAAATTTCCCGCCCTCACGATTATTAAGTGAATGTCTCTATTTTCTTTCTTCTTAGACAACACAAAATATGCAATTTATGTTGTATGATTTGTAAAATAGATAGGAAAAAATTAAGGCCGAGATGTAGCAGCGGGAAATCTCCCGCCCTTGCAAGTTAAGGATGTCATTTCTTCTCAGACAACAAAATATAGAATTTACGTTGCCTGATTTGTAAAATGGATAGCTAAAAAATTAAGGCTGAGATGTAGCAGCGGGAAATCTCCCGCTCCTGCAAGCTAAGGATGTCATTTCTTCTCAGACAACAAAATATACAATTTACGTTGTCTGATTTGTAAAATGGATAGGTAAAAAATTGAGGCTGAGATGTAGTAGCGGGAGATTTCCCGCTCTTGTAAGTTAAGGGATGTCATTTCTTCTCAGACAACAAAATATATAATTTACGTTGTCTAATTTGTAAAATAGATAGGTAAAAAATTAAGGCCGAGACGTAGCAGCGGGAGATCTCCCGCTCTTGCAACTTAAGGATGTCATTTCTCATACAACCAAAATTTGGAGTTATGTTGTATGATATGAGAAACACTTGATATGACTCAAAAACCTAAGGGAGTTGACACTTAGAAAAAAAAAACTGTATCACTCAAAACTATCGCGCACACACACTTTTAACACACACTCACCGCTCTTTCTCTCTTCTCTCTTCTCTCTTCTCTCTTTCTCTCTCGAACAAAGTTAGAAACCGCGCACTCTCTCACTTTCTCTCTTCTCTCTTCCTCAATCACTCCTCTCAATCACTCCTCCCTCAATCGAGAGTAAGCCACTGTCACTTGATTAGGGTTCGTTGATTTGGGGAGTTCGTCGATTTGGGGGTTCGTCCATTTGGCGCGTCACTCGATTTCTTCCAATGTGGTTCGAGGTTTGTACTCTTCTCCTTTCTCCGATTAGGTTTTTGGGTTGGTATTATTAGTTGAGCTGCTAAGCCTCTAGTCCCAGTTGCTCTCTCTTTCTCTAATCAAGTTTATAAAGTAGGAACCGATGCGACTGTTTAGTAGTAACCACACTTCATTCACACCGGTTTTGTCTTTTCTTGAATCCCCCAACTTGGTCTTTCTCTCTCATTGTTCATAGCTTTCTCTTCTTCCAGTTGAGGCTTCTCTGTTCTTGTCTTGCATTCTGAGAAGAAACGCTGTCGTTTTGGTCTTGTTGGAGTTTCAAGGAGTTGGGAATAAAGGTAAGAGTAATTTGGGTTCTAAATTTTGAATTTTTTTTTTTGTAGTTTTGCGGTTGTTTGGTTGCTGAAATAGTGTTTGATCCAATGTGTGATATGATTACTAAAAAAGATGGGAACTTGAGAACAATCACGGCTTGAATTGCTTGTTCTGTACTTTATTTGATGTTTTGTAACTGTATAGTGTTTGGATTTTGGCTTTTGTTTCGGTTTTTAAGGATTCTGTCTTTTTTTTGGGCTTGAGTTCATGGTTTGCTAATGGGATTGTTAGTTTTCAATTGTTGAGAAGTTGATATCAATTCTGTGTTTCGTAGATAGAAATCTAGGTAGTTAATTGGAAAAGATAATAGAGTTTGCACTTGTTGTTGATTCTTGAATTTTTACAGGAGGCTATAACTCCTCCTTGTACTTTGCATTTTGTTTCAATAAAAAGCTGTTTCTTTTCAATTTTTTGTCTAGAGCTGTTTCACTGTTAGTAAAGTATTTTATGCAGGGGGATCTTTACTTAGAGCTCTTTGACTGGGATCACTTTTGAAACCTTCTCTTGCCACTAGATCTACAAGTCATTGGCTAGCTTGGTGTTGTATCTGTTAGTTTTTCTTTTGTTTCTAAGAAAGACAAACCTTAATTATATAAGAGTGATCAAATGAAAGACATTTGCTAAAACTGTGTATGAGCATATCTCTTTCCTAATTTTAAACTATTTTAACCATACGAAGAGTTTATTGGAATTTGGTAAGATCATATACTGATACTTTGTGTTCACTTTGCTCCTAGGGGGAAAGTATCTTAGCTGATTCTGGGACGGAGCAGGTGGAGTTTATTGCTCTTTCTTAGAGGACAGGAGACCCAAAGTATCAGCAAAAGGTCAGCATATGTTAACTTGTGTTTCTTTCCCTGGCCAAATAGTGCATTTGATATTGAGTTGCTCGACATGGGCCTTCTCATCTTGGCTGCCTACTTCAATTTTTCTTATCATGTTGGTATTGGTATTGGTATTGTGAATTGAATGTTATTTGATGGGATTGTTTTGTAGATATGTTGGTATGATATATATGTATATTGTTTTATATATGTATGGTTGGTTAAGAATTTCTATATGATATAGTTGTGATTTTTTTAGTTCATTGTCAATAAAATGTAGATGGATAAGTCATGGATGCGAGCAGATAGAAGGTCTAATGAATATAGATCTGGGGTGGAAGCGTTTATTGAGTTTGCCTTGGTAAATGCTAGGGACCTGTACCACATTTGTTGTCCTTGCACAAAGTGTGAGAATGACAAGGACTTTTCTGCCCAAGTGATTAAGACTCATTTGTTTTTGAATGGGATTAACTTAGACTACGACATATGGGATGAACATGGGGAGGCTGTAGTTAATTCGGAATCAGATTCAGATAGGTATAGTAATGAGATAGATGAAGATAGTGAGACAGATTCAAGTGGTTCATCTATTGTTGGGGGTCACATGGAGGCAAAATGTGATGTGCAATCAGATAGTGATGGGGAGGAATATCTTTCCGGTGAGTACACTGGTTTTAGGCAGTTTGTTGACGATGGCAATAAACCCTTGTATCCTGGTTGCACTACGCACACGAGGATGGCTGTCATTGTGAAGCTTTACAACATCAAAACGAAGCATAGTATGAGTGAGTCTGCTTACTCAGATGTGCTGGCTGCCTTTGCCGAGTTTCTTCCCACAGGAAACTCAATACCGGACACTCTTTTCGAGGCAAACAAGGTTTTGACCGCATTGGGGATGGACTACACTAAAATAGATGCATGCCCTAATGACTGTATTCTGTACAGAAAAGACTATGAAGAAGAAACCAAGTGTCCTAGATGTACAAAATCTAGGTGGAAAGTAGACAGTAATGACAAAGAGAGAGAAGGAGTACCTGCAAAAATCTTATGGTATTTTCCTATTATCCCTAGGTTCAAGAGAATGTTTCAATCACCTGAAACATCAAAGAGCCTAACTTGGCATGCCACAACCAGGAAAAAGGATGGTTTTCTTCGCCATCCAGCAGATTCCACTTCTTGGAAGTTTGTGGATGAAAAGTGGCCTGCTTTTGGGGATGAACCACGAAACCTACGACTTGCATTGTCATCGGATGGTTTCAATCCTCATAGTGTCCAAAGCAACAGTTAAGGGTGTTTTGAATAAGATTACGAGGAACTTTGCAGCCGCTCAATCACGCAAGAAGAAGAAATTGGAATCAGTTGATGCCCCTGAGGAAAAGAAGGATTCTGAGTCAGTTCACTCAGTTGAATACCCTGAGAAAAACAAAGCTTCTAAGTCTGTTAATGTCCCTGAGAAAAAGAAGTGGACTTACATGGTTGGAGACCCTGAGATTGATTGCAAGTTGGTCGTGGGTTCAGTGGATAACATTGTTGCTCATGCCACAATAATGGAATCCGGTGATGATCCTGAGGCAGTCATTCATGGAAGACCATTAGGGGATGACAATAGGCGTGTTTCTGTTTACTATGCGATTGATGAAAAAGCGAAGGTCCCATTTCCTGTTGAAGATGAAATTGTTACTGTTAAGCATGCAATGGGGAGTTGGGTAGCCTGGCCTAAGGACTTGATCATATTGCCAAATGAGGTAAAAGTTTAGTACAAGTATTTATACTTTGAACCTCTGACTTGTTTAATAAATATTGGTATTTCCTTGATTGTAGTAATCATACATTATATTTATCTTCTTATTCTAGAAACCTGGGGTGGATAAAGTCTCCAAGAAGAAGAGAAAACGTTCAGAACTAGCTGTCCAAATGGAGGAGGCTGATGTGACCTTGGCAGAACTTGCACCTAACCTATCTGGACCATATGAGATGCTATGTACCGCATTCAAGGATGGTCGAGAACTCAGTTCCAACATTGAACCTGAAGTATTTGGATATATTTGCAGCAGCTATATTACCGGAAATGATGTTGTGGTTATTGCAACCATGGAAAAAGTGACTGGAAACTTGATTGCTTCTTACCAGAGGTATAAATTATGCCTACTTATAATTTGCTTGTGATTTTATCGTAATTCTATTGATAAGTAGGCTTTGCTGAAAGATAATGTGTTGGTATGGTTGTTAGGTACCTATATAGCAAGTTGGAAGCTTATAGAATGGTGGACATGGTAGCGTTTGTTCACCCTTCCAAAATTGGTGCAGTACGGTGTGGGACTGGAACTCAGAGGACCGAAAATATAGCTAAAAGGCTTGCAACTGCCAAACCGGATCAAGTGTTCATGTTGCCATATAACTCGGGGTAAGTCCATGCTAGTTTTCAAGTTTTGGTATAAATAAATGTTTTTAGTAATTATGGCTGAACTGTGGGAATGGTACTCGTGTATTGTTTGCTAAATATTGCATATGAATTTTTTTTATGTGGTAGCGATCATTGGACTTTGACTGTTGTTGATCCGGACAATGACACTGTCTACTTCATGGATCCTGTGAGAAGACGTATACCATGTGGAGATTGGGCGAAGATTGTAAAAGAGTAAGTTTCATTGTTCATTGTGCAAATTGAGGTAATAAGAAGTGGGATGTCTTGTATTGTCTCCCTTACATATATATATATATATTTTTTTTGTCTTCTGTAGTGCAATGGTTATGGCTAATACTGCAAGAAAGAGGAATGGACGAAGCTCAATGATCCCTAAAAATTTGGCTGTGAGTGTCATCTACATTTTAAGTAATAGATGTCTTAGTGTATCTTGGTTGTGTGGAATTATTTTGTAATATATGGTTTGTTTTTAGGGCATGCCCTTCCAACCAAGCGACAAGGAATGTGGGTACTATGTCATGTGATACATGAGGGAAATAATTGAAGACAAAGACACGTCACGGTTTGTTACCAAGGTATAAAATCTGTTTTTAGAGTCATTCAATATAGCTTAAGTATTAATAATATGTTTATTATATTAGGAGTTCCATGGAGCAGTACTATATATCAGAGACTAGAATAGTTTTCTTTTTTCCCACCAACTTAATGATTCAAATACTACAAAATAGACAAACTATAAACAGAAGATTAAACTGCTAATTTTGGTGCCCTGACTTGATGAAATGATTAGAATTGATATTTGTCTTGAAGTGATATCTCCATTATAGGACTGAGATCTAATCTTTGTTAGCAAAGTCAGTCAATCATTACAAGTTAAATATTAAGTTTAATTTTTGCTAAAAGGGTGACAGCTAGCTGGTATGGATACACAGATTAACTAATAGATCTTATTATTTGATGCCTAATGGAATTTATGTTGTAAACTTATTGTTTTGATCTATCATTTTTTGTGTTTTGTTGAATAAGTGGGAATGGTTCCTTTTTGGATCTTAGTTTTTGGTTCATTGAATCTTCATCATCTCAGATTAACTAATAGATATATAGCAGTGTTAAGTTACAATGATAACTGAAAAACCAAGTGTTGTGTCTGGTTTATATGTACATCTAGGTTGAGATAGCAGATAGACAGCTTATGCCTCTAGGGGCTTGATTGGATATATATATCAATTTTTGTTCTTTGTTTATTTTAGTGGGACAAGAGAGGCAGCTGCAAATACACTCGAGAATATTTGGATGAGGTGAGAAACGAGTGGGCTGACTTTGCTGTCAAGAAGTATGTGAAGGAGCCGTGATTGAGGTAGCATCCTCTTGTTCAAAGAAAAGCATTTTTTTTGTGCTTCTCAGCTGGTACAATATTCATGCATGATATGTGGCATGTTTTTGGTACAATTGATACTATGTATCAGCTAGCTTTTGATGTCCCTAGTTGATGGGCATGTATTTGAATGCTTTTCTTATTTTAAATGGTTGTTAGGATGATGGGCATATGTTTTAGATGTCATGTTAACGTTAACAATGCATCGGATGCTTTATATCATATTTTTGGTTGTTTGAATGTTAACAATGCTTTGGATGGTTTGGAAATATTACTTGTAATACTGTTCATTAGGTAAATTTGGTATTAGGGCATCAATAAAGCACATCATACAACTAAATGATGATAATCTAACGTTGTATGAAATGCATCATCATACAACAAGTTAATGACAATCCAACGTTGTCTGACTAAATGATCCTACAACTATATTCTAACATTGATACGTTGTGTCAGTATTGATCACACAATGCCTATTAGCAAAAATTTTGTATACTATTTAACAATCAGACAACCATGAAACCTAAAAACTTGTTGTATGAAGATAACTTCACACAATAGTTTACTGCCAGAAAACTATTGTGTGAGTGTCGACAGATGTTGCCGACTGCAATGCAGAATGATCTCGACGTATGCCGATAAAATCTGTCGATATTCACACAACAACTCATGAAAGGAAACCGTTGTGTAACTTAACAATCACACAAGAGTTTTTATTGGAAAATCTGTTGTGTGATTCTCGGCAGATATCATCGACAGCTGACGAGAAGCAGCTCGGCATGTGTCGATAATATTTGTCGAGAATCACACAACAATATTCTACAAAAAACTATTGTATGATTCCCGACATAATTCATCAACATATGTCGACAGCTGCCGAGAAGCAGCTCGACTTGTGTCGGCAGTTGTCGATGATATATGCCGAGAATCACACAATGGTTTTTATTGTAGCGTTGTGTGTCAGTTAGTCAGACAAGCTCTTTTTAGCCGTTGTGTGACATGTTGATCAGACGGCGATCGGATTAACAACGGATTTGACCTTTATCAGACGACGTTTTTTCCCCGTCGTGTGATGCATTATCTGGCGTAGTGAATCTTCCTCTCAATCTCTTCTACAACTTTCCTAACTAGCACAAACACCAATTCCAAGCCTAGATAGGGTAATCGAACGAAAACATCCATAAATCCCTAAAACTTTCAATTATACAAACCACCCTAATGAAATCGAATTTAGCCGATTCCTTTTGAGGGATTACTCACCTAGATGAGGGCTACAAGTTGAGCCAAAAATCACGACCTATGGTGGCCGGAGGACGGAGCTCCGGCGAAGGTGCAACCACGACAGTCGTGGCTTTCGGGCTCGGCTGCTCCTTCACGGCGGCGTTAGGGGATCGGCCACCAGCCCAGGAAGGAAGAGGAGATGTCGGGGGTCCGAACGGGACCAGTCTGGCGGTCGGTGGTGGCCGGACGGCGGCGGACGGCAGTGGTGAAGTTTCCGGGCGGAGGGAGGAGAAAATCGGGTGGGAGGAGAGAGAATCGGGAGGAAGAGAGAGAAGTGAGGGGAGAGAAATATATGGGCTTGGCCCAAACCGGTCCACACCACTTATAACCCAATCTCCCAAAATTTTAACACCCTAAAATAATACCCCAATAAAACTTACATTTTTAACGATAACTTTTACATGCTAACTCCGATTTTAACGCGTAGCATGTCTACGAACTCGTAATAACATCCTCTACGACTTTCATGAAGAAAGTTTTCCCAAATTCCATACGGAAGAAAAAGTCAACTTTGGAGTCTTAAATAGTAAACGGTTACTTAAAACGGTAAAAGACCAAAATATTACCAAAGTAAATAACCGTAAAATAACTTAAGAACCGGGGCGTGACACGCGAGATAGCGTAAGAATCTTGTTCAAAACAGGACATTCAATCCAAAGCGATCTGGGCATATCTAAATCTCAAGATTTGATTGATTTGATTATGTTCAAATCGGTAAGTAAATCAGTCAAGATTCATTGATTCGATTAATGAAATATTATTGATTCAGAATCTTCATTACATGCCTTAAGTGGAGGCATGTTAACACTATAAATACCCCCTCTCATACCAAGAGGAGGGAGCATAAAAGAAAGCAGTGAACTAGAGAGAGAGAAATCCCTCCGCGAGCTCAGAAGTCTCCCCTAAACCCTTGAAGAACTATCAAGCTCCCCAGATAGCCAGTTCTTCACTAGACCCTTGAAGAACTATCAAGCTCTCCAGATAGCCAGTTCTTCACTAAATCCCAAATATTCGTTAAGTGATCAACCCGCGTAACTCTCAAGAACAAGTGTTTGTCACCCTTGAGTTAGACCTAGATTCGGAGATAGAATCAGAGGAGTTCCCAAAGATTGTAACCCGCATTCGCATTTGATTTAAATTAAATTATTCTTTGTACACGTGTTGTTCTGTTATTTGTTGCAGATATTTTTGTGTTTACAGAGTGGACAAGCAGAAATTTCTAACCGCGAGATAAAAAGAATTCTGGAAAAGACGGTGGGTCCAACACGGAAGGATTGGAGCCAAAAGCTAAACGATACATTGTGGGCTTACCGTACAGCTTACAAGACCCCCATTGGGACATCCCCTTTTCTGCTGGTCTATGGGACGACATGTCACCTTCCAGTGGAGCTTGAACATAGAGCATGGTGTGCAGTAAAGACTTTTAACATGAACCTTGATGATGTTGGCCTACACAGGAAGCTCCAATTGAATGAACTTGAAGAGATCAGAAATGATGCCTACGACAACGCATGGATCTACAAAGAGAGGACTAAAGCTTACCATGATAAAATGATCCGTGGCAAATCTTTTGTTACTGGCCAGAAAGTGTTGTTGTTTCATTCTAGACTTAAACTTTTTCCTGGTAAGTTAAGTTCTAGATGGATTGGTCCTTTTATTGTTACTAAAGTTTTTCCCCATGGTGCTTTTCAGATATGAAGTCACACAACTGGGAGTGAATTCAAGGTGAATGGCCATAGATTGAAGCCTTACTATGAGACTTTCAAGGAATACAATGTGGAGAACGTACCCCTTCAAAAAGCTCCATTCACACAGAGCTAATGTGTGGTACGATCGTCTGGCTCATGGACGTTAAACGAGGCGCTAATTGGGAGGCAACCCAACTCAACTGAAGATGTGGAGGAGCCATCAACGCAGATTTGTTTCTCTCCCTTCTTCTCTTTTACATTTTGTTTTCATTTTGTTTTGTTTGTTGTGTCGTAAGTTCCTATTCCCTGCTTTAATTCTACACATTATATTTGTGAACATTGAGGACAATATAGAGTTTGAGTGTGGGGGAGGGATTTACATGTTTGTTGAATTTTTATTCGAAAAATTTGAGTCTTTTGTTTTATTTTTGAGTCTTAGGAGCCCTTAACTGTCAATGATGAGTGTAATTCTGTAAATGTATAAAGGAAGATCACAAGATTGAGATAATTTCCAACTGATATTCTGAAGTTAATTGCAATGAATGGAAATCGTATAAAATGTAGTGGATGTGGTTTTGGAACTTTGGTACAGAAATGAGCATGTTAAGTCAAATTTTGATTCATTTGAACCCTAATGTGAGCTTTTGAGCCTTTATATGTGCCATTCTTTCTGAGTGCTTACTGAACTATTCTGATTCGTTTTCTTGGCTATAATTGTTGAAAACCTCCTTATTCTTTCAACTTGATTGATTGCCCACCATAGCTTTTAATGAACTAGAGATGACTAGAACTCACTCTTATGGACTTTCGAAACTTTTTTGTCATAAAACGCTCTGATTTTTGAAAGGATAAATTGAACTTTTTAGGATGAACACCATTGCCAAATAAGCTTGTGTCCCTATTTGTGTGCGCTGCACACCCCTTAGCTGAAACTCCTTTGAGCCTACATTGAGCCTTTTCTTTCATCACCCATGAATTTTTTACCTTGAGCTTAGTATAGTGTATCTCTACCCTTATCCTTTGGGCCTAGTAGAGCATTTTGTGAAGAATTTTGTGGAAGTGATGATCAGAAACAAGTGTGGGGGAAATGACTTGTGCTTGTGTAAAAGAAAAGAAAATGTCGTAAACAGTAAACGAAAGAAAAAATAAATAAATAAAAAAAAAATTTGGCAGGAAAAGAAGAAGAAATCTGGACAGTGTCTTTTTGCTGTGAAATGGGAGTTATTGTTGTAAATGGAAGGTCTAAAAACGAAATTATTTGGCCTTTGTTCTGTTTCATGATGTTGTAAGGTGGGTAAAATGACGAAGGGCCCAACAAGATGGTATCTGGCCCTTGATTTGGCGACATAAGGCGTGTTTGATGCTCTGCTAGGTCCTTAGGAATTTTGCAGCACTTGTTCTTAAATTCATACCCCTAGCCTAGCCCCATTAACACCTTTTAAAGTTCCTTTTGATCTTAAAGATGAGTAAAATTTGATATGTGGAGTTTGTCCCAAGAGTTGAGCCTATGGTATGGTTCATTTGTGTGAGTAATTGATTCTTACATGAGGTTTTATTTCTGTTTAACATGTGCTTTCTGTTCATATAAATGCAAGCTTTTTGAATGCCTCAAAATCCTTTCTCTTGCATAATTTTGAGTGTTTAAGCCTGAAAATCTGTGTGAAATTGAAATGAGTGCATATCTTGTGAAATTGAATCATATTTGTCTGAATCATGCTGAGCTTAACCATCATCACTGTTCTTCCGTGTCCTACATGTAAATATGTGATCTATCAATGGCAATTAGCTTCTGAAACTTCATGGAATAATTCTTGATTGAGTGCTAATTCGGGTGTCATGAGATCAGAGAATCTGAGACAATAGTTAAGGGCATTAGAGTTTATTCGTCACTTGTTGTAATTGTTTGTGACGTTTTTATTGTAATTATTTTTGAGTCTTGATGTTTTGGTTTTGCTATGAACTAGCAAAAGCTAAGTATGGGGGAATTTGATACAAGCACAAAGTGCTATGTTTATAATGTGTTTCATGCCCTACTTAGCTATGTTATTCCTGTAATAATGTCATCTCTAACATGTTTTGTGAGTGTGAAGGCAAAAGAGCAGAAAAGAAGAAAAGGAAACTAAAACTGGCAATTTAAGAGAAATTCTAATCAAAGAAGGATTCCTGGTGCAGCATGGAGTCTCATTAAGTCGCAAAATATGAGGATAAGTCATTTAGGAAACTTTCCTGTTTTGAAAAGGGAAAGTTGCCTATTTCATTTTAAGAAACTTTCTTATTTTGATTTAGGAAACTTACTATTTCTGAATCTTTCCTATTATGACTTTCCTAAAATATTTAGGAAACTTTCTTTTCTAATGAGACAGGGAAACCGTTTGAAGTCAGGAAACCTAATCCAACTTGGAATAAGAATGGTTTGAACGGGTATAAAAGGGAAGGACGAATTCTGCAGTAATCAAGGAGTTATCTGTGCTAATATAAATAAGAAATTAAGGGAGATTCTTTCCTTTAATTTCATGATTTGAATTCTGTTATTCCCTACCATATGTATCTAACTTTATTTCCCTTGCAGGAACCCTAATTGCGCACAAATAAAGGAAGGAAATTTTCGTCAAAAGCCTGATTGATAGCAGAAGAGGGAAAGCTCTTAATCGCTGGGATTTCCTTTGGAGAACAAGGAGTGTACCTGGTCCGTATTCAAGCCTCATGCAATGGATTACTGCACAAGACATTCCAGAGAATTCTGGGGAGGTCTAAATCAGGATTTAAAGCAATAATTCATCACCGTTGGATCAGAAATTAATCAAGGGCTAGGAGGATAACTAGGGTTTGGCTAAGACAGTATAAAGAGGAGCAAAGGAGCAACGTTTTGGGGATCACTTCTCACTCACAAACTCCTGCCCTAACATCACAACAGCCTTCTCTCTATTATTCTCGTTCCAAGACAGCAGAACCTCCATCCATTGAAGCTTGCTATACCTTGGTGTTCTTCAGAACATCACTTCAGAAAATAAAAAGTGTAACAATGCCTCAATCGATTTCTCTCTGTTCTGTAGTATTTTCTTTTGTTAGATTTTTAGAACTCTTGCTTTCTGGATTGAGACTGATATTGAGAATATGGTTATATTAATTATCAGATTTATAAAGTTGTGTTTTTGAATCGACTATGAGATTTACTTGACTTATTTTCGTGTCATTCTTGATGTTGAAAACTTGTGATCCGGTTTATGAATTACTAACTTCTGCAGGGTTGGTAGTGTCATTGATCTGTGTTAAACAGCTAAGGCAAACATAGATTGATTAAGTGGCAAAAGCTTAGATTCATGGGAATGGGTCAGGTTTTGATCATGAGTTGCATGTGAACTGTTTAAGCGCTAAGATAAACTTGTTTACATGTTCGAATTCTTCTGTGAACTTAATGATTCATGTTATATGTTGTATGGTTGCACTAAGTATTAACATGACATATTGCATGGAATTTTCTGTGTTAAACCGCTAAGGCAAACATTGGATACTTAAGCAGATTATTATAGGTTGCATGACCGCTACGGTGTGTAATTCTGAATTCATTTCATCATTCTTGATTGGCGTGATTTTAGGTTGTGTAGATTGAGACAATTTAATTACATGATTTTATATGTTTGTGTGTGTTTGAAGGATAACTTCTATATATTTTATTTTCTGTTTTAGTAGGAACGTAGAACATACATTCAAAAGAATCCCCCTTATCTATTGTACCATGTGCATATTTGTAACTAAATACTTGTAAATAATTTTAGTTACTGATTCTTTAGTGTAACCGTGACTGCAGGAGCGCCCTTTAAGTCCCTGGATTGATCGAACCCTATTTACCAATACTACACTCGGATAACAAAAGGGTTTTTAAATTACGCGCCCGGTTACGAGCACGTCAAACCCCTCAAGTTGAACTACGGGGGGGAAGGGGACCCGCATCTCTTCCTCGATGGCTTTAAATCCCATACAAACGCAAAGGGTTATTCGGATGCCGCATGCTGCAACATGTTCCAGGAGACGCTGTCGGGAGAGGCACTGAGCTGGTTCTATGAGCTCCCGGCTAGCTCGATAGACTGCTTTAGGAAGCTTGCGGACAGATTCGTGAACCGATTCATACTACGTACGGACAGGCAGAATACCACCCAACTGTTCAAGGTAAAACAGGTAAAACAAGGGCACGCCGAGGGATTAAAGACCTTTGTAAATCGTTGGCAGGGGCCCACAGCCAAGCTTAGGAGTTTCGACAAGAAGGTGGCGGAGGAAGCCTTCGTCCATGCCCTATTGCCCGAGAAATTCTTATACGCGGTACGAATTGAAAACCTCCGGGGCTACGATGAGCTAATGGAAATGGCGATCAGACATGGCCTGGCAGACCATGACACATACGGAGATCGGCATGCGAGCAAGAGAAAGGAAGGTAGGAGGTCTGAATCCCAAGGACAGTCGATCCAAGAAGTAAGAACCTGGAAAGGGGACCAAGAGGGACAAGCTTTCACCCCTAGCAAGAAGTTCAAGGACGGGGGCAGGAAGCAAACTAAGCCAATGGGGGGTCCACAGGGGAAAAGCGGAGGGAGCTATCGGGACAGTGGGTTTAGAATAGCAGTTCCCATAGCCAGGGAGAGCTTCACCCCATTAACGGCAACCCCCAAGGTAGTGTGGAACGAGAACAAGGAAACGATCCCGGGGCCAGCAACCAGAAAGTTTCCGCCATCCCGATTAACTCGGGAGGATACCGGAAAGTACTGCGGATACCACAGGGAAGCGACGCACTCGATAAATAACTGTGTTGAGCTAAAAAAGACGATCGAGAGCCAACTAAAAGCAGGAAAGCTTCAGCAGTACGTGTTAGGTCAGCAGCAAGTACCGGGGGAATCCGTGTACGGGACGATCAACACGATCCACGGGGGAGCACCGATAGACCAGAGGAGTAACAGAGCCAAGAAGCAATGCCCCGGGATCAGAGATGGGCGGGAGGTATACGCCTTCGGGAGCTGTAGCGCAAAGAATGTCAACGTGAGGTGGAATTCCGTAAAGTTCGAAGAAGAAGAGGAGCAAGGGACCAGACTGCCTCACGAGGATCCATTCCTGATCACTGCACAGTTGGATCATTATCTCTGTAAGAAAATTCTAATCGACACCGGGGCGTCTGTGAATGTGCTGTTCAGAAATGCCTGGCGGGCGCTAAAGAGGGGGAATAGCAAGCTTACGCAGGATAATGAGCTGTTGATAAGCTTCTCCGGGGACGTGGTGCAACCTCTTGGATCTGACTACATACCTATGATCCTCGGAGGTTCAGAGGGGAACACGCTGAGATCAACGGTAGACTTCATAATAGTCGACTGTGACTCGTCGTACAATGAGATACTTGGGAGACCGGCCCTGTGGAAAGTCAAGGCGTTCATCACCGGTCACATGCTGATGATGAAACTACCATCCCCAACGGGTATCGTTACCGTCCGTGGCGATCAGCTGGCTGCAAGAGGATGCTACGCTATCGACCAGGATACTGGCAGGAAAAGAGCAGAAGTATTAGCCTCCGGGAGCACGAATAGACTCATGTCGGATGTTTACGAGGATCCCAGAATTAATGCTGCAATAGAAGGAACTGAATCCGAGCGACTTGGGTCAGTTGAGGAAACATAGCTCATTTGCATCTCGGACCAGTTCCCAGCCCGAACCACGAGGATCGGGACGGGGTTGCCGGACATCATACGGGAGGAGTTCGTGCGTTTTCTGAAGGCCAACAACAAAGCATTCGCCTGGTCGTACGCTGACGTGCCCGGTATCTCGGGTGATATAGTCACGCACAAGTTGGGAATCCGTAAAGGCGTACCTCCAGTGCGACAGAAGCGGAGGTCGTTCGATGTGGCCAAGTATGACATCATCAAGGGAGAGGTACAGAGGCTGCTGGATATCCAGTTTATCAAGGAAGCGAAATACCTACAATGGTTGGCCAACGTGGTCATGGTCCCCAAGAAGGCGGTAGGGCAATGGAGGATGTGCATGGACTACACCAGTCTTAATAGGGCGTGCCCCAAAGATAGCTTCCCGTTGCCTTGAATTGATCAGCTTGTTGATTCCACCTCCGGGTTCGAAATGCTGAGCTTTATGGACGCTTACGCGGGCTACAATCAAATCATGATGGACCCAGCGGACGAGGAACATACTGCCTTCACGACTGACAAAGGAGTCTACTATTACAAGAGGATGCAGTTCGGACTAAAGAACGCGGGAGCAACCTACCAGCGCCTGATGAACAAGATGTTCGCTAAGCAGCTGGGGATCACCATGGAAGCGTATGTGGACGACATGCTAGTGAAAAGTCTCACTGCGGTCGAGCACGTTAGCGACCTACAAGCAACTTTCGATATTATACTCGCGTATGGTATGAGGTTGAACCTGGAAAAATGCTTGTTTGGGGTCATCAAGGGGAAGTTCTTGGGCCACGTGATTAGCCAGCAAGGGATCGAAGCGAACCCGGAGAAGGTCCAAGCTATAATGGATATGGTGGTCCCAAAAGTCCGGAGCGACGTGCAGTCCCTGACGGGCAAGATAACAACTCTCGCTAGGTTTGTCTCCAGACTCACGGACAAGTGTGCACCGTTTTTCAAACTCCTCAAGAGCCAGCATTGCAAGCTGATCAATTGGGGGCCAGAGCAAGATGAGGCTTTTAGGAATATCAAGGAATATTTGGCATCCGTGCCAAAGCTTTCCAAACCAATTCCCGGGGAGATGCTATATCTCTATTTGGCAGCATCTAGTATGGCAGTAAGCTCGGCTTTGATTAGGAAAGATGACACCATGGAGCTACCAGTGCATTATGTAGGCAAGGGCTACACGTTGGCTGAAAGCAGGTACCCGAATTTAGAAAAGTTGACCCTAGCACTCATCGTGACCGCCCGGAAGCTGCGGCATTACTTTCAAGCTCATTCCATCGCCCTGTTCACCAACTACCCCCTCAGGCAAGTCCTCCAGAAGCCAGAGACCAGCGGGAGACTGGCCAAATGGGCGATAGAACTGGGAGAGTTCGACATACACTACATGCCGAGAGTAGTCATCAAGGGGCAAGCAGCTACGGATTTTATCTCCGAATTGACCCCCATGAAAAGAGTCGTGGAGTGCTCAAAGGCAGAGCAAGAGGATACAGAGGCTCCCCATGAAGTCCAGCCGTGTTGGAAGTTGTTCGTAGACGGCTCCGTCACTAAAGAGAAGAGCGGAGCGGGAATAATATTGGTTAGCCCGGACGGGTTCGTGTACACGCACGCCCAGGAGTTTAATTTCTCCGCGTTCAATAATACAGCCGAGTACGAGGCATTGATCGGGGGGCTACAACTGACACTAGAGATTGGGGTAAAAAGAGTCAAAGTGTTCAGTGACTCGCAGCTTGTGGTGAACCAAGTCGGCGGGACATTTGAAGTTAAAGAGCCTCACCTCAATTCTTATCGGGCACTTGCAAAGGCTCTCATGTGCGGATTCGAGTCGGCAACTGTGGCCCAGATCCCTAGGAAGGAAAACAGCCATGCCGATGCTTTGGCTCGGCTTGCCACCGGTACCCGCCAGAAAAGGCGCGAAAAGGTGAAGGTGGAAATCCTAAACCGGCCGAGTATCGACAAGACGATCTCAGAGATATTCACCATCACTACCGGTCCCACAGAACTGACGTGGATGGACCCCATCATTGAGTTCATCAAAGAGGGTGTCCGCCCGAAGAATCGACGGCAGGCAAGGAAGTTGCAATCGAGATGCGCCAGATACACGTTGATCAACGGTAAACTGTACCGCAGGGGTTACTGCTTTCCCAACTTGAAGTGTGTATCAGTACAAGACGGGGAGACGATCCTCCGGGACATCCACGAGGGCGTTTACGGCAATCATTCTGGATCGATATCCCTGTCTTTCAAGGCGCTCAGAACGGGATATTTTTGGCCCAATATGGGGAAGATGGCAGACCAAGTGTCAGCAAGATGCCATAAATGCCACCAACACGCTAACGAGGTCCATTCCCCGTCCATTGCACTCTCAATTATGCTGTCTCCGTGGCCCTTCGCGCAGTGGGGTCTGGATTTGATCGGGTCGTTTCCTACTGCTCCCGGACAGTACAAGTATGCCATAGTAGCTGTGGATTACTACACAAAGTGGGTTGAAGCAGAACCGCTTCGTCGGATAACCACCGACAGTGTGATGGGGTTCCTCATGAAAAATATCTATTGCAGGTTCGGTGTCCCGAAGACTATCATAACCGACAATGGCACGCAGTTCAACAACCTAAAGCTCATTGAGTTCACCAAGGACATGGGAACCCGGATGGTGTTTGCATCGGTAGCTCACCCAAAGACCAATGGGCAAGTGGAGGCGGTCAACAAGATTGTAAAGAAACTGTTGAAGAAGAAGTTGGATGCCGCTAAAGGCTTGTGGGCAAAAACGCTCCCGGAAGTTCTGTGGGCCATCCGAACTACTGCTGCGGCGTCAACGGGAGAGACGCCCTTTAGCTTGGCTTTCGGCACGGAGGCTGTCATTCCCATTGAGGTGACGGTACCAACTGGAAGAGTCGAGGGATACGACGAGCAAACCAACACAGAGGGGCTACAGTTAAACATGGATCTCATTGAGGAGAGAAGGGACAGGGCCGACATACACAACCAAGTTTACAAGCAACGCGTCGCCCGGCATTATGACTCCAAGGTCAGGCCACGAGCCTTGGGTCTCGGGGATTGGGTGATGAAG
Source organism: Fragaria iinumae (assembly GCA_009720345.1). Classification (NCBI taxonomy): domain Eukaryota; kingdom Viridiplantae; phylum Streptophyta; class Magnoliopsida; order Rosales; family Rosaceae; genus Fragaria; species Fragaria iinumae. Next base: position 2,506,689 of record CM019123.1, read on the forward strand.
CGGGTGATGGCCCAACTAATGGCCCTTGATCCAACCTGGGAGGGCCCTTACGAGATAGTGGAGGAAGTCGGTCCTGCAACGTTCTTTCTAAGAGACAGGGACGGCATTGTCACCGGGCACCCGTGGAACACCGAACACCTTAGGTTCTACCCCGTTTAATCTAGGTCAGGAATTGTAAATCATGCCCACCGGGTTTGGCTAGGTCAACCCGGAAGGATGCCTTCATTTGTTTTGATAACAACTTACAGAAATGAAGAAGATAATTTTGCAACACTTGTGAAGTTAAACTCGTAACACTAAAGTAACACTATCGGTTTGGTACACCGGGTTCAAAAGAGCAAAACAAATAGAGGCAAAACACAGAATTCAAAGGCACAAAAATGAGGATTCAACATGAACACTTGAAACACATTACGTGTATAACAACCGGACCTCCGGGCCGAACTCTATATTCCCCCGAGCAGGCACAAAGCCATTCCAAAACAAAATCAAAAAATTACAGTCCAGTTGCGCTCAGTTCAACGGCCTAAACTATGTCATTCTCGACCGAGTCGATTGTATCTTCTTCGCCCTCACTCTTGGACACATGCACCTCGACCCCGGCACATTCAGGATTGGCCTCGGAAGGACCCTCCTGGTGGATAGCGTGGGAGTCTTGTGCTTTGGCCTTCTCCTGCGCAGCAAGCAGATCCGTGAGCATCCGCGGTTTGTCAAGGTACCCATGCACACTCCACTCCGTGAAATTCTCAGTGATAGCCCCATCCTGAGCAGACTAGAGCAGATCTTTGAGCTCCTGCGACTCCTTGAAAGCCGCAACAGCCCGCTCACAGCGCGCGGGAACCAAGCTTTCCAACTCCGCTATCTCGGCTTCTTTCTCACAAAGCCTACCCTCCAGCAGGCGATACTTTTCCACCTCCACCCTCAACAACTGCAGTTCAGCTTCGAGCTCCGGGACCCGATCAGCTTTGCTCTCCACCTCCCGGACATGTTGTTGAGTTATGGCCAGCTTCTCGGCCAAGACGTGTTTCTCCCTTTCAAGAGACCCCTTCTCAGTCTGAAGGTAGCTCACATGTCCACTGAGCTTGACCACCTGCTCTTTCAGTACGACAGTGTCCTCGCTGGCGTCAATGGAGTACACCGCGAATAGAGCCTACAAATAACGGCAGAAATAAGCAAGTCCCCAAGAACAATTCAAAACAAAACACAAGCGTCTCGTACGCATACCTTCATCAGGTGTTCCCATGCTATCTTTCGGGACTCGGAAGGAGAACCTTCCTTGAATCTCACCCGGTCGAGATCAATCCCCTTCAGGTCACTGACCATTGCACGAACAAACTTCTCGTCCGCATAACCGTACTCATCGAGAACCTGCCTGATCGGAGTCTTCGAAATCTTGGGAACTGCAGGAGCGAGTATGGACAGCGAGGGAGTCGACGTAGATCCCGTGGGAGCCGCCTTATGCTTCTTCGGTTTTGGTGCGTGACTCCCGGATACGACCTTGCCGGTATCTGTCACTTGGGGCTCCTCAGCACCTTGAGTTCTCTTCGAGTGATGATGGCGCCTTTTCTTTTCACCCAAAGTGATCCGCGAGACTGCGGGAGGAGGTACCGGCGGAGTCTCTGTTGACCTGTATACTTCATCGGGAACATCAAGCATCTTTTGCTTGTCTAAGACCCGTACAATATGCGTATCCACGTCCACCTCGGTGCACGACACCAGATCCCCTTTGGTCAGTAGCTTCTTCAAGAGGGCTTGATCATTCTCCATGTCAAGCGGATGATTAAGGCGCGGAACACGCCTAGGGAGCTTTCCTGCACACCAAAGGACATAATATTAATTAAACTGGGCATAACGAGGACTTCAGATGTAAAGCGGAAGTAAAGATGAACCCACCGGGTACTCTACCCATCTCGCAGTACGCGAGAACAGCCCACCGCGTCAAGTGATATGAGCTACGGTCCTCGTCGTGGGGCCAGGCAGCGAATATACGGGCAATACGCTCCCGCTCGATCGTTGTCAGCGAGTAGCTCTGATCCCCAATAGCCCGGAAGTAGTTGGGAACCGTGTGCCGCCTCGTTTTTCTTTGCCATGGGCCCCCCACCAAGACTACCTTCGCCCTCCACTCCTTGTTTATCGAAGAAGGGAGATCGGTGATGACTGACTCATAGTCCCGCGCGGCAAAGCCTACACACCCGGAGCTTCCCGCCTTCTTCGAGTATGACAGCCTGTAGAGCACGCGGAACTCATTGATTGTCAGCCACCCCATGTTCGAAAGGAAATACAGACAACCAGGTCTTAGAAGTTGACGCCACTGATTCGGCGGGACCTGGCCGGGAGCAAGCTGCAGCATACTCAGTATGTACTGCACACATTGGGGTAGCGGTACAGAGAACCCATTCCTGAACATGTTATCATGCACCGCTACATACTTGTCTCTCGGAGCGCACGCTAGTTCTCCCGGGTACAAGCCACGCATACGGATATCGGAGGGAATGTTCCACTCCTCCCTCAACTGTTCGATCTCCTCGGGCGTGAAACTGCATATGGGCTCATCGCACACCCTACCGTCCTCCAAACAGTGAAGGGCGCGAGGGATTGGGATCGCTTCCATCACCGGGTACTCGGGACTCGAGCTGGAGACTCCAGAATATGATTTTGCCCGCTCGGCATCCCTACTAGTTTCCCGGTGCAAATACCCTTCCACCCTTTCGTCATAATCAGCAGGAGCCCGCCGAGATGACCCAAAGACGCTGGCATCGGAAGCCCTCGACTCCATTTTAACCCTATAAAAAACCCTATGGGCTATTAGATACCTACATCGCGTACCGCTGGCGGGAGGTTTGGACACCACCCATTTCAACCAGGCGAAAGTTCACAACAAACCCAGCCACCCGAAAACATCTAGAAACCCAGAAACATCTACCAATCTACACACCCTACTAGATACTCTCAGCAACACAACTAAATGCTAGAGAAGGGAAACTAACCAGACAGTGAAGGCCGGAGACACGCCGGAGCAGCAAATGGATAGCACCTCGCAATCGGAAGATCGGCTGTAGCAGAGCAGTAGCACTCCCCCAGGCGTATGAATTCCTTTTCTCTTCTACGCTTCAACGGCAGGATGGGAATTGAGATAACTACGTCGAAAAGGATTGAAGACTACGCAGACTGAGCACAGAAGGCAGCGTTTCCTTATGTACAAAGCGGGGGAAGGGACGCCTCGTTTTCCCCTCCATCGAGGTAATCTGATCCGTCGCGACCCGCCGTAGGATCCTGACACGTGCCCCACTACCGAGTAACTTCTCGAACATGACAGGCATGACACCACTCGCATTAAATGCACATCCCTTCACCCCCCCCCCCACAGCGCCAACTGGCAGACATGCCATTAATGCCAACAACACTACCCGGCAGCACTTGCCAGTGGTCACCGAGCTCCCGGGGATTTTGCAGACCCATCGGTCAAGCCACCAGGGATGCCGTCGCATCCAAAACACAACGCAAGTCTCGAATATGCCTCCGGGCGCAACTATCATGGCGATCCGCTGTGGTCGAGTACCAGTTAATAATTCGACATAAGTGTGGGCAACATAGCAGAACAACTGCAAGTCCCGGAAGTTACTTGAGATTCCTATTCCCGAACATGAACCTAAAAGAAGCATGTGTATGAACTAAGGCATGCCTACCGCCCTGGCAACATTTCAGCAGATAGCAAGGTTGAAACAACTAAGCCTTGAGAGCTATAAGTCCCTTGTACGGCTCCGGAAACACGGGAGTTAGGCATATCTGTATCATTCCCTTCACACGGAGAATAGTGGCCTGATAACCCACACGGGGATCATACCCCGCGCTCGAGCAACAACAACTAACGTGGAACGGTTCGCTACCTTCCATCGCAACGGCAACCCATTCAAACATGTCTTAAGTACAAACTTAGGGGACTATTATCGGGTACCCGTTAGTAATTCGGCATCACGGACCATTTCTTCAAGTCCCCACTCAAGACGTGTCTTGAACGGGAACTTGGGGGGACTTGTAGTCGGTAGTCGATAAATACCTCCCCCGGCCCGTGATGCTACAAAGCCCAACATGAGGCAGATCGGACAGGCCTCATCCTGGACGCTATATCAGTCTCGGCCGGGAGGGGGAGACTCCATAGGAGGCCCAATTAACAAGCCTCAATTGTATACTTGTCCCACATTGAAGAACATTCAAAGTACAAGTCAACCCGGGGCTATAAATATAATGGTTAAGTCAACCAAAATGGTAAGAAAGATCTCCTAGCATTCAATATTACCCTACCGATAACTAACTTTATCATCGGAGAGAGAAAGATCGGAAAGTCCCGGTCGGTCTCCTTTTGCAGACAAGAAGGAACATATCCAGGGGCAGATCCAGTACGGCAGTTTCTTCAAGGTCTACGGGATCCAGCAGAAACAAGGTCTACGGGATCTAGCAGAAACAATACACTTGAGTAAATAGTGGATATTGAGTTTGGTTATGAAGGAGATATCAAAGTACACCATTACAGTTAGGAAGACTTTCTGCACTCCAGAGTACACCCACCATTGTAGTTGCTAGTATTTGGTTTGATGTCTCTTTCTGTAGTTATTAAGTTACATTTGGGATGACCATTGTAGATGTATTGTAGGTCATTTTAGAAATAATAACTCATTGATGTTATAGCTTATAGGTCATTTAGAACAAATAACTCTGTAAATTTTGTTGGTTTTGGCAATGAGAATGAATTTGAGATTTTTGAGTTATGTTGTGCAAATGCTTTTGTTGAGACATTAAAATCTAATAGAATTGATATCCAAATCAAAATCAGGCAATAGATTGCCCCATAAACTTTGACGTCTCTACATCTTTCAAACGACATTTATATGTCGTTTTAAAGTGAAAGAAGACAATATTGTATGTCGTCTGAGATAATATTAGACAAGAGACGTCTGTATTGGTGTGAGACAACATACAGTTGCTCGCTTTTGTAGTATAACAATAATTTCAACGACAATTTTATGTCGTTATAACCATTGGCTAACGACAAATGGTTTTCGTTTGTTACAAATCTAGATGCATACATACGACATATGTGTTTATACCGTATGTCGTGTGAAGTTTATTAGACTACAGATATTATCTGTCGACTGATTGTTTATCAGATGACAACTTAATAGACGATACACACAAAATTCATCAGACGACGGGCAATCGTAGTGGGAGTATTATTAATGTTGGTGGAGTCTCTGGAAGGGTCTAGGGAATGTATGAAGGTTTCTATAAAGGGGTTTACCCCAGACCGGTAAAACTCAGTTCTGAAGCATATGTTTGACTAAAGTGTTCCCATATTATAATACTTCAAGGCTTTCGTGATTTCCCTTTAGAAATCTAGCTCCAACGGTGATCGGAGAAGTTATACATTACTTGATTTATATTTGTGGCTTTGTGGATCTATGGTTGTTGGGCGATGAGGTACTGCACAAGGAGGCAACAACAGCTCTGAGACCAACCAAGTAGCTAATGGTAACATGGCGACAAAGGAGGATCTGGAAATCTTGCAGCAACAACAAAAGGCAACTGCAAGATCAGATTATGCAGCTGTGTACGAGGCTAGAGCAATCCGGATTTTTCACTCCTCCAGAACAAAATTTAGAAAGGCAAAAAGGTACCCAGATGAACGTATACCATGCCAGCAAATGAACATGAGGAACCGACAAGCCTTTGAAAGGTATCAACAACCACTATAATCTGATTCTTCAAATGAAGATGAAGCTAGCTAGAAACTTTCGAATAGGACGTAGGCTGGCTGAGCAGGATCAAGGACCCTATGCTAAAGGCGGAGATTTCTTGGACTGGTTGAAAGAAGTAGAAAGGGTGTTTGAGTACTAGGAGATTCTAGAGCACAAAAAGGTCAAGGCTGTAGCTATCAAATTGAAAGGGTGTGCTTCTTCTTGGTGGGATCAGGTTTAAATGACAAGGATTCAGTCTGGAGAAAATCCAAAATTAATTGACGAACATGCAGAAGCTTATTCGAGGTTAGTTCTTTCCCTTGCACATTTAAGGAATCTTGTTCCAATAGTATCAATCTATCCAGCAAGATAATTGATCTGTTCGGGAGTATACCAATGACTTCTACTATATGAGAACTTGAATACAGCTGCCGGAAACAGAGGTACAAGTCACTCATCGCTATCTAATGGGATTATGGCCGAGTATCAAAAATTTGGTTGAGCTATAACCTCTGGTCATTAGCAACAGCTGTGCAACTAGCCTTGAAGGTTGAAACCCAACAAAAACCAGCTAGCTACCCAAAGCAGATAGCTAGAAGCCGAACCAGCTGAAGGAAATGCAAAGCTGAAACTTGGAGCTCCCAATTTTCAGAACAATAGAGAAGCTTCAAATTTTCAAGGTGGTCAAGTTCGTGGACGTGACATGGGAAATGATGCAGCTGGTAGTAGCAGCATAGCCTCTCAATTCGTAGGAAGGAAGGGCCACAAGTCCTCTAAATGTAGGAGGCAATCAATTCAAGCAACCTTCTTGTTAGTGAGGACGAAGAGGTTAACAATGAAAATGGGCAGTTTCGTGAAAGCCTTCTGGAATTCATAGAAGAAGAAGTCACATATGAAGACCGGGGTCTTCCCAATCTACTGATACATCACACCATATTAACTCCAAAAGTCCCTGAAGGTGATTGGCGGCGTAACAATATCTTTAAGACTAGGTGTTATTCTCATGGTAGACATTGCAATGTTATTATTGATTGGGGAAGCTGTGAAGATCTAGTATCCAAGGAAATGGTGGAGAAACGGAAGCTTAATGTCAAACCTCATCCAAGGCCATACCGTATAGCTCGGTTCAAGAAAGAAGGAGAAGTAAAGGTAACAAAACAATGTCTTGTTCCTTTTTTAATTGGAAAGAGTTATTCTGAATGTCTTGTGTGATGTGGTGGATATGGAAGCATGTCAGATCTTATTAGGAAGGCCGTGGCAGTTTGAAAACACTGTCCACCATGGTGAAAAGAATGTATATGCCTTCTACAAGAATGGAGCCAAGGTAATCCTAGCTCCGATTCGAGATGAACACTTTCATGAATCAAACAAGAAAGTCACAGACACATGCTTGACAACTCGGCAGTTCATAGATAAAGTTGAGGAGAATGGGGTTGACTATAATATGCTAGTCAATAAAAGAAAAGACAAGTTATTCTGTCACCCATCAGACTGTCACAGAGAAGTTGATATCGCCTAATCCTTGTCAAAAAATTTTATTAAAAAAAAAAAAAAAAAAAGGCATAAGCCTGAAAGTTCAAGAGACAAATGCTGAGTATCCACATGGAGACAATGCTTATGAGGTTGATTTACCAAATCAATTGGGTATCCACTCTCCATTCAGTGTTCCAGATTTATATCCTCACAACATCAGAGGTATTAAGGAAGCTTTGTTCAGCCGTAAACTCGAGGACAAGTTTATTTGAGGAAGGAGGGGAATGATGCAGTAATTATCAGTCATTGGTAGTTGTTTGTTTTGTTTTAATGTCTTAACTAAATGTGTTGAGAGTCTAGGAGGTATTGTCTGCTAGCTGTCTAGGCATTTATTGTGATATAAGAATTAGGAGTATTATTAATGTTGGTGAAGTCTCTAGAAAGATCTAAGGAATGTATGAAGGTTTTTATAAAGAGATTACCCCAAACCTATAAAACTCAATTATGAAGCATATGTTTGACTCAATTCTGATTTCCCTTTAGAGATCTAGGCTCCAACGGTGACTGGAGTAGTTATACACTACTTGATTTACATCACCGGCCCTAAAAATTTAGGAAATTGGTCGTGTCCCGGGCGTCCCAGGCTGGCCTTGTCCATACTTGATCTTGAATGAATTACTTCAAAATAAATTAGAGGTCGACTTTGATGCATAAATTTACGAGTCATGCATGTGATTTGATACATAAAGCACTTAGTTGATGCAACCAAATTCCCTAGATAAAGAGTATTTCTTCAAGACTTTGCAAAGCTTTCTCTGCAATGATTTTGTACATTTTCTCTGTTGGATGAACAGCATCCCAGAATACATACTTTGACGGATCAATACATGTTTTTAACCCTCTGCATGATTCTCCAAACTCTATAGTTCCAGTTCCACAACACCCATTGAAGTTTCACTTAGACCTGCCCAAGAAAAAAAATTCTAAGTTTTTCTCATGTGCATGATCAATTTTAATTCATAAAAGAAACAGAGGAGTTCACCTACCATATAACTCTGGGTTGTTCATGGCACTTTCAACAATACCATAAGCATCAACAAACGCAATCTTCATTCTAGATGTTTTGGTTATGTTGTCCAATTTCTTTTGTATCTTGGAATTAACAGAGGATGAAACTTTGTTTAAACTTTCTACACATTTGGTCTCGCCCATTAGCGTTTTGACAAGTGGCATATACCCTAATGGTGGGACCCCAACAAGAGCCAACCTTGTGCCTCCTAGCCTATGCACTGCCTGCAACAAAGTTGAACAGATTCATATACTTATGGTTGTATGATTCTGTGACAAATTACAAGCATATGTTTCAAAACAATAGACCAACCTGAATGGAATGAGACATGCAAGAGACCAGGTAATTTTGAAACTGTTCCACAGTGAATTACTTGGAGCGAGTTGATTCAAAGTAGTAGTTTTGGATAAAGTCATTTGTGCCCATACTCATAACAAATACAGCATTTTTGATGGTATCTTCAGCAGTCTTCTTGCCCACCGATCTTGTCAAGTTCAATTTGTAATGCATAAAACTCTTTATCTGTCTGGGAAGAGGTAGTACATTCTGCTTAAACAACAAGAAAAAAAATATATTAGCTGAATATATGAATGTATTAGCTACTTGAATATTAGTACTCTCTTCCGATCCTATGTTCCCTATGTAGGGAAAATAATATAATGGAAGTAACAACTTAAAACCACACACAAAAGATAAATATGCAAAGATGTAAAAGATAGAGGAAAGGGAACACCGGATATAACGTGGTTCGGCGATGTGCCTACGTCCACGGGGCAACAATAACAAGAAATTCCACTATGAAATAATGGGTACACGAGATACACAACTTCAAGAACAGTACTTGAAGGAAACCCTCTCTCACACTTGTTTTGCTATCAACTACTCTACACTCTCAACTTGGAGTGGACACTCTTCTCTACTTGGAAGATGGATGTTTCTCTCTTGGAAGAAATGCTTGAGATGGATGAGATGCTTGGAATGAGCAAATGACTCTCCTTTTATAGGCTAAGGAGGAACCATCTAGACCTCTCATTAGTGCTCTCTCAATAAATGGTACTTCATGAATCTTCCTGTAACTCATGCCTTGACTATAACTCCAAAACCATCCATGTAACCTTGTGTAACTCATGTAACCTTTGTGTAACTCATGTAACCTATGTAACTCATGAAACCTTTCATATTATTTTCATTACTATTTTATTTATTTTGGTCTGGATATTATAACAATCTCCCCCTCCAGACCAACCCAGGGACATACGCGGCAAGACTTCTACTTGAAGTCCATCCCAACGGACTTGCTGCAATACTCAAACTTCTGTTGTGGCACAACCTTAGTCAACATATCTGAAGTATTCTTGTTGATGTGATTTTTTCTCACTGAAAAAGCTTCTTTGACACTATATCTCGTATTCAATGATAACGTAGATCAATGTGCTTAGTGCGAGGGTGATAAACTAAATTTTTACTCAAGTGAATTGCACTTTGACAATCATAATGCACCATATACCTTTCTTGCTTCACACCCAACTCCTGAATGAACCTTTGCAGCCATATCATTTCCTTACCTGCTTCGTTTGCCGCTATGTACTCGGACTCAGTGGTGGATAAAGCAACACACTTTTGTAACTTAGACTGCCATGATACAGCTCCCCCACAAAATGTAAATAAGTACCCAGAAGTGGAGTTTCTGTTATCAAGGTCCCCAGCTAAATCTGCATCTATGAAACCCTCCAAAATGGGTTCGGATCCACCAAAAGACAAGCACAACTTTGAGGTGCCCCTCAGATATTTGAGTATCCACTTAACAGCTTCCCAATGCTCTCTGTCAGGGTTAGATAAATATCTACTAACAACTCCAACTGCATGAGCAATATCTAGACGAGTACATACCATGGCATACATAAGACTACCAACAGCTGATGAGTAAGGGATACCTGCCATCTTGTCTTTCTCCTCTTGTGTAGTTGGGCATAATAATCTGCTTAACTTGAAGTGATTACCTAGAGGTGAGCCCACTGACTTGGCTTCTTTCATGTTGAACCTTTCAAGCACCCGTTCAACATACATCTCCTGTGACAACCATAATTTATTTGCCTTCATATCACGGGTAATCTCCATGCCCAAAATCTGCTTAGCTGGACCTAAGTCTTTCATATCAAAAGACTTTGATAAATCTGCCTTCAACTTGTGGATCATAGAAACGTCTTGCCCCACTATCAACATATCATCAACATAAAGCAACAAAATTATAAATTTACCTCCAGTGAACCGTTGAATGTACACACATGGGTCTGCATCAGTTCTTTTGTATCCATGACCCACCATGAATGAGTCAAACTTCTTGTACCATTGTCTTGGCGCTTGCTTCAGCCCATACAAACTTTTCTTTAGCTTGCAAACCATGTGCTCCTTGCCCTCGACCTCAAAACCTTTCGGTTGCTCCATGTATATTTCTTCCTCCAAATCACCATGTAGGAATGTCGTTTTTACATCTAACTGCTCCACCTCAAGATCCATGCTAGCTGCCATGCCCAAAATAACTCTGATAGATGTCATTTTGACAACTGGTGAGAAGATCTCATCAAAATCTACTCCTTCCTTCTGCCCGAAACCTTTGACAACCAAGCGAGCCTTGAACTTTGTCAATTGTTCATTCTCGTCCCTCTTCAACTTAAACACCCTTTTTTTTTTTAGTCCTTTTCTGCCTTTAGGAAGCTCCACCAACTCGTAGGTGCCATTTTTCAACAAGGACTCCATCTCAGACTTCATAGCTAATATCCACTTGTCGCCGTCTGCATGAGTCTTCGCCTCCTCAAAGCATTCAGGCTCTCTATCACCAGTCAACAGAATATATTTGGAATATGGATTATCTCCATCATTAGTGAGCAAAATATATTGAGAAGAAGGATACTTGGTACTTGGCTTTAACACTCTATGAGATCTTCGAACTGGTGCTTGGGCATTTTCTTGTTGCTGCTCTTGATTAGGCTCTTCTTGATTAGGCTCCCCCTGATCATGATCGTCCTGAACCTGATTCTCCTGGTCATCATTTGCAGCACCTGCAGCTTCTGGTTCTGCCGTATCAGGAATGTCTTCATTAACCATTTCTTGAGGTTTGTTAGACTCTTCTTGGAGCGGAGACGAGTCATAAGTGAGACGCTCTGCATTTTCTAATATGTTATTGTGAAAATTTACAACAGTCTGATCCTCATGGAACACCACATCTCTGCTTCTGAATAACTTCTTGGTTATTGGATTCCACAATCGGTAGCCCATCTCTTCATTATTGTACCCAAGAAAGATGCACGGCACGGCCTTGTCATCTAGCTTCGATCATTTCTCCTTTGGAACATGTGCAAATGCTTTGCACCCAAATACCTTCAAGTGAGAATATGAAGCGCTTCTACCGATCCACACACTCTCTGGAGTCTCCAAGCCCAACGGTACACATGGTGTTCGGTTGATGAGGTAACATGCGGTTGTCACTGCTGCACCCTAAAACTCTTTCGCCAGGTTAGCTGTCTTTAGCATGCTTCTCACTTTCTCCAAGATGGTGCGGTTCATCCTCACTGCTACACCATTATGTTGTGGGGTGCCAGGAACTGTCTTTATGTGTCTAATGCCATGCTTCGAACAATAACCTCTAAACTCGTTCGAAGTGTACTCTCCACCATTATCAATGCGGAGACACTTGAGGGTTCGTCCCGTCTCCCTCTCAACCATGGCATGGAACTCCTTGAAGGTTTGGAACACCTGGTCTTTTGATTTCAACAAATACATCCAAACCTTTCGTGAAGCATCATCAATAAAAGTGATAAAATATTTGCTATGACCTAGTGAATCAACTTCCATATGACCACATACATCCGAGTGCACTAGATCTAAAACATTCTCTTTCTTTGTAAATGTATTAGCAAAACTAACCTTATGTTGCTTATCAAATAAACAATGATCACAAGATTCAAGTGAGGTACCTTTGGAAAAGGGAATAAGAGACTTTTTTGCCAGAACTTGCAACCGCTTCTCACTTACGTGGCCTAACCGCTTGTGTCATAGACTTGGAGAAGAGTCATCCGTGACATTCAACTCCCCTTTGCATATCTTGCCATATGTCTTGTAGAAGGTGCAACACAACTTCTCTCTAGCCACCACTAGTGATCCTCTGGTAAGCCTCCACTTTTGATCTCCTCCGTGATGATGAAAACCTTCTCGATCAAGCATGCCGGTTGACATCAAATTGAGACGTAGGCCCGGAACATGCCGAACATCTTTCAACATTAGCTTGTTGCCCAAATCGGTCTCAAAGCATACATCTCCAATTCCTGCAATCGTGGAGTAGCTTTCATTGCCCATCTTTACAATCCCAAATTCACCACCTTTGTATGTCGAGAAAAACTCCTTATTTGGAGTGGCATGGAAAGAGGCTCCGGAATCAACGACCCATGCAACACCAGGAGTATCGTCAGCATATAGGCATTCTCCTTCAAGACAAAGGAACTCATACACATCATTGCACACAGTAGCGGTTGTGTTCTTTGTGTCATCCTTTGGTTGATGAGTATTGCCATCTCGAGCCTCCCTAGGATCCTTTTTAAACTTGTTGCAATTTTTCTTCATGTGCCCAAAAATACCACAATGATGGCACTTTCCATTGAACCTTGTTTTGGATCAGCTTGCACTCCTTCCATGGCCTCTAGGTCCTTTACTCTTGCTCCTACCTCTATTCTCTGCCACAAAGACTTGGCTATTGTCGGAGCTAGAGGATTTTCTCCTTCTCTCTTCATTCAACATGTTACTTTTAACATTATCCATAGTCAATTTACCATCAGGAGCAGAGTTACTTACATTGATTACAAAGGTCTCCCAATTGTCCGGCAACGACCCCAACAACAACAATGCTTGTAATTCATCATCGATCGTCATCCCCATGGTCATCAATTGATTGATTGTACTTTGGAAGTTGTTTAGATGCTCGGTGACCCTCACGCCTTCATGATACTTCATGTTAACAAGCTCTTTAATTAGAAAAGCTTTCTTGGCGGCCGTCTTCTTCTCGAATAACGACTCCAACTTTGTCCACAACTCAAGCGCATCAGTTTCATTTGCCACATGGTGGAATACACTATCATCCATCCACTCTCGGATATGGCCGATTGCCTTACGATTCATCTTCGTCCAATTAGCATCTAAAGTCCCTTCTGTCTTAGCCTCAACTCCTTCGATGGGCTCATGCAAATCTTTGCAATAGAGTATGTCCTCCATTCGTGGCTTCTATGTAATCCAATTTGAGTGGTTGAGTCGAACCATTGTACTCCTTGAACCTTCCATTTTAATGCCCACGCCCTACGAACCAAGGGCTCTGATACCACTGTAGGGAAAATAATATAATGGAAGTAACAACTCAAAACCACACAAAGGATAAATATGCAAAGATGTAAAAGATAGAGGAAAGGGAACACCAGATATAACGTGGTTCGGCGATGTGCCTACGTCCACGGGGCAGTAATAACAAGAACTTCCACTATGAAATAATGGGTACACGAGATACACAACTTCAAGAACAGTACTTGAAGGAAACCCTCTCTCACACTTGTTTTGCTATCAACTACTCTACACTCTCAACTTGGAGTGGACACTCTTCTCCACTTGGAAGATGAATGTTTCTATCTTGGAAGAAATGCTTGAGATGGATGAGATGCTTGGAATGAGCAAATGACTCTCCTTTTATAGACTAAGGAGGAACCATCTAGACCTCTCATTAGTGCTCTCCCAATAAATGGTACTTCATGAATCTTCCTGTAACTCATGCCTTGACTATAACTCCAAAACCATCCATGTTACCTTGTGTAACTCATGTAACCTTTGTGTAACCTATGTAACCTATGTAACTCATGAAACCTTTCATATTATTTTCATTACTATTTTATTTATTTTGGTCTGGATATTATAACACCCTATCGGTTTACTACAAAGGATTACTATTTGAAGAGTTTACCGAAAAATTAGCAGTGAGGTGATCATAACCCGAAGCAGCTGATGCAAAACTAACACCATGAAGCAGATCTGCAGCTTTTAAATTTGGGTCAAGAAATGCTGGAATTGATTTCGTACACCCAACTGCCTCCGCTGGTCATCAACAAAGGTACACAAAGTAGCTCAATGTTAGATCTGTTACACAACCACTCGAAGTCAAAAGGCAAAAGCTTGATAATGAGCTAACTGTATACTAAAAAATATTTCATGCATGAGTTTATATATAGAATGTTAACGTGAGTCACAACCCTAGTATATTGGGAAGATGTATATTCTGTAATCAACTAGGATTATGTAAATCTTTTGGTGTAATTAGTTTCCTTCTAGGATTAGAAATGTGCTTGTATATATACCCGACTTAGGGTTTGTTCAATACATCAGAAAATTCCCAACATTTTGTGTTCTGTTTGATTGTTGCTTCTTCATGATCAAAGTACTACTGAGTTTTAATTAAAACAGAAAAACTAGCTTCCTGATGAAGCAGAACAGGCCTAACGTGACAGATCAATATCGACCCTCTTGTTATTGGCAGGTTCAACATGCAGAATGGCAGCAGTGGAAAAAATGCAGATACAAAAAAACACAAAGCGGTAAATGGTATTAAACTGATCTCAAACTCAACTTTATATCAAAAGATCGAGTTGATATATATATTAACAATGAAATCTGTGGCAAGTCTGCCATTACTGAACCTTTGGCCATTGAAGAGGTCTTTGCCATAAGGAAAAAAATTCCCTTTCATGGTGGTGTGCAGAACATTGTTATTGCCAGGATCGACACTGGAGTCTCCGAATACTAAGATACATGTCACATTGATTCGAGCAACGTCTTTCCTCATTTCAGCAGAACCCAAAGCTCCAGAGAGCAAAGCTAACAAAGCAAGTATTTTCATACTAATCATCGCCGTCATCTTCATATCTGCCATTGTTTGAATCATGAGAAAGTTGATGAAGGAACTGCTAGATAAGTACTTATATGTTGTGTGTCTGTTGAATTGCACTTGGCTCATCACCTATTCTTTAATAGGCTGATGATAGGGAAGGAGAATTGATGCTCAAAAAGCTTCATTAAATCCTGTGGCCAAAGTGATTAATGCTGGTACAAGATTTCCCACATTCTAAGATTGAGAAAACCGATAGGGCCCTATAGCCTTTAGGCAATCATCTCTGCTGAACTAACTTCTCTGCTAAACTGACTTTGAGATATAGTATGTGTGATCATTAACTGGGATATCGAAGTAGGTCTCTTCAAACCGAAAACTTAGATATTCAAGATTTAATCCATGATATCGAAGTAGGTCTCTTTAAATCGAAAACTTAGATATTCAAGATTTGAAACGACCTTGTTCTTCGCTCGTGTCAATTTTTTCTTGTTATTGATCAACTACCAGTAGAGCCATATACAAACTGGTGAAACTACTCAAATGGTCAAACATCATTGATGGCCTATTTCCTAGTAGCTCTAGGACCACAGAATCTATAACTACAACTAGCTAGTAGTAGTAGTGTAGTACTAGTAGTCGAAGATAGAGTAATGTGGATTTCGGTGGAAAGTACTATTGCTCTAATTGCTGAGACAGAATTAGTAGCTCCTTTAACTTTTCTGTAAATGCTTATTACCAGATCCATGAAACTGGGTATTCAATAGCTTGAAAATTGAAACCTAATAATGATATAAAGATCTGGCATGCATTTAAGTCTAGGTAACATGCATTCTCAAATGCAGAGGTGGTGATGATGTCCTTGGCTCTCGATCATTTTCTGTTATACAAAGTTCGAAATAATTCAGTTTCAAGTTTCAACTACTTCCATTGTCATGAATCATAAAACTAATTAATTAAGGTTCTTCTGCTTCCAGTTGCAGTTGTAGATCATAATAACGTAGAGAAGCCAATTCTACCTAACTTGAACTAGGAGCCTGGAGGCAGCAGCAAATTCTGTAAGGACTTCAGTCCAATGCGGAATAAGGAGGAACATTTGCATTTAGTTAAATATACTTGTTAATCTTAGAAGATCATAGCTATGCTTGGCAATTTCCAAGCAGAACTTTAATAATCAAATTTCAAGTTTGGTAGCTTAGAGGACTACAATTCATGTCCCTAAACCCTAAACCATTGAATTTGAATATTTCGTAATCATGCTAACAACTCCGTTGTAGTCTAGTTGGTCAGGATATTCGGCTCTCACCCGAAAGACCCGGGTTCAAGTCCCGGCAACGGAATTCGCTTTTTTTTTTTTTTTTTTTCTCCTTATTCTCACTCTTATATAAAAGTCACAAAACGCTCCTCTTACGCTGCTGCCTGGGATTATTGGCGGGAACAAAACCCCCAATTCTTAGCTCCTCTTCTCTCTCAGTCAGAAATCAAATTTAGGGCTTCCAATTTTCCTTTTTGGGATCCAAATGATGGAAAACCCTAGCAGTAAGAGAACCACCGCCGGAGCCGTAGAAGAGAACATCTTGGCCATCCTCGACTCCACCGAAGCCGACGACACTCACTACGCCAACGACGACAGTAAACCCTAATCCCCTTTTTTCGATTTCGTTTGCTTATTTTTACTGATTTTGATCGCCGAGTAAACGCCAAGGGTAAATAACAGTTACTAATTTAAATTACTAGTAACATCGTTGATGAAAGATGAAATCTTGATTTGAATTCTGTGTAGTGCTCGGATTGCAGTGTTGTGTTTTGTAAAGGTTATACGTTTATTTGGTTATTGATGAAAATTGATGAACAGGAACTGCTTTCCTCGATGCCGTTCGTGCCGCTTCGCTTGTACCCGAAAATGGAACTCCACCTACCTAGTAGGCACTACCTTTTGTTGAATATTATTAGTATTTTTTTTTTGTGCAAAGAATTTGATAGTGTCTATGTTCCTGTGGATTAATTTGGTGTTGATTTTGCTGGACAGTAAATGGTTCGAGTCAATATTCGCTATCCTGAGGATTGGGAAATCTCTGGAGCTGACTATGGCAAGTTTTAAGCTGTTGAATGAATTGGATAAGGTGATGAGTTGCTACGAGTTGATTTTTGATTTGTATAAATTGATGGTGTGAAGTTTTCTCAGAAATTACACTGGCTTTCCTTTTTTAGCGTTTCCCTCGGGTGCATTTGTCTGCTGTTGATGAAATGAAATCGTCCAGTAAACTCACATTAATTGTGGAGAATGAGGTATTAAAGTTTTTAACGGACTCATGTATGTACATTTCTGCCATGTATGTTTGACTGACTCGTGTGCTATCATTATTGGTTTCCAATTTGTTCTTGCTAGGCTTGGTCACCATTTGCTTTTAGCGAGAGGGAAGCTGCTAATAACCCTGGGGGATCAGTTGACTCCTTTGTAAGTTAGACTTGACGTGGACCTGTAGTTTATCTTATTTTGAAGTTCATGGACCTGTAGTATGCTCTCTATAACATTTTTTTTTTTCATATCTTAGTTTGTACTTATGGGTAATCATATGTATGTGCAGAAATTGCTTGTCTTGTTTATTTTGATGAGAACTTTTCATCTGTACTTTGTTTGTAGTTTGAAACTGTCTTTTTCAAGAACCTTTTTGCATAAGGAATCATTCATGTTCAGTTATATTTTGGTCCATATCCCTTATTAGGAACTTTACCTTGATGCATAGGTGTACCAGGTTTTCACATCAGTGAGCATCTTGTTTCAGTTTTATATATTCAATTTTTTTATTTCTATATCTATTGCTGTTGGGAGCTCTAATCCTAAAATTGATTCTAATAGTTTACCTATTCCCATTCCACCTTCATTGAAGTGTCTGTTGCCATCTGCAGGGTTTCCAACATCTGATAGAAAACCTTGCTGATGCAACTGCTGAACCAAACTTCCAAGCCTCAGAGACAAAGGTAAGCCGTAAGTTTAATACTTCAATTGCTGGGCTTGATCTTTTAGTTAGGATAAGAGATAGAATAGGTATAAGGTAAGGGAATAGAAGAGAAGAGAAGAGAAGGACTGGGAATATTTTCAAGTTCAGTATCTTTTCAATGGAGTGTTTAATGAAAAAAGCAAATTCTGTAGTTGTTGACACTTTTGGAATAATGGGTAATCAAACACTGAGATATCAGTATCTTAATCTTTATACTTCCACATATTTATATTTTGGAAGAATATAGAAGTGGGCAAGAAGAGAAATGATGGCTCTCACTTCTCTCAGTTCTCTGTCTTTATGGTTTGGAGACCAACAGGAGCTTTCATTCAGTTCATGATGATCGATATGTTCTCTGTCTTGTTATTTAGTGCAAAACATAAAGAAAAGTTTCCTCCTTTTTTGGGTATTTCTTGACCTTGTTTCATTGCAGGCCCTAGGAAATATGTTGCTGTTTCAATACCTAGTTAATGTTCTCGAAGGAGATTTTCAACCACGCAACTGTGTATATGCAGGCAGGTAATTTGATTTTTATCTTTATGTTATTTAACTTATGTTTACATTTGTTGAAGGGTTAAGTTGCTCATTGTTGGATGCAGAAACTGCAAACTGGGTCCTTCTGAGAGAGTCTTTGCTCAACATGCTTTTGGTAATTCTCTCTTGACCCATGAATACTGATGACTAGTGAAGACTCAATTTTCTGTCACTGATACACTATATGGTTAATAGAATGTTTATACCATGGTGCTTACTCAAACTTGAATCACTTTTGAAGGTATCACGAAAGATTAATTACAAAAATTTAATGAAGGATGTCATAGCCATTATGTGTAAGCTGTATCAAGCCAATGCTGGATTCACTGATGATCTGATAAGTTCAAAGAAATCTATGGCACAACCAGCTAAAATATTTGATACGGCTGCTACAATTGCTTTGCTTGAGATAGGAAATAATACCTGCGTAGCCATTCAGAAGTTTTTGATAATGGTAAGCAATTTCTTGATGGCTAGTTCGTAGTTTGAATCAGTTTCACCATTGGCACTAATTTGGAATGTTCAGATTATGGAGCTTGACATGTCAAAGAAGACTGCAGATACCCGAGGGTCCACTACAAGAGCAGATGGTGTCAGGTATGTCTTTCTTTTTCTTGATAATGAATTTTTCTGTTTCTTTTGTATCATTCATTAGTTGAAAACCAATGTGCTATTGGGTTTGGTGCAGAACTCCTCTGCTGGAGATAGTTCTGGATGAGCTAACTTACGATGAGGATATCCTTGACTCATTTCTTCAGGTTCATATCTCTTTCCATTTTCCGTTTATAGTTTGTTCTGGTTCCAGAGTCATATATAGTCTGAAGCGCATGTTCCAGTCAGTATCTTTGACTGTAAATGGAACATGTTTGATATCCCTTGTAAACTTTAATGGTGAGAGTTATAAATTTTATCACCGTGATTTGGCAAAATCTGATTCATTTTTGACTATTTATGATAACTAACCCTTTTTACTGCCCCTTTTTTGATGAGGTGCATTGCAGGTCTTCAGTGAACCTAAATGGAAGCTTGAGATAATTGTGCAGTATTTGTGGAAATACATTGGTAAGGTGAGCTTTCAAAGCCATAGAAAACCAGTTATTTATCCAAATCAGCCAACAAAAGTCCTTCTGCTTTGTCATGACATGCTTTATCTACGGTGTTACCTTTTCTTGTGTATGTTTTCCAGAATAATATTTATGTCATTGTGGTAGTTGAAATTGTTGAAGTGCACTTTGTCCTGATTGGGATCATCATTTAACTTGTCACATTCTGCATGTTGTAGCCTTCTGTTCGAACTCGTAGATCAAACAATCCTACAGATGATGCATCATTCACTGGAGCATTGAAGTGCTTTTCAAATGCCACCAGCACAAAAACCACCATAAAAAAGATTAGGCCAGAACTAGCTCAGTTGCTTTTAGCACATGGCCTTCAGGTGAATATTCTAGCTATTGTGAGAAGACTTGCTCAGAAAAATATTTGGCTTTCTAGGGTGAGATGTGTCATTTTTTTCATTACATTTTTTTACTGTGTATTTATGTGTATATGTCACTATGGTCATAGCAATCAACAGCCTAAATAGGGATTCCTACAAATGGACTGCATGCTTATTCTTAAAATCGTTACATGTGGATTCTTTCTTACTTGATCAGTTGGATACTCTCCTTGAAGATAATATGAGTTGCATTTCACCTAGCTATGCCTCTAGCCTCCTAGTTATGCATAACAAAGAGTAAATATAGATAGATGTCTACGTAGTGCCTGTGTATTCTTTTTAGAATAAATGTATCCAATTGGCTTTTACAATGAGGCTTACAATGTTAAGTCGCTCACATGGCATGTTTTATAGTTGAACCTTTATCAGAATATTGATCAAATCTTTTGTTCTTTCTTTATCAGGCTCAGGTGTCCATACCATTCAAACATGTTGAGGGCACCTTTATTTCCAGTGAAGAAAGAAGTAACAGTTCCCTCATTGAAGTATCTGAGAATATAATATCTGCATTCAAAAATCTCAGGACTGCAGACAAGTAAGCTCAGAATTAGTATCAAATTATACTTGCTTGTGTTTGTTTTTTTCAGTGACCTGTTAGTCTGTTACAATTCTTCTACTTTATATCAACTGTAGCTAGGGCCCACTGTTTAGTAACTAACTTCAGTGCTTCTTGTTCTTTTTAACCTTGTATTATTACACTCATGGTTTAGGAATATGGAGATCTTGCCACTTGGAAAAGAAGCACTGTTTGTGGCAGCTACTATCGTGTTAGCACATTCATAGCATGCTTCAGGGAAGAATTGGATGATTCTGTAGGTTGGCTTCTTGTATTATTGATGTGCCAATATAAGGCAACAAGCTTGTTGTCTTTTCTCTATAGAAACTTTCTTTCCTGATATTCTTGCATTTTAGGAAAAAATACAGAGTGTCGGCTGGAATTAAGATTATACCAATGGATGGATGGCTAATGGTCATTGTGTTTTGTAAAGTTCAGTGATGCCCTATTTGCGTTAGCTATTCAGGCACCAGTTGCCTGTAGGATTTTAAAACAGAATGCTCATTTGAAATCTAAGATTTCTCTCTTTTCCATTCTATGTTAGAAGACTGAGATATTCTTCTACCAAAAAAAAAAACTAAATCACTGCAGCCTTGGTTTAGCACAAGAAAAGATAATGCTAAAAATTTCAACATCTCCATCCACAAATTCTCAGAAAACACCATGATCCATATGATACAACTCCAGATATCATCAGCCATTGCTATTGATCTCAAAAATCATAAATTAGATTCCACAAGCTTGAATTCCGCCGTAGTAATTGCCAAGTTTACATTGAATCAAAGCCAAGCCAACCGAATCACAATTCTTCTACGATACCGTGAGTTCCTGCCATGAGTGTTTACGAAAAGAACTTATATAGACTGATGGAATCCATAGTTTCAATAGAGAGAGGGAGGGGGATAAAGTACTCACTGGGGATGGTGAGTCGATTTGCATTTGTAACTGATATAACTATGAGTTGAAAGGGGTGATAATACAGAAAGTTTAGTAAACTCTTACCTTCATGATCTTCATCATTGCTCCAAACTCTTCAAATGTTCATAAAATCTTCCATAAAAACCACAAACAGAAACCAAAGCAATGAATCAAAAAAAAAAAAAAAAAAAAACTATCTAAACTGACCCCCATCAGGGAAAACAAATTAAAGTAACATATTTTCGATGCAAACACTACAGTCTTTCATTTTCTCCCCATGTTCTCTTCCCCTCTTCACACCTATTGTTCAAGCTTTTGCAAAAGGTAAACAATAGGCTTGGTTCTTGGGTCCAAAGCTAGCAACCCCAACTTAAAAATTGACCAACACCAAATAATAGTACACGGTACATTCTTTTTCCGTTTTAAAAATATTTTGAGAGCTTTCTTCAAAACCTCTGCTATTTCTCTCTTCTTCTGAATTCTCCATTTTTTTTTTCCTTCAACTCAATTTTGGCAACTCCAATACATGTCCAAAATGCGAAGAGCCTCAAGGATCATTACCTCATCAGCCTCAAACCTCCGCACCTTTGCTTCACCTAGTTTTGCTCTGCCCAGAAACTCCTTCACTACTTTGATTCAAACCCCACAAAGGCAATCGCTTCCCGGTGTCTTTCTGAAATGGGGTTCGCTTGGTTCGGTTAGAGCTTCAAGTTTTGCTTCTGGGTTCTCGCCCTTGAAGCCCAAGCCCTTGGATTCCATTATTGACATTCAGAGGGTTAAGGATCGCTCACCTGAGGACATTGCTTCGGCTTGGGACGATGTAAGCTTCAAGTTTCCTTTCTTCTCTGTGCCTCTGAATGTCAAAGTTTATATCTTTGCACTAGTTTTGAACTGGGTTTTGGTTCATTACACTAAAAGTTTGTATCTTGCTACATTTATGTTGATGCTAGTTTTGTTATATCAATGCTTTCAAGTTTTGCACTTTGTTGCTGTTTGGTCACTGTTTTATGTGTTATCCTGGCACAATTGATAATATATCAGAGAAATGGATAGTAATGGGCTGATGAGTAGTTCCTGGATGCTAGTTTACTTTGTCGATTTTTATGTGTCGAGTTCGTTGATTCAGTATCACTTGGGGAGAGGACATATTGGTGCATCAATGAAAGCTAGTCTGTATCACTTGTTGGAGCATAGAGCAGCAGATTGGTAAACTGCTTACATGATTGCTTGATCTCAGTTTTCGGGTTTCCTCTTTTTGTTATGCTAACTTGTGTTATCCTCGCAGCCAGTATTTTGTCATTCCTCTGTGGAGAGGGAGTGGTTATGTCACTATGTTTGCTCAAGGTTTGGTCTCTAATGTTGCACTGTGGATATGGTTTAATTATTTCTTAAGCCAATTTTCATATGTTCTTTCGATTTGTTGTGTTTGAAAGCTATCTATTTTGGTACGTGCATTAAGTTTATTGATTATACACAACGAGTCACAGTTCAGATAGTATTCAGACTTTATTTATTCAATATCTGCTACTCGTTCTAGTTATCACTGGTAGATCCTACATTTGCTATTTAATGCTGTAAATGTTCTTGTAGAACAGTAGAAGCCATATGAACCATACCGAATATGGGGCAACCAATGCTTAAACTTTCTTCAGTTGCTTTTATAGTTTATATCCTTTTTTGTCTTTGTTTCTACACTCTTAATTGATGTTGTCAAAAAACTAGTTTAGGCTTAGCTGTTGAAACCTCTCAGGATGAGGGACATTGTGCCCTTGGTTAGGAAATCATTGAAATTTTCTTTCTAGTATATTTATAAGTGTTTACTATAAATTACATAGAGTCAGAATACGCATTGAAAATGGGGATTCATAGAGTAAAAACTTAAATAGACAAAACAAAACTTCTTGTTTATACGAATTCAACAACGCCATTATGCCTGTCTTGTATATTTATTTTCCTTCAAACTTTCTTGCAGTGCAGATGCCACACATGATTTTCACCGGTCTTGAAGATTATAAGGCAAGAGGAACTCAAGCTACTCCCTACTTTACTATGACATATTACAATGAATTTGCACAAAGCAAGGACATGGTACTTATCCGAGGCGATGTTGTTCTCCCCAGCAAGCTCAGTGACTCAGAAGCAAAATGGCTTCTGGAGACCACCCAAACCTTCTATTTGAATGATGTCAGGTATAAGTTGGTTGAACGGTTCAACAAACAAACACATGATTTTGAATTCAAGGATGTTTTGCAAACACTGGATATGCCGAATCTATGATTTCTCCAACAGAAATGAATATTTGCCTTGTAGCAGTGATAGAAGTTTTTGATAATATCATTGACCATTCTGTTCGATGTACTGATCACATAAGAAAGGGAGACTTACGGTGTAGCATTAATGTCATACTCTGAAGATTGTGATTCCTTTTATTGTTTACCTGTGGATTGATGATTTGCTGTTTTACTGTAAGCTTGAGATTATGAGTTAGTTCTATCATGCCTTTGTTCAGCTCTTGAGATTATGTTGCATTTACCAATGTTTTTGAGAAAAAGTTTTCTGTAGATACATCTCAGTATAACAAACAAAAGAAAACCAACCAGCAACAGAAACTTAGAAAGGGCCTGAAAGATCAATCAGATGAAAAACAAAGCCAAAATGCATTAGCAGGCAATCAAGTTGTGTCTTCTCATTAGGGTGCTGCAAAAAATCGAGAAAGCCAGCAATATCTGCATCCGCATGGAATGCTCATCAGGTTGCTGCCAATCACGTCAATGCTGATGTTGATACTGTTGTTGTTGTTGCTGCTACTAAAGAAGATCTCTCTTGGTACTCTTAGAGAAGAGTCGATTAGCCGAAACATGTTTGGGTGATATGACCTTCAGTACCTCATAGGACATTGGCATGGGCATTGGGATCGTTTGGCCTCTGCACAAGTGTGCAACTGCAAAGCCTTCGCTGTGTAAGCTTTTGAGATGGCCTTCGTTCCAAGTTTTGAACCTTGCTGATGGTCCTCTACTACTTTCGTGTACATATCAATGTGTCGAAGATGTGCTAAAACATTACAACTAACAGGGGTGAAATCTTTATATATCACTTGAAGTATAACAGAATGCATTTTTTGGTACCTACATATTTTAGGGTGTCTGGCGATACTTTCATTTAACATCGAGAAGAGATTTCTAGCAACAAAATGTGGTGATGTTGAAGTGTCTAGCAGACTCTAGCGTCATGATAGAAAAGAAGGATATATTAAAGATTACGGACCAGCTCCAAAAGTTGTTGAAAGCAAGATGAAAGTTAGGATAAACAAAGCTGTTTCCTTCACTTATCGGTCTGAATGCGTATCACAATATGAATATGTGGAAGGTGTTTTTCTAACTATAAATCTATAATGTAGCTGTAGGGAGAGTTTTAACGAGGATCATTAAGCTAATGACTAGTTAAACACTTTCTCATTAATCGTTTATTAAACTCACATTTCAATTACATTTTCCCATCTCAACCGTACAGTTTTTAGTCTATACAAGTAGATCATTTATACGAACTAAATCAAATCAATGGACAATGCAAATCTGTCAAACATGAGCCGTTCAAGTTTATAATTGGTAAATCACATTTTTGAATGCCTTAACGATTTTCAATTTGGATGAAAATTTGTGGAGATGATCTACTTATATATATCTACAAACTAGATGGTCGAGATGTGAATATGCGATCGTAAAATGGGCGAAACGAAGAATTCCTCAACTTAGTGGTCCTCATTAGAACCACTCCCTAAAGCTGTATATAAAACTATGTTTGATGCAAGCGAATCAAGAGCTTAGAAAGCTGTTGAACATTACAAGGAGTTAGTTAAAAAAAAATGTATAAATATATTGGCTATTCCTATTCATCACAAGATTTCCCATTTTCTCTAGGACAAGATCTAAAGATCCAAATTGACGAGTATGAGCAAGTCATGCAGAGTCCGAGGTAAAAGAGCGACATCATTGGGTTACAAACAAGGTAGTAAGTCTTAACTATTTCCTTCATGGTATGTTGACTTGTATACTATATACTCTACCGGTCCCCTTTTTATCCAAAAAAAAAAAAGTTTATACTGTTGAAGGAAAAACACATTTATGTGTGTCTTGGTCAAACTCGTAACCGATGAGAGTAAATTATGTAATTAGTAATCAGTTAGTGTAATTGCTCAATCAGTTATCAATTAGATTTTATTGTCATTATATACGTTATAGTTACTTTGTAATATCACATCTGTATAAAGAGAAGCTTTAATGAAATGAGTAGACAAATTCTATTTTTCGTATTACAAGACACGTTTGTTCTGATTTTCATTTTTTTTATTTGAGTTTTTGGCGACAAAACAACAACAGAAAAGAAAACCCTAAATTTTTTCTACCGCCGTCACCCACTCAGCCTTGATCTCTGTGCTCCACAGGCACACCAGCGCGCGCGCACCCCGGCACCGCCCCAACCCAGTTCTTCGCACACCGGCGCCGCTTTGTCCGTCACGGATCTTGATCTCGCAGCCCCGGACAGCACAGCGCTGCCCTCGAACCTCGACGAGCCCGCCGTCCCACGTCGATCATCCCAGCTCTCCGGCCCCGGCCTCTCGACCCAGCTCTCGTTCTACCCGACCCGGATCTCGTCGCAACCCGACGCAAAGAAAAGAAAAAAGGGATTATTTTTTACCTTTCGGGTAAATCATGGATTTTTACCTTTATAGTAAATGGTAAACTCTGAAGGTAATTTAAATATTTACCACAGTAAATTATAATTAATTTTTATGAATTACTGACTTACAATTTACAGTTTTAAATGGTAAGTATGAAATCAGATTTACTGTGATTATCATTTATTTATGGTAAAATAAATATATATGTGATTAAATATGCTAATCATGTATATTATTGTTTTATGCATGTGATTGACCAACTATGACGCGTCGATCAAAGCGTTAATTGTGAGAGCAACCGCTTCACATGTAGTTTATTTGGCAAACTATCAGTTATGATTTATATTAACGTAGTCGCTTTCGTTAACTTTTGTTCATGATATTAAGCATATTGTTACATCCCGGTTTTTAACTTAATTTACGAGTATTTACTTTTGTATTACTTTGACTTTTTACCATTTTGAGTAACCATTTACTGTTAAATTATTTTGGGAAAATTTCTTTAAGGAAGTTGTAGAGGACGTTAATACGAATCCGTGTGCACGTTATACGTTAAAATCGGAATTCGTATGTGAAAGTTATGGTGTAAAATGTAAAGTTACTATTTTGGTTGGGGGTATAAAAAAGGAAACTTACCATTTGAGGTGTAGAGACTCTAAAGAAAAAGAGGTTCATTATAAGGAACGAGAAGGCCATGACCAAGATGTCAAACTCACAATTGCAGACTTAAAATAACAAAAGGGACATTGCTCCAAATTCAGAATTCGACTGATATGCTTTATTTTATTTATCTTTACAAGACTGTTTGTGAAGGCCTAAACACATCATATTTTAACTAGACTATTGGTTAGTCTTAATGCTTATTGGTATAATCGTTTGATGAATTAGAATTTTATTATCGTTGGCTTATCAATAATTTATGAATTTTATTCTGACGCATTGAATAAATTCAATTTTATTGACAGCAAATATTTACATGGTTCTATATAAGCACTATAGAGATGCAAAACAATGCATCTAGAGAATGAAAGAAAAATGTTTAGAATGAAAAACATATCATTCTACCTATATCATAATGCCCTAAAGAATCTGGGGTATATCTCTCAATTATATACACTGCCATATACTTGTAAGGAACGTATTGAGGAGACATCGAGTGCTTAGCTGACAGTGAGACTACCCACATTAATTAATCGAACCTTGTAAAATTTCAAAGATATCTATGTCCACGATTATCATATGAAAACCAACTGTGGAATGAAATGGAATGGAATTACCTCAAATAAATGTGAATGGAAACACATTTTAAAGAACCTAACGAGTGACCTACAATGAAATGTAGGATATTGACTCACACAGGCTTTGGCATGACCATCTAGAAACACCTTGGTCATGACACGATGATCCATATTTTGAAGAATTCAAACGGACATCCCCTTCCTTGAGTGAATAATAAAATGGGACAAAACTTAGTCACACTGCAAGGCGGCTACACGGACCCTGACTGCAAAACATTGGCCGGTCCTAGCTAATGCTACTCCAATGCAGTCATTGCACTCTAAAGCACCTGATGCACAATCTACCTCCCATTATGTCTTACTGATTAGTTTAAAGACACATCACTCATTTTGCAAAGCCTATTCTGTAGCAAAAACAGGATCGAGACATTCCTATGCTAAAAATAACCAAAATATTCCATTGTTACGAAGAATACAATGTGATATGTGGACTTATCCATCCAGAAATGTGGGCCATTAAAGTACTTTTTGGTTATGGTTCTAGAGGACGTCTCGACACACTGGTCACAAGTCGAATAATTATCTACTAGAAATGCTGCATTTGCAAACTCTTAGCACATTTTATACATCTAAGAGCTCACCACCTTAATCATCAAGCCTATAAGACTTGACAATGCTGAGAGTTCACACCAAAAGGACTTGATGCTTATTGCATGACAATCAAGATCAATGTAAAACATCTTGACACCCCATATGCATACTTAAAATGGTCACGCATAAGCCACCATAGATGGTGGTTAGAGCACTGGTTATGCGCACCAATATGCCTATATTTGCTTGGGGTTATGAAATATTGCACGCAACGTTACTTATTCGTTTTTAGACCCACTACTAGCCTACCATTTAATGCATACCAGTTGGTGACTAGACATGAGCTTGAGATTTACGCATACTTGATTATGCAGCATTTGTGCCTATTGCGCCCCCACAACGTATCAACAATGGGTACTCATAAACAAATATGTATTTATGTTGGATACGCACCTCCAACAATTATCCGTTATTTGGAACCCTTATAGGCGATCTCACCGCTCGATTTGTGGATTGTCACTTTGATGAGACAGTCTTCCCGTCGTTAAAAAATATTTTCTATGGGAACGACATGAATTGTCGTGGTTGCCTCACTCTGTCTCATCTTGATCCACAAAATCAATATATTGAACGTAACAATTTCGATGCCTGATACTGATAGGAGCACAAAGTGTGACGTTCTTAATATGTTTATACCCTTTATTTTCCCTTTGTTAACTCTTATTTAGTTGATTTAGCTTTATATTTGTGTTTAGTGTAGAATAATTGCTTAAAGTAGAAATATGTAGGTTTGAGTGTTAAAACACAAAGTAATTTCGGAATTGAAGAATTTGGTGTTAAAATTGTGCTAAGTATTTGAAATCCTTGTTTACTCAGGATTCATGTCTTAATCAGGATTCCATCTTTCCTCGAAGCCGAGTCCATGAGGGAGAAGCCCAAACCAAGTCCAATATGGAGAAGAAGATTTAAATTCAGCAGAATCCAGATCAAATCGGGAGAATTCCTGTGCACGTCTGCCAACTTCAACGGACTCTCCAGGACAGCTCACAATGAATCAGAAAACGTGCCATATATGGATAGAAAGCTACGGGAGTCTAGTTTCCAAATCACTTGGAGTCATCTCAATATCTATTTTCTAGAGGAAGTTATGACGTAATCTTCAGACGGAGGTCATTCTGCCGAAATTGAGAAGAACTAGGAATCCTAAACCAACTTGGTTTAGGCTTTGTGGCTGACTTCTCTAGGGTTTTTCCTCTATATAAAGCACGACTTCAAGGACAGAAGAGGATCATCAACCCGTGCAAATAACACCAAAGCCTTTGCCGAAACTCTATCAACCTCCAAATACCACAATCCGATCCCACCTTCAGCATTTGTCCAAAGCACGTAGCCTAGGACTCCGCTCACTCGAAGAATAGAACACGTAGGGATATTTTGAGAGTGAATTCCATCTTCTATTTTCGGATTGCTATGTGTTTGTTCTCGTTTATGTTTGTTTTAGGTTTTTGCTTAAGTATACTTCGATTCTTGTCTATGAGATAGAAGTACTTTTGAACCATGTTTTGAATTAAAGTTTTCAATTTTTAATCAATGATTTTAGGTATTATGCCGTGAGTTTAATGTCTAAATACTTTAAGATTTTCGGTGCTATATTACATTATCATGTGAAGTTGATACAAGTAGTTGATATTGCATGTGTTAATCATCCAAAGTTCGACTTTGATACACGTAGTTGATAAGTTGCATTGTCTTTGTTTTTCATCGATTTTCTACCTATGTTTGATTTGGACTTGTGCTTAAACACATCGATTCTTTATGTGATACGTAATTGCATGATTAGTTTATGTGTGTGACCTATAAGTAGAGCACGTAGCCGAGCTTGTTGTGTCGCGATGTTGAATGAAACCCGTAGTCTAATTCTAAGTTGGTCTATGTCATAGGAACCACGTAGGAACTTATGTGCATATCAAATTTAGGTTGTATATTTGCTCACGGTATAGACTTAAATGAGATTAGAGATTGTCTTCTTTATTCTTACATGGTTGTTTGGTTGAGTTTGCATGATTGTTGGTTGATCACATGTATATATGTATAGAAGTAATTTAGGATTTATTATTAATGTTGTTCCGAAATTATAAAACCTTAAACCCTTTATGCTTATTTCGACATTTACATTAGATTAGATGGATCTACCCTGTAGTTGGATCCCCGGTTTAGAACGATCCCTGCTTGCTTTATACTACGATTGATTTGTTGACAGGGTTAATTGATGCGTGTGCAAATACGTCTTATCAGATACGTTTATAGATATT
This sequence comes from Fragaria iinumae, assembly GCA_009720345.1. Taxonomy (NCBI): domain Eukaryota; kingdom Viridiplantae; phylum Streptophyta; class Magnoliopsida; order Rosales; family Rosaceae; genus Fragaria; species Fragaria iinumae. Next base: position 2,537,200 of record CM019123.1, read on the forward strand.
GCTGAAGTGACGAGATCACACATGTTAGCTGCAAATGCCTGGAAGTTTAAAAGTCCCTAATAAGGGGCATGTCGCCGTAGATAGAGGCGATGCAACCACACTTAGTGGAGGTGTGGTTGAGGCCGTGGCTCCCTAAGGGAATAGGGGGAGGCCACTTGGTTCGATCAATACTTACCCAAAGGAATCGGGCGAGTAAGGCACAACATCATCAATGTAAGGAATCTCTCTCATAAGATTGTCTCTAATTACAGTGATGTCCATGAATCAATACTGGAGGACGCTCCGATGTTTAAAATGATTCTAGAGACAAAATCTCAATAGATTACGAGAGTACATACACATTGATGATTCACACTGTTGCTCAAGAAATCATAGAGTACGAAGGTATCAAACCACACTCAGTTGAAGAATGTCAACAAAAAACATATTGGCCTAAATAAAAGTGCAATCCAAGAAGAGCTAGATTCTTTAGCAAAAAGACAGGTATTTGGTATGGTAGTGCTAACTGTAGTCGGTAGTCAGTAAACTACCTTCCCCGCCCATAGACCAGTCATGAAACTGGTAGACTGACATCCAGGCTACCTCGCTATGGTGAAGGATCATCAATGCAGCAACGGGAAGATGCATCTCCAAGCTCCACAAGAAGACACCAGGAGAATATATATGTGTAATCAGTCCCACATCGGAAATGTATAAAAAGAGGAAACCTTCCTTATCTATAAAAGGAAGGCTCCCCCTATGTAGAAAGGACCTTTTAGTCTCTCTGACTTCCCCATCTCCTTCTCCCGGGCGGGATGGATAGATACTCTTGTAACACCAAAGGCCTATTGGCCATGATAGTGAATTCGTAAGTGGACGTAGCCATGTCCTCCGAGGCATGGTGAACCACTATATGCCCTTGTGTTGTCTACTGTTCATGTTCCACTGTCGTTCCGCATAGCCTACGGGTTCTTGCAGAAACAATTGGTGCCGTCTGTGGGAAACATTACTAAAAGTCATGTCACTCTACCACCCGAGAGGCATTTCATTCAAATCCATGAGCAGTAGGAAGAGGCGAGACACCACGCGTGGAAGCGAGGCGAGATAGCTCGCGTGGAAGCAAAGCGAGATGACCTCGCGTGGAAGCGAAGTGAAATTGGCATTCAGAGGCATTCCACCGAGAGGTTAGCATTGACCTCGCAGGGGAACAAAGCGAGATGAATTCGCACGAAGGCGAAGCGAGATTACCCGCCCTGGGTTCCATTTATAACCGGGTCATCACCAAGAGGCCAACTGGCCTACGACCGACGCCTCCAGCCTCCCGGAGATGATTCAACAAGGCCCAAGGGTTGCTCTCTCTGCCGGCACCGTAAGGCCCATCCCGGACCCTTGTTCACTCAGTCCAAGGAGTGACCCACCCAGGTTCCCGATTGGCAGCTAGCGCCCGGGATCCACCGGCAGCGTCGGTCAGTTGCCCGGCCGGGATGGGAACCGCACGAGCAACTCGGTCAAGGCTCGTCTGGTTTCACCTGCAAATCAACATAGCACATGGGTTCAACCCGTTCATAGTTGGGATCAGACCCGATCGGCCTCGATCGACTTAGAACTTGGGTCACTCGATCTGTTGGCATCATTCAAATGCAGAAGAAACTTGCTATGGACACCCGGCTCGGCAGTAGCATCATCTCTCCGGGTTTCAATCAACTTACCCCAATGACCCAGGTTTAAAGAGAAATTGAACAAGGTAGCCCGACCATACTGGCAGCAAGGATTCATCGTCCGGGAGTAGTACGGGCCTAGATCTGCACCTCCTGTGTGCACCCGTTCGGCAGCTATTCTTACAGATAAGTCTCGTCCAACTTATGATTGTTATAACCTCATTGGTTTGTGAAAATTCATAATATTCTACTTGCAAGTCAACCTGCATGTTTTGGCATTCCACCGAGAGAGAGGTATTCCACCGAGAGATAGGCATTCGACCAAGATTGGCATTCCACCGAGAGAGTATTACACAATTGCATGAACCGTTTTGCTTTTCGATAATTATTATGCCATAACCATACTTGGCTAGCCCTATAATTATGTCGATCATTTGTTTATTGTGAAGGTACAACAATCCTCACCCCGCCGAGAACTCACCTCGTGCTTAGTTTATGCAAGCGGAGCGAACTCTTCAGTCCGCGTGATAGTACTGCGCGTGGAGCGAACACAGCTCGCGTGTAAAACTATGTACGCGGAGCGGACTCTTCAGTTTGCGTGGTCACTGGCACGCGGAGCGAACCCAGCTCGCGTGAAAGTATTGCAAGCGGAGCGAACTCCACAGCTCGCATGTCTGCAATGTATGCGGAACTGACTCCACCGTCGCGCGATAGTCATGGCACACGACGCAAGATCCTCAGCTCGCGCGGTAGTGTAAAAGCTAGGAGTTCCAAGTCTTGAAGATTGGACTCGGTAAGTTTGCAATTGAGTATTGAGGGCACCGGGTTGCCATATATTCCAACTAAATTGCCAGTAATTGGAGAGGCAAACATGATTGTAGTAAGTCCCGGATAAGTGTCACCGGGAGGAAGCATGCACCAACTGCTTAGGAAAATCTCGATTTCCGGATAAGAACTAACGGGAAGAAACATACACCAACTGTTTCATGAGATTCTTATACCCGAGCAAGAACCAACGGGAAGCATGCGCACGAACTAGAAGGCATGCATACAACCCCGGAAACATATCACCAGGCAGCATGGACGAAACAACTAGAGCCATGAGAACTGCAAGTCCCTTGTACAGCTCCCGTAGAGTGGGAGTTGGGCAGTTCATATCATTCCCTTCACACGGAGAATAGTGGCCTGATAACCCACTCGGGGATAATACCCCGCGCTCAAGCAGAAACACGTGTAAAGGTTCGCTACCTTCGTCCATCGAAAATAAGACTCGAGAGGTACGACAATCCTCGCCCCGCCGAGTCAGTTTTGTGGCCGGGGTAATGTAGTCCTATGCGAAGCGAATCCCTACAAAGCTCGCACGTAAAACTCACCTCGCGCGGTCATCATTCTGCGCGGAACAGACTCCTCAGTTCGCATGATCACTGTGCACGGAGCGAGATCACGTGGAGCGAACTCAACAGCTCGCGTGCGTCAGCGAGACTCATCTCGCGGGGAACAAGATCCATCTCAGCGAGATAGGCATTGTACGCGGAGCAAACTCTCCAGTCCGCGTGAAAGTATTGCACGCATAGCGAACATAGCTCGCGTGAAGTTTTGTACGCGGAGCAGACCCCACAGCTCGCGGGTAGACTTTGTGTGCGGAGCGAACCCCTCAGCTCGCGGGTAGTCCATGAGCACGCGAGATCCTCATCTCGCGTAGTTGTCAAGGAACGCGGAGCGAACTCAACAGCTCGTGTCACGGTCATGGCACGCGGAGCACACTTGGCAGCTCGCGTAACAATTTCAGTCATTATGGCGCGAGGCAGACTCTTCAGCTCGCCCGAGAGTCAACCCTTCTGTGCGGAGCGAACTCCTCAGCTCGCCTGTTAGTGTTAGCCTTTCTGTGCCAGGCGGACCCATGCAACACGCCTTGAGTACGGACTTGGGGGGACTGGGACGGGTCCCGTTGATAAATAACTGGTCTATGGGCATTTGATAAATAACTGGTCTATGGGCATTTTGTATATTAAGTTCCCACTCAAGACGTGTCTTGAACGGGAACTTGGGGGGACTTGTAGTCGGTAGTCAGTAAACTACCTTCCCCGCCCATAGACCAGTCATGAAACGGGTAGACTGACATCCAGGCTACCTCGCCATGGTGAAGGATCATCAATGCAGCAACGGGAAGATGCATCTCCAAGCTCCACAAGAAGACACCAGGAGAATATATATGTGTAATCAGTCCCACATCGAAAATGTATAAAAAGAGGAAACCTTCCTTATCTATAAAAGGAAGGCTCCCCCTATGTAGAAAGGACCTTTAGTCTCTCTGACTTCCCCATCTCCCTCTCCCGAGCGGGATGGATAGATACTCTTGTAACACCAAAGGCCTATTGGCCATGATAGTGAATTCGTAAGTGGACGTAGCCATGTCCTCCGAGGCATGGCAAACCACTATATGCCCTTGTTGTCTACTGATTATGTTCTACAGTGCTTCTGCATAGCCTACGGGTTCTTGCAGAAACATTCATGCTTTCCCAATTGAAATTTCAAAGAAAACAAATGCGTGCTTCACGCGATAAATCTTTTATCTTAAAAATATATAAAAGAATATTTTTCAAAGGAGGTTTAAGTTCTTCAGTAAATTTTCCTTGGAAATGGACCCCGCAAGACTTACTTCGGGTTTCAGGGTGAAATTCGGGGTGGGTTTTGACAGTAATACTCGGTCGTGTTCATCGAGCTAAGTACAATATTGTGTCTGTTGCACTTTAGAGAAGAGTTTTCATTTCTCTACCCTTCTTCATCATCTTCCTTTCGACTATATGAATTTTCTTTTACAACCAAACATCGACCGATCGTTGGGAGTACTAACAGTGTGCATTTTGTCCATGTAAATGGCCTGAGAATCTTTTAGAGACATGCAGACTGGTGGTTTAGTATTCCACAAACTCGTTATTAACCGAGTTTCTCAAGATTATTCATCTCAATTCAAATTTCGTATAGCTCGCGGTTTCTCTTACTTCATCAAGAGTACCTACTATGTTCCTATCATCAACATAGATAGCTATAATTACAAATCCGGAACTCTTTCCTCTATGAGTACGCAGGGGCATAGTTCATCATTTTGTATCCCAAACAAGTAGTCACTTGTATAAAGTGAGGGTTTCAATTTTAATTGCAAACGCACTCCGTGGTTTAGAGTTACTTGATTTGGGTAGTTTAAGGTCATTAGACACTTTTATGAAAATCTCTCAATCAAGATCCCCATGGAGATAAGTAGTAACCACATCGATGAGCTGCATTTCTATTATGGGTATGTCTCCTCGTAGTCAATCCAGAGTGTTGCGAGAAACCTTGGCACCACAAGGCAAGCCTTGTCCTTTAGGGCTTCATTCTTCTCATTACGCTTTTTAAAAAAGACTTTATTTATGTCCTACAGGCTTTACACTTGGTAAGGTTAGTGTTTCTGCAAGAACCCGTAGGCTATGCGGAACGACAGTGGAACATGAACAGTAGACAACACAAGGGCATATAGTGGTTCACCATGCCTTGGAGGACATGGCTACGTCCACTTACGAATTCACTATCATGGCCAATAGGCCTTTGGTGTTACAAGAGTATCTATCCATCCCGCCCGGGAGAGGGAGATGGGGAAGTCAGAGAGACTAAAAGGTCATTTCTACATAGAGGGAGCCTTCCTTTTATAGATAAGGAAGGTTTCCTCTTTTTATACATTTCCGATGTGGGACTGATTACACATATATATTCTCCTGGTGTCTTCTTGTGGAGCTTGGAGATGCATCTTCCCGTTGCTGCATTGATGATCCTTCACCATGGCGAGGTAGCCTGGATGTTAGTCTACCAGTTTCATGACTGGTCTATGGGCGGGGAAGGTAGTTTACTGACTACCGACTACAATGAATATTGTTATTTATTTTCTTTATTTATTCTTTTATTTTTGTCCACCCACTCTAACATTTTTCGAATGTTTTCCCCTGGGCCCTTCGTTCTAAAAATGCCCAGTCTGCAGAGTCCGGGTTGGCACTAGTAGAAGGCGAGGCATAGTTACCCACTTCTCCACCACTTTTCACCAGTAGGTTACCTGTTAAACCTACCAATGTATTTTTCTGCTTCCTTTAGTTTTCATTAGTAGCTCTGACTACCCTTGGGGTTAGTGAATATTTTAATGGTGGTGTGCTAAGATTTATGTTATTTTATTTGGATATTTACGGATAAATTAGAAGTTTGTTGTTTCGTCTAGGAGGGTAAATTCTTGAATTTTCCAGGTTAGGGTTGTCCATTTTCAAGGGAGGTTTACCAAGTTCTTCAGTAAATTTTCCTTGGAAGTTGACCCCGCAAGACTTACTTCGGGTTTCAGGGTGAAATTTGGGGTGGGTCTTGACAACACATATGGCCATATAAGTGAGTCTCCCAGACTCGGTTTCCTCCCAAGCATAGTACTCCCATACTCCCTGTACCTTCACGTTGAGTTGACGGATAGGGCATAGGGCTTGCGTGATGCCGCCGGCAACATCACCACTAGGGTGAAAAGGGCTTGCGTGACCCCACTTGAAACGTTGAAGTTACATCACCTCGAAAGGTGGAACGACATGCTAGCATTGACATCATATAATCCAACAAATATGGCATAAAAAGAAAAATATAAATTCATGTGAGTTTCCCCGAAACTCATATTTAAAGCATAAGTACGATTCCTAACCGTACTCGGAAAATTCTAAGAGAAAAGAAACAAATTAAATTTGATAACGTGTCCCACACGTTATAATGCTTAAGAGAATGAAAAACGCTAATAATCCACATATTTCGAAGAAAACTAGAGAAATCTCAAATCCTTGAATCTTTGGGATTAATATAACTTAAATACCAAAACTTTTACCCAAGCTCAAATCCATAAGTTCATTAATGAAATTATAACCAATATTTCAATCTCAAATAAATTTCATAACCAAAACAAAAGCTGAAAATATAATTTAAGCTTGGAAAAATATAATGAACCACTTATAAAATCATGTGAATTTGGCTTCTCTACTTGGATTTATGTTGCTTGGATGATTTCTAACCATTAGATTGAGTACAATCTAAGACCACCATGTCATCCTTATGTCATCCTTATTTCATCTAATGGTTAGAAGACATCCAAGCAAATCCAAGCAACTTAAATTCAAGCAGAGAATCCGGATCCAAATCATGCATGCATTTTAATAAAAACCAAAATGTCCACTCACAGAAAAACCCGCTACGCCGGTCGGCGGTCAGAGCCCTCCTCACATGGTGTCTCCTCTCGGCCATGTACCAGCAACAAGGGGTGCTAGCAACCTCAACAGCCGTCTACTCAAAGCAGAAAAAATCCTCAACAGCCGCCTACTCAAAGCAGAAAAAATCCAACAACAAGGGGTGCTAGCAACAATACAAGGTGTCCTCAAATCAATCCAGCAACATAGCCTCCTACCCATACTAATTTGAATTTGCTGGTTTTTAATAATTCTGCATTTTGCTGTTACATTTAGGGTGTTGGCCATGTTGAATTGTACGTTGTTTGTTGTAATCTTTTCTTCAAATTTTTCCTTATGCTAGACAAGTTCAATTTGCTGAACTCATGCTCTACATGATTTTGAACTCAGGTTTGGTGAATGAGATCTCTTGTTGAATTGTGACATGTATGCCTTTTTGGATATATAGAAGGATTTTAATGTTGGTTTTTAAAGGACATGGTTCGAAAATATTTGTTAGCAGATAAGCACAACAACATTTCTCAAACTGCAAGATGGAGATGCATAAAAGTACCAGAACGAAAAACAGGTGCAACTGATTGAAAATGGAGGGAAAAAATGAGGTAGGAGAAATCAAATTTAGGCGGGAATTGATTTTTTGAACGCATGGTCATTCCAGTAAATTTACCTTTTTCTGGAGGGGCACGTGCGCAACACGTGACCAAACACACGGCAACGTGACAAAATATGGCCTCTGGCCTCACATTGGTAGCGAAAATTAAGTGTGGGTATCACATTGGTAGGTTTAAGAAGTTGGGTATCCCATTGGCCTTGCCACAAGAGTTGAATGACTGATGGTAAATTTTTGTCTTTATATAAAGTATTGGTTGATGTCTGATAACTTAAGAGGTTTGGCGCTCACCCCTATAGATTTTTGTTCAGGTGTATGAGGTACGACACGTATTTCTAAAACTAACTGTGATGTTAGCTTACGTGTACAAGAGTCAAGAAGTACAGAAGATTAGAAGCCATAAGACCTATTTCGTCTTTGTAATTGTTTTTGTTATTACAAATTGTTTTGTTTTCAACTATTTATGGAAAAGTATTTGAATTAGTATTATTTTCTTTTACTTTTCTTGCTCACGCCTCAGATTCGGTGTTAAGTACTTGGAAATCACCGACACCGAGTCCGGGGTGTGACACGTACAACCAAGAGGATTTTGTAAGGTGAGATGATATATAGGAGGACTGCTATATGAAGAAAAGTCCAGAGAAAGATCAAAAGGAACATAAGTGCTTTGAGATTCATTTGTATTTGAAATTCAAATATTTCAAACTTCCCGCATTATATACGTTTCTCAAAATTTTATATTTCTTCTTTGGAGATCTGGGTGTCCTTCTAATAGCCAATTAGAGGTCTTTGATCCGGGTGACATTCTAGTAGCCAATAAGAGGTCTCAATATCACTCGATTATGCCATTTTCCCTTCTATTTAAAATTCAAATATTTCAAACTTCCAACACTATATAAATTATGGCAGAAACTGATTAGAGCTTAGCTCACAACAGTCCCCAAGCATCATCATACTGGCCATCTCCTCTTCCAACTATCTTCTATGAAATGGAACAACATTGTGAGAAGACTTGTGTCTCCAACCCCCACATTATGAGTTGGGTGGTTCCAAAGCTTGTTGGGAGTGATAAAGTAGTCTGAGGTTCACATCGAAAACTAATTGGCAATGGATAGAGTGTCTGAAACCCTTATAAACCCACAAGCAAGGTCTCATATTCCCGATGTGGGATTCATATCTCAACACACCCCCGCATGTGTGGCTAATTTTCAAGCCTAATAGGTGGACAACATTTTGAGTGATGTGGAGTGCGTGTGGCCTTTAGGCTTCACACGTGGACATGGGTAACTCGCTCTGATACCATGATAAAGTAGTCTAGAATTCACATCCAAAACCAATTGAAAGTGGATGGAGTGGCTCAAACCCTTATTAACTCATAGGCAATGACGTCACATATTCCCGATGTGAGATTTATATCTCAACATGCCCTCGCACGTGTAGCGAATTTTTAAGCCTAACACGTGGACAACATTTGGGGTGACGTGGAGTTCGTATGGACATTGGGCTTCACACGTGGACGTGGGTAACCTGGCTCTGATACCATGATAAAGTAGGATGAAGTTCACATCCAAAACCAATTGGCAATGGATGGAGCTGCCCAAACCGTTATAAACCCAAAACCCACAAACAAGGTCCCATATTCCCGATGTGAGATTCATATCTCAAACATGGAGCAGTGAAGATCAACTTTCATTTATCTTGTGGGATCTTGCTAGGAATGGTGTTAGAGTGCCAGTCATAATTCAAAACCATCGTGGACAGTTGGTCATCGGGGTCTTCACCGGTCTTCACAGTAGCGGCTAATAGTATATAATGAGGCAGAGGCAAAGTTGGCGGTGACGGTATCAGTACTCGCACAAGGCCAAAGCACCACAACAAAGGTTATTTTTGAATGCTTAAGCTCCTTTTTGGTGAATCGCATCTCAATTTTTTTTTTCCCTCATGGACCAATGGATAGTGAAGCCATATTTACTGGAAGCAGTTAGGAACTGCAAGAATTTGATCAGTTGTTCTTGGGAGATTGCAGTGCTGGAGATGAATCATGTTATTGAAGTGACAAAGAGAATGAAAGAAGAATATGACTTGATTCCCCTTGATTGGATAATGCCTCCGGCGGGCTAGGTTCCAAACCTGCCAGAGTGGTTAAGTGTTGAGTCTTCTCCTAATTTCAGAGATGCCTAGAAGTCCAAGAGCTAAGATTTAGGGTTTTAGATCTCTCAATTGTGTTTAGTGTTTTAGTTATACCTATTGTGTTTTTAGCTCGTGTTATGAAAGTTCATTCGGTTTGTACTATTTTTAGCATATGAATATATAAAGACATTCTATGGAAAAAAGTTGCAAATAAATATAAGTACGTAATTTGTGATTCCTGAGAAGGGGGTCCAAGGAGAAGAAAGTTGTATGAGTTTGTGATGGAACCACTTGTGATTAAATGTGATGAATAAGGTATCTGAGCTGATGTTGCTGCATGTACATGTTCTGCACCCCTAAATCCTAAGGATTCACTAGAGAGCGATTCATCAAAGAACAGTGATTCAGCAAAGAGTGAATCACCTAATATCTTCTGCAGTCGTACCTCTGCAACAACCCAAGGACTCAAACCATACATCGTCCAAGGATCCAGTTGCCTCCCAGTCGCACCGTAGAAGTCAAAATATGATCTAAATCAACAACTACACCCACTTAGAAGAATGTCGCCGCTTGTTGTCGCCAAAAGAAGCCGAGCCGTACCCTTGGACACTCGACCCCCTTCTTCTTGTCAAACCGATCCAGGAAATTGCATACCAACACAGAAGATTGGCAGTAAATCACACCTTCAATCTCACCACCCCGCCACAGAAGATTGATCGGAAACCAGAGCTGCAAAATCCTAATCCCAAAGTAAACCTATCACTAGGAAGCCTCTCCTAGCCACCACATACACTCGACTCCCGATGACTTCTTCTAATCGACAAGGCTCAAAAGACATGGCTGCTCTACTGCTTCAAACCTTGGGTTTCAGTATACAAAGCTCTGATTTCTGCGGAGCTCCCTGACACACATTATTTTGGTCCCACTACCCTTCATAGGTTCTCTCTCTCTCTCTCTCTCTCTCTCTCTCTCTCTCTGAATAGAAATTGATTGTAGCATTTTCAATAGTTGGCAACCTGCCACAACCTAGAGTTACAAAACTCCATACAAATCTGTGATGAGCTAGCTTAAAGCGACTTACAAAATAAAGAGAAGCCTCGAGAATTCCAGAGCAAAATCATCTTTGGACCCCTGTCTAGTCAAACACGTAATTGTGGTGCTCAACGAGAAGCCTCTTCCTTTCTACGGAGCGGATTGAGTGCACCATGATGCACTTGAACTAGACATTTGCAACTAACAAATATAAACGTTGTTAGTCAAACCCAATAAGAACAAGCCATGGTAAAAAGCAAGGAATTGATTGCTCTCTCCTCCTTCCCCTTTCTCTATCAATCTCACCCAACCAGACTTGATTAACTATCACCCATCATCGATCGACTTGCTGATATTCCAGAAATTATCAATCTTGTTCATCTTTTGGATATTGGAGGATCAAATTTTCCGATCCCACTCTGACTGAAAGTGAATTTCACTAAGCTAGTCATGATCTCAAATGTTGACTTTCTCGATGCCAGCATCGTCAGAATTTTGGGTCTCTTACATCTGAGTTTATAATGCCAAGTCCCTCAATAACAGCATCATAGATCCATGTCCCTCGACGTCTGAGTTCATTATGCCATCTCTAATCAGTAATTACTAAAGGGACACAACACATTTGAGTTTCAAGAGCCGAATTTTCCTTGGCTTGTGGCTCTGTCTCGGACATGGGAGAACTGTGGAGGTGGCTGGAGGTTGGTGGCATCTAGTTTTGGACTCGTAGTCATGAAGTGAAAGGGAGAGATGATAGACATGATGTGGTCTTTTTGTATTGGTTGATATAACTAAGTTTTTCTATTTCTTTTTTGTTACTTTTACATTTTCATTTTGTATTTATTAATACAATTAAGCTTTTTTCTCTTTCTATTTTAGCTTTTTAGCCAATTTGCTACCCTAACTTTCATTATGGTGTCAGTTTGCTACGCTAACTTTTTTTCCTGCCATTCTCCTACCCTAACTTTTGTAAATTAGCCGAGTTGCTACCCAACTGTCAAATCGTCCAATTTCTGTTATGTTTTCCGTCCAGTGGCTACATGTGCGTATCACGTGAGAGGTATTTTTGTCATTTAATTAGACTTCCTTTAAACCCTCACACATCTGAGTCCTTCTATTCAGTCGTCTCTTTTTTGAATCGTATTCTTCATCACTCTCATACAGATGAGAGAATTAAACGGATGAAACAAAAGATGGAAATCTAGCAAGGAAGAGATAGGATAATTAGGAAAACTTGGGTACTCCAGCATCTAAAATCAAATCCCAAATCGATTTTGGTAGTCTGGGTTCAATTTAGGGAAACCTAAGAGCTTTGACGATGTAGTTGCAGGATTTTGTTTTCTATCAATATGGGGGACAACAGAAACTTTCCTACACTTTGTAAGTGCTCAAATTTTCAATTTGTAAGTCTATATGTTTCTCCCATTTTCAATTTGTAAGTCTATATGTTTCTCCCAATTGGGGGAATTTTAAATTAGGGTTTATGTGTAAGTTTGTGTATTCTCTTGTTTAGATTTGTGGTGGTCCCATATTGTTGGTTTTGTGCGAACTATATTTCATGAAAGTGATATAGGTTAATACTTAGTGCGGATTATTTGTTTTTATAGATATATTATTTATGATTTCAACTTTTTGTTCAATGATTTTGTTTTCCTTTTTACCTTACAGCTCTTTTGATGTGTCTGGTGGTGTTTTGGAAGAGTCTGGTATTTATGATGTTGATTATACTGAATACATTAATGATGAATCGTATGAAAATAAAGACAATGATGAGATAGATGAGGACCCCGATGATAGAGATTTTTGGATTGATGAGCAATATTATGTACAAAATGTAGAAGATTTAAAAGCAATTTGAGAATTAGATTGTCATAGATGCAAGACCATATGATCATCATGTAGAATTTGGAGAAGATTCATCTGATTATGAAGGTAGTGATGACCTAGGAAGTGTTGATAGCTCATCCTCTGATGATGAAACTCAAGTGAGAAGGTTCAAAAGAAACTCTCCGAAGTTCAAAACATATAGGAGGGAAATTGATTTAAGGCTAGACATCCCCAAATTACATTAGGATTAGAGTTTCCTAGTATGAAGAACTACACACTCTTCAGTAGGTACACCATCAGGGCCGTGGAGGCCATAGAGTTCATGAAACTTCAGAATATAGTGATAGGGTGACCATTTTTGTGATATCCAAGTGTTTTTTTGGTTAGGGTCTCATCTATAACTTGAAAATATAGATATCTCAATTTATTTAATTAAATAATTAAAATGCCTCTCACTGGACAGAAAACATAACAGAAATTGGACGATTTGACGGTTGGGTAGCAATTCGGCTAATTTACGAAAGTTAGGGTAGGAAAATAGCAGGAAAAAAAGTTAGGGTAGCAAACTGACACCATAGTGAAAGTCAGGGTAGCAAATTAGCTAATAAGCCTTCTATTTTAGTTACATTTTTTTGTTGATTTAATTATGTTGTTCTATAATATTTTGAAGAAAAAAAATATTCTACTTATGGTTGATTTTTTACCGGTATATTAGTAACATTAAGCTTTTTTTTTTTTTTTTTTTTTTAACATAAGTTCTTTTGAAGTAATATAAATTACTAAAGAAAGAAGTGAGTTTGTTTGTAATTTAATGCAATTTCATGTTTCAATAATTAATTAACTTATTTTATTTTTGGATATTATCGTTTATTGAAAAAACCCAGTAACCCATCATCATTCTTTCGTTCTTGTATGGAAATCCATTTCCAGATCTGCTTCTTCTATCCTCCCGTCCTTTATTGCTTCAAGTTACTTCCGTTGTTTTTCAAACCCAGCACTAAACTAGTATAATTAGATCGAACCATGGATCATTTGTGATGCGTGTGATCTCGATTGCCGACGTCGTTGACGGACTTGATAGTCGATCGAAGAGTTTCGAATTCTTTGATTCAAACCCACTTCAGAAAGCACAGCAAAAACCCTTATCCTCACAACCGGGTCGAATTTCCCTCTTCAAATCAGATCGTTTTCAATTTTCATTTCCCCCCGTACTCAAAGAACTCGTTTGGGACATTTGGATATAGAAAATTCACTCTTGGTTTGATTTAATCAATTGAATAGTTACTTTACTGAGTTTTTACCAAGGAAGAGTGATTACAAAAATTTCAACCCTCCAAAATATGAAAATTTCGGGGAAATATCGATTGCAGTAAAAAAAAAAAAAATTGACTGAAATTTGAAGAAAAACAAGGAAATTTTAAACCAAACTTTAAGAAATGTTTATTTTATATATTATGTACTATATTTGAAATGAAAACCTTGAATAAACATTGATTTATATGGAGTTGTAGTAAGTTAAGGTGAAAATGTTAGTGCTGAACCGTTAATAATTCTTAAAAGTTTACTTTAAACATCTTTTATTTTTTATTTTTTTTTATGGCTGGAAACTCAAAGACTAGGCATGTACCTGATTTTCACTTTTCAGATTCAGAAAGAAGTGTAGGTAAAAAGGTTAGTTGTAGATTAGACATTTACCTAATTTTTACTTTTCAGATTCGGAAAGAAACCAATATATATTATAAAGATTAGGGCCGGGCATTTAACCGAATGTGTGCCAAAAACCATTCGAGCCGAACCGAAAATCCGGATCGGATAACCGAACCAAAACATTTGGGTCAAAATAAGTAGTGAACCGATCCGAACCGGTTTAAATCGGATTTGATCTGGTTCAATCTCTTAAACAAACCGAAAATAACCGAACTGACCCAAATTATATAATGTATATATAGATATATAATTTATATACGTAAAACGTTATTATTATTGGTATTTTTCATCTCTATTTACAGTGTACTCTCCCACACTTTAATAAAAAACAAAGATCCTAACATTAACACAATTTCTCATTCAACTCATTTCTCGTAGAAATCCGATGGTGTAGAAAAGATTGGGAGTGCATTGGATTGCTTGTTGTATTTTGAGTTTACAAAAAGAACATGTTACTCAAGTCAAAAACTTGAAGTTTAACTCTACAGTGAGATACTAGATAGGCTAAAAGTTTTTCAAATATGAGTCAAAACCGAAACCGACCCAAAGCGATCCGAAAATTCAAATAGGCCGAATATTCAGGTCAAAGCTTTTAAACTCCGGATTCGATTGGAAAAAACCTTAAACCGAATAATTCGGATTGGTTTTGGTTTCTCCCTAAAACCGACCCGAACCGAAGATGCCCAGCCCTAATAAAGATACTAAGATAAACAAGTTGGATGGTTAGAAGGGTTGATTAATGTGTTAGGGTTGTAATAACCCAATCAAGGTTTGAGTGAAAATTGAACATTTTGCTTCAATTTTACTCCATGGAAGGAGGACACGTGGAGGAGAAGCAAAGGATGGACGCTTGGACCACGTGCATAGCGCCAGTCAAAAATTTCAGCGGGATTTCAAATTTTTTGTAAAATATCATGAAATATCGCGATATATCGGGAGTTTCGGACGAGAAATTCTTGGGAGGGAAAGATATATCGTTGGGTGAGAAAAACGAAAATTTCGGCGAAATATCCCTAAAATTATCGATTTTTTCTTCCTTGGTTTTTACCGTGTTGACTGCATTTATTTTTGTTTCTATTTTTTTGACAGTGTTAACATTGATATTAGTGCATGTCAATAACTAAATTAAATGAACGGCTGAGATTAAATACTATCGGTTTAAGTGAACCATGGTGCATCTAAGAACTTTTGTCCTTTCTAACATATAACGAAAGTTCTTGATGCACCATTGTTCTCTTACCTCTCTTACGTTTTTGCGCAGAACAAGGATCAGCTTGCCCGTTTCCAAACATACAGGGATCATCTGAATGCTTATTGTGCAGGCGCTATTTCTGGGAAACTCTCGGACTCGGAGAAACTTCTCAAGTTGGGCATCATCGAATACACACCAGTAAGACTAAACCCAAACGCCCCTCAATTCTGTCCTCCATCACCGCAAACTCTCCTCCAAAAGAGGCAGAAGATGCTTCTTTGTGGCGTAAATGGCCGAGTCTGTAGCGGTATACCACAATGCCCCTTCGTGCACTCGGAGTGGGAATTTTTTGGTATATCGCCGGAACACCCGATTCTGTAAGAGCCACGCTGCATAGGCGTCTGCGACGATGCTCACTCACTTGATGAACTTGTGGCGCACAGTCACGTCAAAACCGAGTTGTGTAGGCGCTATCAATCCTGTAATTGCCCCGAGCACCCTTGCCCTTATGCTCATGGAGATCATGAGCTCCGGCAGTGACTTCATTGAGTGAAAGAAAAAGTATATACACAGTCTTTTTGCTGGATTTAGTCTTTGCTGCGGCAGTGGTTGAAGTTAGTTGGAATGATCGAGTTGTAATTAGGTCTTATCTCCTCTCAGTTTTGTGACCGGATTTAGGCTATGTAAAAATGATGATGAATTAATAAAATAATTATATCTATGTATTTGGTGAGTTGTAATCAACCTCTCTTCCCAAATCAATTTCTGTCTTCAAAGCATTGTGTAACAAACAAACAAAGTAAGAGAAAAAAGAAGAGCAAAGAAATTCCTATTTCTGTAGTACAAATTAAACTACAAACCCGTTTCGTCGTTCCTTGTTCTACAGATGCAGGTCTGTGTAAAGCGGTATACGTCTGTAAGGGTCTGTATAGGGGTAAGACCGTAATGATGAATCTATTGACTGTAGTTTTTTACTTAGTTTATGTGACATGTTGTATGGTCGTATGTTGTGTCATCATAAAAGGGAGAAGAAGGCATAGGGTCATTCATTCATTCTTTTCGTTCACTCAAAATTCCGATATGAATCACCAATTTCGATAAAGCCCAAGGGGACGAAGCCTCTGAAGCTCTCTCTCAAGTCTTCATGGCGTTTAGATCGGGCGGTCGGAAGCTCTCGTACGAGATTCTGAGCAGAAATAGCTCCGTCCAAGAAGAAGAAGCCGGACTCTTCTACCGATCCAACTTGGATCCAATTCGGTTCTTGAAACTCAAATTTGTTGTATCCCTTTAATAATTACTTAATAGAGATGGCATAATGAACTCAGACATCGAGGGACTTGGATCTATGATGTTGGTGTCGAGGGACTTGGCATTATAAATTTAGATGTAAGAGACCCAAAATTCCGACGATGCCACCATCGAGAAAGTCAACATTTGAGATAATGACTAGCTAGTGAGGTTCACTTTCAGTCAGAGTGGGATCAGAAAATTTGATCCTCCAATATCCAAAAGATGAACAAGATTGATCATTTTTGGAATATCAACAATGATGGGTGATAGTTAATCAGGTATGGTTGGGTGAGATCGATTGAAAAAGGGGAAGGAGGAGAAAACAATCAATTCCTTGTTTTTTACCTTGGCTTGTTTTTGTTGGGCTTGACTAACGACGTTTATATCTGCTAGTTACAAATGTTTGGTTGAAGTGCACCATGATGCACTTAATCCACTCGAAACATATAAATGCAAACCTCTACACCTAAGACGCATGTAACGTCAAATTTATTTCATGACATGTCCTTTTGGATACATGTAATGAAAATAAAAGCACCAAAAAAAAAAAAAAGTATCGACTTGTCTAGTTTGACGCGTGTTTCAATTTTCTTGGAAAATACGTACCTCCAAAAATATATGGAGGTATTCGCCAAAAAAAAATATATGGAGGTATGCACCATTCCCCGAGGTCTCTCAGATTTCCCAGCGAAGACTGACTGACAGTCCCCATTCTTGAAATGAGATAACAAACCGAAACTACCAAACCAAACCACCATGACCAACCACCAGCACCTCCACGCGCCGCTGCGCTCCGCCCCTCAATCCTCCTCTCAATCCTTCACGGCCAAGCTCCTCCTCCTCCTCACTCTCCTCCCTCTCTCCCTCGCCGCCTTGGCCTTCATCCTCCAATGGCGCGGCGGCATCCCCGACCCCACCACGCGCTGGTCCCCTCCCGGATCGCACCACCTCTTCCCTGGCATGGAGTCCTCTCCTCTCTCCTCCGCCGCCGTCCGATCCTCCTCCGATTGCGTCAACCTCGGCCGCAGCGCCTCGCCGTCCTTTCCTTACTACCAGAATTGGAAGTTTGATTCTGGCTCCAATTTGAGGCCGAAGGTTTGTTTTTTTTTTCTTTGAAATTTTCAGATTCGTGTGGTGTGGATTAGCTGATTGGATCTGTATCTCAAGGTTAGGCGTCTCAGATTTGTATATGCGTCTCAGATTTGTATAAATGGATGAAGGAGATGAGTATAACTTGAGCTTTGAGAGAATTCTTGTGTGCAATGTGGTTAGGTAACAGATGTTCTCCATGGTGTTGATATGCTAGTGTTTCAGTGATCACTCTGTCCGATTGATGCTAGTGACTTGGGTTCATAGATCATTTAGTTTGCTTTAGTATTGTTTTGTGTTTTTTCTTGATTGATCAACGATCTGCGTTGTGTAATACTAACTAGGAGCTAGCAAGTATCACGGTAGGCCTTAATGTTCTACTCTTAGAGATGTGCTTTTGAGTTTTGGCTTGAATTGTGAAGTTGCTTTTGGGAGATGGTTAGTTGCTTCAACGGGGAAGTACTTAGAGATCAGTGAAAGCAAGATAATTAGTGACACAAAAATGAATAGGAAAACTTGAGACTGCTTGTGATATGATGCGATTCTCTATGTTATCATCTCAATTGCAAAGCATTTCTATACACCGGCTGTCAAATGTGAAGTGACGTGATCTCTTTTCTGGCAACCTCAACTCAACCTTGCTCTCCGAATAGACTCTTCAATACATGGTGGCATTTGCTTTAGATTTTTGAAAAATGGATCTTCTTCTTTCTTTCATTTAAACCCTCCATGCAGGCCTGCTCCGATAATTGAACATGTCTACTGGGCAAGTCAAGTGGTTCTATGTGGGATAATTAGCCACAACCTTTATTACTAATGGAAATAAATGGTGAATTAGCTTCATCGATTTTATCAGTTTTATCTAGTGATGACTGATAAAGTAATGTTTTAACTCGGGAAACTTGGGTATTGGACTAGATGAACACAACACAGTTGCTTCTCAGGCACCTGTATAGAGTGAATCCTTAGGTAGTAGAACATGATTACATGGTTCAGCAATTATTTGAGATTTTCCATTCTACTTTCTGACTGGGGTGGTTTAATGTGATGTCTTGTTTCTTTTTGTAACACTTGTGATGACGTTTCATGTGACCCAATTGTTTGGATGAATAATGCTGGTGGTTAGGTTTTAGTACTGCATTTCAATACGATCACTTGTTAGACATAATGGCATTTTAGTGAATTTCCCTGTGGTTCTTGTAATGACTCTGTGTTATTATATCATTAGTTATTTGTTAAGAACTTAAGAGTCAATCTTTAACAACATGTGTCTTCTGACTGTGCAGATATTAATTACTACAAGTACGTCGGCAGGCTTAGATCAGATTTTACCATGGATGTTTTACCATAAGGTTATTGGAGTCTCCACCTTTTATCTTTTTGTGGAAGGAAAGGCTGCATCTCCTGAAGTATCCAAAGTTCTGGAGTCTATACCTGTGAGTCAAAATATGCTTTACTTCGCTTGTGTTCAGCTTAGTTGATTAATTCTTCTTTTGGTCCACTTTTTCCCTCTTCAAATGCATTTCTACCTTATCTTGTGACTTTTTATTGGGTAAAATCTGGTGAATTTTGTGATAATAAATTCTCTGGTATTACTCTCAGGGAGTAAAAGTGATATACAGAACAAAGGAGCTGGAGGAGCAACAAGCTAGAAGGTGAGTTGCCACTTTCTGCTAGGACTGCTCTTACGCGATCTGCTAATATAGTTCTCTTTTATAATTGCTATATTTCTGGCTGTTTAGGCTCATTCCTTTGCTTGTGGTGGTGAATAATAATTGTTAAATGCTTTAACATTGCTCTGCATTTATCTTTGTTATTGTTTCTTGACTTGTACTTGTGCTTCTTGTCTTTGGTGCCACCAGTCGGATTTGGAATGAGACATGGCTGTCAAGTTTCTTTTACAAACCGTGCAATTATGAGCTATTTGTGAAGCAATCTCTCAATATGGAGATGGCTATTGTTATGGCAAGGGTAAGAAAGATGTTTTCTCAATTACCTTTCCTCTTGTTATTCTAACTTTCTGATACAAGCTTGTGTTGATTTATTTCTTTTTGTCTTCTTGGAATTTTCTCTGGCATACAATTAGGATGCTGGGATGGACTGGATTATTCATCTTGATACTGATGAGCTACTACACCCAGCTGGCGCCAAGGAGTATTCTTTAAGGCAGTTGCTGCAAGATGTGCCTGGGAATGTGGATATGGTTATTTTTCCGAACTATGTAAGTGAATTTGTAGTGGTACTTTTAAACAATGGTAGGCAGGTGGTTTAACTAAAATGGGCTTTTCTAGTCTTATTACTTATGTGTATTGTCTCGTTTCAGCCCTGATGCTTGTTATACGGTAAATATAATTAACAGTGACATTTTTGTTGAGTAGGAGAGCAGTGTTGAACGAGATGATATTAAAGAACCTTTCACTGAGGTAAATTTTCTCTATTGTCCATTCTTGTTGCTTTTTTACGTGGTTTGGTAGATTTTTTATTTTTACATTATTCTAGTGTTATATATAGTAGTGAACTATTATGCTTGTCATGATGCTGCCTGTCTGGATGGAGAAGCTACCGTTATTGTTAATAATCAGTAATGAGTTTGAATCCTTGTCTTAGTTGAAGGTTTAAGTTAACAAGCTAAAAGACAGAATTATATTGTTGCTCAATCAATTAATCAAAATATGCAGCAACAAAGTTGGTAGACACAGGAATTCCTTTTCTATATCCATCTAAATGTATTACACCAGCTATTTAGTGTAAGTGTTTACTGGAGAACAGATTTATATCCAATTTGTAAGACACCCAACTTGGTCTAGCCGTTATCCACAATCTAGACATAGACTTTGTAGGGGTCAGTGCAAAACTTTAAATACGGGCTTTTAGTTTGACTAGAAGTGAACATGGTGTTCTTTTACTGTGACATCCATAGTGAGAAAGTTGCTAGAAATGTTTCCTTGTTGATCTCTAAAAAGCTACATATTCTCCTTCTATTATAGTTTTATTTGCATTTGATTAGAAATTCATATATTGTCCTTGACTTGTTTTCTTCATGTATTTATGACACTAATAGGTATCCATGTTTAAGAGGAATTACGATCATGTACCAAAAGATACGTACTTTGGAATGTACAAAGAATCAACTCGTGGCAACCCAAACTACTTTTTGACTTATGGAAATGGGAAATCAGCTGCTCGAATTCAAGAACACCTCCGTCCTAATGGTGCACACAGATGGCACAATTATATGAAAACCCCAAAGTACAGTAATTTTGTATTGAAAACAGCACTGGTTTTTTAATTTATTGATTGCAGTAATAATAATTTCTCGCAATTCCTTTTAGTGAAATCAAATTGGAAGAGGCTGCTGTTCTACACTACACATATGCTAGATTTTCGGACTTAACATCGAGACGTGATCGGTGTGGCTGCAAGCCTACAAAGGAAGATGTCAAAAGATGCTTCATGTTGGAATTTGATAGAGCTGTGAGTTCAATGCGTTATTTAGTCCTTTGTTTATCTCTTTGATTTTACGGCATTATCAAGTACATAAAATGGCCAATTAAGCTTTAATTTATAGATGAAATTGACTATGTGGTCCATGTGGAACAAAGCGTATCATATGAAAACTGAAATGTGTTAAGGTTTGCCTTCAAAAGCCTATATATAGCAAGAGGGAGAATTCAAATGAAATACTGATACAATTTATATACCTCAAGCCTAGGGTACATTTTGGTGACAGAATGAGATGCTGCTGCAATTCGTATTAGGTTAATGATAATGTAAAATGTTAAAAAATATTTTACTTTTCGTAAGCACTCCAATTTTATCAAAACCAGTAAGTTGGGTTACTTGGGATTCGGTATTGACTATTGTGCATAGTTATCGACAGATAGAATTATATATTTATATGCTTGTTGGTAGAGGTATGTTTGCCACATTAAAAGAACAATATGGTTCATCATTTCCATCTCCATGCATCATCTGACTCTGTATGTAGCAAAGAACGTCTTGTAAAACCAATATGGGAGTTTTTCTTGTACTTTAAGAATTTCAGTATACAAGCTAGCTTTTATCCCTTTTTATAATTTCTTTTGGTAACACTGTAACAGTTGTACTACGTTCCAGCTGTTAGTCATATTTTTATTGCATTTTATTTTCTTTACTCTTTATATTCAACTAAGCAATTAACATTGCAGGCATTCATAATTGCTTCAACTGCAACTGAGGAGGAAATGCTGAAATGGTAAGTTCATTTTTTTTAATTGCTACTTTGAAGTACTCTTATGAGAAACTGATTGGCAGTAGCTTACTTTCGTTTTTGTATGTCCTTAATTAATCCACTGTTAATTGACTTCTGTTTTATGATCCTGTTCTAGGTACCATGAACACATTGTATGGGATGACAAAGATATAAAAATAAAACTTTTGAGGAAAGGCATCTTGACCCGAATTTATGCGCCAATGGTAAGCCTATTTTTTCAATTCTCTTAGCCCCTTAAGAGGAATATATAACGAGATACAAAAGTCTCCAATTTCCAGAGCAGGAAAATGTTTTTATCCGCTAATATTATATAGCAGAGGAGACGTTTGAGTTTGCTACTGTAGTTATATATTTGCGTCATGTGATATCTGGTAATTTGATTTTCATATATTGTGAAGATGAAGTTAAATCATCACAGAACTATACATTAACATGCTCATTTGTCCCATAATGTTCATAGACGTCTTGCTCTTTCTTTTGGCAGTTGTCTTATTGTTATTGCGTCTTGAGCTCCTAATTGTTCTTATTGTCAGTTTCCCCTTTCAACATCTTTTTTATGTATTTTTTACTTACTGTTCCCCGTCATTCCCACCTCGTTAAATCTTGTCGTTCTCTCCATCTTTCTCTCTTTCGAGTCTCATTCATGATCTCTCATACTATAGTGGAAAGTGCTTTAACTACAAATTAAAAAGAATACAAAGAAAGAATTAAGATAGTATGTTGTAGCCATCTATTTGTTTCTGATAATAGTTGAACTCATGTAAGCACTTGATCTACTTTTTGGAGTCAAAAGGTTTGAAACTAAATTGTCTTTACAACACACATTGAATTAGTTTTAAACTTTTAATGATTGATAGATACATATATCTCTATTTTATATTGAAGTCTATATCTTTTGTTCATCTCAGGCCATTATCCAAGGACTAAGGGAGTCGGGAGTCTTCAGCTCTGTTATTGCATCTGCCCCAACAACACTCTCAAAGGAAAAGTTCTTGGCAACAATTGATAGTAGTAATTCCTCTAGGGCTACTGCCCCTGTATCCCACCCGTCGAGGACGATAGGTAGAAGCAGAGAGAATAAGGCTACTGCCAGGAAAACCTTGGATGTTGAAGTTGCTGAATTCCAAGAATTCGCCGTTCCACCATTGGCCCCTCCAGTAATTGATTTTAACCAACTCACCATTGAAGTGTAATAGACCTCACAACATGATTGCTTGTTCTGGGTGAACAAGTTAAATGGCATGAAGAATCAGGAGAGAAAAGTAAAAGCGTAGACAGGCTTGTCGTTGGAGGTTCATTCGGGTTGGTTCTTCCCGATCATTGTCCAAGCGTGGTGAACAATTGATATGGATTTCTGTGCCAGCCTCTATATATTAGGTAAGTTGGGGTTCAACAAGAAATCTTGCATTGTTGTGTATAGATAGAAACCTGTGATGAACCATTTTGAGAGTTTGGAATTGTTGTATTGTAGAAATCTGTGTATAGGATACTAATACATGTATAAATTTTGAGATTTGTTTATTATGATTATATTATCTGTGGTCACCAGTCATTTTTCATGTTTGATAATTGTCATGAACTCGTCATCTATGTTTGTTACTCATTTTGCTTAACAAAAAGGGGTCAATTTACTGAACTGACACTTGATTATGATTTTTTTCTTCAATTATTGGAGGTTGTAACGAATTAGGAAAATGAAAAATAAAGGAAAGAAAAACAAAGTTTAAGCTGACGTAAGCTGGAGCGACTTATGCAAGTATATTATCCACCAGCACTGGGCAGAGCTGAAAGAACAAGCTGCTAACCACCATGGCAAAGCTTCTTCTCATCTCCAACGCCACCACCGCCTCTCTCACTCTCTCTCCTCCCTCACTCTTCACGTCACGTGCTTCGTTCAAGCCTCCCCACGTGCCGCCGGTTCGGTTTCTTCTGGCCAGGAAACCACCCACCAACAACAACAGAGGCGTGACGGTGGTGACCCGAGCGGGCCCCACCACGCAGCAGTACCTGTTCGCCTTCTTTCTGCCGCTCTCCCTCATCGCCTTCACCGTCTTCACCTCCGTCCGAATCGCCGACAAGCTCGACCGAGACTACCTCGAGGAGGTTAGTTTAGTTTGTCCCCCATTCTCTTCAAACTCTGGGTTTCAATTTTAACAAAGATCAGATATTTAGTGTTATTGTTTACTTTTCTTGCTTAATGTGTTACTTGATCTCACTGTGGTTCTATCTGTTATTGTTTTTGTTAGAGATGTGTTTTAGACAAAAGTAATGGGTTTATGATGAAGATTCTACTTTGAAATGTCATGCATGAAAACCTTGTCTAAATTGTGGTTAGGGATACCTTGTGCTACTATTTTCTTGTTCGCATGGTTTTCGTGTATATGATCTCAAAACATCAATGTGAAAAGTCTTCTCAGCTTTAGAGTACCTAATTTCTAAAGAGGATGTGTGGGAAAGTTGAGAATTTTGGAAATGCTTCTGCAAACACAGCAGTTTATGATTTGTTCAATTACTAAATATCAAGTATGAGATTCTAACAGAATATTTGTCCATGCTACTTTTGTTTGGCTAAGCAAATTAGATGTCTACTAGCATTCAATTTCCTATGAAGCCATGCTAACTGTTCCGAAGTACATAGGAATGATAGGATTGGCATGTAAGTTGTTAGAGTTCCCACTATAATAAGTGTGACCTCACATAATCAGCTGCTGAGAAAAGTTTTCCACAAGAAATTTGGAAACTGTGTGGTAATTATCATTGTTTGTGACTGTTTTTGGTAGTGTTATGTGCTGGATTTTATTATTATTATTATTGTTTTTTTTTTTCCAAGTAAATCATAACGTATGTGCTTCTGAATCAGGTTGCAATTAACCAAGCTATCAGGGAAACTGATGAGGATGATGAAGTTGACATGTCTCTGGAAGAAAAATCTGCCGTTCCACGAACTCGTAATCGTCCTAAAAGGGAAGTCTAGATGTTCTTGTTATAGTGTTATCTTTAGATCAGCCTCTGGTGTCATTGTGATTTTGTAAATTCAAAATGGGAATAGAGGAACCTTGTAGACTTGTAGCTCCCGGCCAGTTAACTATATTGAAGATTTTGTAGGGTTGAGTCCAGTTGCACCTTATTTCCCAAGAGACAAATATTGTAAGTTGAAAGGTTGAATACCCCCAACGGCATGTATTGTGTCTGTTTGTATGTAAAAAAGAGAAGTATGGAATGAAGATACATTAATCTTATGAGTTGCAAGGGATATTTTCTTACTAGTGTTTTCATAAGATTTACACATCAATCTCAAGTATTATGATCTGATATATTGCAGTTCACATTTCTGAGACATGAAAAAGCAGAAAAAAGAAAAGGGGGTGGGAGATAAATCATGAAATTAGCACTCCTTACATTGAAGAATCAAGTATTAAGACTAATATCCAAATAACAAACAACTTATTTTGGGAGAATCAAACTAGTATGATAAAGTACAGGAGTTGGAATTAAACATAAGTAGCCTAGCCCTCTAACGAAGCAATCCTCTTTGTTATAGCTTCTCTCTTAGCTTCCAGTGAAGCAAGCTTTGCCTCATGATCATGATATCCAATCCTCAATTCGTTGTTATCCTTGTACATTTCATTTTCTCCAGCAACATTCCAATTAGTGTGAAACTCGTACTGCATCCCCAATGCCTCTTCGGAATTTATGTTCTCATTACTATCAACATGCAACTTCTTCTTGCCTCTGTCATCCTTTAAAATTTTCATTCGCGAATCATAAAAACCAGACAAGGACAAATCCAAGTTTAAGCAATTTCTCTTCCCTAGCACACTTGGAGATGGAGATGGAGATGAAGATGAAGATGAAGGATCATTGATTGCCGGCAGGCTAGTGTTAGAAGATGAGGCGTGACTGCAGGAACTCTTTGCCTGGTATCTGCGGATAATGCGCTTGATTTCTGTAGGATCTTTAGGCCAAGTCTCTACTGCTGGTGGAGCAGTGGTACTCTTGTCAGCTGGTTGGAACAGGATTACAGCGACATCGATACCACAGAGTATGGAAAGCTCCTCCGCCTTCTTAAATATATTCATCTTTCGTCGATAGATCTTCTTGCAAGCCCTCCTCTGATCAGGTAACAGTTCCATGTTTCTATTATTTCGAGAAGGAAGAAGAACCATAAATCGATCGACGATCTGATTCCAGCACTAAGAATGTATAAACCAAAGAAGTGACTTGATCTTCAGCCAGCTTGCTCTGATCTTACAGGTTTCGGGTAGTAAGTAGTTCATGCTCCCAGTTACCGCTGATTTATAGACGATCGTTTTGGGAAATTTTAAGTTAGATTCCCAACTAAAAACGGGAAACGAGAATAGAAAAATTAGAATAATATGTTTCCTAATGCATGTTGGAATCGTCAATTAGAAAAACAAACTCCCCAGCAGACCACGTCTCTTTAATAGCATTAGGAGATTCCTACTTTTAGGACTCCATTCCCTTGAACTGTGTGAAATAGCAAACCAATGCCTCCACTATTTACTTTAACCATTTTCGTGATAAATCAATATATGCTATAATTTAGAGAATTCACTTTATTAAAAAAAGAAAACGGGCCAGAGTGAGAAATAAGAGTGAATGAAGCTGTCTTGCGGAATAGAGCCAAATTGTAGCCAAAAGTTCTCACTGATAAAACGATAATGTAAGAAATTGCGTAGTGAATCACAAACTCAATCAAACACAGGAGTTGGGAAAGAGCAAAACACCAGTATGACAAAGAATGCCAACACACCCATACTTTGTTCCTTACACATTCCACACATTGCGCCATGAATTTGATTTCTTCATAATCAAATCTGTATGCCAACAAGAATCATCATTGAGAATCACAATAAGAGATAGCAAGCCGATCTTCAATGACACATCCGACAAAAGAGATGGCTGCATGAACAAATGAGAAAAATCATATTCATCATCTATAAGAAACTGTACTATGCATATGTAAAAACACAAACCTGTGGGAATTACCTCGGGCTAGGGGATATTTCAGTGAGGGGAGGATACCTGTGTTGATGAAGTGATGTATTTTCATTATTTCTGGAAATAGACTACCTCCCAAAATTCAGATAACTTACATTCGATGCACCGACACAAAAATATATTAAACAACCTGAAGAACTGCACATGCATTCTGCTGAAACAAACTTTCAAAAGTTCTGACGACCCAAATTTTTAAAGTGGAATTATTACAATTAATATTAGTACCTGTTAGATCACCTAATGGAATTGCTTTAATTAGTTTCCATTCTGTATATAGGTTGCCTAGTCAATCCTATACTAGCCTAGGAGTATGGTTAGACAAACTTACTCTTGTAGTCTCACTGTTGTATCATGAAACACTGCCTCCTAAGAGAAAAAAATGTATGAATTGTATTAGTCACGTCCAACATCTGCAACCGTCATACATGATATATGAACAAGATAGGCTAAGAAACCCAATTTATGTAAAGCTTCAATTGCCAGGCCATACAGCAACGATTCATGGTTTTCAGATCCTTTACCATAATAAAGTTTTGATGATGACATGGAAATATGGAACTCACTTTCATGTGGCAGACATTCTGAATTTCAGAAAAGGATAATTGTCGATTGGAAATCAGGCTTTAGCAAAATGTGCCGACTCTATGCAACAGATATCATTGGGGAGCATTTTGTAGCTTGTCTTCACTTTGATGCTGCATGAACAAAGTAAAATAAACTTTCAGGTTCCTTTTGGGATGTACAGCTAGAAATGGGAGCAAACATATTCATGAAACTCACATTTATATTTAGAACTTCAGAATGTTCCTATTTATAGAAATCCTCACATCCAGTTATGATTTTTTTTTTCTCCAATCCTGTATTTAATATGGTAAAACCTAAAGTAGTTGGTTCAATCAGTACCTGGCTTCGTAACTTCAACCTGACAGCAGATTACAACCCTTTGCTTTCAACTTGGATTCTAAACCAAAAAACTTCAAACCTGACACTATCAGATCTGCTGTCTTCTTCTTCATGTGTTCAATTAACATATCATCATACAAAATCATGTTGGCTTCTGTTATGAGTTTGCGCTCTTTCAAATTTGAAAATACCTTCCTTGCCTCCTCTATTGTGCCATGCTTACACATGCCAGAGATTATAGCAGAGTATATAACATGATCTGGTGGACAACCCTGCTGCATCATCTCATTCATTACATCAATCACCTTCTCAGCATTCTTAGATCTACATGCATTGAGAATGGTAAGAGAATACTTGAAAGCCATGGGCCCACTTGTCACACTGGCTAAGCAGTCCCGGACTAACAGCATAACTGCATCAATCTCTCCAACACTGAAAAGCCCTTTAGCAAGAGAGCGATAGGCAGCAACAGAAGGAACACAAGACATCTCAATGATCTTATTATGACAAGCACAAGCTTCATGGAGATCCCCTTCTTCGATATAACATATAATCGCGGAGCTATAAGTGGACGAGTCAGGCTGGAAATCAAAGGTCTTCATTTCATCAAAGAGGGATAATGCTTTCTTCACTTTCCCAAATTTGTGGAGGCCAGCAATTAGGATATTGTATATCGCAACACTAGAATAACTTTTAACTTTCAACTCTTCAAACACTTCCAAAGCCATCATTACTCCATCCTCCTTCTCAGTCAACATGGAGAAAAATTTCGAAAGATCATCAATAACAGGACGACCACATTTCTCCATCTGTGCAAGCAAGTCGCAAAAGTTATCCATTCTTCTCATATCAGCATAAGACACCATGATGGGATTCACCGTTGCAAAATCTGGCCCAAGACCCTCTTGAACTGCAACTCGGAAAAGCTTATACGCCTTATCAACCCGTTTAACATCACATAAACCCTTGATCAGAGAATTATATATCCCCAAATCTGCTCTATACCCCGACGCCACCAAATCCTTCAACAAATCACACGCTGCCCCAACCTTCCTGTCTTCCACAAACCCCTCAACCAGCACCCCGTAAATCGCTCTATCAATCAAGAAACCCTTCACCTTCATCTCCCTAAACAACTCATACCCCTTCTCCACCCTGCCTCCTTTACACAACCCCATAACCAGAGTCACATACGCCATCGCATCCGCCTCAACTCTATCCCTCCTCATTTCCTCCCAAACCTTCAAACAACCATCCAAATGACCCTCCGAAACCAACACCTTGATCATAGCCGTGTACGCAAACACGTCCGGCTTACACAAATTCACCCTCATTCTCTCCAAAAGCTGCAACATTTCATCCACTCTTCCACATTTGCACATCCCCTTTATCAAGATCATATAAGTAACACTCTCCTCCACCAACCCATCACCCCGAAAATCGTCGTAAACTGACAATGCCAAATCAAAATGCCCGGTCCTGACCAATGCATCCATCACCCTATTGTACAAGAACACCCGGGGTTTAACCCCAAATGTCTTCATTTTCCGAAAGACATGATAAACCCTGAGACCTCTATTGGCATCAGAGTGCATTCTGATCAGAATCTCAAACTGCTTCTCGGTGGGGGGCTTCCCCTGAGAGTCCATCAAGTCGGGGACTTGATCGGCCGACCTGAACCGGTGGGCCCGGTTCAGGCAATAAGTCAAGGCGTTGTAGGAAGCGAAGGTGTGCTTGAAGCCCTTCTGCTTACCGGCCCAGTGGAACAGCTTGGAGGCCGAAACGGGGTCGTTTTGGACCTTGAGGACCTCGGCGACGAGGTCGGGGGTGACGCGGCGGAGCTTGTGGAGCTCGGCCACGACCGGCGGGCCCCAATGGTTGCGGTTTTTGCGGAAGGCGTCGAGGATGAAGCGGGCGATGGGGGAGAGGTGGGAGAGAGAGACGACGGGGGCGGCGGAGGGGGATGAGTTGGACGGCGGGGATTGGTTGGGGTGGGGGTGCCATTTGGAGAGATCGAAGGGCTGGGATTGAGTGGGGATGGGGATGGGGTTGGGATTGGGATTGGGTTGGGAGAGAGAGAGGCGGTTGCCGCGGACTGTGGGGCGGTTGCGGGAGGGCTTGCGGTGGCCGTAGAACAAGCTGAACTTGGGAGGTGGCATTTTGAGTACTACTCCCTCACTCTCCAGAGGCAGCTTCAGTTAGACACCCGGCCAAAGACTAAAATATTGCTCCGTGTTTCCTCTAAATTTCTATTAATTTTTATATTTTTTTTTATATTATATATTTAGTTTGGATGAATATACAATTTTTATATATATATTTTGATAAAATTTTTATCGATATTTAATATTTTCTCGGTATATCCATCGATATTTCTTTTTTCTGAACCAACAATGTTTCTGTGATCGTCGATAACAAATAGAAATGCTAGCAACTAATCAACGGACTAAAGGGCTTAACATTTGAAAATAAAAATGTAACACTAAGGGTTGCTAACATTGTCGCTGTGAGATAATGAGGTAATGAGCTAGGAAGCACGGAAGCGTCTCGGAAGCGGTCAGAAGCGTGCTTCTTGAAAAAGCTTGGTTGGGAGCGCGGAATCGGAAGCTCCACGGTGGCAGTAATCGGAAGCGTTGGACGACATGACGACGTCTTTGCCGTGGACGCTGAGAATATTGCCGCCGCTGTGGGAGTGGGCCTGAATATATATCTAATGATTGATTTTAGATTAGGCGATCTGGGTTGTGAGAGGGTTGAAGAGAACTTGGTAAACTTCAAGATCTCTCGGTATTTTGATCAATGAGTTGGGTTCGATCAGTTGGAATTGAAGAGGCTGAGAAATGCCATCATTGAGTATGATTCACTTCATGCTATTATAGATCTGATTCACAATAGTAGTAATTCAGTGACTTACCCGATTTTGAAGCTTATCCATTTTGCTTTCCGCAATTGGAACTGGGTTCCCTGGCTAGCAAATCATGCTCCTCGTTCTTTTAGCTAATATTGTTCCAAGTTGGGGGAAAGACATCCCTTTTACTTTTCTATTTATTTATCCCTTGAAAAAGATTTATTTATAAAATTGTGACTGATCTGGCTTCTTTGGTTTCTAATACTAGAGTCCAGGTGTGTGATCCTGCTGTTTCTGAAACTTCTGATATACACGGATTGGGGTCTACTCCTTCTGAGGCAGCTTCGACTCTACCTGCCACTTCTGTGAATTTTGGTTCGACACATTCGGCAATTCTGACTACTGGGGCTTCATTGTCCCCAAGTTCTTCTGATAAAGGCATAGGTAGCTGGCCTAGTGCAGCTACGGGTATGGAATGAGGATAATCTCGTGGAACTGTCAAGGCCTAGGGTCATCCTTGACAGCTACAGTTAGGTTGTCAGTTTTGCATAAAACCCCTAACGTAATTGACACCTTGGTGTACTTTGTAAATCAGGATTTCCAGTGTAAAATATCATGGGTGTATGGCAACCCCAACGAAAATAAGAAGAAGTTGTTTTGGTGTTACATGTGTCGTTATTTCTCACTTCTTCCTATTCCATGGATTTGCTTGGGTGATTTTAACGACATTCTCTGGCCAGATGAAAAATGGGGAGGTTGCCCTCCTTCAAAATGGCGCATGGCACTCTTCCACAATTTTCTTAATCATATGGGATTACATGATTTGCACTTCCAAGGCCCCTGTTTTACTTGGTTTCGTTTCCAAAACTCACAATTAATCATGAAAGAGCGTCTGGATCGGTGTTTGGGAAACAATGAATTGACAGTGGCTTTGCCACATGCTCAGGTTTTTAACCCACATATTGTTGGATCGGATCATCGGCCTCTGCTTTTTGATTCTCACCCAACGGAAACTCATTCTCCTAAGATATTTCGTTTTGAGCACATCTGGACCTCAGCAGCATCTTGTGAACAAATCATTGCATCAGCATGGGTTTCGGCTTCATCAACTTTAGCTATGCCTATTTGGATTCCTAATCTTAAGGCGTGTCAGAAGTCGCTTTCTAGCTGGTCTCTGCAACATTTTCCTAACTCTCACAAGCAGGTTGATATTTTGCTCACACAACTCAATTATCTACATAATAATCCTGTTCCTGATGCTGGTACTCAAATTTGTAGCATTACAAAACGTTTTGGCGAGTTGTGGGTTTCGGAAGAGCAATTTTGGCATCAGAGATCACGAGTTTCATGGCTCAAACTTGGTGATCAAAATACCAATTTTTTCCATCAATCTGCAACGAAAAATAGACAACGGAATAGGATTCTGCGTCTTCGCAATTCTCATGGTCATTGGATGGACTCTGATGTGTCTATAGCTGCAACTTTTCTCTCTTACTATCAACAATTATACACTTCAGTTGGCCCTCGTGATTTGGATGACATTCTTTTGTTGATTGATCCTGTAGTAACCACCTATATGAATGATTGTTTATCAACTCCAGTCACCTTGGTGGAGGTTAAACAAGCTATTTTAGGTTTAGGATCACTCAAAGCCCTTGGACCGGATGGTTTTCCTGGTCTGTTCTATCAAACCTACTGGCACATTGTAAACAAGGTGATCCATGAAGCTACAATTTCCTTCTTTCAAACTGGGCAACTATTACAAGAGATTAACAAGACTCTTCTTGTTTTGCTTCCTAAAGTAGCCCATCCAGAGCATGCTTTTCAATTTCGGCCAATTGGGTTATGCAATTTCTCTTATAAGATATTGTCCAAGATCATGGCTAATCGTCTGAAGCCTTTCATGCCAGATTTGATTTCAGAAAACCAGGCAGCCTTTGTGCCAGGCAGACAAATCCAAGATAATGTAGTGATTGCACATGAGATGTTCCATCATTTGAAATTACTTAAGCAATCTGGTATGGGGGGTTTTGGTTTAAAACTAGACATTTCGAAGGCCTATGACTCTGTTGAATGGGATTTTCTCCAAGCTGTGCTCTTTGCGTTAGGCTTTCAACCCCATTGGATCATGCTTATAATGAATTGTGTTCGATCAGTTACTCTATTGATCTTGGTAAATGGGAAACCATCCCCTTATTTCACTCCTACGCGAGGAATACGACAAGGTGACCCTTTGTCACCTTATCTCTTTCTCTTTGTTTGTGATGTCCTATCCACACTGGT
Organism: Fragaria iinumae; assembly: GCA_009720345.1. Classification (NCBI taxonomy): domain Eukaryota; kingdom Viridiplantae; phylum Streptophyta; class Magnoliopsida; order Rosales; family Rosaceae; genus Fragaria; species Fragaria iinumae. Next base: position 2,570,253 of record CM019123.1, read on the forward strand.
ACGTAAAGCTTGTATGCTACATTGGCTTTCTCTTCTTCAAATCACGCCTTCAGCCCCGAAGATCAGTCATCTTTTATTTGCAGATGACTCCTTATTTTTCTTTGAAGCAACACTGTCCAATGCTACATATCTTATGTTTTTACTCCGGGCATATGGAATTAATTCGGGGCAGCAAATCAATTTCTCCAAGTCTACATTATTCTTCAGCCCCAACACTGATTCATCGTTGGTTCAAACCCTTTCAACCTTGTTTGGGATTTCGTCTGTTACAAATCTGGGAAAGTATCTTGGTCTACCTACAGCATGGGGTCGTTCTAAAGTTTCGGCTCTGGCTTATGTTCGAGAATCTATCAATCGTAAACTTATTGGTTGGAATAATGGCTCTTTAACTCAAGCTGGCAAGGAGGTTCTAATCAAGTCGATTGCTATGGCAGTTCCAGCATACCCAATGATGTGTTTTCGATTCCCAAAAACTGTTTGCAGAAAGATTAACTCTCTTATTGCTCAGTTCTGGTGGGGCAACAAAGGAGATTCTGGAATTCATTGGTTGAGATGGTCTGCTTTGGGGTGTCCAAAATCTCAAGGGGGCATGGGATTTCGATCTCTAGAAGACTTTAACCAAGCCCTTCTCGCTAAACAAGGATGGAGATTACTTACAAACCCTACGGCTCTTTGGGTTCGGGTTCTTAAAGCTTGGTGTTTTTCTACCTCTACTTTTCTTGATGCTCGAAAAGGTTCATCCCCATCTTGGTTGTGGTCTAGTCTTTTGCATGGCAGGGAGCTTCTTCATCATCATGTTGCTTGGTAAATTGGTAATGGGACTGAAATTCCAGTGTGGAACACTAATTGGATTCCCCCCACCTACCTGGGATGCGCTTAACTCCTCATTCTTCAGTAGATCTCAAGATGACTGTGGACTCACTGATCAATTGGAATACACATTCATGGGATATTTCTGCTATTGGTGGCTCTATTACTCCTTCTCAATGTCAGGCAATCCAAGCTATACCCCTAATTTCACCTCTCAGAATGAACAAGATGATATGGCCTTTGACAAAGACAGGTGAATACACAGTACGATCTGGATATCATGCTATCCATGCTCTTACAACTACACCTCTTCTAGTGCACCCACACTCTTCTGTTTCTATCAATCCCCTGCTTTGGAAAATGGTATGGTCCTTAAAAACTCTTCCTATAATCAAAAACTTTCTCTGGAGGGCTTCTTCCAATTTTATCGCTACTACAACAAATTTATATCATCGTAAATTGGCTCAGGATCCCTTATGCCCTTTATGTCATCAATACCCTGAAACAATTGAACATGCTTTACTAGCGTGTCCTTGGTTTCTCCATCCTCTTGGATATCGTCCTCCTCTCCAACAGCTTACAACTGTTGGGGATTGGTTCTCTCTGTTGCATTTCCCTTCTTCTAACCTTTTATCCCGTATTATTGTATTTACTCATATCTCTTTTCTTCTTTGGAACATTTGGAAACACAGATGTCATTGCATCTTTAATGATGTTGTTCCTAATCCTGTCATGATAGCCTCACAATCCTTTCTAGCATCTTCTGAATTTTTGAACCAGCAGACTGCTTCTTCCTCTCTTCTTTGCAATCTGTTAGTTCCTTTACGCCTTCCACCAAAACCAAAATGGTCTCCCCCTTTGCCTTCCCAAATCAAAATAAATACCGATGCTTCTTAGACTGTGGAATGCACTGGTATAGCAGTGGTAGCCAGAAACCATTCTGGTTTTCTGATTACAGGGAAGGTTCTATGTACTCAAGCCCCCACTTCTCTGGTGGCGGAGGCTTTGGCTCTTCGTCTGGGAGTTCTACTATCAAGAACAATGACAGCTTCACATTTTATCTTTGAAACAGTAAAGGTCCTAGAGGGGGGTGAATAGGCCTTTATCTTTTTTTCGTTCACTTCTGTATCCGAGGATAGCAATAACTTGTGCTATCCCAGATTCACAGGAAACAAGATATCAGAAGGTAAATTGCAGTAAATAAAGAAACAACACAGATATGTTTTTTATTCGCAGAAACCCTGAATGCAGGGAGAAAAACTGCGTGTCTCTAACTCTTGAGAGACAAAACTTTCCACTAAGTTGAAGTAAACTCTTACAAGAATAATAGTTCTAGTGATACACTACCACAGTGCTATCCTTCCTAGTCCCGAACTAGTCTAGACTTATTCCCTCTCTTGTTTCTAAGTACTTACAACATGGAACACTTTCAGAAGCCGTGTTCGTGAATCCAGCTAACCACTAGCAGATTCAACCTTGAACGCTTCTTGGGTTGGTTGCACTACACATCCCTCATGGTATGCAACATGATATGAGTTGATGAAAGAAGTTTCTTTTTTGAGTTCAAGCTCTAAGGTTTACAATCACGAAGAAGACTTAGAGCAGCATGAACAATGCAAGCTAAAACTAGACTCAACAAAGAAAACACAATAAAGCAGTTTTCCACAACCACCGAGCTAAGCCAATAGCTATAGATATATATAGACAGACAAGGCATCAAAGATGATGCAAGCTGACCTCAAATAAGTTTCAGAAAGGTTTGGACAGAAGTGTTTGGCTCCCATACTGAAAGTGATGTGACCAAGTAAAGAGATGACACAATCAATCTCAATAAGACAAGGAAACCTTTCCTAAAACATGAATGATTCAAAGCAGGAAGCAAAGAGGTTTTAAACCCTCTTACTCAGTCCATTAGTGGACTTTGACACAGCCGATAGCGACTGGTCATTGAATCATACAGAGACCAACTATGTATAGGACACCGTATCATGAAATCCAAGCTGGAGTCTTGAGCATCAAACCATTTGGTCACAGGTTGGCATAGTAAAAGATCTCAACCCTTAGACTGGTTTGAGTGCCAAGACATTTCCCACAAACTTAGTTGTCCATTTAAAATTGAGAATCAACAAAGACCTATTAAACTAATATAACAGGTTCTCTGAAAAACTGGACAGGCAAAAGACTCAGTGCTAGGATAGCACGCGAAGCTGCTATCCTCTGTGAAAAACAATGATATGCAGATGCATGTTTTACCTGAGCCATGTTAGTGACACTTGTTCTTGATCAGATAACAGAAACTCAAAGTGTTTTGCAGGCTGAACGGATTGCCAACTATCCTTATACCTTCAATCTCCCCCTTTGGCATTCCTTCACAAAACACTTCATTTGTAGGAAAACAACCTGCAGAAACAGCTTCAAGAACAAGTGAGGAATCACAGAAACTACAACTGAGTTATGAGCATACTGAAATACTGAATAATTGGGTATTGCATAAAACATCCATAATAAAATCAATAATGTCTTACAAACATAAACCAACAATTCCTACAACTAATTCTCCCCCTGTTTTGGCAAGGAATACCAAAGGAAAACAGAGAATAATATCCGAGAGGTTTTAAAAAGGAAAGAAACCGTCAATGGGAAAACAAGAAACACATAAAGAACATAACAGCAACAAAGAACAAGATCACACAGCTTCCTCTGACTCTTCTACAGAAGCATCAGAGGACTCCTCAGAACTGGAAGAAGGTTCAGAAGCAGAAGGAGTAGAGGAGGCTCCATCCCCACCAGAGGGGTTAGCAGAAGGCGCATGTGTCCCCACAGATTCCTTCAACTCAATACGTAGGGCCTCAAATTGAGCAGTAAAAGAGGCTTGCAAGGTGGCAACTGCATTAGAAACTTGACGCTTGATCTCTTGCTTCAGCAGAGTCTGCTCCAGGGACTCCACATACACTTCAGATTGGCTCATTGACTTTGCCAAGGATAACTTGTCGACCGGAGCAGCATCGTTTTCACTTGCCATGACATCAGTGTCAAGGACATGAATACCAACATCCAAACACAATTTAGTGATGACAGCGGGAAAGACAAGAGAGCTATTCTCATGAAGAGATGTGCCCGCACCCCGGATAGCCTTGTAAATGAAACATTCAGCTGGAAAACGAGGCTTAGAAGGACTAGAAATTAAATACTTAATGAAAGCAGCCTGCTGATGAGTGATTTTGCTAGTGTTGGATGTGGGGGTCAAGAGAGATCTAACCACAAACCCTAAAAGTTTGCACAGTTCAGACATAAATTGGTTGGAAAGATGGGAGGCAGTGATCTCTGGCTAAGGAAATGTGGAACGATAAAGAGCAGCTCCCAGCTCAGGAAGAGAGACAGATTTGATGTAATCAAGGATCAAGTGGATGGATTTGGGTTCTGTGGCGGGGAGAGACATGCTAGATCGAATCCTAGGGGGAGAGATGTCAACATCCTTACCCCTGACTTTGACAACAATGGGACGCTGGGTACGAACCTTGACCTTTTCTGGGGCATTTTGAGGAAAATTGGCATAAAATTCTTGAACCCAAGTCCGATTTACCCTAGGAAAGGATGACAAAACCTGATCCCATCCCCAATAAACAGCTAAATTCTTAACCTCAGAATGCAAAGAATCAAAAGCAATGGGTCTCTCAAAGACTATCCGCTTATTGACAATGGAAGTACATAAATAGTCCCTACCAGCCTCAGAATGAAAATGAGAAAGAGGAGGAACTGAAGAATGAGATACCTCAGCAGATCTCTTCTTTGGAGGCATGGTGGACTGAGAAATCTTGCTTCCATCCATGGGAGCCTTACCCTTGTTTACAGAATGATGTGGACCAGAACGAGAGGGCTTAGAGCCAGAGGAGGGCTTGGCAGGAGCCTTACGAGGCAGAGGAGGCTTAGACACTGGAGACCCAGTAGAAGGGACCTCAGGTGAGGCCTCAGCCCGAGCTTGAGTGCCAGTTGGCGCAGTGGGTGCCTGAGGGGTTGAGGAGGATCTGGTAACCCTGCGTTTTGAGGTGCACCGTTTGGACTTAGGCTCTGGGACAGAAACAGGCTCCTTTGTCCATGCACCCTCAGTGGAGTGTGGAGGGGATCGGGCCGGTGACGGCGGAGAAGTGGGAACCACAGTTGACGGTCCACCACCACAAGGTGAGGCTGGCTTGGCGACCTTGGTCGGATGGTCACCGGAGGTAGAGCGAGCTCGCTTACCAGAAGCCGCAGAAGGAACTGGTTCTCGCAAGGCTTCAAGCTTTTCTGCTATGGAGGGACCTCCTGGGATAGCAGTGAGCCGGAGAGATTGTCCTCCGGGGAAAGGCACTTCAGCCTGAATGGGAAGCAAGTTGAGAGGGTCTTTCATTGTGGGTTCATCCCCAAGATTTACAAAATTAAAGCCAGCGGGAGAGTTCGACATGTGGACGGAGAGAGCTTTGGATTGGGGAAAGATGAAACTCAGAGCAGAGAAGAGGATGAGAAGAAGAGTGAGGAGGATTCGAAAAGAAATAGAGAAGAGTGAATGACCGGTTAATGAGAAGGCAAAAGCGTGGGACACGATCAGAGTGTCTCGAAAACCGTCAAGACCACTAATCCCAACTGCTCAAAACAACTATAATAGTTAAATATCCAAACCCATGCAATGATGATGTTTGAGGACGTGACAAAACAACACCGCTTAGAGCAACCAATGACAAACCATGGAAGAACCACATAAGCACATGCAAACAAACATAAACCAAGGATAAACACCACTCAAGTCTATACTCCCCCTAAGAGTATGCATATGATAAAGTGAAAAATTGTTTGTTTATGAGAAAAACACTCTTAGAGAAAAGGACTGCACACAAGCTCAAGGAAAATGACCATTCAACTTGCATCCTTGATTTTTGAAGTCAGTTTAAGCATAGACTCACAAGGTGACACATCATAACAAACAAACAAACCTTGATCAAACAAAAACAAATCACATAGGTTTGTGATAGTGATAAGTCCCAATGGTCTCTATATATTCTTGTTTTTATGCAGCACTTTAGAGTGAATGTGTAAGTGAGATAATGTCACATGGGGCTTATTAAACTTGAGGGCATCAACTGAGTATTTTGCAAGAGAAGCCATGTCAAACTGGGATATCAATTAGTCATTCCATCCTTATTTCTCCAGAAAGTGATTTTAAAGTCCAATGGCTACAAACAACCGAGAAATTATTTTATTCAATATAAAGTGCACAGCTTCAACTGAGAAATCATCCTCATAGGTTCAAGTAGCAGAAAATGTGTCATTGCTTCACAAGATCAGTTGACCTTGGACAATATGTGTAACAAGGACACTCTTTGGACACATCATCCGAACCCATCGAAGGATAGAATGCATCTCAGAAATCCCCACTGCATATCATGATAAGTGGTGGACTAGCTAATTCAAGAAGACATTTGTGATTGGCATTTAGATTTTCTTTTTACAACTTGTTCCAACCAGACTTCCTAATTCTAAACAAATCTCGTTTCTTCCCACCCTTATATCGCTCATCACGACTAAGGAATGTATACTTTGAGATTAGCCTAGAGTACTGAGTTCTTTGAACCTCAATCTTCAAACCTACCTCGTTTCTGCCCACCCTTGTATTGTTCACCACAACCAAGGAATGTTTACTTTAAGATTAGTTTGGTAGGCAAACTCCCCCTTAGTACGAACTCTCATCTCAAATATATAGCCCAAGTTTTAGCGCAGCCAAAGTGAACATTAAGAGTGAACAAAAGGACTGCAGATTTGCAAGAGAAGTCAGACCACATACAACATCATCAGAACATGTGCACATACCTATGTGAAAGGTAAGACTAAACCAAGGAAAGGGATGACAGACAGTCACCTAGGTCAAATTCAGAAACTGACTAAGGATACCATGAGAGTCTTTTATCCTGAACCTGTAAAGAAGAACTAGAAGAAAGTTTTTTTTTTTTGTTTAACATATGTACACCAATAAAAACACACTAGCAGGGGAAGCATTTACTTGTTGTCACACAACCCTATAGACTTGCACAGACTTAAATGCCTAGCATTATCAAGTGGTTTAGTAAACAAATCAGCCAATTGCTTTTCAGTTGGAATGAAAGTAAGCTCAAGCAATTTTTCTTCAACCAAACCACGAATGAAGTGATATCGTATCTCTATATGCTTGGTCCTAGAATGCAGCACTGGATTCTTTGAGATGTTGATGGCAGAGGTATTATCACAGAAAAGAGATAACATACCTTGTTGGAAGCCATAGTTTGCAAGCATCTGCTTCATCCACATGAGTTGCGTGCAGCAACTTCCAGCTGCTACGTACTCAGCTTGAGCAGTAGAGAGAGAGGTACAATTTTGCTTCTTGCTGTGCCATGAAACAAGATTGTTGCCCACAAAGAAGCAACCGCCATAAGTGCTTTTCCTATCATTTGCATCTCCAGCCGAATCCGAGTCAGTGTAACCTGCAATCTCAACATTGGTGTCAAAAGTGTACTTAATTCCATGGTCAAGAGTCCCAACAACATATCGAATTATGCGCTTTACTGCTTTGACATGAGATTGTTTGGGATTAGCTTGATAACAAGCACACACACCAACACTATAAGCAATATCTGGTCTACTAGCAGTCAAATACATAAGACTACCAATCATACTCTTATAATTGGTTTGGTCCACATTGATACCAGACATATCAGCATTGATCTTACAACTGGTGCTCATGGGAGTGGGGAAGGCAGAGGCCGTTTCCATCCCAAACTTCTTAACCAGGTCCTGTGCATACTTTGATTGACAGATAAACAGACCATTTCGACTTTGCACAACCTGAAGACCTAAGAAGTAGCTTAACTTACCACAAAGGCTCATTTCAAATTCTTTCTTCATGAGCTCAGAAAACTCATGTACCAAGGATGGAGAAGTAGACCCAAACACTATGTCATCAACATATATCTGAGCAATGATAATGTGCTCTGAGGTACATTTGACAAACATCGTTTTGTCAACTGAGCCTCGCACATACCCATGGTCAACAAGGTGATTCGACAATCTCTCATACCAAGCCCTAGGGGCTTGCTTAAGACCATAAAAGGCCTTATCTAACCTATAGACATGGTCAAGATGGGTAGGACTCTGGAATCCTGGGGGTTGTTCCACATACACTTCCTCTTTGAGGATACCATTTAGAAAAGCACTTTTCACATCCATTTGATACAAGGTAAATTTCAAATAGCAAGCAACAACAAGAAGAAGACGAACTGACTCAAGTCTAGCTACATGAGCAAAGGTCTCATCAAAATCTAGACCTTCTATCTGAGAATACCCTTGCACAACAAGTCTTGCCTTGTTTCGGGTGATAATGCCTTTTTCATCAGTTTTGTTTTTGAACACTCATTTGGTTCGTATGACATTTTTATCTTTAGGTTTAGACACTAAATGCCAAACATTGCTTCTTCCAAACTGGTTCAACTCATCTTGCATGGCACTGATCCAGTCAGCATCAAGCAAAGCTTCCTTCACATTCTTTGGCTCTATTATAGAGACAAAGCCATAGTATGTAATGGTGTTGATGTCATCTTTATGCATAGCCACAAAACATTTAAACACTGAGAAATTGCTTACCAAACGACCAGTCTTACTCCTGGTCTTTCTAGGCTCAGATACATCCCCAATTACATGGGATAGATCATGGTCCTTCTGTACTTGTCTTCTGCCACTTCTGTGAATTTGCTGAATGGCAAGCGTAGCATCCTTCCCAGATCCTGGAAGATCTGTGTCATCATCCATCCCGGAGTCATCATCTCCTTGATCAGACTTGGTTTCGGATGAGGTAGGTTCAACTTCCTGTTCGGATACCTGCTCAGACAAAACACACCCATCATTCTTACAAACAAGAGCATCATTAACAGCCACATTTACTGATTCCATAATTTTGCAAGTTCTCTTTTTATACACCCGATAAACACGACTATTTCCAGCATAGCCAAGGAACACACCCTTGTCACTTTTAGCATCAAACTTTGTCAAATACTCTCTGTCCCTATAGATAAAACAAGGACTTCCAAACACTTTGAAGTGAGAGATATTTGGCTTCCTACCTCTCCAGATCTCATAGGGAGTCATGGTTGTTCTAGGTCTGAGAATTACACGGTTTAAAGTGTAACAAGCATTATTTACTGCTTCTGCCCAAAAAGAATGATCAAGACCAGATGCAGCTAGCACTACCCTTGATAATTCCACAAGAACCCTATTCTTTCTTTCTACGATGCCATTATTTTTGTGGAGTAATAGGAGCAGAGAATTCATGATGCACACCAAACTCTTCACAATAATTTTCAAAATAAGAGTTTTCGAATTCAGTATCATGATCTAATCTGATCCTAACTATATGCATGTCATCATTCAATTTCTCATTTGTGACTCTCTTAGCAACACTATAATAATTTTCAAAAGTTTCACTTTTGTTAGATAAAAAACTCACCCAAGTGAATCTAGAAAAATCATCAACAATTACAAGAGCATACTTTCTTCCTCCAATGCTTTTAGTCTCAACAGGTCCTACTAAGTCTAAATGCAGCAGTTCAAGAACATGAGTAGTAGGTTCAGCATTTAACAGAGGATGAGAGGTTCGAGTCATCTTACCAACTTTGCATTCACCACACATACCTTGGGGAATACTAGCAAGCTTTGGTATCCCTCTGACAGCTTCTTTCGAGGACAGCTTTACTATATCCTGATGGTTCAAGTGACACATTCGTCTATGCCAAAGATCTAAAGGTTCCTCACAGATCATAGATCTAAAACATAGTTGTGATGAGAACTTCTCTTTTGCTACAACACAATAGCATTGATCCCTAGTTCTCTTTCCTCTCATTACGCTCTTCCCTTTACCATCTAAGACAACACATCTCTGCTTATCAAAAGTGACAGAATCATGTTCATCAACGATTTGACTTACACTTAACAAACTCACTTCTAAACCAATGACCAGCAAGACGTTTTTCAGACAAGGGAGACCAAGGGCATTTACTGTCCCACTTCCCATTATCGGAGCCCGAGCTCCATCCCCAAAACCAACATTCCCTTCTGGATGAACGTCATCCATGGACGAAAACCACTTGGGATCTCCGGTCATGTGCCTTGAAGCACCACTGTCTATATACCGGGAATCAGCGCAACGCGCTGTGAGGGCTGTAAGAGCTACGCGACACACCGCTACTGTTCTAGACTCCTCAACTGACTCTAGATTAGTCCAGACACGAGACAAGAAACAAACAATGTTTTCCTCATCAGGATCACTGTCACACTCATCAACAAGTTTTGAATCTGTGTGTGGGGGTTTGAGAGCATAAGGTCTAGAATCCTTCTTTTTAACCCAAGCTAAGTTCTTGTTTGGTTTTCTAACCACGGGGATAGACAGACCCTTAGCTAATCTAGCAAATTCATGCAGAGATTTCTCTAGAGTGGCTTGGAAAGATGTGAAGAAATTTGCAACTGACGTGTTGCTCTGAAAGCTGGGAAACTCTTGGTTTCTCCTAGAGAATGCCTGGCTGTTTTGGAGTTTCCTACAAAAAGGTTGAATGTGACCAGGAACACCACAGTGATGATAAGTAGGTTTGAATCTTTTTGGAGGCTCAACCTTGTTAGTCACTACTTTAACATTAGGAGCTTTGCTTTTGACAAACACAGTTCCACTACTTTTAGAGTTCTCCCCAGTTTCAAACCCTAGACCCTGTTTGTTCTTATCTGGTCTACCCATTCCACACATCTTGGTCAGTTTTTCTGACCCTATTGAGAACCTAGAAAACTGTTGCTGAGATTCTTTGAGAGAAACCTCAAGCGCTAGCTTTTCAACCTTAAGACCGCTAAGAGAGTTTTCTAGACTCAGTTTTCATCTTTCCACACTTCTTGCTAGGATAGCAATTCAGCTTGTATCCCTGCTTTCTCTTTTTCACACTTCGCAAGGTCTTTGGTCAGAATGTCTATCTTAGACAACATGGACTTTGATGCATTGACAAGTGCAGTGAACTTTTGCATTCCATCATCATTAACATCATCATCATCATCCTCCAAAGTCTCATTTTGAGATACCGTGGCAAATGAAGGCAATTGGTTCTTCAATATGATCCAAAGAGGAAATGGGGACAACCTGAGCTATGAAAGCTACAGTGTCCTCCTCTTGATCAGACAAGGAATCCTCTTCACTGTCACTGTAAGTGACGGCAAGAGCCTTTTGAGGACGCATCCTCCTATTTGCACAGTCAACAGCTCTATGTCCCACACCCTTACACTCAAAGCACACATCGCTTCTTTGGGAACTCTTACCCTTAGGATTTCTATCTTGACCTCTATCTTGAGAGGACTCAGCACGAGAATTCCTAGGATATCTGTCATGACCTCTATCCTGTGACGTCTCACCAATCTAGTTTTTCCAAAACCCCGGTTCGAGGAAAACGGTTTCCTCCTTTTCTTGAGAAAGTTTTCAAATTGTTTTGTAGGAAGGGTACACTCTTCTAGACTGTATTCAACATTTTCAGGAATTTTAATCTGTAAGCTTGACTCAGTTTCCTTGACGGAGGAGAGGGCAATGAATTTCTCTTTCATCAATCCCTTCTTATGGGCTTCATAGGTTTTCAGGTTTCCTACTAGCTCTTCTAAAGAATAGGTTCTCAAATCCTTAGATTCTTGTATGGCTACTCTCTTATTCTCAAAACTAGGAGGAAGACCTCTAAGAAGCTTTCTGACAATCCTAGATTGTTCTAAAGGAGAATCCAGACCAGTACACTGATTTGTTATGTTCAAAATACGACTATAAAACTCATCTATTGACTCACTTTCAGACATTTTCAGCTCATCGAAATCTAACAAAGATCTTGGAGCATCTGTTCTCTTACTTGCTCATTACCTTCATAGGTTGTTAGCAACACTTCCCAAGCCTGTTTGGCTGAGACACAGGTAATGATTCGTTTGCGCTCACCCTCAGAGAGAGCCGAGTACAAACTGTTGAGAGTTTTGATATTCATCCGAGCAGCAATTTTTTCTGAGTCGGTCCACTCAGATCTAGGCTTCGGTACACTTGCACCTGCCAAGATTGAGCTCCGTTCTGGGGCTGACCAGCCATCCTCAACCATCATCCATTGTTTTCCATCATCTTGGGAAATAAAGAATGCGGTCATCATGATTTTCCATTGTGAAAAGTTCCTTCCCTCAAACAGTGGAGGACAGTTCACGGAAGTGCCTCTATCACCCATTTTAAAACCCGAGGATCTTACTAGCAAAGGCTAGGAGCCGCTCTGGTACCACTTAAAGGTCCTAGAGGGGAGTGAATAGGCCTTTATCTTTTTTTCGTTCACTTCTGTATCCAAGGATATCAATAACTTGTGCTATCCCAGATTAACAGGAAACAAGATATCAGAAGGTAAATTGCAGTAAATAAAGAAACAACACAGAGATGTTTTTTATTCGCAGAAACCCTGAATGCAGGGAGAAAAACTGTGTGTCTCTAACTCTCGAGAGACAAAACTTTCCACTAAGTTGAAGTAAACTCTTACAAGAATAATAGTTCTAGTGATACACTACCACAGTGCTATCCTTCCTAGTCCCGAACTAGTCTAGACTTATTCCCTCTCTTGTTTCTAAGTACTTACAACATGGAACACTTTCAGAAGCCGTGTTCGTGAATCCAGCTAACCACTAGCAGATTCAACCTTGAATGCTTCTTGGGTTGGTTGCACTACACATCCCTCATGGTATGCAACATGATATGAGTTGATGAAAGAAGTTTCTTTTTTGAGTTCAAGCTCTAAGGTTTACAGTCACGAAGAAGACTTAGAGCAGCATGAACAATGCAAGCTAAAACTAGACTCAACAAAGAAAACACAATAAAGCAGTTTTCCACAACCACCGAGCTAAGCCAATAGCTATAGATATATATATAGACAGACAAGGCATCAAAGATGATGCAAGCTGACCTCAAATAAGTTTCAGAAAGGTTTGGACAGAAGTGTTTGGCTCCCATACTGAAAGTGATGTGACCAAGCAAAGAGATGACACAATCAATCTCAATAAGACAAGGAAACCTTTCCTAAAACATGAATGATTCAAAGCAGAAAGCAAAGAGGTTTTAAACCCTCTTACTCAGTCCATTAGTGGACTTTGACACAGCCGATAGCGACTGGTCATTGAATCATACAGAGACCAACTATGTATAGGATACCGTATCATAAAATCCAAGCTGGAGTCTTGAGCATCAAACCATTTGATCACGGGTTGGCATAGTAAAAGATCTCAACCCTTAGACTGGTTTGAGCGCCAAGACATTTCCCATAAACTTAGTTGTCCATTTAAAATTGAGAATCAACAAAGACCTATTAAACTAATATAACAGGTTCTCTGAAAAACTGGACAGGCAAAAGACTCAGTGCTAGGATAGCACGCGAAGCTGCTACCCTCTGTGAAAAACAGTGATATGCAGATGCATATTTTACCTAAGCCATAAGGGATGTTAGTGACACTTGTTCTTGATCAGATAACAGAAACTCAAAGTGTTTTGCAGGCTGAACGGATTGCCAACTATCCTTATACCTTCAAACAGATTCTCTCCAACTGGTTAACATGCTTTCTCATTCAAATCCCTCTACAGACTGGGCCGTGCAGCCCCTTGTAGAGCACATCCAGGCATTAACCGGTTATATGGGTTCTCATAGCTGGGAGTGGACCAGCAGACTCGCTAACCAAGCAACTGACTATATAGCCTGGTTAGTTCGACAAAGGAAGTGTCCAACTGATTATTGGTTTCAGTTTCCACCTTCCTCTTTTACTCGGATCCTTTTGTTAGATACAGGAGATGCACCTACTTAATTTTTTCTTGCTCAGCTTCCTTTGCCTACTTGTTTTGGGAAAGGTTCAAGCTCTCTGTTTTCTGTTTGTTCTGTTCACTTTTTATAAATTTTCTTCAGTTCAAAAAAAAAAAAAAAAACCCTATTTATTTATTAATAGATAAAATAATATCCCTTTAACCCTATTTATAAAATATATATATATATATATGTAATTATTTTATTTCGACTCTTCCAAAACGCTTCCGCTTCCAACAATTTTTAAAAAAAAAACGCTTCTGCGCTTTCGAACGCTTCCGCTTCCACCTCTCCGCTTCCGTTTCCATGCAACGTAGGTAATGAGTATGCCTCATCATTTGGCCCTTCGGCCCTAGCCCGCCCTAAAACCCGTCCTACCCTATAGGGCCGAAGCCCTACCCGGCCCTCCATTAGGGCGGGCCGGCCATAGCCTTTTTCAATTAGGGTAGGTCAAGGGTTGAAACCAGGCCCTACCCTACGACCCTACCCTATTGAGCTCTTTAGGGTCAAGCCCGGCCCTATCCCGGCCCTAAAAGCTCGCCCTTTAGGCCCTAATAATTACTTATTTTTTATTGTTTTTAATATGTTTCTTATTTTTTATACAATACAACTAAACTTATAAGTTTTATTTCTTTAATTTGTATTTTGCTTTGTTAAATAACGATTGATTTTTGGTGATTTAGAGAGATAGTTAATGAAATCTATGAATATAACTATTTAGATTAATAATTCTAGATGTCTTAAGTTAAATATAATGTATATGTATGTTAAATATGAGTAAAAATAAGGTCTTGTATCACATATATCCCTTGAGGTTATATTTGAGAAAAAAAAATTAAAACTCATGAATTTATTTCGTTAAACAAAATAACGTTATATTCAGCTCATTTGGCCCTATTTGACCCTATTTAAAAGGCCACCCCTGCCCGACCCTATTAGCCCTAGCAAAATGGGCTTTAAGAGCGGGTAAGGGCTTACATATTTGAGCCCTCGCCTGACTCTACCCGGCTCTAAAATTTGTTGACCAAGTCAAAGCCCTACCCGATCCTACCCTAAACCCTAAAATTTAAGGTAGGGCCGGCCCTAGCCCGGCCCATGATGAGGCCTGAGGTGTGCTAAATTAGAGCGTTGATGCGCGAATAACTAATGTAAATCAAATCTCAAGCACAAATCATATACAACCCAGCCGCCTCTGCTTTTGCCATATAGAGTTCCCAACAACTACAGTTGACATATCACCTTCTTGCAATCCTTGTGTGAATTGTGGCATAACCAAACATCTTCTGTCATTTGTCAAGTTTGAGAATTCTCTTTCCAATGCCAATTCACAGTTCAACGAGAGAAGACGAGAATTTCTTTGTACAATTTGCGACAGGCTAGTCAAGATATACATGTCAGTTTTGTCATATCATATGTATATATTTGACACTGGAACTGGAACTCGAGCCAAAAAGATATGTATATTTTTTTCTGAATAGCAAAATTTGTATGATAAGACGTAATACATTTGGTATTACGCAAGAAACCAAGAACACCGAACATACAAGTTGCAATTTGTAACCCAGAAATCAAACTACACTTGATAACTATATACATAAAAAGACACAAGCCTATTCAACAATAAAATAAAAGGACACAAGCTAATGAATAATATGCATAATTTGGGGGAACAGAATCAGTGAACCATTTCTAAGTGACTAATATAGAACAGAACGTTTCAATTTGTCTGAAGAAGCACACACAGGCAAACCATTAGTGCATGCTATAAACAGAAAGCTGGTCAATGAAGAGAGAAGAAAGCACATGTCTATACAAGCTGCAAGCACACAAGCGAAAGCAGAAAGCAGGTCTTGAATAGAGAAGAAAACTGGTAACAAACAAGAACACATGAATCCAGTCGATTTATAATTATGAGCTTATCCAGTCAAACACTACAGTATCTCATGTCTCAGTAATTCCTGGAAAACAGGAAACTGATCATGTCTCAGTACTTTCTGGAGAACAGGAAACTGGTCATGTCTCAGTACTTGCTAATTGTACTAGGATACATGGTGCAAAGTTGAGGCATCCATTAAAATCAAATCCCTCAAAGTATAGATGCTGTAACACAACCAATCTGGTCATGTTGTTCTATTGTCTCCATCCACATATGTTTTAAAATATCACGATCACTTGATCAAGCTATTCAATACCATTTGTCGGAACGGTAGCCGGCAATATATTGGTGAGACTGTCCCCTCTTTTGGCCACTATCATTCCAGTATCCACCTGTTTGACAATCACTCCCTTTAAGTCTTGAGTTTTGTTGGTGAGACTGTCCCCTCTTCTGGCCACTGTCATTCCTAGTTCCCCATCCGTTACTTTTTATCCTAAAATCCAGATTATTTCTCTGATCAATACAACTATCACACCGTTTCCAATGCCGCTCCTCTCCTCCACAATCTTTCCATCCTTGATCTTTCGTTGAAGCATCATTATATTGACTAGGACCACACCCCCAAGAATTTTCACCATCACACAAATTTGTCTTCGGCTGAATGGAATCCCAAGACTTATTTAAGGGATCACCCCAACTATTACTACCTTTCGCATGGTTAACACCCTGACAGTCTCGTGGCCAAGGATTGCCACCATCATCCCAATTTTTCGAGAGACTGTCTTTTCCCATCTGGCTCAATCTCCATGACTTATCCCCACTATCTTCCCATACAGTAATTTGCATTCTTACATTGCTCTGAGTATTGCCACGTTCCCAGGGGTTGTCATCACCATTAACCAAACCTCTATGATTATTGCCTTGGTTCCAGCCCTGTGCTTCATTTTGCGAATTCCTGCTACTCTGCATATTGTCCCATTCCCAAGGATTTGTATGAGTATCTGGAAGAAAGTTATGTCCATCTAAAGGAACTACAGCTGAATGTTCTGTCTTCCTCTTTTTGTGCTCCGACTTGTCATTTCCTTCATCATCAGGAGAAAAGTACGCACGATCCACTTCCTTAACAATATCAGGATCAATGAAAGGGTTCCAATCTATTTCATCAATATAAATATCTGAAGCAGGTAGAGAGATGTCACAGTGGAGGCTGTTGATGTCTGCCCAAAAGCGCTTTTTTGCTTTTTGAAATGCCTCTTCACCAGCTGTGTCATCCCAATTGACTACATTACTACTACCATACATATGATTCTTGGCATCTACTACCTTCCACCATGGTATGGACCCGATCAAAGTGCAGTATTCCTTTTCCCATTGAGGTATACCATCCCGCCAAAACTCTGAAAAAAAAAAGAAAAGGAAAACTTTAGAAAAGATAAAAGAAAGGAGTATGAGCCCAAATCCAACACTGCTGTTGTATTGCTGCCAGAAGTCTGCAGCATAACAATACTTGAGAATATCATACAAGGTAATAGGGGGCTCTTAACTAGAATACAACGACTTTTCTTAATACAGATGAATTTCTAAAACATAAATAGAGTTGGTGCCAAGATGCTAAACTTGTTTTGGCCGATCAGGGACTACCAATTATTTTTTTCTCTCCTTCTCTCTCTATTACAGATTCATGTATTATGCAAGTAATACTTGTTTCCTCAAATAACCCAAGATTCTACAAATCAAAATAAATGCCATTCCAAATTTCACAACACACACTTTAAAATAAAATAAAAAACTAAAGCATCCCTTCTTCTACCATGCAAAGTTGCAGTGAATTTCAATAGGAAACGCAATATGAGGACAAAAGGCATGCACATTAAACTCATTGCATTGTAGTAAATTTCAATATTTTCTGGGGAAGCAAAAATCTTGAACACTGTTACATTATCGAAATTGAAATCAAGAATAGAGAGATTGAAGGAGAGAAAATGAATGACCTGAAGGGGAAGGAGGTTGAGGGTGAACAGGGAGAGGGGTTGGGCTTGGAAGCTTTTCTTGACGGAAGAATCTGCGATTGGGGCGATGCCTCCATTTCCCCATTTGATCAATTCATAAACTGATTGGCTTTCGGAACAACTAAATCCAAGAACAAAGCTTTACTTTCGTATCTGTGTTTCTGAGAGAGAGAGAGAGAGAGAGAGAGAGAGAGAGCAGCAGAGTGGGTTAAATCTCTGAACCTCTGTCTTTCCGATGTAAAATTATTCTTGCTGTTTTGGGCTTTGTCCCGGATCTACTCAGTTCTTTATTACCGATTAAATAAAGTTTTCCGAAAAAGAAAGAGAACAAAAAAAAAAAAAAAAAGAAAAGGAAAAGACTTAGTTGGTTTGGGGTATCCATACCTCGCAAAGTGGCAACGTGTTATTGGTTCACATAGGACTACGACTTAAAAACTTAACGGATTTTTGTAACTGTCTTAACTGTCTAAAGTTTATGTGTGGTTGTGCAAACAGACTTCAAGAACCTTCAATCTCTTGAAATATGTGATGGGGAATTGACTGATGCTGGTGTGAAGAATCTGAAAGATCTTGTCTGTTTGACATGGCTAAATTTGTCGTAGAACCGTAGCTTGACAAATAAATCGTTGGAAGTGATTTCTAGTATGTATTGTTGTATATTTCATATATCTTGTTGCAACTCTTGTCACATTCATCGGTGTTCTCACATTCATTTTCCTCTGGAACTGCAGGTTTAACTGCATTGGTGTCATTAAACATTTCAAACTCACGCATCATCGATGAGGGATTGTATTATTTAAAACCTTCGAAGAATCTACGTTCCCTGACCTTGGAGTCTAGTATGGTGACTACATCTGAAATCAGGAAGCAACAGTCAATTGGCCTCCCTAATTTAGTTAGCTTTCGACCAGAATAGATTGAAGGCTTAAAGTTTTGTCCATTTTATATAGCATCTTGTACAGGCTAATAATTGCATATAGAAACATGAAATAACTACCAAGTAAGTCTTCTATTAATTATAAAACAAATAACTAACAGCAATAGTTGCATGATCCAAAAGTTTTTCGCGTGAGATTCAATTTTGTTCATTTCTGAGTATTCCTTTTGTCACATATACCATGTCCCCGTCCCCTCTGGGTATTAGATTCTCATACCCGCACTGATCCCTGTTAATAATTATATAGTAAATTAATTAAAAAAGAAGTTTTAAACTCTACTGACTAAGAGTAGATAAGAAGTTTGTGATTAGTAACTATAGCGATATATAGATTAGACCTATCATTTGACAGTACTAATGCTCACTTATTGAAAAAGCGAGCCTACTACCGGTGTATGACATGACAACGTAATATACAAATTTAAAGAAAATTAAATAAACCTGATCCCACCAGGACAATCCATCCATTCTCGGGCCTAAAATAAAGTCCAAGAACCTTATCCCAGCCCCAGAAGAAGTAGATTAACCCCAATAGGCCCAGGGCACTTCAGTGGCCCAGATCCACCTAACAGCCTTCGTCGCGCTTGCTTCAGAACAACATCCATACCCTCGAGCCCAATAAGCCCAGAATGGCTAAGACCACATTATAGAGAATAGGATGGCTAACCCTATATAAAGAGGAGGATGCAAGGTTAAGCCTCCATCTTTCACACCAAAGAGAAAACAGAGAAGAACAAAACCTAGCAATATTCAAGTTCTTGATATGGCAATGGCAGTGTCAATCAGAGATGAAATCTGCAGTGACCGACCGATCTACGTAAGGGTAGCGTGCAACGGGAAGTACAAGCCTCGAAATTGTTGGTACGTGATTGAGGAGAAACCTTCTCTTTTTTTCATTGATTCAGACCGACGAGGAAGGCAACGATTACATCCGACGAGGAAGGCAACAACGACGACAAGGAAGGCCTGTTTTGTGACTCTGAATCTGATTATATCAGACGAATCTCTGTTCCCGATTCAGACGTCCGTTATACAAGCCTTGCCGTCTTAGACTCTCATATATATCTGATTGGCGGAGATACCCATACAACAATGAAGAATGAAGATGAGGAAAATATTGGGTACAAGTACTGTGAATTAGGGAAAAATCCTCAATGGGTGCTTGGTGGTGGGAAATTGCTAAATGCACAATTCGGTGCAGCCGTTGTTGGGCGCGATGGTTTTATTCACTTGTTCTTAAGTTGTTTGTGCAGGTTTAAGTCTTATTCTTGACTGGTTGTTGTGACCAACACAAACCTTGAAGTATGTTTTGATCAGGAATGCCAAAGGGGGAGAATGTTGGCATAAGATTTTCTAAGGGGAGTTGTTAGTGATGTTGGCAATCCTTTTCGTGATCAAAACACTGAACACGATGCAGTGCATATCCTGCACAGTCGAAGATAGAGCTCAAGTGAAGAATGAAGACCTAGACATATCTCAGGTAGTTCATGCATATGCATTTCATTCTTTTCACTGATGATGGCAGCTCTGCCTGCCATCCTAGAATGGATGATACCCATGTTGTATCTATTCCATTTGACTAGCTGATTGGAGGTCTAATGGCTCGCTGTCTAGTTTTAGGCCATAGATCTTGACTAGACATGGGGCGTATATAGTGAGCATACGCTCTATCATATGTTGCTCTCTTGTAAAGGCTGTGAACATAATCCAATGGATTCCTTTGCATCCAACATATTGATGTCATTGCATGTGAACAAGGAATGCCACAAAGATCTCATTTCTGACATGAGCAAGTGTGCCTCTCCAAGTCTACATAAAACTTCCTTCCATAAAGATGAGTGACTTCATAATGTCATCTATTGGAAACATGCCATTGTTAGCATCAATACGAACAACACTCAAAAATTGTCCTTTGTGCGGACCTTTAATGTGACTTCCATAAAGACCAACAACAGTTCTACACCCTTCAAGGAAACCTGTCTTAAGTGCTCCATAACACACATACATCCTTAGAAAAACAAGTTCGTCATTCCTCAACTCAGTTTTGAACTTCACAGTAGTTCCAAGATTAACTCTCATTAATTCTTCTCCATAATCTCGAAGCAGCCCATATTGCCTCTTCAATGCTTCCTTGAATACTCTTTCCAGCGTTTTGTCTTGCTTTGTAGACTTGATCTTTGGTCACTATAATGCCATACTTGTCCTTCACTGTAATAATAAAATCACCAACCTTCATCTTAGGGTTCAATCTAATCTCCTAACCAAGTAGAAGAGGCAGAGCGATTGCTGGCGATTCTTCCACACAAATGTTTTGGTACAAATTCTTTTACCCTCACAGTAGGTCCTTTTTTCCCCCCACAAAGCCTGCACACAATACGAATGGTCATTTTATTGCAGCAACACCTTTACATTCTACCTTCACCCTATGTGGGAAGTTTTTTGCAAATGTTAATGCCTTCCCCGTGCATATTGCATACTCTCTTATAGCCTCTCTAGAGTGTGTCGTGGTGCTTTCCAAGTGTCTTTGCCTCCATTTTAAGTGTTTAAATTTCAAATACCTTTTAGCAAAACATTTGTCGTAAGCTCCAAGTTAGTTTAGGGTTGAGTTGGCATTCAACCTTTGACCAAATGACTAGTGGGCTTTGTGAGTCCAGCTGGTGTTTGTGTTACACAAACCAAGATTCCAGCAGACCTATGTGTTTGCACCGCCCAGGCTAGAGCAGACCTAAATGCTCTCTTAAGGAAAATGGTTTCTAATGTATTCTTGTCACCTTTGACAAAAGCCTTCTTACCTTTTTCAAAACCTTTTCACCTTACCTTTTTGGACCTTTTCCTATAGAGAAAAGTTGCTTTTAGCATTAGCATGTGTTTTCTTGGCATCTCATTTAATGCCTTATGTCCATGCACTTTAAAACAATTGCTAAAGTCCAAAATAGGCTGCTGACGTGGCAAGCACCCTTGCTTTCCCACAGATGGCTTTTTGCCTATAAATAAGGAGCTTCATCCTTCATTTCTCTTTGGTTGTTTTTTTTGTGTGTTGAGAATTGTCTTGTTTTTACTCTCTCACACTTGTGTCTTTTGTACACTTGCATATTGCTCATTTGCTCTAAATCTTCTCTGTGATTGTAAACCTTAGAGCCGAGCACAAAGTTTTCAAAACTCATTCATGTGCATATTGGGTCACTTGAGAATTGTCTAGGTGATGCCACAACCCGTTTGAAGCTAGAATAGAATCAGTGAGTGGTGAGCTGAGTTCTTAGTGAGTAGCTTCTATATTTGTATGTGTAAAACACTTCAGAGACGTGAGGTTAGTTCAGCAGAGTTCTAGTAGGTAGATTAGGCAGGATGGCTAGGTGTTGTCCCATCCTTTGAACTGTGAGTCAGTCTCGTAGAAGTCGTTTTAACATACTGGATAAGTTTGTCTCTCAAGAGTTAGAGGCACGCAGTTTTTCTCCCTGGGTGCAGGGTTTCTGCCATTAAAAAGCGTACTTGTGTTATATCTTTCTTTACAGTACTTGTTTATTTATTTGACAACAATCGACTCATTGCAACTGGATAGCCAAATCTTTGCTATCCTTGTTAGTAGGATTTTGAGTGAAAAATTTGTCAGGGCCTATTCACCCCCCTCTAGGACCTTCATACTTGAATCTCAACAGATGCAATGTATCAGATGAAGGATGTGATAAGTTTTCTGGTGAGTGATTATAGGATGTTTCGGCCAAGTAGATTAGTTGTCCAACAGTTGCTCGTTTTATTATTGTATTCAGTTGGCTGGATTAGTTGGTAATTTTAACTTTGTCAAACCAACGATGCTTTACAGGGCTTACAAATTTGAAGGTTTTGAGCCTAGGATTTAACAGAATCATAGATGCATGTTGATTGAAGCTTGTTATGGCTCTGCTTGCTTCCAAATTTTTTGATTGAAGCTTCAGACCTCTTGTTCTAGTATTTCATGTCTTTACTGCTGCAGGTCTTACAAAATTGACGCATCTGGATCTCTTTGGTGCTCGGATTTCAGACTCTGGAGCAAATGTCTTAAAACGTATGTTATATGTTACGATTTTAATTTTAATTATAGAATAGTTCTCATTCCTTTGTCTATGAATGGTCTTCTATCCGTTGACTGAGGACCTGGGCCGAGAAAACCTTATTCTTAACAAAAGAATGAAAAAACTCAAAAACCTATTTCGAAACCCTGAAGGTAGGAATAGAATATTTCAGCAGTCAAGTTTGCTGCGGTTCCCATCCTAATTTAGTTTGATGAAATTGACAGTGCCTCAAAAGGGAAATTTCATTTTACGTGTTTACTAGCTTCTGCAACTTAATAATCTTGTATTTTTAAAGTATTAAAGTTTAGGAAAAGACTTAGGTGCCTTAGGGTATCCATACCTTGCAAGGTGGCAACGTGTTATTGGTCCACATAAGACTACAAATTAAAAACTTAACGGATTTTTGTAATTGTCTTAACGGATTTTTATAACTAACGTAACAGATTTTTGTAACTATTTCTAATGAAAAAAAACTCTAACCAAAAAATCTCTCTCTCTCTCTCTCTCTCTCTCTCTCTCTCTCTTTCTCATGTGCACCATGTAAACAAAACAGGTAGGTTAATCTTCGTAAAAAGGTAAACCTCTTTGTGTCACAAAAAAGTAGACTTTTACTCAGAAATAAGCAGACTACGCTTCGTAAACATGTAATCCTCTTAAGAATTCTTCAAGTCTCTGTGAATTCTCGACACTATCGAGTTGGTCTACGCGTATCATGAGTCAAGGATCGAACATCTTGTACACCATGTGTTGATACCCAAAAAATCATGCGACCTATTAATACTTCGTCACGCAATAATTTCTTACAATCTTATGTTAAATCCTTGATTTAACCCAAGCGAACATATCCATGCACCCATGTGGGCCCAAGCCACATACACGCATCATTGGGGCTTGTAAAAGTGGGTATGGTGTGGATGGTTACGGAGGCACGTAACGCTCGTCCACCGGTTTAACGTTGTTAAGAAGTTTCGGTCTTGGGCCCGAAACTCAAGCCCAACAACTTAAGTCGGCGACAAATCGGTAAAGAACGTGAGAATTGGACTGCCCATCTTTTAAACCCAAAACACATTTAAATTTGAAGCCCAACACCCTTTTTTTATTTCTCTTTTAGAAAAAAAACCCAAACTTTCTTTTCCTTTAAGAAAAGCCCAATCCTTCGCCCTTTTCTTCCTTACCGACTACACAGTCAGTCATCTCACCTTTTCCCCGCAGCAGTACGACGACAAGCTTTGTACAGCAGAAAAGTGCCATCCCCTCCTAATCCGAGGAGGAAGGAGGTCAGTGACTGGTTCCAAGGCAGCCCTTTCATCCTTGGATGGCGAGATTGTGGGATTCAAGTTACTTTGCGTGCCTTGTTCCAGGATTTCCCTCTCTACAGCTGTCCTCGCAGCCTCCCCGCAGTGAGTCGTCTCTTCCATCTCGCAAGGTCAACTTCTCTCTGCCAACTTTTGAAGCCAAGATCATGTATCTAAGAAGAACAATCCTTTTACACAGTGGATTAGGCATGGCGACCCATCGCAAAACCCTCCAATTCGGTTCTATAAAAGGGAGGTTTGGGGAGCTGCAGGAAGGGCATCAGGCAACCAACCCAGAAAAGT
The DNA here is from genome assembly GCA_009720345.1 of Fragaria iinumae. Taxonomy (NCBI): domain Eukaryota; kingdom Viridiplantae; phylum Streptophyta; class Magnoliopsida; order Rosales; family Rosaceae; genus Fragaria; species Fragaria iinumae. The sequence continues at coordinate 2,594,410 of CM019123.1, forward strand.
CCCTAAAACACTCCATCCTTCATGCCTTCCAACCTTCAAGCCAAAATCCCTCTTTCTAGCCAACTTGCAGTCTCGGTCTTAGAAACCCAGGTCCCTTCCCAGAAATCTACCTTCAAAACTTAGTCCAATCTTCGTCACCGCAGCGTGCCTTCAGCTCCCACGCCAGCTCATGCTACAAGCCTCTCCCTGATCTTGAAACACGCACAAGGTTAATTCGATAATTCAATTCTCTGAGTTAACTTTGGCTTAGTTACTTCCAAATCAAAAAGAACCCCCACATTTTGGCGACTCTTCTGGGGAGTAACTAGGTTGTGATTCAAAGTCATGGCCCCAAGCAGGAGAAGTAAGAATGCACGCTCACGCTCTCAAGAGAATGTCAGCGAGTCTGCTGCAAACCCTCAATCCCAGCAGCAGCGGGATGAACAACAGCAAGAAACCCACGAAGAGCAGACGGCGGATGAGCTCACCGTCACTGATCTCGTGCGCGCCCTCACCAAGCTTGGAGATGCTCAAAGAGAACTCATACAAGCTGTGAAAGACCTGAAGAATCCCAACCCTGCATCTAAGCCAAACACTGACCACCAGGAAAAAGTCTTACAAGAAGAGTCCGAAGCAGCTAAGGGGTCTTAGCAGAAAGGGACATCCTTTGTCACTCAGCAGGACGTTGTAGCTATGTTGGAGAGAGAATTACACCGCACTAATGAGGACTGGAAGTATATTCCTCAACCCCCTTATCCAGCAAGTTTGATTTCCATGCCTTACCCCAAGGGTTATGAAATGCCAAACTTCGCTCTTTTTGATGGAAGGAAGGGAAGTCCCAAGGAGCACGTCAGTCGCTTCATTAATGCACTTGGGCCTCATGCTGCGGATCATAACCTCAGGCTCCGTGAGTTTTCAAAATCACTCACCGACCGTGCCTACACATGGTATACCACACTCGCTGCAGGCTCAGTCCGGTCCTGGGAAGATTTGGCAAGTAGGTTTTGCAAAAAGTATTTTGAGCATGAAGAGAGAGTCACCATCACTCAACTCAACTACACTTGCCAAAGAGCTGGAGAAAACCTTGTGGACTTTGTTCGCAGGTTCAGAGATTTGGCTCTTGACTGTTATGATGAGAAAGGTGAACAGTCTCTGGTTGAAATTTGCATCAGTAACATGCTGCCAGAATACAGAGTTTATTTGGAAAATGTGGGCATCAACCAATTCACCGGACTGATGGATGCGGCAAAGAAGACAAGCATGTCAGTAAAAGCACAAAAGAGTTGGAGATCAGAAAAGAAAGACACTCACCAAACTCTGGCAGTAGAAGACAAATCTTCTTACAAGAGGAAAAGGGAGACCTTTCCGGCCGTTCCCTGCTGCAATGAAGAGTTTCATGCCATACTAGATTCACTGTTTGCTGACAGTGTCATCAAGTTGCCACGCCCACAAAAGCCTCCAACAAAGGAAGAAAAGAGTGATGCCTGTTATTGTCGCTATCATCAGTATGTTGGCCATCCAAGCCAAGCATGCCAAGTTCTGCAGAGAATACTCCATGAGAAGATAAAAGATGGAACGCTTGAGTTATCCACCAGGCAACAAGCCATTGACGAAGATCCCTTGCCAAAACGGAAGGGGAAGGAAACATGTTGTGTAATCACTGCAGCTAATGACCATATGGAGGAAGATGACAGGGACATGATGGATTATCAGAATGCACTATGCCAGTATCAGGGGTCACGGGTCATGGATCAATATGCTTGGGATAGGTATGCTAGACCTCAAGGCTATAGCACCCCGTGGTCTCACTCTGATATTCCTGAAGGAGATGTGAGTTCGTCAAACCAATACTTGGGGGCTAATCATACTTATCAGTTCGGGGAAGCCGAACAGACACGCTACTGGGGTAGCAGGCCTTATTGCCGTGGTGAAGCAAGTCAGGCGTTCTTTGTAACAGAAGCTGACGACATGAAACAGTACATTAACAAAAGCGATAAGCCCAATGCCTCACAAGTACTTCAGCGAAATCCCAAGTTCAAGTGTTTGTTTGATCAACTGGGGTATGGTCCACAAGCTAGGTAAGCTGCTGCTCAAGCTCTCATGCACATCTCTGAAGAGTATGGACCTCAATGCTTTACTGTTGAAGCAGTAAGAACCGCATCCATGCTAGAGAGCAACAATGCTGTAATCTTTACTGACTCGGATATGGAGGTGCCATACCCTGATCACAGGAGGCCACTTTACTTGGAAGCTCAGATCAATGACGTGTTTGTAAGAAGAGCGCTTGTAGACACTGGCTCCTCTCTCAATATCATACCACTTTACGTCCTCAAGGCTGCGGGGATCCCACAATCAAGGATAGTGAAGTCAGAACTGAAGATATCTGGTTTTGCCAAAACAGATGAGATCTCCATTAGATACATACAACTAGATCTCAAGGTAGGACTAATTCGGTCATGGACAAAGTTCCAAGTGTTGGATGTTGACACAAGCTACCATGCTTTGCTAGGGCGGCCGTGGCTCAACAAGCATAAATTGATCCCCTCCACCTACCACCAGTGTATCAAAGGGCGAATCGGTCTCAAACCGATAAGAATTCCGGGGAATTAGCTCCCTTTTCACCAGAGTGAAACTCACTACATTGAAGCTGAGTATTACAATGAATTTACTAACGATGGGGGACCTGCTAAAGCTTCTGGTGTGCCATTGCCGTCATGGCAGGATATCAGGGATATCAGCGACAGTGATCTCCCGGCAGCAATGAGACAAGCAGGGGAGGCTAGTGCTTGCGCTCAGGTAGCGCCGAGATGCACCAGGGTAGTGTTGCCTAATGGGCGCACTATATACCGCTTATGAGGGACTGCGGGGCCTGACCGCAACTCGTGGGAGGGTCCCATACTGAGAGGTGTCATAGAGAATGAATGCGCAAGCGCAGAAGGGATGCCTGTGACACCTGACCCCAATACCCTTCAAGAAACTTTGCCAGCACCTAAATACATGCAAGATGGATCCACCGCAGTGGCTGAAGAACTGGAAACTATAAATCTGAGTAATGACCCCGCAACATAGAAACCCATACTCATCAGCAACAACCTGTCAACTGAGGAAAGGAAACATCTTGTGGAATTACTTAAAGAATTCAGCGATGTTTTCGCTTGGAATTATGAAGAAATGCCAGGGTTAAACCCGAGCCTTGTATGCCATACACTGAACGTGGAACCTAGGGCTAAACCAGTTGTACAAGCCAGGAGAAATTACCACAAGGAGGATGAAGTACAAATCAAGCAAGAAATTGAAAAGCTTCTAGCATGCGGTTTCATCAAGCCCATCAAACATCCCACATGGCTCGCCAACATTGTCCCTGTGAAGAAGAAAAATGGCCAAGTTAGGGTCTGTATTGATTATAGAGACCTAAACAAAGCTTGTCCAAAAGACGAATTCCCGCTACCGAATATGGATATGCTTATCAACTCAACTTCAGGCCAACGCATGCTCTCCTTCATGGATGGATTCAGTGGTTACAACCAAATAAAAATGGCTGCCAGAGATGCTGAGAAGACTGCTTTCCGCACCCCTTATGGAAATTTTCACTACACAGTCATGCCTTTTGGTTTAACAAAATGCCGGAGCAACGTATCAACGCGCAATGACCGCCATTTTTCATGATATGATGGGAAGAGAAGTCGAGGACTATGTCGATGATCTGGTGGTGAAGTCTAAAACAAGGGGCGAACATTGGGGCATACTGAGGAAAGTCTTGAAGAGATGCAGGGAATACAGGGTAAAAATGAATCCAAAGAAGTGTTCTTTCGGAGTATCGGTCGGAAAATTTCTTGGTTTTGTGGTTCATAGCAGGGGAATTGACGTGGATCCAGATAAAGCAAGAGCTATAGCTTCCACTGCACCACCATCAAACAAAAAGCTAAAAAGCTTCCTGGGCAGGCTATCCTACATTAGGTGCTTCATACCAGGCCTAGCTGCGGTGATAAAAACTTTCTCTCCTCTCCTTAAAAAGGGCACCAAATTTTCATGGACGGAAGAATGCAAAAAGGCCTATGAGAAGGTGCAACAACTTGTTACAAAGTTACCAACCATGAAGGCGCCGATCCCTGGCGTACCCCTCAAGTTGTATTTAGCTGCGACTGATACTGCAGTGGGGGCGCTCCTCGCACAAGATGATGAGAATGGAGAGGAGCACCCTGTGTACTATGTGAGCCGTTTGTTGGGAGAAGCTGAAGCACGCTACCCTAAGACCGAAAAGATCTGTCTAGCTCTTATATATGCAACACAGAGGCTCCGTCATTACTTCCTCGCACATAAACTTCAACTCATGGTCAAGACTGACCCCGTGAGGTACCTGCTCACAAAACCAGTATTGTCTGGGCGTCTTGCCAGATGGTTGTTGCAATTGTCAGAGTTTGATATCGAATGTATAACGCCTCCTGCCATCAAAGGGCAAGCTGTGGTTGACATGCTTGCTTTGTTTCCCGACAATGAAGAAATTTCTCTCGTACAAGAAATTCCAGGGGAGCTACCAGAAATGGTGGGAGTGGTGACTGAAAAGGAACCAAAGAATCAGCCGCCCTGGACCCTTTTCTTTGATGGGTCAGCCACAAGCAATGGAGGAGGGGCTGGAGTTGTGTTAGTAGACCCTATAGGCAACACCAAAGCTCTATCATTCAAGTTAAGCTTTCCCTGCACCAATAATTCAGCTAAATATGAAGCCTTCATCACTGGTATGTCTACCGCGGTGGAACTTGGAGTTAAAAGGATAAGAGTGATTGGGGAATCAAACTTGGTCATCAGCCAAGTAAAGGGTGATTTCGCGCTGAAAGAGCCAACCTTAGCGCCATACAGAACTCTGGCAAAAAAGATAACGGGGATGTTGGATCACGTCACCATGGAGCATATACCAGGATCCACCAACAGGTATGCAGATGCTTTGGCCACGCTTGGGTCTAAACTGTCATTCACAAGAGACCATCCTAACATCGCAGTGATACAAAAGAACAAGCCATGCACAGAAGCAATAATTCTCACTGAGTTACCTGAAGAGGATGATTGGCGAAAATCTGTCAAGTGTAGCCTGACAGGTCGAAATGCTGGCAGTGACCTGAAGACGATGAAAGATTATGTAATCCTCAATGACGAATTATAAAAACAGCTCTCAGGCAATATCTTGGCTAGGTGCATCTGTGAGAAGGAAGCCAAGCAAAGAATGAGTGAAGCGCATGAGGCCACGTGTGGACTTGAACAAGTGGTTAGCTTGTACAGAAGACTCTTGCGCAAAGGATACTATTGGCCAAAGATGAAGGAACATGCATCTAGAGTGCAAGCTGCATGCTCTAAGTGTTCTGTGCTTCCTTCAGAAGAGGAAGTCCTCGCAGTAACATCGGCAGATGATTGGCGAACTCCGTACTCGGAATTCCTACTCGACAAAATACTCCCAGAAGATGCAAACCTCAAGTACAAGGTAAAAAAAAACAGCTGCAAGGTATGTTGTTGATGGAGGAATACTGTACATAAAAGGTTTCAATGGGAAGCCGCTGCGATGTTTGGGAAGCGCAGAGTCACATCAAGCCCTGGAGGAAATACATGCAGGAGAATGTGGTGAGCATCAAGGCAAAAGAAGGCTTTATCGGCAGCTATTGAGCCTTGGCTATTATTGGCCGACAATGAGAAAGGATGCTTACGTAAGAGTGAAGACATGCCATACATGCCAAGCACATGCCAACCTAATTCACAAACCCTCAACCATTCTTCAAGACATGGGGACACCATGGCCCTTCCACACTTGGGGGCTTGATTTTGTGGGAAAGATCAACCCAGCCTCAGATGGTTGTGTCTGGATAATTACAGCTACAGAGTTCTCAACAAAATGGGTGGAAGCAGTTCCCCTTCGCAAGGCGTCAGGAGCTGCGGTGTGCAATTTCATAAGAGAATACATTATCTGCAGGCATGGAGTCCCCTACAAGATCGTCACAGATAATGGAACCCCTTTTGTGAATAGAGAAGTCAGTGACATGCTCAAAGGATATGGAGTCAAGCATCGGAAGTCAACCTCGTACTACCCTCAAGGAAACGGTCAAGCGGAAGCTACAAACAAGACTCTACTCAGAATCTTAAGCAAGATGGTGTTTGAATATGAAAAGGGTTGGAGTACCCACCTCCCAGATGCGTTGTGGGCTTACCGTACTTCACCTCGGACAACTACGGGTTTCTCTCCCTCCTCATTGGTATATGGTTCAGAAGCAATTTCTCCAGTCGAATTAACAGTCCCGACAGCTAGAATGTTGACCATAAATGACCTGGAATGGGATGCAACATCTTGTTTTGACTGGCGACTCATGGACTTGGAGGCGGCAGATGAACAAAGGCAGCAAGCTGAGGAAAACATGAAGGCATATCACAAGAAGGTCACTCAAGCATACAACAGGACAACAAAGAAAGATGTTTCAAAGAAGGCGACCTTGTGCTCAAAACAGCTGACTGGGTGAGGAAGCAGATTTCAGGACCCTCAAAGTTTGCACCGCAGTGGGAGGGACCATTCATCGTCAAGGAATCTCACAGCAACGGCTATTATGTGCTTGCTTCTATCACCAGCGGAGCTCGCGTGAGCCCCATCAATGGGAAATGGCTTAAACTCTACTACTGTTAGTTATGCAATTTCAGATTTTACTTTCAAGCAAGGAAGAAGCTTTTTCAAGAGGTCTAGCTATAGACCCTTTTTGTAAACACACCACTATGGTGATGTTACAACCTTTTGTATTGCATTCAGCAAAAAAAAAAAAATGGAAAAGCACTTCCCTAATTTCTCACGCTTTCTGTTCCTTACAACCTGCGAAAAAAAAAAAAAAAAGAGTCCCCTGCGCGGAAGCCATTTAGCCATCTCGCCTTGCCTGGAGGCCATCTCGCCTCGCTTGGAAGCCTTCTCGCCTCGCCTGGAAGCCATTTCGCCTGGCTTGGCGTGCACGCGGGCTGGACATCTTTCTTCTTCACGAAGTCCCCGTTCGTGATTCAGATGGCCTAAAAAATCAACATGGAAAAAACGAACGGGAAAATCTCGCCTCGCCTGGAAGCCTAAAAAAAAAAAACAAATGTTAGGGTCTGAGCCATCCCATTTCAAGCTGTAAGCTAAATATATACATGCAAGAATCCAAGTTATCCCACTTCAAGCCTTTGGCAAAATGCAAAAACAGCCCGAGTGTCATGCTCCAAGCCTTAAAACAAAAGGAATAGAGCGAATACTAGGAATTCATCTTAAGTTTAAACAAAAGAAAGGCTACATATTCCAAGCCCGAGCAAAAGAACACAAGACAAAACACGCAACAAAGCTAAAATAAGCCATCAGTGGCGCGGCTCTGGGAGGTCCAAGAAGGTTCCAAAATAGAAGCCACGCTAATATCGCCAAATCTGGTGCGAAGATCTTCTTTTGCTTTCCCCAGCTGCTCTTCGGCGCGTACAAGCTCGCTCTTTAACGCAAGCACAGACTGCTCCAACTGTTGAATCTCCCTGCAGCAGTCCTCTAAGCCAGCAGGCTTGAGCCCAAAGTAACTTTTGGCAACCTTCTTCAAATGATCACATATGAAGCCAACATTAAGCCCCCAATCCACCATATCATGGCATGCATCCCTCCAAATCAAAAAAGTCTCTTCATCGCTCACCTCCTTAGACTCCATGCTATGCAATAGCTGACCAAGATATTCAATTAAGACCTGTTTCTGACGAGCACTTTTTACCCCAACAAGCAAGTTAGAAAAGTTGCCCCCGCCATGCTTGCAGACAAAGTTAGTCAGAGGAGCCATAAACTCTAAAGAAACTTTGCTACCCTCAAAAGAAGATTGGTCGCCACTCAACGGTGGCGCAATGCTATCTATAGTGATGCTAGAGCGATGATTCACGTCATCAAAACGGGCGACGAAATTGTTGAACCTTGCCTCCAGGTTAATGAGCGAAACCCCCCGCGCCTCGCCAGAATTAGGAGCAGAGGAGAAAGTTAGAGTAGCCCAGGAGGGCACCCCTTCACTAATCAAGGATGCAGGATCCTTGCCCCCATAAGCTATAGCAAGGAAATGAGACTCGTGTTTTTCTCCAATGACCGACAATGCCAACTCCGCCTGCACAAGAAAGAAGATAAAGAGATTTTCATGACAACTATACGTCAAGCCTCAACATGATATGCAAATCCCGACAAGCCGAGCATTTTGATTACGTGAATTCTATCTTTCTTCTCCATACTCCACGTAATCATGGGGGCTAAAACATGCTACAAAAAAAAAAAAAAAAAAAAAACTTACTGTTCCATATTGAGCATCGCGGTTATCTCCATGAGAGTCGGCATTCACCTCAGCACTTTCTTCCATCAAGATTTCAATAGTATCCACTTTCTTCCATCAAGATGTCAATAGTATCCACGGATCGGCAGACTGTTCCGCTAAGGTAACAACAGTGCCCGCGACAACAGATTCCTTAATCAGACTATCAATACCAGCATCGTAGCAAGGCACACAAAAAAAAAAATCAATCACTATATAGGTGACCGGTGAGACAATACGCAACAAAGTTTAATTACATACTTGGTTACCGCTGCGACCGTCCCTCTCGCATGATCCATTGAAGTAGCACTATGAGTGCTATGAGATTTGCCCTTATTCACCAGAGTCCTGGTCTGCAAAACAAACAAGTCATCATAAATGCACCATGCAAAACAACCACATGCCAAGATCATGCACCAATGCGCGAAAAGCAAATGCTCATGACAAACAACGCCAAAATCTCAAGTATGCAGATACTATAACACATGCTTCAAGTACCCTTATACGCAAATCGCAATGAAAACATCAAGAAACTCACCTGACCCCCACCTTCTGTTTGATCGTCATCATCCTTACGGCTGGCACCTTCAAGAGATTATGTCTGAAAAAAAAGAGGAGAAAGAAGGCTCAGGTGCCAAGTTACCAAAAAAAAAAGAGAAGAAAATACCCGGCTGCAGTCGTCATCAAGCGAGGCATCATCCTCTCTGTCATCACCTCGCATACCGCTCAAGTCCACATAAACAGGTGGTCCGGGATCAGGTCTTACCATGTTAGCAATGCGGCAGCTCCGCCTAGAAGGAGTAGCCTGCGCACTTTTCTTCCCTGGGTTGCCACCGAGTCCTGAGTTAAAAGCAGCTTTCCTTTTCTTCTCCATGCTTTCAGCCATGCGTGGTGGAACTTTCAAAAGAACTCCATTGACATTTTGCACCTCCACAAGAGAAGCACCACTCGTCGCAGCCTTTGGTTTAAAGCGACAAACGCCCTTGCTCTTGAGCTTCCTTTTGTTGATAAAGGCCTCACCCCCGGCAGCACAGTCCTCGTCCTCCGCCACCTTAAGGACCTCGCCAAGACGACCAACCTCTTGCATCCTGCCATCCGAGTACACCTCAAGGAAGGGCAAATTCAGCTTAGATACCACGCCCCTTACAGTGCTACTAGGAAGTAGCATTTTGTTCTTACGTTCCGCAACAGGGCACATCCTGACACCCTCAATTTCAACAAATCTCCTAAATTCAAGCCGCTGTGATTTTCTAAAACTCTCGAACGCTGGCGTAACGGCACCAACATCACACCTTTTGCCCACACAATAGGAGAACTCTTCCCTACAAGGAACCTCAGCCTCATCGAGGAATTTCTTGACGCACCCCTCAACATCCTCACTGCCAAAAGGAATCGGAACCCCCTGGTCAATACCAAACTGCATCCTAACTCTGTGAGGGGCATACACCTCTGTTGAGGGACCGGGGCAAGCATTATAAGAAGGTATAGACTTCATATCGGTAGCCAAAAATAGCTTCAAGTCACTCAAGTATGGCAAAGACTGGCTGCTCGGATAGAAGAAAGGGTTTTTCTGAAAGCCATGCTCAGCAATGTACGGCCGGAATCTGAACAAATCAACATCATCCAACATGGCAGGCTTAAACACCCCTTTCGCTGGTCTCCTTCTTAACCACCTAAAGCACAGAGGTAGCCCGGCAAGATTGAAGCTCCTCTTGGCTCTCTCAAATTGAGTAATCATGCTAGGAGCTGCTGGTTGTACTTCCATATTCTTAATCCTCTCCCAAATAAATAACTGTAGGAAAAAGCTAGACACCAGAGAACCAATACCATACTTCCCCGCGCCTGCCTTTTCATCTTCAAAAATCTGATCCAGCATCCGATACTGATGGCTAAGGAACAGAGGGGCCAAGGGAAAGTGGATACCGGCTGCTAGCTTGATGGCAAGAGGAAAGAAGCGTCGTTGGACATTCTTGTAAGGAAAATCAGGGAATAAGAATCTACTCAACCAATAAGCAAACATGGCCGCCAGGCGGCAACCAGAAGCAAAACCGGCACCTTTCCCATCAGCTGAACCCCAGAAGTGCCGCACCCAATAGCAAAATCGGAACCTCTCCCTAGAAGAGCAGGCGCCTGACTCTAAAATCCCCATTTTTTCTTTTTCATCCTGATCCAGCACTATGTTGAAAGGGTCAGCATCTCCAGTCGACGGGAGCCTCATGATGTTGTTTACATCCTCCAAGGTAGGAGTGAACTCCCCCCAAGAGTAGATAAATGTGTGAGTAACAGGACTCCATCTTCGCACAACATGACAGAGGCAAATGTCATCTTTATAAACTTCGCAGAAACCAGAGATAAACAGAGAAATTCTCACCCCTGCCTCATTGATGGCTTCTCCGTACTCCTCCTGCTCCATCTCATGACATATCCATTCTGACCAACCCGTGACAGGCTTCGAAGAGTACTTAAAGCAAATAGGCGCTGCTGAGTAATCCCCTAGTTCGATCAATAGCCTAAAGATAGAATCCGGGGGAGCGAAGTAAGCTGCGAACTCATGAGGCGTTTCCCTTGAATCGCTTTCACCATTTGCTGCCGTAGGTGCCACTGTAAGGCCATCTCCCAGTGAGAAATAATGGTCACGGAGCTCAACAGGTTGAGAAGCTTTAATCTTCGGAACCATAACGAGTTTTTCCTGCAAAGGATGAGGGGAGGCACATATAAGCGAGATTGCAACATTTAATCAAAGCTCCAATATGCATCAACTCAAGACCAACACGCGGGTACCTCAAAGATTGAGATACGACACCCCAAGCAACACCAAGCTAAAACATGTCACACTATGGTAAAACCCCCATAACCAATCTATTGTCGGTACACCACCCCAAGCCTAGCAATAATGGTCAAGCACACATAGCCTTGCATATCGATACATGCATCCTAACAACACTCGATAGTAAAAGCACCATCTATGCAAAGAAATAAAAAGCAAGTACTGAGATAAGACGCAAGTCCCCGCAAGCAAGAGCAATCAACAACAGCAAGTCAAGCCAAGCTGGGGTGTGACATATTCATTGCCAAGCCTAGACATCGCAGAGTCTATAACAAAGAAAAGGACATGCAAGCATAGTAGACACACGCACTAAAACCAAGGATCACCTCTCAGAACCCGAAATTCCAAGCTAACTCTGACTCAGTTACATTCACGCTATCATCATCAACGTCAGTAATCCAATTCCTCATCTCTTTTCCTTCAAGCATCCTAAGATCGTTGCTGCAGGGATGATACGTCCCCGCAACGTTCCCAGCAAACTAAACAAGAAAAAGCTGACAGCAAGCACACCCCTTTCGAATTCAAAACCCAAAAACAAAGGTGTCCAGTTTAGTGGACACGGGCTCACCTGAGCGGATCTGGCGCGGTCGGGCAATGGCAATTCAAGGAAGGTCGGGAGCAATCCGGGCAAACTTAATCAGCAAGTTGACTCCTGCAACAAGAAGAAGCTATGCGTCACCGCATCAAAAAGAAACAGAAAACACCATCTGAGCACAGAATTCCAAGAGCTCGAAGTAAGAGGAAGAGAAGGGGGCTAGCATACCTTAGAGCTACAATGAATCTTCAATCAAAGAAAGCCATCTCTTTGAGCACTGACGCAATTTAGGGCAGAAGGGTTAAAGGGTGCAATTCGGGACAGACGAATCAAGAGGCAAAGCAAGAGGAAGAAGAACAAGTGAAATTGGGAGATGGTCAAATTGGGCTTATCCAGGTTGATCAATGCATAATGTTTTACTAGACAGTAAAATATTAATTCTTGGTCCATGTCGTATCGGCGAGCCCCAAGTTCTCTAAGTTTACAAGTAATGGCCGCCAGATGAGACCGCGCGAGGTGAATTGCAAAGACTTCGCACGGAACACTTAGCTCGCGCGCGGAATAGACCACGCGAGCTAACTTGCAGAGGTCGCGTGCCGAACGACTTCGCGCAGAGTAGAGAGTTCGCGCGCTTCGCACAAAATACAAAGCTCGCACACTTAATAACCTCGCGCGCGGAACAACTTCGCGCGTAGGCGAGACAGAATACATCAAGGCGAGCTAGCGAGCTGGTTCGCGTAGGATACTTCGTGAGGAAGCAACAGGCGGAGTCCGCGCGAACCACATTAGTCGTTGAGAACTTTTACAAGTCTTTGACGTGCTTCGGGCCAATCCCTGCGACCCTTTTAAATATAAAAAGCCCTTCTAAAGCCCGCGAGATGGAGACAAGCTTTCTGACCCCGCGAGACGGAGACAAGCCTTTTGACCCCGCGAGATGGAGACAAGCTTTTTGACCCCGCGAGACGGAGACAAGCCTTTTGACCCCGCGAGATGGAGACAAGCTTTTTGACCGCGCGAGATGGAGACAAGCTTTTTGACCCCGCGAGACGGAGACAAACCTTTTGACCCCGCGGGATGGGGACAAGCTTTTTGACCCCGCGGGATGGGGATATTCCTAATTCCAGTTCACATAAAACAAGCACATGGGCTGGGTCGATTTTTCTGGCCTTTCTTTGATTATGTGGCCCATTTCATGCCTTAAATGGCCCACATAATCAAGGGGGCTAATGTTGATACCCAAAAAATCATGCGACCCATTAATACTTCGTCACGCAATAATTTCTTACAATCTTATGTTAAATCCTTGATTTAACCCAAGCGAACATATCCATGCACCCATGTGGGCCCAAGCCACATACACGCATCATTGGGGCTTGTAAAAGTGGGTATGGTGTGGATGGTTACGGAGGCACGTAACACTCGTCCGCCGGTTTAACGTTGTTAAGAAGTTTCGGTCTTGGGCCTGAAACTCAAGCCCAACAACTTAAGTCGGCGACGAATCGGTAAAGAACGTGAGAATTGGACTGCCCATCTTTTAAACCCAAAACACATTTAAATTTGAAGCCCAACACCCTTTTTTTATTTCTCTTTTAGAAAAAAAAGCCCAAACTTTCTTTTCCTTTAAGAAAAGCCCAATCCTTCGCCCTTTTCTTCCTTACCGACTACACAGTCAGCCATCTCACCTTTTCCCCGCAGCAGTACGACGACAAGTTTTGTACAACAGAAAAGTGCCATCCCCTCCCAATCCGAGGAGGAAGGAGGTCAGTGACTGGTTCCAAGGCAGCCCTTTCATCCTTGGATGGCGAGATTGTGGGATTCAAGTTACTTTGCGTGCCCTGTTCCAGGATTTCCCCCTCTGCAGCCGTCCTCGTAGCCTCCCCGCAGTGAGTCGTCTCTTCCATCTCGCAAGGTCAACTTCTCTCTGCCAACTTTTGAAGCCAAGATCATGTATCTAAGAAGAACAATCCTTTTACACAGTGGATTAGGCATGGCGACCCATCGCAAAACCCTCCAATTCGGTTCTATAAAAGGGAGGTTTGGGGAGCTGCAGGAAGGGCATCAGGCAACCAACCCAGAAAAGTCCCTAAAACACTCCAGCCTTCATGCCTTCCAACCTTCAAGCCAAAATCCCCTTTCTAGCCATCTTGCAGTGTCGGTCTTAGAAACCCAGGTCCCTTCCCAGAAATCTAACTTCAAAACTTAGTCCAATCTTCGTCACCGCAGCGTGCCTTCAGCTCCCACGCCAGCTCATGCTACAAGCCTCTCCCTGATCTTGAAACACGCACAAGGTTAATTCGATAATTTAATTCTCTGAGTTAACTTTGGCTTAGTTACTTCCAAATCAAAAAGAATCCCCACACCATGTAAACAAAGCAAGTAGGTTAATCTTCGTAAACATGTAGACTTTTTTGTCTCACAAAAAAAGTAGACCTATACTCAGAAATAAGCAGACTACGCTTCGTAAACACGTACTTCTCTTAAGAATTCTTCAAGTCTCTATGAATTCTCGACACTATCGAGTTGGTCTACACGTATCATGAGTCAAGGATCGAACATCGTGTACCCCATGTAAACAAAACAGGTAGGTTTATCTTCGTAAACAGGTAGACTTTTTTGTCTGACAGAAAAAGTAAACATTTACTCGGAAATAAGCAGACTACGCTTCATAAACACGTACTTGTCTTAAGAATTCTTCAAGTCTCGGTGAATTCTCGACACTATCGAGTTGGTCTACGGCTCTACGTGTATCATAAGTCAAGGATCGAACATCGTGTACACCATGTAAACAAAACATGTAGGTTAATCTTCGTAAACAGGTACACTTTTTTGTCTCACAAAACAAGTAGATCTATACTCGAAAATAAGCAGACTATGCTTCGTAAACACATACTCCTCTCAAGAATTCTTCAAGTCTCTGTGAATTCTCGACACTATCGAGTTGGTCTACGTGTATCATGAGTCAAGGATCGAACATCTTGTACACCAGGTAAACAAAACAGGTAGGTTAATCTTCGTAAACAAGTAGACTTTTTTGTCTCACAAAAAAAGTAGACCTTTACTCGGAAATAAACAGAATACGCTTCGTAAACACGTACTCCTCTCAAGAATTCTTCAAGTCTTTGTGACTTCTTGACACTATCGAGTTGGTCTACACGTATCATGAATCAAGGATCGAACACCTTGTACACCATGTAAACAAAACATGTAGACATTTTTGTTTCACAAAAAAAAGTAGACCTTTACTCAGAAATAAGCAGACTACGCTTCGTAAACATGTACTCCTCTCAAGAATTCCTTAAGTCTTTGTGAATTCTCGACATTATCGAGATGGTCTACGCTTATCATGAATCAAAGATCGAACATCTTGTAAACCATGTAAACAAAACAGGTAGGTTAATCTTCGTAAATAAGTAGACATTTTCACTCACAAAACAAGTAGACTTTTACTCGAAAATAAGCAGACTATGCTTTGTAAACACATACTCCTCTCAAGCAAGAGGGAGTCTGTGTGAACTCTCGACACTATCGAGATGGTCTACGCGTATTATGAATCAAAGATTGAACATCATGTACACCATGTAAACAAAACATGTAGGTTAATCTTCATAAATAGGTAGACATTTTCACTCACAAAACAAGTAGACATTTTCTCGAAAATAAGCAGACTGTGCTTCGTAAACATGTACTCCTCTCAAACAAGAGTCAATCTGTGTGAATTCTCGACACTATCGAGATGGTCTACGCTTATCGTGAATCAAAGAGCGAACATCATGTAAACCATGTAAATAAAACAGGTAGGTTAATCTTCGTAAACATGTAGACCTTTTCACTCAAAAAACGTACCCCTCGCAAGCAAGAGTGGTTCTGTGAGAATTCTCGACACTATCGAGAAGGTCTACGCACGTAATGAATCAATGATCGACGTTCATGTACACCTTCTAAACAAAACAGGTATGTTCTTCTTTGCAAACAAGTAGACTTCTTCTCTTACAAAACACGTAGATCATTACTCAGAAACAAGCAAACGATGCTTCGTAAAAATGTACCCCTCTCGACACTATCAAGAAGGTCTACGCACATAATGAATCAATGATCGACGTTCATGTACCCTTTCTAAACAAAACAAGTACGTTCTCCTTCGTAAATAAGTAGACCTCTTCTCTTACAAAACACGTAGACCATTACTCGGAAACAAGCAGACAATGCTTCGTAAAAACGTACTCCTCTCATGAAAAATTGAGTTTATGGGAATTCTCAACACTATCAAAAAGGTCTACGTAAATCATGTATAAATGATTGAGTTTAATGTACATCTGCTAAACAAAACAAGTACGTTGATCTTCGTAAACACGTAGACATTTTCTCTGACAAAACACGTAGACATCATCTCTAACAAAACATGTAGACCTTTACTCTACATCCCCTATAAGCAATCAAGTTAGTCCAAGTCTCCAAAGACTTTTTGCCTTTAACCACAACAGCTTTTGCCAACTTCTCTTGCATCTCAACCTACAAAGAAAATATTTCACTAATAATTAGTCTACAACATTACATACTGTTTGTAAATTAGAACTACACCGACCTGCAATCTGAAATCCAGATGCTCAACGAAGTTGAGATAGATACACATTTTCAAAAACAGAAAACTATATTAATATGTATGTGTGTATCTATATTAGAGAGAGAGAGAGAGAGAGAGAGAGAGAGAGAGAGAGCGCACCAGACCTTATCCATGTCTGTGTGAGCAGTCATCGTAACAAGAAACAGTGATCACACCCAAGCTCAACCCATCAGATGGGACATGCAGTTCATGTCAGAAATATACGAGTATCCCTATGATCTATGTATACTATAGACAAATTACCATAGCTATCCCAAATTTAGGTTCTCCAAACAACGCATCACGTTTATTGTCTTTCAATGCCCCGGCTAATATCCCATTTGCACTAGCAGCACCCTTTTTACATCTAATGAAATCTCAAAAAATGCATACAACAAATCAGCACAATGTTAATAACAAAATCAATGACAGACATTTACTATTGGTGCTTACACACACATACTAACTAAGTCAATATGACAATCAAAAAGGGGTCAATGACAAAGCCTAACTTTTCAAAATAAGCATTTTGCAAGAATGTCAAGGAACTTCATGATCATCTAATCAATTTTATATTGTATACAAAGTATACCAGCAATAGTGGTTCTTTAGTAGCTACTGCTTGGCTTCCATTAGTATCATGTTTATCTCGAACACCAAGGCTATCACAAATAGATATAACCACACCTTTGTCCAACCTGAAAGGGGAAAATCCAGTTATGACATCTATCAGACTGAATATTGGGGAAGTTTGAACTTTGCTTTTGAAATACTAACAATGAATCTCTGAGACATAATAGAGAGGAAAAAGTTCTTAGAGCAGCAACATCTATATGGCATGACAATGACTGTGCAGACATTAGTTATCTCAGTATGGCAAAAAAGGTATCAGGAAATTCAGTCAGCAAGGATTGCCATGACTGAATTTAACTATGCACCCAAGTTTCGCATGTTTTGTCTTCTCTAGAGAAAATACCGATTTGAATAGTTGAGAACAATACAACTTCATCGATCAAAGCCACAAGGAACTTTACATGCAATATAAGTTTTCTGCAATGTAGCTTACCAAATCTTGGAAATCCTAATTCCTTCAGGGAAAGAACCACCACTGCATCAAGCAAAGTTAAGCCTACCAGAAAGCTTGACGAAGTTATAGTTTACAAGACACACATAAAACGATAATCTCGAGAGTCCTGATACAGAAAGTACATAATAATCACAGATTCATAATCCATTAATCCAAACAAACACCACTTGAATTACTCTACCGGAAAATCCACCTAATCCGAAACTCATAACAAACCAAATCACCATAACAAAACAACAATTTCACAGCAAAATTATAAGCATTAACAAAACATCTCTAATCAAAATCTCACAATGAAACTAAAACAAAACCTCACCATAAACCCCAATCTCAAGCTCAAAACAGATAGCACAGGAAATCTTCAAAATCAACTACGATTTGATTCCAAACAAGTACTAAACTCACAAAATTACTTAGAAAACTAAGAGGAAACCTCAAGAAACAAGACATTAGAAAAGCAGTAGTCACGAAGACGTGAATGTTGAGCTCGTCGTGGTCACCGGCGCGACTCAAATTGAGGCAAAATTCGCCAAAGTTGACAGCGAACGGTCATGGATCGTCGAATTTGAAGCGAGCAGAGGTCGATTCAGAATCCGAAGCAGTTGGAGGTCATCGGAGGTCGGGGTGTTGCCGGAACTTGACGGCACCGAGTCTCCGACGGGTTCTTGATGGCTTTGATGACTTCGTGAAGGAGAGTGAGAGAGAATCATGGTAAGTCGAGAGAGGGTCTGAGTTTTGGGATTTTAGGCTTAGAGAAGTGAGTGAGAGTCGAGGTCTAAAGAACAGTTTTAACAAGGATTAAATTTAACAGAATAAAAGAGACGTTAACGCAGTTAGCTAACGGGGTTAGTAAGTCACTTAACAGAAAGCTACAACGAAAAACTTATGTATCAACGTAACTCATAAAAATTGAAATTAAAAGCCAAGAGAGAAGAGACAGGGACGCCGATGAGTCTTCATTTGATCGTTAAATGAATCAATAAGCACTTTTGAATCTCCCTCCATCTGATTTTTTGTGAAACCAAGTAAAGAATCGGCAAGAAAACCAGCACGAAGACCTAAAATTTATGCTTTGAGAATACTTGTTTGGTAACGTTTTTGAAAATGATTTTCAAAAATAACAAAAATAAAAATAAGAAAATGAGATTGTTATTTTCTACTTTAAAAATGTATTCGGTAATTTATTGTGAAAAATATTTTTCATATTTTCTAGATTAATGTTATTAACACACCTATTTTTGATGAGTGACTTTTCTTGATGAGTCTGCATATCATTGGTGGGTGCTTGTTAGCAGGGATAATGAGGGTGCTCAAAAGATGACTTGGGAGCAGTTCAAGACACTCTTCCTGGGTCACTATTTTCGTCAGGCCCACCGTAGCAGATTACATTCTAATTTTCTGAACATGAAGAAAAGAGATGATGAGAGTGTGATAGAGTTTGAGCGGATATTCACTTCCATGAGCTACCATGTGCCTTACCTGATTCCTGATGAGAAGAGCAGGATTGAGATGTTTATTGGGGGTCTTAGTGGTGTGTTTGCAAATAGGATGACCGGTGTAGTGTAGCTATGACTATTGAGACCAGGAAGGCCTATGGTGCTCGACATAGAGATTTCAGCAGTCCTAGTCAGGGTCCATCTAAGAAGGCGGCTTCCTCATCCGTTTCTGAATCTTCAGTTGATAGTGGCTATAGTAATGGATCGAGTTCTAGTGCTCCGAACAAGATTAGGGGACATCACAAGAGGCCCTTTCGGAGCCAGTTGGGTAGACAACAGACATGATAGTTTGGGACTGGCGTTAGTATTCAGGGTAGGACATCAGGTGGTCAGACTTCTTCTTTTGGGCAACAACAGTCTATATGGTGTTTTGAGTGTGGCAGTCGGGATCACCTCAGGAGAGATTGTCCCTTGTTGGCTCAGAGGACTGCCCCAACCCCTACTCATCCAGTTGGTCAGTCTTCAGCAAGAGGATCCAGCAAGGGTATTCAAGTCAGTTCGGCAGCTAGGGGCGGCTCCCAGCAGGGTAGTGGTCAGCATGGACGTCCCATGACTCGCGCTAGACTTCATGCTATAACTCTGCAGGAGGGTCGTACTTCACCAGAGGTTATCATTGGTACATTATTAATCTGTGTTCAGCTTGCATTTACTCTAATTGATCCCGGTGCTACACATTCATTTATGTCTAGTAGATTTGCCCTCCACACCAATGTGCCATCATCGTCTCTTCCAGGCGAATGACATGTGTCTCTACCCTCCGGTGAAGTAATGAGGATAGATTGGGTGTTTAAGGGTTGTGGAGTAGTAGTGGAGGGATTTAGCTTTGAAGCTGATCTAATTCCATTAGACATTGTGAAGTTTGATGTGATCTAGGGTATGGACTTTTTGGAGACACATAGAGCTATGATTGATTGTTTTCAAAAGGTAGTGGTGTTTCAAAGTCCGAGAATGCCTGAGGTCACATTTCTAGGGGAGTGTGACATCATTTCAAGTTGTCTGATATCAGCTGTCGCTGCTATGAAACTGTTAAATAAAGGTTGTCAGGCTTATTTAGCACATGTCGTGGATACAAGTGTGAGAGTTGTGGGAATTGAGGATATTCCGGGGGTAAGGGAATTTCCTAATGTTTTTCCGGATGAGTTGTCTGGCCTGCCTCATGTAAGGGAGATATATTTTACTATTGAGTTACTTCCCGGAACGATGCCTATTTCTCAAGCACCTTACATAATGGCTCCAACAGAATTGAAAGAGTTGAAGACTCAATTGCATGAGTTGGTGGACAAGGGCTTTATTCGGCCTAACATGTCTCCATGAGGTGCCCCGGTGTTGTTTGTTAAGAAGAAAGATGACACCATGAGACTATGCATTGATTACAGGAAGCTAAATCAAGTTATTGTGAAGAATAAATATTTGTTGCCCCACATTGATGATTTATTTGATGAGTTGAGAGGTGCTACTGTCTTCTCAAAAATTGACTTGAGATCTGGTTATCATCAGTTGCGGATCCGAGAGAGTGACATAGCCAAGACTATCTTTCGGTCACACTATGGTCATTATGAGTTTGTAATGATGTCGTTTGGACTTACAAATGCACCCGCTGCTTTCATGGATCTTATGAATAGGGTGTTTCGTCCATACCTCGATCGTTTTGTGTTTGTATTCATAGATGACATCTTGGTCTACTCAAGAAGTGTGAAAGAGCATGTTAAACATTTAAGATTGGTATTACAGACAATAATGGATGCTCAGTTGTATGCGAAGTTCAGCAAGTGCGAATTTTGGCTAGATAAAGTGGGGTTTTTGGGTCATGTGGTTTCGGCAGAAGGTGTTAGTGTGGATCCCCAAAAGGTGGAAGTTGTGACAAATTAGAGTAGACCTACTACTGTGACGAGGATTTGTAGTTTCTTGGGGTTAGCAGGTTATTATCGACGTTTTGTGCAAGACTTTTCGAAGATTAATGCTCCTCTTACAAGACTGACCAAGAAAGGTGTTAAGTTTGAATGGTCAGAATAATGTGACCAAAGTTTTCAAGAACTAAAGAACCGCTTGACTGGTGTTCCTATTTTGACACTACCGGATGATAGTGGTGAGTATGTGGTTTACTGTGATGCTTCTAGACAGGGATCAGGTGGAGTGTTGATGCAACATGGCAGAGTAATTTGTTACACCTCTAGGCAATTGAAGCCACATGAGTTGAATTACCCCACTCAAAACTTAGAGCTTGCAGCAGTAGTTTTTGCACTCAAGTTGTGGAGGCACTATCTTTATAAAGCCAAGTGTCAAATCTTACCGATCACAAGAGTCTTCAATATGTGTTCACTCAGATAGATTTGAATTTGAGACAGAGGAGGAGGATGGAGTTGGTTACGGATTACGATTATACTATTGAAAATCACCCAGGAAAGGCTAATGTTGTCGCCGATGCTCTTAGTCGCAATCCCTCCATATCTTTTTCACATATGAGGACGGTTTGAGTTCCACTTCTTTATGAGTTACGAGCTACAGGGGTTGATTTATCGGTGGATGAGGTTGGTGCTTTGATAGCTAGTTTCCATGTGAGACCAATTTTGATTGATAAAGTGCGGGAGGCATAATATAATGACCCTTCCATAGTTCGGTTGATAGAAAGAACACTTAATGGAACAACCGTGGACTTTTCTGTTATGAGAGATGGAACTTTGTTGTTCAAAAACAGACTTTGTGTTCCAAAAAGAAATGAGGAGTAGTTAAAGAAGGAGATATTGGAGGAAGCTCATAGTTCTGCATATGCTGCACATCCGGGTAGTACCGAAATGTATCAGACTTTGAAAGATTATTATTGGTGGCCAAGCATGAAGAAAGAAATTGCAGCATTTGTGAGTAAGTGTTTGATTTGTCACCGGGTGAAAACTGAGAGACAGAAACCTTCCGGGTTGCTTTAGCCGTTGGCTATCCCAGTGTGGAAGTGGGATCACATCACCATAGATTTTGTCTTCAGCTTACCTCGTACCTGTGATGGGCATTAGGGGTGTTATCGGTTTTTTTCGGTTCGGTTTTCACCTAAAACCGGAAACCAAACCGAACTAAAAAATCGGTTCAGTTCAGTTCGGTTTTTTTTTTTTTGAAAATGCAAACCGGAAACCGAACTGAACTGAACGGTTCAGCCCGGTTCGGTTTTTTAAAAAAAAAAAAAAAAAAATTCTGGTAATTTTAATATAGAGTTCTATCCATATTCGACAATGCATACTTCTATATAGTTCAAACTTAAAAGTCACAAATTGAAAATAGAGTCTAATGTTCAAAGTTCAAACATTACAAATTGAAAATAAAGTCCACAATGTTCAAATCTAAAACAACTATCAAGTATCAACATCATCTCAATGATCTCATCTTGGCAATGTTGTTTGCTTCATAACCTTCATTTTAGGAGGCAACATACCACACTTCACATTTTGCCTACTTGACAATGATGACATCTCCAATATCTCTACATACACAAAAACAAAACAAAAAAACAAAAGGTTAGAAAAGAAAATCATACATGTAAATGATGTAACATAACATAAAACGAATTAATCAAATCAAACATTCAAAAATAACGTAAAACTATTACCTTTTTCCGCCTCTTCACATAACTCAATCTCTTCACTTGATGGCATATGATGCAAAGCAATAGTTTCACCTCTAAGCCAACTTTGTGTGCATATCAAGGCTTGCACCATTTTTGGACTTAAAGAGCTTCGATGTGGATTAATGACTCTCTTACTAGTGCTAAAAGAAGATTCCGAAGATATAGTGGACACCGGAATAGCTAGAATATCTTTTACAATGCGGGCCAATATCGGGTACCTAGAAACCCCATTCACTCTCCACCAATTCAACAAGTCAAAACCTTCATCGTCTCCTTCAATAGGATCACTAATATATCTATCAACATCATTGTTAATGATCTCGGCTTTCTTTGCTTTTCTCTTCAACTCCTTCTCCTTTAGCTTCCTTTCAAACTCGGTAACACCCGTGGCTAAAGAAATCTTAATCATATCATTGGATGCTTGAGACTCACCAACCCCTCTAACATCCTTTTCCTCCTCTTCATACACATTGTAAATGTCATACAAAAGCTCTTTCACACTCAATGAGACAACTTCCACCCTATGGTACTCATCCTCATCCCCAAAGACAACTTCTAAATAATCAACAAGTTTCTCAAATTTGTGTCGTGGATCAAGAATAAGAGCAAGAAACACATATTGATTCAACTCATCAAAATCACCCCAATATTTGTTATATTTTTCTCCCATTGGAGGTGCAATATCTCCCATCTTAGGAACACTTGGTTTCTTAATTTGTTCTTCTAAAAGACCATATAGATAAAGCAAATCACCAAAAGTGTGATGAATAATAGGTACATTAGAACAACACACTCTTAATGTAACTTCATAAAATGGTTTTAGAAAATCCGAATACACTTCGGCATTCCTCCAATCAATCCCAGCGGGTGGCCCTTCCTTTGCATTCTTCTCACCCAATTTAAAATATGCACAATAATTACGAGTATCTTGTTCACTCAATCTATCAAATGCTTTTTGAAATTTTAAAGCCGATTCTAACATCAAGTATGTGGAATTCCATCTAGTAGGGACATCCAACACCACAAGCCCCTTGCACTCTATCTTCACTCTCTCAACACATTCTTTAAAAAGTTCAAGCCTTTGTGGAGAGGATCTAACATACCTCACCGCATTACGAATAGCATCAATAGACATATTCATTGGTTTCAAACCATCATTCACAATCAAGTTAAGAATATGAGCTACACACCGCATATGCACATTCTTCCCCCCATTCAAAATCATTCTAGGATCTCCCCAAGCATCTAACTTCTTGATTAACTCTCTTATTGCAACATCATTTGCCGAAGCATTATCAACGGTGATTGTTAGAATCTTCTCTATGCCCCATTCTAACAAACAATCCTCTAAAATTTCAGCTATAGACTCTCCCTTATGATCCTCAATGGCACAAAAATTAAGCACTCTTTTATGCAACACCCAATCATCATCAATAAAGTGTGTGGTGATAACCATATAATTAATGTTTTGAATGGATGTCCATGTATCCGTTGTAAGACACACCCTTTTCCCCTTCAATTGACCCATCAACTTCTCCTTCTCCCACATATACACCTTAAGCACATCCTTTGCTACTGTTTGCCTACAAGGGATTTTCCAAAAAGGTAATGCTTTTTCCATAAAACGCCTAAACCCCATCCCATCCACATGAGTAAATGGTAGCTCATCTAGAATAATCATCTCCACACACAACCTATTGAGCTCTTCATTTGTCAAAGCAGAGGTATCTAACTCCCTAGTCTCTTTGTTAACACACAAAATCTTTTGTTTTTTAGCTTTCAACATTTCAATGTTTGGAGGATACTTGGGACACTTATCTATATGCTTAAGAAGGGATGTCGTACCATTTGAATACGGATCAGCACAATATTCTTTACTGCAATGAATGCATACTCCTTTAACTCTATTCTTAACCATTTTTCTAGTAAAATGAGCCCAAATATCTGACCTTTCATTGTCCTTCAAGTACGCCAAATATTCTTCCTCAGTCATCTCATGATTCGCCTCTTCTTCACCGGTACTTGCTTCAGTTGCTTGTGATCCACCCATACTAGGAACCGGTGTCGGTGTTGCCGATTCACCAACACCAACACTATCAACTTGCATCTGCGTATTATACAAATATAATCATCATCATCAGAATATATATATATATATATATATATAATTATATATATATATATAATTATATATATATATATATATATATATCATAACTATTTCAGTAACCAAATTTCAGTAATATACCTAAGAAGACGAGGAAGAATTGTTCATTGTAGAACTCGTAACACCACGGCCACGACCACGACCATTTGAGTCAATGGACATTGAGGAACCGCGCTTCACTGCCTTTGATGAGTTCAATCTAACCCTCTTCATTGTGAGAGGGAATGTCGTCTGCAAAAGAAAAGGAATCAAAGATTTAAGTATCTAACAATTAACAAGTTACCACATTATGAAAGTTGTTCATCAACCATTGAAATTCATTATTAGTTACATAATGAAAGACCATGCCAGCACTAAAAGACCTCATCCTCTTGCCATAGCCCTTCTTCATACTCTTAACACCATATATCATTGGATTCATTGCTGCGGATATTATCCTCAAAGTAATATCCTCACCAAGTTCATACCATTTACAAGACTCCATGTTATGATTGGATGTCACAGTAAAAGAACACCATGTTCACTTCTAATCAAACTAAAAGCCCGTATTTAAAGTTTTGCACTGACCCCTACAAAGTCTATGTCTAGATTGTGGATAACGGCTAGACCAAGTTGGGTGTCTTACAAATTGGATATAAATCTGTTCTCCAGTAAACACTTACACTAAATAGCTGGTGTAATACATTTAGATGGATATAGAAAAGGAATTCCTGTGTCTACCAACTTTGTTGCTGCATATTTTGATTAATTGATTGAGCAACAATATAATTCTGTCTTTTAGCTTGTTAACTTAAACCTTCAACTAAGACAAGGATTCAAACTCATTACTGATTATTAACAATAACGGTAGCTTCTCCATCCAGACAGGCAGCATCATGACAAGCATAATAGTTCACTACTATATATAACACTAGAATAATGTAAAAATAAAAAATCTATTTACCGTATAACAAGCATCACGGCTGAAACGAGACAATACACATAAGTAAAAAATTTTGTTTATTCCCTTGTTCATACATATTTCACACATTCCATATATTAGGTAAAATTTCATGTGATTCAGTAAACAGAATATAAATTCCATCATTGCTAGGCTCTCGATCCCTATGATTCGATGAAGAATGAGCAAATAATGGGTTTTTGTCTATAAATGGTAGAACCATTGATAAAAGAAAGAGATGCTGTATATGAATCACTTACATATTCTTCAGAATTATATGTATCCGCGGGATTAATTTGGAAAAACAGTAGGGATATGCAAGAACAAACAATTTTTATTGGAAATATTCCCCTAATGAATTCCCTGGGAACTTCTATAGTGATGATCATCGATTAAGTAATCATCAATCACTAGCTAATGCTACAATAGTTAGAATCGTATGTACCTCTGCAGTCTGCACAGGTGCCAATCTGCCAAGGATATGCAGACTGTGATTGCAGTCTTAGCAGGGCGAGTCCGACAAGAGGGGAGAAGAGGGCGAGACCAGTGACGTCGGGGCGGAGGGGAGTGGCGCAGGTGGAGGAATGGCGACAGGGCAAACCGGCGACAGGGGAGAAGAGGGACAGTCCGACGAGAAGGTAGAACAGGGAGAGTCGAGTGGCGACAGGGCAGAGGGGACTGGCGCAGGTGGCGGACTGGCGAGTGGCGACAGGGCGGACTGGCGAGTGGCGACAGGGCGGACCGGCGACAGGGGAGAAGAGGGACAGTCCGACGAGAGGGGAGACTGGAGAGAAAGAAGGGACTCGGGAGTCAGGACTGAGAAAGAGAATAGGCGTGAGAGACAGAGAGACAGAGAGACAGAGAGAGAGACTCGGGCTGAAGAACAGAAGAAGAAGTAGGGTTTTTTTTTTTTTTTTTTTTTTTTTTTTTTTCAAAACGACGTCGTTTTACCGTTTGACCGTTGACTTCGGTTCAAACGGTTCAGTTCGGTTTTGACTGGCCCGAAACCGAAAACCGTACCGAACAGCTCCGGTTCGGCCCAGGATTTTTATTTTCGGTGCGGTTTTTTCGGTTACGGTTTGGGTTTCGGTGCGGTTTTTTTTGGTTTTCGGTTTCGAAGTAACACCCCTAATGGGCATGACAGTATTTGGGTGATTATGGATAGACTCACCGAATCCGCACATTTCTTACCAGTGGGAAAGAAGTATATATTGGATAAGTTGACGAAACTTTATGTGAATGAGATTGTGAGACTCTATGGTGTGCCAGAATCAATAGTGTCTGATCGGGATCCTAGATTTGCTTCAAAATTTTGGGAAGCTCTGTAGGAAGCTTTAGGGATCCGATTACACTTCAGCACTACTTTAATTGATGGGCAATCTGAGAGAACTATTCAAACTTTGGAAGATATGTTGAGATCATATGCCTACAACAACGTCTATCATTCTAGCATTGGTATGGCTCCCTTTGAAGCACTTTATGGGAGGCAGTGTCGTACACCTTTGTGTTGGAATGAAATAGGGGAAAAAGAGTTTTGTGGCCCAGAAATAATTCTTGACACAAATGAGAAAATTAAGTGGTCAGAGATAGACTCAAAGCAGCTCAAAGTAGGCAAAAGAGTTATGCAAATATCCGCAGGAAGGACCTTGAATTTCAAGTTGGTGATCAGGTGTTTTTGAAGCTATCCCCATGGAAAAGAGTGGTACGTTTTGGGAAACGGGGGAAACTTAGCCCAAGATATATTGGTCCTTATGAGATAATAGAGCGAGTTGGCTCACTTGCTTACCGGTTGGATCTGCCTCTAGAGTTATCTAGGATACATATGTCCATGTGTCCATTCTTCGCAAGTATATTGCCAATCCCTTTCATGTCTTGCAAGAGCAGCCGATTACTTTGAAGAAAACCTTGACCTATGAAGAGGAACCGATTCAGATTCTTGACCAAAAGGAGCAAGTGCTTAGAAATAAGACAATTCCACTTGTCAAAGTGCTTAGAAACAAGACAATTTCACTTGTCAAAGTGCTTTGGAGGAGTCATCAAGTAGAAGAACCTACTTGGGAACCAGAGGAGTAAATGAGGTAACAATATCCCTACAAAACGTACCACTCCTCTGTTGCCTGGGAACCAGAGCAGCAAATGATCTAGGGCTTTGAGTTTGGGAATTTTACTGTTTAGCTTCGATTACCCTATTTAAACTTGGAATTGATGTTTGGGTTAGTTAAGGAAGTTGTAGTGCCTGTTGAGAGGATTGTGTTGCTAAAATTTGGTAGGAATAGAAGGTGGCTGGAATGTTAGGCCGCCGTTGCCGGTGGTGTAGACGGCGACGCCTGCATTTAGGGTTTTTTTTTCAAGCTGTTTAAAATGTATTCGAAGTGAGGAGTTTGTTGATGGTTAGTTTGTGAGTTTTGGAAGTGTTTTGGTTAGGATTGGGTTTGGTTTTGAAGGTTGTGGAAATTGGCGGTAGTTAGGCTAGAATCCGGTCATTGGATAACTCCAGAATTAGCTTGAATTAGTTAATTTATTTACACTACGCCAATTTTCCCATCAGACGACCGGCAATGCCCGTCGTCTGATTACTTTTTTACGTGTCGTCTATCGAGCTGCCATCTGATAACGATTCAGTCGACAGACATAATCTGTCGTCTGAGGAAGGTTATACGACATACTGTATGTCGTCTTTATGAATCCAGGTTCGTAACACAAAAAATGAATCTGTCGTTATAAATCGTTACAACGACAGTTCCCTGTCGTTGAAAGAAGAATTAATCAGCAAATAATTGCATTCGTCTGTTGTCTCCAATTTATTCTAACGTCATTTATATGACGTTGAAATGGCTTTTTTATCTACCCTCTTAATTTATCTGTCGTCTGTATTCTAGTACTAATATGTTTTTCTGTCGTTATAATAGTTTAAAACCTCAAAACTTTGCACGTGTCTCTCGTTTGAGATCAGATCATAAGTCACATTTTTGTCGTATAAATATTTAGTTTGTGGGGTTTGACGATTCAGACGACAGATAGCTCTTTTTTGTATACGTTAATACGACAGATGTGTTTACTCGTCTATCGTCCGTATCAATATCAGAAGACAATTATATGTCGATTAATTGTGTAACAAGTTATTTTGTCTGTCGTTTGAATTGTTATGAACGACAATACTATGTCGTTTGATGTTGTGAACAATGACACATTATGATCGACTCTTCTTCTGTATGACGACAACAAATTTGATTTGGTTTTAGCTGTAATCTGTGATGCTGATATTACATATAGACCTTTCTTTCAAATTGTATTTATATAAACCTATTCATGAGCACAAAAAACCATACAAGAAAACCTGGAAACCAACAAATTAAAGCCACATATATAATATCATCATGGTAACCAATTCAACATCATCCTTCAAATTATAGCAGAACCACAGCTAGTTCCATATTGTTCACAACAAAAGCCACAGTGATCACAGCTAGTTCCATATTGTTTACAACAAGCTAGCTAAAACAGGTATCAGAAACCTAGCTACAAAGTAACTAACATGCTAGCCAGCTAGAGTGCTAAAATGATCGATTATATATAAAAATCAAAAGTCGATCATATATTGTTAGTTGAAAACCGCCTACCTAACTAGCAGCCCTATATATGCATGCATATACAATGAGTTCAACTCGCACAAAAATTCAATGAGTCTAATCCTAGCAATGTTAGTTAATACCCTAAACCTTAAACATCAGAACTTGTTTTGCCCATTCATCCCGAACTTCATCAATTTGCTCCGGTGTGTAACGCAGACCCTGCTTAGTTTTCCACTGCAAATATAAAACAACCACTAAGCTTATGGTACGAAAAACTTCAAGTCAAACATGTAAATGAAGTCTAATATAAATATTTTAGCATCAAAAGCACATACAGTAGTAGCAAACTACAAATCCTTGTCTGCAATAATATCCTTCATGTAACGCATGACCACATATGCACAAGTCTTTCCATCTTTTTGCTCTGGAATGCCTTGCAAAAAATAATCATCACAAATTAGAATCAGTTAGTATGCAAAGCTTGATTGAGAATCATATGGAACATGTTACAACACTTACAAGAAGGGGGATCAATCTTATAAAATATGCAGACAAATGCAGACAAGAATAAAGAATTATAAAATCATTAATTCCAACTCTTACTAGGATCATAGTCAAATGATCATAAAAGGTACTGATCTAAATTGAGGATCAAAATGCTAGAGTAGTATCACATAGTTGTAATTGTATAGACAAATGCTTACCATTCATTTGACTAAGAAACACAAGAAAGAACAACACATGAACAATTATCTCTAACTTGCACACATACCGACACTCTAAGTCTCCAACAGTTCAACAAAATCAAAACAAGTGTAAACTCTCTGTCATTGACAAGCATGTTGTCCCTGCTGATATGGTCATGAGCTCATCTGCTGACATGCCTTTCATCTTCTCCTAATAAGATAAAATATGAATCTTAGTTTATAATAGTAAACACATGATCATAACATGCTGCTAGAAAAGTATATTCACATATCACAAAGGCATCGATCATTCTTCCCCTAAATTATCATTGGATATTGCTGTTCTGTTTTCAGGACCTCCAAGCACTTCTTGGCAGAAAACAAAGGTGTACAAAGGGTTTAAAGTGCCGTGAAGTAAAAGGAAAATACAGAACTTTCTATAACCTCTCCTTTCACTTTCAATAAAATAGATCACATATCATATATAGAGTGCCGTGAAATAAATGGAAGAACTGAACTTTGTTCCATTGGGAAAATGGGACTGTGAAAAGTTCAGTAGTCGGTAAGCTCTCAAGATAGGAGAAATACACTCTAATTCTTCACCAGAGCAGAAAGACATATTACTTTGACATGTATATCATTTGAAAATCAGGTCATGTATACTGACAAATTTTTCATGGCAGAACAAGAGTACTACACCATAAGCAATCAATATAGATAGGGTCCAATTATGAGAAGAAACAACATACCGAAACTTTAGAGTTTACCGGTCTTTACTTGAATGAGGACACTGAATCCCACTGACCGTTGTCCAATACCAAAAACAGAAAACCTAAATAAATTTTAAAGAAAGAGAGAATTAGTCTACCTGGTAGAATGATGATCAAAATATAACAAAAGTATGAGAAACATAACTATAAAAATATATATTACTAACAGTTTGATACTATTACTTTTGATATTTATTTATGTTCAGCAAGATCAAAGGATGACTCACACATATACCAACAAGCTCATGGATGTCTAATATATCTTATCAAGAATCAAGTATCAATGTTTTTGATATATAAACACAATAAACAACTTCAAATAATGGTACCATTCAGTTTGTTTAAAACTAGAACTAATTTTAGATACTTGCAAATACAATTTCAAACTAAGTGTTTGTCGTAGACTAATGAGTCTGATACTAGAACCACAATGCACACAACCTACAAGTATTACTTAACCACTTCAGAGAACCTATCACACACACATTTATATCCCCCAAAATTACTTATAACACAGACTATCAAAAACAACTCACACTTGGTCCTATTATTATACATATAATTCATACCCCTTGAGAAAGTATAAATACCTGGAGTGTGGTAGGGTCATCCATTGTAAGTGAGCTGGTGTATCCGCCCATGCAATTGCAAGCCCTCTTGCACCAACCATGTAACCATATTCATCAACTATATCATTCTAGTTTTCTGTGTACCATTTTGTTTAATTGACTGCATAAACATGCATACCAAGATCAATCCATTGATATTGCTTCCATTCTTCAACATTGTTATCATAATGAAAAAGCATCACAAATTTTTCATGAAATATTCTTACCTCTCACATATACCAACAAAGTCATAAATAATTATGCTAGGGAGGAAAGAGAAAACATATGTCCCATTTATTTTGATTCATAACTTCTGACCCTATACATACAATAACAAATATACATGCACAGACACATATATATACACATGCAGCCTTGTAAATACGAGGAAGCCGTTTCTATAATCACTTCTTCATAACCTGAATATCAAAAATGAAATATTTTTTCAGATTCATCACAATCATAATAAGGAATCAGTGTTGCAGACAAGAAGAAGAAAAAACAAACAGTCCTTGTATTGACTTGAAATCTAGCCAAGTGAGGCAATTTAACAAACGCATGGTGTGCATAAAATCAACATTCACCCACAATCCCAAGAGTACCAGCCTTTCTCAATTTTGTCCTTACTCCTTCAATATGAACATAACCCACTAAACCCAAAACCCATTTCGGGCATAACCCACCACACAAATCCCACATCCCCAATATGAACACAGCCCAATAAAAGCAAATTTCAAAGAAAATTCTATATTTGAACCTTAGATCCCCGAACCTTATCCAACAAACACTAACTCAGTTTACAGTGAATCAAAGAGCTTACCGACAGAGATAACAGCAAACCCTAAATCTACGAGTGCGCAATGAGGTTCGTCTTTTGTCAAACCTTAATTTTGTAGTGTGGTATATGTAGCTTTGCTTTGATTGAGGGATATGGAGATGGAGATGGAGGATGGGGATGAAGAGAGACATAATTTTACCAGTTTTGAATTTTGATGTGGGCTATTCATCTTTCAGATCGAAAGTGGGGAGTTGAGATCGAAAGCGGGGAGCTAATGAGAGGATAAATTTGGGTGTTTTCTATTGAGAGAGTTGAGACTTGAGAGGATTGAATGAATGAGGCTAGGTTTCAGGGAAGTTGAGAGATGAGAAAAGGTTTTAAGTGTCAAAAAAAAATCCAAACTGTTACGCAAAAAAAAAAAAACTACGGCAGCAGCCACATTTATGATTCTCAAAGTACGGCAGTTTTCTGTCGTCTAAAAATGTTCATATTAATTGTCAATTTTTTTTGTTTTTAAGACGACAGATGATTGTCGTATAATGAACACGTTAAGTTTACATTCAGACGACAGATATTTAAATGTCTGTCGTAAAAATTCATCAGACGACAGTAAAAATGATTTTTGTCATCTGATCCCTGTCGTATGATTGCAAAATTGGCATAGTGTTATGTCGGAGATTGTGTAGAGGTTCAGCTCGAACGCATTTAGAATTAAGGAAGTAAGCTAGGGAGAGCGTTGTAGGCTCACGTTTATTCTTGCTAATTTTATGTATAAAATTTGGGAGCGGAACGTAATCATATCTTTTGAACATGATGAGAGGCGAATCGTGTTGAAGAGAGTCAAGATCGACGTCAGAGTTAGTCACATATTGTGAGTGAACTTTTATTTTTAATAAAATGCATGTGACAATTAATTTATAATTATCTCTTCTATAATTATCGTTTTTATTTGTCGAGTTTGATCAGTTTTATAAGAGATTACCGAAAATGAGATTTTCGGTAGTTCTCTATTACAATTTTCCCGTTTATTTGTGGGTCATCGATCTTGACATTGAGAGTGTTTTAGCAAGTATTTCGGTTTGAGATTTTAATTACGATTTATACTTGATAATTTAATCTCGCTTATAATCATAGATTCGAGTATGTTTTTGACGTGTGAGACACGTCAATGATTGTTATTATATTCATCGGTCGAGTGGGCCGAGACACTTATCTCGTGAGCTCTATCTAGTGGGCCGAGATATTTTTCTCATGAGCTCTGTTTGACCTTTTTATTTCACCATATAAAGGTTGTCGTGTATTTATTATTGCTAGCCTTTAGCGTGAGACACTATTATTTAGAGCCTAGGAGGCTTCGATCCTAGCCTGGGAGGCTCATCTTTTTGGTGAATTATCTTCCCTTTCTTTATTTTATTTCGAACAAACGAGATTAGTTTGTTTCTTTACTTAATTCATAACCAATGGGATTGGTTCAAATCTTTCTTTTTTTTTTCCATTTCAACGACGAATTGTTTCGATAACGGCATGCATACATGTTTTGTTTGAAATAAATGGGAAAGCATAAAATGTGATTTATTTATTCGATTTTTTAATTTTATTTGTATCAACTCACTCTAACGTTATCAAATGTTTTTCCTCTAGGTCATTTGTTTTAAAATACCCAATCTACAGAGTTCGGTTCGACACTAGTAGGAGACGAGGCATAGTCACCACCATCACCACCAGTTTTCACTAGTAGGTAATCTTCTTTACCTACATGTGTATTTTCTTGCTTTCTCTAGTTTAGTTGCTCTGATTACCTACGGGTGTAGTAATATATTCGGTTGTGTGTTAAGGGCTCTTGATCCTACTGTAGAAGTATTTGGATAATTATGTTATGATTTAACTTTTGGATGTTTATCCGATGAATTTGGAGATGTTTTAAATGTTATGTTGTGGTGGTTGTGTTTGTGGGGAGTGGATGGCTCCAGGAGTTGAGGATGAGATGTTTGATATAGAAGTGTGTTTTTGGGATTTTAGGTTAGGGTTGTCCATTTCAATGGAGGTTATGTTGAATTTTCAATAAAATTTTCTTTAGGGTGGACCCCGCAGCATGGCCTCACCCGTGCAACTTGTCTTTTTCCTTATATAATCTCTCACCCCCATTTTCCATCCTTAACATTGGCGATGATGGTGAGAGTGTGGCAGTGGTGCATCAATCTCAAATTGGTTGTGGTGTTGTGGTCTTAAGGTTGTGGCGATGCTGGGTGTTCTCTTCGTGGTGGTGTCTGGTCGGGATGGCAGGGAGGCACGACGACAGGATGGCATCGAGGCCATGGCGGCTGGTGCATCCACCTTGTCTACACTTGTGGTCTTAAGGTTGTGGCAATGCTGGGTGTTCTCTTCGTGGTGGTGTCTGGTCGGGATGGCAGGGAGGCACGACGACAGGATGGCATCGAGGCCATGGCGGCTGGTGCATCCACCTTGTCTACACTAAAGATGGAAGCTGAGTTAGGTTAACTGTTATTGGGCCTAGGGTTAATTCCTTTTGGGCCTAAGGTTATTTTTTCAATTTTATGTATATTTTAAATCTCTTAAATAATTCCTAATAGTGTATTAGGATTCTAAGCACATGTTGTGCCTGATACGTCTTGTGGCGTGTGAGTCTATTTTCTAAAGTAACGTAAGTTTCTCTAGCGTTCTCTGGAGTGGTACTGAATGAGATTATCCGCTATCTCTACGTTCTGAAATGTCTAGCGATTGGTCTATTGTCTATATACTAATGTGGGTGCTACCACTAACTCCTTGTTTGCCTATGTCTTTAATTGGCAGTTGTAGGGTATATAACGATCTATCTTACGTGTGATGAATATATGATTCGCCTTTTTGGCTTGATTTTAAAAAAAATAAATAAATAAAAAAACAAAAAAACTAGTTTAAGCGAGCAGTAGGGGCGAAATGACCATAATAACTTATATTAATCTTACATATAAGTAAAAATCAAAGATATAATAGATTTGGGAAAATGGTGAGAAGGGTGTTTTGACCCTTCTAGGGGATGTTTGTTTCACATGATTGTCATAGCTGGGCTTAATTTCTATACTAAGTCTGGACTCCTTTAACATAGCATATTCCTAAACTAAGCCCGACTCATGTTTGGTGCTAGTAGGACCATGCAATATAACAGTAAATACAACCAATACCATCAATACCACAAACTATTTCACAAAACTAAAAACCAAATTATCGAATAGATAGCATTCAATTAAAGCATAACATCCACATCTCAACATTCTGTTAAACACACAATTGTAGGACGGTGGCAACTGGACAAATGCGCAAGAGGTCTGTAAAAAAAAAAAAAAAAAAAAAAAAAAAATCCAGATCTCTTCTTCCCTCTCTTCCTTCTCTGACATGCACCAATTCTCAATCTAAAATATGAAGTGTTAAGAGTAAACCTTGTGGGGTCTATCTCAAGGGAAATTTTACCAAAAATTTGGCATAACGTCTTTTGAAAATGGACTACGTACCCCACCTGTCAACCAACAAAAACACTTCTATAATCAAATCAAACCATCTCCAAACTCCTTAAGCCACCATGTTCCCAATTCCATATAAACTGTAACGTCCCGTACCCAATTTTAGCTATTTATTGGGTATTCTACGAGTTACTGAGGAATTTAACCGTGTTCGGTAATATAATAAGTTAACGCTTGAGTTTATTTTCAAATTTTACTCAAAATGTCAAGTTCTTCTTTTAAGGCCCTGATATCGTAATACGCGTCGATACGAGTTCACTGGTGTCATCGAATTATTTTTGGAGCTTCGAGCTATTTTTACGATTTATTGAAGGTTGATAAAATAAATTAATTTTTTTTTTCTGAAATTAAAATATAACTTTTATTCTGGGTCGTATGATTAACTAGGGTTTTGATCTGGCCGTAGGTTCGGTATAAAAGAAAAAGAGATGGGTTGACCCAGTCAAAGAACCCAACTCGGGTTTGACCGAGCCAACCGAGTCTCTCCTCCTTCTCTCTCACTTCTCTCTCTCTCGTCATCCATCTCCGGCGTGGTGTCACCGATCCCGGCCACCGCATGCCGTGAAACCGCCACCAAAGTACTCCTCTCTTCATTATCTACAAGACCTAGTCCTCAAATTCGCACGTGCACCCACCATTAGAGGAGATCGGAATCGAAGAACACGGTGGTGTTCAACGGACTCCGATGAGCTTCGGTTATGACGTGGAGCCCGACTGATTTTCTGGCGAGGAGTTGAGTCCTTGGTTGCTTCCAAAGCTCTTTCGAGCACCAGCGAGACTAGGAACCTACCAGACAAACTTGGAGGCAACTGCTATGTTGTTTAGGAAAACAGAGGCGTTGCTGCAGTTGTTCCTAGCATATGACGAGTTTTTAGACTTTGTTCTGCTCAATCTGAAGGCAGAGGCTCTGTTGAGGAAGTTCAGGGCAGCTGAGCTTGACGTGGGTGCAAAGAGCACATCCATGAGTGCAAAGAGCAATTTTTGGGTGCGGTTATCATTCTTGATAAAAGTTTGGTCGAGAACTAGGTAAATCGGAGTTACGGGGAGGCTATGGCCATTTTTCGGCAAGTCGCCGGAATCCGGCAAGGGGTTCCGGCTAGGCAACAGTTCCGGCAGAATCCGTGAAGGTTAAGGTTTTGTTTAGGGGCAACGTTCGAGGAGTATTCCGAGTATTATATTGGGAAGTTTAAGCCTAATACTGTGAGTGGACGTTTGTTTTAAATTAAATGCATGCAATGTGTATTTATTTAATGATTGAGTTTAATTTATTGATTTCTTAATTTGTGGAATAATTTCCTTTTGGTATTGATTTCTGCGAAGTATTTTCGGAAGTGATTATTCATATTTTATTTGTTAACTTTGCTATTTGGAAAATTACTGAAAATAAGATTTTCGGTGGAGTCATATATTTATTGCTTCTTTTATAATTGACAATTTTCATTATTTTAGA
Source organism: Fragaria iinumae (assembly GCA_009720345.1). Taxonomy (NCBI): domain Eukaryota; kingdom Viridiplantae; phylum Streptophyta; class Magnoliopsida; order Rosales; family Rosaceae; genus Fragaria; species Fragaria iinumae. The sequence goes on from CM019123.1 coordinate 2,631,348, forward strand.
GAGTTATCGAAAATGAGATTTTCGGTGGATATATATATGGATATTTATGAGGATAGTATGTATATAAATGCTAACTACCCATACGTGTTTTTCCGCCATAATGAGGTAAAATTACATTATAGTATGACGTGAGCGTGAGACGCAAGCGTCGTAGCCCTATATGAACGTAGTAATTCATATAGGGGATATGCACGTATATATACACCGTCTTTTCCGCCATAATGATGTAGCGTTTGAAATTCTATTATAGTGTGACGTGAGTGTGAGACGCAAGCGTTGTAGCCTTATATGAATTTCTATTTTTCATATATTTTTCTTAAGAATTCATACAATGTGTATGACAAATGTAATTACATACATATTTATATATTTTAGCTTGAGATGATCTTTATTATAAAGTATTGGAAACTAGCGGGGCTAGTCGCGTATTTCAGAATTTGTCAATTTTCTGAGTTATGAGTTTTATTATTTTTGCATGCAGCGCAGTTTTTTTGAAAAGATAAATTTGGGAAAGCATAAAGATTTATTTCTTTTAAACTTTATTTTTGTCCACTCACTCTAACGTTTTTAAATTGCTTCTCCCTTGTGCCCTTCGGTTTTAAATGCCCAGTTTGCAGAATTGCATAGTTGAAGTCGGGCGTACATGGAGTCGAGGCATAGTCCATCATATAGCTTCCATTTATTTGTATTTTCTGTTTCCTTTCTTCCCTATTAAAGTTGCTCTAAACCTATTAAATATTGGTTGTGTGAGTATTTTTTTTTTTTAAATTAGTGATTAAATTGGGAGGTGAGCACGAAGGCTCCAGGTGTTTAAGGTTGGATTTGAAATTTTAGAAGTGTTTGCATGTGCTTTTAGGAAGGGTTGTCCTTTTTCAAGAGAGGTTATGCCGAATTTTCGGTAAATTTTCCTTGAATATGGACTCCGCAGGATTTACCTCGGGTTTCAGGGTGAATTCGGGGCGGGTCCTGACATAAACACCCAAAACACAACAAGCTTTAATTAATTAACAACCATCCGAAAGGTCATTAGAACAATTCTAATAAGGAAGGAAAAACAGAGATTAGAGAATAAGCAGAAGCTGCGTCTGACTACGCCTCGACTCAGTGTACGCCTGACCTCAAGTAAGCTAGTCTGCAAACTGGGCATTTGAAACTGAAGCGCCTAAGGGAAAGTAATTGAAAAACGTTAGAGTGAGTGGACAGAAAAATAAATGAAATAATTTAACAAAAACATAATTTAAATACTTTCCCACGTTTTAAATCGTAAAACCTGTAATGCATGCAACTTTCTCAATCATTTAGCTTAACGTCCAGAAATCTCTTAACAAAAGACAAACCAACCCTCTAGTTAATTAAGTACATAAATGAGAAATAAAACAAGGGGAAGAGATATCACCATGTAAGAGAAGTCTCCCAGACTCAGGTTAGAGCCTCCTAGACTCTGGTAGCGTCCCACGCTAAGTGCTCGACTCACTTATGGTGAGTACCACGTATAAAGGCTAGCTAGCAATGAATAAGAACTACCCTAGTATGCTGACTAAAAAATAATATAACAAAGATAATACTTCCCTAAAAATAAAGAAATCAAATACACAAAGTACAGTTCCCAACTGTACTTAGAAGTATTTATGTTAAATCAAAGGAGTATTACTAATGTGATAAACCACTCAACATGTCTCACATATCAAATAAAATTAGTAGTAAATCCAAAAAGTCACAAGAAAGGTATGAACCACTTTTCTCGGTCCACTAGATAGAGCTCATGAGAAAAGTATGAATCCCTTTTCTCAGCCCACTAGATAGAGCTCATGAGAAAAGTATCTCGGCCCACTAAATAGAGCTCACGAGATAAGTATCTCGTCACTAGGGAGTTTTGGCAAAATCACCGCCACTACACAGCCGCAACTTCTCGAAGTGATTTCTCCCAAACAACGACGAAAACAAATCAGCAAGCTACCCAGATCTTGGTGCTCCATAGTTTTGTATGCGCCTAACACAGAAAATTTCTAGAGAGAGAGAGTCTACCTTCTCTCTAGAAGTTTTATCAACCCATCACCATTTTGAGAGTCTCACGAGCCCAGCCGTCTCCTCCACCACCACCATCCCCACCTCCGCTACTATTTCCTCCACCTCCCCCATGTCCACCTAGCCTTTTCCCAGACCAGATCTGCCATTTCCTTCAATCCTTTTCTTCATCTTCCCCTTCCCTCTACCTCATCCATTTTCCCCATCTACCCACCTTACTTCCCTGCCTTATTGAGTCTTCTCATGATGGTTTGAACTCAGATCCATGTCGTTCTCATCACCTCTCCATCTCCTCACTTCTTCACCATAACCCAATTCCAATCCCGACTTCACATATTTTCCATCATTTCGCTAGATCTTCTGGTTCTACTATTGTTGCTTCTCATATGATGTCTTCTTCCTCTCTAGCATTCATATCTGCTAGTTCCTCCACCACTAAGCAAATTTTCGTCCGTCGGCGAACTTTTGTTCAACTGAAAGAAGGTGTTTCGATTACCTTGGTATTCACTCCTTCTATGGTTACTTGGTTTCTCTTGGGGGCTTTTGTGCCCAGCGTTCTCAACCGGTGGAGGAAGCGGTTTGTTTTGGTGCTCTAGCGGCGGATTGACGCCAAATGGGGACTGGAATGTAGTGGCAACAACTCTGTGCGGCTGATGTTGAAGCGATGGAGGCTGTCAGATTTAGGGTTTCTTACTTTTAGTTTTGGGCTTATGTGTTGTGTTGTGGCTAAGCTCTTTATGGGCTTTATTTTGTTTATGCTGGGTCTAAGTGCCTCTATTGCTGGACCTATGTGTCTTTTTACGCTGAGACCAATGTGTCTTTTTATGCTGAGACCAATGTGTCTTTTTACGCTGAGACCAATGTGTCTCTTTATGCTGAGACCTATGTGTCTCTTATGCTGGGGTCTTTTGTACCTGTGGTTAGTGTTGTATTAGGTTGTATTCTTTGGATCATCTAATACATTGCTTCCATTGATCAAAAAAAAAAAAAAAAAAAGCTACCCAGATCGGTCGGACGACAACGAACGGTGGTGATGTATCCACATCGGGAGAGACACGGGAAAGATGAGAGAGAAAGAGAAGGTGAGTTTTTGATTTTTATTTTTTGACTTTCCACCTTTGGACCCTTTTATACCCTCGACCAAAAATAGACTATAACTTTTACACTATAACTTTTCATACTAACTCCGATTAAAACGTATAACATGTCTACCGTTTCGTCTTAACGTCCTCTATGACATGCCTTAAAGAAAATTTTCCAAAATAAACACTCTATGAAAAGTCAACTCTATGGTCCTTATAAGTGAAACCGTTAATGAAGCCAGCAAAAGCTCAAGATAAATCAACCGTAAATATTTAAGAAGTAAATAAGAGTCGGGGTGTGACATGAAGCATCTTAAACAACAACAAGTATGGCCCGTGAATCATCCTTGTACCGAGACTGTTCCCACCTTAACCACATTTAAGGTGTTGGGTTTTCATCACAAAAGACCTCGGTACAATATTGGGTATGATACACCCACTTACAAGTTATATTTTTTTGTCACTTTTCTAATGTGGGATCTCTCCTCTCCAACACGTCCCCTCATGTGCAAAACTTTTTAGGTCTGCATGTGAATCTGTGTCACCTTCTTGATGTGGGATCTCTCCTCTCGAACGCGAACTCTCACGTGCAACATAACTCAAGTCTACACGTGTCTTTCGACCAATTGATCCGACCAACCCAGCCCACATCAAACACTTGGTGACAATCCAGTTGGACTTCCTCCGATGGCAAGGCATGCCGCCACTCACACTCGGGCCCATCCTAGAATGGGACGCAACTGGATAGGGACTTTCTTTGATACCATGTTAAAACGACGACAAGCGTGGCCCGTGGATCATCCTTGTACCGATACTGTCCCAACATAACCACTTTTAAGGTGTTTGGTTTTAATCACGAAAGGGCGTGGTACAATTGGTATGATCCACCCATTTGTAAGTTATATTTTATTTATCACTTTTCTGATGTGAGTTCTCTCCTTTCCAACACACCCCCTAATGTGTAACCTAACTTTTTAGGTCTGCACGTGAATCTGTGTCACCTTCCTAATGTGGGATCTCTCCTCTCGAACCCGGACCGTCACGTGCAACATAACTTAAGTCTACACATGTATGTCAACCAATCGATCCGACACTTGGTAACATTCCAATCAGACTTCCTTCGATGGCAAGGCATGACACCCAAACTCGAGCCCATCCCAGATTAGGAGCAACTGGAGAGGGACCCGCTCTGATACCATGTTAAACATAATAAAGTAGTGTAGGGTTCACATCCAAAACTAATTAGCAATGGATGGAGTGACCCTAACCCTTATAAACCCACATGTAAGGTACAAATAAAATATAACTTATAAGTGGGTGGATCATACCCAATTGTTCCGGGACCTTTTATGATTAAAAGCCAACATCTTAAATGTGGTTAAGTTAGGATAATATCAGTATAAGGATGATCCACGGGTTACACTTGTCGCTGTATAATTTTATGAGGACACCAAGTAGTTGTCACTCATTGGACTTCTTGCAACGACCAAGTTATCTAAAATAGAATTAAATTTTTTTTCCTCAAAGAAGAGGCTTTCTCACTTCTTATTGTTGTTCTATGGTTTGTGTGGAAGGAGACAAACGAGAGACTGTGGAATGATAAAAGCTCCTCAATGCAGCATTTATTCTATCAGATCAGTTCTTATGTTTCTGTGTGGAAATCAATTAGGATACCCAACTCGGGTTTCCTGCGGCAACCGAAACCGTGGACTCCTCCCCTTCCAGGTTGGCTTAAAATTAACATTGATGACGCTTTTGATTCTTCTATTCATTGCGAAGGGATTGGAATAGTGATTAGGGACTCAGATGCATCTGTGGTGGGTGGTATGTGTATGAGATTGGAGCATGTTTATTCGTGTGAGATGGTTGAGGCAGAGGCTGGTAGAGCTGTTACTAAGCTAGCAAGGGAGTTTAGCTTATCTCCCATTGTGTTGGAATATAACTGCACTACGTCAATTTTGCAATCAGGCGACAGGGATCAGACGACATAAGTCATTTTTACTGTCGTCTGATAAATTTTAACGCCAAACATTTAAATATATGTCGTTTGAATGTAGCAAACGCGCAATAATTAGAATTTGCATGTTATTGAGATGACAGATGACTGTCGTATGAAAAACCAGAATTTTGTTTTTGGCATAACTGTAAGATCATTTTTTGACACTTAAACTCAATCTCACATCCCAACACTCATTCTATCTCCCTGATTCGTATCTGTCACATTCCGGTTCTTAAGTCAATTTGCGGTTATTTACTTTTGGGTTAATTTGACATTTTACCGTTTTAAGTAACCGTTTACTATTTAAGACTCCAAAAGTTGACTTTTTCTTCCGTTTGGAATTTGGGAAAACTTTCTTAATGAAAGTCGTAGAAGACGTTAAATAGAATTTGTGGACATGTGACACGCTTAAAATGGAGTTCGTATGAAGAAGTTATGGTCTAAAAACGAAAGTTACTATTTTGGTTGGGGGTATAAAAATGGAAACTTACCATTTGAGGTAAGTTAGAAAGTCAGAAATTACCCTCCCTCTCTCTCTCTCCTCTCTCCCGCGTCTCTCTCCTCTGCCGAACTTCTTCGCCACCGTCCGGCCAAGTTAGGTGGCGTGCTTGGTATCGATTTGAAGTTTGGAGCATCCTCTACAAGTCTAGGTAGGTGGCAGCCGGTGCCACGCCGCCGTGAGGGAGCACCATCGCCGTGAAGTCACGGCTGTACCGCGGAGGTGTTCTCGCCGGAACTCCTTTTTCCGGCCACCAAAATTGGAGCTGCCGGTCTCGTCTTGAAGCCCACTCTTCCAGCAGCAAACCCCTAAAAGGATACATCCTAACTCGTGCTTGGTAAGGAGAATCGAAGGTTTGAAATTCTAAGGTTCTTGAATTGGAGGGTTTTCTATTTTGATTCGATTGACATGTTTAAGCTTAAAATTGATCAATGTGGTAGTTATGAAAGTTGTTTGGAATGTTGAGAGGAAGATTTTTTCAAAATTTGGTAGCCATTGGAGGTCGCCGGAGTTCGGCTGCTGGCCGCCGCAGCTTAGGGGTAGTTTTTCATGTTTTTGAGTTTGTTTTAATGAGAGGAGTTTAATGATGTGAAGTTTGGAATTTTTGGAGGAGTTTTGGTTAGGTTTGAGATTTTTCAAAGATTGAGAATTTTGGCCGTTGTTAGAATGAAAATCCGGCCGTTGGATTTCCTTGGTATTTATTCTAGAATGTTAGAATTGATGAATTAAGGTTGTGGTGGAGTTTGGTGTGAATCTGATAAGCTTAACCCTAGTAAGGGTAGTGGGTTAAGCGGAAGAGTTTTGGTATTTATATTTAAGTATTTATTTTCTGGAATTGAAATTTGGTTCTAAGCATATTTATTGTGCCAGGATACGAAGTGAACCTCGCTTGAGTGCCGATGGGGATATTGTCGGGTTTATGCCTAAATTTGTGAGTGGACATTTTGGTTTTAAATAAATATGCATGCTAAATTCTATAATTTATTATTTTATTTTCTAAGCTTATATTATAATTTTGGCTTATGAGATGATCTCGGAAATTATGGATTTGAGCTTGGATTATTAATTTGGTATTTGAGTTTGGATATTTTTATAAATTCTGGATTTCATTATGATTGTTTTAATTGTGGACTTTGAGGTTTATAAAAGATTTCCGAAAATGAGATTTTCGGTAGTTCGCCATTTATAATTTTCGCATTTATTTGTGGAATATCGATTTTGACCTTGAGAATATTTTAGCGAGTATTTTGGTTTGAGATATTAATTACTATTTTTACTTGTTAATTAAATCTCGCTTATATTATGGTTTTGAGAATATTTTGACGTGTGAGGCACGTCATTGAGTTTTAATATAATTTCTTATGATGATTTTTAAGTACGGTTGGGAACCGTCTAAGTCGTATAATCTTGGGGAAGTTTAATGGATTTAAGTGTTTCGTATGTTTTTTAGTCACCATAATATAGGGTCGCTTATATTTCATTACTAGCTAGCTTTATTAGCGGTCCTCACCATAGGTGAATAGAGCGCTTAGCATAGGATGCTATTATAGCCTGAGAGGCACGGATCATATATTATTATTTATTGCTAGCTAGCCTTATTAGCGGTCCTCACCATAGGTGAGTTGAGCGCTTAGCGTGGGACGCTACTATATCCTGGTAGGCATCGACCAGAGCCTTGGAGGCTCCTTCTACATGGTGACAACTCTTCCCCTTATTTTTATTTTTCTCAGTTATGTAATTGATTAACCAGCGGGGCTGGTTTATCTCTTCTTACGAAATTTCTGTATTTGATTAACCAGCGGGGCTGGTTTGTCTATTTTTATGATATTCTGGATTTAAAGTTATTTGGATTATCAAAGTTGCATGCTGTTAAGTTTTAAAAGTTGAGACGTGGGAAAATATATAAGTTATGTATTTGTTAAATTATCTAATTTATTTTTGTCCACTCACTCTAACGTTTTTAAATTACTTTCCCCTAGGCCTTTTGGTTTTAAATGCCCAGTTTGCGTACATGGAGTCGAGGCATAGTCAGAGGCTGCTTCTGTTTATTCTTTATTCATTGTTTTTATTTCATTATAGATATGCTCTGATAACCATTTGAGATAGTTATTAGTTGATTAAGGCTTGTTGTATTTTGGGAGATGTGTTGAACTTGGGGAGCAGGAAGTCTCCAGGTGTTGAGGCTGGTTTGTTTTGTTATAGAAGTATAAGTTTGATTTTTCCGGTAAGGGTTGTCCATTTTCAAAGTAGATTATGCCGAATTTTCAGTAAATTTTCCCTGCAGATGGACCACACTGAATTTACCTCAGGTTTTAAGGTGAAATTCGTGGTGGTCCTGATCACTCTCAGAATAACTCTCTTGCTCATTCTCTCCACTCATATATCCTCACACCTTCATTCTTGCCCAAATCAAAACGGGCAAATCCCGTCTCTCTTCATCTCTATCCTCCATCTCCATCTTCGATATCTCTCCCTCTGACTCGTTTGTGGGCATCGGTCTCTTTCCAAACCAGCCAACCCTAATGTTTCACGACTGTTGATAAGCCTTTCGATTCACTATTATTTGATTTAGGGTTCTTATTGGAGTCGTTTTGGGTTTTGAGGTTCATCTGAAATTCAATTTGGGGGGTTTCGAAAATTTCCTTTCAATTTCAAATTAGGTTTGCTGGGGCTCGTTCGAATTGGGATTCTGAAACAGACATAGGTTTGATCGAATTTAATTTTATTACTAAATTCAATTCTGATTTGCTCTAATCGAACGATTTTTTGTTTGTTCTAGTGTTTCATAATGGTGATTAGGTCAAGGGATATACTGGGTTGATTCCAAAATTTAACTCGTATATTGTTTTCTTTGATCTATGTCCATGAATAATCTATTCCTGTTTATGGTGGTTTGGTCATTTTTTCTAGATTTCAATTTGGTGGTTTGGTCATTTTCATTTGAAATTCGATTTGGGTTGGCTAATTTTTAATCGAATTGGGTGTGGGGTTTATTGGACTTGGGTGTGTATGACTTGCAGAAATTTTGAAGTTAGCATCTCAGAAGATGTCGAGCCATTGCGGGTTACAGTTTCGTGTTTTTAAACATGCATTGATAGTTGCAGTTGTGTTCTAAATGCAGAATTGGTAAAGTTGATGATTACCCTAGTAATGTCTGTTTAAATTCAGGGATTTGGTGACTTTTATTGGAGAATTTATATTGAATGAAAACCAGTTATGTGTATTCCAATATTAGTTCTCTAAATGAACAAGATTCTTGAACAAGAATGATCTAGTTGTAGCTGAACTCCGAAGCAGCTAAAAGAATGAAATTATGGGATTATTTTGATATGAATTTGGTGTTAAAAATTTGACATCTTTTTAGTTGCTCTATATCTTTTCTTGTTGTTGATATAACTGTTGTTTTGGTTCATGAGTGATAATGATGGTTGCTGCAAAGAGGCATGGAAGAAAAATTTGAAAATAGATATTGCGCTCATTCTTTTTTCTTTTGCTCTTTTGATAAATGATTTTCTATGCTCTCATTTGATTTTCTTTTTTGACAACAGAACCATTTTATAGAAACCAAAACATCTGTGGCTGGTTTGGTCAGTATTGGTTTTGGGACCATTTATGCTGCAAGTAAAGGTCAGCCCATTACTTACATATAATGTCTAAGTTTCCAATGTGGTATTTTACATTATATGAAGGGAAAAGGCAAAAGCTACATTCTATCTTGTTTGTTTTCTTCTGTTGCGATTAATTAGCTTATGAAAATCTGGCTTGTGAATAGGCGAAAGACAATATCAAGAGCAATGATATTGCTCCTTGGTACACCAGTAGAAGCTCACTTGTGGAACATGTAAAATACTCGTACTCTTTCTACATTATCATCAGTTAAAAAGCTTTGCATGTGTGAAATAGTATAATCTAGTGGAGATTAATGTCTTTTTTTTGGAGTTTACTTAGGATATTCAGCAAAATTATGCAGCAGACCTGCAACTTTGAAAATTCATAACTAATTGTAGAAAACTTATTTTGAAGATATTCCAGTTCTAAAATGATCATTAACATGTCTAATCTAACTTTTATGAAGACACAAAGTTCGAACAACCAACTAATTTGTACAGTTTTTAGAAAGAAGGTAACTGGTACAAAATCTCAGAAAATACTGATCTGCAGATTTTCCTGATGCAGATCCTAGACTTTGAAAAATCATAACTTAATCTAGAAAAATCCTTTTCAAGTGATTCAAATTCTGGAATGAACCTTAAGATGTCGACTACAATTCCTATTAAGAAACTAACTTTGAATTCCAAATTAAATTGTACTGTTTTCAGACAAAAGCTAACTGATGCAGAATCTCAGAATTCCAAATATTAAAGCTGAAAAATAATGAACCAATTTTAAGAACTTGGAACCAATTAAAGGGCATAAACAATTCAATAAAGATGTCATAGATTTCAGACTTTTCAGTATATACATGGTTTTCTTTTATGGATGAGCAGATTGTATATATGGATTCTTTGATAGAGTTTGCATTTATTGATATGTTAATATCATTGCATTTGCTAGATGTATCTCATATCATTGATATGTTAGACTAAAAGTGAGTAGAGATTTGTGTTACCCTTCTTTACTCTTTAGAAATTTGAAATTTTTAACTTCCACAAAGTAGCATGTTTACCTGCATATTATGTAATTTTCTAATACTAGGGAGCAATAATGTTGTGCAATTCTAAGGTCTATGAGTGTATCTGGTAGTTATTGCTGTATGCAAATTTGTCAATGTATCTATGAGTGTATCCCTGCACAAATATGCATTTATCCCTGCATATTATGGTAGTTATTGGTATGTGCAATACTTAAATTATTCAGGGGAAGAATGATCAATGCATTTGTGATCTGTGAATATATTTTCCTAGCAGCATGTTATGATCATGTGTTTACTGTTATAAACTAAGATTCATATTTTATCTTATTAGGAGAAGATGAAGGGCATGTCAGCAGTTGAGCTCATGACCATATCAGCAGCATGCTTGTCAATGGCAGAGAGTTTCCACTTGTTTGAATTTTGTTGAACTGTTGGAGACTTAGAGTGTCGGTCTATATGCAAGTTGGAGGTAATTGTTCATGTGTTGTTCTTTCTTGTGTTTCTTAGTCAAATGAATGGTAAGCATTTGTCCATACAATTACAACCATGTGATACTATAGCATTTTGATCCTCAATTTAGATCAGTACCTTTTATGATCATTTGGCCATGATCCTAGTAAGAGTTGGACTTAATGATTTTATAATTCTTTATTCTTGTCTACATATAGGCACTGTCCAAATACTATTATTTCATGAACTTGGTCTCATTCAGTATTATTATTTTTTTGGCTCTTCAGGATTACTCAAAACACCTCAAGCATAAGAAGTAATTGCAATTTGCAAGAGATTTTCATGATAATGAATAAAAATTAAGGCATATTTTGATGGAAGTATAGACTTTTCAGAGTTCAGACATATGTTTATGTCTTTATGATCTATAGCATGTCGATTTTTAATTCTTTGAATTACATAGAATACATTTAATTGTATCTTGAATTTTGATTGACAGATCTTGTGCTTGCATTCTGGAATCCATCTGACTGACCAACATGGATGCTACTTGAGTTTTACCCAGGTGTTCAAACCTGCCTCAAGTCTTCAGTCGCTGGATATATCCCAGGACATGATGAACCTCCAGGTATATTAATAAAGCTTTAGTTATATCACTTGTATGCATCTTTCCGAAAAGATTCATTTTATGGGGTATAGAACCTTACCCGGATTTATGTACTAACTCATATTATTATATGAAATAGAACTAGCTCGAATAGTTATATGCAATAAGTTGACTAGAATAGTACTTTTACAAGTTCTTGCAATAACAATAAAAATTATTTCAACATCTTGTTATATTGTATTGGTTGATCATAAATTTCCTTGAACATCAGGTGGTGGTTTTTGATATTCATATGATTGTGTTGATTTCAATTTTTCAGCATCCAGAATAGTGAGAATAGCCATATGCTTTTCTAAAGCAGTTAACACTGTCATTACCCCATTTGAAGCCAACAATTTAATTGTGTTCCAAATTGAATCCCTTAATTTGAACTTGTAACAATTGCATGCTTGATAATCAGTTAATTAAGGTGTTGGATATTGATCTTTCAATTCTATTTGGTTTTTTTGTTCTTTAAGTAAAACTTGCTGAAGTTATGTATATTTAATTTGGCAGGAGACGCTTGATTAAATGGTGGACCCTGAGTTAGGGTATGAAGGAGGAGGTATTAGAGTACACCATTGCAGTTAAGAGGACTTTCTGCCCTGTAGAATACACCACCAATATTTGGTTTGATGTCTTTTTTTCTGTAATTATTAGGTTATATATGGAATGACCATTGTAGATGTATTGTAGGTCATTTAAAAAATAGTAATTTATTGATGTTATAGCTTATAAGTCTCTTTATAACTCTTTGTAAACTTTGTTAGTTTTTGGCAATGAGAATGACTTTGAGATTTCTGAATTATGTTGTGCAGATGCAGACTTCTGGTATAGGTCGCTTGATTATATTTTCGTTTATAAAACATTCAAAATACAGGCATAAAGAACTTATTACACATTAAAACGACATATAATTGTCTTCTGATATTGATACAGACGATAGACAAGTAAACACATATGTCATTTGTACTGTAAAATCACATAAAACTAAGCATTCATACGACAGAATTATGACGTCTGACCTGATCTCAAACGAGAGACATGCACAGTTTTGACTTTTGAGGTTATAAATTATTTCAACGACAGATAAGCGTAGTAGTACTGGCGTAAAGATGACAGATAAGTTGAGAAAAGAAAAAACCATTCAGACGTCATACAAGTGACGTTAGAATTTGTTTGAGACGAGAGACAGATGAAATCATTTGCAGCTTCAGTGTCCTTTCAACGACAATTCATTGTTGCTGTAACGCTTTCTAACGACAGATTCATTTTTTGTGTTACGAATCTGGATTCATATAGACGACAGTTAATCTGTCGTATAACTTTAATCAGACGAGATATATATCGCTTGTCGACTGAGAGCTTATCAGTTGGATAGATGACATTCGGCAACGCAAAATTAGCGTAGTGCACAAGGAGCTAAATTCGGGCTTCTTTCTAATTATAGTAGTCGTTGGTATGGTTTTGTTCCTCCCGGTGCATAAAGGATTTTTGGCCTATATCTGTAACAACTGATTCTCTTAATAAAATTATCGTCGTATATAAAAAAAAAACACTTTATGGATGATTTTGATTTACCAAGAATAACTGAATTGACATTAGTTAATTTCAACTTTTAGGATGTTTTTCTCAATACGAACGTGTGAATAAGGTCGAGGGTTCTGCTAGGGTTCTGCCTTGGCGGCGCCTTAGCAATTTTGGTCAGAGGGATTGGATCCTCTGATGAGATCGGCAACGGTGGAGAAATCTGTTGGCAACAAAATCAAGCAATTGGAGTCCGATCTCCCTCTTTTGGGTTGTGACTTGATGAAGAAATCCTTCTCGGTCTGGTGGAGCGTTTAGGAGCTCCAGCTGGCAGGGGAAGGAGGTTTTGCTGGTTCACTATTTAGTCGGCGTCGATGAGGTTGCCGATTTGGGATGAAGCTCTAGCAATGAAGCCTGGGCTATCGTTGTCGGTCTAGAACGAGGACAGGTTCTCCCTTCAGGGCCTTTCCTCATTGGCAACGCGTTGAGGTTGGTCGACGGTGGTGGTTTTGGCGGTATCATTCCAGACAATCGGCGGTGTCTCAGCTTGGAACTCCGCAGCGGTGGTGATTTGATTGTGACTGTGCCCAGGGATTGGAGTGAAGTGGCTGAGTTCGATTCGCCGACTCCTGGGCGGTTTGGCGGTGGCCGTGATGGCAGTCTAGCGTCAGTTCTCACTGACGGTGTGATGGCTATGGCTGAAGGCCGATCCTCTCCTCTAGGGTTTGGTCTTGGGCCTGCTTTATTTGAGCTTCACAATTGGTGTTGGGCTTAGTTTTTGGGCCATTATGTGCTAGCTTAAAACTTGGGTATCCTAAGGTCTTGGTAGGTAGGTTAGACTAGGGTTGGGCATGGCCGGGACGAGCCGGAATTAGGGTAATCCCGATCCCGATTCTGAAATTTTTTTCCGGGACAGGACGAGACAGGATTATTGTTTTCCATATGTGATCCCGAAAGTCCCGATGCCCAATTGAATCTGGGACGGGACCGAGACCAACTTGGGATCCCTGATTAATCTGTCTAAACAAACAACCAAGCAACAATATCTGATTAATCTTTCAATTCATCCACCAGATCGAACCACCAGCAACTCCAGATCCTTCATTCATCACCCTAACAAAACGACGTCGAAGAATGCTTCAACTTTTTCGTTGATGAAGACGACTTCTCCTCTTCTTCTTGGGTAAATAAAGGTCTGTGAATGGAGAAAACCCATGGCCACAGTACGTGGAGGCATAGCTGGTTTTGTTTTCCACAACAGGTCTCTATAATCTCAACATTCTAGAGAGAGAAGTCAGAGAACTGAGAGAATGCGAAGAGGATTGGTCGATTGGGGATCGAATTTGGTGATGGGTGAGAAGTGAGAAGGATAGGTAAATATGGATTGAATTGAGAAGAGTAGAGATTTGGATAGATTTAGAATCAGAACTAGGGACCGGGAGAATGGAGTTGGTTGTGTGGCAGCTCTTTAGTTTTTTAGGGTTAATGTTTTGATTAATCAAAGGGTGTAGGAGAAGCCACCTAATATAGTCATATAAAAAAATAGTATTTAAATCAAATTTAATACTAACGGGTCTGGTCTAATAGGCTAATCTCGGATATGGACCCGTTTTCTCAAAATGGGATTGAGATTACACTTTTTCATATTAAACCTCGTTTCGTCCCGCTCATTTTCGAAACAGGATCGGGACAAGATCTTGGGACCGGTTTCAGATGCCCACCCCTAGGTTAGACCCTGGAGATGCTCTATCTGCGTAGGTGGTTCTAGGTGTTTCGAATAAGTTAGCTGTGCTAATAGGTTACGGTTACTAGGTTACTTTTGGGCTTCAAAGTTATGGTTTTCGACATTGAGATTACTTAGCTTGTTTAGGTGGTTTCGTATGGTTTACTTTTTACGTAATCTGCAAGGACGGATCGTGTTTATGTTGTATTCATACTTAAGAAATATATGGATTGACAACAGAAGATAAGGGCTCTCGTAATTAGGATAGGATTAGATAATAATCTCTTTTATCAGATACATCCTTTGTAACTATTTAGATTAGCTTCTCATAAAGTTGTATTTATCTCTTGTACATAAGATCTTTATCTTGTACACAACTGTGAATATATAAATACACGATAGTCATGTTGAATGAGGAAACCTTGACATACTCAAAGTCATTCTTCAACTCAGTTCTTTCAGATTTCTTTTATGTTACCAAACATCGGAACATAAAGTCGTCGGGAAATCAAGTTCCTTTTTCTTTTACTTCTCGTGGGAAAGACAAAATAATTACTTTTATTTTCGTGCACCAAACGAAACCTTTTTTTCAAAAGATCAAACGAGATCGATCTTAAAGTTTTCACGTGATACAATCAAGTGATTCCTAAAAAAAGTGTGTCCCAAGACCTAAATTCAGAGTATGTACAATTTGTGCTAAAACGTATACAAACATGTCACATTCCCGGTAGATATGCGTACTAGACCGTGCAATTTTGTGACGAGACCATGAGTGAGATGGGTATCATCTAAGATCTAACTCTCCTTGAGAATTAACCACAACAGAAGAGACAGACTCAACCATACAAGAGTTTCACTCTGAGACCTTATATTGTTTTTTCTTTTTTGTTGAGAATGAAGTAAGAAAAATATTTGTTTCCCTTTTGTATTGGAAGACATGAGAATGTATTATTCACCACCATTCCTCTGTTTTGGTCTCGTCAACAGCTGTGCAAGGCCACTTTTGTTTCCCCCTTTGTTTTCTTCCCCACATTCTCTCATCTCTTGCACATTGTGACTCCCCACATCCCTCAATAATTATTGCCTCTCTCTCTCTCTCTCTCTCTCTCTCTCTCTCTCTCTGTAGTGGTGTTTGTGTGGAATATGGAAGCATTCTACCTATCTCCTCTTGTACTGTTTGATGGACCAATTGATCGAACAACATCAGCGTAGTTGCCAGTGGTACAATTCTTTAACTAGGAGGTCCCATATGGTTCACAAATTGTCACTACCCAACACTATGTGACTGACTACAAATTACTCATTCCCCTTCAAAAAAGGATGGATCCAGGTTTCATGTCAACAAAGAAAAGGAAATATCCCAGCTCTGCTTCACAGCAAATAGCCTGTGAATCTTGACCATTCAATGGAGTAAACATAAAACAAACCTAAAATGCAAAAGAAGGCAAAAAATAATTTAAACAACGAAAAACGTACACACGTAGGTTCCATGGGTACACTCTCTTATACAATGATCGAAAATATTTAGTTTTCATAGTTACTGTTATACATTGATCAAAAATATTTGTTCATTTAGATCATCTTCTAACAACCAAGCCAAAACAACATCTACAAAAAATAATGGACTGCTGTTGCATGGTAGTAGAAGTGATTCAACTAAGTCTGAGGATAGTTCAGTAATTTGATTCCAACAGACATGTTCAAATGTCTGTTGCAGCTGAGAAAATTGGAGGTTGCATCAGAAGATGAAAGGCCCCATCAAAAGTGTATAGCCTCATAATTCATTATGAGTCTTACTCATATGAACACAAAGTTGCTCTACTTTGCAGTACAATTGCTTTCTTTGGCCCACAAATTGCAAAGAAGAATCCCAATTATGTGAAAGAGGGAAAATGTGGGTTGTTCATAGTTCAATTGACAAACAAACATACCCCTAGCCTCTAGATTTTTTATCATCAGCTTGGAAATTTGACAACCCTCTTTGGTATTTGTAATTCAGTTCTCCAATACACATCTGCTTCTCTTCCTCCATTTCTGACGGACTTCGCACCTTATTCTATACTGCACAATATTTTAAGGTTGAGTGCTTTTTAAGTGATCTTCTTGAGCTTTATAAAAGTGCCCTCCACAGAGATGAAAGTTCATATTGCTGTGATTCTTTATTGATAACTAAAATCACTTGATATCAGGAGATGGGTGAGATACTATTTTAGATCTTATACACAAATTCTGTGCACAAAATTTAGCATTTTGATTCTATTTCAAGCCATGATGTATAAGCTCATCTACTTAGTTTTACTAATCTTTTCTTGCTGTTTGTGCATATGGATTAATGCGTACATCTTTGCATATGGGATTCTGAAATCAGCTTCATACATGATTTGATCTATTCCTTCTTCAATGGCAAAGAAGAGCTGGCTCAGTATAGTGAAAAGGTTCTTTGTTTCAGACACACAGTCGAAGCAAAATAGTGTAAGCACTTTAATTTGCTTATTCTCCTATTTCTTTTCTGTTTCAATTACTTGAGTCCCATCCCTCACTTTCTCAACTATCTGTAGAAGGAGAAGAGAAGAAGATGGGGTTTTGGAAGGCTTAAGATTAAAAGGTTACCCTCAATAACAGCACCTGCACCACCATCACCATTAAAGGAAAAGACACTCAATGAGGCAGAGGAAGAACAAAGTAAGCATGCTCTGAATGTGGCCATTGCGAGCACTGCTGCTGCTGAAGCTGCTGTTGCAGCTGCTCATGCTGCTGCTGAGGTTGTGTGGCTAACTGGTCTTAAATCTCGAAATGAGGCCACTGAATGGGAACATCAATGTGAGAGGGAAACACAAGAACTTGCTGCTATTAAAATTCAAACGGCCTTTCGTGGTTACCTTGTGAGTTTGTTCATGCTTTTCTCTATGTTTTGCATCTTACCAGAATTTCATTTTTATACTAACTGTCTGCAGAGTCGAGTTCATTCAAAAGAAGTAATATTTAGGATGTGCAAGTTTATGATTATCTGAGAATTGAAATAGTTTTTTGTGGTTTTGATTCCTAATTACTCACTCATTCACCATTTGCAGAACTAGATCAAGTACAATATTTCTATTGCTATTACATTATAGTGATTATACTGACTAGATGAACTTTTGGAATTATGCTGTTGTCAAATACTCTTGCATGTTATGTTGTCTGATTTTGAATCTGAAAGTGAAGAATGATTGATAATCAATTTGGGACTTGTAGATTATCATATACATCCTGTTAAAGCCAATTGATAAAACTCATCACTATTGCACAGTTTCTGTCTTTCTGATCAATATATGTGCAAGAACATTGCAGGCAAAGAAAGCTTTGAGGGCATTAAAGGGAATAGTGAAGCTCCAAGCTATTATTCGAGGACGAGCAGTGAGACGACAGGCAATGACTACACTCAAGTGCTTGCAGTCCATAATAAACATCCAATCGCACGTATGTGCCAGGAGATTCCAAACAAAAGAAGGAGATACTTATCACTATGATGAATATGATGATCAGTTCAAAAATTTGAGGGATAAGATAATAAGGGTATGTTTGGCTAAATGGTATCTTAAACTAAACTTGATCAGTGCTTTTTGACATGATTTTCTTTGCTTCCATGTGACATAGATATTCTGTACAAATGTTTAGATGGACTCAAACAGCCAAAGAAGGTGGGATGACAGACTTGTTTCAAAGGAAGAGGCAGAGGCCTTGTGTTTGAGCAAGAAAGAGGCTCTGATTAAGAGAGAAAGAATAAAGGAATACTGGTATAGCCATAGGGTAAGTTCTTACTATATTATTATGTTCTTTGTCAAAACTAGCTTTCTCTAAAGGTGCAAGTAATTTTTTTTTTTCCTGTAGAAATCAGCAGAATCAGAAAGAAAAAAGGTAAATGGAAGATGGAGATACTGGTTGGACCAATGGGTTGACACCCAAATTTCAAAAAGCAAAGAACTTGAAGACTTGGACACAGTTTTGGCTGCGAAAAGAAAAGAGGAGTTTGGAGGTGGAAAACAAGATAGGCTTAGAAACCTGCAAAGACATAATAGTCATCTGGTTAATGAAGGAATGGATTCTCCAAGAAAGTCATCCTTACACCACAGAAAGCAGTGTTCATTGGGAGATGAAACTTCCTTCAAAAGATCTCCTGTTGTTCCTACTTACATGGCTGCAACAAAATCTGCTAAATTGAAAGCGAGGTCATTAAGCTCACCTAAATTAAGGCCATTGAGTTTGGACACTTGCTCCGAGAGCTATTCACCATGCAAGAACAACATCTCTCTTATATCTTCCATCAACAGTGAAGTGCAACTAAGTTCCAGAAGGATGGGCAAGTCCGGTGGTATCCAGCAACGATCTCCAAGCATGAAGGGCTTGCCAAGTCCTGTAAAATCTAGCCAGACCATGAAGGATCGTAGCATTAATTCAGAGTGCTCTATATCATATTGGGATAGTAAGAGTACTTACAGATGATGATATCAATTGTGTTAGGTAAAGATATATAATTTAAATAGTGTCGTGTTGGAGTGCAGAACTGAATTTGTAATTACAACTAAATTGAATGGTGAAGTGCCTTTTTACTAACTTCCTAAGTTCATTTTTGCATACCAGTTTCTTCTTGAAATTTAACTCTTATACCACCATATTGTTTAAGCTGACTTTTCTACAGTCTTTTGCAATAGCACATAGAACTACACCATACTGTATGAAACCTTGGTTGCTGAAACATCAATTTTGCAGCCTCTGCTTCGTTCAAAGACAAACAGTAATATAAGTTTCTTCATTTCATATCTATTTAAGCCATTGACAGACTCCACAGATGCACAGAAAACATTTTGCTGATTTTTTTTTATTTTTTGTTTTTTTTGCAATATAAAAAGTTTATTAACAAGGCCTCTCTAAACGTTTGCCTTAGGCCTCACTTTGTCACGGGACGGCCCGGACCAACAACTAGTATCAATGTTTCATGTCTTGTATAAACGAACCACAAATCTTTCCACATCATTATAGAGAATAGGGAACACAATACTTTCAGTTCCAGGTTACTTATATAGGTCAAGAATTCCTGGAGGAATGAGGGCAAGTAGCCCAGCCTGCCAGCCTTAGGGACAGATATACAAACCCAGAACAGCCCACAGGGAAGGTTGTTAAATACTGACAGATATTTGGTGTCTTAGCTTAAACAAAGCTCAATCATTTGATCAAATATGAGACTACTGATCATGATCAAGGTAGCTAGATGTTTGTTAATACATAGCCAAGAACACTTGGCCACGCCGAAAATATAACATGATCACCCGGTCGCCGGAGGCCATTCCGGGCAAGACAACACCGGCGAGATCTCCATGAACACCTAATGAGTGACGGTCTAGCAACAATGTACTTACTGGAATCACTTCACAACAACTAAATACCCCTGAAAGGGGAGATGTTGAACATGGCCACGGAAATGGTCCCATATCGAAGACAAACGACATGACTCCCAATATTAGCCTATAAAACAAAAACGAATTCCCAAAAGACGTAAGTTCATCATTCTTCCCTTACTCTCGTACTATACAAGTAGTCATCGTACGCTGACTTAAGCATCGGAGATTCGAAGACTGGGGTGACCCAGTCTTGACTCCTGATGCGGTGTTACTTGTGCAGCTACAGGAACTGAAACAAAGAATTCGACCTCCCATCCCGTGATCTCAGGAAGAGGTAGAAACAATTGGCGCTAGAAGGAGGATCCCCTCTTGTGGAACTCCCATTTAACTTGGAAAGCAAGATCGTGGAAATTGTGGATGATCAGAATGAACCCGGGACTCGACTGGAAAAAGAGCTATTCCAATCTGGCGATACATCCCTTAATCAAGCTACCGCGGCCGCAGCCCCAATCAACCATGCCGATGCTGCCACAACCCTTGAAATTTTGAAAAAAAACTTCCATCTGTTCCGAGAGCAAGCAGCTAAAGATAAAACAGAGGCCGAGGCATACCGGGTACGTATCACCGAGCTGGAAAAAAAACAATTCTTACTACGAGTCACATTGGATCACCATAACGTCTACAACGACACCCTTGTAACGAGCGGCAAGGATCACTAGCAACCCAGACCCCACCTTGACATCCCTCTTTCCCAACCAAGGACAGAACAGTTCCATTATCCCGAGAGGCCCTAATCAAATCATTTATGTAACTCATCCACTCACCCACCCATCCTTTCCACTTCCAGCCCCCCAACCATCTACAATTACTAGTGAGCCCACTCCCCTGATAAACCAGTCCGACCCATCCGATCCACCAGTCCCCAACCCCAACTCCACTAGCACCAACGCTGCAAACCCACCCCTCGACATGCAAACCCGACTCCTCCTCCAGCTCAGTAATTCTGTCACTCAGTTAGCCTCGCGAATTGAAGGCGTGGAGAGTCGCGGTCGCCAGCAACCCTATGGACATCGCCCAACCCCCTTCACGCCACAGGTGCAAATGGAAAAGAGACCACCCAAGGCCAAACCTGGCCTTCAAAGTGGACAAATATAAGGGAACAAGGGACCCTCATCTCCACCTTGAAACATTCCTTCCGCTGTGCAGCTCCACTCGGTACACAGATGTCATGGCTTGTCATGGCTTGTCATGCCTTCCAAGAAACCCTCTTAGATGAAGCACTCAGTTGGTTCCTCAACTTGCCACCCAGCTCCATTGACAACTTTGATCAACTCTCGTAACGCTTCCTCAACCGCTTCATACTACATGCCAGCATTTACCGCAGTGTCGATACCTTATTTCACATCAAGCAAAAGGAAGGGGAAGGGCTCCATGACCTACTATTCCGATGGAAGTCCGCCACGGCACGTTGTCATAATCTTGAGCCGCGAGTTGCCGAACAATCTTTCCGCCAAGCCTTACTTCCTGGCAACTTCCTGATGGCAATCAATAGGAACCCTCCCGAATCATATGACGCCCTAATGGATCTTGTTGTCCGGTAGGCACGCGCAGAGTTTCCCACATTTGGACATTCTAACCCTACCGCCACATTAGCACTCCCAGCCCCACCCCCAAAGCAACACTCGCAACAGAAATATGAGCATTATGACAGAGGACAAGACAAGGGCAAACAACATGGCAGCTCCTAGGATAATAACCAGGGACATGGCTCGGACCGCCGCCACAGTGGGCAGCGGGGACGAGACCATCCCTACAGGTCCAAAGAGTAAAGTCCCCAGCAGCAACAACGATGCTCTTCCCCGCCACCCAGTTACGAGGTCCACACTACCCTGACAACTACATACGAAGATATATAGGCCAAGCACAAAGACCTCATTCCCCCGTCACCTAAAAGCAAGTATCCAAAAAAGCCCCGGCGGGCAACAGGGAACAAGTATTGTGCTTTTCATGATGACAATGGTCACACAACTGAGATGTGCCATGACCTCCGCAATGCAATAGAGCACTTGATCCAGAACGGACAACTCCAACAGTATTGCACTCCCGCGACAGGAGCAAATGCCATTGAGGTTCATGGCCAAATCCTAACTCTGCATGGAGGAGCCCCACGACTACCCCCTCGTCAACCTTCTGCAAAAAGGCAATGCACGGACCCTTTGGAAATTCATGAAATACACAGAGGAGTCACTACTACCCCATCAGCATGGGACCAGGTGTCATTTTACAAAAGGGAAGATACAGTAAATTGCCATCACAATGAGCCTTTCATAATCAATGTCTTGGTGGATCACTACAGGTGCCACAAAGCCCTTGTAGACACAAGAGCTGCAGTCAGTGTGATGTTCGCAGATTGCTATAGAGGACTCTGACGCGATCGAGCTAAGTTATACAACAACCATGATCCTCTTGTCAGCTTCTCGGGAGAGATTGTGCAGCCCTTAGGCTCAGATAGCTTGACAATATCAGTGGGGACCAATCCCTGTCGCTCCTCTATCACGACACGCTTTCTCATAGTTGATTGTCCCTTGTCATATAACCTCATTTTGGGTAGCGACATTATCTGGGGACTACAATGCCTCATTGCAGGGCACATGTTACTTATGAAGGTACCTACCCCAGGAGGCATACTAACAATCCATAGAGATAGAGCAGCCATTAAACATTGTCATCTTAATGCTATCTAGCAAGGGCGTGGCGCCTATAAAATGTTACCACTTAGCCCCTCTGAAGCTATTGATGACCCCTAGGATGATCTTGAAGGGAAAGAAAAGAAAAAATGAGCCCCAAGACCCAACCCAGCAGAAGACACAGAATGGGTCTCCCTGTCACCCAATGCACCCGAGAGAAAGGTCCGCATCGGCACTAATCTGAACCCGGACTCCGCCAAAAGCTCATTTCTTTCCTCCAGGATAAACAAGCAGTCTTTACTTGTTCCTATGCCGACATGCCAGGCATTTCCCCTGATATCATCACACACAAACTCAATATGCTCAAAGACTATCCCCCTGTCAAGCAGAAAAGACGGGCCTTTAACCCGGAGAAGTATCGAGCTATCCAAGCCGAGGTCCAGCGGCTAAAGGAAATTAAGTTCATTCGAGAGGTTTCTTACCCAACATGGGTGTCCAATGTAGTAATGATCCCCAAACCCAATGGAAAGTGGCGGATGTGTGTCGATTACACTAACCTCAATAAAGCATGTCCCATGGATAGCTTTCCCCTGCCACGGATAGACCAGCTGGTCGATTCCACAGTTGGTTACAAAATGCTCAGCTTTTTGGATAATCAAATCAAAATGCATCCCACTGACCAGGAACACTCTACCTTTGTCATAGACAAGGGATTATACAGTTACGGGGTCATGCCTTTTGGCCTCAAGAACGCGGGAGCAACGTATCAGAGGCTAGTCAATGCCATGTTTGAAGAAGAAATTGGGGAGGTCATGGAAGTATATGTAGATAATATGCTAGTCAAGAGTGTGACCAATGATGACCACATCACCAATCTGGACAAAGTCTTCACCAAGCTCCTGGCTCACGGGATGCGCCTCAACCCACAAAAATGTATCTTGGTCGTTGGCGGCGGAAAGTTTCTAGGCTTCGTGGTCAGTGAAAGGGGAATTGAGGCCAACCTAGAAAAGATACAAGCCATACTGGATATGGCTGTTCCGACTACTCGAAACGAGGTCCAGTGCCTTAAAGGACGCTTAGTAGCTTTGGGTCGTTTCATCTCCCGCCTCACAGATAAGTGCAACCCGTTCTTTCAATTGCTGAAAACCCAGTATAAAGAAAATGTCACATGGGGCCCGGAACATGACGATGCCTTCAATAACATCAATCTCGCAGCAGTTCCTCTCATATCAAAGCCTTTCCCGGGAGAAGTGATATACCTATATTTGGTTGTTTCTGCTACAGCCATCAGCGCTGCCCTTACGCGCCATGAGCACGACAATGAACTCCCAGTATATTACTGTGGCAGAGGTTTTGCAGACCCCGAGACTCGTTACCCCGATATCGAGAAATTGACTTTAGCCCTAATCACTACAGCACGAAAACTCCGGTAATTCTTCCAAGCCCACACAATTCATGTCCTAACCAATCATCCCTTGCGGCAAAAACCTGAAACCTCAGGGCGCCTAGTAAAATGGGAAATCGAGCTGGGTAAGTTTGACATACATTTTAAGCCAAGGACGACAATAAAAGGGCAGGCAGCTACAGATTTCATTGTTGAATTCATCCCTCTGGACCACGACAGCCCACAGAAGACACCCCCCCGGGACCCTGTCTGGGAACTCCATGTCGATGGATCCTCAAACAACAGGCTAAGTGGAGCAGGAATAATCATTACGGACCCAGAAGGACATTCATATGAGTATGCCCTCCGGTTTGAGTTCAAGGCATCCAACAACATAGCTGAATACGAGGCCTTGATAGCAGGCATCCAGCTCTGCTGAGAACTCGGGGCCCTACACATCCACATATTCAGTGACTCGCAGCTAGTTGTCAATCAAGTGGCATGAGACTTCAAAGCCAACCAGAATAACCTGGGATCTTACAAAAGCCTAGCATGAGGCCTCCTGCAACGCTTCACATCCTACAAACTCACACAAATCCCGAGGTCCAAGAACTCCAAGGCAGATGCCCTCGCGAGACTCACAACGGCCCCTCCCGAGTCCACGCCATCTGACGGGCACATAGAAATTCTGGACAAGCCTAGCATCTTGAAAGCTTATTCAGAAATTTTCGCTCTCGAGATAGCTAGCCAGCCCTTATGGATGTACTCATATGTTGCCTTCCTCTCTAACGACACTCTCCCCTAGGACAAAAGAGAAGCACAACGGTTAAGGCACAAGGCTTCACTCTACTTGCTCAAAGACGACAGGTTGTATTGTTGTGGTCAGTCATGTCCCTTCTTGAAATGCTTGCCCACAGAGGAAGGGCACAAAGTGCTGAAATCACTACACAATGGAGTCTGTGGTAACCACGCGGGAGCTCAGAACCTCATGTTCAAGGCACTCGGGGCTGGATATTATTGGCCAACGTTAGAGCAAGATGCAAAAGCCATTGTCCGTGCATGTCTTCAATGCCACAAGTTCGCTAATTTTGTTTATCACCCACCAGTGCCATTGTCTGTTATCATATCCCCAGTCCCTTTCAGCCAGTGGGGACTGGACTTTGTAGGACAGCTACCCACAGCCCCGAGACAACTCAAATACGCAGTGGTAAAGGTGATAAAATTCTTATGGATTACAACACAAAATGTATAAAGGCCGAGCCCCTTGCCACAATTACAACTGAAAAGGTGATAAAATTCCTATGGCGTAACTTATACTGCCGGTTTGGGGTACCACAAGTCATCATCACAGATAATGGGACACAATTTGACAATGATACATTCAGAGAATTCCTCTCCAAGCAAGGAACCACAATCTTTTATGCCTCCCCAGCGCACCCCCAAACCAATGGCCAAGTGGAAGCCATAAACATGCTCATCAAACAAAACTTGAAGAAGCGCTTGGAGGACGCCAAAAGGGTTGTGGGCTACCAAGCTCCCGAAAGTTCTCTAGACACTTTGAACCCACCCCAACAACAACCACAGGTGAATCCCCATACCTCCTGTCTTATGGTACAGAAGCGGTGATCCCGGTGGAGATGGAAGTCCCGAGTGAACGTGTTACATCATATGATCCCGAGACAAATACCACAGGACTACGACTCAACATGGACCTTCTCAAAGAACGCCTAGACAGAGCACACCTCTGGAACGTCAACAACAAACAGAAAATTGCTCAACATTACAACAAGAAAGTCGTCCCTCGCCCCCTGAAGGTGAGTGATTGGGTCATGAAAGAAGTCATTCCTCACCCCATTGGACTTAAAGCAAAATGGGAATACCCACTCGAAATAGTCAACACCCCTGGACCAGCTACAATCTATATCTGGGACACCGACGGACAAGTACTTCCTCGCCCCTGGAATGCTCGCCACCTCCACCTCCACCTCTACCCCATTTAATTTTATAAAGTCCCGAGATCTAGCACAGTGCCTGGCACCTCACAAATTTGTGTACCTTAGCCGGTTAACGGCTCAAAATTAATGTACACCTTGCTCAGTAGTGGCCTATCCTAAATGAAGATGCCATATTTTCTTTCCTATAATATCACAACATACCGTAACAAGAACACGGGACAGGCAAAGCAAATCAATCTCATAAACAAAGGACTTCATTCAAATAACAAGTAGAAAGGGAAACAAATGTCAACCTGGACTCCCAGGTAATTTAAAAACTATAAATTGTTCAAAATCGGCTAACCACGCCACAAGCATTAAACATTGTTTAAAAAGCAAAACAGCAACAACAAAAAATGGAGCAAATAAAGGCAATTTCTTCTCCCCGGAAGATGCGCCACTAGACTTGTTCACGCTCCCGCTACTCCTCGAGCCACTACTGCGCCCGCAGCTCTGGCTAATATTCACTGACACCCGCTGCCCATACGCATGCTTAGAACGATCACGTGACATTGGTGGAGGCCTCACAAAAACATTAGGACGCACCAGTGAGCTCACTTGTTGAACTTCGATGGCAGGAGACTTGCTAGCAGAAGCTTTCTGCACATTAGAGCACGAGGGTGCCACAAGCCCAGGTGCTCGAGGGTCAACTTGTTGAACAACAGAAGATGCAACCTGAGATACCACCACTTGGGTGGATAGAGACACCTCGGGACGTGGAGCCCTCAGCGGCGTAGCAGCAACAGTCGCTAAAGGCCGAGGAATGCCCAACCCAGGAACTTCCTTCAGAACAGTAGGTGTGGCGGCACGCTAAGCCTCGAGTTGCTTTGCCAAGGATCGCAAGACTTCGGCTTTCTTCCTCTACTCTGGCGTCATCTGCTCCCAAGCCCTCTTCGCATCATCCCTCTCGGCATACCACTTGCGCATCGCCGGCTCATTTATCTAGCCTTCTTGACAACCAATTTTGCTTAGCTCATCCTGCCCTCTGTTATAAGCACTCCTCAGCTGCTGCTTGTACACTTCGCTCTCCCAAAACACCCTTTCTCCTGCGCCGGTAGCTCTCCCACACTTGGCTTTCCAGGACTTCTCTTGCTCGGCCAACGCATGAGTCAACCTCGCCACTCAGCCTCCAGGGATGCCGCCTTAGCAATCACCACTTCCCCAGCCTCCACCTGCTCATCCTTCTTCTGAATCACCACCTTCAACTCAGCCACCTCCTTCCCAGCTACAACAGCTTGGTCTCGATAGACAGTGGCGTCCTTCTCCAACTGTTCGAGACGGTGTGACAGAGCACGGTTGTTCTCTTCAGACTCTCTCAACTGTTGGCACTTAGCCTCAGCGTCCCCCTGTAAGTGGGTAACAACCCTCTCGCTCGCAGCGTACATCAATAACGTTGCCTAAAAACAACACAAAAATATAAAACAAAAAACAGGAGAGAAAAGAAAAGAGGAAAAAACTGAACACATTACACGGACGCCTACCCAAGTCAATTTCTCCTTGGCGAGACTCACACCAGCCAATGGATCAACCTCCTCCAAAGAATTGATGTCACAGGAGCGATGACACATATCATATGCAAGTTGCGCCAAGCAGTAAGGCTGCACCTCCTTGGTCCCTTCCAGCGCTTGGGTGATCTCACCCAAGCTTCCCGAGCTCCCGAAACGCCCTTCCTTGCGGACCTTTTCGGTTGACCTTCCCGCGACGACTCAACCCTATCTTTCCTCAATCGAGTCCTCGTCACGACAACCTCCTTTGACTCTTGCACGACAGGATCCACCTCCTTTATAACCAAATCCTCACCGCCGGAGCGTTGAACGCCAGTGTGATCACCTGTGTCCCCTAGAGACACATTCTCCACTCCCATTGGCTCCGAGACCAACTGCTCTCCCCCAACGGGGCCTTGATCCAGATGATCCTCATGATCACCGCTTTCAATCTCAGTTACCTCATCCTCCACCTCCTGGTCTCCAAGACCCATCGCTTCTGTGACCAAGGGAGGTAGGTAAGCGTAATCTTCATCCGCCAGCTTCAACCTCACAAAATCATCCTCACCCTCCTCAACTTCCACATCCTTCCTTTCCCCGGTCTCCAAGTCGATCTCGTATTGTTTGGTGTGATCAGTCTCGGCACGTAGCCCCTCTAAGACATCCTCATCTGAAACCCTGTCATAGGGTTCTTCTTTCTTTCGCGACCCACAATCTCGAGGCATCATCACTACACCAAACAAAAGAAACAGGAACTTATAAACAGATAAGATAACAAAAAAGGTGAAAGCATTCAAGACAAAATACGGACCCAAGACCCGGGCATAACCGAACTGACTGTAAATGCCAAGCCGGCATATCCGATACGAGCTCCTAAACTCAAATGGCCATATCACCCGGCGTATACGACGCTCCATCAGCTCGGTTAGCTTATATTCTTGAGGCACAACACAAAGTCAGAAGTCAGCAGGGACAACACAGTACAAACAATAAGAAAACATAAGACACAGTACACGGTACCTATTTTTTGAAAGGTTCCAGGTACTCGGAACGGATGTCCATGCCACTCTTGCCACTACCCCCAACAAGGAAACACTTCCGACGCCAGCTCTCATAAGTAGAAGTGGGTAAATCTTCTAAAAGTATTTTAAACTTCCCCCTAGACTTCAGGGTCACGCAACCTCTGCTACGCTTCTTAGCGCAATACACCATATGCCAGCAGGCGATGAACTCCTCAAAACAGGGAAACTCTTGCCCTAGCAATCTAAACAACACCTTTGTCCTCAATATCTGCCGTAGCATATTCGGAGTCACCTGCCCCGGGGTGATATGCAGGCAAGCCAAAGTGTATTGCACAAAGGGAGGCAGCGGGAACATTAGCCCACACCTCAACTGGTACTCGTAAACTAAAGTAAAATCATCTGGCGGGGCCCAAGACTTAACATTCTTGGAAAGGGGTCGTAATAACACCTCATTGGGGATACCCCAATTCTACCTAAGCGCTACCAACTCTAACGACGTCATGCTCTCGCCAGGAGGATCCCAGAATGAATCGTCGGCATCCCGAGAACCCGCCATACTAAACTCTTCTACCTCATGCAATACAGGGTCAGACGTGAGACCCAACATCTGTAACATGAATGCCCTCTCTTAAGTCAAGTGCAACTTCCGCCATTAGATTATCCAATTCTTCCTCCCACTAGTGCAAGGTGTCCGAATCAAGATCAGGCGAGCTAGAGACAACAACAATCTCCTCGCTGGACACCCACACCGGGTCTGTCATACCCTACATCCTCACAAGTTAGACTCTCGCTACCTTAACCCTAACTAACTCGACAACAAACCACCCAACCCCTTACTCTAGAATCAACCAACAAAAATCGTAAGTAGTGAAAAGCATAACAAAACCCCCTAGCAATTCGAAACAAAAACAGAACCCAGAACGGGAATTGACAACTTCATACCTCTTTGAAAACATGGATATGCGTAGTGGCAGTGAAGCTGATTGCAAATAGCCGAGCGCTCGCACCCAATTGATTGGGGATGAAATTGAACGTTCCCCAAGTTCGATCCAACAGTTCTTTGAAGCACACCCTTCCAAAAATTTGAAAACCGCTCCCTCAACCTTACGTCTTCTATTTTCAAAACTCAAAATCCCTCCTCTGCTCCCTCCAGGCCTATTTATAGACACCCAAACCAACCACGACCGTCCAGATCCTCTCCATCTCAACGATCAGGGAGAAGCCACATCAGCCACAAACAGAAGCGACGTTACAACGTGCCCACAATCCCACACATGCGCATTAGTTATGCACCAACAAGCATTAACTGCAAAAAAAAAAAAAAAAAATAACCCCCCCAATCGATGAAACCGTTACAACCTTAATGACATCATAAATGACCACGTGACCCTCATAAATTGACCACTTATGATACACGTGAGATATGATGAAAGATTCGTATCGAACACTCGGAACATACCCTTAGCCACCTCGTGACCCTCGCGTGGAGACTTGGGGACTCGGCACCATACCTCCAACACCCGGGTAAAATACATTCTCCGCACAACTTGAGAATAACTCCCCACCCAAGAGCTCTCTCGGACTGGGGACTTGGGGACTTGTTAATACATAGCCAAGAACACTTGGCCACGCCGAGAATATAACGTGATCACCCGGTCGCCAGAGGCCATTCCGGGTAAGACAACACTGGCGAGATCTCCATGAACACCTAAAGAGTGAAGGTCCAGCAACAATGTACTTACTGGAATCACTTCACAACAACTAAATACCCCTGAAAGGGGAGATGTTGAACATGGCCACAGAAATGGTCCCATATCGAAGACAGACGAGATGACTCCCAATATTAGCCTATAAAACAGGCATGAATTTCCAAAAGAGGTAAGTTCATCATTCTTCCCTTACTCTCGTACTATACAAGTAGCCATCGTACTCTGACTTAAGCATCGGAGAGTCGAAAACTCGGTCACCCCAGTCTTGACTCCTGACGCGGTGTTACTTGTGCAACTACAGGAACTGGAACCAAGAATTCGACATCCCATCCCGTGATCTCAGGAAGAGGTAGAAACAATGTTCATTTAAGGTTTGTTGAGGAATCATTTTATGTTTGGTTGGGCATCATAAAAAAAAAAAAAAGTTACTTACTTTTTCTTTATGATAAGTAGAGACAAACTATAAAGAAGAACTTTTAAGACAACCTAAGTTAAGAAAATCAAAAACATGAAAAACAGAAAGAGGTAGACTGTGATGTGCGCCAACTAGCAGTAATTAAGGTGTGCGCGAGCAGTAATCGCATCCGCTAACATAAAATGGTGAACCAAATGAACATTTGGACATCATTCCTCAACAAACATAAAATAATAAAATGCGTGTAAAGTTTGAAAAAAAAAAAAAAAACAAAACAAAACAAAATTTCAAACCCTATTAACAGGGTCATTTGCAGTGTCGATGAATAATTATGCATGGATGGTATA
The DNA here is from genome assembly GCA_009720345.1 of Fragaria iinumae. Classification (NCBI taxonomy): domain Eukaryota; kingdom Viridiplantae; phylum Streptophyta; class Magnoliopsida; order Rosales; family Rosaceae; genus Fragaria; species Fragaria iinumae. The sequence goes on from CM019123.1 coordinate 2,662,352, forward strand.
TTTGTATTGGTATTAATTCGATGTATGGATATGACACATTACATATTGACTCAAAATCGATCATACATAACTAACGTAGATTAGGTATCCTTGATCGGCAAATACGTACGTATGACCCATTAGCTAGTTTGCTTTGAAACGGATCATTAGCAGTAGTCACTTTCTGTTGGAGACAAGAGAGAGAGTGCACATAATAGATTGGAAAACGATCGAAGACTTGCAATGTATGTTTTTTTCAAACCCTTGTGGACTTAGTTGTTCACTAGTTTCATGCTTGAAAGGAAAGTAAGCATACACGGTCGACCAGCCACCATGGATATATGTAACTTTCAGGACTTCCATCAATGGCGTTTCGCCGATATTGGAGTTGGACCTAACCAATAAACCCAGTTACATACATGATGCACGTTTGTCTTGCCTGCCGCCGACGAATATAATTAGTGACAAATTAATAAATTATTAATGCCAATCTGTTTGCTGCTTCAGATCGACTATTCTGATGCCGGCCACTGAATTTGAATTGTTAGGTTAATTATAAGCTAGTTGTTCAGATCGAGTTGGGCAAGTGTCTCTTCTATATCTTCGTGTTGAGATCGACTTGTAGGAAACTATCGTATCCCTAGCTACCAGATTATTAGTTCTCAGAAAATGATATTCAAGGTTACTTTGAATCCACATTCATCGATCTACGTTGGTTGGCCTTGTCATTCTTGTTTATGATTCTGTTCTCATGCATGTGCTCGATCATGTCAAGCAAAAATCAATTTGGCTGGCTTCAATTCACTTCTCGATCTCCTGAGCTTAAATAGTGCTCTAATCACACGCGGGCTTTGAATCATTACAAGTAATAATTTAGTTCCATATATGTGCTGCTACTACAAGAGCCAGTACTAGTAACAAAATTTTACTTGATTGCTACAAAACGAAACAAAAAATTGTATCTGAACGCAGTACAAATGGTAACCGGGAGAGCTTATGCTCCATGATTATATATATATATGATGAAAACAAATGGAAGCTGAAGATCATATAAGCAATGGAAAGTAACATGTTACGTCAATGTACTAATTAACTTATCGAGTATTTTCTCGGGCTTGTTGAATTGTGGGGAAAAAAAAGAGCGCCACTGAATTTGTTAGGCTAGAAATAGTTGAGATTGGGGCCGGCCAGTGTTTGTTTTAGTCTTCGTATTGAGACTTCTTGTGGGGAAGTTATTTCATAGTTCTGGAAAATGACATTCAAAGTTTGAACTTTGAACCACGTCGATCAATCGATGTCGATGGAATCAGGTCCCCTGCTTTCTTCTTCTTCTTTGTTTTCTTTATCATGCATGGTGCTCAAGTCAAGCAAGTATCAATCTGGCTGGCTTCATTTGTTTTCCTCCTGAGGTAATATGATGCTATCGAATCACTTGCGCTCGCCTTTCGACTTCATCAGTTGAAGAAAAGGGTGGCTAGCTGGTACAAGCAATTAGTTGCATGAGCTGCTGCTACAAGTAACAGCATGCTAAAAGTGGAGACAGTAGCAAAAGCAGATCAAAGATAAAACAAATGATCGACATTACTCAAAGAAAGTGATTTGATGATCATATCAAACTGGCCTGGAGATAGAGTTTCTACTTTATAGTGATCAAGACTAGTGATGAATAAGAGAACTGAATGAAAATATTCAAATTAACAGTTGAACGAACATTTTAACTATTTTATCCTCTCACTAACTAGGCTAATTATGAACATTTTCACTATTTTATTATCTTTTTTTACCACTAAAAGCAGCACAATTTGGAATGAATTCATCTCCATAAAACCATAATAGAGGGGGAAAACATAATGGAACCTATAGTGAAAGGGAAGCCTAAGTATTCGAGGCCAAAGATATGCCATAGGTTATTGGGAAACCAGATCTAATCCGGCCCCCATGAAAATATGATAACTGTGAGTCCGGCCGCGTATGTACGAATGAAATATAAATGCACCTAATTTTGGCTGTTTAACATGTGCAGCTTTCAATTCGAATCATGAAAATGAAAAGGGATGGTGAACATGCATGAAGAGATAGGTAGGCTATAGCAGCAAAGGTAAGCTTCATTATGTGATGGAGATGTAAAGGAGAAGATCTTGGGTATCAAATGAATACCATCTTCAACATTGACTTAATGGTAGCCGTAGCATCTAGCATCATCACACAAAAAGGATCGCCAAGAGAGCCATTCAAACAAATTTTCTGCATTTTTTGTTTTGTTTTACTTCATAGGTTAAAATGAGACTTTGCTAGCTTAAAATTAAAATGAGAACCAACTCAGAGAAAATTTTTCCTCTGTAACTCTAGCAGCCGTCGCCCCTGCCACCGATTGTATAATATCGGCCATCACTTTGTTTTCTTTTCACCTCCTTCTCTCCTTTTTCTAGACGTCGATAAGAGATCTAGTGGTCTTGTTGGTTGTACTGCCGGCGTCGATTCTCTTTGTTGTGTGGTTGTAGGCTGACAGTGTTAGCTTTCAAGTTTTCAACGATGATAGGGTTAATATATGCACATGCCCTTATGGCCAGTGGCAGATCAGGATCCGAAACCTATTTTATAAGTGCACAATATTTTTTTTTTGTTTTGAAGTTTGTAACTCAGAATCATTTCACGTAAGATTCAATTTCCACACTGAATTTGCTCATGTATATAACAAGGGGAGCAAATGAGTGATGCCGTTTACAGCCTTATTAGTCCTTATCTTTCAATGAACACAAAGAAGAAAATGGGATACAATTATAGAACCTGATGTCCCTAGATGAGTATATGATGATTATAACCAAATTCTCCAATCGCACCCTTATATATATATTCCCAAATTCCCAATGCTTCTCCTAATTCCACTACCATTTAATCGTACATGAATTAAAACCACAATCCCTCCGCTCCCAAATTCCAAATTCCTCCAATTGAGGAATAGCAGAAAAAACCCAATTCAAGATTTAGAAATTGAAATGGAACATTGAATGGGTGTTAAGGATTTGACCTAGACTCTGAAGCTGATTGAAGAACTGGGATGAGCGAGAGATTGGAAGAGGAAAAGTAGATCGGTTGTGTCATAAGGAACAGTAAAACAACGAAAAATTGCATACTGTTGAAGGAGAAAAGATAACGAGAATAACGGTCTACTCATTCATTGATAGAAAGGCCTATTTATAGGCATTACATAGAGTCTCCCGAATGATCTAGAAGATCTATCAACTGTAATATATTCTAAGAAGGAAACTGGATTAACCAATTCTACATGTATTAGGACAAGACACATAATAGAAGGACGAAAATATAATTTCCTTAAACACTCCCCCTTGTGTTGCATCCCTAATACGATATGGTGCTTATGGTGTTGCCTCGGTAAAAACCTTGCCAAGTAAAACAAAAACCTCGTGGGTAAAACAAAAGACTTGGACGAAGGGAAAAAGAGCACAACGTACCAACTACAATTGAAGATAACATGTGATCCATGTAGACTCCCCCTGATGTCTACACAACGACTCCCCCTGATTGGTAACTCAATCTCGGATTACAGATGAACGGCGCAAGCCAATGCATTTCACATACTTCAAAAGTAGACTTGGGCAACGATTTAGTCATTAAATCCAGCCACAACATCCTTAGATCAGATTTGCTATGCTTAGCATTACTTTGATCTTTAAGGAGAAGGTTGTCTAACAACTCAAAACATAAGTTCGCATTGAAAATCATATTCACGCATGGCATGACCGTCGTGTACTTAAATAGTCATAACGTCTTCGATACGATAGGTATGGACAAACCGTAAAAAGTTCTGGAAACTAGACACACGTAGCTTTCCAACCATACAAGGTCCATAACCTAGTTCATCTTGAGCTGATCACAAAGCTCTGTCGAAGTTGACTGTTCTGCCAAAGCAGATTGATAGTCGCATATTTGTGTGACTTTTATCATGCTAATTATTCCTATTACTTAGGTTATTTTGTTATGTTTTCTTGTTTTTAATTAACTTTATTTGTTTTTAGGTATTTTGAAGTCAAAAAAAGAAAAGGAGATAATTGGGCTTAATAAGGATTCCTAAATCCTAGTTGGATTAGGGGATGGACGGGAGACCTAGGGTTAATTAACCTATTTAAGAAGAGAAAGGAGAGCAAAGAGAAACACGGAGGCAGAGCACAAAGGAGTGAAGAAAAGAAAGAGAGGAAGAAAAGAAAAGAGGAATCAGGGAGAATTCAACCAGTCTCTCGGCCAATCAAGTTTATCTTCTCCACCTTTAGTTCATCTTCCATGGATTCTCTAATGTTCTTATTCAAGACTATGTGTAACTAAACTCCTTGATAGTTAGGGGCTGATCAAAGCCCTAGATATGTCTTCGATTTTGAACCCCGATTGATTTATATAATTCTAGATGAGAATTTCTTCACTGATTGTTCATTGTTGCATGTTTTAGGGTTTATTATTTTGAATGTGTATATGACCGACATATCGTTGCATATTCTATGAGAGATAACAAGTTCTTTGTAGGTACTTGTGTGAAGTAATTCCTTGGTAATCTAAGGCTACCGACATTGACCTTAGATTCTTTGTTGTTACTCAAACGTTCTTAGAACTTCATGATTTCAGTTATTTTGGTCTAGATACCGACATTTCATAGATCAATTAATTGGTAATATAGTTAAGTCGATAAGACATTTCACTTAATATGGCATGTAAGAGAACGTAATACGGTTAATGACCTAACGACATTGGCTTAACTGTGAGTGCATTCATCTATAATCCTTGACATTGTTTTGGGGTGATTGAAGCATATTTAGTGGTGGAGAGAAGTTCCTAGCTATTGTTTCTCTCATATTTACATCCATATTCACTTTCAGTATTCTGTTTTCAGCAATACTCCTGTATTATTTATGTTTGTTCACCAGTCAAACCAACTCCGAATACCCTAAAAATTTGTGTGGTAATCCGCCACTGTGTCTAGTTACTGTGTATTTAATTTCATAATTTTTGGTTGAGTCTAGATTAGTTAATTAATTCGGTTTCTGCTCCTAAGTTGAATCTGCCAGATTTCTGGTTTACGTGTCTGTTTGTGTTTCTTGTGTCTTTAAGTCTTAGTTTCACCAATCCTCTGCGGGTAATGACCCCTATTTGCCATTTACTACCTCGATACAATTGATTTGATAATAGGGTATCTTTGTAGGTGTTTACGCCTAAATTAATATTTTACTGGACAATAAATGTCTATGTAAATATTAATTATTTCTTGGACCATGTCATACTGGCGAGATGGAGTTTCTCTAAGTTTACAAGTGATGGACCGTCAGAAACACCACGCGAGCTGAGAACAGAGTTTGCATGCGAACTGGACTTCTCTTAGCTCGCGCGTGGAATGGACATAGGCGGACTACGCAGTTCGCGTGGAACACTTAGCTCGCGCGCGGAATGCCTTCGCGCGGAATTACTATTTGCCAGTCCGCGTAGGCGAGGCGAGATGGACTCTTCGCGAGGCGAGGCGGGAATGTACTTCGCGAGGCGAGGCGAGATGGACTCTCCGCGTAGGCGAGGCGAGCTGGCAAATTAGCTCGCGTAGGAGACTTCGCGAGGAAGCAAACAGGCGGAGTCCGCGCGCACCACGACAAACGTTGAAGACTTTTACAAGTCTTTGACATGCTTCGGGTCAATCCATGTGGCCCATTAAATATAAAAAGCCATTTTAAGGCTCGCGAGCTGCAATAGCCCGCGAAATGGAAATGAGCTTAAAGAGCACGCGAGATAGCATCTTGTGACAACCCGCGTGATGAATTCCAGTTCGCATAGCAGTCTACAGTTGGCAGCACGGAAACAAAGCCCTATGCAGAATGAAGTGTGCGAACTGGACATGTGTCACAAGATGGTTGGTTCGCATGGACGGAGCAGTGTCCTTGTGCGAATAGGGTTTCAGAGTCCGACTTGGATTCTAATCACTTTTCTTCTGCTGCAAGTCGAACTACTATATAAAGGGGCTCGAACCCTAACAGAGAACTCTCTCAAACAATACACAAAAACACAAATACAACTGAAACCAGTTACCCTTCGAGCTACTCGAAACCCTAACCCTAAGCGCTGCCGCCTAGGTCTTTCTCCAGAGCTCTCCGGACTCTACCCCTTTTAGCTTCTCTCTGAACTCCCTATAGTTGCTCTGCTCGCGCCGCCGTGAGTATCGATCGCTTATGCTCGTAAATCCTCCTCCGAGGTGGCACCTGTAATCCCCCTTTTGCCTGATCAAGAAGTCAAGCGCACCCCCATCAAACTTTTCCTCGTCCGCGAGGTGGCACGCCCGCAACTCCCCCTTTCTCTTTGTTCGCTAGAAACCTCTGCTCCGCGCGCTGAGGATCGTGGCCAAAACATTGGCACGCCCAGTGGGACAGGGAGTACAAGCGATTCACCATAGGGAAGCCAGAAGAATCATCAATACAGTTTTCAGCTTCATCGGGATCGGAGATCGAAAGCAAAAAATGCGATAATGAATTGGGACGAATTGCAAGAAAAAATAGCAGCTAACCAAGAAAAAATAGCAGCTAACCAGGAAAGAATAGTTGCCATCAGTAGGCGACAAGCTGAGTGGGCGGCCAGAGAGGCTGCTGAAAAAAACGAAAAGGTTTTACAATGCCCAAATGTAAAGCCTATAGTTGGCGAGCATGTCCTTGCCAAAAAGATTGAGTTGTCTAGCAGCCAATCTCAAGGTGAAGAATCTTCTTTGGATGAACCCACGTCCAAAGAACCTGCGGTCGAGGTCGTTTAGATTATGGGTCATTATCCTATCTCAAAGATCGGCGGTGTTCCTCAGGAAAAGGAGCCTGAAGATAGGACATAACAGTCCATCTTTGAAGAAGTAATCGGTTCGCACACTGAAGGCGAACCATAACTTCGCATGATGGCGAACCACAACTTCCAACATGATCAAGGGTATGATCAACTCAAGCTTTGTCTAATTACTGGACGTGATCAAGACGCCGCCCCAAATCATGACAAACAAAATGCGATAATGGATTGGGGCGATTTGCAAGAAAAGTTAGCGGCCAGCCGTGAAAGATTAGATGCCTTCCATAGACATCATCTCGAGCGAAGGGCTGTCGTCCAAAGAAGATGTGCCGAGCGAATGGCTGCCCTTCTCGAGCAATTCGCTGAGGAAAGGGCTGCTCGAGCGGTTGCTAAAGAAAAGGAAGAAGCCGAAAGGAAGGCTTTTCTGGATCAGTCTCATCAGTGGTGGGATACCATGAAAAAGGCTTTACAACGCCAGAATGCAAAGCCTACGGCTGGTGAAGCTTCTTCTTTGGATGAACTTACGTCCAAGGAAGAAACTGCTTTGTCAATCAATGACAAAGTATCTGAGGCCAAGGCCGGCGAGACTTTGGATAATGATCTTATCTCAAAAACCGACGTTGTTCCCCAAGAAGATAAGTTTGAAGGTAGGACAGAACAGTCCACCTTAGAGAAAGAGAGCGGGTCAAACGCTGGTGGTGAACCGCAAGCTCGCATGAAAGGTGACTCAAGAGCCAGCTTTCCTATGCGAGATGTATATGTGGACACAGGTCAGCCGCATGGGAGGCAAGGCGGAGCTCGCCTGCTTTCTTTACCAAATCATGACAAGCGAAATGCAGCTGGACCAGAGCCTCTTGAGTTTCCTTTTCAGCCTGTACACGCGGGGCATCAAGGCTGGCGAGGTCCATTTCTCCTAATGATTCGCCTCACCAATCTTATGTTCACCAGCGAGATGACTCAGTCCGCTTCGCCAAACCATGGTCATATTAAGCTTAACTATATATGGCGTGGCGGGATCCCTAGGCCAATCCGTGGTTTCACATTGCAATATACTTGGAGTCTCTGCATGCATGTTCAGAGGCCTAAAGGGGACTTTGGTTTATGGGCGAAGTACGTACATGTCCCATATATGCCTATAGTTGCAAAGAAGGTCGAGCCACCGACCTTTGTTGGTTCTGCATGTGACACAGAGCCAACTTATGATGAATACGACGAAGACTATATGTTGGTACGTCTGTCGCATAGTCATACTCCACAAGAGTTCAATCCCAGTGACACTCTTGATATGGTGAAAGGAGACCAGCAAGTGGTTCTCTTCCTTGACCAATACATGGCTTTTCCTTATAAGACCATGCATTATGACCTAATAGTTGGCAACAAGGCAGGTCTCAATATCATACGATCCACGAGAATGCAGTTGAAGATCTTGCTCTGCCAAAAGACAAGGATGCGTGGGGGGCAGCGAGACGTACCCTACGAACTACCTTGCTCAAATTTTCAATTTGTTGATGCGAAGACCTGCTCAACACTTGGAAATTCTCAACAGCGACAGTCTCATTTTGGAACCATGACGACGTCGAGACTTGGAGTAAAGCATTGGTGGCCTCCCCTGTGGCCTAACAAAGGGTACGTAATCAAACTATGATACCCTTCATTCTTTGTTCTTAGCTTTCCTTCAGTTTTTACTCCTGTTTGCTTTCAGTTTCTTTCTTTCTCGCATTGAAAAAAGAAAATACAAAAAAAATCAAATAGCAGAAAACCCAAAAAGAGATCCTTGGTCTTGCTGACATACAAGACACCGTTCTTGCCTCTGAAGGCTTGAACTTTACGTCGGAGCCTATCCCTGAGGCTTGACGACAGCAGGCATTCCTCATGCCTTCGAGTTACTACCAGCGAAGTCAAGTCAGCAAGGCAATACAACTAGTTTGCAATTCTGAAAGTTGCAACAGCCATTACCAGACAGTCCACTTCGCGGACTTCATTGGAATGATCCAGGAAGCATTAGCCAGCGTGCCTTATACCGACCGAAAGCCCTGGATGTCTACCTTCCAGAGGATTTTACGGTTCATCATTTCGCCATTCCTGGAGAGAGTTATGGCAGTTTGAATGCAGACAGGTCAGGATACGCGCGGATTTGCATTGTGCATTTTCAATGTGTTTTCATGACCTTGAAACATGCTTTCCTCACTGGGGGGCATCGGTAACACAACTCCTTCCCTGGGGGGCATGCTAAAGTTTTGATGTCCTTCATTCTTCTCAAGAAGCTTCGGCAAACAACATCAAAACTGGGGGGCACATTGGCAGATCGTGTTCCAGAAATTTCAGACTTTAGACCTTCTTCAAGTGTCTTAGTCATTATTCAGGCCAATCCTTGTGGCCTCCAATTTTTCAAACATGGTTCGCCAGCTTTGTGTGGGCCGTTCGCCGACTCCTTTGTTTACTTTTCATTGGTTCGCACTGGGGGCAGCGAAGTATATACTGGGGGGCAGCGAAGTGCATGGCCTTTTAAAATTTTTCAGCTTTTTGTTTGTCTCTCACTGGTTCACACTGGGGGGCAGCGAAATACATAGCCATTGTCTTTCCATGTTGGTCCGCCATCGCCAAGAGCTCGTCAAGGGCCATTTTTGGAATCTACTCAAGTTACATGCGTCCGCTCAAGATACATCCATGCGAACTACATTCGCTCGCGGTATGAGCAAAGTAGAGCAAGCGAATGCGGGCTAAGAGCACACGAATGCAAAAGTGGAGCAGGCGAATGCAGGCATTTTCAAGTTCAAGTCCAAATTGCCTAGGCGAGCCGTGCAGCAGTTCGCTACGATGCCTTACTGGGTGCTTGAGTTTCAAGGCCTATTCACAGGCTTGTTTCTTCACACTCCTTTTATGTATGACCCGAGCCAATACTATTGGCTTTGGAGCAACATGAACATAAACCTCTTCAGTCATTCTCGATATTTCATAACTTCGAGGCTAGGGGGCAATGTTTACGCCTAAATTAATATTTTACTGGACAGTAAATGTCTATGTAAATATTAATTATTTCTTGGACCATGTCATACCGGCGAGATGGAGTTTCTCTAAGTTTACAAGTGATGGACCGCCAGAAACACCACGCGAGCTGAGAACAGAGTTCGTGTGCAAACTGGACTTCTCTTAGCTCGCGCGCGGAATGGACATAGGCGGACTACGCAGTTCGTGTGGAACACTTAGCTCGCGCGCGGAATGCCTTCGCGTGGAATTACTATTTGCCAGTCCGCGTAGGCGAGGCGAGATGGACTCTTCGCGAGGCGAGGCGGGAATGTACTTCGCGAGGCGAGGCGAGATGGACTCTCCGCGTAGGCGAGGCGAGCTGGCGAATTAGCTCGCGTAGGAGACTTCGCGAGGAAGCAAACATGCGGAGTCCGCGCGCACCACGACAAACGTTGAAGACTTTTACAAGTCTTTGACATGCTTCGGGCCAATCCCTGTGGCCCATTAAATATAAAAAGCCATTTTAAGGCTCGCGAGCTGCAATAGCCCACGAAATGGAAATGAGCTTCAAGAGCACGCGAGATAGCATCCTGTGACAGCCCACGGGATAAATTCCAGTTCGCATAGGAGTCTACAATTGGCAGCACGGAAACAAAGCCCTATGCAGAATGAAGTGTGCGAACTGGACATGTGTCACAAGATGGTTGGTTCGCATGGACGGAGCAGTGTCACTTGGATTCTAATCACTTTTCTTCTGCTGCAAGTCGAACTACTATATAAGGGGGCTCGAACCCTAACAGAGAACTCTCTCAAACAATACACAAAAACACAAATACAACTGAAACCAGTTACCCTTCGAGCTACTCGAAACCCTAACCCTAAGCGCCGCCGCCTAGGTCTTTCTCCAGAGCTCTCCGGACTCTACCCCTTTTAGCTTCTCTCTGAACTCCCTACAATTGCTCTGCTCACGCCGCCGTGAGTATCGATCGCTTGTGCTCGTAAATCCTCCTCCGATGTTGCACCTGTAACCCCCCTTTTACCTGATCAAGAAGTCAAGCGCACCCCCATCAAACTTTTCCTCCTTCGCGAGGTGGCACGCCCGCAACTCCCCATTTCTCTTTGTTCGCTAGAAACCTCTGCTCTGCGCGCTGAGGATCGTGGCCAAAACAGTAGGTGCTTTTGCGCCCATCAAATTTTGGCGCCGTTGCCGGGGATTGTTTAATTCTAAGTCTTAAAAGTGTCTTTTATTTTTAGTTTGCCTTGTTTACTTGATTTTTCTTTTGAGTCTTACATTCTTTAATGTGTGCATGCAGGAGCTTCTTGTATGCAAACTCGTCGCTCTACAAGCTCTGAACCACTGTTATTTGATCCACAGACTAAGAGAGCAGCAAAACTAAGCAGGAAACAGCAAAGACTACAGGTAAACACGAGCAACAATGGTGGTGAGGATTCTGAGCCTGAACACCATTCTGATTTAGAGACAGAGTTTGAGGAAGAGCAACGTGTTCCAACGTCTCCACCATCACCAGGACCAATGGCTGCGAAACTTAAGGAGTCCCTTATTCCGGGCACAGGTGCAGCAGATTCACCGATTGTGCTACCAGACGATTTGGGGGCTTACTCAATTCCCCCATCTCTGATTTCGAATCTACCACACTTTAGAGGCACTCATTCTGAAGATCCACAAGACCATCTTAATGAGTTTACTGCACTGTGCAGAATACAGAAGTCAACGACGGTGGATGAGAATGTTGTGAAACTTATTCTGTTTTCTTTTTCCTTCAAAGAGCAAGCAAAGACATGGTACAACTCACTGGCTTCCCAATCTATTAACTCATGGGACAATATGTGTGCTGCATTCATGAAGGAATTCTATTCAGCCTCTCACACCAAGAATTTAAAGAAGCAGATCAGTACATTTAGGCAGAGAGATGGAGATGAATTACATGAAGCGTGGAGTCAATTCAAGGGTTTACTATGTCAATGCCCCCATCACAAGTTTGATCTCAACACTCAGATGGAGTACTTCTATGAAGGACTTGATTCACTCAATAGGCAAAAACTTGATTCGGCTTGTGGAGAAAATTGGTGGAATCAGACTGGAGCTGAAGCTAAGGAAATTGTGGAGAATCAAGCAGAGAATTCAAGACAGTTTCAGTCCAGAGACCGATCTATGGGTGCCAGCAGAAGATCCTTGAATGCCATTACCATAGATGGAACCATAGAGAGGAGATTGAGTTCTATGGAGAATGACATTGCCTTAATTGCTAGTGCTATGAAGGTGAATAAGAAAGCAACCGTTGCCGCATCTCAAGTGGTGTGTACTATTTGTGCAGCTAAGAACCACCTTGCGGAAGATTGTCCTAAGTGCAGAGCAGTTGAGGAAGCCACCCAAGAGGAGGACGTGAATTTCGTGTATAGGCAGCCCAACACATATAATGGAAGTAGAGATCATCCCTTCCTCAGCTACCGAAGCAACAATGTGCTCAATCCTCATACTAATCCACCTGGATTCCAACAAAGACAATCTGGAGAGGATGGGCAGCAATTTGGCCAAAGACATGTGCCTCAACAACAACAGGCTCCAGCTCAAACATCAACAGGAACTTTAACCTTGGAAGCTATGATGCAACAAATGATGTTTGATAGCAAAAAGGAAAGAGAGGAAAGCCGTGCCTTTCGTCAAGAGATCAAGTCCACCTCTCAGCAACAAGGGAAGGCAATTGACTTGTTAGAGCGCCAAGTGAGCCAAATCCAACAAACTCTTGCTCAAGTCAACCCAGGACGTCTTCCCAGCAACACTCTTCCTAATCCTAAGGGTCAGCATGAAGTTAATGCAATGGTTTTGAAAAGTGGGAAGGAGGTGGATGCAGTTCCAGTGGTCAAGAAGCCAAGAAGGAAGTGGGAAGAGCCTGTATTAGAACAGATTGTGCCTGAGGAGCCAACTCAATCCGTTAAGGAACTCTCTCAACCTGTTGAGAATGCACCTGGAACAAAAATTGAGTCAAGACCGAAACCAGCCATGGTATGTCCCTTAATCTCACCTTTGATTATCACTAATGTGCCTTTTCCTGGAAGGTTACAGAAACAAGTGAAGGAGGAAAAGGACAAGGAGATCCTAGACGTCTTCAAGAAGGTTGGGGTGAATATTCCATTGTTGGATGTGATCAAGCAGATTCCTCAGTATGCAAAATTCCTCAAGGACTTATGTACTACAAAGAGAAAATTCAAAGGAACCGAAACTGTTGCCTTGAGTGAGAGGGTGTCCGCTGTGCTGCAAAGAAAGCTGCCACCAAAGTTAGGTGATCCGGGACGTTTCACTATTCCATGCATTATTGGTGATCACAGGTTTCCTGGTGCTCTTCTTGATTTAGGTGCTTCCATAAATTTAATGCCATATGCTGCATATGATAGAATGAATATGGGAGAACTTTTACCTACTGGAATAACCATTAAACTTGCTGATCGATCTAACTGTTACCTTTGGGGTATTATAGAAGATGTCTTAGTGCAGGTTGGGGATTTGATTTTTCCAGCAGATTTCTTTGTATTAGAGATGGAAGGCGAACAAGTGCCCTCTGAGATACCATTGATTCTTGGTAGACCATTCTTAAGAACAGCTCGTACCAAAATTGATTGTTATGAAGGTGCACTTAGCATGGAAGTAGCTGGAGAAAAGATCCAGTTCAACATCTTTGAATCCCTCAAGCACCCAAATATAGATGATATGTACTCTTGTTGTTCTATTGATGCTTTTGAGAGTTTTATGCAGGAGTTCATTCAGTACTCATTGGGGGACGATCCCATGCGAAAAGTCATCGAAATGGCTGGTAAAAAGAAGGTTCCAGCACAACCGGTTAAATTCGTTGAGGAAATTCCTCAACCTGTCGAATTTGAGCATGTATTTGAGATTGCTTCAGCTGAAGACCTTGAGATGCACTACGCCAATAAGTGCAACAAACGACACTTTTCACACAACGGTTCATAATAGCAGGGTTGTACAAATTTAAAAAATGCTTCATACGACGTTCAGAAATTGTCAAGCGTTGTGTGGATAGTCTGAGATCATTCCAGATTTTTTTTCCGTAAACTAGTACAACACTTTTGACAATATTTTGTTGTGTGAATACAGATAAAACTGAGGCCCATTTCGCTTCTAACCCCACTCTAGTTTGACATATAACTGGGTTTTGTTACACAACAGTAAAACCAATAAATGTTGTGTGAATGTATACAATTTAAACTATCACACAATACTTTTTATATATCTGTTGTACGATATATCTCTCATGCTAGGCTGCAGACTTCTAGTTTTAAAATTGCTCTTACATATCCTCCGAAAACCTAAATTTTTTATGAAGGATAGTCTTGGTGGTCTTGATGTAACAACGGAACACTCAAACCTGTTGTGTGATAGTAGAGTATTTTCAACAATCAAACAACGGCTTTTCAGTTTTGGTTGTATAATGTATTTGTGTGTCATGATGAAGCCCTTCTCTTGCATTTGGCAATACTACCTTAAATTCTTCATCCTACAACAATCAACTAAGAAATGTTGTGTGAAGGTATATCACACAATTGTTTTCAATATTACGTTGTATGTATCATAACCTCTAACCCCTAAAATACCCTAAATCCTAATAAATTTCCTATTGTAGTGCCACAACGGTTATTTTTTAATACTAATGTGTGATATAAAATTAATATTGTTGAATTTATGGTTGACCGAGTTGATCGATACCCAAACGTTTCCGAAAATTTTTAAATTTTGTTACACTGCTATACTTCACTATCATAATTATATCAAACGGTCAAATTTTCATGATTTTAATCCTAAACATCTATATCACAATCGACCTACTAATGAGATATAACATGTTTACTATGTTGCACATAATGTGACATAACATGTATAGTACATATTATGTAAACGTGTGTTTATCTAGAGAGACACCATTGAGGAAATGAAATTTTGAAAATCGAACTGTATAGAGATGTTTACGATATTGAAGCATGATTGTGGTAGAAATGTCATCAATTTTCGGTATTACACAAGTGTCGATCGACGCGGTCAACTATAATTACACTTACTTTCACTATGGGGAGCCAAACCATCATGATATAATTGACACCACTTATTGTATGAGTTCATGCACAATAACCATATGATTATACGAGTGTCGACAAAATTAAAAAAAATGTTTAGAGTATTGCATTTCGACATTCGTATGATGAGCCTCCCATATTTAGACAACGCTTAGTGCTTTTATGCGTTGTGTGAGTGAAAACTAGGGTTATTTTAAAGAGTGACTCGTTAGAATGAAAAGTAACCGTAAATTTCCCGCCCTCACGATTATTAAGTGAATGTCTCTATTTTCTTTCTTCTTAGACAACACAAAATATGCAATTTATGTTGTATGATTTGTAAAATAGATAGGAAAAAATTAAGGCCGAGATGTAGCAGCGGGAAATCTCCCGCTCTTGCAAGTTAAGGATGTCATTTCTTCTCAGACAACAAAATATAGAATTTACGTTGCCTGATTTGTAAAATGGATAGCTAAAAAATTAAGGCTGAGATGTAGCAGCGGGAAATCTCCCGCTCCTGCAAGCTAAGGATGTCATTTCTTCTCAGACAACAAAATATACAATTTACGTTGTCTGATTTGTAAAATGGATAGGTAAAAAATTGAGGCTAAGATGTAGTAGCGGGAGATTTCCCGCTCTTGTAAGTTAAGGGATGTCATTTCTTCTCAGACAACAAAATATATAATTTACGTTGTCTAATTTGTAAAATAGATAGGTAAAAAATTAAGGCCGAGACGTAGCAGCGGGAGATCTCCCGCTCTTGCAACTTAAGGATGTCATTTCTCATACAACCAAAATTTGGAGTTATGTTGTATGATATGAGAAACACTTGATATGACTCAAAAACCTAAGGGAGTTGACACTTAGAAAAAAAAAACTGTATCACTCAAAACTATCGCGCACACACACTTTCAACACACACTCACCGCTCTTTCTCTCTTCTCTCTTCTCTCTTCTCTCTTCTCTCTTTCTCTCTCAAACAAAGCTAGAAACCGCGCACTCTCTCACTTTCTATCTTCTCTCTTCCTCAATCACTCCTCTCAATCACTCCTCCCTCAATCGAGAGTAAGCCACTGTCACTTGATTAGGGTTCGTTGATTTGGGGAGTTCGTCGATTTGGGGGTTCGTCCATTTGGCGCGTCACTCGATTTCTTCCAATGTGGTTCGAGGTTTGTACTCTTCTCCTTTCTCCGATTAGGTTTCTGGGTTGGTATTATTAGTTGAGCTGCTAAGCCTCTAGTCCCAGTTGCTCTCTCTTTCTCTAATCAAGTTTATAAAGTAGGAACCGATGCGACTGTTTAGTAGTAACCACACTTCATTCACACCGGTTTTGTCTTTTCTTGAATCCCCCAACTTGGTCTTTCTCTCTCATTGTTCATAGCTTTCTCTTCTTCCAGTTGAGGCTTCTCTGTTCTTGTCTTGCATTCTGAGAAGAAACGCTGCCGTTTTGGTCTTTTTGGAGTTTCAAGGAGTTGGGAATAGAGGTAAGAGTAATTTGGGTTCTAAATTTTGAATTTTTTTTTTTGTAGTTTTGCGGTTGTTTGGTTGCTGAAATAGTGTTTGATCCAATGTGTGATGTGATTACTAAAAAAGATGGGAACTTGAGAACAATCACGGCTTGAATTGCTTGTTCTGTACTTTATTTGATGTTTTGTAACTGTATAGTGTTTGGATTTTGGCTTTTGTTTCGGTTTTTAAGGATTCTGTCTTTTTTTTGGGCTTGAGTTCATGGTTTGCTAATGGGATTGTTAGTTTTCAATTGTTGAGAAGTTGATATCAATTATGTGTTTCGTAGATAGAAATCTAGGTAGTTAATTGGAAAAGATAATAGAGTTTGCACTTGTTGTTGATTCTTGAATTTTTACAGGAGGCTATAACTCCTCCTTGTACTTTGCATTTTGTTTCAATAAAAAGCTGTTTCTTTTCAATTTTTTGTCTAGAGCTATTTCACTGTTAGTAAAGTATTTTATGCAGGGGGATCTTTACTTAGAGCTCTTTGACTGGGATCACTTTTGAAACCTTCTCTTGCCACTAGATCTACAAGTCATTGGCTAGCTTGGTGTTGTATCTGTTAGTTTTTCTTTTGTTTCTAAGAAAGACAAACCTTAATTATATAAGAGTGATCAAATGAAAGACATTTCCTAAAACTGTGTATGAGCATATCTCTTTCCTGATTTTAAACTATTTTAACCATATGAAGAGTTTATTGGAATTTGGTAAGATCATATACTGATACTTTGTGTTCACTTTGCTCCTAGGGGGAAAGTATCTTAGCTGATTATGGGACGGAGCAGGTGGAGTTTATTGCTCTTTCTTAGAGGACAGGAGACCCAAAGTATCAGCAAAAGGTCAGCATATGTTAACTTGTGTTTCTTTCCCTGGCCAAATAGTGCATTTGATATTGAATTGCTCGACATGGGCCTTCTCATCTTGGCTGCCTACTTCAATTTTTCTTATCATGTTGGTATTGGTATTGGTATTGTGAATTGAATGTTATTTGATGGGATTGTTTTGTAGATATGTTGGTATGATATATATGTATATTGTTTTATATATGTATGGTTGGTTAAGAATTTCTATATGATATAGTTGTGATTTTTTTAGTTCATTGTCAATAAAATGTAGATGGATAAGTCATGGATGCGAGCAGATAGAAGGTCTAATGAATATAGATCTGGGGTGGAAGCGTTTATTGAGTTTGCCTTGGTAAATGCTAGGGACCCGTACCACATTTGTTGTCCTTGCACAAAGTGTGAGAATGACAAGGACTTTTCTGCCCAAGTGATTAAGACTCATTTGTTTTTGAATGGGATTAACTTAGACTACGACATATGGGATGAACATGGGGAGGTTGTAGTTAATTCGGAATCAGATTCAGATAGGTATAGTAATGAGATAGATGAAGATAGTGAGACAGATTCAAGTGGTTCATCTATTGTTGGGGGTCACATGGAGGCAAAATGTGATGTGCAATCAGATAGTGATGGGGAGGAATATCTTTCCGGTGAGTACACTGGTTTTAGGCAGTTTGTTGACGATGGCAATAAACCCTTGTATCCTGGTTGCACTACGCACACGAGGATGGCTGTCATTGTGAAGCTTTACAACATCAAAACGAAGCATAGTATGAGTGAGTCTGCTTACTCAGATGTGCTGGCTGCCTTTGCCGAGTTTCTTCCCACAGGAAACTCAATACCGGACACTCTTTTCGAGGCAAACAAGGTTTTGACCGCATTGGGGATGGACTACACTAAAATAGATGCATGCCCTAATGACTGTATTCTGTACAGAAAAGACTATGAAGAAGAAACCAAGTGTCTTAGATGTACAAAATCTAGGTGGAAATTAGACAGTAATGACAAAGAGAGAGAAGGAGTACCTGCAAAAACCTTATGGTATTTTCCTATTATCCCTAGGTTCAAGCGAATGTTTCAATCACCTGAAACATCAAAGAGCCTAACTTGGCATGCCACAACCAGGAAAATGGATGGTTTTCTTCGCCATCCAGCAGATTCCACTTCTTGGAAGTTTGTGGATGAAAAGTGGCCTGCTTTTGGGGATGAACCACGAAACCTACGACTTGCATTGTCATCGGATGGTTTCAATCCTCATAGTGTCCAAAGCAACAGTTACAGCTACTGGCCCGTTATTCTGGTTACCTACAATCTACCACCATGGCTGGTAATGAAGAGGAAGCACATGATGCTTTCCTTGTTGATATCAGGGCCTAAACAACCGGGGAATGACATAGATGTGTATCTTGAACCGTTGATAGATGACCTGAAGCTATTATGGGCAGGAGTTAGTGGGGTTTATGATGCAGTGAAGAATGAAATCTTTACCTTTAGGGCTGTACTTTTCTGGACAATAAATGATTTTTCGACGTACGGTAACCTTTCGGGGAGTATTGTTAAAGGTTATAATGGCTGTCCGATTTGCCTTGATCAAACAGAGCCCACAAGGCTAAAAAACGGAAGGAAGATGTCCCACAACAATAATAGGAGGTTCTTAGAGAAGTATCATCCATATCGAAAACTGAAAGCTGCCTTCAATAACCGCACCGAAGATAGGACTGCTCCGGTGCCCTTGACAGGAGAGGAACTTTTGAGTAGGCTGGAGCAGGAAGTTCCTAAATTGCCTTTGGGCAAGAAAGATAAAACTCCTAAGTATAAGGGGGGTGAGGATGAGAGAAGGCCTTGTTGGAAGAAAAAGTCCATATTCTTTGAGCTTGATTATTGGAAGTATCTCCCTGTTAGGCACTGCCTTGACGTTATGCACATTGAAAAGAATGTGTGTGATAGTCTATTGGGGACGTTATTGAACATTCCCGGAAAAACTAAGGACGGACTCAATACTCGGTTAGATTTGGTGGAACTTGGTATAAGACCAGAGCTACACCCTAACCTAGACGGTCCGAAAAAAAAACAGTTGCCTTTAGCAAGCTGGAACCTAAGAGTTGATGAGAAAAAATGTGTCTGTGGTTCTTTTTTTGGAATGAAAGTTCCTGAAAACTATTCTTCGAACATTTCCAGTCTTGTTTCCATGGATGATCTAAGGCTCACGCAACTTAAATCCCATGATTGTCATGCCTTAATGCAACAACTGCTCCCTGTTGCAATACGAGGAGTGTTGGAAAAACCTGTCAGAGTTGCTATAATTAAGCTTTGCCGTTTTTTCAATGAAATTTGTAGAAAAACCATAGATCCAGCAAGGCTTCCTAAAATCCAAAGTGATCTAGTTGAAACTTTGTGTGAGCTTGAAATGTATTTTCCCCCTTCGTTCTTCGACATAATGGTCCACTTAACTGTACACTTGGTTAGAGAAGTTGAGTTATGCGGACCTGTATGTTTTCGGTGGATGTATCCTTTCGAAAGGTATATGAAGGTGTGCAAGGGATATGTTAAAAACAGAACCTATCCGGAAGGGTGCATTGCTGAGCGCTACATTACTGAAGAGGCAGTTGAGTTCATAGAGGAAAATTACTTTGACGACATTACTGTTGGGATTCCACCTGACCCCAACACGGATGACAGGCCTACATCGGGTGCTACTGTTGAGTCTCATTTTGGCAAGGATTTGGATGAAGCTCATCTATGTGTGCTTCGAAACACCGATGAATTCAACAGCTATTTTCAGTAAGTCCCTGTCACTTTCCCTTTTTTTATTTTTTTATTTTGAGTTTTGATTTTTTTGTCCTTTGAATGTCATGGTAATATTTATCTGCAAATTTTCTGCAGGGAACACATGGAGTATTTGAAGAGGGAGTTTCCACAGTACAAAAAGAAATCTGCTAAGTGGCTGGTTGACAAACAAAACCTTACTTTTGCTGATTGGGTGAAGGAGAGGGTAAGTTTATTAACCTCCAATTTGTTTTAAGGTTTAGATCACCATGTTCAGTGTTCAATATTTTATTATAAACTTTTGTCTACATTTGCAGGTTGCTATTCAGCTTAGTGAACCTGATTGTGATGTCCCTGAGATTGTGAAGTGGCTGGCAGATAAACCAGGGAATGAAGTATTGAAGTTTCAGGGTTATAGAGTAGGGGGTGTGCAATTTAACACAAAGTCATGAGATGATCTTCGTAAGACACAAAGTAGTGGTGTTTACTTGGTGGCAGAGACACCTCAAGTAGCTAGTTCTAAGGATAAAAACATAGTTACTGAGGACATGAGCTTCTACGGGGTTATCACCGAAATATGGGAGCTTGATTATGCTTTTTTCAGGTTTCCTTTATTTAAGTGTGACTGGGTTGAGAGTCATAAGGGTGTTAAAGTAGATGATCTTGGTTTCACTTTGGTGAACTTAAATAGGAAAGGTCATTTGCAAGACACTTTTGTTTTGGGAAGATGTGTAGAGCAGATATTTTACGTGGAAGACCCTGTAGATTGTATGTGGTCCGTTGTATTGAGACTCCCCAAGAATGATTACAATGATTGTGAGTCTTTTGATGAGGTTGGGGACACTACTATTCAGCACCCTCCTTCGTCGAGTACAATGCCCACTATACAATCAGTAGAGAACTTGGCTGATGAGGATGTTTTGTGTTACATGCGTGCAGGGGAGGAAAGTATATATATTAGTGATGGAGAATGAAGAGGATATTTCCAGGGTGTTGAGTCTTATTGTTTTGATTATGTAATCAGTAACTTAACTTGTTAGATTTTGGATGATAATGATATATGATGGTTGGTTATTTTGATTAATGCTCATCTGTTTTGATTATTTTCTTAGTGATTTATTTGATTGAATTTTTATTTTATTTTAATTTGGTGGACATTTATTTTACTGATTCTAATAAAGTGTGGAATGCGTTACTTATGATTATGATCAGTGCTTGATTCCACTTTCATATTAATTGCATAAGTGCTTATTGTTTATGTGACTTGTCTTTGTGCAGATATGGCATCTTCGAAATCTGCAAACGAAGCAGGCAAGTCCAAGAGTAAGGAGAAGCGACTCAAGGTCAAGAAGGCAAAGTCCTTGAAGTCTTCTACATCAACAAGAACTTCTGATGCAAGTTGCTCAAGGACGAGCAAGTCCAAGAAGAAAGAAGCTGAACCAACCGGAGGTCTTGAGCTGTTGAAAAGGCATGCAGTGACTATGTCAAGCATTACTAAGCATAAGAGAAAAATGAAAAGGATGGTGCTGTTCAACAGAAGAGGCACTCCCTATGGGAAGGTGGCCAAGAAAATGCAGTCGTACTTGGGAGTATTGGCACGAAGGAGAGTGCCAATTATAATAAAAACCTGGAAAGGGGTAAAAGAGGATGACAGAGCTAAAATATGGAAACGTCTTCAGGAACTAAGTGCTTTATTTTTCTGTTAATTTTTTAATTGAATTACTTCTAGTTGTGATTAGTGGATCAGAGTTTCATACTCATTTGTATCTTAACTGCACAGCTTCCATTCATAATCGGTGAAGAACATAGGAAGAGGATTATGCAATCTGCATCAACTAAGTGGAGGGAGTTCAAGTCTCGCCTTACTTCAAAATACATCATCCCCTACCTTGATTCCCCTGAAAAGCTGAAGTTTCCTCCTAATGATTATCCTTTCATACCACCTGATCATTGGACTATATTTGTCAAGTCACGGACAACGCCTGAATTCTTGGTATGAACGGCATTTTTAATATCATAACTTGTTTCAACTTAGTAGTAGATCTGATTTTCTACTTGCCATATCGTGGAATTTTTAAAGTGAGTGGTGGATTTTACAGGCAAAACGTGAACAACAACAGAAAAGGCGCAAGAAGAACAAGTATCCACATAGAATGTCCCGTAAGGGTTATATAGGAGTGGAAGAAGAAGTGGTTAGTAAATTAACATTAGATAGTCAATATGTGTTTTGTTTTGTGCTTGTGATAGTGTTCTAATTCAGAAATCCATTTTTGTAGATTGAGGAACTAGGTGAAGAAGGTGTAGGCTTGGTTCCAGGTGAAGGAGAAATTGATAGAGATATAACTTGGGTCCGAGGGCGTATTCCAAAGGAGGGGGAAATACCAGATGAAGAGACAAAAAAGGCTGTTGAAAGAGTGGTAAGTTCTTGGTCGTTTGAATTGTATGTGAGCAGCTTTTTAAATGTTATTCTATTGCTTACATTGGTAACTCTTATTGTCAGGCTGAAGTTAGAAAAGAGGTTGATGAAGGGAAAAGGACCGCTGTGGGGATGAATGATATTCTAACTCAGGCTTTGGAGACCCCTGAGCACAGTGGTCGAGTGCGTGGAGTGGGAGGTCATATTACTCCGCACGAGTACTTTGGACTGCCAAATCTTAGGAAGCAGAGCTTTGAAGCAAGGATGAGAAAGATAGTGCATGAGGAGAGTAAAAAGATAATAGAGGAAGCGAAACCAGTAATATTGAAGGAAGCAAAGGAGCAACTAAGGGAGGAAATAAGGGAAGAAATTGAGGCAGAAGAGGCAAAGCGTTGGGAGGCAAAGTTTGCAGAGTTCACAGAAAACTTGCTAACAGGACATTTTGGGGCTGGCATTAAGCATGGTACACCTCTTTCTGGTCAAGGAAGTTCACACACAATGGAGGAGGGTGTTTCGGTACCAAACCTGGAAGCTGAAAATACACGCCAAAAATCGCTATTTCAAAAAAAAGAAAATGAACTCCCTCTGCCCCCGGAGGAAAAGGTACCAGCAGTGCCTGTGAATGAAGCAGTTAAGGGTGTTTTGAACAAGATTACGAGGAACTTTGCAGCCGCTCAATCACGCAAGAAGAAGAAATTGGAATCAGTTGATGCCCCTGAGGAAAAGAAGGATTCTGAGTCAGTTCACTCAGTTGAATACCCTGAGAAAAACAAAGCTTCTAAGTCTGTTAATGTCCCTGAGAAAAAGAAGTGGACTTACATGGTTGGAGACCCTGAGATTGATTGCAAGTTGGCCGTGGGTTCAGTGGATAACATTGTTGCTCATGCCACAATAATGGAATCCGGTGATGATCCTGAGGCAGTCATTCATGGAAGACCATTAGGGGATGACAATAGGCGTGTTTCTGTTTACTATGCGATTGATGAAAAAGCGAAGGTCCCATTTCCTGTTGAAGATGAAATTGTTACTATTAAGCATGCAATGGGGAGTTGGGTAGCCTGGCCTAAGGACTTGATCATATTGCCAAATGAGGTAAAAGTTTAGTACAAGTATTTATACTTTGAACCTCTGACTTGTTTAATAAATATTGGTATTTCCTTGATTGTAGTAATCATACATTATATTTATCTTCTTATTCTAGAAACCTGGGGTGGATAAAGTCTCCAAGAAGAAGAGAAAACGTTCAGAACTAGTTGTCCAAATGGAGGAGGCTGATGTGACCTTGGCAGAACTTGCACCTAACCTATCTGGACCATATGAGATGCTATGTACCGCATTCAAGGATGGTCGAGAACTCAGTTCCAACATTGAACCTGAAGTATTTGGATATATTTGCAGCAGCTATATTACCGGAAATGATGTTGTGGTTATTGCAACCATGGAAAAAGTGACTGGAAACTTGATTGCTTCTTACCAGAGGTATAAATTATGCCTACTTATAATTTGCTTGTGATTTTATCGTAATTCTATTGATAAGTAGGCTTTGCTGAAAGATAATGTGTTGGTATGGTTGTTAGGTACCTATATAGCAAGTTGGAAGCTTATAGAATGGTGGACATGGTAGCATTTGTTCACCCTTCCCAAATTGGTGCAGTAGGGTGTGGGACTGGAACTCAGAGGACCGAAAATATAGCTAAAAGGCTTGCAACTGCCAAACCGGGTCAAGTGTTCATGTTGCCATATAACTCGGGGTAAGTCCATGCTAGTTTTCAAGTTTTGGTATAAATAAATGTTTTTAGTAATTATGGCTGAACTGTGGGAATGGTACTCGGGTATTGTTTGCTAAATATTGCATATGAATTTTTTTTATGTGGTAGCGATCATTGGACTTTGACTGTTGTTGATCCGGACAATGACACTGTCTACTTCATGGATCCTGTGAGAAGACGTATACCATGTGGAGATTGGGCGAAGATTGTAAAAGAGTAAGTTTCATTGTTCATTGTGCAAATTGAGGTAATAAGAAGTGGGATGTCTTGTATTGTCTCCCTTACATATATATATATATATTTTTTTTGTCTTCTGTAGTGCAATGGTTATGGCTAATACTGCAAGAAAGAGGAATGGACGAAGCTCAATGATCCCTAAAAATTTGGCTGTGAGTGTCATCTACATTTTAAGTAATAGATGTCTTAGTGTATCTTGGTTGTGTGGAATTATTTTGTAATATATGGTTTGTTTTTAGGGCATGCCCTTCCAACCAAGCGACAAGGAATGTGGGTACTATGTCATGAGATACATGAGGGAAATAATTGAAGACAAAGACACGTCACGGTTTGTTACCAAGGTATAAAATCTGTTTTTAGAGTCATTCAATATAGCTTAAGTATTAATAATATGTTTATTATATTAGGAGTTCCATGGAGCAGTACTATATATCAGAGACTAGAATAGTTTTCTTTTTTCCCACCAACTTAATGATTCAAATACTACAAAATAGACAAACTATAAACAGAAGATTATACTGCTAATTTTGGTGCCCTGACTTGATGAAATGATTAGAATTGATATTTGTCTTGAAGTGATATCTCCATTATAGGACTGAGATCTAATCTTTGTTAGCAAAGTCAGTTAATCATTACAAGTTAAATATTAAGTTTAATTTTTGCTAAAAG
Source organism: Fragaria iinumae (assembly GCA_009720345.1). Lineage (NCBI taxonomy): Eukaryota > Viridiplantae > Streptophyta > Magnoliopsida > Rosales > Rosaceae > Fragaria > Fragaria iinumae. The sequence goes on from CM019123.1 coordinate 2,687,404, forward strand.
GGTGACAGCTAGCTGGTATGGATACACAGATTAACTAACAGATCTTATTATTTGATGCCTAATGGAATTTATGTTGTAAACATATTGTTTTGATCTATCATTTTTTGTGTTTTGTTGAATAAGTGGGAATGGTTCCTTTTTGGATCTTAGTTTTTGGTTCATTGAATCTTCATCATCTCAGATTAACTAACAGATATATAGCAGTGTTAAGTTACAATGATAACTGAAAAACCAAGTGTTGTGTCTGGTTTATATGTACATCTAGGTTGAGATAGCAGATAGACAGCTTATGCTCTAGGGGCTTGATTGGATATATATATATCAATTTTTGTTCTTTGTTTATTTTAGTGGGACAAGAGAGGCAGCTGCAAATACACTCGAGAATATTTGGATGAGGTGAGAAACGAGTGGGCTGACTTTGCTGTCAAGAAGTATGTGAAGGAGCCGTGATTGAGGTAGCATCCTCTTGTTCAAAGAAAAGCATCTTTTTTGTGCTTCTCAGCTGGTACAATATTCATGCATGATATGTGGCATGTTTTTGGTACAATTGATACTATGTATCAGCTAGCTTTTGATGTCCCTAGTTGATGGGCATGTATTTGAATGGTTTTCTTATTTTAAATGGTTGTTACGATGATGGGCATATGTTTTAGATGTCATGTTAACGTTAACAATGCATCGGATGCTTTATATCATATTTTTGGTTGTTTGAATGTTAACAATGCTTTGGATGGTTTGGAAATATTACTTGTAATACTGTTCATTAGGTAAATTTGGTATTAGGGCATCAATAAAGCACATCATACAACTAAATGATGATAATCTAACGTTGTATGAAATGCATCATCATACAACAAGTTAATGACAATCCAACGTTGTCTGACTAAATGATCCTACAACTATATTCTAACATTGATACGTTGTGTCAGTATTGATCACACAATGCCTATTAGCAAAAATTTTGTATACTATTTAACAATCAGACAACCATGAAACCTAAAAACTCGTTGTATGAAGATAACTTCACACAATAGTTTACTGCCAGAAAACTATTGTGTGAGTGTCGACAGATGTTGCCGACTGCAATGCAGAATGATCTCGACGTATGCCGATAAAATCTGTCGATATTCACACAACAACTCATGAAAGGAAACCGTTGTGTAACTTAACAATCACACAATAGTTTTTATTGGAAAATCTGTTGGATGGACAGTAACAGATATCAAGGGAATCTGTCCCACTATGTGTACTCACAGGATACATTTGGAGGAGGGAGTTAAGCCAACAAGAGAAGCTCAACGTCGACTAAACCCCCCCATGTTGGAAGTTGTCAAGAAAGAAGTGATTAAACTCCGCGATGCAGGTATAATTTATGCTATTTCTGACAGTAAGTGGGTTAGTCTAGTGCAGGTAGTTCCCAAACGTTCAGGAATTACAGTGGTAAAGAATGATGAGAACGTATTAGTGCCTCAACGTGTGCAAACGGGATGGAGAGTGTGTATTGACTACCGCAAGCTTAATGCCACTACACGCAAAGACCACTTTCCCCTCCCGTTCCTTGATCAGATGTTGGAAAGGTTGGCAGGTCATGCATATTATTGTTTTTTGGATGGTTATTCAGGGTACAACCAGATAGCCATACACAAGGATGATCAAGAGATAACCACCTTTACATGCCCCTACGACACTTTTGCTTATCGGCGGATGCCTTTTGGCCTATGCAACGCTCCTGCAACGTTTCAAAGATGCATGATGAGTATTTTTTCAGACATGGTTGAAAAAATCATTGAGGTATTTATGGACGATTTTTCGGTATTTGGTGATTCTTTTGACATGTGTTTGCATCATTTATCCATGGTTTTGAAATGTTGTGTTGAGACTAACCTTGTTTTGAATTGGGAAAAGTGTCATTTTATGGTAGAACAAGGAATAGTTTTGGGTCATGTGATATCTGCCAAGGGCATTGAGGTTATTGATAAATCTAAGGTTGATATTGTGCGTACTTTACCCCCTCCTTCAACTGTTAAGGAGGTGAGATCTTTTCTTGGACATGCAGGATTTTATCGCAGGTTTATCAAGGACTTTTCCAAGATAGATCGACCATTATGTGCACTGCTCCATAAAGATGTAGCTTTCAACTTCACGGATGAGTGCTTGAAGGCATTCAACAAGCTCAAAGAGCTTCTGACAACCGCACCCATCATACAGGCACCTGATTAGAACTTACCTTTTGAATTAATGTGTGATGCATCTGATCATGCGGTTGGTGCTGTTTTGGGTCAATGTCCAGCTAAGTTTCCCCATGTCATCTATTATGCTTCTAGGACTTTAAATGATGCACAGTTAAATTACTCAACTACAGAAAATGAACTCTTAGCTGTGGTTTTTGCTTTAGAGAAGTTTAGATCTTACTTGTTAGGAACCAAAGTTATTGTTTTCTCTGACCATGCTGCTTTGAGATACTTGATGACTAAACAGGATGCAAAACCCAGGTTGATTAGATGGATGTTACTACTTCAGGAGTTTGATGTTGAGATCCGGGACAAGAAAGGCACTGAAAATGTGGTGGCAGATCACTTAAGCAGGATCACACATGGATCTAACACAGAGGATGACTCATTGCCTCTGCGTGATAGCTTCCTGGATGAGCAACTTTTTGCTCTCAACATTTCCGAGCCTTGGTATGCAGATATTGTTAACTATCTTGTGTCAGGAAAAGTACCAAGCAACTACAGTAGAGCTCAGAAGGACAAGTTAGTGAAGACAGCTAAGCATTATGTGTGGGATGAGCCTTATCTATGGAAACATTGTCCAGATTTGTTGATAAGAAGGTGCGTTCCTGAAACTGAATTTCAATCTATACTCACTTTTTGTCATTCACATGTAGAGGGAGGTCACTTTGTTGGCAAGAAGACTGCAATAAAGGTTCTTGACAGTGGCTTCTTCTGGCCAACCTTGTTCAAAGATGCGTATGAGTTCTATAAATCATGTGCAAGATGTCAGCTCACAGGTAACTTAGGTCCTAGAAATCAGATGCCCCAACACCCAATTTTTGTTGTTGAGATTTTTGATGTGTAGGGTATTGACTTTATGGGTCCTTTTCCTAGCTCTCAGCAAAATATTTACATTCTACTTGCAGTTGATTATGTTTCAAAGTGGGTGGAGGCAGTGGCCACTCGTACTAACGATGCTGCTGTTGTTTTGAAATTTTTGAAATCATTGTTTGTTAGATTTGGCACTCCCAGGTACATCATCAGTGATGGAGGTTCCCACTTTTGTAACAAGTCTTTTGTAGCTTTACTCTGGAAATTCAATGTTCATCATAAGGTGGCAACACCTTATCATCCTCAGACGAGCGGGCAGGTAGAAGTATCCAACAGGGAGATAAAACACATTTTGGAGAAGACTGTTGGACCAACCAGGAAAGATTGGAGTCAACGCTTAGATGAGGCATTGTGGGCATACAGGACGGCATACAAGACACCGATTGGGATGTCTCCTTATCGGATGGTTTATGGAAAAGGCTGTCATCTTCCCGTAGAGCTTGAACACAAGGCATATTGGGCTATTAAGCAGTTTAACTTTGATATTGATGATGCAGGTGTTCATAGGAAGTTACAACTGAATGAGCTAGATGAGATTCGTAACAATGCCTATGAGTCCAGTCGAATCTACAAGGAGAAAACCAAGATGTTTCATGATAAGATGATTACAAGCAAATCTTTTGTTGTTGGACAAAAAGTCATGCTTTTCAATTCGCGTCTACGGTTATTCCCAGGTAAACTTCGTTCTAGGTGGAGTGGGCCTTTTGTTATACTTAATGTGTTTGCTCATGGTGCAGTAGAGGTAAACAATCCGAAGAATGGGAACACGTTCAAAGTGAACGGGCATAGACTCAAACCGTTTTATGAGCCTACAGAGGTGAGAGATGTGGAGGCAGTACATCTCTGTGATCCAGTACCGGTGGAGCAATGATTAGGAGTACCTTCTGGCTGACGACGTTAAACTTAGCGCTACTTGGGTTAAGAGGGAGCGAAGATGCTCGACAGCTAGGAAGAGAGTTGAAAGACTAAGGAGAACTTGGCCTTACAAGTTTATAGTGAATGAGATGTCGAGTCAAGCATATTGTAACAAGTACATGAATGTGCTACCGTACTTAGATGGAGAATCTCTCCCAAGACTTCTTTGTCATATGGACAAAACAAGTCTTCTCAAGACTTCGACCTATCAAGGGATACATATAGGCATAACTTCATCGTCCTTTAGATTGCCTTAAGCCGACAGATGAATAAGCATCATCAATAATGGTCTTCACTTACGATACCAAGTGTTCCCAAGATCTTTTCATTCTTAATTTTGGATCAGTGGCATCTCTTAGTTTAACAAGAGTTCATCACGATTCATCCAGAATTTACACGTAAATAGACATAATTCTTCATATCCCTTCCCCATCAAGTAAATACTAAGCAAATACCTTGCAAACGTGCTCCGTGGTTAGGAGCCACTTGATTTGGGTGAAAACCGATCTATTCAAGATCTTTATGTACATCTCTTAGTTCCCAACAGAGATAAGTTGTGACCACAAGCTGCTTGTTCAGTTTTTCAGAAACTACCTAACTGACAAGGTAGTGGAGTGCAATGACATCCATTACGAGAGTATATCTCATAGTAGTCGATTCCAGGGCGTTTGTGAAAGACCTTGCACCAGAAGGTGAGTCTAAACTCTTTTCTCACTACGCTTTCTAATAAAGACATAACTGATAGAGTTTACACTTGGGGTGTCAGCGTCACCTAACCAAAGCACTATCTCTTTGTTTAAACTGGATCGCATATTTCCATTTAGGCCAATCTACAACGTTGGTATTTTCTCAACGAAGTATGGTTCGATATCAAACTCATTAAACTACGTCATCATGTACACCAGTGTAATTTCTAAGTGTAGAGATCTATATATGGATTGGTATTGACATTGAGGCGTCCCCCAATGATGACCATAATCCAGTATTAACAAACGAATGAGTATCATTGATCAAATGATCAAGTTGTGCCAAACTCGCATTTTTTCTTGGTGAGTATGTATCGAACCAAGTGGCATCCCCCTAAACCGTGGGAGCCATGGCCTAGCGACACCATCTACCACATGTGTGGTGTCACCATGCCACCATCTATGGATGACGACATGTCCTCTTATCCGGACATCAACATGTCCTTATCCGGACATCAATCCTTGCAGGCATGTATGCAGCATGTATATGTGATCTCGTCACTTTAGGGAACTTTATGAGACACAGTACGGACAAACCACGACAAATCTAAGTCGTTCTACTTGAACATTCTTGTTCTTATCTCCCCCTAACGACAAGAAGACTGGCTCATCAAAGTGACATAAAAGAGATCGCCTATCAAGGTCCTTATATAAGCGGACTATAGTCGGAAGCTCATGTCTTATTCAAAGACAATATTCATCAAATAATCCATCATTGTGCACTTGTGGAGGCGCAATTTGGCACATACAACATGTGAACGATATAGATTATAGAACGTTAACTCAATCCATTAACAAATATGCATACCGTTACAACCGTAACATAAAGATTTGAATGATCGTGGGTAAAGATGAATAAGTAAAACTATGACCTTACTACAACCCGTAGTCGTTGGTCTTACAAGTCCAAAAAACCGCTTGCCTTACCGTCGGGACCGGTCAAAAAGAAACCGGTTGAACCGACCGCCGGCATCACCGGACCTCTATTTTACACTTCCTTTAACGGTTCACTATTTTCCAGAGCTCCAAACGCTACCAAATTTTGTAAGCAGGTAGACATGGGCGTTAGGATTTCAAAACGACGGAACCGGCCTAAAACGTGCCGAACCGTCCATCGGAGTCGCTGGACATCCGTGAACACTTCTGTTGGGCGGTTCACCATGTTCCACGTCTCCAAATGCCACGAAACTTTGTAAATCGGTAGGCTTGGATGTTAGCAATCCGTGGCCGTAAACAGAACCTCAAGAACCGGTCTAAAATTTGGTGAACCGGTGTTCACAATGACTGGTCCACAAGCTGAAAAAACCGGAAATTCTAGGTTTCTTCAACTTTTCAATCATTGTTAAGATTCCCCATAACATCTAATTGTTATGGTTTGAGTTAAGCCATTGTGAACATCACCATAGCATCATTATGCCTCAAAGTGAACAATGAGAAGCCATTAAGCCAACATCTTATGTATCATTCTTGTAGAATCACTTATAGACATTGTAATGTCTTACTTAGTGAACAACGACTTAGCATCTTGTTTATATGCTAGTCTATACACATTGTCTTTAGCATAGGAGGGTGTCGCTCCTAATATTTGCTAAAGAATAGGCTTTACAAAACAAGTAACGAGCATGGCCAAAGTGAGATCATAGGGGGTTCTTTTGCGTCATATGTGCTTGTGAAAGCATGAGTAGTGCCTCCATTGTATAGGAGGATGACGCGGACGGCTTTAATGTCATTTATAGGCCGTGAGCATTGCTCATGGCTCCACCACGTTGTATTTTGGTGATCTTTGATGTCAATGGTTACTTTGCTCAAAAGAAAGGATGTTTGTGAGAGTCGTTACTCTATAGTATACAGATCATCAAAACACGTCCAAAATTGTCCCGGATGATTTATGTTAAAGCCTACATGAGTCGATGTCTCCATTCTCATCATTGGTGAGAATAACCGATTCAATTAACCGAATCTTAGTGACTCATGAATGTTGCGCATTCATTATAGTGATACATAAGAAATTCTCATCAATTCTCACAATGTGTTTACAGGTGATAAACGTTGGCGTGAATATCATTAAGTCATAGCACGGTTCGATTGCTTCCTTATGCATAAAGAGCACGTGTGGCTTTAATCATAACGCCATTAGGCATTGAAACTTGAGCATTAATCCGCTCTTTGATTATTTGTGATTATCTAATCATCGTAGTCACAACGGATTTATAAAACACTAAATCCATGAATAGTTGTTTATTCCTTGCAATAAGCTAAGCACTCAATCTCGTTACAACACATTCATATACCAGAATGTAGAGACAACAGTGTTATGTCAAGACATAGAAACTGAAATATGTTAACAATTTCGATGGAGATTGAAAAAGGTATTAGAATCCTTTAGAGTGCATAACATGACGTGTAATACTACTAAAATGGACGAAACAAGGCTTAAAACATGCATATGCCAAAACTTGGCAAAATAGGTCGTGAGCCCTATATAGGGGCGGCGCCACCGCCAACGGCTCACTGTTGGATCTTGTAGAGAAAAAGGGGGATTTTTCAACATCCAATTGTGGATGACATTTAGCGTAACGCAATTTTCTTTTTGCAATTGTATGAATCCGCTAAAGAGTGTAGAAAATGACTCTTGTTTGTAATGCCTTTGCAATTGTATAAGTGTGCATTGTGCCACACTTGACATTACAAATCCTCTTTTGATCCAAAACTGATGTGCATTGCGTAACATCATGATATTTTAGCCTTTAGAAACGCCACCTTATAATAATTGGTGGTCCAATGTAGTCCAATGTAGTGTCATGTTGTAATGCGATATATTGCATTAACATGTAGCTTATGTAGATCGAACCATATGTGCCAGACAAAATCTAAATATATATATGCCAACAATGATAACGAGGTCTTCACCATGAATTTAATTCAAAACATAACGACTAAGTAACTTTAGTCAAATATGTGAGGTGTATGCCTTCACAAAACTTGGAAAAATAAACGGATTTGTAGTCACTTAGACTATTAAACCGAAGTCATATGCTTCATATATTCCGCAGTATACCTTTTGCTTTTAAAATCCGTAACTGTGAGAATAATATTCTCATCTTCTTCCACATAGTGAGTTTCTTGTTGCAAGAACTCCATATATTTTGTATACATTAACCATAATATTGCTTTCATTGCAATTAGTGAACCGATGTAGAACCACATTAATAACATGATTTTTCTTTCATTTACTGGCCCAATCTTTTTATGACATATGGGATTCGAGGCGTTGCCTCTCCCTCTTTTCAGAACTCGTGACATGAAATTTAAAACTTTTTTTTTATGTCAAATTTAGGGCTCATATTTCGGTCAAATATTTCAACAACAAGATGGAAGATTGACTATTATCGATATACGATAATTAATTCCAAGTATGAATTAGGTCAAGACCATAGTTTATGGTAACTCAATTCAATGTAAACCGTGACAAATTCCGTCACAAATCGATATTAATTGTGACAATTTTCGTCACTAATCGATGTTAACAGCGACAATTTCCGTCGCAAATCGATGTTCGTCCCTTTATTAACCACGACAATATTTCGTCGTAATACCGTGACTTGTCAAACTGTCACAAATTTCAACTTTGATATGAGGGGTCCCAATTCCTCACATCAACCCACGTTATAAGAAAGGTGGGGGTAGAAGAAGGCTACAAAACCCGATTATGAAATTAAAATTCAAAAGCGGTAACTTTTATAAAAACTTACTTGTTAGTGTGTCATGTAAGAGAAGTTGCCCTTCTAATTTTCATACGTACTTCCACGTGCGTGCAGAGAAGTTGCTCTCGTAATTCCATCGCGATCCGTCGCGCGAAAAATTTCATGAAAAATATAAACATATGGTTAGTCATATTCACCATATAATATAAACAGTAAAACTAATTAAAGAATTACTTCAGTAAATAAACTGATTTTACTCATGGGGTAAAAACTTACTACCCGGAGGGGCAAATTTACCATTTTGCCCCTCGTATATTCAGTTCGTTTAGGGTTGGATGCTTGAATCCGGGTCGAGCAGGACCCAATCGGAGCTAGGCTGGGTTGGTGTCCGGTGGCTGCAGGGCTGTCGGTCGTGCATGTAGCGGCGCTCGGGATGGTGAGGGTGGGCGCCGGTGGAGCTCCGATATCGATGCACGTGGGGCTGGGTCGCCGTCGAAGTCGTTAGGCTAGCTTCGTTGGATCGGAGGCTCGTGGACAGAGGGGGAGATGGGAGGCCGCTGTGTAGGTTCTCGAGTTGTCTGAGGTGGCCGGGCTGGGAAAGCGTTGATCGGAGCGACAAGGCATCGAGGCGCAGGCGAAATCGTCGAGGCTGAAGGTCACCGGGGTGCGCAAGCGTCGTCGGGGAGCTGGTTGGTGCCCAGAGCAATTTTCTGGGTGCCCAATTCAGAAATCGATTGGGTTTAGGGTTTAGGGTTTTTTTTTTTTTTTCAGGTTAGGGTTTTTCGTTATCAAACTCGGGTCAGAGCAAAGTGCTGATAACGTGTTGAAGGAGAAAAGATAACGAGAATAACGGTCTACTCATTCATTGATAGAAAGACCTATTTATAGGCATTACATAGAGTCTCCCGAAGGATGTAGAAGATCTATCAACTGTAATCTATTCTAATAAGGAAACTAGATTAACCAATCCTACGTGTATTGGGGCAAGACACATAACAGAAGGACGGAAATATAATTTCCTTAAACACATACTAATATTTTCTTTTTTTCCTGGTGAGTATCTGCCCATATCACCATATATACCTCAACTTGAGGGTTTTCCCCAAAAAACTGTGTAAGCTTGAGCCTATACAGCCCTCTGAGTGTGTTTGCCCCTGCTTATGGCCTTATACTATTCATCATCAATCTAGTTAATTATGGTCATAAGTCAATTAATTCATTTTTATTCATGAATTTTTTGAAATAGTCATTTACGACTTTCATAAATTTGAGTAAAGTAAACGCCTGAAGTAGCCATTACATACTCTACCACTATCATCTACAGATAGACAAGTAGTTGTGAGACAAGCCTCACCTAGTACATAAGATAGACTACCCTTTAATCGTATTCACTCATAAAGCCCTCTAGAACCTAGTATCCAAAAGGGTGAACCCACAGGAAATAGAACAAAATTGAAGCAAAACTAGAAACAAAACAAGACTCAAATAGTTAATAGACTAGGGCCAAGAAACCCAAACCCAGAAGATAGAGGTCCAATGAGACAGCAACCAAGGGAGATCTACTTCGGCGCCAGCCCAGTTGAATCCGGTCCAGTCCAACCTTCTATCCGCACGCCGTCGTACTCGGCAGAGCGTCGTTGCCATTGCCACAATCCACACGCCATGATGAAACGATCCGCTCTCCTCAGCCTTGCCATCGAACCAGTTCGCCTCCAAACATCGTTGTAGTCTGTACCAAAGCAAACCCCAATCTAGCCCCTGCAACAAGAATCACCACCGATATAGACAGCTAGCCTCGCCATCTAAGACCTTTCATTAGGGATCGACGCCGCATCTGCATAGCACACCCACCGCTGAACATATCCCAGCCAAAATTAACTGACAAAACCAAAACAAAATCTCCCTCAGACCACTGGCGGAGCCAGCCATGTTTCACCGCTTAAGCCTAGGTAGGATTTTGAGGTAATAGAAAAACACTATATATATACAAGCCTTTTCAGATACAAACCTCTTTATTTATTCAAAATGTACGGATTTCCTTAATTAACCTACTTTTCGGTCATATTTTTTCATCTCAACCGTTCAACTTTTAGGTACATATGAGTAGATCATCTCTACAAAATTTCAGTCAAATTGATAATCATAAAGGTATTCAAAACTTTGAATTACACGAACGATTCCGGTTGAACAGATTTGGTTCGCACATTGTAATCATATAGTTTCGACACCTTAACGATCACCAATTTAGCTAAAATTTTGCAGAGATGATCATGTCATATATATCTAGATACTAATCGGCTATGATCGAAAAATATGACAGAAAAGTAATTTTATTGGCAAAATCCGTACATTTTGAATAAATAAGAAGATTTGGACCTGATAAAGATTGTATATATATATACACAGTCAGGATCTCAGGAGGACATCCACAAAGTTTGAAGACTGCGGACGGACACGCGTCAGCTGGAGGATTAACTGAAAATCCATGTGGGTTCATTACGTCTCTTCCTCTGTTTTTTTTTTTTCTTTATTGTATCTCTTCCTCTCTCTCTCTCTCTCTCTCTCTCTCTCTCTCTCTCTCTTACGTCTCTAAACCCAGATACCCAGAAATATGAAGCAAGAGTCATATCTCTTTTTCAGAAGCATGATCTATTTATCTTTGGCTTAAATTCTCTACATTGGTATCACTTTGTTCACAAGTGTCCCTTGCATTAGAAAAGGTCATTAATTTTGAGGCTTCCAGCAAAGAAACACCAATTAAGGATTAGTAGTTCATTCACTTTATCTTCTTTGGCTCTCATCATATCTGATTATCCTCCAGTCATTTCAATTTAAAGACTGAAACATGATCCTCTAAGGCTCCAATAACCGCCGCCGCCTCAATCCCTGTTCAACTACCATTCTTACAATTCTATAACCGGTGCTGGAGTGGAAGCTATTGTGTGAGCTGAGTCCGTTCACGGTGGGTACTTGTGGAAGAGGAAGCTATTGTGTGTGGCTTTTGTGGACTCTGTTCATGGTGGGGTGAGTTTCATATTATCCTTGGAATGAGTTTTTAAAACCCAGATCAGGAATTGGGTAAAAGATGATCGACATCCATGATTCATATATCAAGCTCTAATCTAGATCAGAAGTAATGCATGTTGGTCTAATCCAATTCATGAATAAAGACTGAGAGAGGAGGAGATAGATCAAAAACCCACAGTGGAGCATGTCTCTAATTTCTGGTTTCTGGGTTAAAAGACAGAGGAGAAAGATTGCCAAAAAAAAAAAAAGAGATTGAGGAGGATACATGCGTGGGACCCGCATGGAAATAAAATTATCTGTGAGGATGACGCGTGTCCGCCCGCACTCTTCAAACTTTGCAGACGTCCTCCTCCCGACTGACATATATATACAGACATATATACACAGAGGACTTTGCAGACGTGCGGCTGTCCTCAAGCCTTTATTAATGAAATTATCGAATACAAGGAGGAGGGGACATTGAGCCTAAACCCCTGATTAAAAAGACCTAAATTAATATCTACAGTCTCTACAAACATGTACTCAACTAGACACCAACTAGCAAAGAGTGCTCTATTGACTGCTCTATTTGCTTTAATGTAATGGTGACATAACGGAAAGTTAACTCGACTAATGCGAAGCATAATTCCCACAAGCACAGCTTCCCTACTAGGTTGCCGTCGGAAGATAAATCCGATGACACTTAGCTTCACCCTACCACTAGGCGGCAGCGACCATTTGACAAAGCAAGGAACTCACTGCATACCTAGGGCAGACATATTCCTGCTACTAAGAGGTTGCAACCATGTACTAATGCATGAGATTCGCAACCAAACTAGAGCGGACAAGGCACATAGTGTGCACGCACCTATTCCTACTGAAAAACGATAGGAATTTATTAAAACAACTAAAACAACAAAACAACTAACAAGATAAAACAAACACACAACAGAACTGGCCCAACCACTCAGCCCAAAATAGGCCCACTTCCAAGCTGTGACTGAGAAGCCCATCATTGACCCACAGCCCAAAACAGCTTCCGCATAACCCACACCTCCAAACCTTCTCGCCCCGCCGACCGTCGAACCACCACTATTCCACCGCTGACAAACCATCACTAGAATAGCATCTCGATCCCCACCTCCCAAACCTTGACAGTCCGACTGCAAACCTTTGAAAATCCGTCTTCCGACCTGCCTCCAATCTTCATCGGATCTTCGGCGGATCACGCTCGGAAGCACCCATGGATTCACAAGCTGAATCAGATGTGAGGATCTCGTGCCACGCAATCGGCCGCCACCACTCTTTGTGAGATCTATCCATGTGCAGTCACCGCTTTCGACTGAAGGCGTTATAGAATGGGCTAACTCAGCCCCTAGCCACCGATCACCAAGCGAAAACTTCGCCAGCATCCCGTCCGGCCATAGTCGAGTCACGCCTGCGAGGCCAGTGGCCAACGCAGGCATGGCGGCAAGGCCGGACGAGAGGACTTTTCCTCTTAGGGTTTTCCTCTAAGGTATGGATTTCCTTAATTGACATACTTTTCGATCATATTTTCTCATCTAAACCATTCATCTTTTAGGTATATATGAGTAGATCATCTCTACAACATTTCAGCCAAATTGATAATCAATTTAAAACTGTGAATTACACAAACAGTTCTTGTTGAACATATTTGGTTCGTTCATTGTAATCATATAGTTTCGATACCCTAACGATCACCAATTTAGTTGAAATTTTATAGAGATGATCATGTCATATATATTTAGATACTAGTTGGGTATGATAAAAAAATATGACCGAAAAGTGCTTCTATTGGCAAAATCCGTACCTTTTGAATAAATAAAGATGTTTGGACCTGATAACAACTTTGTGTGTGTGTGTCTATATATATGTATATATATATATACAGTCTTTCTCAGATGCGGAGGTCCGCACCAATGGTTTTGGTGCAGATTTCCATTTTTGCACCACTTTTTGATCGAATTTCCTCATCTCCACCGTGTAGTATCTAGATAATATTGTGTAGATCATCTCTGCAAAATTTCAACCAATTTGGTAATCGTTAAGGCCCTCAAACTCGAAAAACAAATTGACGGACTGAATTTTGTCAAACATGAACCGTTCATGTTTAAAACAGAAAAACACAATTTTGAAGGCCTTAACGATTACCAAATTGGCTGAAATTTTGCAAAGATGATCTACACAATATTATCTAGATACTACACGGTGAAGATGAGGAAATTCGATCAAAAAGTGGTGCAAAAATGAAAATCCGCACCAAAACCATTGGTGCGGATCTCCGCACCTGAGAAAGACTGTATATATATATATATATATATATATAGTTCCCTTCCAGAGCGGTGTCTCGCTTTAAAATTAAAGTGTGCACATTCTTATTTCGCTCACTTTCATGTCACATTTTCATAACTCCACATCAGTGTCTAAAACACAGTGCGTAGATTATTTCTGCAAAGTTTCATCTAATTTGAAGATCATTTGAGCTTCAGTAATCGTGATTTACACGAACGATTCTGTTTGGACAGTTTTTGTTCTATTGATTTATTTAATCTAATTCGGTACCTAAATGATCTCCAAATTAAATAAACTGTGCATGAATGATATACACACTATGTTCTAGACATTGTACAGTTAAGATGTAGAAATTCGACCTGAAAGTGAACGAAATAAGGAGGTCCACACATTAATTTTAAAACGGGACACCACACTTTATATATATATATATATATATATATATGATTTTTCTCAGCTGCGGACGTCCGCACCAATGGTTTTGGTGCGGATTTTCATTTTTGCACCACTTTTCGATCAAATTTCCTCATCTTCACCGTCTAGTATCTAGATAATATTGTGTAGATCATCTCTGCAAAATTTCAGCCAATTTGGTAATCGTTAAGGCCCTCAAACTTGAAAAACCAATGGACGGACTGAATTCTGTCAAACATGAAAGACGCCATTTTGAGGGCCTTAACGATTACCAAATTGGCTGAAATTTTGCAGAGATGATCTACACAATATTATCTAGATACTAGACGGTGGAGATGAGGAAATTCGATCGAAAAGTGGTGTAAAAATGAAAATCCGCACCAAAACCATTGGTGCGGACGTCCGCAGCTGAGAATGGCTGTGTGTGTGTGTGTGTGTGTGTGTGTGTGTGTATGAAAAAGAGGAAGTGGGATTTTGAGGTAATAGAAAAACACTACTTCATATATATATAAAAGAGAGGAAGTAGGGGCTGTCTTAAGTATATATGCTTTTAGCTACTTATTGAGAGGCATATGTTTCACACATAATTAAGATATAAATAGTTGGCTCACTGGTTAAATATTAATATGTATAGTTGGCTCAATGGTTAAATATTAATATGTGTGTAAAATAATTATAAGTAGTCTAATTAGACCTGTAAATGGATCGGATCTTGATCCAGACCTACTCCGGATCCGTGGTTTTTAAACGGGTTTGGATCGAAAATTTGACCCGTTGATCAATTAAGGACCCGGATCCGTTAACCTGTTTATTAAACAGATCGGATACGGATTGACATTGATTCGTTCCGTTAAAGACCCGGATCCGTTTTAAAATAATTAAATAATATTTTTATAAATAGAATATTACTGATAAATATTAAATAATTTAATAATTATTTGGATAACCTAAACGTCTAAATTGCGTCTAAAGTATGATTTGATGAAGTTCAAGGTTACTGATGCCTATGTACGTTGTTTTTCTTTTTATGCTCTTTGCTAAAAACATTAGAGGTCTAGTATTTTGATTATATTAGTTTATTGTTAAGGAGTATTTTGGTCATGTAATTCAACTTTTGATATAAACCTTTATTTTGTTATAATATTTCATTAGTGTTTTATTAAGATTTATGATAAAATTAAGAAATTATTATTTAAAATTTGAAAATATTTATTATTATAAATGGATGTGATTAACGTGTCGGGCATCCGTTAACCCGCCGGATCCAGATTTGGATCGAGCTATCAATGATCCAGCGGGTAACGGGTCGGATCCGGATCTAAAATTTCTATTACGGATCTGGATCCGGATGTAGGTCAATCTGCTCCAGATTCGGTCTATTTACACGTCCAAGTCTAAAGTGAGCTTCAACTTGTAAAGCTGGCTTGACTTTAGGTTGACAGAAGCAAGCTTCTAAAAGGCCCCGTTTAGGACCACCTAGTCCCCCCTAGGCTCTAGGATGCAACAAGCCACCTCGCTTTTCTTCCAGGCCTTTATGTCAGGTTGTGGGCGATTAGGCGGCTGCCTAACCTGCTTAGACGCCGCCTTACCCGCGTAGGCTGCTAAGCTCTCCGACTAATTTTGTTTTCTTTTTGTGGTGGGATTATTATATTGTGGGGAGTACAAGAGTATAAGAGTTAATGATGTTATAAAATTAGAAGTGTATATGTTGATTGTTGTTGTTACTCACTTTTACGCGAAGTTATGCTAAATTTTAGCTATAATTTATTTTATAAATGGGTCTCATTAAA
Organism: Fragaria iinumae; assembly: GCA_009720345.1. Lineage (NCBI taxonomy): Eukaryota > Viridiplantae > Streptophyta > Magnoliopsida > Rosales > Rosaceae > Fragaria > Fragaria iinumae. The sequence continues at coordinate 2,703,396 of CM019123.1, forward strand.
TTTATGTTGAATAATTTATCCATATTTGGCCGTTTTCAAATATTAAATTGCATAAAATATATATTTTTAATTAATAAATCTTAAAAAATACAAATCACCTAGTCCCCGCCAAATCCTCGCCTAGGCTATCCAGGCTCTAGGTTGCAGGTTACCGCCGGCCTACCGCCTAGCGCCTTTTAGAACATTGGACAAAAGAGAACAATTTTGGATAGTTAGGTTCTACATATTGCTCTTCATGATTCATGAATGCTAAGCTATCTTAAATAAGCTATGCACCTGGTTTATTTCTAATGGAAAATCAGTGGAGTTGATTTTCCCAATTTGCTCTAAAAACTGATCACTTAAACTGTGCTTCACATTGACAAGGAATTGGTTAAAGCGATTGAGTATGAGGTTATGTTTAAGATTTTGAAGCTTTGCGACCTCGTTTTGTAAGGTTTAGTTAGTTTTCTGCAAAAGTTTCTCGTATTGTAAAGATTTGTTGAATTTTTTTTGTGTGTCACAATTACCCCGAGTAACTATTTTATTCTGGCTCTGCCACTGCCTCAAACCAACCCATTGAGCGATAGTACTCGATAAAACCTTGAATGATAGCATTCCATTCCCGTCCGGCAGCAAACCCTTCGACGACAGCAAGGCCTGAGACCCGCCGCCGCGTCTAGGCACTACCGGACGAGGGCATAACTGGTGAAAGAGATGAGCCGGCGGCTAAGGTTTTTGTTTTTTGGTTTTTGGACTAAAACACAGTTTTTCTTCTACTAATTATTGATTGCTAAGTTTTATGGTTTACGATACAAATGATGAGTTCCTAGATGACACAAGCAAGGCCAAAAATTGAAAGCAGGCTCGTCAAAATTACAATTGAAGGTACATTGATTTAAATAAGAACTAATTTGGATTGATCAAATTAAAAACCAAAAATTCTTTTACGCACAAAGGTTGAAGAGAACGTAGAACAACATATGTGATCAAATTCAAAATTTGACCACTAAAACGATCGACTCGAACTTCGAATGTAATATTCAGGGATCGGATATACAAATTTAATTAGCTTGCTACAGATGATAGAATTAGGGATATGAATTCCACACATCCCAAATTAAAATCCACACACAATTTTTCTTTTTTTGTAATTTAAATTTTGTCTTTTAGTGACTTAAACTTTGTCTTTTTGTGAATATGTTAACCAAAAAAAAAATGGTGTGTGGATTTCAATTTAGGGTGTGTGGAATTCATATCCCTAAAATTATGAGTATTTCAAGTCTACTGATACAAGTCGTGTTAATAAGATGATCAATTCTTTTTAACTTCATGATTATTTCAGAGACTTGCATATTAAATAATAGAATTGAAATTTGTTTACTCCTTGTGGTTTGAAGTTGACATCTGTTTAGTCCTTATGGTTTTATTTTAATCTGAATAGTCCTTAAAGTCATAATTTTTCATCCAAATAGTCCTTATAGTTTCATTTTAATCTGAATGGTCCTTAAAGTCATGATTTTTCATCCAAATAGTCATTCCGACAATTTTCTCAGTTTTAGGCCATAAAGACTATTTGGATGAAACATCATGACTTTAAAGACTATTTAGATTAAAATAAAACCATAAGGACTATTTAGATGAAAAATCCTGACTTTAAGGACTATTCAGTTTAAAATAAAACCATAAGGACTAAACAGATGTCGACTTTAAACCACAAAGACTATACAATATTTTACCTTAAATAATATAGTAAAGATGTCATTAAGTCGTGTTATGTCTTCCACCGGTAGACAGAGAGGTCCATAAGATGATCAATTCTTTTTAACTTCATGATTATTTCAGAGACTTGCATATTAAATAATATTGTAAAGATGTCATTAAGGAAAATTTACTCAGATAATAACAATGAAAACACAGACAGCTTTCCAGAATCCGAGTTTTCGTGTCAAGTAGCTGAGCATTAACATTGTCTCTCAAAATCACTTTCGATTTTTGAATCATAGCAATGATTACTGTCATATTATCATCTGTTTCAGCATAAAGCTACAACATCAAGCTCAACCCAGTTTTGACTAACGCAAGGGTAATTATACATTTACTATCTTTTAAGATGATGAGGTTTAAATATTTACATAGGTATGTTATATATATGAGGAACGATCAAAGGCGGACGTCCGCAACAAAGAAAAAGTGCGGACGTCCGCAACAAAGAAAAAGTGCGGACGCCACCTCCGGCGTCGATGGCTTTGGCGGTCTTGTTGGTGCTGCTCATACCTCCATCCTTACCTTCTTCTTGTCGGTGGACTCGTTGGCGACGAGTTTGAAGTCAAGATTGAAGTGCTTGAAGTTTTCCGGCAAACTTCCCGACTACACCTGTGATGTAGGTCATCGTGGCCTTCACCTTGATGGTGAAGACGTCCGAGATGTCTGAGGTCTCCGAGGGCGGAACCAGAGCTTCCATCGACGCCGGCGTGAGGCTCCTTGAGGTGGCGTCCGCACCTTTTCTTTGTTGCAGACGTCCGCCTCTGATTGTTCTTCTATAAATATATATATATATATATATATATATATATATATATATACAGGCTTTCTCAGCTGCGGAGGTCCGCACCAATGGTTTTGGTGCGGATTTCTATTTTTGTACCACTTTTCGATCGAATTTCTCCATCTCCACCGTCTAGTATCTAGATAATATTGTGTAGATCATCTCTGCAAAATTTCAGCCAATTTGGTAATCGTTAAGGCCCTCAAAATTGCGTTTTTCTGTTTTAAACATGAACGGTTCATGTTTGACAAAATTCAGTTGGTCAATTTGTTTTTCGAGTTTGAGGGCCTTAACGATTACCAAATTGGCTGAAATTTTGCAGAGATGATCTACACAATATTATCTAGATACTACTTGGTGGAGATGGGGAAATTCGATCAAAAAGTGGTGCAAAAATGGAAATCCGCACCAAAACCATTGGTGCGGACCTCCGCACCTGAGAAAGACTATATATATATATATATATATTGGTAGCTCTGATAATATGGTGCGTTAATTTGATATAGAATTTCTTATAACAAATAAAAAATTAAGTGATATTAGTTCTTTAGAAGCATACAATGTATTTGGAGCTAGTGTCATTGTGGAAGTCGAAGGATGTATCTCACTCAGAGAACCAAATGTTTAATAAGTGGTTATACTAACATGGTAGTAACATATATGTAATGAATGTATGGTACTAGAGTTTTAATTTTTCTGGAAGTTTGACTTTAAAAAAGAATTAATAGAAAGAAAGAAAGGAGTATGATAAATAATTAGGAAGAAGGTGATGAATTTCATTTTCCTAAGACACTTGCCTAACCGATAGGCTTTCTTGTCAACCCGATGCTGACCAGCATGCATCTCGCACCTTGTAGCAAGCGGCATGACAGTACACCGGGGCCTAGTTGGCCTGAACCTTCACACCTCGGGTCATCTCTTTAGGAGCTTGCAAACCCCTCTAGCCTTAAGGGCTCGTCAGCGAGGTTAGCCACCATGGCTCACCTCGTGCCAACTTCATTTGTTCGGCTTGCCGAAACACCACTTAAGGAGGTAGATCATTCTCAATGCCCACCTTTGACTTCCCTTCATCTAGCATGATGTCGCCCTTCCGTGCTTGTTGTCAACTCTTCTCTTTAGGCAAGTCGAACTCAAACCTATGCTCACGTCGCTTACTTCGTGGCTAATGTGTAAGTATGTGACATTCTATTCAACCTAGAAAAGGCTAAACGAAGATAAAGATTATCAAGTGTTGAAGGTTTCCTGGGGGAGAACTGTTGTTTTATATACTTGCAGTAAAACTGATCTCGATCACGTAAGGTAAATGCATTTCATGCATATCATGTTTGTTTAAACTAATTATGAAAAGGATTGGTTTTCATTATGATTAGATTTACTAAAATATCTTTGAGATGTTTTAGGAAAGCTAATTTATATCTAATATGAAAGTGATTTGGAAAATCTGATATCTTCCTAACTGATTTGGTTTTCAAATAAGTTTCCTTATGTATCTCAATTAGGAATCAGTGGGGGTTCGATTGAGGGGGATCTTTATCTCTCTATCGAAATTTACTTTTGAAACACAGAGTTTTTGTGTTAAAACCTGTTGTTATTTGTTTGTTGCATAGTCTGTAAAAACAGTTTGATACAACTCATTGTCATATTTGTGCTTTGATCACTGCCTTCATATCATTTTGTGATTGAGATCAGTGAAAGGTGAAGCAAAGAAAGCGTGTTCAATTCAGTATCGATTCACAGCAAGTAGAATAGGTCTATCAGTTGTAAAGTCAAGTTAGTTTGGTATACAAGTGAATGTGATTGTGTTTAAACATCACTACTTGAGAAAGCTGTAAACTCTATTTATATTTAATGCATTAATTTTAGTGCGGACTACTATAAAGTCTCGCAATGAAGTTTTATTAAGAAAAGTTTACATTGTAGTTTACAATTTTGGTGTTCTTGTGTTCTTACAATTCATATTGTATAGAATTGGAATTACTTTGAATATTGGTTCATTCTATACTTTCACAATGAGCACAACGAGGTCCCAACAGACCTCCTTACTTTAAAAGTTTGAGGATTTCTACTATTTTACATTTGTAGATGACTTCTTTTAACGATCTCAACCGTTGATCCTCTAGATTCATATGCAAGAAACACGTCTACAAAATTTCAACTAATTCCATAATCATTTGATCATTCAAATTGATGTAAACAATTGTAGGCCGTTAGATAAAATTAAAACGAATATTGTGCTAATCAAATAGTTAAACGTTTTTCATTTTGGCTAATTTTTTGTATGATTTATATGTGGGTAAGTTACTAGGGAATGGGTGGCTTTGATTGTCAAAATACATACTAAAACTAAAAACATCTTTACTTTAAGAGTTTAAGGAGGTTCTCTCTAGATCCAAACTCTATATATATACAGATTTTCTCAGGTGCGGATGTCCGCATTTATTCTTACGGTGCCGATTTCTACTTTACACTCACTTTTCAATCGAATTTTCTCATCTACACCGTCTAGTCTTTAGATACTAATGTATAGATCATCTCTGCAAAATTTCAGCCAATTTGGTTATCATTAAAGCACTTAAACTCGATTAAACCAAAGGATGAACATAATTTTGTCGAATTTGAACCGTTCATGTTTATAACAGAAAAACGCAGTTTTGAGTGTCTTGATGATAACCAAATTGGCTAAAATTTTGCATAGATGATCTATACATTAGTATCTAAATACTAGACGGTGGAGATGTGAAAATTCGATTGAAAAGTGAGTGTAAAGTGGTAATCCGCACCATAAGAATAAATGCGGACGTCCGCAGCTAAGAAGCTCTGTATATATATATACACACACACACACACACACATATATATATATATGTATGTATACACACACACACACACACACACACACACACACATACAGCCCTTCTCAGCTGCGGACATCTGCACCAATGGTTTTGATGCGGATTTTCATTTTTGCACCACTTTTCGATCGAATTTCCTCATCTCCACCGTCTAGTATCTAGATAATATTGTGTAGATCATCTCTGCAAAATTTCAGCCAATTTAGTAATCGTTAAGGCCCTCAAAATGACGTCTTTCTGTTACAAACATGAACGGTTCATGTTTGACAGAACTCAGTCCGTCCATTGGTTTTTTGAGTTTGAGAGCCTTAACGATTACCAAATTGGCTGAAATTTTGCAGAGATGATCTACACAATATTATCTAGATACTAGACGGTAGAGATGAGGAAATTCGATCGAAAAGTGTTGCAAAAATGAAAATCCGCACCAAAACCATTGGTGCGGACGTCTGCAGCTGAGAAAAATCCTATATATATATACACACAATGCTGATCAGGTAAGGACCTCCTTACCTTAGTTAAGGTACAGATTTCTTTATTCGACCCACTTTTTTATCACATTTTCTCATCTTAACCGTTTAGTATCTAGGTATATATGAGTAGATCATCTCTACAAATTTCAGCCAAATTGATAATGGTTAAGGCATTCAAAACTGTGATTTAGAACGTACGGTTCAGGGACTCGATTCGTTCATTGATTTAATACATTTTCGATACCTTAACGATAACCAAATTAGCTAAAAATTTGTATAGATGATCTAATCATGTATATCTAAATACTGAACGGCTATGATGAGAAAATATGATCGGAAAGTAGGTCAAATTAAGGAAATCCGTACCTTAACTAAGGTAAGGATGTCCTTATTTGAAAGGACTGATATATATATATATATACACACACACACACACAATTCCTATTCAGAACGAAGCTTCGTTCTAAAATTAAAGTGTGAAGTTTTTTATTTGACATATTTTTTGGTTAAATTTTCACATCTTCACCGTTCAGTTTATTGATATTAATGTATGGATCATTGCTGCAAAATTTCATCCAACTTGATGATTCTTACGGTACCGAATTAGATTAAATCAATGAACAGACTATAAATCTGTCGAACCAGAACTGTTTATGTGTAAATCATGATTATGAACAATCAAACGATCATTAAATTTGATGAAACTTGGTAGAATTGATCTATGCATTGGGTTCTACCAACTGAACGGTGGAGATGTGGAAATATGTCCAAAAAGTGAGTCAAATAAGAAACTTCACACGTTAATTTCAAAGCGAAGTTTCGCTTTGGGTAGGAACTGATACACACACACACACACACACACACACACACACACACACACAGAGCTTCTCAGCTGCGGACGTCCGCATTTATTCTTACGGTGCGGATTTCCACTTTACACTCATTTTTCAATCGAATTATCACATCTCCAGCGTCTAATATTTAGATACTAATGTATAGATCATCTCTGCAAAATTTCAGCCAATTCGGTTATCATCAAGGCACTCAAAACTACATTTTTCTATAATAAACATGAACGGTTCAAGTTCGACATAATTATGTTTATCTATTGGTTTAATCAAGTTTGAGTGTCTTATGTATTCCTTTAGCCCCCATGTTAACCCATGTCGATGGCATAAGGATCACCCACATACGAACCTCGTCACCGACATGGGACCGCAATATCGGCCTTTCGGCCGATACTGTCCATGAGACTTCCTGACTGAGGGAGATGCATGCTGCCCCTTTCTGACGACATACACCCGGCTCCTAGTTCCCCAAGGGTCCCAAGAAAGACTCGCTTAGTGCTCCTAGAAGGCCAACACCGAGGGTGGTGGAGAGTCTGACACCAGGTACCCCTCTATAAAGTATATCGGGGAAATTCTCACTTGGCAGGATGAAACATCAAAAAGCCGAGGAGGACCAACTTACATAACTAATTCATACGACCTCATAAAAATATGTCATCAAGTGTGTTGAAGTCCTTTCGACATTTTGGACAACATTTATTTTCAGACTTTTCCTAAATTTCAAACTGAAGTACCTCTAACTAAAAGTTCTAATTAATTACAACATTACCACTTGACATCATGTTAGCCCTCATGTTCTCATGTGTGTCATTGACATGCCTCCTTGTAGACATCCCCACCATGGAGTGTCACGATAACACAATCTTTTGTGCGGGCCGTGACACTAATCTATAAGTCGTGACTTGTGAATAGTGTTTTAATGGTGGTTTACATGTTATTAGGGACAATTGAGACTTTTAATCTTTTTATACGGTCTTTGTCAACTAATTGAAAAAACAAGGTAAATTATCAATTCTAATGCATGAAAATGATCATTTATCAAAAAATTTCTAAGAAAAATTGCATGCCTTCTACACCAAGTCCTAAAAATTAGAAAATTGTACAAACTCTACCAAAATGTCGACAATGAGAAACAATCGATAAAAAGATGACTAGTCGTCTTATCTTTCAATTAATTTATCAGTTTTTTTTTTAGAATGAATTAATTTATCAGTTGATATTATATACAATAAAACATGACATATAACTCATTCTCGCAGTGCCGGCCCTAAGGGGTGCAGGTTGAGGCGGCCGCCTCAGGCCACCACTTCCCGGCGGGCCTCCGGCCATCAAATTTCAAATATGCAGAAATTTAATATTTATTATATATAATGTTTGCTCACAAAAACACCTTGAGAGACTTTAGTCCAACGGAAGGCTTGTCAGTTTTATTTAAAATAGCTTAGCATATAAGAATCTCAAGACCGACCTTGCATTCTCGAATGGATTTTTTTTTCGTATTTGAGTTGAAAATAGCTCCTTTAAAATCCTTTGACAATGCAGTATCCAAAATCTGATCACAATGATGCCTCACCTTAGCAAAAAAATGGTTTTTTACTTTTCACCTCACGGAGGATGTACAAAATTAAGAAAGAAGATAAGAAACGACAAAATAAGTAAACAGAGACATGGGACGGGATTAATCTAGTGCAGGGATTAGAAGGACAAGAAGACCGTGATTAATGAGGAATAAAAGGTGGGTTAGGGCCTTAGGGGACAGGATAATCTCTCATAGGTTGGAACCGATTAAGCTAGCTAGCTAGCTAGTGCCTCTTTAACCTGAATGGCATACATGATGATTAATTAGGACCGAGGGGTGTACGTGGGACTACTCCGACCAACTGCCACATTTTCATCGGAGGATATTCAATTTCCGACTAGCCAATCACAAGCTCGACATCACCCAAGTGTAAAGCAAGGGAAGCCCCTCCAATCTCGCCGCCCCATTAGAACCCTATACTTTTAACATCACATACTTCTTTTTACTTGAGAATACATCTTGTGTCACAATGTGTTTAGACGCATCAAAAAAGGTGTACACGTACACAAAAACTCATATGCGCAGTTAGAAAGGTTCCAAAGTATTCAGAGCTCGGTATGAATAACACCTAGCCCAACGGTATCCACAAGAGCTTTGGTGAAGTACGTGGAATGCTCCCAAGAGGACGAGTTGTGCAAAAACATAAAAAAGGGAGAGGATGTGATGAGACGTGGAAGGATGAGAAATGTGATAATAGGTGTTTGATCTAGGTCAAGAAAGATCACCATAATGGGTGCATACTCGCCGACGAGTGATGGAGCTTGCCGATTCTCAAGCCAACAAGTCATAGAGAGCACATCGCTTCCCGGAGGGAAATTGTTCTTAGATATTTATATTTTGTCATACTATGTAATGATGACTAGATGTTCTAAAAATAATTGAAACTTAGACCTAGAAATATGTTTTCACGGAGATTCTTCAGCACACCCAATAAACTATTACCAACTAACAGATTCGACAAAAAAAAAAAAAAAGAACTTGCCGCCGATCTGCACCATGACCATGCTCACTGCTCTCCTTGACGAAGCATCACATCTCTCTCTCTCTCTCTCTCTCTCTCTCTCTCTCTCTCTCTCTCTCTCATCGAAACTCCACCGATGTCCGGAACCCCAATTCCCTTCCTTGCTCCAAAGCCGTAACTTTCACCACCTTGTCTCCAAATCCTTCTCCATACAACAACCATCAATCCCGTGTGGAATTAGTTTTATGTCCGACAATGACACGATGACTCACCTCAATCACGTGTCTCAGTACTTAGCCAATGTTATCAGAAACACGGAACGTTCCGGTACGGGTACGCTAGTCATCTCTCTCTCATCGAAACTCCACCGATGTCCGGAACCCCAATTCCCTTCCTTGCTCCAAAGCTGTAACTTTCACCACCTTGTCTCCAGATCCTTCTCCATACAACAACCATCAATCCCGTGTGGAATTAGTTTTATGTCCGACAATGACACGATGACTCACCTCAATCACGTGTCTCAGTACTCAGCCAATATTATCAGAAACACGAAACGTTCCGGTACGGGTATGCTAGTCATAAAGGTACGCAGTACGTTGGGATATATTAGCTAATTTTAATTAAATAAATTACATCTAAGAAATTATTTTTACATGACTACCCCCTTATAGAAACACTATGAAAACCATTTTAGTAACAAAGGATAAAGAGGTAAACTTATAAATAACATAAAATTAGCATTATCCTTTTGTTTTGTTTTGAAAATAATAAAACATAATCTTTCTCAAAAGTATAATCTCTCTAGAAAGGGAAGAGGATAATTCATTAATAAAAAGAAAAAAAAAAAAAAAAAAAGGGAAAAAAATAGGGAGGAATGCTAAATTCTGCAAGCATCTATGAAACTACTTTGTGATTGAAAAGGTTCAAGCTTTCTGAACTGCAAGCATATTCTGCAGTTTTGCAATCAGCATGTAATGCAGAACAAGCAAGTAGAAAACCGATATTTCGACCAGATAGATTGGATCACTAATAACTAAGCTTCATATACTTTAAACCCAGATTGGATATATAGAAGGGACAGAAACTTAGCTAGCATTCACTCTCTGAGTACAAGCACTGTACAGAAAGAGCAATACTCTACCTACAACAGTTTTTCCTTAGATTTCTCTGTTTGGGTTCCCGTAACAACATCTATTTAATAATTGGTTGCAAAGCTGACGGATCTTAGGCATTACACAACTTCAAATCTTCAAAGAACCATTTTCAATTCAACCCAGTCTTCGATTCTCGTTTTTTCTCTCTTCTCATTTTCCAGAAGGAACTGACGGAAATGTGGAGTTAGTCAACACTTGGTCGTGATAGAAAGGAATGGTTGTTATTCTGCCACGTCATTTTGGTGAAAATTTACCCGGTGAATGGAAGAATTTTCGTACTGCGATACTGAAAAATGAGGAAACAAGGCAATTAAGCGTTTTAATGTTGAATTCGTACAATATTGTTAAATAGAAACATTGGCCAGACTTTACGTAAAATACTTTATATAAATTTTGTAGACTACTAATATTCTTATAAGACGTTCTTGATGCTTATTGTAACTTGGGTTCAGATTTTTGTTCTTTTTTTGTATTCTGTAATTTTATTAATTAAGGTTTACCAGAAAAGATCCATCTGTTAATATAAGTTGTATTCCACAAGACATGCATGGGATGAACAAGAGAGACCCATAATGCCACAATGGGTTGCTCTCCCACATTGTAAATGCTCAAGTAATTTCAGGACTTTTATTTTTATATCAATTATGTGGGTCGGTCTCCTTCTAGAAAGCATGCAATAAAAAGATTAGGTTTTTCATCACAAATGAGAAGACTCGATTACAAAAGAGTTCACACTTGTCAAACAGAATGAAAGATGATCGATTGGAATAAGAATTGAGAGCCAATATCTCTATCAAGTTATAAGAATCTTCATTTTATAATGCTAACAAAGATTTGAGTGTTTGATCAGGACACTTTGTACCAGACCGATCTAAGTCACCATGTCATCCAAAATATGGTTTTTATCATGTTGTGTAGGCCTTAATCTCATAATTATGTCGTTTTCATTCACCCTTTAACCTGATTCTGTAGTTTCCTCTTCCTTGCTTACAACATCTAGCAACCAAAGCAAAAGGAATCTCTTCATTCCAAAACTTGTTCTACGTACCCAAATGCACTTGCACCGACACCAATTCAAATACTTCGTTGGTTTAAGAAGCTCTAATCTTTGAGATTAGATCATTATACTAATAGTTTTAACCTCGTAAGATAATTTTTTATACATAAAGTGATTATTCTTGTGAGTGTCGATCCATTATTGTGAATATACGAGTGTTTCTACTATCGTGAAAGTCCGACAATATATCGAATATACAAAATAATTTCTCAAGATACACAAATAAAAGCTAAAGAAGATTTGGTTGTTGATGTGTCAGAATGCTCCAAGCCAAAGAAGAGAAATCTTCTGGTTTAGCTTGGATCATCAATAACCAGAAATAGAATATCCGACACTACTTGTTGACATGTTTTGCAAGAGGCTTGATTAGATTCTAAAAAAATATTTGTTTAGCTGGTAATATATTGTCCAGTTGCGGAACAAATTATGGTGCCGGCTATAGCAGATCTTCTCTTATATTTGAGACAGATTAGACTAGCGTATTTTGTTTAGTATAGAGAATAAGAGACAGCCAAAAACAAACTGTTTAGAGCACCAAATCAAACTCATACACAGTATAGCATAACTTCATGAAATGATGATGGAAGCATCAAACTCTGGGAGATGAATGATTAGGGGAGTTTTTCCCTTGCCAGGAAAATTTGAAAGGTTAGGCATGTCGGTAACCTGTTAAGTGATTACGATCATCTGGGTTCAAATTCACAGTCGGACAACATAACATATGAAAAGGGAAAAGGGAGGGAACTGAGATGCTCCCCATAGAGATGCAAGTCTCTAATTGGTGCTAAAGAACACAAGTTGCAGAGGAAAGTGATACACTGCAGTGGAGTAATATAATTGAAACTAAGAGCATACAAACTAGAGAACCATTCAAGTAGCAGCAGCAGCAGCTGATGGGCAGACGAGTAGTGTTTGAGTTCAGTGCTGGTGCTGGTGCTTCCAACAAGTTGTGAGTTTACCCACCCTAACCCTACCGGATACTCCTTCCTTCTTCACCCATCAAAGTGACCCAAAAGGGTCCCAAAGTAAACCAATCATACCTCTTCACCCTCCCCACAAAAGCAGAAAACCATCTCAACTTCACGTGTCACTTGGACCCATAACAACCCCACAGCTCCATCTCTTTCTCTCAATCTTTCTCATCCGATCTGCAATTAGATACGGGATGTTAACACCATGACAACAATGGATTTCAAGGGCAGCATCCTCATATCTGATCATACATGTGAGCAAGAAAGACATGAATATGGGCATTACCATCCCAAGCAGAGCACTACGAATTCAGGCAGATGCCCTTAGTTTTTACACCAAATGGGAAACCGACCTTAACACTTTTGAGTGGTAATAAAATTTAAAGAAAGGAAAAGGTGGCATTGTGGTTGCAACTGTTGGGAAAAGTTGGAAGATTTGTGAAATCTTCCTTTCTTGTGACTTTCCCTTCAACTTGGCATCTCTGTGATGGCTTCTCTTCTCTTAAAAACAAAAGAGACCAAAAAGGAGAACTAAAAGAAAATCCTAAAACTCTTCTACCCAAGTTGGCAGTCTTTATACGGATTCTCATAACTGAAGATATGTTGACTCACCCACCCAACCCTTCTCCCTTTAAATTCCTTCTCAACCCTTTACTTCCTTTGCTCTTCTACACCTCTCCTTTCGCCCTTTACCCTTTTCTCACTAAGAAACAACTAAAAGATTAAAACTCGTTTCCCCCTTCAGCTTCCTCCATTTCTTCTAACAGAAAATGAGGCATCCACTGGTTCACCCTCTGAAACAAATGAACATTTTTATCATAGCTTTCATGATCTTGTTTGTGAGCTGTGTAACTGTAAGAGTGAACCTTTGTTCTCCAAATATGCCTTCATTAAACACACTTCCAGTTGATGGTCATTTCAACTTTCACGAAGTTCAGCATGCAGCCCGAGATTTTGGCAATAGGTACCAGTTCCTCCCTATGGCAGTATTACATCCAAAAAGTGTCTCGGACATAGCCACTTTAATCAAGCATATTTGGGATATTGGTCCTCGTTCAGAGCTCACAGTTGCTGCTAGAGGCCATGGTCACTCACTCCATGGCCAGTCACAAGCCCACAGAGGAGTCGTCGTCAATATGGAATCACTTAAGCGGCCCAACATCCATGTTTACACAGGAAATTTTCCATATGCAGATGTCTCTGGTGGTGAGTTGTGGATAAATATCCTGCATGAAAGCTTGAGATATGGGTTAGCACCAAAATCATGGACAGACTACCTACATCTAACTGTTGGAGGTACTCTGTCTAATGCTGGGATCAGTGGGCAGGCATTCCAACATGGCCCCCAGATCAGCAATGTCCGCCAGTTGGAAGTTGTTACAGGTTTGTTAAACTAAACTTTGGGGGAGAGGGGGATTTCGTGGTGATATGTAACACCACGGAAATTGAGACCAATGTCAGAGGGCAGAAATGACAATGATATAGGAACACTATAGTAACTGCTACTTCTGTCTTTTATTTGAAACCCAATTTTAAGTTGCTAAGCTTGCTCATTAAGCATGTCACTCTTTGGGGTTGGTCTCATGAGAGGCTGTAAAAAACACATTTATACCCATGCACCATCATCGTTGCTTACTAATAGATCCAAAACTGAGTGCAGGAAAAGGGGAGATTGTAACATGTTCAGAGAAGCAGAACGATGACCTATTTCATGGCGTTCTTGGAGGACTTGGTCAGTTTGGCATTATAACTCGCGCAAGAATATTGTTGGAAGCAGCACCTGCAAGGGTAAAACTATTATCATTTAGGCTAATGTGTCAAAATTTAAGCTTCCAGGTAGTGTAGAAAGTACTAATTGTTAATGCAATTTCCATCTTGAACAGGTAAAATGGATTAGAGTGCTGTATTCAGATTTCACAGCATTTACCAGAGATCAGGAGTATCTAATATCTGGCGAAAATACATTTAATTACGTTGAAGGATTTGTGATAATAAACAGGACTGGTTTGCTAAACAACTGGAGATCATCTTTCAGTCCAAATGACCCAGTTCAGGCCAGCCAGTTCAAGTCAGATGGAAGAACTCTATACTGCCTAGAATTGGCCAAATACTTCAATCTGGACAAGACTGACATAATAAATCAGGTGAAGCATGCAATGACCCTAAATACTTTTTTTTTTTTCCTCTGGAGAGCAGCATATACACTAACCTTTCTAAATAAGGATAAAATAATTGTACAATGAGCACATATAACTGAATGCCACTCATACATTTATTTCTGAACTGCAGGAAGTTGACAAGTTACTGTCAAAATTGAGCTATATCCCTTCCACACTATTTGTGTCAGAAGTTACATACACAGATTTCTTGGACAGGGTACATGTATCTGAGATGAAACTACGCTCAAAAGATCTGTGGGACATTCCACACCCATGGCTCAATCTTCTTATACCAAAAAGCAAAATTCATACTTTTGCTCAAGGAGTGTTTGGCAATATCCTTACAGAAACAAGCAACGGCCCTATCCTCATCTATCCAGTTAACAGATCAAAGTAACAGTGGCAACAAATGTGCTTTATCTCCAAATCTTCCCTATAGCTTGTCTTAATGTTTGATGTGATTCCTATTTCAGGTGGGACAACAGAACTTCCGTGGTTATACCGGAGGAACATACTTTTTACTTAGTGGCATTCCTTACCTCTGCAGTTCCCTCTTCGACTGGAACTGATGGTTTAGAACACATCTTAATTCGGAACAAAAGAATTCTAGAATTCTGTGAAACAGCCAATCTTGGGGTCAAGCAATATCTACCGCATTACACCAAACAAGAAGAATGGCAGGCCCACTTTGGCCCACACTGGGAAAAATTTGTGCAAAGAAAATCTATTTATGACCCTTTGGCAATACTTGCTCCAGGACAAAGAATATTTCAAAAGGCAATATCCTTCTCATAACAGTCGCCATCTATTATTAAATAAGAGGCCCTTAAGGCATGTGGGAAAATGGGTTAACCTAACACACATGAGCCTTCTCATGTTCTATCACAAGGAGGCAAAGGGCGTTAGAAAGGGTAAATTTTTTTTCAGACTTAAATTAAACTATAGTTGTAAAAAGGACTGGAATAAAACCAGCCCTCAAGAGGATGTAAATACTAACTATTGTCAAATATGGCTGATTATTTATTCCTTTAATCCAGTTTCAAAAACAAGACGTAATATAATATTTCCAACGAACACATACAACAAGTTCAATACATACACTAACATTAGACTCAGATGAAAGGGAAAAATAAACAAAGAAAAAGGAGAACGGGACCCAAAAAGATAATTGACCTGTAGTTGCAATGTCCAATTTATTGCTTGCAAAGCCTTGCCTCACTTGGTGCTGCAATACATCCACTAAACCATCCATGTGCATTAGTTCAGTTTTGGGCTATCCAGGCACCACTAGTTTGTACCATAATGTGGCAACAGGTACTGGGAATGGGCTGACAACTGCTACAGTGGTGAAGGGGCTCAAACCTGCAGAACATCCACTTTAGCTACTTTTAAGTGATGAACCAGAATTTGGGAACATTAAGGAAATCTCTTTTACTACCCTCCATTTAATACGCTTTAAAGTACTTTCATGCAATAGTTCGATCCATTACATATTCCAAATTTTACATGAGGAATTGTCCAAACAAGTCACACCATCAGTAAATAAATACTTATATATGCATATTTATCAGGTGAAATAGACAACCCCCATGCCCAAGTATAAGTGAAAGAAAAAAAATAAAGAAATAAGATATCAAGAAACTAAGTAACAGTTAAGAATTGCCAATATGTCAATATGGAGAAAAGAGCATTAGCATGATTTCAGAAATCATGGGTTTGCAAAGAGTCATTGGCCAAATTAATTTCAGTCATGCCAGCAAGGAGAATCTAAATGTCACATCCCCAAATGATATGCTTTGAAATAAAATATCAAAGGGTGTAAATTTGGGTGTGAGTCGGAATATTATCCAATGCAAAGGAACAAATAAATATTCTCAATTGCCAGAAAGGAAAAATTAAAATCATAATCCTTACAACCATTTTGAAGATATGATTTCAAATCCTAAATCAAAGCAAAATTACAATTCAAGTTCTTCACAGATGCATTGTAACCCAATCACTCACTTATCGTGATGGCTGTGTTGGCAATTGCTACTCTTGAATGATCCTTGCTAACTTCTAAGACTGCTACTCTGTAAGAACAAACCCTACACCATAACGTGGTGTACCAGGTTTCACAAAAAGAAAACTTGGTAAGCTATAAAGCTTGTATGAGCAAAGGACATAAGAGACTATTCAAGATATAAATCTTGAGATAAAATAAAAGAATATTTCATATGAGTTAATATAACATCATATAAGACCATTAGCTGCAACTTGTACATCTGAGATATATGGAAATAACATATCACTTCCTCTTGTTGTTTATAAAATCTCAAAGTAAAAGACACACTCAATATTTATAATAACTCAAGTTACATGATATAAACAGTACATATACTAACTGAAGGTAAATGACACACAGTTACATATACCAACTCAAGTAAATGGCACACACAGTACATTATATACACATCTAATAGTATGACTACACTTGAGATCCCCTATTTACAACCCCGAGAAGGATCAAACTCACCAAGTAGGGCTATACACTAACACTGATCAGGCACACCATGCTAGATTAATCCACTAAGTAGGGCTATACACTAACACTAACCATGATCCTTGCTTATGATAACGTTTTAAGTACAAGAACACCACAGAAATTAAACATCTCCAATACACATTGCTAAACAACAACAGCTGCAATGCTAGCATCATCCTCAACCTCCAAATAAAATCTGTATTATTTGGATTGTCATACCAGAAAATTTCTGATGCAGCTCCCGACCACAAGGTCCTTTACACAACTCAAGTCTTAACCATTTTAGGTGATTCTTGGTTTTATAGAAAGTAAATGAAAACCTTTTCAATACAGAGAGAATTTCATACCTAATTAAGGGCTCAAAGAACAGATAAGTCATGGAAGTTAACTGGGTCGTTATCGTAGAGAACCAACAATAGTACAACTTCTCAACCCCATAACTTCCTTATTTCTCAGTCAATTTAAGCAAATAATATATCGATTTTATACTACTCGATATGCCCAACAAGTCGGTATAATCAGTTCATGATTTAATAACTGAAAAAAATGTTTATTTCATCACTAACAGTGATTTCGACCAAAAATTATAAAGAAGAAAAATCCAACAGAACTCATATTTCATAAAACCAAGCATCCATAAAGTTCCTATCAATTGAAAGTGGAAACCTCAATGGCAAACTACCAGCTCTAAGATTAATCGTAGCAATGAAAGAAGGGATATAAATAAACATAATCACTGGACTATGAAATTTTCGAAAATTTTACTCACCTCAAACATAATCACTGGACTATGAAGTTGAGTAGTTTGCCTTCAACTTCTCCCCCTCTCTTCCAAATCGCCAGAGCTCTCCCTAACCCCTGAAGTTAAGCGGCAAACAAGCCTCCCCACGTCAGTAAAAACCGCTTCTAATGTTCTTAAAAAAATAAAAAAAATAAAAAAAAAACCCAACTGCTACTCAAACTACTCACACTGACCTCATTAATTGAGAAATAAAATAAAAAAGAAATTAGACATATCTCGAAAAATAATATACTGGAAATACATATATATAATTATATATATAATATAACTACCTAATAAATAAATAAGTAAAACCGAGTCTTCACACTAAAAATATATATATTATGTGTGTGTGTGTGTGTGTGTGTGTGTGTGTACACACATATATATAAAAGTCATGAAAATAAGAGTAGATGGGATCCCGCTTAGCAGGATGGCTGCTCATGGCCTCATGCAACAAGCTCAAATTTTCTGTTGTTTATGGTGTCAACAGGCTATGGTGTCAGATAGCCGTTATGGCTTAGGGTTTAAAATTTATCACTCAAGTTCTGGGAAGCCCACAACCATGAGATAGACCTTAAACTTAGGCCTAAAGAACGAACAAAAGTCTGCTCAAGCAGCCTTGAGCGAGATCATAGCAGAAAGGGATCCATCCCACTGTGCAGAATCTTGTCTAAGCAGCAGACTATGTGAAAAGAATCTAGTAATGAAGAATAACAGAAACAATAGCAGCTTAACAGTTTCCTTTCCTCTATCTTTTTCTCTTCTCTTATTTAATGGTCTGGAATCCTATAATATCCTTGTATTTCATACCAGTCTTTTCAATTAGCCAGCCTGAACAGTACTGAATTTTTACAAGCTCATCCACCTTCATACATATCCAGCACTAAGAATAAAGACTTAAAGAAAGTGACCACAAAAAGGAGAAACCATTTGCTGTTCAATAAATTCTGCCATTGTGTGTCAGAAAAGTTAGGGATCATAATTCATTTGGCTGTTGAATCACTGCAGAATGTGTGGACAGAAATTTTCTGACAGCATGGCCCCCGTCATGACTACATGATGCAATGGTTCAGAATCGCTGCCTCTATTTCTGAAACCACTCAAAACACCAGTGATGCTGGGATGGTCTGCCTCTATTTCTGAAACCACTCAAAGCACCAGTGTTGCTTGGAAGACTAAATGACGACAATGTGAGGTGAAGCTTCAGCTTTTCTTC